>CM073129.1:30779039-32204039 GCA_037039145.1 Fundulus diaphanus | reverse complement strand
TTATGGAAGTCTTTGCGAAGATTTGTGTCTTAAAAGAAAAGAGTAAATATTACAGACGGCAATACTCTTAACAGGAATAATCACCATGTTAATGAGTTGGAGCTGCATTAGTAATGATTGAAATAAAAGCAGACAGAGTTATATATCGTCGTTCATGTGGTCGAGGCCTGGTGCAGTAACAATTAAGCCACGTCTTTTTTTTTTATTATTCCTCATGTGCATTATTCTCTATGGAAAATAACTTCACAAATGCCAATAAAAATAATAGCTGCTGATGACTGAATATGAGTATTGTTAAAACATACATGCATCCCCAACAAGACAGTTGCAGAGAGCTTTCTATGGTTTGTCCCAGGACGGGACAATGCTGTCTCTGTGGTGAAAAGGAAAGGGCTTGTCCTTTCGCACAGATTTGTGCACATAGACCCATGAACACACACAAACAAACGTTCCCATGGATTGCCAGGGTTGGACAGGGCCTGTATAGGAATCTGGGCCAGGCAGGCACACAAGCAGCCCTTCACCCAACAACCACACATCCCAAGAAGGGCATTCCTAGCCCCTGCGTGTCATTTACTTGCGTCAGACTGCCATCACACGAAACATACAGGTTCATAAATTCAGCTGGCGGTAACTGGCCTGAGACTGCATATGTGCGTGTGCCATCCAAACACATTCTCCATTGATCTCTTCCTCCTCCACCCTGGTTCCCTTCGAGATCTTATGTCGTGATAGCTTTCTGGCTTTTTTTTTTTTTCTAAAGGACAGGATGTGGAGCGGCAGAGTACACTATGGCCACTGTCTTCTCCGCCCCTGGCTCCTAAGGGAAATGTCATTGTTCCCATTGTTGTCCTGTACCTGCCCGCCTCCCTGCCTGCCCGCTGTCTGTCTCTGAGCGGCATTTAAAAAGCCTTCTAGATTGCTCTCAGGAAACCACAAACCAATGCACTGCCTATCCCTTTTCCTCTGCGCGCCTCTTTTATAAATATATCTTTTGTGACAAGCGGAAGTGGGGCATTTCTTCAAGTGCTCACCACCGGGCCTTGGGGAAATCTTGAAGAGTGCTAAGGAATTGACACCTTGGAGGTAAACACTTTAGTTTTTTTGTCAAGGAAGGAAGGAACAAAAGAGCGGATGAGGAATGGAAGAGAAGAAGGAAAGTATGGGGAAATAACTCCTTTTTGCACGCTTTTCAGCGGTGCAGATTAACCATGATAGTGTATGCCACTGATAGGGGCCTCTTAGCTCTCCGACAGTTGTTTGGCTCTTAGCCACAGCAACTGCCCCAGCTGACTTATGCACACATGAAAACATTTACAACATTTGACTTTGGTTCACACCCTTTGTTTCTTCTCTTCCTGCAGACATAAGGTCTAAGCATTCAAATTGAGTTTTTAAGCGATTGTACATTTACACTTTAGTGCAGCATGAACAACTTCAGCACCTGCTCTGACGGCACGCAAGCTGGGGCATATAAATTCTTCCCGAGTCTGAAACAGATTGGAGCAAACAGGTGAGGAAAGGAGAATAGGTATGGGGGGCGGGGGGCGGGGGCCGGGGGGGGGGGGGCGAGACAAACAGAGAGACCAAGGGAGGACTGTGTAGTTAAGGCGGGGGGCTACCATAGACGTCTGGAGCCAGGACATTGATGCTGGAGCTGATAGCTACTCTAAAGAGAACCCTCTGCTGTCAGTGCACGGATACACACACACACACACAGTCACACTTCTCTGCTCTTTTTTCCCCTCACTTCTCTTATTTTAGAGACACTCTAACACACACACACACACTCTATCACATACGATTTCTCTAATTTCTGTCTCCAGGAGGCGATGTTTACAATGTGACCCCCGGTCACTCCTGATAGGAATCAATCCATCAACATAATGGCTAAATGACACGCACACGACTGTTACTGTCATGGCCACCACACAGAGGCAGGATGTTGTTCCCATCATGTGTATAAAATGTTTAAAATTATTCAAGTTGCAATTCTGCCTCCCCAACTCGTGCTTTTCTCCCAACCCCTTCATATTCCATCCTGTCATCATCCTTCCTTTCTTTTTTCACCTCTTCTGACTAGAAAAGAAAGAAGAAATCACCCTTGCATTGTGGGTGGTCCTCACACACATGTACACGCACACGCGCTCACACTCTCCTTGGTTTTACTCTGTCTGGTAATGCACTAGCTGTGGTTTCCTGGCCTCGGCCAAAACACTGTTAGAAGTCCACCGCACCCACCGCTGTACCACAAAGCATCACCTAAATGCTGCTCAGATCTCTTCCCCTTGTTCACACGCACACACATGTATGCATGCACACACACAGACACTGATTACAGTGCCATACAGTGGCGTTCAACCCTTGAATGTAAACCTCTGGAAAGCGTAGGAACTGGAACTACGAAGTGCCTTGCTAAAGTGTTCGACCCCCTTGAAGTTTTGTCACATTTTCGCTCTATAACCACAAGCTTAATTGCTTTCTATTGGGCTTTTATGTGGTAGATCACCGTAACGGCAGATAACTGTCAGGTGTAATGAAACCGATGGCGAGTTTACAAATTTTGCTACACATAAAAATCTTAAAATTCTGCCGTACAGATGAGTTTGTTATACTGTTGGCACAAATACAATTGTTCTGTGATGGCGTCATAGATTTATCAGAGAAAATGAGTGAACAAACAGCATGACGAGCAAGGAGCATGTCAAACGGGATGGTTTAAAATAGCAGGGAAGTTTAAAGCAGGAAGGACAATTAACAACATACTTTTACATGTTGGACATCTAAAAGAGACCTGGTTCTGTCCATCGTTCAAAAATCTAAACTTTAGGACAGAACTGTTAACCTACCAGACTTGGCCATTCACGTAAACTGACAAGAAGGAGAGCAATAGACAGTTAACACACCCAAGGTGACTCTGGCCGACCTGCAGAAATACACGGCTCGGGGGGGATAATCTGTTGGCATCATATTTAATAATGCACAGTGGCGGCGTCAGTTGCAAGAAATAATGTCCCTCTGCTTTAATACACAGACATGCTGTATCTAGTCAGCAGATGACTCTCCAAGGTGCAGTGCCTAGTGAACCTGTTCTATTCAGAAGTGTAGACGCTTCTCCATAAAACTGTCCAAGTCTGGAGTCCAGTAATCACCTGTGTCTTTTCATATAATGCCTTTAAAATGCATGCAGGGTTCCAGTAGATGCTTATTAATCAATGAGACATACTGCTATTTTCCCATTGTCAGTTCCTCTTTAGTTGCGTGCTCCGCAAATCTGGGCTTTAATTAAGGATGACTGGCAAGAAAAAAAGCCTTTCGTTGAAAGAAAGTCATAAGGAGTCTTACTCGTCTCTATCCAAGAGAACAGAGCAAACATGTGGTACAAGGTGCTCTTGGGATATGAGAGCTTAATTGACCATTTTGACAAACACCGTTTCTTGTGGAAAACTAACACTGCACATCCAGGACACATAATTCTCCCTATGGAACATGCTGGTGGGCGCTTCATGCTGCAGGAATGCTTTTATTCGGCGGAGACATGAACATCGGAAAGATTAGATAGAAAGATAGATGGAGCCAAATACAGGGCAATCCGTTAGAGGCTGCAGGAGACTTGAGACTGGGCAGAGGTCCACCCTCCAGCAGGACAATGACCCTGAATGTACAGTCAGACATACAATGAAATGTTTTAGATCAAAGCTTATTCATATGCTAACCCTCCATCTGATCTATAAAATTTCGTTGTATGTACCTTGTATGTATAATGACAAATAAAAGCATATTATCTTATCTTATATGCTAGAATGGCCCAATCAGGAACGCGGTTCTAAATATTGACCTGGGGTTTCTGCACATATATAAACACCACAGCTTCACATGAAAGCTTCAGCAGAAAAAAAAAAAAAAATTGTAAGTTTTTGGATGTAATATGGCATTTTATGAAAGAATTCAACAAGTCAGGATACTTTTGCAAGAAGGCACATAATGAGCCTATAAGTTTTTTTTTGTTTTTTTTTTGCTGTTAATAAATACATTAAACACGAACAGTTCTGTCACTGGGACAGTTGACTAATTTATGTAGTCTCATGTAACATTTCAAACATCCCGGCTACTCACTGAGTCATTGTGAGCCCATCTCTTGTGACATGCTGCCTTTAGCTGTACGTAAAACTGCCCAGATTTTCAAACAGCTTCACTGTACTTAGCGTTCTCTAACACGGCACATACCCGTGCACACTCACATACCCCTGGGCACTGTCTCTTCTTCCTAATCTGATATCAAAGAGAAGGTCTTTCAAAGCGTCTCACATGACAGCTCATTTTATGTGTTGCCCACGGAAACGATTATTGCCATAAATCTTCAGCAACTTTGCTCTGAGCCTCCCGGAGCACCTTTTGCCTCCCAGTGGTTAAATTCCTTTGCAGAGCCCCACACTGTACTCCCCCTCAGTGTTAGGATGCAATTGTTTTTGCTGATTCACATTTAATTATGTTTATACATGAATTCAGTAAGGTCTTCCAAGTGTGCAAATAAACCCTGGAAGATGTAGTGCCTCCTGCGCTGCCTGTTCCGTCATCGTAGCCTGAACATTTGGGCTCGCTTTGAAGAGCTCTCTGGTGACACGAACGAATGATGTCATATACTTTCACAGATTTGTGTTAATGCAGTTTTTAGGATGAACAGTTTCCAAGAAAATCTCTTTGCACTATGTGCTTGGAGGCTAATCCAGCCTGCACAGCACAACGGGGTGTTCTGGACACTTCACCAGATCCTGACGGAGATTGGATCAGCTCACCTCTGTCGTAACCTTTTTTCTACAACATGAGAAACTGTAGCTTTGCCGGGGAGGCTGGGCTTTGTGTGTTTGGGCATTCAATGGAGCAGAGTCAGGCAGAAGGACGTTGTTTCTCTTTCATTATTTTTATCAACAACTTAAAACAAGAATCTTTGATTTTTTTCTTGTCTGCAGGATCTTCGTTTGTTGAGGCATCTTTATTGCCATCCCACATTCCTTTAATGTCTTCTCTAAAAGCATTGTGTGTGTGCAAGTGAGACTGTGTGGGTGTGTGCAGTTGGCTACAGTTTATTTATCTTATTCTAAATCAGCCCAAAACTCGCTAATTGGTCGGTTCCAATGTTAGGTAACAAAGGGAAATGAACAATTAAGCCTGTGTTTGCGGGGAATGATGAGTATTTGTGTGTGGCTGCAGAGGAGCAGTTAGGAGAATTGCAGATTTCCAAAAAAGGAATCTCTGCTCACCCTACTTTTTATTTTAATTTTTTTAAGAGGCTCAACATGTGCCTTTCTAATAAATTCAGCCATCTTTGAATGTGTTCTGATTTTGTCGTGCCCCCACTGTCCCCCGCCAAAAATTTCTACACACCTATATTGTATATAACTAGATAGTTGCGTATATTGTGGGGGGAAAAAACAACAACAAACAAACAGATCAACATTCTCTGTCCCTGTTACAGCGGCTGTTTCCATTTGAATGGTGCCCATGGTGACCCCCTAGCTCTGTCACCAAACGACCAGTCAAAATTTAGAAAGTAATCTACATCCTTGGGTCGGATAAAATGCAGTGTTGACTCACAGAAAGCACCGGAAGCAGGCTCTGTCGACTTCACATTGATTACATGTGCAAGAAGGCAATAGAACGCATGTTCAAGGCACAATAGGCATAAATATAATGTTTTCATTTGGTTCTCCTCATTTGTTTATAATGCTGCTCTGGGCAACTGCTGATATGACCAAAGTTACAAAAAAATGCCACCAGTCTCATATTAAATGAAACTAAACATTTATTGTTTCAGGTCAGTTACATTACCAAAACTATGTCTATATGCTAAATATCAGAATGATGAGAGATACACTTTTCATTTTTATTTTACTTTTTAAATTAAGAAGTTCACATACAGTTGACAAGTATATGACAGAAATTGTTTTCTTATGACTTTTTGGCTCAAACTCTTTGGGTATTCTTCAACCAACATCTCACACCAGTTTGCTGAACCTTTGGCCCATTGCTCCCAACAGAAATAGTGTGACTGAGTTAGGTTTGTAGGCCACTTTGTTCATTTGAGGAGGATTCACAATAATCTTTCTGATATTTAGGATGTTTTTTTTACGTCACACCAGGAAGCAGTGAGTTTGATGTATCGCTGTAAATACTTCAGCACCCACTCAACTACACATGACGCAAATCAACCCATCAAAAGCTCCAACACATTATCCCCTGGTGTTTATCAAATAGTTTAAATGAAAAGTTATCTTACTGTATGTAAATTTTAGTAGTTGAAAAAAAAAGTTTTTAAAAATGGTCATAAAGTTCTTTTTCCAAATCATCCTGGCATTTTCCAATTAAAAACAATTTTTGGTATTCCTAACTGAACTAATAAAGGAAACATTTTGCCTGATTTAATGTCAGAAAATAAGAAAAAAGAAAGAAAGAAAAATATTATGTGGCTTTTTTTTACAGAATATATATATATATATATATATATATATATATATATATATATATATATATATATATATATATATATATGGCTTCAACTACGTGTACAGGGATTATTTTTTTATTGGGGGGGGAGGGGGGTAAAGTTAGAACCTAAAGTTTACATGTGTTTTAACTTTCACAGTGAAATATGACTGTCGCAAGCTCCCAGCATGAACACAGAGTCAGGCATCATTCACGCAGAGTTATTTCTTGTGTCACCTATAAGGTCATTTCTTACATAAACTGTTGTTCTTGCTTTATCCCGACCTGCTGCTCTTGAAACACTCCCATATCACCTCATGAGAGCTCCCCTGTGAGTCAGGATTTCACTTTTATCACTTTGGTATCAGTTATCACAGAGTGTTGCTAATCCTTCATCTGAAGGCTTGCACCGTGAAAACGTTTGACAGATGTGCTTTTAAGCAACAGCAGGGTGGTGCAAGAAAGAGCTCTGTAAGATGTCTAACGTGTCTCTTATTACCTCTAAAGTGGCTGGTAGTTTTTGGATGCATTTACAGGACCTGACAGCCTTTTTAAACACACTCACATAGATCATTTTCATTTTCAAAAGGTGTATTTTAGCATTTGTGAATGAGTCATACAACTGAATCGCTTGATGTTACAAAATGAACCGACTGTAGGTGTATTTTTTTTTTTTTAACCTCTCTGACCTTGTGAGACCAAAGTGTGAGTGAAAAAGTAGATTTTATACTCATGGTATGTCATCAAAGCACACAGAAGCTTGAAGACTGTGATAACAAACCTTAAAATGTATCTTTGTGCTAAAAAGATGCTCTTAAGTGTCATTTCACCCCTTCGCTATTTCCTACCTTTCCAGATTTGGTCATATTCCGCGGGTGAAACATCCTTCTGGGATGGGCAAAAATGATGCCTCGGGTACAAAACTAAGCAGCTTCACATCAGTTTGTACTCACCAGAAGGGCATGTTGTACCTATTTTGAAAGTTTTAGACAAATTTTCTACTAATCTACACACAATCTGTTCTAAAGAAACGCGGTTATTTACCCCAATAAATAATACCCTCCCGCAATAAGTTGCTAGGATGTTTTGGTTTGATCAGAGGTTTGCTCGGGATCTGCCAGTTACCACATATGTATCGAAATAGATTGGAAAGGCAAGCTTTTCGAGAACAAGAAATGATGACTTACATGAGATTGTAGTGTGTTTATAACAATTTATCTCCATGAGGACTAAAAAATATTTTAAACAAAAAATACTGATTTGCAATGGATTAAGTAAATAGCTGTGAAATGAAAATAGACAGGGAGCAAAATGTAAACATGTAGGTATGAAATGGGGGTACAAATGGGCGAAGGAGAGAATTGACCCCGAGCCATAGTCAACTCAAATGCACACACACACACACACACACACACACACACACACGTTTCCAGTTGGTGTTGAGAAATCTGACACTGAAAGGGCTTCAGTTATTTACCCGTAGTGGACAGCACAACACGCTCACATGAACATGCGCGCCACTTTCCTTACATTCACATGTCGGGCTGGAACCACTCTATTTCCATTTTTAACTTAATTAGTGCTCTGCCAGTGATTAGAGATTACACATCCAACCGTTGTTGTATAAAAAAAAAAAAATCAGCAGTAATTCATTTTCTTACAATGTTTAAAATAGAAATGTCCTTCGTAAGAGATAAACAAGTCTGATGTTTTGGTAAAGGAGAATGAACGAAAGCTAGAAAACACAAGCAAGTAGTCTGGGAGCCAGTTAAACACTAACAGATCCATTAGTGGGAAGCTCAAATGCATCTAAATTAAACCAGTTCTGAAAACGCAGAAAACATTTTTTTTAACTGTATGTAAGTTACGTACAGGTACGTGGTGAAAGGGCTCAGGCCGGCCGGCACAGATGATAGTCCCATCTCCGAGCAGTCCACCATGATAAAGATGCCATCTTGCTCACAGTGGCAAGGGGCCGTGCAGAAAGGTGCCCCCGGCTCCTGTCTGTCCTGGACCTGTCCGGACCCCCACACTCCAGGGGCGGGCCCCCAATTTCCTCCAGCAGCGCAGAGAAACAGTACGCCAAGCAGCATGTCTGTCCGTCCACCTGTCTGCATCTACACCTGCAGAGGGCTTCCTCTCTGTTCTATGAAATATCTTACGAGGCAGCTGTGATAGACTGTTTGCTCCCAGATGTTCCTGTTTTCCTTTTTTCTGCTTTTTCTCCCCCAGTGGGTTGTCCACACTATAAATCTGCCCTGTCAGAAGATCTGCCTCTTCATTTCTATTAATCTGCCTGTCTCCCAGGTTCTACTTTACTCCCGTAGGGTTCTACTTTATCTTAACTTCTCTTCCTTCTTCCCTGTCTTCCAAACTCCGTTTTTTTTTCTCTACACTGTCTTTCTCCTCCAGTTGGATTCAGTGTTTCTTCCTTTTTCTGCCTATCTCTGTGTGGATATATATCTGTTGCTCTGTGTCTCTCTCTCCTTACCTATTGTAGAACGAGTGAATGAGCCAGCCTCATTGGCCCACAATTTAGGGATGGGCTGGAGCATCTCCGGAAAGTGGGAAGGGCCAGCAACTCTCAAACTCCCAACTCTTCCCTCTCTTTTTCCCGTTTCTTCCCCGCTTCTAATTATGCTCTGCCTTGAAGTTTAGTCTGAGCAGAGAGGCGAGAAAGTTAACTTGCCAAAGGGAAAGGGGAGAGACAGATTCCAAATGGTGTACTGCAAGAGTGTTCCTGAGCTACAAAGGAATAAAAGCAGAGTTTCCTGACATTGGGACTGAAACAGCTGAATGAACTTGTGAAATAGGCGCAGCGGATCAGAGTGTGCAACTGGCGGCGACCATGTGGAGAAAACTGAAATTCTGACACTTCAGCACCCTTCAGTTCCCAGAAGGAGCCGAATCTAGTGTCTCGTAAGTTGCACCTTCTCAGGTTTCCCCTTGCCGGAATGTCACATTCACACACACATGCACACACACACACACACACACACACACACACACACACACACACACACACACACACACACACACACACACACACACACACACACACACACACACACACACACACACACACGTGTATATGCCCAGAGATAAATAGCAAATTGTAACTGACTGACACAAAACAACTCCCGGATCCGTTTCACTGTGCTAACTCGAAGTTTTCTCTTTCTTTTTTTTTAACTCAAGGTTTACCGAAGAAGTGAAGTTGATTTAAAAAGTCGACACACCCACGTTAAAATGACAGATTTTTGCTACGTAAAAATCAGACCATGATAAATCATTTCAGCACTTGATCCCCCTTTAATGTGACATATGATCTGTACAATTCACCCGAAAAACAAACAAATATGTTGAAATGGAAAGTAAATTAAAACCAAAGCTTCAATATCTTGGTTGCATAAGTGTGCACAACCTTAAATTAAAACTTTGCTAAAGTTCCTTTTGATTTACTTCCAGGATTCGGTCTGCCCAATCTGCAAGCATTACGGCAAAAGTTTTTTTATTTTTCAGTCCTGACCTGGCTTTTTCTGACCCTGCTCAGGAGTAGGGCCAATCAGAGTGGACTAGGGCTGACACGTGAATGAACAGATTGATGTTCCCTGATTGGCCAAGGGTGAGGAGAATTGAGAAGGTTTTCTCCCAGGAAGTCCTGGGAAAAGTTAAACTGAAGAGCGGCAACATTAATAATAAGGACCACCATGAATGAAATGGGTTAAACCGAAATAATATTTTACTATTTACAAACCATAAACCACACTTGATAGAAAAATTGGAAGACAAAAAGGACGCTTCAGTTTTTTATACACAGACAGGCATTCTGTATTTAGTAACCTATATAAATCAGACCCGCTTTCTCTCATTTTACACACACTGAAAGCTGTTAAGTTTTGTCTTTAAGGAGTGTTTGGTTCAAAAATTGGTTCACGGCCATTGATTTTACAATCTACCATCTACGGCCTTCTACGGCTGCTCTCTGCCTTCACCGTCTGCAATGTTTTTATCTCTACCTTCACCGTGTGCAGTAGAAGGCAGAGAGCAGCAAGGGTAGAGGGACAAAGAACACTCCACCCAATCAGCGCAGTGCACGTATCCAATATCCAACCTATGTAAATACAGTAATTTCACCGTGGTCAAAAGTCAGCGGATTTGCGATTTAAAGCCCTTCTCGTCATTCTCGCCATGGCTGAAGCAAAATCTCACCTGTCCAGGAAGAGAGGACCTATGTTTTGGAATCTAGATATTTATCCTCAAAATATGTTCTGGATTTACAATAATACAAACATATGTATTTTTTTACTGATGTTTTTATCTATAATGTGTAATGTGAACTGTAATGTGAACCGGAGTAGCCAAAGTGAAAGTGATCGGCGCTGCAGGTCAGGCAAAACAAACGCCCCCCACCCCCCCACCCACCCCCCCCACCCTCGTGCTTGACAAAATTAGAGGCGTCCCCGGTTTTCATAAGAGAAATCTGGTCACCTTACCTAATGGGCCAGCCGGCTCTACATGTGAGTCTTATACATGCACATGTAACAGGAGGCGCCACGCCTTCCACATAATAATTCTATAGTTAAAAAAGACAAATATTTATTGCATTCAAGTAGAACCAGTGTTATTCTGTCCTTTTTAAATATCTCACTAGTTTTATCCAGCAGCTGGTTGCTATAAGTAAAAGAAATACTACATTAAAGACTTTAGGTCTGGTGAATTTTATGAGGAATTACATCGTCTTCCATAAGGTAATATAAACCAGTTGGGCTCATAAAGGCTCAGGCAGTTCTTGAAAAGTTGAGGCCTGAGGTGGGGAGGCTTTCATGTTTTAGCAGCACACACACACACACACACACACACACACACACGCACAAAACCAAAAACAAGGATGCAACATGTACGTTTATGACTTCTATCAGACTTCTGTCTGAAAAGGCCTCAATAATAGCATTGGGACCTAGAATGTAGGCAAAATGTACGACTGAAAAGATATAACCTCACGGACAAATATATTTGCACCCATAACGTTTGTCTTCCCTTCCTCTCTGTCTGTATTTCTCTCAACTTTTCCTCTTTCTCCACAATCCTCTAGCCTGAATAGTTTCTCATTAATTAATTAACATTCCTATGCCACAGTGTTTTCTGAGGGGTCTTTGTTACGGCCCCACAAAAACTCTTTTACAGCAGATCTTCACAATGTCCCTCTCTCTTACTCTCACTCTCTCATGCTCTCTCTCTTCCTCTGTTTTCTTTGTCTTTGTAGTGAGGCTTCGCTTGTTGCTCTATTTGTTTATTATCAGAAAAATGGGTTAAAAAGTGTTTTTTTGGGGAGGGTTTTTAAACCAACTCGTCATATACACGTTACGTTTTCTCTCATCCAAGGTACATCTTGCAGGATCTTGGCGCATTCATTGCAAACACACACAGTTTTACCCATTGATATTTATACTTGTGTACAAACAAAAAAAAACATGCACATGTTCTTTATTCACCTGCAAACCTTTCCCCTCCCTTTGGCTCTGCACCTATTCCCCTCTGGCACACCAAAACTCTGTCATCTTTTTTAAATGCTCTTTGATTGTCTGGCCCCAAGGGGCCCCTAAAACACACACGGCGCACTGTAAAAGAAAGCTGCATGTTTGGTCTCCTGCCTGTCTGTTTCTCTTTTCACTGACTTTTCGTGTTTTCCTGTTTTCATCCTTCCTTTTCAGCTTGAAATCTGCGGAGCACCGTGGCTTGTTCCTTACACGGTTGAGAATGTCAAACAGGATTTGGTCAGATCGAACATGTTGTCACAGAGTTGACGGCTGAGTGTGTGCTTGAATGTAAGGCAGTGCAAGTTGGTCCAGTAGCAGATTATACTACTAATGTTAAATTATTGGAACAGAAAGTAATATCAATGGAGAATTTTCCTCATGAGGACGTAAAGATAACGGGGTCATAATAATTGGTTTGTTTTTATAACAGTTTTACACAAGCTTGGTGATGTTGTTCCTTCAGGAACATGTTTTTGTTTAAAACGTTTGTTTCCTTTTTTTATTATATTTGCGTATTATCAGTAATAGGGACCCCACTCGGTGTGCTTAACATTAGTTGCACTTAAGTGACTGAGAGGAAGTCTCTTGACTTGATTTGGACGCAACATTTGTGAGTCGAGTCTGGTGTATAATCTTTATTTTATGGAATCAGGGTTGATTATTCTCCTTTAAACAGTGGCGTTTAATGTATCAGCATTTTATTGATTCCCTTTTTACCTATAGAAATATTAAACTAAATGTCATGCGTTTGATGAGGGAATGAGCAGCTGGTCATTTGCAAAATTACTTGTGAACATGTCTTATGCAAACATTACAAAAGTATTTGTTACATTACATGTTCTTATGTTACATATTGAAATACACAAACATTATTATTTTTGGGCTGAAAATTGCATTTTTTCCAAATTTTGTTTTCTTCCATTGGGGAAACTGTAATGCAATCTGAACTTATTATGGTTGTGACAAATCCTGAATGATGAAGGTAAACATGCTAGAGAAGAGCAAATTAAGCACATTGCATGGTCTGTGTGTGCTTTTCTTCTCACATGTTAGTTCACTCACTTACCCCTCACACATTTAATTATCTTGCAAAGATCAATGGCACTAGCACACAAACTGATGGTACTTGCTTTTTTTTTTAAATAAAGTCTGTCAGCACAGTTTACAGCATGTCCAAGTCAACTCACCCTGACCCATTTCAATAAGTGTTGTAAAGGTCACCCAGTGATTTTCACCCAAGCAGGGAAAGCTGAATGGTCTTATATAAATGCATATAACATCAGGATTAATCTGTGCAAGAATTAATGAACATAGATTAAAGAAAGTGAAATCGGAATTTCATGTTCAAACAGTTATGATAAAATGTTTTTTTTCCGTAACTGTTTTTAATAGGATGCTTTTCATGTCTCTGTGGTCTACTGGAAAACCATAAAACATGTTTTATAAACTAAGATTGCACGATTGTGCCCAGGTTGTGGATATAAGTTACTCTTTGAGGATGTTTATCCACCATCAAGTCTGTGTTTGCACCAAACACTGGTGCTTTGGTCACACACTCCTCAGGAGGGCATGCTCCTTGTGCTGGCAGGACTCTTTAAGCTGCCCTGAAGTCTTCTTTACTGTAATTCTGGGGATACAGAAAACCACTTTTTTAAGGTACAAGACTGCGAGCAGCATTGTCCTTTTATGTGAGGCCATTTAGATGCAAAGTGATGATAAATGCATATTTTCTTTGAAGGTCACCATCACTATCCCAAAAGAAGACAGCGATTTCTCTGTTTTAATCAGTCTGCTTATTAGCTTGATAGAACAATTTTAGTTGGACTCTTTGATAACTTATCAAGTGCTCGCATGTCTGTAATGACAGTTAGTGGAACCTTTTTGTTATTGGCCAAAATGCAGTAGAATGGGTTTTTGCGATCACATAAACTTCTTAAGATACAGTTCTTTGCAATAAATTCCTAAACTCTACACAAAAATCTGAAAACAATGTGAACTGTAACAACAAAAAAAAACCAAGTCGTAACATTTGTATCACTGCTGAAGCTCTTTGGTCGTGACTGCACACACGCAAACACTGATACACACTACACACTGACACACACACACACACAACTGGAAAGCTTGTTACCAAAGCACTAATGCGATCTCATTCTACCTTGGTATCGCTGTTTCTCACACTTTATCTCCTCCTTTCACAAACCTACCAAACAGTCTGCATCAGATCAAAGTTAGTGCTCCCTCTCCCCATCCTCCCCCTCTCCAATGTGCTCCCCGGGCTGGAAACACTATACAAGCAACAGCAGCCTTGAAGACACAAAGACAAGTAGCTACCCGACACCTGAGTCTAACTTGAGAGCACTCAGCGTGGTCTACCTGGGAATAAAACAAACTCACAGGGGGCTACCTGAGCTCCTTTTGGGAGGAGAACAGAGAGAGTCGCCGCAAAATCAGCAAGTACCCCCGCTCACGCCACACACACTCCATATCACCACATCCCTTTCTAACCCTGTTCTTGGATATCCATCATTCACCAGTGCCCCGAGAAGCCAAAAACTGAGAACATAATAATATAACATAGGTGTGAATATTTATACAAGATTTGAGCTTTTCTTTATCTGCGCCTGCCTGCTTCTGTATTTATGCACGCCTGGGGTGCAGAGGCAATTGAAGGCTAGCTCAGGTATACTCAGCGGAAGCAAGTGAGACGCTGTGGGTTGCCGTGGCGGCGATCTAGGTGTGTACTCTGTCTTTTCATGTGAAAGCACCTGAAAGCCAACAAAAGACACCCCCCCCCCCTTCCTTTCTGCATCTCACAGTACAAAAGACAGGGATGAATGAAAGGGCAGGAGAGGAAGGGGGATGAGGTAAGACTATGAGGATGAGAGGGTGGAGCAAAAGGGCTTTTTAAAGCTTTTACATCACTTACCAACAGGTTTACCATTCCTGGCTCAATCATTATGACTGACATGAAAAAAGTTTTTGAAAAGAGTACAAGAGAATAGAATTCATGGTCATTGTTTCACACAATGAAACTGTTTGGCAGCTCTTATTTGGCCGTGAAAGTATCACACACACACACAGACACACACGTATAGTAAACATAACACACAAAACAAAGTTGAGAAACAATCAGGATATTCACCACATTCTGTACACAAACCAACTCTGACAGACTCAAGAACAGAAGACACTGTTCTTTAGTCTGTCAGAGTTGGTTTTTAAAAACCTGAACCTTTTTGTAGATGGGAGTGGATAAAAAAGGTGTCCTGGGTGAGTGGAGTCTAGTGCAATAGCCAGAGTTGGGTCATTAACAAATTACAAATTACAATTGGTAATTTATGAAAATAATGTACTTTTATTTTACTTGCATGCAATAAATGTTTGTCTTTTTTAACTATAGAAGGGACAGGTTGAAAATGGTGGTGAGTGTTAGCTGGGATGTGCAGTTTCTGAGAATCTTTCCACAGACACCTTCCAGACCAGCGCAGCCTTCTTCGCATTGACTCTCTGCAAGGTGGATCTGACCTGGTGTTGGGTCAGTCGTAATGGCTCTCCTTTGTCTGTCGCCGCTGGTTGAGTGTGGGTCACTGTTCCGCCTCAATCCAAGTGAGAGAATAAGTGGTTCAGCCTGGTCCTGTATGGGTTGCTGGTGTCAAGTAAAGTGTCCTTGTCTCCGGCTAATGATTTAATCCCCTGCCACATGCATCTGGTGTTGTTTGTAGAAAAGTGTTTTTCTATGTACTGCTTGTACCTGTGTGTGGGTTCTTTCATTCCTTTCCCAAGTTTCCACTAGGCTTCTTTGTAGGCATGCAGCTCCATAGATTTAAAAGCAGGCTGTGGTGTTCTGAGCAGGGATTTAAGATGGCTGGTAAACCATGGTTTATGGTTTGGTGGGAATATTATAACAGTTTTAGGGTGTAAACACACCTGCTACATTTGGTTCGCTTTAAACGGACAAGAGTTTGTTTCAATGTCAACTAGAATATAACTCAATGTTCATTCGAATACACTTTAGTTTTGTTCACCGTCTGCACAAAACTTAAAGGCATACTATGCAACATTTTTCAGTTAATTAATGTGTTCCATACCGTTTTGGATGATTAAATGAGTCATTTCAGGTTGAACAAAGGTTTTCTCGGCCGCCCTGGTGGTCTGTAGGGGAAATACGGCACTTGCAACTGCAGGAGCCCTCGGCTTCTGCTGATGCGATTGTAAGTAACATTTGAATGGTTTCTCTCTCTCTCTGTGCATGTTCATACTTTCACTGTGTTAAGCCGGGCATACACTGTACGAGTTTTTCAGTCGTGGTACTTATATATCTCAAACTGTGCGACGGAACCGCGGGGTTTAAAAGTTCACCGCTCATCTGTGTGCTGATCTGTGTTCTCAAACTGTACCGCGCGACGCTCGGACGCGGTTCGGGAGGCACCGGGCGTCGGGGGGAACGGAGGGGAGAGAGGAAAGACGAGACACCCCGGCGGCCGCGCGGCATACGGAAACAGACGGCCAGCGCGTCGCGCGGACCGGAACGCTCGAACTCCCCAACCCCCCCGCGAGTCGACATCCGCGCCCAGCGGGTCCCGGGCCGGGCGGAGGTCGCTTCGGGGACGCCCGCTCCCCTCACTCCACTGGCGGGGACGGAGAGGAGGGGAGGGCGCCCCCTCGTAGCTCTGCTTGAACAGCAGGATGGTGATTCGTTGCGTTCGCCTGTCTGCTAAGCACAAAACAACCGCGCCTGACTTGACGGAGAAACCAGGAGAACAGCTGAGCATCTTTACGACAGTGTACTTTTACTTTCGCCCTCTGGGGGGAGCCTCGCTGGAAAATCAACCCCGGTTGCATAGTATACCTTTAATATATGAGTGGAGAACACATGGTTGTCCTTCTAGGTCAAAGTTCTCAACAACAACAAAAAAAAAACCTAGTCTGTGCACTCAAAACAATCCTGCAGCACTGAGATGGCTATCTCATTCCAGACATTTACTGTTTTGATGGTTGTTTTTGCCTGCAGCTGAATTATTTCTAGGTAGAGATTAGAGCCAGAAAGCAATGATCAGAGTGTCCCAGATGTGGCAGAGGGGATGCTTTTGTCTTCATGTGGAATGTTACAAAAATCACGTCCAATGTGTTTCTCTCTCTTGTTGGAAAGTTCACATAAATGGAATTTCGGTAATAACAGACTTAAGGTTGGCGTGATTAATGCCCCCTGTTTCAGTGATGATGCTGTCTGGTTGAGCTATTGTTGGCTGATAATGTGATGAGGCTGCTCTGTTATAGCCAGGGTGTTTGCTTAAGGCGGCACAGAAGTGGAGTTCTTGGGCAGAAATCAGGGTCTGTACTAAAGCATCAGATATTCAGCCTCCGGTGAACAATGAGTGTCTTTTACTGTGGAGTTTGCACACCACAAATTGTTTCTAATAAAAAAAAAAGTCCACCACCTCTGTTCTTACCGGATTGAATGTTTCTGTCTGCTTTGAAGCTAGTGCAGCCTGCTAGGTCAATAGCCTTGTCTACAAAGGTTTGTCCAAGCCCGTCTCTGTTATAACCAGCACACAGTAATCCAGACAGTTTACAGCAGGTTTGTAGCTTTAACTCATCCATCTTGTTGTCGAGAGCGCAGGCAATGGCCAAAACCAGGCTTGGAATGTTAGGCTTATGAGGGCTAGCTTTGCGCTTAGCGTGAAGGCCTCCCCTCTTTCCTCTCTTTTGTTTCCACTGACGCCGGCCTCTGCATCTCCGCTGCGGGGGGGGGGGGGGGGGGGGGGAGGAGCATTCACTAGTTGGTGGCTTCATCAGTATTTCCAGGGTAATGAAATCCCGGTTTATGTGGCTTTGATATAATCCATTTGTGGCTGTCACTAGAGGAGTGGTGGCCTCGTGGTTTTCAAAGTTCTCAAAGGCCGAAGTGGTCTGAGGTAAAGGAGTACTTCCAGTTAGCCAGCAACAAATGTGCAGTTTGGATGCCCTTGTAAGGTTTGGTTATGAATAACAACAGAAATGTGATGCATAGTGAGTAGGTGAGGAGATGATACCCACGAGTTAAGATTGACCTGACAGCAAGGACACTTGGTCAGCATCTCAAAGGTTGTTTGTCTCCTATCATTTTCACGTGACTGTGTTTATCGAAATGTTTGACTCTGTGTCTCTGTGCCTTCTTGTGTTAATGTGCAGATATTGTTCAGCCAACCAAGTAATGTCTACTTCATCCTGTTTCAATCACATGTAATTGTGTAGAAAACGGCAATATCTGCAATTAAAACTAGATCTTTACAGGTGGAGTGGTCATCACAAAGCCTTAGTGTCATGGAAGATTTGTTAACCAAGATGACCCACAAACTTGACTCAGTTACAGTAGAAATGACGGGAGAAAGTAGCTAAAGATTCCAGCAAACTATTATGAAAAGCTTGTGGAAGTATACCCAAAACTGAACCGAGTCACACAGTTTCAAAGGCAATGTTACCAAATAACATACATACACATGTATAAAAAATTCTGACTAAAAAGAATTAAAAAAAAAAAAAAAAAATTAAGTTTTAGAAAATTCTAGGGAAAAAGTTTTTTTTAAATAAAAACTCATTATTCTGCCACTGGGCAAATAGAAAAAATGTGGTGATCCAACTGACCTAAAATATTAAACCTTATAGTTGATTTAAAGTATGACAGTGAGTGAAAAATGGTTACATGTTTATTTTTACAGTAAATGTAAATATGTAGTTTCAACTGTGTATGAATGCAGCTGTGTGGAAATAATACACACAGCTAATAGATGAGTGATTTGTACGCAGCATTGAAGTGTTTAATAAACAAAGAATTAGTTTTACCTTTGGGTAACATTTATGACTGGACTGGTGCTTATTTTTGTTTTGTTTTTTCAGATCAGACTCGTTATATCTGGTACTTCAATTCAATTCAATTCAATTCAATTCAATTTTATTTATATAGCGCCAAATCATGAAACATGTCATCTCAAGGCACTTTACAAAATCAAGTTCAATCATATTATACAGCTTGGGTCAGATTATACAGATTGGTCAAAATGTCCTATATAAGGAAACCAGTTGATTGCATCAAAGTCCCGACAAGCAGCATTCACTCCTGGGGAACCGTAGAGCCACAGGGAGAGTCGTCTGCATTGTACATGGCTTTGCTGCAATCCCTCATACTGAGCAAGCATGAAGCGACAGTGGGAAGAAAAACCACCCATTAACGGGAAAAAAAAACCTCCGGCAGAACCGGGCTCAGTATGAACGGTCATCTGCCTCGACCGACTGGGGTTACAGAAGACAGAGCAGAGACACAACAAGAGAGACAAAAAGCACAGAAGCACACATTGATCTAGTAATCTGTTCTACATTAGATGGTAGTAACGGGTGAGCCGTCTTCTCTGGATGATGTCAAAGTTAACAGAACGCCAGACCAGGTGTACCTACTATGAAGAAAAAGAGAGAGAGCAAAAAGTTAAAAGCTGAAATGACGACAGTCATTTCAATGTAATACAATGCAAAACTGGAGAACCGTAGAATGAAGAACAGTAGAAATCAGTAGAGTGAGAAAATTAGACCCTGATGTCCTCCAGCAGCCTAGGCCTATCACAGCACAACGATAGAGATAGCTCAGGGTAACATGAGCCACTCTAACTATAAGCTTTGTCAAAAAGGAAAGTTTTAAGATTAGTCTTAAAAGTAGACAGGGTGTCTGCCTCACGGACCAAAACTGGGAGTTGGTTCCACAGGAGAGGAGCCTGATAGCTAAAGGATCTGCCTCCCATTCTACTTTTAGAGACTCTAGGAACCACCAGCAGACCTGCAGTCTGAGAGCGAAGTGCTCTGTTAGGAACATACGGGGTAATCAGAGCTCTGATATATGATGGAGCTTGGTTATTAAGGGCTTTATACGTTAGAAGAAGAATTTTAAATTCTATTCTTGATTTAACAGGAAGCCAATGAAGGGAAGCTAAAATTGGAGAAATAT
This sequence comes from Fundulus diaphanus, assembly GCA_037039145.1. Lineage (NCBI taxonomy): Eukaryota > Metazoa > Chordata > Actinopteri > Cyprinodontiformes > Fundulidae > Fundulus > Fundulus diaphanus. Next base: position 32,184,041 of record CM073129.1, on the reverse strand, counting down.
GATCCCTCTTGTTGATTTTCATCAGGACTCTTGCCGCAGCATTTTGGATCAGCTGAAGACTTCGAACTGCATTTTGTGGACTTCCTGATAGTAAAGAATTACAATAGTCCAGCCTTGAAGTAACAAATGCATGGACTAGTTTTTCAGCATCACCCCTGGACAGAATGTTTCTAATTTTGGCGATATTCCGGAGGTGAAAAAAGGAAACTCTGGAAACCTGTTTAATATGGGATTTAAATGACATGTCTTGGTCGAAAACAACACCAAGGTTTTTAACTTTATTACCAGATGCCAAGTTAATGCCATCCAGATTAAGTGATTGATTAAGAAGTTTATTTTTTGAGGACTCTGGCCCAAAGATTACAACTTCTGTCTTGTCAGAATTTAAATGCAGGAAATTTAAAGTCATCCAGCTTTTGATGTCATCAAGACATGACTGCAGTCGAAGTAACTGATTGGATTCATCAGGATTTATGGATAAATATAGCTGAGTGTCATCAGCATAACAGTGGAAATTAATCCCATGCTGTCTGATAATTTTGCCGATCGGAAGCATATATATAGTAAATAGAATTGGTCCAAGGACTGAACCCTGTGGTACTCCACAGGTGACCCTAGAGTTTGAAGAAGATTTATTATTAACATGAACAAACTGGAATCTGTCCGACAGATAAGATTTAAACCAGCCTAATGCTTTTCCCTTAATCCCTACAGTATGCTCAAGTCTTTGTAGGAGAATATTGTGATCAACTGTATCAAATGCAGCACTGAGATCTAACAGGACAAGTATAGACACAAGTCCATTATCTGAGGCCATGAGAATATCATTGGTGACCTTCACCAGAGCTGTTTCAGTGCTATGATGAGCTCTAAAGCCTGACTGAAACTCCTCAAGTAGGTCATTACTTTGTAAATGTTCACAAAGTTGATTAGCAACTACTTTCTCAAGAATTTTAGATAAGAAAAGAAGATTAGATATAGGTCTGTAGTTTACTAGCTCATCTTGATCAAGAGAAGGTTTCTTAAGTAAAGGTTTAATAACAGCTACTTTAAAAGCCTGTGGTACATATCCATTTACTAAGGATAGATTAATCATGTCTAAAATAGGACCACTGATCAGAGGGAATACCTCCTTAAACAACTTGGTTGGGATTGGGTCTAACATACAGGTAGAAGGTTTAGATGAAGCTAATATTCTAGATAGCTCAGAAAGCTCTACTGCTTTTAAACAGTTCAGACACTGCGCAGGTTCTAAGGATTCCTCCAATGCTGCCTCACTTACTGAGGACGAGGTAATCATGTTTGGGAGGATGCCAATTATTTTATTTTTAATGGAATCAATTTTATTTATGAAGAATCCCATAAAATCATTACTGCTAAGAGCTAAGGGGATGGCTGGATCAACAGAGCTGTGGCTCTGGGTAAGTTTGGCAACTGTATTGAAGAGAAATCTAGGATTATTCTTATTCTCCTCAATTAATGATGAAAAATATGATGCTCTAACTCTGCGAATGGTCTTGTTATACAACAATAGACTGTCCCTCCAGATTAGGTAGGATTCCTCTTGGTGTGTAGAGCGCCATTTTCTCTCCAATTTCCTAACATTGTGCTTCAAGGAATGCAGCTCTGAATTAAACCAAGGAGCCAGCTTCCTGTGAATAATCACCTTCTTTTTCAAGGGAGCTACATTGTCTAATGCAGAACGCAATGACAAAGTCATACCGTTTACAAAGACATCTATTTGTGAATTGGAAGAAACAACATTGCTGCCATCTACTGGGCATTTCTGCAATACGGAGGATATTAAAAAGGGGACAGACTCTTTAAGTTTTGATACAGCATTATCCGATAAAGATCTACTATAATGGAACCCTCTTTTGGGGGTGGAGAACTCAGTTAGATTAAACTCAAATGTTATTAAAAAATGATCAGATAGGACAGGGTTGTGAGGAAATACTGTTAATTCTTCACAATCAATGCCATATGTCAGCACAAGGTCTAAAGTATGGAGCCAAGAGTGCGTCGGTTTATGCACATTTTGAGCAAAACCAATTGAATCTAGGATAGTTTTAAAGGCTACACTAAGGTTATCACATTCTGTGTCAACATGGATGTTAAAATCACCCACTATAATAACCTTATCAGTATTTAACACCAAATCAGATAAGAAATCTGACAACTCATCCAAAAACTGAGTATAAGGGCCTGGTGGACGATACAAAACAACAAACAGAAGAGGTTTTATTGCTTTGCAGTTTGGATGAGGGAAACTGAGGGTTAAATGTTCAAAAGAACTGTAGTTATTAATTGGCCTGGGACTAATTAATAAATCAGACTGAAAGATGGCTGCCACTCCTCCTCCTCTTCCCACAGATCTGGGAATGTGGAAATTTGAATAATTGGAGGGAGTTGACTCATTTATACTAACGTAGTCCTCTTGTAGCCAGGTTTCTGTGAGACAAAACAAATCAATCTGTTTATCAGAAATCAGTTCGTTAATTAACAAAGTCTTTGGAGGGAGAGACCTTATATTTAATAGACCACATTTAATTGTTTTATTTTTAGGTTCAAAGTGATCCGTATGGATTTTTATTAGATTTTTATGATTTGTTCCCTTTAGATCAGTTTTTGATCTGTTAAGTTTTGGCCGTGGGAAAGACACCGTCTCAATAGGATAATGGGTGGGTAACAGTACAGAAGCTGCAGAGAGGTGTGTTAAACTACGGCTCTGCTTCCTGGTCTGGACCCTGGGTTGTCAGCATTTAGGAGAACTAATAAATCCGGCCAGATTTCTATTCTAAATCGAAAAATAAGAAGCTGACAAATCTAATTTTGGGTATCCATTAGCTGTAATCCATAATTGTCAAATTTAACAAAAATCTATGCTTGTTTATTCAGTATAATACATAGGTTATCCTTGCTGAAAATAATTTACCTCTCAAAATTAATCTGGCTTGGAAGGATGCAACTGTAAATTAGCACATAAAAAAATGGGTAACAGATCACTACAACTTTGCAGTGGTTTTCTATCAAAGTCTTCTATCAAAGGGAGCATATTCTAAAACTCGTGATCTCAGAGAAACGGAAAACCTTCGACATAGAGACAAAGAGTTTAAGGTTTGATTTGTCTCTTTTTGCTTGTATATAATATGAATTATTTTTAACTACAAATATTGTTGATATTGCTTCAAAATAAATTCACTTGCTCTGTCTTTACTCACCAGTTTATCGGTTATTGTGCAATAACTAAAACCGAACATAAGAGGGAGCTCCTTCCTCGATGCTTAAAAAAGCCCTACATAAAAGCAAAGATTTGTTATCAGCTACATAACAACAAGATAGCATTTCCAAAACTATTATGTGAATATTACCCAACTATGACATAGTAAAAATACATACCTATATATTTTTAGTCAAATCACACTTGTTGTGAATTTTGGAAATAATCAGTTTATTCAGCCCACCGCTGCCTGCTTATTGCTTTGCTACCTCTCACCTGAGTTCTGCTCTGTTTAAACTACTTCTACAGACACACTACTAGATCTACACTCTGGATTATATTGTTCTGCCTCACCCTTGTTTTACTCTATATTTATCTCATGGACATGGACCACGGACATGGATTTTGACCTTTGCCCTCAGCTCGCCCCATGCCGGATCAACTCATTACCTACCTCTATGTTTCTGACCCTCACCTGCCACATCTTGGCCCATTGGTCAGGATTTATTATTGGACAAACAGTGCAGAGAAACCATCCTGGAAATCTCCAGTGAGGACTCTGATGTACACGTGATCAGAAGCCAAGCAGCTGATTTATCATGTAAGAGTGCATTTATTTGACCGGTCTGTGGTTCCCACCAGTTCCCAGTTTTTAATAAATCTTTTGAAGTGTCTTCTGCACTTGGCTGAGATGGTGGAGCCTCTGTATCAGACCCTAGAAGGTGAAATAATTCTAAATTACCTTTTCCTTCAAAATCAATCTCCCAAGCAGCAAACAAAATGAAAAAAATGAAACATAGCTGTCTTGTTTTTTTGATCTCCACTTTGCTTAGTATCTCAGCCAACACGGCACAAGGGTTCGTCTGGTGAAAAAAGCTGACAGGCAGGTCCACACATGCACAGCGGCTTATGAAGAGACACACCGCCTCTACTCCGTTTGATGCTATTCTGAACGGAGTCACTGGCACTGCAATAACTGGTGTGTTTTTGAGTGATTTATTTGTATGTGTGTGTGTGTGTTCTTATACTTGCAGCTGAGAGAGCTACTTTTATTACCAAAGTGAGGACTTTGATGGGGGCTATGGGTTAGATTTAGGACTAAAGTGCCAACTAGGTTTAAGTTAGGGTTAGATGTATACTGGTATAGGTTAGGGTAAGGCCATAGCAAACGAATGCAAGTCTATGGTAGTTAAAGGAGCCATAAGTAAGATATTTACTATAAAATCGACCTTAATCATTGTCGTTTGTCACCCAGGATGGAAGTAACACCCCCTATAAACAACCACTCCTCTACATCAACAATGTCTTTTCTCCTTTCAAATCTAGAGGTACGGTCTGGACTACTACAGTTCAGAGTGTAGCCCATGTTTTCTTCCTGGTTCCTGAGCCATGTGAAAGTTCCCTGGGTTCCCAATACAGAGCCCAGTATTTGGTATTTTGTCTTAGCAAAAGAGCAGCAGCCTGCAAACATGGAAGCCAGTGAGAGAAGCAGACCAGTAATAGAACAGAATACCACATGATATACCTATCCTGTGGAAGTAAAAATTCAGTGTAACAACGGACCGTTGACTAAATATGAAAGGCATTGTGTATGTGTTGTTCCGATTTTAACCAGTAGGTGTCATTATTGCTTATTGTTCCTTTAATTAAGGCACGGTCCTTATGTTGTATTTTAAAGGAACGTGTGTGTGTGTGTGTGTGTGTGTGTGTGTGTGTGTGTGTGTGTGTGTGTGTGTGTGTGTGTGTGTGTGTGTGTGTGTGTGTGTGTGTGTGTGTGTGTGTGTGTGTGTGTGTTTGTGTGCACATTTATAACTTCAAGATTGCATATTTTTGTGTAAACTATTTTCACATGTGACAGATATTGGTGGGTGTGTATGATATCGCCAGCTGTGTGACTGGCAGTAGGGGGTAACAGAGGTGGCATATCAACAATGATGGAAAGCATTGCACGTTCTCCGCGGAATCTCATTCAGGCAGGAAGTAGGACAACCAGGTGACTCATCACATGCCGGAGAGAGGAAAAGTGAGGAGTCTGATTATTGTGGGTTTCACACCAGGAAGAATATCAGCCAGCTGGAAACTACACATAGTGCCAACTGTAAAATTATAGTTAGTAAAACATGGGAGGTCTTAAACTTATCATCACTGCAATCATGGAATAATCATATAAATTGTCCAGTTCTGTTGCGTGAATCGCTCCTTATGGAAGGTAGTTTTGAATGTAGTGACAAAATACTGCCATCTACTGGAAAATGGGAAAACCGCAGGACTGACGGAGGCAGTAAAATCATCAACTAGTTCATGTTGTCACTAATAAGCATTTTGGAGGTAAATTTAAGAACTTTATTACTGGTTTGAGGGACACTAAAAACTATAGCGAAATTAAGTGGCATTACAATTTTTTGAATGTACAGGAACATCTCAAAAACTAGAATATCGTGGAAAAAGTAGATTTTTTTAAATGCAAACTTTACTTTCATCTAAAAAGAGGACATTGGACCACTGAGCAACAGTCCAGTCCTTTTTCTCTTCAGGCCAGGTAAGAAGATAGTGTTAATGTTGTCTCTGGCTCAGTGGCAAGTGGACATGAGAAATGCTAAATTTGTACCTCATGTGAAGGCATGTGTGTATTGGCACTTGATATGGCCTCCAGCCTTAGTCAACCCCTTGGAAATTTCTACCAAAAGGATTTTGCTTGACAATCAACTCAACGCTGCAGTTATCCCTATTGCTAGAGCACCTTCCTCTATGCATTTTCCTTTCACTCAAATTTCCATTAAAATGTTTGGATACGGCACACTCTAAACATCCAGGGTGTCAGTCGATGTTATTTTTAGACATCTTCAAGTCAACAGTGTTCCCCATACTTGTGCAGGCCATAATATGACCATTACATAACATTTATGGATAAAAAAAGTTTTTCTAGTTGCTGTAAAATAGTATTCTAATTTTCTGAGTCACAAAAAGTTTGGGTTTTCGTCGTGATTAAGCCATAATAGGCCATAATATTTCACTCTATGTTTAATGAATCAGTATAACATAGTTTCACTTTCTTATAACATGTACGGGTTAAACATGAAACATTAAACATGAAAGCATGATCTATCCTGCCCTTTACCACAGGTCAGGGTGGTGATGGTGTCATGGTGTGGGGACTCAGCTTTAAATTGGCTTCAAACTGTCCAGAATGCAGCGGCAATAATTTTAACAAGGACCAACAGAAGAGGGTACATTACCCCCTGCACTGGCTCCCTGTACAATATAGGACCAATTTCAAGATCTGATCCTAACCTTCAGGGCATCACATGGCCAAGCTCTGGAATACATAAATAGCTTATTGATGCCATATCGCTCCCCTCGGACTCTGAGATCAACAGATCGGAGGTTGTTGGCTGTACCACGGACTCATTTTAAAACACGAGGAGATTGTGCTTTCCTGACCGTGGCCCCAAGGCTCTGGAACTCGCTCCCGCTGTCTCAGAGCTGCATAAACTCCCTTGACTCTTTTAAGAAACAATTGAAGACATTTTCATATAAAAAGCTTTGAACTAGGATGTACATGAAATTGTGGTGTGCTTATGTTTTATGGTGCTTTTGTTGTGAAGCACTTTGTGATTTTAAAGTCTGCGAAAGGTGATGTACAAATACAGGGGCGATTCTAGGATCTGACCTTTAGGGGTGCTCAGCCCCCAGTGTTGACTGTGATTCCTGGCATGAACAACAGGCTTTCCATTTTTAGCCCAGATGTAAGATTCTTAGAGTAACTCATTTTTGAGCTAAAGCTTGTCAAACAAGCTACAATATAGGCCCATCCAAAGGCAGTGACAAACAGATTGAAATGTTTTCACTCGATAAAACCTTGTGCATTTGTAAAACCTGCATGATGGCAATAGTTAGACTAGCTATATTGATAAAAGTGAGGAATAATTTCCCTAAAGACAAAAAACTAACTTAGCTTTCTTGAAATTTAATTTTCTCTGGCTTAACAGAGCAAAACATGGTAGCCCACAAAAACCTTTTGCTGCACAGTGTTTGTCACCTGGCTGAAAAAAGGGCTGATACTACTACACTTTCCTTATTGTCGTATTGCTTTGCTTACAAGAGAGACAAATTTAGCAGTTTGGATATATACCCAGTTGTGGAGAAGCATTTATATATATATATATATATATATATATATATATATATATATATATATATATATATATATATATATATATATATATAGCCTGCCATATAATATGGCGGTCTCATGACCAGTCCATGTCAAGCAAATTGCTAATAAGTTAATTAATCCCTACACATTTCCTTTATGAATTTGCATACTGAACTTTGTTTTTGTTTAAACTCAGATTAAGACAAATAGTTTCCTTATTAGGAAAAAAAACATACAGTTCAGATTTAACTTTTCAGACAGGGATTCTGAATCCACGACTGCATCTACTGAGCGACTGCATCTACTGAGCTCATGTTTAGAAACAATTCATTAGAACAGCTGAAGCGCTTCGGACACAGATGCCACATGTGCAGAAATAGAAATAGATCCAAATTGCGAGAATAGCTGCGCTCTGCTTTTTTTTTAGCAACTAAAAATATCTGTGGTCCCATCATGGTCTGATTGTGAAACAAAGATGCAAGGGCGTAGGTTTGATTGGAACTTTGGTAGGGACACCTACAAACAAACCTTCCCTGGTCTGACGTCATTGGTCCTACGCAATATGCATGCTCCTATTTTTTGATGCTTGACTTAAGCGTCAGGGCGCGTTTCGTCTGTCTAAAGAGAAAAGCCGTATTTCTTGCTACATTTATACAAATTGTATAACCACGATACACACTAGATGCTGTTTGTTAACGTTTAAAGCATCACAGGATCTGATGAATGTCGAATTGGGACTTTTTTCCATTTGAACTAACAGCAACAGAGACGAACGGTAAATATGTGCCTATTAAACCAAATATAGTCACAATATGTCTGTTGTCTATCCTGTATTTTCTTTTGAAGATATAGAAATGCGTAGAGATAAACCCCACCCTTGTTTTTTAATCTAAGATACTCTGCATCATAAAACACAGCAAAAAAAGTGAGTTGTCAATGTTTAAATGTGCAGTAAACCTTTATACATAAGGAGCATGGAGGACCCAATACTGTACTTTGAGTAAGATGGTGACACCAAGACTGAATTGTTACATGAGGTTTTCCATTTCATCATTGATATGAGAAAAAAATTAATATACTATATGGAAAATACTAGTACGACTATTAAAGAACAGCAGATTGAACTTTAAGATATGTAAAGGCCTTCATTTTGCGACCACATCCATAGATTAAATAAGTTTCTTAATTTTTGGTGTACCAAATTAACCTCGTAATGATGTAATATTTTATGGGCTAAGCCCCTGATGATGAGAATGTCTCGCTCCGCCCCTGATTTGTACTAATTTACTAATGGTAAATGGACTGAACTTATATAGCGCTTTTCCAGTCATGCTGACCACCCAAAGCACTGTACACTATAGCCACATTCACCCAGTCGCTCTCACTAACACACACACATTTATACACCGAGACACAGCTCGGTAGGCAACTTGGGGTTAAGTGCCTTGCCCAGGGGCACATCGACATGTGGCAAGGGGAAGCTGGAATCGAACCCACAACCTGATTGCAAGACGACTACTCAACCCATCAAGCCACAGTCGCCCTAATGGACATCTATGTAAAATAAAACCAATGTAAATAGTGTTCCTCTGTTTTATTTGTCTTTATCCTAATTCTAGAAGTAGAAATAGTCAAATAAATAGCACTATTATTTTGTGGAATCCTAATCATGCTATTATAACTAAGTAAAAGTCTAAACAAAAAATAGTTGTTTAGGTGGCACCTACTGTTCTTATACTGTATATTATGTAAAAGAAATTACACCTGCTATTTATGCCTGAACTGCCTCAAAGGGTCGACAAAAAATGAAAGCAACAATAGCAATGAAATATTGGTAAAAGGGAAACCCTCACCTTTTCTTTTTTTCAGACGGCTTTGGCTATGATTCATAATTTTTAATAGCCTTCAGTCTTTGTTTTTCCATCTTTCCAGCAGTCTTCAGAACTCCTGCCTGGCACAGAATATTTAGTTTTATAAAAGAGATTAGGTTTTTGTAGATAAAATGTATTATACTTCAGAATTAAATGCTATTTTGAGATGCTAATGTTAGTTACTTACATTTCTCCAGTTCAACAAATCAAAACTCTCTCTCCTGCTTCTGTTCAGAACTGCGCTCAGCAGCTTTCACCTATTTTAGTGCAGATAATATTTAGTTTCTTAACTGGGACTAGTTTCGTAGCCTGATATTAATTGTGGTAACTGCAGTATCCCAGTATGAAGCAAAACTTAAATCTCACGCTCCAAGCACGCACGAACATGCACGCACACACACGCAATAGAAAACAGCCAATCAGGAAGAGGAAAGGCGGAATTTAAGGCAGCAAAACCAATGAGAGTGGAGTTAAACAGCACACAGCACAGTCCGGTGTGCTGCAGATTTAAAGGGACAGGAAAGAAAAAGCAGGCAGTGGAGCTGCGCACAGCAGCGTTGAAATGACACCGTGGGAACGCCGAGCGCTTCAAACGGAGGCGCTCCGGGCGAACCTGTGCATGTACGCACGACTGGCAGAGCCAAACCGACACGCAGTAATACTCTGAATCAGTAATTTTTTAGGGGTGCTAAGCTAAGATTTAGGGGTGCTTGAGCACCCCTAAAAATGGCCAAAAATACGGCACTGTACAAATACATTTTACGTACTTATTCTGTAGTTTGGGCGTCTCTACCACCTGAGCATGATTTAAGCACCCCAGCCAGTGTATTTATTTTTGCTGGCCATGACCATTTCTGGTACTAGCTCTGGACTAATACTACCTATTTTATGAAGGCCAACAGTCATCAAAAGCTCAAACGATCTCACTTGTTTCTTGGATAAGCCAGTGAGTTCTTTTAACTCCGTTGGCCTTCAAAGTCACCAGACTTCAGTCCAACAGAGCACCTTTGTGATATAGTGCATTCAAATTATGAATTTGCTGCTGACAATTCAGCAGAATTTGTGTAATCCCATTATGTTAATATGGACCAAAACCTCTGGATTGTCTCCAGCAGTCTGCTTTGAAGAATTGAAGTAATTCTCAGGCTAAACCATCAATATCCATATTTTTTTATTGTTTTTTCTTTTTTACCTTCCAACTGGTGTTCTTGTTTTTTATTCCTTTACCTTATTGGCTCATGTGATTTTAAAAATAACTGATCCTGTAAAAATAATAATTATGATGACAAAAGAGTAACTTATTTGAGGGGAAAAAAAGAAAATAAAAACAGTGGAAACAAAATGATAGAACCCCTTTTAGGGGAGATCCTTCCAAGATCTTAAAGACGCAACGCAGTACTTAGCAATAAAAATGATTATCCATGTGCTAGATGTAAGATATAAATGCAAAAAACTGTTCTCTTCAGCATCAATGGGTTTAGTAATTTACTAAAACTCTAGCTAGTTTTATAGCTACAGCATGTCGCAATAATTCTTCCGCTGCCCTCTCAGCACAAATCTCAAACCTCAAGAACCAAATCGCATAACCTTAACAAAGCAAATCACCCTGTTCTTCATTCCTCTGAACCCACTCTGACTTGCGAGGATTTCAGCAGACGAGAAGTGATAACACACCAACCACTCTGACGATGTCATGGTTTTTCTGTGGAAAGAGGAAGCTCATTGCCTTTCATAACAGAGCATCTCCCTGAACATTGCAAGCTGACGTACTTATTCCAACTCCACTGGGCAGTCCTGAACAAGCAGAAATCACAGCAGCAAAAAACCCAAATTAACTTTGTTCCCTTGAATTAACATTTTACTCTTCACTGCTATGTTGTGATATGTCCTCTTTGGAATTTCTTCTTGCAATGCTTATGTTTATTCCTCAATATACATTTGGGTTCTGCTTTAGTCTCAAAATACATTTTGGGTTCTGTGGGAGGTTTATCTGCAGGGACGTGTTCTCAGTTTAGGACAGAGGCACTTACTTTGGGGCTCTTTGTGATATATCATCTCCTTTTACAAATGGTTATTTTCAAAATATTATGCTTATGTGTATCTGAGAGGAGTAATATATAATATACTAAAACAAGCTTGGGCGAGAGAACTCATATTTTGTAGGATCCTAAACCAGAATCGTTCTCCCTCTTAATTAAAAATTGCCGCTTATGGTTAAACAGACCTCTTTCATCATCGTTATCTGAAGTAAATGTTGGCATGCCAACATCCGGTACAAAGCTGTGGGGCATTGTAAACACTATCCCGCTCCTCCTGAATTTGTAAATGTGCTGATGCAAGCACCAGGTCAAAGATGCACACAGCTGCCTGCAGGGTTGTAAACCATAAACTTTCTTGCTGCACAACACTCTTCAGTGAAAAAAAGGTATAATCTGCAGGTCACATCAGTCTAAAAACCAGATGTGCATTTAAAGGCCCCTGTTCTCATCAGCAGGGATGGAAACATTCTATTTTCACTAAGATAGCTCCTCATGCACTGCCTTGGGGATCCAAAAGTGAAATGAGCAGCAACTATATCTCACACTGAAAAGGAACGGCGCTCCAGTTAAAAAAGACTGCATAATCAATTTTGCTCGTCTACAAAAAAAAGATCACAGTCTTGTTTCCGCTGTGTAGAGGTAAGTTAAAAAGTAAACCTGTTTTATTTCAGTAAGCAATCACCTGTTTCCTGTTGATATTTCTTTTGGATTGATTGCATGTGCAACTTCTGCTAACTAGTGTGTAGAGAGCTGTATTTTCAAAGCAGCTGGTTTGCAGTTTAGCAAGATTTCTCCTTTTTTGTCTGTTTTGATCATCATGTACATGCAAAATTTTGGTTGTGCTGTTCGATACTGCACCTATACTCAGACAAAGCTTAGCTTGTGGTTTCAATGGGTCCTTGTTGAACATGCACACCTTAGGGTGATAATTAGACGATAATTCCTGGGAAAATAATAATTTTCTATCTGTTACAAACAAGACAACTAAATGACCGGGGTGTCTAAATTAGAAGCAACTATCAAAAAGTTATTCACTTGGTAAACAAAAAACAAACCAAAAAAAAAAAAAAAGACAAGGAAACTTTTGACCATCATTGTGGTTTGGCTGCAAACAACTCCATAGAAATGTTCGTCTTTGGCAAAGGATTAACAGCACTCCCGAGAGCAGATCAAGTTTAAGAAAAGGCGAGTAACCTTCTTACTCATTTATTTTCACTAAACAAATGTTCAACCAACATTTTGATCCAGAAGTTGCATACTTCATTTAGACCAAATGTCATAAGTTAATTGAATAAAGTTCATGTTTGTTGTCCATCACAATTTTCACTGACTGAGACAATTTGTTTTCTTTGTATAAATTATTGAAATGTATACTGCTTTAAAAAAAATAAAGGGAACATTTAAACAACACAATTTAACTCCAAGTGCTCCCTTTATTTTTTTGAGCAGTATATATTCCCAGCTAGGGGAAAGGAATATGGAGCAAACAGTTTTCACAATATCCTGTAGAATTTTATGGTGATGAGAGATAAGTGACAAAACTGAACAAAAATGGGTTGTAAATCTCTGAATGCATGTAATCAGTATCACACACACTATTGTGTGTGATCAGCATTTCTTGATTTTATTGAAACAGGAGTAGATCATACGACGGCGTTTTGGTGTGTTTTTAACAAGGATGAAATGACTCTCTCCTTATTGTACTGTATTTGAGGGAAGGGAACATCATCCTGGTGAGGACTGCTGCAACCCTTTGTTGCTATAATTCAAGTTTATTTATACTGCAATGCACCAGATAGAGCAGAGGTCTTCAACCGTGGTCCTCAGCTTCCTCTGTCCTGCTTGTTTTAGATATCTCTGCTCCACCACACCTGAATCAAATGACTGCATGAGCTCCTCAGCAGCTATCAAGGGCCGCAGAGGCCTGTTAATCACTCATTTACTGAAGTCAGCTGTGTGGCTGCAGGAAGCACCTAAAACATTCAGGACAGTGGAGTTCTGAAGACCTGGGTTGAATACCTCTGAAATAGAGGACCCAAAAAGTCAAGCAGATGCAGAAGGTGATTTAACAGATTTACTTCCATGATCAAACTGGTGGGAAACAAGAACCCTCTGGAGGCATGACTGATCATGAATGATTTAGAAATTCTAAAATATATACTTCATAATACAACATTTCTAATAAAGATGCAAAGTATGCCCCAGTAGAAAACAATAAAACATTTCATTTTGAGATTTGAAAACCAGAACAACAAGAAAATATAAAAATATATAGAAATCAAATTGCAATTGTAGTATAATAGAAAATAATATTTTAATATGAGTCCAAGGCACAAAAATGTCAAAGGGAAACAAGTTGCTCTATTTTATTTTTTAAAAGACCTAAAGACTAATACAAAAAAAAGAAAAAAAATTTCCCCTATCACCTGTACCTGTCCCCTATCTTTGCAGGGTCGTGGGGTTGGCATAACTCATGTAGTCAATTGGCAAGAGGCAGGGTACATCTTGGACAGGTCACAAGGGCAACACAGAGACACATAGGACAAAGCACTCACACCTGAGGGCAATTTCAGAGTGACTAAGAGTCACATTCTTGGACTGTTGGAGGAAGCGGGAGAGAACCAATTCATGCTGAGGGAGAACACGCAAACTCCACACAGAAAGACCGCAGGTAAGGATTTAAGCCCAGGACCTTCTTGCTCCAAGACGACGGTGCTACCATCCGTGCCATCATGCAGAAGTAATACAAACTTTTAATTCAACTCAAAACACGACATACCTGGCCAAAATGCATGCAATATTGCAACTAAACGATTACAATTATGTTAAGAAATGAAATGAAATGAATCAAATAAAACCCACACAAATGTCCAGGAAGTAAAATCCTTTATTTCTTTGGTTTTGTTTAAAGTGAAGTTCAAAATGAAAGACATTTCATGGCTTTTTCATTAACATTTTGGTAAATAAAATATGTAATACACAGAAGTAAAAAAAAAAGAATTTAGTCAATAAATAAAATAAGATGTAAAAGCCATAGTCAATGAAATAATGGGGGGAATAAAATCCCTATGCTCTAAATAAAGAGTCATTAAATATAGATGGGTTTTGGAAGGAGATTTAAAAGCTTGCCTGTTTGGGGTAATCGGGTTTCACAATTTTGGTGTTACAGCTTGAAAGGCGATCTCTTAGAACCAGGGGTGTACAAACCTTTTAGCTTGTGGGTCGAAATTGTCAAGTCAAAAGCCTGCAAGTGCCAAAAAGTAAATAAAAATAACATAACTTAAAAAAAAATATTTTTCCCTTTTTTAACATTCAATTCAATATTTAAATTTAAGGTTTTAAGTTGTCTGTAATAATTTTGCCATAATTAAAAATAAAACAGTTTCCATCTGCACCGGCCACCGGTGCTGCTCGTCATCATCGTTCTTGAAATGCAGGTGGTGGGGCTGCACAAACTTAGTCCAGGGGCCGCAAATGGCCCCCGGACCGCACTTTGGACATGCATGACTTAAACAAAGTTATCATTCAACCTGAGAGATTAGGAAGCACATCCGGCTGCAGGAGATCAGCCAGGTATACAAGTATTTGTCCACGAAGGGCCTTATACGTAGGAAGTAATATTTTAAAATCAATCCCAAAATAAAGATGGAGCCGGTGCAGAGCAACAAGCACCAGGGAAATATGTGCATGCTTCGGGCTGCAGCATTCTGGACCAGCTGCAGCCATGAAAGACAGGCCTGACTAACGCCTACCTGCAGAGGGTCACAGTAATCAAGCTGAGAGGAAATAAGAGATGGATCACCCATTCAACATCCAGGACAGATAAAAAAAAAAGTCTCACTTTTGATAAAAGCCTTCGTTTAAAAAAAAAAAAAAAAAAAAAAAAAAATCTGCATTGCTAAACTAACCTGTTCATCAAAATTTAATTAAGTTGGAGGATCATACTAGTCTGCAACATAAGATTTTAAAACAGACTCAAAACTACCCAGATCAGGTATGTGCCTACAGACAACAGGTTAATTATTATATAATGTGCAGGGTTCCTGTTGTTTATAAAGAAACAATTTCCTCTGTAATAATAGTACTCAATACCTAACCCATCTAAAAAAAAAGTCATTCGCCACCAGGGAGCACAGCAGACAGATGTTACATGAGAGTTTGCTGCTCAAGGAAGACAAGCATGATGAAAAAGAGAGCTATTGTTTCCCCCTCAATCTATCCTCGTGACAGCTGTGGAGTGGAGGTGTGGGCCTGCAGCGGGGGGAAGGGTGGGGGGAATACTCCATCGTATGGTGTGGCCTGGGATCACAGACAAATATGCAGTGTGATATCTATGTGTGGGCTTTCTTCTCTGCAAAAAAAAAGGACCAGTTCCAAATAACTCATCACACACCCTAAAGCCTTCATTGTGTGTGTGTGTGTGTGTGTGTGTGTGTGTGTGTGTGTGTGTGTGTGTGTGTGTGTGTGTGTGTGTGTGTGTGTGTGTGTGTGTGTGTGTTTATTCTGGAAAAAAAACAGGTCACAGAGATGTTTTATTTCATCCTTGGAGCTCAGATAAAACTTGACTCTCTGCTTATCTCGCTGTGAAAACAGTTGATTTATGTACAGTCTTCGTGCTGGAGTTTATGTGTTGTTGCCGATAAGGATGGTAGGCCTGTGTTCATGTCTGCGTGCTTTATGAGTGGTTATTGAGACCACAGATTGTCAGACTGCCTACTGGAGGACACAAACAATCTTCCGTGGGAATGCGGTGTCTGACCAGTTCCCACTCCCATTCCTTATCTCCAGCATTCCCATATGAGTAATGTATATTATCTTCAAAAAGCAGGAGCATTTGACTTGGTGGCTGCTTATGACCATATGCAAATGGAATTCATTTATGCATCAGCTGCAAGGTTGTTAAACGTACATACATTTAGAAGGCATTGTTGCAAAGATGATCGCTGCAAAAAAAAAAAAAGAGGAATGAATGTGCTGTACAAGTGAGCTCAAAATGAAACAAACACAGGAAATGGAGTGAGAGAAACAAGGTGTGGTAGAGCGAGAGTGTTGGAGAAGGTGGAGACAGCGGCGTCAACCTCAGGTTTTGCATATTTTCGCAGCGTCTTTGATACACAGCTCATATACCAACACCAAGTGCAACTGACTCCTCACCTGCCAGGCTGCCTCTCCTGACTCACCTGGCCGTAGACACAGGCCCCAGTGGGTGTGGGCATGAAACAGTTAAGAAACAGTTACGTCTCACAGATACTTCATTGCATGCAAACGTATTATTGCTTGTACCATGGAAGGCCTGTGAAAGAAGTGCCCCCCCCCCCCTCAAGATTTTCACGCTGAAAATGTTTTAAATCATCAAGCAGATTTCAATGTCTAAGACATCCGCGGTAAGTATAAAAAAAAGTTGTTCTTTAATGTTGATTTCATTTTATAAGTGGGGGGAAAAAAACAATTCAAACCAACCCAGCACTATGGCAAAATATAGTTTCCCACCAAAACTCAACTAAGATTAATACAATTTATGGTTCCTTTTCACAAGCCACAACAAGGCAAGAAGTGACCTAAATAGAATCTGACAACGTGAAGCAGGCCAAAAGATCTTCACGTCATACAACACTTCACTGCAACACTACATACTCGGATCTAAAGAAATTCAAGAACAGATAAACACAGCCCGTGAAAGGTTACATTGCCATTTCAAATGCTTTGGGACTCCAGCAAACCACAGAGAGCCAACATCCACAAATGGAGAAAACATGGAATGCCCGGCAAACCTTCCCAGGAGTGACTAACCAAAGTTACTACAACAGGGCATTGTCATCAACCGAACTGTTCAGGTCAGAGTTTGTCATTTAACCGTTAGAAAAAGACTGGCAAAATAGATTCTGTAAGAGAGTTCAAAGTCCAACATAGCTGTTCACAAGTAATGCAAACGCTCATCACGCATTTGCCAAAGAGCACATTTTTGCTTCCCAAAATGTTTTAATCTATGATACAAAAGTAGAATTTTTGCAAGGTGTGAATCCTGTTACAACTGATATAAAACCAACACAGCATTTCACAAAATAACACCAGACAGACTCAACTTGTGGGTGGTACTATGATGGTTAGGAGCTTCCTCAGGACCCGGAGGTCTTGCTGGTATTGATGGAACCAAGACTTCTGCTCTCTTCCAGAAAAATCCTGAAGAAGAATCTTGTGACCTTAAACTGGATTATTTTTTGGTTAAGCGTCTGGACCAGGGTGGAAATTCCATTTCATTGTTGGGGAGGAGAATAAACAGAGATATTTCTCAAAAAACAAATTGTGGGGGCATATTGTTACCCGCTGAATCAGATTTGGCAAATGGAAAGAAAGAAAGTCATCATTATTTATCATTGCAATTGTACATTCCAACAAAATTTGTGTTGTGACTATTTTTAGGAAGCAGTGGGCAGCTTTTACAACACCTGGGGAGCAATACGGGGCTAAAGGTCTTGCCCAGGTCTTACCCCAGTCTGTGGGGTAAGGCTACTGGCTACTCGCACAAGCTCACTGCTCTAATCACTAGGTCACTACTCCCCACCCATACATAAATATTCGATCAAGTAATTCAGCCACAATGAAAAATTGTTTCAACATTTGGTGTGCTTCTGCTGTGTTTTGCTCTCTTCCATCATCTGTCACTTGCTGTGCTCTCTCCTTTGTCTCCTGTGTCTCGGCAGGTGCTCAGAACTAGACGGATCTAATGAGGGGAACAGAATGTGGTCTGACTCCACTTGTTAAGAAGTTTTATTCTATTGAGGAGTGGAAGTAAATAAAATGTGCCACACGTCTTCTGTTTTAAGCAGCTACTTACTGGAGGTCAGTTATTTGTGCATTATAGACACAACGCCTTTGCACTCAGATGGCACAGCACCCACTCACCCCCCATTATGCCAACAATGGGGGGTGAGTGGATTGGTTCAACAAATGCATCCGTTTTTTTACCCCCAAGATGAATGACAGATTTAATTCTTTGCATTTTTTATATTGTTTTCAGGTTTCTATAATGAGTTAATGTTCAGCCACCACTATTTCCTTGGTTTACTCCGCATTGATCAGGAGCTGGTTCCACCAGCACCAGTCCACAAAGTCCTGTGTCCACTCTCTGCACTGGGATGAGGCCTACTGTGGCCGAGCCATCCGAGAACCTTTCAAGGTGGCAGCCTGATGAAGTCTAGAGGGTGAACAGCAAAGGTGCCAGCACAGTCCCCTGCAGTGCCCACATTCTGCAGACCAGCTTGTCCATTAGTTAGTGATGTTTTTGACTAATATTAAAATTTATTTGAGCTGAAACATTCAACTGTGGCAAAAAACAAAAACAAAACACTAACGAGACATCTGTAAAGAGGCAAATACGTTTTCACAAAACTTAAGTTAAATTAAATGGGATTAGATTGAAGATGAGCACAGGTCTTGAGAACTGACTCAGTCCAACTAGTCCTCCTCGTGAAGTGTTTGTGTTCATAGGACTCCCTTCAGGAACAAACAGGTCTGTCACTTATCGCTTGAAATACACAAACACACTCTCTGCTTCTGAGTGAGCGTTGGGGGAATTCCCGCAAACCTGCATGTGTACAGGTGATTTGCGTATATTCACTAATCTGGGGGGGTTAAGCTTTAACTGTAAACTCGCAGACACCTGGACACACAGGCACACACGCGCATAAACACAAAGACCCTTGCTCATCAGCACCTGATGGTGGACTTGATAAGAGCCAGTGCAATCATCTTAATTGCTTCGGATCTGACACACTGATGGCCAACAGTGTTTCTGGGTGTCCAAATCGGTTTTACAAGTCAGCTGCAACGGTGTGACCGTTGAACATTCACAAGTGACTCAGGCACACGTTTAAATCTCCCTTACACGCCCCATGTAGGCCTAATTACACTTACTTAGCAAAAAAAAAAAAAAGTGAATATTGACTGTAATAAAAGTCAACCACAGAAAAAAAATATCTTGCACCACTTGTGGACAGAAAGTTAGCGAGCATTAACTTCTGTCACTTTGCATTTGCCCGTACAAGGCAATCATTCTTTAAACTAGTTACTGACTGAAGATGATAAGATTTATTGGTACAGATATTGATCATGTCGAGTTTAATTCTGGATGCCCAACACTTCCAGGGGCACAGGTTAGGTGAATAAATTAGTGTTGGTGTGTTTGTGAGTGCAAGCATCCAGAGCCTGTGTGGCCTTATCATCTTTTCTGAGTCTTCCAGGTGCAAGCAGAGCAATAGGACTCCTAACCGTCATCTATCTGTCTGAAAGCCGAGGGTTTTTCCAAACGCGTTTATCAACCCTCCCTCAGTCTCTCTTAAAAGTGACCTTACATTTTACGTGTACTAATGCTACACCTTCAAATTCTACTGCAGCCAAAAGGCAATGTCTATTTATAAAATGTGCATTGTTACCTGTGTTGATATTTTAAGTAATGCAGTAGGGTTGACTGAAGCCTGCTGCTAATTGTTAGAATTCCATTTAGGACGAAAGGCAAGATATATATTTTTTGGCAAACATCAAACATTAAAATAAATCTTGAAATCAAATTAAATTGTATGTAAAAAAGATAAGAAATCAGCTGAATGTCTGAGATACTTTACATTTCTCATTAACTATTTACACTTTACTTTAGCTACGTGGTTTTTATAGCAGAAGAATTTAAGCTTGACAAGAATGATGCGTATCATTTCTGGTTAATCTGATGGCCAGTTGCAGGAAAATGATCACCCATAAACATAATTATCATCTTAAGCATTTGCATAATGATATAATCCCCTGGGGGGGGGGGGAGTTTTTTGAACTGGGTTTACTGATGAAAATGAAGTTTTGGAAAAGCATGAACTCAATTACACATTGATGTAGCATTCCTAGGACGGAATTTTCAATGCTGTTACAAGTGCATTACTTCTTTACATTGATTTATAAATAGCTTTACGTTCAAGTCATTGTATGCTCTTTAAACAAGCTGTATTTATTTTGTTCAAAAAAACTCAGGTGAAAAAACAAAACAGAACTTAGGTCTTCTAGATTTCTCAAAGTATAACTGAATCACCTAAAATAATAAAATTAAAAATAAAGTCAAGTTGCAATCCACCTTTCCATACCTAATTAGTTTTTTTGTTTTTTTTATATTTGGACATAAGGCCTTGTTTGTATCCTCAGTGATGGCTTTTTTTAATGTATTTAACATGGATGCATTAATCTCAAAGAATATATAAATACAACAAAGCTGCTGTTGTGTTTGTGCCACTTTGAATCTTGACAGCAGCTAATAAAAACAAATTATGATCCTGATTGCAGTGTGATGCAGGCTGGGTTAATGATAAACCTAATATAGGCTAGATGTTTTTTTAGTGAAACTTTTATCAGTACTAAATAATCTCCTGCCACAGGGACAAAACTGAAACATGCTGTATAATTTCCATCTGTAATGCTCGTATTAATGTACTTTTACCTTGTTTGCATATGTGGTTAGTGTGCCTGAGGGTAAAAACAGAGGTGTTTGCCGTTGTGTACATTATGTATGGGATCGTGCATAAAACCCGCTCTCTGGGTTGCTGTTCTTGGGGGATTTTGACTTAAAAACTCAGCAATGAGCTGCAGGGTTGAGTTTTAAATGAGAAAGAAGAAGATGATTCCACTTAGCTACACTTCAGGTCAGAAGTTTACATACACCCATCTTGGACATGAGTCTTATTCCTTTTGATGCTTTAACTGATGTATTTGAAGCCTTCGTTTCCCCAAGAACATACAACCTCAATGATGTTTGAAAACAAGAATTTGATGGACTGGTTAGAGTTTTATTTTATTTAAACAGAACACATCAAAGTTGTCCTTAAAACCCAATTTGGCAACTGTCCTTGAGCAAGTTACACCTTCACCACAGGCATTTCTTGCGCTCAACAACCTTCTGGCCTATTCACTGCACAATATTTGGCTACTATTTTTTATTGGAAATGGTGTAGTTAGTTAAAATTGGTTGTTTTGTTTTCACCAATCGGGCTTTAAGTATTTTCAACAGAATTAATGTCAAGAGGCAATCAATGTGTTTAACACTAGCCTGCAGTTAGTCCTTCCAGAAGCAGCTTTAAGATTTGTTTGTTTGTTGTATAAAATTCTAGATTCCACATTAGGTTTGAATTTGGGCACACAATTTTTTGTTTAAAAATGAATGAAGTTTTTATGGTACAAACATTTCACAGTGGACAAAGAAACTGTTCAAATGCGGTGCTGAAAGCATTTTGATTTGAATTGTACCAACGATTTGCCACAAGGACAAACTCACATCTTTATTATAATGATGCAGAGCCAGGAAGAAATCACATCCTATTATAACCAAAACCAAACCAGTGCCACAAAAACATTTGAAAATAATATGCAGAATACAGTCTAACAATATACGAATTATTATAAGATTCCTGAATCATCCTTCTCCTAAAGAGAAAAAGGACATTTATAGCTCTTTCAAACTTTGACCATAGGCTGCTTCATCGCTAATTTTTATTCTAATCATTTTCAGTTCAGTACTTTACACAGTAATTTTGTTTTTTTACTGTTGCATAAGTCCAATGAATCATTTAGGTAATTAAAAGACTCATAAAGTCAATACAAAAGCACTTTTTTTGTCTTCCTCAACAGACAACATAGCAAAGAACTAATAAAAGTAAAAAAATTCACACTTTTACACTAACATCCTTTCACAAAGATACAATTACTCTCATGTGTTGATCAAACCTATGCAAATTACTAAAGATAACACAGTTTGGAAGTCACCAAATGGTTTTTACTAAAAACAAAGTGATTCCGAATTGATAATTAACCAAAAACTTCAGATGGCACAGATGCATCACTCAGGTCCTCAGTCATATTTTCTATTTTTTTCTGTTGCTGGGAGCCAGGTACCAAAAATTTTTTAAGCTGGACCATTTTGAAGCTAATTTGACAAATTTTACAGGCACAACCTGTTGAATTTGGTGTCATGGTGTTGCTTAAAGACTGGAAAGCAAACTGAAAGCAATGAAAGACTTTTGTTAAGTCTGAAGAAACTGATTTTGGCCCCTTTAAAAGATTATGAGAATGTCTGGCTCCTTGTGAGCAAAAAACAAATAAGGAATGTTTGTGAACTTTTTACACAGTATGGTGCCCTTTGGCTTACTTGGCTTCTATCATCAATGTTCTCTGTGTATATCTATGCAACAATATTTCAGCATAATGTATTTATACACTAAACAATGACAAGTTATTAAACCAATTCCTGTAAATATAATCCCCATTTTTATCAGGGAGAGATAATGGTCCAGGTATAAAAACATAGATGTCACACATTAGATGTCGTATATTATCTTTCCAAAGAGGTCAATTGTGCTGAACTTAGATTCATTATGACTCTGCACCACAAATTCCTCAATCAGTAGCATTTTAATGATATTCTTCCCTGATTTATTTTATTTGTTCGGGGTTAATCTGTCAACATTTACACCCTTTTTCACAGAATATCCTCAGTGAATGTATCCTAAGTAGGTGAGAAGTGAAGTTGATGCATTTTTCTGTATCATTTTCTGCTTTCTCTTGTTACGAACTGAGGCTTGAAAGTGATGTAATTTTAGCATACACATTTTTTTATTTTTTTTTGGACGTTTTAGGAATCCCTTATGAATGTTGGTTATTCAGCCCACATGGAAAGCACCAGGAAACTGGGCTTTGTCAGCTTTGGCCATCTGTTTTATGTTTTCACTGTTAATAATACACTATTTGAAAGTAGGTTTAAAAAATATTAACCAAAGTAGCCCTGAGAGAGCGCTGGAATTTTGATTTAAAATGATTTCTTAAAGGATATTTTGATTGAAATTCTAGCACAACCATGAGAAACAAGTAAGATCCATCAACATCTTGATTTAGCTCAAATTCAGATTAGGCCCGGAAGTTGAAGCTTACAGTGAACTCAACAGGGGCCAAAGCAACAGCCATCATCCTAAAACAACTCCAATATTCCAACTTTCCCAACTTTCCCTGTTTCGTGAATCTCAAAACCAAAGTCAAATTTGCACTGGTTGGTTGTTTTATTTTAGAATGCAATCAGTGATTTTCCATGCAGAAATTGCAGCAGAAGGTGGTACACCACCAACAATCTTCCTGTGTGAAACAGGTACTGAAAACAAATTACGTAAAGCATTAACATTCACACTACCTAACAGAAAAGTGAGGCAGTATAGGATAGATGAAATGGTCTTCACTTCAACTGTTATAACATTTTGGTCTTCATATATTTACTCTTTAATATCAGACAGTTACCAAAGAACATTTGTCACATTAAAAAAAATCTTCAAAAATCTTCAGTCTTAAAAACATCATAGCCGTGTTCATTAAAACTCCTGGGATAGTTTTTTACACTGTTTTACTTATCTACCAGGGACTTGTTTCACACATTCCATATGTGTATTGGTGGCTCATCACTTCCTATCTCAACTTTCCCTGTAAATAAAAATCAGCTGGTGAGTATATAAGTGCCAAACACAAATACTACTGTGGTTAAAGTTTCTCTAAATGTCATGATCCTTGGGTGTTAGGAGTGGGGTTTTCAGTCGTGTTTTCATCATTTCCCTGTTGTTTTCTTGTGTTCTTCACATGTTGCACATTAGTTAATTCCTTTAGATTTACTTTCTTAGTTTATTCTTGTGGTCTGTTCTTTGTTCATTTGGAATTATTTCTATTTGTTCTCTGCTAGACTTTCTCCCTTGGTTTGATGATTTTTGTGTGTGTTAGTCTTGCCTCACTCATGTTAAATAGTCTCCCTTCCTCAGTCTCCCTGTGCGCCTTCTGCCTGTCCCAGCTGCTTCACGTGATCTGCTAATTAACTCAACTACATTTAGTACCATTCTCCACTTGTCCCTCAGTACATATGCTCCTCAGTTGTAATTGTTTATTGTTGGATTCTTCCATAGGACTACCTGATGCTCCATTGCTCCTCTGTACCAGTGTTTGCTCCTAGACCTGTTCTCCCTGATATTCCCATTGTAACTCTCCTTCAGTATGTATCCAAGAACTCTTTTTTTAATTCAGTCTGATCCTGGGTCCTTCACAAACATGACACTAAGTACCATTTAGATAAACCATTAACTTTAGGTTCTTAGAGCCGCCGCTGTCTGGAGCAGCAGGAAGCGAGTGCTGTTCCAGACAGCGGCGGCTACAGCAGCAACAGCGGCTTCTCCGGCCAGTGTAGCGATCGCTACACCAGCCGCCGCAGCCGCCGCAGCCGCCGCTGTCTGCTGCTTCAGACAGCGGCGGCTGCTGTAGCGATCGCTACACGGGCCGCTTCTCCGGCCCGTCTAGCGATCGCCACCTCCCCTCCGCCGCTATTTAAGTAGAACAATGAATAGAGCAGAATTAAGTTGTATTTACCGGAGATGAAGTGTAGACTGCAAATTCTCTCATAGTATGATGGCTCCCCCAGTCCATTGGGAGTGTCTGCCTGCGCTCTTTTCATTGAAAATATCAATTTCTTTCTTCTTTCCTCATCCTTTGGTAAACGACAGAAACGTACATCCAACGATTTGGAATGCCTCTCTGTGCAACCGGGAGCACAACAAGTCGTAGGCATTGTTTAGATTCCAAAAATAAACTAACTAAAAGTACGCTCTAAATCACCCGTTTTGTCATGTAGTAGACGGGCTGTCAGGCTAGCGTGCCCACCAAGATGGAGGCGCGCACCCCCGATCACGTGACTGTGACGTCAGATGCAAGGGGTCTATTTCGGGAAAGTAATGAAGAAAACATCCTTCATATGCGGCCGATCAGCGTACCTCGAGTCGCTGTTGCACGTTCCATAGCAACAATGTTTAATAACCATGGTCTTAGATTTTGGAAAAAGCAGTCGTTTAAACGAGTAAAACCAAGGCTAACGCACGTCTCTTTTACAGCGAAACAGCGGCGGACTATGCAAGCTTGTCCTACCGCGTACCACGTGATGTGACGTCATCGTGACGTTACGTTTCTAAAAATAGCTCGCTCGCGGTAAAGGTTTGGGGTCACTTAACCAGTAATACGCCCCAGATCCACTTTGAGTCCTAGTGACGAACCCATGATCACTATGAGCTGTAAGGTTTAATACAGGTTTGTGGAACATGGATATCATAGTGATATAACACAAAGCAAAGGCAGCTGCAGAGGCACCAGGAATCTGCAGATGTGCAGTGAGACCAAAGGCATCACATGATCTTCTGGAGTTCGTCTGATCTGAGAAATATGTTACTCAGCAGAATCTGATGCAGATATCATGAGGATGGTGCACAAAGACATGGATTTTATTCAAAGCACTGAATGAATTTGAAGACCCTGCATGAGGGTTGCAACATAAAAGATTTTCACATTTCAAGAGTAGAGGCGAGTTGCAAGCCACACCCCTTTGGTTCTGTAACTCCAACAAGACTTTTTTAAAGTACTCAGAGCCTGTGATCTTGGCAGATTGACTTGTAATCTATAACAGGGTCTCCGTGTTTGCATGTTAATCTAGAACAATGATCTGAAAGGGACTACAGAATTGGAGCTCATCACCAAAGCTAAATTATCAATTTACCAGTGGAATCATGCAAGAAACTGGTCAGCAATTATAAGAAGGGATTAACTGCTGTGCAGGACCAATACATATTTTTTTACAATGATTCTTGAGAATTGTATAAAGTATTTTCGAGATGTCATTTTTTTTTAAATATATGCTGATAAAACAGATTACTTTTTGTCAAAATGTAGAAATTTTACATTATTGTTTTGCATCATTTTATCATCATTTGAGAGATTTTTATTTTCTATTAAAAAGTTGGTTAAATGAAGAATAATTTACAACCTAAATCTGTAAAATGTATAATTCTAAGCATAGCTGTATTTAGTTACTCCGATCAGAAATGCTTTACGTACATGTTCTGTAATCAGTATGTGTTTAACACAGAAGGATGAACTTCCTTTTAAATATCAGTGGTAGCGCTGTAAATACTATGCTGACTCATATTGTATGTTGGTGCTAAGTACTGAGAAACACCGTATGAATAAGCTTTTTACCTTCTTGTCTTTTCATTCTCTGGGATTATACTTGAACGTTGTCTTGAAGCAGTACTGTAGCTTTTACCTGCGTTATCACCAAACAAAATTTCCATTCAATGACTCTTTTGCGCAGACGTGTCTTTGTTTTTAAGGCTCGTGAAAAAGTGTCTGGATAAACCTCTTTGACTTTTTCCGAAGAGTAAAGTTTTTAGGGCTCTAGATGACCCTTTTGCCCATCTAAATCAAGGCATTAGCTTTAACCTCTGGGACCAACTAATTTAATTCAATTCAATTTTATTTATATAGTGCCAATTCATGAAACATGTCATCTCGAGGCACTTTACAAAGTCAAATCAATCATACACAGATTGGTCCAAAATTTCCTATATAAGGGAACCAGTTGATTGCTTCAAAGTCCCGACAAGCAGCATTCACTCCTGGAGAAGCGTATAGTTACAAGGAGAGTCATCTGCATTGTCCATGGCTTTGCAGCAATCCCTCATACTGAGCAAGCATGGAGCGACAGTGGAAAGAAAAACCACCCATTAGCGGGAATGAAAAACCTCTAGCAGAACCGGGCTCAGTATGAACGGTCATCTGCCTCGACCGACTGGGGGTTAGAGATGACAGAGCAGAGACACAACAAGACACACAAAAAGCCCAGAAGCACACATTGATCCAGTAATCTGTTCTACATTAGATGGTAATAGTCGGTGATCTGTCCTCCCTGGATGATTTCACAGCTAACAGAACATCATACCAGGTGTACCTACTATGAAGAAAAAAGGGAGAGAACAAAAAGTTAAAAGCTGAAATGACAACAGTCATTTCAATGTAATACAATGCAAATCTGGAGAACAGTAGACTGGAGAACAGTGGAAATCAGTAGAGTGAGAAAAATAGGCCCTGATGTCCTCCAGTAGCCTAAGCCTATAGCAGCATAACTATAGAGGTAGCTCAGGATAACATGAGCCACTCTAACTATAAGCTTTGTCAAAAAGGAAAGTTTTAAGATTAGTCTTAAAAGTAGACAGGGTGTCTGCCTCACGGACCAAAACTGGGAGTTGGTTCCACAGGAGAGGAGCCTGATAGCTAAAGGATCTGCCTCCCATTCTACTTTTAGAGACTCTAGGAACCACCAGCAGACCTGCAGTCTGAGAGAAAAGTGCTCTGTTAGGAACATACGGGGTAATCAGAGCTCTGATATATGATGGAGCTTGATTATTAAGGGCTTTATACGTTAGAAGAAGAATTTTAAATTCTATTCTTGATTTAACAGGAAGCCAAGGAAGGGAAGCTAAAATTGGAGAAATATGATCCCGCTTGTTGATTTTCATCAGAACTCTTGCTGCAGCGTTTTGGATCAGCTGAAGGCTTTGAACTGCATTTTGTAGTAAAGAATTACAATAGTCCAGCCTTGAAGTAACAAATGCATGGTTTTTCAGCATCACCCCTGGACAGAATGTTTCTAATTTTGGCGACATTCCTGAGGTGAAAAAAGGAAACTCTGGAAACCTGTTTAATATGGGATTTAAATGACATGTCTTGGTCGAAAATAACACCAAGAGTTTTTACTTTATTACCAGAGGCCAAGTTAATGCCATCCAGATTCAGTGATTGATTAAGAAGTTTATTTTTTGAGGACTCTGGTCCAAAGATTATAACTTCTGTCTTGTCAGGATTAAGTGCAGGAAATTTAAAGTCATCCAGCTTTTGATGTCATCAAGACATGACTACAGTCGAAGTAATTGATTGGATTTATCAGGATTTATGGATAAATATAGCTGAGTGTCATCAGCATAACAGTGGAAATTAATCCCATGCTGTCTGATAATTTTGCCAATCGGAAGCATATATATAGTTAAGAGAATTGGTCCAAGGACTGAACCCTGTGGTACTCCACAAGTGACCCTAGAGCTTGAAGAAGATTTATTATTAACATGAACAAACTGGAATCTGTCCGACAGATAAGATTTAAACCAGCCTAATGCTTTCCCCTTAATCCCTACAGTATGCTCAAGTCTTTGTAGGAGAATATTGTGATCAACTGTGTCAAATGCAGCACTGAGATCTAACAGGACAAGTACAGACACAAGTCCATTATCTGAGGCCATGAGAATATCATTGGTGACCTTCACCAGAGCTGTTTCAGTGCTATGATGAGCTCTGAAGCCTGACTGAAACTCCTCAAGTAGGTCATTACTTTGTAAATGTTCACAAAGTTGATTAGCAACTACTTTCTCGAGAATTTTAGATAAGAAAAGAAGATTAGATATAGGTCTGTAATTTACTAACTCATCTTGATCAAGAGATGGTTTCTTAAGTAAAGGTTTAATAACAGCTACTTTAAAAGCCTGTGGTACATATCCATTTACTAAGGATAGATTAATCATCTCTAAAATAGGACCACTGATCAAAGGGAATACCTCCTTAAACAATTTGGTTGGGATTGGGTCTAACATACAGGTAGAAGGTTTAGATCAGGGGTCACCAACCTGGTGCCCGTGGGCACCAAGTAGCCCCCCAGGACCACATGTGGTGCCCACGAGCATGTTCTAGAAAAAAGCCCAATCCACCATGAGCTGCATCTAAAACTTAATTTTATTCCACTACTCTTCCTGTTTATTCACATTTGCACTTATATAGGTTTAAAAATGACAATTTCTATAACAAAGCATGAAAAAATTTGTTTCTCTTATATAAATTTAAGACGAACTCTGAATCTTCTAGTTCAAAGGTCAGTACTGGTAGCCCTTGGCATGACACAACACCAATGAAGTAGTCCTCAGTTTCAAAAAGGTTGGTGACCCCTGGTTTAGATGAAGCTAATATTTTAGATAGCTCTGAAAGCTCTACTGCTTTAGGTAGGATTCCTCTTGTTGTGTAGAGCGCCATTTTCTCTCCAATTTCCTAACATTGTGCTTCAAGGAACGCAGCTCTGAATAAACCAGGGAGCACGCTTCCTGTGAATAATCACCTTCTTTTTCAAGGGAGCTACATTGTCCAATGCAGAACGCAATGACGAAGTCATACCGTTAACAAAGACATCTATTTGTGAATGGGAAGAAACAACATTGCTGCTATCTGCAGGGCATTTCTGCAATACTGACGATATTAAAAGGGGGACAGACTCTTTAAAGTTTGATGCAGCATTGTCCGATAGAGATCTACTATAATGGAACCCTCTTTTGGGGGTGGAGAACTCAGTTAGATTAAACTCAAATGTTATTAAAAAATGATCAGATAGGACAGGGTTGTGAGGAAATACTGTTAATTCTTCACAATCAATGCCATATGTCAGCACAAGGTCTAAAGTATGGAGCCAAGAGTGCGTCGGCTTATGCACAATTTGAGCAAAACCAATTGAATCTAGGATAGTCTTAAAGGCTACACTAAGGTTATCACATTCTGTGTCAACATGAATGTTGAAATCCCCCACTATAATAACCTTTTCAGTGTTTATCACCAAATCAGATAAGAAGTCTGACAACTGATCCAAAAACTGAGTGTAAGGGCCTGGTGGACGATACAAAACAACAAACAGAAGAGGTTTTATTGCTTTGCAATTTGGATAAGGGAAACTGAGGGTTAAATGTTCAAAAGAACTGTAGTTATTAATTGGCCTGGGACTAATTAATAAATCAGACTGAAAGATGGTTGCCACTCCTCCTCCTCTTCCCACAGATCTAGGAATGTGGAAATTTGAATAATTGGAGGGAGTTGACTCATTTATACTAACGTAGTCCTCTTGTAGCCAGGTTTCTGTGAGACAAAATAAATCAATCTGTTTATCAGAAATCAATTCATTAACTAACAAAGTCTTTGGAGGGAGAGACCTTATATTTAACAGACCACATTTAATTGTTTTTTTTTTTGGTTCAAGGTGAGCCGTATTGATTTTTATTAGATTTTTATGATTTGTTCCTTTTAAATCAGTTTTTGATCTGTTAAGTTTTGGCCGTGGGAAAGACATCGTCTCAATAGGATAATGGGTGGGTAACAGTACAGAAGCTGCAGAGAGGTGTGTTAATCTACGGCTCTGCTGCCTGGTCTGGACCCTGGGTTGTCAGCATTTAGGAGAACTAATAAATCCGGCCAGATTCCTAGAAAGAAGAGCTGCACCATCCAAAGTAGGATGGATGCCGTCTCTCCGGATCAGACCAGGTTTTCCCCAGAAAGTTCGCCAGTTATCAATGTAGCCCACGTCGTTTTCATGACACCACCTAGACAACCAGCGGATGACATGCGGCTAAACATGTCATCACTGGTCAGATCAGGCAGGGGACCAGAGAAAATTACGGAGTCCGACATTGTTTTAGCAAACTCACACACCGAAGCAACACCAACTTTAGTGACCTCCGATCGGCGTGACCGGGTGCCATTACCGCCAGCGTGAATAACAATCTTACTGTATTTACGCTTATCCTTAGCCAGTAGTTTCAGGTAAGATTCTATGTCACCCGTTCTGGCCCCTGGCAGGCATTTAACTATGGTCCCTGGTGTCTCTAGTGCCACGTTTCTGACTATAGAGCTGCCAATCACCAGAGTCGGCAGAGTCGCTGAGTGGGGAAACTTTGTAAGAAACGCAGACGGTTTGGTGGTGACCTGGGGGCTGGAATCTAGAGCTATGCTTCCTACGAACCGTCACCCAGTCGGCCTGGTTACCCGGCTGCTGCTTCTGGAAGACCACTAAGTGAAGTAACGCTAGGTCTATGTGGCTCCGTGCTAGCAAAGGGGTGGCTATCAGCTGGTTTTTCAACAGCACGGAGCCGGGTCTCCAATTCTGACACCCTCGCCTCCAAAGCTACAAAAATACTACATTTATTACAAGTACCATTATCACTAAAGGAGGCAGAGGAATAACTAAACATTTGACACAGAGAGCAGGAGATAGGGGAAGACTTAGACAGAGACGGAGAAGCGGTGGAGAGAGTAAGGGGGAAGTACTGAGCTATATTATACACTGGAGTGCTGATTTTGCAGAAAAACTGAAGTCACTGGCCGCCATCTTGCTACTCCCTACTCTCACAGAATCCCATAGGATTTGCTTGCAATAACAACCCGTTTTCTGGCTGAGTGAAAACGTTTCATAGGTAATTCTACAGTCAGTGGATGTACTAACACTATCAACTACTAGGAAATTAGGTGCTGAAATATTTTACATGTTATTCATATTAAATATATATATATATGTGTGTATATGTATATATATGTATACACATATGTAAATATATGTTTTTGTATATTGTTATTTATATATTTATAAATGTTAAACATATATATTTAAATGAATAAAATGCAAAATATTTCAGCACATGACTTTCTCAGTGCTTGATATTTTTAGAACATAACATAAAAGTATATGGCATTTGACATTTTAAAAGTCTTAAGCCCCCCCTGAACATGAGAAAATCCTCGTTATTCGATGCTGTAGCGCACATATTCCCTAGTTACTGGGGGAAAATAGGGAGTACCAATATGGCGGCTGGTGGCTTCAAAGCGACAGCGGGCGATTAGCACTGCAGTGTATTATATAGCTCAGTGGGGGGAAGCCATTGCGGAGCTAAAGCTAGGCTAGGCTAAAGCTACGCTAGCGCCCTTTTACCACGCCACAAAGCAAACCGTGTGAAACACGAGGAGTTCCCAAGCGCGATGTGCACCAACAGAGAATGTTTTACAAGTGCTTATGTGTTAGAAACAGAGGTTACAGCAAAGAGATTAAAGATAAGAGCGAGAGAGTCTGGAGCAACAGACCGCAAATTAACACCGTGACAACAGGAAGTGACACAATACTCCTTACCGCAAACAGGAAACAGCAAATTTAGATTTATTCTAAATGAAGACAAGAGTTAGTCAATGCAGGTAACATATTAACTGCTTATAAGCTTTTAGCAAAACTGCTGAGAGGCTACCCCTAACTATCCCTTTAATTGAGATTAAAAAAAAATTAGGCACTAAACTTCTGTTAAAAAATTTAAACCAGTTTAGCAACTAATCTGTTTCAAAATGTTTTTTTTTTTAAAGCCCAGCAATCATTTGACCTCTAGTAGTCTTCGAAATAACAGGTTATTTCAGTCTGTTGGGTTAACAAGTTTGTTGTTACAGTGAGAAAAAAAAAACATAGCTGGGGGAATCCCTCAACACCGGCAACCCACAAGGGGAAAAAATGTGTTGCACTGCCGTTTTTTTGTTGTTGTGGAATCTACGTCTAACACACACACAGACAGGCGTTACGGTAAAAAAAAAAGGAACGGCTCCAGTAGGAATACACAAATGAAGCATACATGCAGCGTAAGCTGTGCGTGACATCATGTTCGGCTTTCCTTGGCTGTGATGCAATCCTGGTGTCTGTTTGCTTCCCTGCTGTGGTATCCTGATCTAATTTTGTCTGTGAGATATGGGTATGTTTGCAGAACTGAGTATAGGGGTTAATAAGGAGTCGTGTGTGGGCCTCTGTCGCCCACACACATATTGGGTTTATACCGTTTGTAAGATAGCAGACTCACCAAATAGATTTTTATCCCAATAGGGTGTTTTCAGCTGACGTCACGCTCACGTGACTACTCTGCGCGTCCGCCATATTGGGGGGAGGTCGTTTCGCACCGTTGACCCGCATTGTATTACGCCTTAGGCAGTATTGGAAGTGAACAATGGTGAAAACGTGTTTAATGGTTGGTTGCACGGCCCGTGGAGGTGGAGATCAACGCTCTTTCTTTCGCCTACCAGCCGTGATAGTGAATCAGTGTGAAAAAACAAAACAGCTCTCTGAACAACGCCGTCACCTATGGCTGACACGGATATCCAGGTCCGATTTGGACGGTGTTAAGCTGGAATACGCCAGAGTCTGCGGTGCTCACTTTGTCACAGGTAATTAACTGTTAAGTATTTAAAACATGTAAACCGTTGCTGTATTGTGGGCTGTAACAGCGCAACACATGATCGCCATGGGAAAAACATAGAAACGGGTTAATTTTCCACCGCTTTCCTGCCTGGAGGCGCAACCACGGAGAACAGCTGTTAGAGGTAACAAAGAGTCGTCGGCTCGCTTGGATCGCGGCTGTAAGACGACCTAACATAACTTTCCACAGTATCCCGATGTCAATGAGAGTGTGTTGTAAACGTTTGAAACACATAGCAGTTAGTTAAAAGTACATTACATGCGTGAGTGGTTGTTAGCACTAACGGTTAGCAGCTACTAACTTAGCATGTCCCAGAGCCAGTCTGAGCGCAGCTTACCTTTGAACGAGTTGCTCTGTTCCCACTGTTTGCTGGCTTTATGATCTGCAGCTCCTGAACCCATCCATTCGTAAACTGCACATGAGACTCCAAGGACTTGTAGCTTCAGAACTGTTCTGAAGTATAGGCGCTCACACCACAAACAAGGTAACCGAAGACGTCCGATATGGACAATGACGTCCGCGCTACTTCCGGGTTACGCCGGTAGGCTTTTGCCGGCGTAAATACGGTAAATACAACTTAATTTTGCACTGGTCATTGTTCTGATTAAATAATTAAAGCCGCGAGCGGTTTTAATTATTTAATTATCAGCCCTGCAGCCAAGCGCCTTCGCGCACCGCCGGCAGTCAGCCACCGCAGAAGCATGCGCCGCATTTGCGTCGGATTGTTTACATTTTTACCATCTTATTAAAACTCACCCGTCCACGTATGATGGCGATTTCCTTGATGTACATAACTTCGACATCTCGTACCCAACCAGATGTGAACTGGTTGTGAGCCTCTAGACCCTTGTAAGCTCTCATTTCCTCGAGAGTGTGCAGAGGGTTTTCACCGAACACCAGGTAATGCACTATGTCGCCGTGCTCTACATTTGGCCAATCATCAGGATTACGGCTAAACAAGGCACCGTGGAGGGCATAGGGGTCCATATGGTCGATCACGGAACATTTCCTCAGATAGACGTCCTTATCTGGTCGCTCTAGCGTGCTGGCGTACTTATCCATTCTCGATACGAAAATACGTGTAGGACAACTAGAGATAAGGAAGTGAACCACCCAATATGGCGGACCGGAAGTTGGCCAGTGACGTCAGTGAAAACACCCTATTGTTGCACATGTATGTATAGAGTATATAGTAAATAGGCGGGATAGTTGAATTGCTACCAGCTTATATATATATATATATATATATATATATATATATATATATATATATATATATATATATATATATATATATATATATATATACTGCAACAAAAAAGTTTTTGATTGTATTGCAATTATTGAGATGCATTGCTATACAAGTTACCTTCACTTGTGTGTAGTTATACTGTAAATGTAATAAATAAGATAAGAAGCAATGAACTCATTTGATATAACATGGTTATATTACTATGTTAGTTGGGTAAAGTTGTCTTCAACTTTGTGTTCATGGAAGGAAAAAGAACGCTGAGGTTAGCACATGTCCAGTCATGCACCAAGACTCTTCGGTGATTAGAACCTTCCAGCTGGACCTGCCACTCTGGGAGTGGGGACTGAAAGTTTGTGTGGTAAGATGTTAAAGTTTCAAGGAAATAATTTTTAAAAACATCTCAACCTGAAGAATTCTCTTTTGCCCTAAGTCTGTATTGCAAATTAACAAGTTAAAAGTTTTCCTCTGAAAACATAAATGTTTGGAGCTAACAGTTGATTTTGATCCAATAGTTGTTTTTTTGCCGTTTTTCTGAGTGCTAATTCAAATCCTACAGTCTCAAAGTGTATTTCATTGCATAATCTCCTGAATGTGCAAGGGAGTTTGATTGAAAGAGAAACATGAAATGAAAATTTGGGAGCCAGTGTTTGAAATTAATATTTCCAATTCTATTTTAAAATAAAAAGGCCATTAAAATATAGAAGTACCAGAGACTACAGGTAGGGTTCCAAATAGAAAATGTTTCAAATCTATATTTGTTCACACACACCAATCTTAGTTGGTCAAATTACAATTCGGTCTTTAATTAAAGAACAAACCTTGTTAACGTTTTATTGTTTGTTGTGCAGACTTTTCTATTGTTTCTAAAGCTCTGCTGAATAAACTAGATATTTTTTTAGTTAGGTGAAACTATGATTAACTTACGCTAGGAAACCCTAAATAAAATAATTTAAATGTACCTGACATTTACATGTAGTTAAAGCTTAGCAATTAAACATGCAATCATGTGTTAAGTAAACATTACAAGTAGTTATTAAGCAAACATAGATTAAAACAATTTTTGTGTACAGTTTTTTTTTTTTTTCAAGCCAATCGGTTTCCCAGACTTTTATATATAACTTGTCAAAATGTACAATGCCCTTAAGCTTGAGGGAGAATTTCTCACATTAGATCAGCAGATATCCAGAAATACCCCGTTCTGCAAACCGCGCCCACCTCAGCACTCGCTGGCCAATGGAACGGGGAAGGAGGGTGTGTGCGTTCACACTATAAGAAAGATGAGGCCCAGGTGGTGGAGCATCGTACAGGTGAGCACTCCGATTCTGATGTCGCCACTCTTCACTGCCTGAGGATACTGCTTCACAGCACCAGACACAGGACTTAGCAAAGGTACGGAAACACTCAATGATTTGTTCTTTATTTATTTTATTTTCTGTCATATGATCGTCTCTTATGGCTTTGAGAAGTGTGCGTGACACCATCTTTCACTTCCTTTTTTGTGTTATTTTGCCGTGATTCTGCTGTCTAATAAGAGCTGTGTTTCCCTCTCTTTTTCCAGACTGCCTTTAAGCATGTTGACAGAGTTGGAGACGGTGAGTTCAATGCCACCTTTTGCTGGCGTTGGGTTTATTTATTTATTTTACTGCTGCTAGAGTCATGTAAAGTTATGTAAGGGCTATGTCTACTGGCCACGCATCAGTGCTGCCTGAATGTTATCTATGCTGATGAAAACATAAACTCTTGCATAAATTTGCCAGTCAAACTAAAATACACATGATCCCAGTGTTGGTAACTGGCTCTTTTCCAGGATCCAAACTTTAGCTTTGCACAGTATGTATAAAGTTAGACTCCACCCAATTTGGAGATAGATTTTCAACTTGAATTAAATTGAAACGTAACTCAAATTTCAAATTAAATTGTTTTAAATTTGTAGTAATTTTAAAAAAAAAGTTGTTTTGGAAAATATGGAAAAAAGATATTACATCATAAAAAAGATGGTTTTATTTAAAAAACAGGTTTTATACAAAGAAAATGTGGAGGCTGTTCAACACCTCAGGCTAAAACTGACAAGAGATCAACACGACGTGTTAAGCAAAATGTTAATGAACACCTTAGAGCGTCTGGAATCTGAAAGCTTCCGTCCTGCTCTGTGAATGTCAGATGGCTTACGTGACCGAGGTGAAGCTGGGAGGATGCCGCGGTTCCTGCTGTGGGGTGGCGCCTTCGTCCTGCGCTGAGGTAGACCTGGAGGTTATCGAGGAATATCTGCAGGAGCATTCGCTCGAAGTCCAGCCCGCACACACGCCGGCAACATCTATGATTGCTAGCATGGGTCACCAAACGCACGCTCACTCCCACCAGGATGCCAGGATCATAGGTTGGCTGAACTCTGGAACATTAAAGTGTGTTTTTTAGATCTACTACTTGACTGAATGTTGTGCTTTGCTCTCCTCAGAGAACAGCTGGTCAGGTCAGTACGCATATGAGTGGCGCTTTGGCTTTCACTCTCCAAAGGAAGAATACAAAGAGCCAACCCCGCAACCAGCCGGGCTGAGTCCACAAGACAACCATTGGGTGAGTGCCAGGAGGACACTCGATGGATCTGTGAGAAAACCCAAATTCATTCAGTTTAAGTTAATTTTTAGTTGGACTTATCTTTCTTTTTTATTTATTTATTTTTGTCTGTCCAGGAACACACTACCTACTCCTACCAGGCTCCTATTTATGTTGATTCAGATTCACAGTCAAGCAGTTCCCAGTATCAGGATTACCAAGATTCCCCATCACCTCCCTCCGACAGTGGGGAGAGGAAGGACGGACACTTGCCTCTGGCTCCACTATCAGGTAGAATAATAATTTACAATGAGTACCTCAGAACAAAAGCTTGTGACAGAGTTGTCCGGCTACACACACAAGATGCGGTCAGGTTAACCCAATTTTTTTGTTTTTGTTTTGTTTTTCCCACTTCCTCTTCCACAGGAAAGAGGAAGGAGCGGCTGTTCCAGTTCCTGTTTGAGATGCTCCAGACGCCATCGATGAGGAGCTGCATCTGGTGGGTCCAGTCCTCCTCTGGAACCTTTCAGTTCTCCTCTCAGAACAAGGAGAGCCTAGCGCAGTTGTGGGGTCGCCGGAAAGGGAACCGCAAGACTATGACCTACCAGAAGATGGCACGGGCGCTACGAAACTACTCGCGGACCGGCGAGATTCACAAGGTGAAGAGGAAGCTCACGTACCGCTTTGATGAGAAGACGCTGAGAGGCTTACAAGGAGATTCCATTTTAGAGCAGTGAGGACAAAAGACCGGACTTCAGAAAGTCACCTGACATATGTTGTGCAGATCCTAACTTTAAGGTATTTTTTTAATGACAAATGAATACTAAGTATTTGAAAGGCCAGAGCACAAACTACTGTCGGTTGAAGATTTTTGTAGATACAGCAGTGGAGTTTGGAAGAGGGCTGAACAAGAAATGATGAAAGAGATACGTGCAAATTTCAGGCTGTGTATGAGAGGTCAGCTAGCAACCACCAAGTAAATCTAATAGATTGTGAGATATTGTCTACTTTATAAGTAGAATTTAAGTCTGTCTTTTAATAAAAGTAGTTTTCTCTTTTTTTTGTGATTCTGTGTTGCGGATATTCAACTGCACATGAAAATTTTATTTGTGTAAAAATGATCTGCTTGTGTCAATGTATCTTGTTTAAGATAAAATAAATTTCAAAATGACAAAAACGTAAGTTTCTTCAGTCTATCTTTTTTGTTGTTGTTGCCTGTGCACGCAAACAAAGACCCCGTTTGAAGAGCACCTAATGGAGATAAACATAAATGTGCTTGGAGCAAGGCCACACACACAAACTTATTGTACAAGGACACACACAGACCGGTGACCGTAGCCAAAATTGTATGCAAAGCAAGCATGCATTAAAAACTGCCACAGCAAACAGACCTGCTAATCAGTAACATCCAAAAAGTCCCCCCTAGCAAAACAAAGGCAAACACACACTCAACCAGGCACACATACCCACCCATACACACACACACACACACATGCACATCCTTGTTTAATTTACATAGTGAGGACCGTGCCTTGTCTTCCATAGACTTCCATTCATCTTTTAGCTTTTCTATGGCCTAACCTTGACCCCAACCCTAACTTTTACGGGTTTATAACCAACCCTAGTCTAAACCTAATTGACACCATAGTGCTAAACCTAAACCCTAGCCCAGAATAAAAGTGAGGACCAGAATAACGTCCTCACTTTACATCAAAGTCCTCACTTTACTAGTAAAATGAGCAAAAAGTGTTCTCGCTCAGCTGCAAGTACCTGAACCCACACACACACACAAACTGAACAAAG
Organism: Fundulus diaphanus; assembly: GCA_037039145.1. Taxonomy (NCBI): domain Eukaryota; kingdom Metazoa; phylum Chordata; class Actinopteri; order Cyprinodontiformes; family Fundulidae; genus Fundulus; species Fundulus diaphanus. The sequence goes on along the minus strand of CM073129.1, from coordinate 32,145,194 downwards.
TTTACAGGCTGAGGATTACTGTTATAAAGTTGCCGATTACTGCTATAAAGTTGCCGAAAGCACAGTAACTTACCCTAAAGGTCATTCTCAGTCTGTCAGGTTTATTTTAGAATAACCTTTGTGACCTTTGTGCTCATATTGCATGCCGGAATTTGCAAGACAAAGTAGTTCTTTGATCTCACATGCTCATTGAGATACAATTTTCAGATAGTCGTACTTTGTCCATATTTTATTAGGCACCGTCTTACTATATATCTAAAGAGAAATAAAAAATGCTCATCTATAATTGGCACCCCTGCTAAAGATGTGTAAAAAAACTTAATCTTTTTATTGCCGTAGCATAATGTGACGCTAAAATACAAAAATTCTACTTTTAATATACCGTAGATACATTTACTCAAGAGGGGATAAAAATCCAAATATTTGTTCTTGTAAAACAGGAAAAGGACTTATGCTGCGTTCCAGTGGCCGTCGGAACATGGAACTCCTGAATTCCGATTGGAAGAATCAACTGCAAAGGCCGCTAAAGTCGGACTTCCCCGTCGGAAAATCTTTTTAAGGCTGATTCTTGGATCCAATAAGGCAGCTCCTCGCATCAACAGCAGTGAGCTGGGATGAAAACATGTTTACTTTACAAGACACAATTGTAAGAGAAAATCAATGATAGATGTAGCGGCTGCAACTCTGGAAAGTTTAGCCTCAAAAGGCGTCCGTAAGAGATACTACGAATAAAACAACAGCTTTGCTGGCCGTCGCCACATTGGAATTATCACAGCTCAACTGCAATTAGAAGGATGTGGGTTCAATTCCAGCTTCCACCTGTCACAAGTCAATGTGCCCCTGGGCAAGGCACTTACTTCAAGTTGTCTACTAATCTGTGTATCGGTGTATGAATGTGTGCAGCAATTTTTATTGGCGAGGCTAAATATAATGTGATAAAGACCCAAAATGCACCACCAGCAAAGGTGAATTGTTCAAACATATCAGCAGACCTTTGTGTCAATAGACATTTTTTCAAGTTTGAAGTCCAACAAATCAAGCTAATAACAATATATTTCTCTGCATTTCATACCATTCAGACAGCAGTGACATGTTCACTAAATAAGGTTGTGTGGTAATGTGTTTCCAAAACATTTATTAAGATACAAATCATCAGAAAGACAAACAAACATTTTTCCCCCATTTATTAATTACTGCCTCTGAGTTTCCTAAGAGCAATTCTGACTTCTGGCAGCCTTTTTTAATTTTATACTTCAGACTTAAAATTTTAAATGACTAAATAAATAAATAAATAAAACACATGGCTGCACTGTTGTGTATGTGGTTGTGTGTGTGTGTGAGGGTTCTTACCTGAGCAGGTGATCGTTGGGGAGGGGCGTGGCTGGTCAGTGTTGCTGGCACACCTGCCTCCTGTGCACTCATTACCTGCAGGGCATTTAAGGAGCTGGCTGCCGACTCATCCTTGACTGATGATTAACCTGAGTGGTAAAGTCGAGCTGTGGTTCTTTTGAACTACAACTCCTTCAGACCATTTGTGCCCCCAGTGAGGAACAGTTCATGGAATTGCTGCCCCTTCGTGTCAAGGCTCCTCCTGGACCACCTGTGCCTGTCTTCTCCCTCCGGCCTTCCTCTGCCTGCCTGCTCTCCTCTCCTCTGCCGCTCTGTGCCTGGATCTCCTACCAACCATCTCGCTGCAGAGACCCCCTGGAACAACAAACACCTAGACGTCATACCAGCATACACAGCCACTTCCTCCTCCTGACATCTGAAATAAGTCAGTTCACCCTGATCGCTTCAGATACAATTCCTTTCTGCTTTCAGACATTGCTGAACAAGGAAGCCCTACCCAGTTCCTAATATAATAATATCTAAGGGAACAATAAAACTCTTTTGCACCATTTACAGAGCCTCAGAGTGTGATTCTGCATGTGGATCTAAAGATTTCCTCCCAACATGACATACACATTATCCTTCAACTCATTGTGTGAAGTCAATGATAAGGGACATTTGTTTATCTATATTCTTGCATCTTTCACACAACAAGCTGAAATAAATCCATCTGTGGCCATATTTTCGATCATTTTATTAAACGACAACACATTTTCCTGGGTTATCATTTAAAGTCTGCTTGTATTTCTGAACGCCGCTATTGCTACAAGCTCTAAGAGGATCCCCCCGGGCCTTTAGAGGCAAAACATGCCCATAGCATTCCTCCACACTTCACAGTGGGAACGACGTGCTTTTCCACATGTTTATCGTTTCGAGTGTCTGTTTTTCTGCCGACAAATCTCTATTTTAGTCCCATGTGACCAAAGCAGATTAATTCCAGTCAACGTCCCAGTAGCGGGACTTAGAAACACTCCACATGTCAATTCTTGTGATTGTAAGACAGAACACATTTAGAGGGCATCTAATGGTTCCTATGTTGGTTGTGTGAGTTTTGATTGTTTTTCTTTTCCATCGTTCTGACTGCATAGGGGTAAAAACAGGTCAAATATATTTGACATCAAACTTAAACCCAAGGGGACAGCATATTATTGTCAATTAAAAGTTCTTAGACATTCACATTAACTCCAAAAGTAAGATCTAACTTTTGTGATTTGCTTGCTAGACAAGTGTGCACTAATAAAGAGAAAAAAATCTGAATATGGAATCTTTTTACCCACTAAATATTTGTGAATTATCCAACAAAGGTTTACCATTATATTAAAGTTTTTGAACATCTTTTCATGGGGAGCCAATAAACTTAGAGGGCTCTGTAATTGATTGTGGTTGCTACTTACTTTGCACCCAACAAATCTATATGTAATATAAGATATTAAGATACTAAATAGGATGTGTTGTTTTAAATCAAATTACCAGTAACTGCTAAGAGATTGTAAAGTATGTGATTTTACTTCTATAACTTGATTGATAAATCATGTAACATCTTGAATATTGACATTTTCCAAATGTTTTTCATTTGGTACAATGAAATTGTCCTGTTTTCTGTTTTTGTTGTTCCTAAACATAAGGTTGGGACCCCACTGTGGTTCCAACACCAGGTTGTGATTTCTTCAACTGATTTCCACTTAAATTAAAATAAAAAATGAATGCCAACTGGACAGTTCTTCCATCAGTGTTACAAGATTTGAAGTAGTGGCAACAAATGATTATAATAATAATAAAAAAAATCTACAACTACGATTGGTTCTGTCATTATGTTCTTGTTTAATTGGTTTATCCACAGTGTGTACTTATTTCAAGTAGTGATAGTTGGGAACATAAATCTCTACGTGTTATTTTGTGGTTCAAAAGCTGAAAAGTTTGGAAACCACCGATCTAGAAGTCCTCTCTTCTCACGCTCCTGGGACATATTTATCAAAGTTAGAGGAGGATTTTTGACTTGCTGATGAAATACAGATGGTGTCTCCATGGAGTGTCAGTCAGCTTTCAAGTGCGCTGCACGCATGACACAATATAAAAGGCCTCTGCTTGTTGCCTTTCGAGGCATTTGTAACCACAATCTGAACATCAAGGAAGGATTATGCTGGATTGTTCTTGCTTTTGAGTGCATTATACCTGCGCATAACATACATTCAAGGAAACTATTGCTGTGTTTCTGCAGTGATGGTTGATTGGGGTTTGGTGACTTACACAGTGCTGGAGGTGCTCATTGCTGTGGCGTGTTGCCTTGGGAATGTGTTGGTGGTGTGTGCGGTAGCTGTTGGTATCCAGGACTGCCTTCGGGAGCCAACTTTCTGCTTCTTGGTCTCTTTGGCCGTTGCTGACTTTCTGGTGGGGGCAGCTGCTGTGCCTCTAGCTGTGCTGTTGGACGGCTGGGTGAGCCTGACCTCGCACCAGTGCTTGTTCCTTAGCTGCATCGTGCTCGTGCTGACTGAGGCCTCCGTCCTGTCACTGCTGGCTATTGCCATTGACCGATACCTGCGACTCCACATGCCTTTCAGGTAAAGGCAAACTTAACTTCACAGTTTGATTCAAATTGCAGGAATAATTTTCTCTTTGTCATACCTTCTATCCCCCCTCCCCTCTCTTTTCAGATACAAAGCGATTGTCACTCAGAGGCGCACACTGTTGGCCCTGTCAGTCTGCTGGATACTTTCCTTTCTGTTGGGGTTCACCCCTCTGCTTGGATGGCACAACCTCTCCGTTGTAGGCAGTCGTTCCACCAACACATCTTCTACGTTGCCCAACTCTTCCCAGTGCACTTTCCTCTCAGTTATCTCCCTGCCCTTCATGGTTTATTTCAACTTTCTTGGATGCGTCATGGCCCCTCTGCTGGTCATGACATTTCTGTACATCGTCATCTTCTGGAGCCTGCACAAGCGTCTGAAAAACAGCTGCCCTCAAGCACGGGCCTCGCTGCTCAGGGAGAAGAGGCTGGCCTGCTCCCTGGCTCTTGTTCTGATGTTATTTGCAGGCTGCTGGATTCCCCTGCACCTGATGAACTGCCTGCTGCTCTTCCAGGGACCTCAGGCTGTGACCCAGGGACCACTTTATACAGGTAGGTCATAGTTCTTTTCCTACTCCTTACGCAGACGTTGTCACTTCTCTGCATTTAAAACAAGACGTTTGCTTACAGCTCCGGAGAGAAATTTACGTACATTCGTCTAATCTCACATTTATCTCAGGCGATGAATGCTCTGAGTTTTTTTTTTTTTTTAGAGCTGTTGATTACAAAACCAAAAACTTCAATGAATTTCACAAACTGGATCCACAAGTCGAAATTCATTATGGCTTTTATCTGATCCAGGCTGAACATTACTCAAGTAGGCTCAAATATATACATTAACACTTAATCTTTTAAAATGTTGCATTGAACATCTTAGAATGTCTTTTAACTTGAGAAGAACAGGGCTATAAGCTCCAGCTGCTGGTAACCAGTGTCACCCTCTGCAGTGAGGCCAGTTTTGGATTGTTTTAAGCTTAGAATGTGCCAAACGCCTTCTGGAGAAAGGTTTCATGGTCGGAAGAGACAAAGCTTGAGTTGCGTGGCCAAAGAGACATAATGTATGTTGGGAAGAGTCAAGCTGAAGTCATCAAAGCTAGGAATAATGTTCCGGCTGCCAACAGGCACAGCGGTGTTTGCATCGTGCTGTAGGATTATTTTTGATGATGCATTGAACAAAATGGGTGCAATATAGTAGAAAGAGGAATACCTTCGACTTCCTCAACATAACCTGAAAAGCGGAAAGATGACTGAAACTTAAGCCATAAATTCTCAGATACAACCAGGCACAGACAATGTCAACCACTAAGTCATATAAACTGGCTTTATTAAATATTAGACCCCCGTCAGGAAAAAAATGACTTTATTATTGATCATAATATTGATGTTGTGTTTTTAACAGAAACATGGTTACATGAATTTAATGAGGCACTCATTCTGATGGAGTCAACGCATCCAAACTAGTTTTCTTTATGAGCTTTAGACACAACTGGGTCTTTCAGAAAGATAATGATCCCCAAAAAGACATCAGAACTGGATTTAGAGTGGAAACTAATGCCGATACTGCCATTACCCTTTTACTTTTCTTTCACGTAGAAAGTACTCCTGGATCAGTGCTTCTGTGCTCCTTCTCTGTGTACGCTCCGTCTTCTCAAACCCCAAGTCAGTCGTCGCAGATGGTCGCTCACATTGAGCCTGGTTCTGCAGGTTTCTTCCTATTAAAGATTTTTTTCCCCTTCTCCACCGTTGCTACATGCATGCTCGGTATGAGGGATTGCTGCAAAATCAACAAGAGAAAGCATGCATCCAGGAGGAGTGAATGCTGCAAGCTAGTGACAGTTTCCTTAGAAAGCATGTTAACCAATCTGTCTGATTGGATAGAAATGAAAAGATCGTGGGGTATGTTACAGAGCAGGTCCATGACAGGAAACCAACAAATGTAAAGGATTCTTACAGCTCTGCTAAGAATAGTGGTCAAATATTCAGTCAGAATTGCTGGCTACAAAAATTGTGCAGTCAAGGTGTAGCTTCTCATGGGTGGTTAAACCAAATAATAAGGGGGAGGGGGTGTATAGTAAGCCATGTAAGTATAGCTTTGACCCTTTTTATTAAAACTCACTGAAGTTGTTTCCTGAATAATTCCAACCTAGAAACTGAACTGTTCAAAATAAATGAACAACAGCTCAGTAGCAATACATGAGCGCAAGTAACTGATATTTATGCATCTGTCATTACTAAGATTTTATTTTTAAGAGAATAAATAAGTTTATGTAAACTGCTTTAAAAATTAATTTGTGTCCTCAGCTGTGTTCATTCTGAATAAGGCATAGACACACACTGATTAAATCAATGTTGTCTTTTTTAACAACACAATAATCTTGAGTTTTTGAAGCTGTTGCTTCTAGCTACATTGTTTTAACTGTGTATTTTTCCACCTGTGAATGTTTTATGGATGCCTGTTTTGACAGATGTCAAAGGCAAATCTACACCTCAAACAGTGATGGACAATAAAGTTATCGTAAATTATGTTTTAATGTAAATAACACCATGTATGGACCAAACTCACCAGAAATGTAGCTCCAAGACATTCTTCAAGCTATGCTTTTTTTGTCAGTAACAAATCCGTTACTCTCCAGGTATTCTCCTGTCTCATGCCAACTCAGCCGTCAACCCAGTGGTCTACGCTTGTCGCATCCCCAAGATCCAGAAAGCCTATGGTCAAATATGGAAGCGTCTCGCCTTGAAGCTCAATTGTTTTAATAGAAATAAGCCAATTCAGCAATCTGTAACAAACCACTAATTAAAGGAATGTAAATGTGCATATGTGGAAGAAGGAAAGAAGATTTGTTTAAGGCTTGTTTGTGCTATTTTGTCAAAGGTTTTACTGTATAATTATACAGCATAAATGATTTCTGCTATTATTACATTTGTAACTTGTGGAATGTATAAAGTTTACAAAGCTCCCTTGAACAAACAACTCGTTTGTAATGTAAGCTTTTAGTTAGCGCGATTTATCAATGCTCCACTAGAGGGCACTATACATCAACAATCTCAATTGCTGCTGCTCAGATAGGATCTGAATTGCAGTGTGTGTGAAAAATAACTTTAGGATGCCATAACTTCTGTGATTTTTGGTCAACTGATCTGGAAAGAATGTAATTTTATTGAGATGTACATATCTTAAAGCATGCCACAGCTTCAGTCCATGAAGTTAAAGCAATCAATAAAACACAAAACGTCCAATAAAACATTCAGCCCTTCTCTATGTTGTTTGAAAAAATAAACATAACGCTCCAGCGAAGCGATCGTGTTGAATATCCACGAGGGTCCAGTGGGCTCCTCAGGGAAGGCAATAGACTGTATAGTTATCACCTCAGCAGGGTGCAGTCCCACCTACCAAACTATACAACCTACTACCTCACCCTGACAGAACCCAAGTCAAAAACACCACACGTCTACTCGTCGGGGAACATTAAAACAATTACTGCTGGCATTTTTGACAGGGCAACACGATTGGTCATCTTTAGAAGACCTTCGACGACCAGTTGGCTCAGCTGTCTCCTTGGGAAAGACAGTAGATTGTATAGTTATCTGAAAAAGAGGTCGAAGAACCCCACAACTATTCAATCTACTACCTCAGCCCCAAGGACACAATCCATGCTGCATCCATATCAGACATCCACAAAGGTGTCTTTCCTGGAAGGGCACAGAAAAAAAAAAAGAGACAGAGAATGTTACTTTAATTAACAAATGTTTTTTTAAATCAGGCTCGAATTGACTTCAAAACATGTTCATCTTCAATGAAATGTTGACAGACGAGTCCCTGCAGAAGAGACTGTGACTAATTTCTTGGCTTTTCTTAAAACAATTTCCTAGAAAATCCCAGTTTCTGGCAGAAGCTGCTCGTGCTTCATGGCAAGTGTTCCGACAGCCACGAACGGGGAATAAGATAATCATAATCAAAGAAAATAACAATTAGTACAAACCAAAGAAGTCCAGAGGGATAACACAAATCAGCCTAGCTTTTTTTGTTTTGTTGCAAGAGTGAAATTTGCAACTTTGTTCCTGCAAAATAAATCACAGATAAATAATTTAACGGTAAGCGGACATCCACCAAGTCAGCGCTAGTGTGCAAAAAACCTAACAAGCAACTCACTTGGCTTCCTGAGACTCCTGCCATGTGATCGAACGAGGAAAGAAAAAGAGAGAGCGAGAGAGAGAGAGGGAGGGAGAGAGAGCGGTTCGATTCGGTGCCAGGAATCCTTCTCCGGTTTTGCCAAAAACTGAGCTCATTCCAGCGGGGCTATCCCTGCGTTGGAGTGGCTGCTGCTTCTCAGGCGGAGGTACGCACACGCAGATGCCTGCAAACACGGCTTCCACCAACTGTCTCGGGTTGAATACGAAGCTGGGACCCCCCCCCCCCCCCCAAAAAAAAACACAACAGGGAAACACAAAATGGCGTCCTGCAAGGCTTCGGCCATTTTAGGTCTGCTTAAAAACATTGCGAGGTCCACCTTGTGGGTCTTTTTTCTTTTCTTTTCATTCCTGAGCCTGCAGGACCTTACAATGAAGAAAGAACAGTCGTCGTGTCACAAGTTGCAGAGAATGAATCTTGTGCCAAGCAATGAGCCAAAGCCAACCGACCCTAACGACACACTCCATCACAAATGCTCAAGCAGAGGAAACTGCTTATCAGACAGCTGGACGGTTCACAGGGACGCCAGCGCTCACGTGCGGGCGCTTTCGGCTCGGCTCGAGGTTGAAACGCGCCAGCGTGTTAAACGCCGCGGCAACCGAAGGGTTAACGGGTGCCAGACTGAACGCCAGGCCCGGGCTTCAGAAGACACAGAATGGGTTAAAAGGTGCACTGCTTGCATAAATTAGCACACAGCCACAACCCCTGAGACTTGGTCCAGACTGCCTTGTAGTTAGTATGCTGTAAACCCCACTAGCCTGATTACAGAAGACCAGACAGAGAGAATGGGGCAGGGGGGGGGGGGGGGGGGGGGGTGTGCTGGCATGATGCCCACCTCTGCCACAATGCTAGTAGCAGATCTATGAGCTGATTTTGTTCGCCAAGAAACATCCCCTTGACGTGGCCTGTGCTTGGAGGGGGGAGGCGGACAGATTATTGGGGGGAAATGAGTGAGTTTTTGGGGGGTAAACGACTGGCACCCCATTCTCGGAACTATATCGGATAAACGAAGGCTGAACAATGTCAATCATGTGAGCTCGTCTGCTGTCTGGGGCTGTGGACATTTTCTAAGCTACATAAGGAGAAAAAGAGGGCGCTCACGTCTCAGCTGGGGCAAATCATTTTCTCTGTCAGCAGCTATAGAATAAATGCCCCCTGAAGCCCTCTTGGCCAGCTGGGGAGAGTCTCAGACAAGAGGGGGAAGAAAATGTATGAATCTCATCTGGCAGTCTTTGCATCTGTTGCTGCAGAATAAAGGCCACGAGTCTTCAAACTCACATTAGGGGCAGGCCAAGAACCGGGAATCTTTGGCCCTGTCGCCCTCTGACTGCACTACTCTGCTGTAGCAGAAGGTGATATGTTTTTCTGCAAACAATTTCCTGTTTCGGCACAATCCTTTTTGTCTTTGGGTGACAGTTCCACGTTTTTTTGCACTGGTTTTAAAAACGCTGCATGAGTTGCAACTCTGGTTTAACTCTAAAGATTTTCTCAGCAGATAGCTTGCTATATCTACACAGTCAACAGGTTGGTTTCTGAAGAAAATAAAGAGAAACTTTAGAGAAAAATCAGACAGAACTAAAATAAAAGGCTGGTATAACAGATCAAAAAGCGCTTGTGACAAGCCATCTTCCCCTCTTTCTTTCCTTTCTCCACATTTTGAAGAAACTGCTGTCATAATTGGTGCTAAACAAAATCACCAGTGTTCATTTACACATTATACAATCTTGAAGCCTCGATTAGAATTTCCCCGTCTGTCCAAACACGGGGGGAAAATAGTAGCTTCTATGGCAATCCATGCAAAAATAAATCTAATAAATATCACGGAAACAAAAGGCCTTAGCTTCGTCTCTCTCTCTCTCCCCGGATGCAGGATTTGTTAAGATTCGCTCCTCAACTAATACACAAATGAAGATAGCAAACCCCCACCACCAAAAAAATAACATGCGAGCAAAAGACTCAGGTGCCAAGAAAAGTCCTCCAATTTGGACCAGATTGTTGCATGAAGCAGAGGCAAGGAAATACCTACTGGCTTGCCTGGTCCCTTCGTCCACGACACGGGATGAATGCTTGGCACAGAGTCGCCACAGAGGAGGAGGTGGAGGAGAAGGAGGGGGGGGGGGGGGGGGACCTGACGATTGGTGCAGGTTCCTGTGTGTGTGTTTTCTTCCTTCCTACTCTCTGCCTCTCTCCATCCCTCTCTCTCTCTGAGCTTTGTGCCAGGAATGGGCAGCATCTCAGTGCCAGGCAGAATTTCAATAAGGAGTAAGGAGGTGGTGGGCAAAAATAAGGAAAAAGAGGAGGAGGAGGAGGAGGACGCACAGTGGGGGAGCTGGCGTTGGCAGAGGAAGTATGCCACACAATGGAGGGATGAAGAAATCTCTCTGAAATGCATACGGGGGTCGTGTCTCCCACCGGCCGGGCTTTCTGAATCGCTAGCTAAAAAAAAATGCTACAGAGAATTTGCCATATCAGCGTTTTTCATCTTCCCCAACCCCTCAAACGAAGGGCCCACTCCTACATTTAAGGACGAAGGATGCAAGCTCCTCCATACTACTTGGCAGGGCGCCCGCTTGATGTTTCTTCTATCCTCATCAACCCGGCTAAACAGTCGCACAGCTCACGCTCATATGTCTATGTACATACACGGGTTGTAAGGACATATGCATCCGCTTACACAAAAACAAACAGCACAGTTTCCCCACCTGCGTGCTTCGAAGGACCCACTGCTCTACTGGCTAATTTAATTAGATTCTTATGCATACAACTGCACTTAATTGGAAAGACGATAAGGCTGGGCTGAGACATTAGCAGGAGATATAAATATGACAGTGGGAAGCACATTTGGTCTTGCTAGAACGGAAAGATATGCGTGGACTCTTAGGTGAAATGTTATATTCTTGGTAAGCATGTAGCTCCTGCCAATTAACACACAAAAAGAACCCATTTTGGTTTTGTGGGGATTCAGTTTAAGCAGCCAAAGCGATAAACCGGAACAGATCTGTTACAACATAAGAATAATGTAATTAATAAAACCGATTATAACAACACAATTTCTTTTCACAAATGTGCTGTCAGTATAATTAGTAGTGCTATACTTGCTAAAATTGTAAGCAATGTCTCTAAATATCTTTGAGCTTTGTGTCGGCCAGTAATTGATTTTATGGTATACAATGGTTGCAAAAAACAAGAAGATTACTTCTTAATAATGCTTGAAATTTCCGCCACACTGTTCTGTCTATTTAAGGGACTTGAAACGGTCAGCAATCTCTCCAGCTGTGAGGAGTATTTATTTAAGAAAAAGTAGGCCCTTGCCACCTGTTGCTGTGCACAACTGCTTAGCTGTTGATATAGAAAACATCTTAACGAGTGATATACTAAACTGAACTTGACTGCATTGTTTTATTCCTAATCAAATTTTGATGCTTCTAAATGATTTTAAAGCTGTCTGTAAAACAACTGGAAAGAACTGACTATACATATCCATAAATCTGACAGAAATCTTTTTTCTTTTCTTTTTTTTTTTAAATTACCTTCAGATGAGTTGCTTCTATATAAATAAACTAAATTTAATTGCTCGAGTAATTACTCTATAAAGAGCAGAACGAACTGAACAAAGTACAATGTTCTGCAAAATAATATGCACTCAAAAACTGTAATAAATCCCCCACGTTGGCTATGAGAGACAATCCTTTCGTCTGTCTGGTTTCTGAGTCCCTAATTCTCCCACACTACTAAATTTAGCAGGCGTTAATTCTATGTATATTTTTTGCTTTAGTCTATATATCAAAATGAAAACAACATATAACACTATCAGCACTCCAATAAGGTGTGTGACACATCCAGCTCATAAGACAAGACTTATTTGGTGAGACAGCATTTTTATTTATTTTATGTAAACTTAAGAATCTAGCTATTTCTTGAAAGTAGAGCAAAGGTTTCATGGACAACAAATCACTGTAAAGAATCTTTATTCAGCGTGAAATCATTCGGACTAGCTTTGATGTTTTGTTTCCCCGTTTGTTTCAACATAAGGTGGTTCTAATACTAAAACAACATTGCCCGTGCTCCTTTTTTTGTGTTGTTGTGAATAGAATTTTATTTTTTTTTTTCAAAACTCTGAAACTGAGTTGCAAACGTTCCCTGTTCAGTGTAGGGCAATTCGGTTCAGAGCTGATCAATCTAAATATTTTAGATCATGTAACAAAGTTGCAGAAATGTTGTCCGAACTCCTTACAAAACACTGTAGCTACAACTCGAAGCTTCGGACGAGAGGCTAACATTAGCATCGTTAGTGGCCAACAATAAGCGGGTTTTGGTATTAATAATAATACTATTATCGACCTGCTTAGAAATTGTTCATACCTCGTCTGTTACTCTGTCACGGTTCCTTTTTCTACTTTCTACCCAAAATGCTGCCGCACAAGTGATTAAAAGTGTTAATGGCCTGTCCGACATGCGGTCACAGGCTAGCTATCTTCCTATCTGAGGCCACAGAAATGGATAATTGACTATAACTACAAACCGCTTCTTGAGACAGCCTTGACTTTGACAAAAAACATCTGGTGGCCTTTAAAATATAGCGTAACTATCAATACGTTACACTATATTGCCGTATGGATCATAGAATAACGAGCTGCTAAATATGACAAACACGACTGGAGATATTTCTGGATGCGAAAACCACAGACAGTCTAGGTGTTGGAACTAAAGGAACAATTATAATTGTAAGCTCTTTCAAATCACAGCTAATAAACTATGCCATAGTCGTTAGCTTTAAACCTATGAGCTAACAAACTAATACTATTAAACTGTGGTATTTTTCACAAGGCTATTATACCATAAACATCTCATACCAGATGCCTAATAACTTAAATATAAAATAAAATGTTTCAATTAGGTTAAGCTATATATTCCATAATGTAAAGATGGATAAATGGGCATCGTAATCATCAGCATCATCATATCACTTAATTTCTATGCATTCGGATATCGCTGCGGTTTCTGCTTGCTACTGTCTTTACACATCAGAATATAATAAAATAATAATAACAATAACAATAAACCTTCCCCATTTACACATTTCTTCCTCACTTTAATTTTACTTTTTCTCCCCTGTCGATGTGTTGTTTCCATGGTTTTAAATGTTTCTGATGGCTTCCAGTGCTTATCTGACGTGTCATTACACGCCCACATATTATAGCTTTTACAAATTCTATAAACAGGCATGCACATGCAGCCTCAATACAAACACACACACACACACACACACACATATATATATATACATCAACACATACACGCAAACACACAGCACATAGACTCGGGTATTCCTTTTTAAAATGCGTGCGTGCTTCTTTTTTTTTTTTTTTCAGAAGCGTGCAAAAGTGCAAAGTGGTGTATGTCAGGATGAAACAGCTGCAGCTTCCTGCATGAGAAGAGAAACTTCCTGTTGCCTCGCTGCAAACTGCGGCCGGTCAGCCACGATATCAGCCAATCAACTGAGCCGAGGCTGAATGCAGGAAGTTAGCCTGACTGCCTCTAGGAGAAAAAAGCTCAGAAACATTATGAGGCAACACGATAAGTTCATCTGAGGATAAGAGAGGGGCGGGGAAAGAGCTCTCCCACTCCTACCACTCTCTTTCTGCCTCTACTGTAATTCTTGTTCTCTATTTTTTTTTCAAGCTACTTTCTTTAAATGCTCCTCTTATTTCGCTCACCCAATAAAGGTTTTTCTTCTCTTATTTAGCTAACATTCTTAAGCATTAGCTTGAAGTCTAAATCATTGCAAAGCTAAGTGAAATGGCAAAGCCTGGTGAAAAGAAGCTGGCAGCAGCTTACCCACGAATTGTGAGGGGCATGTTGAAAGGGTCTGCTCGTGTTTACACGTGGCATGTAGGCGCCATTTTAACCCCTATATAGACCTAGATACAGTAGGGCAAAAAGACACTTAGATACAGTAGTTATAGTTCTGCGTGTAGGTTAAAGGAAAGGGTATGGCTGTTTGTTGATTCACTCGCTCTGTTCTCTCCAAGTCAAAAGTAACACCTGCATTTGCACTTCTTTTACTTATTCCGCTCTCAGACGTGTTCTTTGCAATCTTAATACAGTTAAACATTAAGCTTATGCCTACTTTCAGGAAGTAGACAAACAACCGTGAGTCATCAGCGGCATACAGAACATTTTTACTATGCAAAAAAAAAAAAAAAGAAAAAAAGATCACCTTCTGCTTTGATGTGAGCAACTGAAAAGAACAACTTGCCGAACATTTTTTTGACCTAATAGTATGAAGTGTTTGTCTGAACTTTCTGCCTGAGTTTCCCGTTAACTGCAAAGTGTCATATAAGGTTATATGGTATCGCCTGTTAGTCCGTGTTTCAGGACAAACCCCCGACTTGGAAGCGAACTGCCACACCCCTACATTGCAGAGAGATAAAACTAAACACGTTTGCCAAAGCGCGTGTGGCGCTGAATCGCCTACCACCTCTTTCCCTAGTTTTACCAGAGGCTGACAGTGAAGACAGTACGCAGGCAAAATAATAAGCAATAATTATTATTGTCTCAATACTACCTATCAAAATGGCGGCGAGGAACCAGCTCTTCCACTGGTGTGTCAGCGGTTAACTTTTACTGACCTGAGCTATCTAGAATCGACCCTATGAGGTCAGGAATGACCAAGAGGGCCTGCTCTTCCTAATGCCGGTCGCCAACTAGACACCTGTTCGACACAGAAAGCCAAGAGGAGACTGTGTACCACCCTGTCAGAGCCTGCTGGAGCAATGAGGGAGGAGGAGGAAGAGCAGGCAAAGTGAGCAGCAGAAAAAGGATGGTCAGCAGCGACTTGGTTTCTCGGCTCACGCAAAAGTTTCTCTGGCAAACACGGTGTAGCATGGCGAGCGCGGCGCGGCGTGGCAACTAGCGACGGCTCACGCGTTTTACAGGAGGAAGACCGCGATGGAGGACAGAGAGGAAGGCGAGAGGAAACTGAGGGAGACAAAACACAGGACAGTAAGCCAGACGAGAAGAGGTGTCACAGGGATCGAGGCGAAAAAAATACCTGAGGCCTGTGTGTGGTGAGGCGGGCGGGCGGGCGGGCGGATGGGCAGGCTGGGTCGGACGACTGGCTGAAAAGAAGGCCGTGATGGCGGGAAGAAGGGAAGCGAGAGGAGTAGAGCGCACCCTCTGAGAGCTACACCCCCATTCCCACAATCCCCTCCTACTGGCGTGAGTACGTCCGCCCGTACAAAGAGTAACAGAGGAACGTCAGCTCTCGCACAGCCCTGTAACCAGAAAAAAAAAATGCAAACCGGAGTATCAAGCACAGTGAGGACAGTTAGGAGGAAGAGACCTTAAAAATCAGAGCTGCCAAAAACTCACCTTACTCGCAGCTGCGCGTGACTAAGGCAGAGTCTAACTTGTGAAGAGACACACTGAGAAAGAGAGAGAGAGAGAGAGAGAGAGGACAGACCAAAACACAAACATGATCAATTCGCCAGCCTTTGGTTTGCCCTCTGCTCTGCCCTGTGATGCGTTTGCCTCGGTCCGCCTGCCCACTTTGGCACCGCTGCCAAGAGGGAAGCAGAGAAAAAGGGAGGGCAGAACCGGGCGGCGGGGGGTTTGCAGTGTGGGGAGGACATTGAAGGAGGAAGGGAGGGGACATGCTGTAGTGAGAGGAGGAAGAGAGAGAAGGAGGAGTTAAGAAAGACAGTGTGGCAAGGAAAAAAAAAAAGAAGAAAAAGAGAAAGAGAGGCAGCACAAACTATCATGAGCCGACACGAAGCCAACGAGGGGCACTGCCGAACATTTGCATGTTAATCAGCCGACATCAGAAAACGCATGGCGGGAGAGACACTGGCAGGTCCAGACACTTCTGCCGTTTCGCTTCGTCTCGCCGCATTTTCAGTCAGGAAAGGGAAAAAAGTCCAATCAAACTCTTAAGCCGTTGCGGCGAGTCACGCCAGAGTCGTGGTCCAGAACCTCGGTTCTGGCCAATTCTCCCTCCTGCAGAACCCGACCAGGTGGGAGGGATTTCTTGATGTTCTGCTAAATGAATGAGCAGGGAGGATTATTCTGGGAATTTCACCCCCCCCCCCCCCCCCCGTCTTCTTTTATCTTTGGCATCTTCCCAGATCTCCCTTTTCATTCTTGCATCAGCGTAACTGGAACAGCAGTCAGCATCATGCAGCCACTATATTATGCCAGTCTTTAGGAGTCCAAAGATAAATCAGTTTACTCGTACATGGCCATCCTCCTCTATCGCAGCCAATCGCTGAGGTCTGGGCTGCTGTCCCGAGACAAAGCCAACCAATCAGAGCTCACCTGCATCAATTTGAAAACGCTGAAGTTGCTTTTAAAAAAAAACATCCACCTATTAAACATTTTAAACGAAAAAAAAGCTTTTTGTCTAACTTACCATTAACAATTTGAAAAGAACAAGTCAAGATTGTGTGTATTAACAAAACCGAACAGCTACGTCTTTAATTTAGCTGCTGGATTAATAGTTACTGAGTCCTAGGAACAGACTAAACAGATGACAGCGCACAGTTGCGGCGGGCTTCCCCTTGTCCTGGAACGCTCACTGCAGAGACAAAACAGACCACCGAAGTCCAGCTTCTGTGCTCAAAGTCCACAAGACTTTTCTGGGAGATAGCACAAAGACCACGCGCACACGCTCATACTGTACACACGCGCAAACAAGCGCGGTGTGAGCGATCCGGTACTTCCATGGAAGCCGAGATTCAGCCAGCAGGTTGGACAGCCCCTCGACGTGACGTCATGTCTCCTTTGTTGTTTATGAATTTATTTCGCTTCTCAGCTGAACCCTCTGAACCCGAGGTCCCACCCAACCCAAACCCCCTAGACAGTCCCCCCCACCCCACACACACACACTCACACATCCTTCCATCCTCTCCCCTTACCCGTCCTGTCCTCCAGCCCTACATTTACCCCCTGCCAACGAAGGCGGGTAAATACAGTATGGCTTTATAAAGGAATGGGAAGGGAGGAGAGACGGACAGAGGGAGGAAAAAGAAAAGGGTCCAGATGTCTGTCTCACTTTTTTTTTTCCTCCTTTTCTTCTTCGATTGGTCCCAGTGTCTCTTCCTGCTTGGCTTGTAAAAGTTTCAGCTGCACGGCAGGCCGGCCTCTTTTGGCATCTCTCCAGCTCTCGACTTTGCTGTCCCCCTGCCAGAGAGCGAAGGAAGAGAGGACAAATATAGTCACGGCTAAGCCGTACTGTAACGCTGCACGGGCAGATGTGCTCTGGAAGGACAGCTATCATTTAGCTTCGCACGAGAAGAAAGTATGCATGCTTAACGGGGTTAAGATGGCGTGTAGAGTTTGTGAAGGCTGTCCCACCTCTGTGACGTTTGCCTGTCTGTAACTGGCTCTGATAGCTGCATGAGATAACAATGTGTTTTAGTGCTCACACCCAGTTCACACAGGGACATGTTCCCAGTCTTGTTTTTCCTGGAATCCAGCTGCTGTGACCACGTCAAATTTGCACAAGAGAAACAAAACTATTAAACACATCCTGCCTCTTTAAATAGTTAGATTTATTTGAATTCAATATGATTCCTAGATGTAGTTCTGGTAACCGTATGTAGAGGGACTAACAAAATATTGCTGCACACAAATCACAATAATGTTTACTGAGCCTTATCTGGTGATGAGTAGTTAGTGTTAATTATAAAAGTGTGGTAATGTTTTTTTTTTGCTTCAGGGTGAGCTACAAAGTTTTTTAAAAAATCAGTTTATTTACATTGCTCCAATTCCGATCAATAGCACTTTGCGAGACAAACAAGCCAACTTCATATCTAGAAATATGTACTAAGAGCTAATCGATACAATCCACTCACATGGGTGGATTCAAATTCAATTACATACGTTCCAGTTAAATCCTGCTGCCATTGCCATGCAATCAAACTTAGTTGCATACATAGTAACTCGGTATATAATCACAAACCCTAAAACATGGGGCCGAGTAAGATAATATCCTTCAAGACATTCAGAGACAATATTAAATTATGGATTTATATTTTAATCCTAAAAAAATACTACCTTGTAATAACTTGATTATGATGAGGAGCAAAGTCAAGTCACAATTTGCATATTAGCATGAAACATGCAAAGTCTGTTGACTGTTATTCCTTGAAAACTATGGTTGCCAGCAATTACCAGCAACCTGATATTTACATGTCACCAAGGTTTATGTGTACAAAATAATATTCAATACCCTCTAAGTTTTTTTTTTCCTCCACTATGTAAACGTAGGCCTACTCTATGAAACTTTTTTTTTAGGCAACTTTAGGAAATCCATACACTGAATAAACAATAAAAAATAAGGAGTTTATAGTTGTAACAGAGAATTAAAAACAAAAGAACAACGAGGAAGTGAATGTTACGATCTTTGCATCAACTCTTGATCTTTAAAGTTTTCTAATCCCAACAGATTAACGTCCTCATTACCAGGCATAGATGATTTGCTGCTTTACGGAGAAATAACAAGGACGAAACGATGCCTTTAAGCTGATTACTGCGTCAAAATACGTGGCTGCTTGAGTCACAGGACACAAAGAGTGAAGTCATCAAGGTAAATTTACGCATGAGTTGATGGACAGATGTCCTGACGGTGATTTTTTTCCCCCTCGTTTTAATTGGCTCACTGCCACAGATTAATAACAAACAGTTTTGGTAACTAATGTCACCTGCTAGGGGAGAAAAACGCATGTTTGTGGCCGTTTAGTTGGCTGGTGGCCTTTTTTGCTGATGAAGAAACGCTAAGTCCGCCATCTAGTGGCACAGTTATGTAAATGTAGCTTTTAAGTTTTTATAATTCATAATTAAACCAAAGAGTATGAATAGTTTCTGATACCAATGATTATGTTTCAAACCAAAATAACGTTTTACATTTCATTAAATAAATAACTTTGGGACTACAATGACAATGTTTCATTCAGATTTGTGTTTCAGTGGAGCCTATAACCAGCTTAGGAAATTGTGCATGAAATACATGTGATCAATTAGGTATTGAATTACACTTCTTTTTTGCGATATTATAAATTTTGATGTATATAAAGATTTTTATTTTAAACACCATTACATTAATGTCAAATGATCAGTCTATGCTCACCAAATTAGGTACTTTATAGCAACTGGGCAGATAAGAAAGAGGTGAAGGAATGAAACACATTGCCCATTTCATCTTCTGTTCCTTTTATGTCCAAGGAAGTAGTTTAGTGCGGAATAAATTTAAAATCTCTCACCATGAGTCTGCCAAGCATTGTCAAAGTAAGTAAACAAGTAGGTCATCTTTGAAAAAATGACAGACTGCAGTTTATGCTTGTGCCTTTCTGGGAAATAAACTAGGCATGTTACATAAGAATAATCCAATCATATTTGGGTGTGTTGTATGGTTTTGAAGAGAAACAAACTTGCTAACCTTGCTTTCTGGGAAAAGTTTGTAAAGGCAGGTTCAGTTTCAGACATGTTTGTACTTGTACGGAAACTAGAGCAGAGTCGATCTGATTTTAGGAACTCTGTGGTTTGGTTTCTCAACAATGTGATTTTCCTTATTAATTAAGCGTTTTTAAAATCCAGCTAATAGGTAATTAATAAGTTATTGTGATGCAAATGTGGATTATTGGTAAAGGTATTCACACACATGCAAATCATTCACATCATATATGGAAATCTTTTAATCAGAATCAGAAAAATCTGCTTTTATTCCCATTTGTGCACACAGACACAGAATTTGATTTGGTTCCACTTTGCTCCCAATTGAGACACTTTCAATATAAATATATATGGATGGAAATAAAACTGACTTTTTGCAAATATGTATGCAGATCTTATTTTATTTTTTATTTATTTTTTTTTTACAAAAGAGGGAGACATGGTTGAATAAATGCAAATATGCACAGTTTCAATCTTTTAAAAGTGCCAAAAATTCACATATTCAGGGATAATCTTCATCATTTTGGTCCCAGCTAATGTTATTCTAGCCAGTTTTTTTAATATCCTTTAGCCAGTGTTTTTATATACCAGTTTAAAAAGGCTGTCAATAAGGTTCACTTAGGGCAACTTTGGGAGGGTAATGTTGCACATTCTGAACTAAATCACTCTGACTAATCCTAGTTAAATGGGAAACTTAAGAAAATGAATAGATCCGCAGCCAGCTCAAGATGAGAAGGTTTAGGGCCTTCTAGGCTCAGTGGCTCAGACGCCATTGCATGTTCATTAACAATTAGTATGACCTGTTTTCCAAAGTTACGTTCAAAAAATGTAATAAAAATATATCAATTCGACACCACTGACTGGCTGGAACATCCTAAATCTGAGGTAGAACCTCTTGTAAAGCAAAGCAATAAAATTACAGTTTGAACACAATTTTATTCATTTGTGAGATTAAATATACTAAATACTTTAATGCTTTAGGACTGGAATTGGGACATGGCCAGATTGCAACAGCAAATGTGTTACTTGGTCTCTATGATTTTTATTTTCTTTCAAAAGTTACAAATAACATTACCTGCATTTGCTTTATGGTAAATGGCTTGTACTTGTACAGCGCTTTTTCAAGTCCGACGACCCCAAAGCGCTTTACCATACAATCACACCCTGTGAAGCCCCTCTGACCGCAGCCAGCAGGCAATTCGGGTGAAGTGTCTTGCCCAAGGACACAACGACAGAGACGGTCGGAGTGGGGGATCGAACCGGCAACCCGCCAATTATATAAAATATTTCATTTGTAAAAATGAAAAAAAAAATACACCATTAACAAATTAATAACTGATATGATACTAATACTGAAGCTTATACTTGAGTATACTTAATAAAATAACTTCAAGTATACCACTTTTTGCAAAGTGTAGTATATAACGCATCAGTTTCAAACTGTTAACGCTGTGTTAAACACAGCTAGCATAGCGCTAACTAGATGCTAATATACAGAATAACTATAAAACCATGGAATGTTTTGCAAAAGCAAAATGTTTCCAAGTTGTTTACAATGTCCAGAATCCACTCACCATGTTGGTCAATGTATTGAAATGTAAGTGAGAAGTAATCTGATGGATTTAGTTAGATTTCTTGTGGCTTTCAGTGGCGGAGAGCTCACTTCCGGTGTCGGCCGAACCTCTTCCGGTTTCCACCAATACTTCTTTGTCTTCTTCTGTTGTGTTTTATGGCGGTTGACAAACAACTTTTAGGTGCATTACTGCCATCTACCAGAATGGAGTGTGGGCCGTGAAGCCCCCCCCATCAATCTAACATACCTTTTAATTAAAATCTCAACCATTTTGTTTATTCTTGTAAACAACCCCGTTCTCCTAATAGAACTCAATATTCTTTTAACTATATTTCTAACTGAAAATCCCTGTAACATTGCCCTCACAGTGAATTTTATTTTATTATCTTTCATTCGTGCCTTTAGTGCTGCCGTCTGCTGGTGATATTTTGGGCAAACCATAAAAACATGCTTGATTGTTTCTTCCTCCCCGCAGTATTCACATTCTCCAGTCTGGTGTTTCCCTATTGTTCTCGGGGTACTATTGAGTCCAGTATGTCCAAATCTCCCTCTTGAAATAATGTCCTCCTCTCTGCGGCCGAGTACCATCCCCAATCACAGTCTCTCCCACTTTACTCTGAATTGTATGATAAAAACGGCCCTTTGTACCCTCATCCCAGTCTTTCTACCAAACTTTTTTCAGACTATTCTTAACAATACTCTTAATTTCAGTTTTACTGTACTTAATGGGGAAATTTATAATCTCTTTTCCTGCTGCCACCTTTGCATACTCGTTTGCTAACTCATTCGACCCCTATATGCGCTGGTACCCATAAAAGCACCACTTGTTTTCCTACTCTTCCTATTCTATTCATTGTTTCTACTATTTCTAATACAATATCCTGTCTCGGCTGGGAACAGACATTCTTAACACTATAAAGTGCACCAACTGAATCAGATGCAATCACTACCTTTATCGGTGCACTTTCCTCCACCCAAATCAATGCCGATAAAAGTCCAAGCAACACTCCTGTATAAACTGACAAATTATCATTTGTCCTCTTACTAATTTTAACTCCCACATCAGGAATAACAAACACTACCCCAATCCTCCCATTCCCTATTCTTGACGCATCTGTATACACTTCTAGAACCTCACAGTATTCCCTCCAAATATATCTGTACACACTATTCCTATTGAAGTTTCCGCCGATACGCCCGTCATTTAACAAATCGTAAAGCTCCATGGTGGCGTGAAAGGAGACAATCCTACACGTTGCTCTGATGATTACTGAGAATCCCTTGCTATTCTTAGACTTAGACAACTTTATTTGTCATTTTGTATGCACAGAGTGCGTACAGAACGAAATTTCGTTTCGCATACAGCTTGAAAAGTTACAGTAAATACTACTGAGTGCAGGTTCAGACCAAACGGTCTGAAAAAAAGGAAAAAGGCAAGGCTATACTTGACCCCCTGTCATTCATTCACGCCCCCGCCAGGGGGCGCTCCCCACAATTTGAGAACTATTGGCCTAAATGTTGGGTCATTTTATCATTCCTTTTTTGTGTCCTTCCTCCCTAGCTCCCTTGTGTCCCTCCTACCCTTTGTGTGTCCGCCTCCTCCTCCTTTTCTTCCTACTTTCTATCCTCTCTCCCTTGGGCCCTTACTTTGGCCGCTCCTTTCTTCTGTCCTTCCTTCCTTACCTAAGGCCCCTCGCTCACCTTGGGCCAGACTCTGGCCTAACATCTGTTACTCCTCCGCCGTCAAAGTTATTAATGCGCTTCCTTTATATGTCCGTTCAAAGCAGCACGTTTAAATGCTACTATTAAACACCAGCCTCCCTCTGAAGAAGTCATCTAATCTGGAGTCTACCCATTCCGTCATGGGAGGAGTTTGCGCTGGAAGCCACCAAAACTTTTGCGTGTCGTGTGTTTCGACGCCACGCCTCTGTGGGTTTTCCTCCTTGCGCTGATTTCACTCCAAATTCATAATTTGCATTCCTCCCTATTTTTTTTTTCATCCCGTCAAAGACCCGTGTCGTTTTTTTTGTTTTGTTTTTTTACTGTTGAATTTCGGAGCGAGGGTTTCTACCTATAAGAAGTTCGTCCCCGTGAAAAGAAGCGAGCGGGCGAGCCGTTGCGAGGTGAGTCGCAGCTCCCAGATATCCTTCTTTGTTGTGTGCAACAAGTTTTTCATGCCGCAGCTGCTTCGCTTCGTGTAATGCTGGAAGTTTGTGGGATAGTTGACATATTTCTGCATCCGTTCACGGGAATCTGCTGAATCAGAGTTCCGTGGGATTCGGCGGACGGGTCGTCTTGTGTTCTCGTGCCGCAAGCGAAGCACTTTTATAAATGTTGGGGACTCGGGTTTGCAGTTTGTTGCGGTTTGATTAGCCCCCCCATGCTAGCGCGTTAGCATAGCAGTTCGAAAGAGTTAGCAACTCCAGCTCCCTCAAAGATAAAATGACACGAACTAACAGGGACGGCAGCTGCGCTGTAACTACATCCCTGACTCGTTTTTAATCTTTTTTTAGGGCGGATTTAAAGCGTGTGTTTTGTTTCCCCCTGAGTTTTTTTCCAACTCATATTTAGCCAAACGGCTTTGTTTCCCCCCTTCTCTACATGCTAGCTACTCCTGTTGGGAAAAGTTTCGCCACTACGCGAGTATGAAGCCAGGACAGAAACTACGCTTTTCGTGGTTGTTGTTGTTGTTGTTGTTTTCTCGACTGGCTGATTAGCGTTTTCTTTACGCTGTGGTCTCAGGGTAACAAAGGCTTGAACTGATTCCACAGAGAGGGTTTGTTGCGGCGGGGGCAGCTGAAGTTGCCGATCAAATCTGTGTTGAACCAGAGCTTGAGTAATCGCGTCTCCCGCTGCTTCCATTGGCGCAGGGAGGGCAGCCCGTAGCGAGCATGTGTCCTTTCAGAGTTTGCTGAGCTCATAGTTTTATTTAGCCCAGTGCTTTACTGGCTCCTCTCTGCACCGAACAGCTGACCTTTTGGCCGCAGCGAGCTGACCATAATGCCTTTCAGCTCCTCCAGCTCAAATGCTTCAGATCAGTGTATTCACTAAAAAACAGACAAACAAACAACAACCGATTTCTGATTTTCTTTGAATCCTGGCTCACCATCTTGATTTTTTTTTCTTCTCCCCTTAGGATTAGTGCTGGGCATCGATTCAAATTTTAAGAATCGGTTCAATTTCGAATCTCATCGATTTTTTTTTTTTTTTTTTTTTTTCGATCCGATCTCAAATCGGATTGCTGGTATTAAAAAACAAAAAAAAGATGTCGCTGTTACCTGAATTACATCACTGTGTAGTTATGCAACATATTGATACTAGTATTATACTAACATACAACGGCAAACTAATAAAGGGATGGTGGTTAATGGCGCCTGTAAGTTCAATTCAATTTTATTTATATAGCGCCAAATCATAAAACATGTCATCTCAAGGCACTTTACAAAATCAAGTTCAATCATATTATACAGATTGGGTCAGATTATACAGATTGGTCAAAATGTCCTATATAAGGAAACCAGTTGATTGCATCAAAGTCCCGACAAGCAGCATTCACGCAGAGTCGTCTGCATTGTCCATGGCTTTGCTGCAATCCCTCATACTGAGCAAGCATGAAGCGACAGTGGGAAGAAAAACCACCCATTAACGGGAAGGAAAACCTCCAGCAGAACCAGGCTCAGTATGAACGGTCATCTGCCTCGACCGACTGGGGTTACAGAAGACAGAGCAGAGACACAACAAGAGAGACAAAAAAAAGGACCGAACCCTCTCCCTGAACCTTGCTTTCACAAACATGCTGTGGAGCTGAATACCCAAACAGATCCAGGGTAGAAAACAGAGGACACCATAGATATCTACAGCTGCTATTTGGACACTAACCTGGTGCGTTATTACAACTGTGACATGAAAAAGTCCCTTTGCGGAGTGGAGCGTGAGCCAGATATGCCAGCTCACGCATTTAAAGGGTAACTCACTGTTAACATGGTTGTCTTGTGGTACTGCCTACATATCTTGGTCATTATTTTTGAAAAAAATTAGTGCATATTTGTTGAAATCCTGCTTTTGTCTAAAGTGGTCAGTGAGGTGGTTGATGTGACGTAATTCTGATATAGTGACGTCAAAAGTTCTGCCGCTGCGGGTAAAAAAAAAAAACAGCACTGTTGCACTTTTCAAACCCTCCAGCGACTTTTTCTTCAAATAAGGCGACTAGAAACAAATCAACCAACTTTTTATGCGTTATTAGCAAATTTACCCGAAAGCAACCAATTGTTCTGCCCTTAGTGTCTTGAGGCAGCCGGAAAGGGGCTGCTGTGAGACCGCGATGAAGTTAGTATTAGGTTGGACATTGGATGTTCGCGCTCTGCGACTTCAACAGCCAGCCAGCGGACAGAGAGCGGCAGCTCCAGATCAGCTTCCCTGTATCAGCTTGAAAAGGAGGCTGAAGCCGTGGAGCGCAAATGTCCACCCTCCAACCTAGAACTAACTTCCCCACGGTTGCTGTGAACGTCCCTCTCTAGATCAACCGTACTTTGTGTCCACATGCTGCGCAAAGCTGCCGGTTATCCCACCTTGATAAGCGGGAAATATATATGATAATACGTAACTGGACTGATCATGTCCTCCACTGCCTCGGCAGCCCCGGTTCGGGCTTCACTGAGTCAGCGTCTTGAGCCAGCAGCTCGAACTGATAATGCTCCGGCCTGCTAAGCTCCACAAGCCTCCCTCAAAAAACCGAACCGTGGCGTAACAACCAGCATAACTCTGCTCTCCATGATTCAATGTGGCAAACCAAGATTGCAGCTGAACAAAGCCCCCCCACCCCCTCCCCGCGTATCCCCGCCCACTTTGATGGAGCTTCTCTGATTTGTCTGGGGGGCGGAAATATGCTTTTACATGGGGGGTGAGTTACACTTTAAGTTCACAGTGGAAAACGCGTTTTTTTTTTTTAATCTTTCTTTGGTCATTCGAATCAATCTTTAGGAATTAATATGGAAATCGATTTATTTGTTGCTTTTTAAAACAGCCCTATTTTGTAATAAATCACACAAATGAGGAGAAATGTGCTTTTGATTCTTTGATAGAGGTAGCAATTTATAATCGCACAAAAAACATTTCAAGATTATCACAAGTCAAGCAACGAACCTGTCACTGCCCTCGTCGGGTTTTTAGTTAATTTAAGGACCAGGCATCATTAAATTCCCAGCATTAAAACATCCATCCATCCATTTTCTAACACGTCTATCCCTTGTGGGGTCGCGAGGGTTGCTGGTGCCTATCCAGCTGTCAATGGGCGAGAGGCGGGGTTCACCCTGGACAGGGCGCCAGTCTATCACAGGCAGTGTTGGGTAAGTTACTTTAAAAATGTAATCCGTTACAGTTACAAGTTACTTTGTTTAAAATGTAATTGTAGTGTAACTTTTTCGATTACTTTTAAAAAGTAATGTAACTAATTACTTTTGATTACTTTTTGATTACTTTAAGGTTTTAATGAGTATTGACCCATGTTCAACATTTAATTTTTGAGAACTGAATGTGAACCTTAAAAAAGCACTAAGCTGAAAGGGAACTGCAGACAGGCAATCACAGGATGTCCACAAGTGTGTGTGTGTGACAATTTTTAAGTTTAAAACAAGGAGGATGGATTTTTCGGCAACTCCTTGCCAAAAATTGCATCCCCTGCTATCTCAGAGGAATTGACACTTGTATGACTCTATTCCTGTATATCCATCAGTAGTTAAAGGACAAGAGTCAGCAAATGCAAATTCTGCCCTGTAAAACAATGACAGCACAATTGTTGCTGTATGATCTTAAGCCCCATTTGGAGCTTTTAAACAGGCTTTGAAAAACTTTGATAATTTGCTGCTGTAATATTATAGATTTTTTAGAATAAAAAGCTAGCAGATGTGCATAATCAAAAAAAACAAAAATACAATTATAGAGCATTCAGTATTGTAAGAAAGCCCACACTGTTTCTGGATAAATACATTATTGTATGAGTTAAGTTCTGTTCCGTTTTCTGCCTTTTTCGTTGTAAAACTGAAATGTCCCATGCTCATGAATGCACCATAGCTTTCCGACGCTCACGAACGCAACACTGTGAACGCTGAGCTGTGTAGACGCGCGTTTTATTTTCCGCTTAAGACAAAGTTTTGCAGTTTCACAACACACGTCGGCTCTCACGGTTTATTGTTGTGTGTGAATATCAAGAGACTGCATGATTGCAAAGCGCCTTGTTGCATCTTTCTCTTCCTTAAAATGAAGCCAAATAAAACCGTGAAACGTCCGCTCACTTGCTGTTCTTTCAGAAGGCTCCACCAGCACAGGATGGATCATCAGTGATAGAGCCGTAGCGGGAAACGACGATACAGAGCGCGAAGCAATAAAAATATCATTACATATTTCACAAAGGTTTTCCTTTATATTTTTAAAAAATGTAACTAAATGTGTAATTCTTAATATTTTCGGAAGTAACTGTAACTGAATTACATATTTTCTCATTGTAACTGTAACGAATTACAGTTACTCTTTTTTTGTAATTAAATTACGTAACGTCGTTACATGTAATCCGTTACTCCCCAACACTGATCACAGGGCATTAAACCAGCCAGTCACTATTCGGAGTCAATCAATGCAAAATATGCTTATTCGGAGCTTTGGCTGTTTGGTTGGTGCATCTCTAAAGTTTCTACTTGGCTTTAATTAAATCAACGTATCAACAGAGTTGAACGTAGATAAAGCGTTTACTCATTTAAGCAATAGCTGCTCCGGTAATAACAAAACCCCAATAATGTTCTGTTTAAGGTGAGACCAGCAATGCTTAATGAACAGGGTGGAAAAAAAATGGAGTTGAGCTGCTGCAAACGGAAAACCATCACGATTATCAGACGTAAGGGCTTGAAAACACCAGTCTGTGTGTTCTTAGCTTTTCAATTAGCGAAAGGAGTTACTGAAATTAAGGAACTTTTCAACAATATATTCTAATTTCCCGAACATGACTATATGTTGCAGAGCACCGCTGTAAGAAGCTTCGTTTTAGGCCAAAACTCAAACCTTCAGTGCCACTAATGTATCGCGCAGCAACACTTTGAATGCATCCACTTCTCCTGCGTCCAGGTTTGTCTGATCAATGTGGAAAATGTTCGGCTCCTTCAGCAACAGTCCGATCTGGAGGGGGGGGGGGGGTGGCTGTAAGCACGGCCCATCGTATAAGCCCGTCTCTGCAGGGGAAGTTCAGAGACCACACTGATGCTCCGTGGTGGTTTTGTGGTCAGGATCATTTGTGCCACAATCTGGAAAACATTACACATCCAGCAGCTTTCACATTGTAAACGCTTGTCTGCATTCACAGAAGACGTGGGGCATCCATAACGATGACAGGAGAGTTTAACTTTCTTTCTTTCACATGTAAAAGTCATTGGCTTTTCAGAGATATTTTGTTGAATTCAGTACTCGGGTTTTATTCTGAGGCGAGTAGCTGAACAACAACAACAAAAAAAAAACCTCTGGTTTCTTGTCAGTATATGTTGTTATCATTCATCTGGTCTTCTAATCTCATTAGCATAATCGGCTGATCTTAACTGAGGGTGGAAACATTGTTAATACGTCTGCAAGCCCCAAAGGATACAATAAAGAGAGGCCATCCTAAAATTGTTTTCCATGTAAGGTCGTCACTCCAGAAATATCAAACGACCTTAGATGAAAGCGATTAGGAAAGATTATAAGACGACTCAGATTTGGACGTGCAGGATTTAATTACACACTTTGTAAAATACAAAAGCATAACGCAGGGAGTCGTGACCACCACGGGGAGGATGAAACAACAGAACATGCTATTTACGTAAGCCACGCTTTGTTTTAGGTTTAGTTTTATTTTTGTTGCATTGTTAAAACGGCTGCAGATGACATATACTGTTATTATAATTATCCTGTCCTGTCTAATATTTAACTGAATATATTTGACATCTAGAAACCCCGATTGTAAATGATTTAGAAATTCTTTCTCACAGTCTGTCTCCCGTTACTTTTAACATATTTTTTTTTTAACGTGTACTTGTTCAGATTAAATACTCAGGTTTATTTTAGGATTTTCAGTTTTTTATTTACTTTGAATGTGTTTTAAAAGCAGTCATGGACAATTACTTCTACTTCTGTAAACTTTGCTGATTGGAGCACCTTTTTAGTCAAAATTTTCCCTCTAGAAAAATAATTCTTTTCTCTGGTATTGTAGTACACTTTGGTCTGAAGTGTTGCTGTTTTTTTTTTTTTTTAAATGGGAGAAGAAACTCATTCTAAGTTCTCATTTGTTTTGTGTCAACCGTCTATGATACAATTAGGGTTTAATTGGACACCAATCATAAAGTCACTTGGATCCTTTGTGCCAACTCTAGCAGATCTTTCTACACTTAACATGTTCAGGCTTTTTTTTTTTTCTTCTTCCCCCCCCCCTAGAAAGTTCATCAAGAAATCTTACATCGCTGTCATCTGCTGTGCTCTAGGTGAAAGTGTAGCTGGAACCGTCATCATTGCGTCGGAGTGGAGCTGCCGAAGCAGCCCTGATGGGGTGCAGGAGGAGAGCGGTAATGGAGAGGGGCTGGCAGACGGGGCTGACCGCGGACTGGACGGCGACCCCGAAGGCGTGTGGAGTCCAGACATTGAGCAGAGCTTTCAAGAGGCGCTGGCCATCTACCCTCCATGCGGGAGGCGGAAGATCATACTTTCAGATGAGGGCAAGATGTATGGTGAGGAAATATCTGCCCTAAGATGATGCTTGAGGTTCTTTCTTTCTTGTCACTCCATAAATCTCCTTCTGTGTCTTAAATGGGTTATAATCTGCTACATGCAAAACTATTGTAAATGGGATTATGCCTTAATCTACCATGAAAAAGTAGACAACTGTCTGGTTTATCAGTTGAAATGGAATAAATGAAAACGGCTTGGTTAATGGAGCCCAAAAAGGGGGTTAACTCTTTGAGTGAACTCACCCTGCTGTGTCTTTAATGGCATGCGGTGTGACCATAACTGTGCCAAATAATTCTGAAATCAACTCAATGGACGATTTTTGGCCTTTCCATTTTAAAGGGAAACATATACAGGGTTCTCGCCAGCATTTTCCAACATAGAAAAGTCAATAAAGCTCTTAAACATGCACCAGTGCAGTTATAAACCTCCCGGACAACGTTAAAACTAACACTAGCTGTTATTAACCTGAACAGCCCCCTTCGAGCGGCGTTATGCAACGCTTCGCTGCAGGAATGCATCCAGAGAAGCAGCGAAACGACACACCAGCGCGCGCACCCCGCCGCCAGCTGTCCACCGTTACGCTGAAATAAAATTCTGGTGGGAGGCATTATTATAGTGCTGCTTTTCTGGGCAGTTGCAAAGATTTTTCTTCCACTTAGCTTTTCATTAATACCACAGAATACAGCTTTATATGAGCAGCCATCTTCTGTCTCTCCTAACCTTTTCTCTAATCGATCCGTCTTTCTTTCTCTTTTCATGTTTCTGTATCCATCGTGTGTCTTTATACATGGTTATATTTTGAAGGCTACCTGCCTTTCTTCCTTTCTACTTCTTGATCAAATGAAAATCTCTTTAAAATTTAAACTTCATAGTTGAGCGCACTTATTGGCTACATCTCCCACAGCAGGCACCCACCTCACACCTGTCAGTCTGTGGTGCAGAGAGGCTGTGAGGCCTCAGGTGCTGCGATTTGTGACTGCCTCGGAGCAGTTCTACGTGAAGACTTCTTTCCGCTGAGCAGGTTGTAGTGTGACGTCGCGTACGCGCCCTTAAAATTGAGCTCTGTGCGTACCTATCCACAGACTCATGTCCGCCTTATTGTGCGGGACCCTACAGCTCAGGATGCAATCTGGCAATATGGCCTAAAAATAAAATATACAAATCCCCCCCCCTCCCCTCACAGTACATCCAATTTATGCTTTTAATTTTTTTTGTCTTTTCTTAAAAAAAATAGAAACAACAAAGAAATCATTCAAATTAACTTTGTTTTTATTTGACACACAAAAAAATTGACCAACCAAGATGAATTTCCCTATTGGGCTTGAAGCAAAAACCTCAAAATAAGGCAAAATAAATAAAAGGTTCCTCTTGAACAATTATGAGTGTCCCTGTTGTGATTAATAGTCTAATAACTTGCCTTTTCACAAAACTCACACAGCTGCCTGTGCCTGTAAGACAACGCTGAGGGAATAGGGAGACCCCACACAGCTCTAGCCATTATCCAGAGACAGTAACCATAGACCAGGGGTTAAAGTTCTCCGTCGCTGCGATTTCCGTCATTTGGAAAATAAGCGCAAAAAGTTCCGTGTAGACTTTTTATTCAAGATTTTAAACAGAAGCTGCGCTCAACCAATGAAATCTGGCAGAGCCAGGACATTAGCCAATCAGAAAGAGAGTAGTGCGGGTCTTTGCAAAGCGGAGATCTGCCAGTCTGAGGTTTATCGGTGTTCAATCATTTTAACTTTTGGAAGAACATCTCAAACTGACCACAGATGGTATGAATGAAAGTAGCGGTGGTCAAAGGTTTTCTTTGGATTTATGCAAACCACCAGGTCAGAAAGTTCACCAGATAGAACCGCTGACAACGACTTCCCTCGGTAAGTGTGTCTGTCACTGCTCTTGCAGTTAATTGATGAGTTATTTCCACCTGTGGCCATGTCGCCTGTCAGCGTTTATTCCCTCGCTTCCAGTAATTTAGCTGATAAACGCAGCGACTAACCAGGGATCTCCCCATGATTCACTGTTATGTTTAATTATTTTATTTTTTGAAGAAGAAGAAGGAGGGTTAGAATGTGAAATGATGTCCCGGTTTGACTGGGTCTGATTCGTAAAAAGTAAAAAAATCATAAATATTATTCCACCTGCGCTTTTCTGTAACAAAGAAGGCAGAGCTGCAGTCAGAGCGGCTGTCAGTCAATAAGCAGCAGCGTCCACCTCATGAGCAGCTGAACCAGAACACTCGTTAAATAAAATGACAAGGATTTTGATGCATACAGATTATTAAGGAAACTACATAAAAAATAAAACAAACTGCAGCTACAACATGGATTGGAGAACGGGTTCTAACTGTGTGAGACCAGAGAAAGGCGATTCTCAGAGTTTTTGTAGTTATTTGTTATTTTTACACGGAGTGCAGCGCGATATGAAGCCACACGGTAGAAGCGAGTCGCACTAGAAACAGCTGAAAAAGCCTCCTGTGGATCTATGGACTCATTTTACTCCAACCCAAAAACACCTGCCAGACAGACAAGCTACACCAGCCAAGATAACCTTAAACAATATTTAACTTAACGCAGAAGTTTGATAACATTTTTCTAATGAAAAATGTTCATCTTTAAAAGCAAGTTACGTTTTTTTTCTGATAAACTTTAAGCAATTTTACTTTTTAAAAATTGAACCTCCCATCCATGGATTTTCTATACCTGCTTTTCCGTACAGGTGTTACGTCGCGCCGTATCTGATGGGAAAATGCGGCTTGACGTAACACAGTGTCGTGGTGGAGCTGTTGACCATCTCCAGCAGTGAATGAGCGAGAGGTGGGGACACAGAGTCCATCCTGGACAGGTCACTGGGCTAAAATATAACCGTTTTTATAAACTTCAAAAAAGTTAATGCCTTTTTTATAAACTCATGAGTTGTGATAATTAATTGGTGAGCAATAACGGGCAAAACAGAGACTGATTATTGTAATGTGCGATCTGTGTCAAATTAAAATGTATGATGTCACGATAGTGTTGGTTATGTGTCCCTCTTTGTCCATGGCTGTTGTCGGCCTTGTATGATCATAGGATTGATTTATTTTAAATGTGACAGTGGAGTTAATGTACAGGTGTGAAGAAGATGATGTAGTGATGCAAGCTGCTGTCTTTTGAATTAGCTGCAGTTTATGGAGGGTTTTGAAATTGTAAAGTGGAAAGGTGAGTGGACTGTGGACCAGTTTGGCAAAAGTGTGAAGGAAGAACTTGATGCTGCAAATATGAAAGCCGACCAGGTGATGTTATGGATGTGGAAAGTGAAGGAGAGGATGGAGAGGGCTGTCCAGGATGGCGCCAAGGCTCTGAAGCTGGAAGGTGGGAGAGATACAGGAATTGTTAGTGGAACTACCAGATTTGGTTAAAGTGGACTTTGCACAATAAGCAAATCAGGTTACTAAGGTGGCATGACGTCCACGGCCCGGGAGTATATGGGCTGACTAGAAAATATTTTCAGTCAAATTGATTATTTTTGCTTTAAACCCATGCCATAGACAGATTTTCAAGTGAAACTGCTAAATCGCCAAAAACATAGAGAAAAGTCACTAGATTTGTTTCTAGTCACTTTTTTGAATAAAAGTTGATAGAGGGGTCTGAAAAGTCCCCAAATATACCTAGTTTTCCTTCTATGGAGAGCAGAGCAGCCCAGAAGCCACCAGCAGCTTCATACACTAGCAGCTTCGCAGAGAGACAGACAGGAGCCGGAGGGGTTGTTTTTTCAAAATAAAGTAAATTGTAACATTTCATGATATTTGAATTAATTTTAGACTCTGATTATGATTAGAATAAGTGCAAATATACAGTAGCTATGCTATATCATATTCTTTAAATTGTTTTAACATATTTTTGAATTGATTTTGAATTTATTTTTTTTTTAACAATGTTTATGTCAAGACTGATGCCTTCACTCGCATGGCAAGGTATACGATTAATTCATTCAACAGTAGTATCGGATCGGTATCGGGTATCAGTATCAGATAGGACCGGAAGGGGCTCTAGATTTTAAACAAAAATAACACCATACATTTTAAAATAATTAGTAGCTTTATCAGTGTAATCCAAAACTGACCCTCCTTTGGAACTTAGCAGGCTCTAAATTTAGACCCTGTTTGTGTTCTGCTCCTACCACGATCAAATATATACCCTTGATCACTTTAGAACCGGTTATCGGCCTTTCTTGAAGAGATCTTGTGAACTAGTGATCTGCCTGCAGGTATTTTGGGAGAGGACTATTTGGCTTTGGGGTCAAGGGGCAGCCAGCAGTAACAAGATCAAAGGCTAGAGAAGTCGAGTTGAGGTCAGCATGCAGAGTGGCGTTTTGTTCTTGTCTCTGCACTGACGACATAAAAATGTGTTGACATTGGTCCGCAGAATTAAGTTTTACTGCATGTGCATGTTCATTGTACTCAGGTGATCTGTTGGTGTTTCTGTCTGCTGCAGATGCTCATGCATTAGTTGCATTTGCAAGACGATGTGTCGTGAAGGGGGGGGGGGGGGGGATCACACTCATGTGACAGAAAAAGAACGCTTTTTCACAGCATGGTGGTATTTTGAATCTGCGTTGACTTTCTACGCTACAACCACATTCGTGTTATTAGAACAGCTCGTCATTTTCATAGCAAACAGCAAAGTTATTTGCTGGGTCTACTTGAAATATACATATTTCAAAATCTGATGTCTCACTGCTTTATTGATGCTTAAACTGCGTGGTGGAAGATGTGTTAAAATCCAAGTCAGGCGGTTTGTGCAAATGACAGAATCTCTGACTTTCGGCTCGTCTTCGCAATTCATTTTTTTCCTCCTTCAACGGAGCTTTATGGGATCGCTTCCTTCTTAAGCTACACCAGTTGTAGTTGGACTTTAGTCTCCTGGATCTATCTGCTCTCATATATATCCTGCCTCAGAGCTTTCTATTGAAACCAAGACTATGCCACGAACACGGCTAAAAAACGGGGCAAAAGGTTGCAAGGCAGTTGGAACTCCGGCTTTATCAAGCAATTTGTCAGAAACACGGCGAGATTAGCCATCTTAAAAACCTCAGCAGAAGATTCAGGTGTGGAACTTCCTTCTGACCCCGCTCCTTGTTTACTCCTACGCCAGAAATGGCCGAGTCAGAGTGGGAGGGGTAGTCACAGTATTGTTATAGGATGCATGTAGCAGGAAGTGATGTTTATGCTTTCTCGTGCTTGAAGTGTGATTTAAACTGTTCAGGCGTGTTTTTTAGAGCAAGCTGGAAATGCAATGTGTGCCGTGCCAGCAAGGAAAAAAAAAAGAGGACTTTGCGGTTTAACAGGGCTCCCCCTAGTGGGCCGGTGGAAGTGACTGCAATACAGGTGGCTGAAGGGCAGGCGTGTGCAAAGTGTCCCGGCTGGATACAGCGGTGGGACGCAGGTGGAAGTGAATGTTTTTGTTTTTCAAAATAGATGCGTTTTCCAGATTAAAATGCACCACAGGCTGCAGTTAAAAGGAGAACCGGGACAGACGAGTCAAACTGCTGTGAAGCGCACAGGATGGGGGGGTAAGAGCTGCGCGTTCGCCACCCCGGCTCGAGATGAGGAAGCCGTTTAAAGATTGATAGTAGTGCCTCATCAGCTGGGATCACCCCCTGCCTAGATTCCCAAGAGTTTAAGTCATTCGTGCGTCAGCGCCTGTAAAATTTCTAGCGTTACGGTCATTTAATCTTCTTGAGGTAAAAGTCTTTGCACCCTTTTACCAAACATGTCCCCTCATCTCTGTATAGAGCCTCCTCACCGTCCAGTGACTCTGGTATCACGCAGATTTCTGCAGATGATGGCGGTGGAAACTCAACATTGAGGGCTTCCTGGAAGGTTGAAGAACTGGTCTGGCAGTGAAGAATCCTCCGGGCATTCAGTTTAGTTTCTGATGCTTAGGTTTTAATCCCCACTTTTCTCACTTTTCGTTCTTACAGTCAACACTTAGGGTGTTACTGCGAAAGAAAAGTCACTGGCTTTATGGGGTAGTAGTTGTAGTAGTAGACAACAGAGGACACTGCAGGGAAAAGCGACCCATATCCGTCATTTTCACGGCACTGTGAACGCTCCAATTCCGATCTTTTCATCCCCCAAAAAAATCCTATTTGTGTCATTTTCATATGTGGTACCAGTTCAGATACGTATCAGATATCTTTTTTTTTTATCTGCGCATGCGTGCCGGTTTGCGGTCTTGAACCATTCAGACAGAGGTCTGGTGGCGGACACATTTAATACTTGTATGAAAACTGAATTGAGCAACAAGACCTGCAGTGTGAGCGTAGCCTCGGTGTCCCTACTATGGGGGAATTGGAGCGGTCTGCTTTGTCTGAGTCAGCCTCTTTTTATGGATTTCTGGGGGAATTTGATGTTGCGGTAACTTAACTGATGTGACTCATCCGAAGTCTCTGAGGGGCTCAGCCTCTTCCCAGAAAGGTGCATGCTGCTGTTAATGGTGTCACTGTGTGATCAGTCATTACACCTTCAATTCGCCTCCTTGTTGCAGATTGTGTTGCTCACCGGTTCCGTTCAAAGACGATCAAATCATCAGATTTGTAGCTGGTGAGGCAGAGGAAGAAAGTGATGAAGAGGGAGGCTGCAGTCACAATTTCTTCCTTCAATCTTACATCCTATTTGTCATTTGTTTTGGAGCTCTGCCAGCCAGGAAGGCCAAGCCAGGCCCTTGAAGCTTTTAATGGGAATCCTGTGGAGCCACAGATATGCAGAGCCTGGCCGATAAGGGATTAAAACAAAAAATGGTTGGCTTTGTGTTGATTTCTAAGTTTGGCTGCAGTAAATGTACCTGCTTTGCAACTCCTTTAATACGAAATAGTTTGTTTTGATTCAATTTCAGCAAATTATGTTTGTTGTATAAAAATGTACCCGTTTTGCTTTTACAGCAGACGTAGGATCATAAGGCTGATCCTTAGAGGAAGAGCTGATCTTGAAATGTTACAAGTATATTTTCAAATTCAGAAAAAATAAAATGGAGATGAGATTTATGGAATTTGCTTTAATATCCAGAATTACTACTGTGCCCCCCCCCCTTTTCTGTTGGCTCATTAATAAAAGACATTGCTGGTGTTTGTGCCACTCCCATTTGTGTTGCAGTTATACAACTATTTAGAAATGAAAGTTCAACAAAATGTGGTGTGTTTTTTTGTTTTTTTTTTTTTAAACAGAATTTATGTATAAAAACTCAAAAATTCATACTATTACCTACATTTAATTATTATTCATTGTAAACACAGACTGCAACAGAACAACTCCAGTGCAGTTATGTGGTAAAATATGCTGTTAATTCGTTATTGAGGAGCTGGTGTCACTTCACAGTTTGGTGGTGCAGTGCTTCACGTTAACTTTGCTGATTTGGCTAGTCATCGGCCTTTCCCTTAAAAATGCAGAAAACCGCAGGTTACTGTGTTTTTCACAGATCTGATGCTTTAGCAAGTCTTTGTGATTTGATGGCTGAAACGGAAGGTTGCTACTTTTAAAACAAACGGGTCACTTTTTATTCATCCAAGCAGAAACGTAACTGTCCTCATGCTGACATTTGGTTTTCATCAGCTTCTTTCCCTGTCTCTATGTGCTCCATGTAATAAGCAGGAAAACAAAGATGCATTTCAATATTTTTGAAATAGTTTGACTTTTTTTTTTTTTTAAGACACCATTTTCTCACAGAAAAAAATTTGGCTAATATTATTTCCAACACTGAATGTCTAAACTTTTGTTCGGTTACGTTTCCTCCAGGAGGGTCTGGGCAACTCGTGTTATGACACAGAGCTTCCACTAGAGGGCGCGCAACAGTTTGATATACAGCAGATGTCTCCAACTCCAATCTTAGCAGGCATCTTAAATGCAGAAGGAAGAAATTGGCTGAATTAATTCCTCAGCAAGCAGCCAGGTTCTCCAGAATCCAGTATTTATCTGATGCAGGCGTGTTGGTCTAAAGGTTGCAGGACACCGGCTCTGGAGGGCTTGAGTTTGACACCCTGATACACAGCATACATCGTCAAACATGGTGTAGAACTAAGATTCAATTACTTATAAGTTCATTATAATGAGAAGAATGTGCTGTGGGGCTTTTCTTTAATCGATTTTTCTTATGTGGATTCTAGGTCGAAATGAGCTGATAGCTCGATACATAAAGCTTCGAACTGGGAAGACGCGTACCCGCAAACAGGTACGTGCAGCTATTTCTGGACCGTACAGATGTATCCAGCTTTTTAGATATACACACACACATGTTGTTTGGCTGTGTACAAAAAAAAAATGGATGTAGCTGATCTTGGTTGTTTTTAAATTGAAAGCTGCTCCTTTTTGTTTTTTATCGGGGCAATACATGGCCCCAAAGGTATCTAGTCACATTCAAGTTTTGGCACGTAAGAGGGTACGTGAATACCAGGCAAGCATCAAGGTGGGTTCTCCCGGCATCAAACTCTCCCTGTCCTCTATAGTTACTGTCCTCCTTCTTCTTTTCCCCCGTTTCCTCCCATCCTCTCCCCTTCATGCCGTCTTTCTTCAGGTCTCTAGTCACCTGCAAGTGTTGGCCAAGAGAAAGTCTCGTGAATTTCAGTCTAAGCTGAAGGTACACAGGCTCACTGGTGTTGCAGTGCTAGCAGCTTTGCTCTGCATGTGGCTCAAAGCGAACTAAACCCATCGCATTGTATTGGAGTTACAAAATGCTTGTTGCTGCTTTTCAGTGGGTTGTCAAAGCTGCGGCTGCACCCAGCCGATTGGTCATAGTTCAGACCACTAGGACTGTCACTGGTCAGCTCTTGCAGACTTTTTTTTTTTTTTTCTTTCCTCAGAATGCATGGCGTGAAATAGTGAAATGCATCTTTTGGTTCACTACTAATCAGCTAATGTGTGTGGCTGCATGTTAAATTCATGTAGAGTCGGTGATGACGCTGCTTTTTGCTTTTAGCTGCATGACAGTAAAACCTTAATTTGGACTCGCAGTGTCTGTTAGTGATGCAGAAGTGATGTCATGGTTTCTAAGTACAGCTGCATACAAAGTTTATCTTTTGTATCAAGAGTCCTGTGTCTGCTTACTGGCTGTAGCTCAGGTTTGTTATTGTTGCACATTGTAAAAAGAAAAAAAAAACTGCTTTAATTGGTGGCTCTTCTAGGATGAGAGTTTGAGTTAAAGGGTTTTTGTTTATGCATGGGAGGAGTTTGCCAGCTTGCTTATTTAGTTCAGCACATGGGCGGTATTTGGCAGATAATTGCATGAGATTACTTTTGCTTGGTTGGTGTATCTGTGTATAATAAAGTGCATCCATGCCTGCAGACACACACACTAGAAAAGATGTCGTCATTCTATCACTGAGGGTTACACTTTAAAGGAAAACCTGATGCAATTCTGATCTGTCTTCCCATTCTTCAATATATTTGTTCTTTTTTCTTTCTAATCTATTTCCCATTGGCCATTGAGCCTTTAGTATAGTGTTGTCTACCATGATTTTGCATTGATTTCTTGCTTTTTATAAATGGAATCTGTTTGTGGGCATAGGCATCACTATGTTGGTTTTCTTATAAGTAGGGTTGGGCGATGGATTAATTTAATCAATTACCAGTAATTAAAATTTACAATTTTGTAAGATTACATTTTTGGAAAATCTTGATTTTGCACTCATTTGGCTTCCATGAAGAGACTAGCATGCAGCGCTGAATACATGCTTAGGAAAATATATTATAAAGAGGAAACTTTTTTTAACATAATACGCAAAACTTTGATTTATTTTTAAGTTAGTTTGAAGTTACACAAGTGAAGTGAAACCTGTTCTTAGCATTGTGTAATACCACTGGCAACAAACATTTAGTTACATTTTCATTGTTCACAGCGGCGGGGCGGCCATCTTGTTTTACAAGCATGTTTCACCGCTTGTATTTAGTTGCACTTTGAATTCAGGTCAACTCCCAGATGAAATGTTTGACATAAAAGCAAGTTTTTAACATAATTTCTTTTTGTGAAACAAAAAGGAGGAAGAGAATCCATTGATCGGAATTGGTATAATAAAATCTGAAATTAAATTTTTAAGCCATATCGCCCAGCCCTACTCATTAAAATAAGAGGTTTTAAGTTTAGTGTCTGAGTTCAATCTTAATCGTGTAGGTTAAATATTTAGTTCTCTTCAGAGCATTTATAAGGTGTTGGTATATTATTCCAGCCTTTTGAACAATTTCTTCATTTTCAAAATATACGCTGAGCAAAAGGGCAAAAAGCAAGCAAAACCTTTTGTTACAACATTGGTCAATTTATCGCTATTTATTATGGTCAGGATTGGTTTTTCTGTCTCACTTTGGGCTTTTTGTGCAGAGAGGGCTTTTTAAAAACTCAGTTTGTGAGGAATCCAGCATAATAACTACTCCAAATGAATTTCAGATCAGGCTTTCAGCACAGAGTTTTTGTATTGCCCAACTTCTGTGCCCTACATTCTGAGTGTACTAAATTGAATTTATTACATGTCTTTTTTTGCCATAGGCCATGAACTTGGTAAGTTTTGGTTACACAACTCCAGTTCTCCGCTTCAGGCTTTTGTTGTGCTGTGTGGTTGGCATTACATTGTATTACTGCTAGTTCATATTGCAGCTCTACCGCCATACTCAAAAACCCTGCTCATTGCTTTTTTTGTTTTTTGTTTTTAGTGGCTTTAGCTAAGTGCTGGTGATGGTTAGCTCTTCCAACTTGGTACGCCTACAGCTTTTTGCTTCTTCTTGGCTCTGCTTTGCTGTCTTTCATGTCTTGTCCTATTTAGTAACCGCATCATGCTGAATTGAAGTGAATGTTGGCTGGCCTACTGTTTAAGAAAAGCCTTTTAAGTTGTCTGACCTTTAAAAGCGATCTTTTTTATCATTGTCTATTACTCTGTGTGTCTGTTCTTTCCTTTAGGATCAGGTATCCAAAGACAAGGCACTCCAGACAGTGGCCAACCTTTCGTCAGCTCAGATTGTGTCAGCGAGTGTAATGAAACCTCAGACTCCCTTCCCTCCACCAGTCAGAGTGAGACACACACTAAGGGTGCTCCAGTGATCAGGCAATCAGCCTTTATCGCCAGATATTCGTCTCCATTGATTGTTTTTTTTTTTTTGTTGTTGTTGGTGGTCACTAAAAATTTTGATCAGAAAATCCAGGCAGGTATTTTAAAAAGAACTGCTCATATTTAGCACTCACTAGACTCCACTAGAGGGCGGTATAAGTTCTCAAATGAAAGTTGTGTCCATTATTTCAATTTAATTTGTTGTATCAGCGGATCATGTCTTCAAAAAAACACAGACATGTAAATGAGTTCAACAAGAGCCTGTGTGATAGTCAGGGTTTCTGCACAGTGGCGCAAGAGTTAGGGAGGTGATTTACAGGTTGCCGGTTCGATCCCCCGCTCTGACCGTCTCAGTCATTGGGCAAGACCCTTCACCTGCCATACAACGGCGCTGTGGCTACTAACCTAGCTCACCACTGTCAGGGTGTGATTAGGTGAACGACTGGTTGTAGGATAACAAGTACAAAATATGTACAAGTACAAAAATACACTGCTCTGTTCAAAGGAACCCTTTGAAAACATGTCAGTGCATGCTCCCTATGAGATGACGTGTTCCTTCAAGATCCTGACCAGGGCATCACTGAGCTGGTACAGAGTCTGAGGATGGACAGAAACATGGTGGGCTACTGGATTTAGGGTCTGGATATAAATTCCTTCATCGTCCTGAAACTTCCTGCATCACCTTCCCGACATGAGTGTTATCATGTAGGAACCCAGAACCACTGCGTTAGCAATGGGTCTAAGCTATCTGTTCTTCTTTGTCCATCTATCATCTGTCCATTTATCCACCACCCATCCACATTACAGTCTGATTTTATTTTATGTTTCTTATTCCATGATTTTGTATATCTTGAAACCTAACTTTTGAGTGATTTAAAAGAACTGCATTTATAATTTAATATGTGTAACTTTAAATCTAGATTTTAAAGTTGTCTAAAACAATATGAGAACTCTGATAACTGGAGAACGGAAAAGGATGAACTATTAACATGACGAATGCACGGGAACCTGGATGACATCAGCAGGATCAAGTGGTACAGGATGGGATTGACCCGACATTTAAGATTATTTTTTCTAATGAGCGGGAAACGGCTCGGTATTTGTATCTTAACACTGACATTAACAAAGTTCTTCTATAATCACAAGCAGCAGGTCGCCATCTTAGCGTCCCCAAACTCCTGATTGGAGCACCCTTAACAAAATCTAGACACACCTTTTGTTGTCTTTACATTTTCCTGGTGAAGTTTAAAGCTCTCCGAGTTGATGCCATTCTTCTCTGTTCCTCAGTACTGGCCCGGCCCTGTACCAGGACAGCCTGGACATTCTCAGGAGTGAGTATGCCAGGGAAGGTTCAAAACTGAATGAGCATCTTCCTTTCAGCTGTCTTCAGCGGCAGCATCACATTTTCAATTCTTAACACCTATAATAAAGATTATTTTATACATTTATAGCATCAAGCCCTTTGCACAGCCTCCATACACCACCCTCCCAGCGCCTGTCCCGCCACCCATCAGTAAGACTCGAAGCCCAGTCCTTCATTTACCCAATAAATGGATATTTCCAGGTATATTTTTGTTCATGTCTAAATGTATCACAGGTTATGAGTCGTTGCCACCGCCTCGACCTACAGCCATCGCCGCTCCTGTGTGGCAGGACAGAACCATCGCTTCAGCAAAACTACGCCTACTTGAGTATTCTGCTTTTATGGAGACTCAAAAAGACAGAGAGACGGTACTTGTAATAAAAAAGAAAATGTAATCATTAAACGTGTTCTGTTGTGTTAAACAAATGCTGTCTTGTTCTTCTCTCTCACTTTCGCATTCCTTCCTGCAGTATAAGCACCTTTTTGTTCACATCGGACCATCAAACCCAGGCTACAGCGACCCGGTTTTGGAGTCTATAGACGTGAGGCAGATTTACGACAAGTTCTCGGAAAAGAAAGGAGGTCTGAAGGAGCTGTATGAGAAGGGGCCTCACAACGCGTTCTTTCTGGTCAAGTTCTGGGTTAGTGCATCAACGCGGTTGTCGTCTCTGAGGACTGAGGGGGAAATCAATGACGGGTTAATCCCATAACCTCAGATTGCGCCAGTCAGATAAACATTCAGCTCGGCCCTCTCTGGGAAGATGTCTTTAATGTTTTTAACTGATTGAAAAAATCACAGTAACCCTGAGCCACAAGTTGCTGGTGTTTAAAATGTAATAAAGCAGCTCTGTTGCTGCTATTTAATCACTGGCGGCTGCTTGATTTAATCTTTCCCTATGGGTCGTGTCCTTGTCGCAGGCGGATCTGAGCGGCGACATCGAGGAGGGCTCTGGCGCATTTTACGGAGTGAGCAGCCAGTACAGCGGGACGGAAAACATCACCATCAGCGTCTCCACCAAGGTTTGCTCCTTCGGAAAGCAGGTGGTGGAGAAGGTTGAGGTGAGAAAAATCGGCTGAGGTTCCGATGCACAGAAACAACTTAAGATCTGTGCTTTTAATACGCGCTTCCGTGTGGATTCTCCCCTGCAGACAGAATACGCCCGATTAGAAGGAGGAAAGTACATGTTCCGCATCCATCGCTCTCCCATGTGTGAATATATGATCAACTTTATCCACAAACTCAAACATCTGCCAGAGAAATACATGATGAACAGTGTTCTCGAGAACTTCACTATTCTGCAGGTATTTCACCACGATTACAAGCTCTTTTTAAGAAATGTTATCATTTGCACATTTTTAACATACAGCATGAAATGTTTATTATCTAAGATCCACATAATTAGTGGATTTTTAACGGGTTCTGACTAATCTGCCGGGTAATTTACCACCCTCATTGGATCTGCTCTGTGTTTATATACACGGGCTGTGTGCACCTTAAGTAGTCCTACAAAGTTTCAGGTTTAATCGTGGGCTTCACCTACAGTATTCTTAAATACTGTAGGTTAGAAATGTCCCATCATAGAAACCAGAATGTGCTGGCTGCACTCAGAGTCTGGCTTAGGAATCAGGCTGCTATGACACTTGATATAATAAGTTTTTCTTGAAACTAGGGGGGGAATAGTGCAAGCTTTCGTGTAAAGGCCAACCCCTTTTGAAAACAATGGTAACCGTTTATTTTTTAGTTGTACCTGATAAGTCCATGCCACTTGGGGGAAAAAAAATCAACGGGGCTCGTGATGCAGGGTGGGAAACGGCCATGTTGAAGGGAATTTATCACCAGACATTCAGTGTTTTGGACAAACCTGCAAAGGAAACTGCTTGTAAAATTGACCCAGAGTTGTTTTAGGGGAAAAAAATCAAAATGTTCTCCCTGCCAGGACGGCCACTGGGGATTTCTTTTTTATGATTAGTCTTTTGTCTAGTTTCTTTTTAAACATTTTGTTAATAACAAGAGCAACTAACTTTGAAATGTCCTGTTTTTGTTTTATTTTAGGAGTCTTGTTTATATTGGATTTAGATTTTCACATTATCTGCACGCCTAAATGTGATGGAAACAGATTGAAGTAAAATTGATTTGTCCTTCAGGAGAGTTAATATTGAACAATGTCTGGCTTAAAAAAACGGCAGCTTCAATAGTGGACAAAGACCCGACGCCATAGAACTGTTATGATGCTGACTGAATAAATGAACTAAAATCCTTTGAGTTTAGTTCAGCAAGTTAAGTCCAAAAGCAATTGTCTCACGTACCAGAAGCAAACGAGACAAAGAGCATTTAAAATGTTACCTATTTAAATAAATAAGTACGTAAAGTAATAATATTAACATACTTAAGTAATTTTTGAGTAATTTATGTATGTATTATGTTACAGTTTACCCTAAATTGTTCTCGTTAAGCTCATAAATCCTAACCATCCTTTTTGTCCTTTGTCAGGTGGTGTCCAACAGAGAGACCCAGGAGACTCTGCTGTGCATCGCCTTTGTGTTCGAGGTGTCCACAAGCGAACACGGCGCTCAGTACCACGTTTATCGCCTCGTTAATGACTAGCAGGGCATCCGGTGCAGAGACTCGTCAGACTTTTGATACAAACAGCTTAAAACAACA
Organism: Fundulus diaphanus; assembly: GCA_037039145.1. Classification (NCBI taxonomy): domain Eukaryota; kingdom Metazoa; phylum Chordata; class Actinopteri; order Cyprinodontiformes; family Fundulidae; genus Fundulus; species Fundulus diaphanus. Next base: position 32,100,198 of record CM073129.1, on the reverse strand, counting down.
CTATTTCCAGCTCGGCACACAGAGCCCTGACTCCTTTTACGCTGAACACACTTTTTTTTGTTGTCGTTTCTGTTTTTTAATTAGACCAACCGTCACACTGTAGTCGTACCTTTCGCTTATTTGACATATACATTTTTCACTTGGCAAACTAAGAAAAACGGCAACATCCCAGAATGCACCAACGGTCATTGAAATGTTTTAGGTCCAGCGTCTGCTTTCTTTGCTTTCTGAATTAGAAACATGACCTATTGACACGGAGTAAAACACTGCAGGAAAGACGAGACAAACCGGCAAGAAACTAGGTCAAGGACTTTTTATTGCGTTAAAACATTTTAAACAATGTGATCGATGCTGTAGTAAAGCCTGTTTTTACATCCTAGGAAAGACTGACGTGAGACGAGTTTAAGTATACTTTTCTAAACGAATGATTTTAACGAGTTTCATTGTAACCTGCCCCGTTGGCCTTTTTTTATTATTATTTCTGTATCTTTGAAAGGTACATATTCTGTTACGTGAAAATCATGGACTTTATAATCGGTTTGATCAAAGATAGGATGATCTTATTGCAGAAAGTCTGCCTCGTCTCGGACAATAATGCACTACATGTAGAGACGTGCATGTCGTATTTATTTTTTTAAACACTATAATAATGTAAGGAGAGCGCGATAATATAGAAGCATTAGGTAAATTGTTTTCAGTGGTACATACTGCGGAGGTAAAATTTACGAGGACAATGGCTCCAAACTGTTTGGAAATAACAACGTTCAAATTATATTCACACTTTTTATTGGTAAAATCTTTTTTTTTTTTTTTTTTTTTAAATGCTTCATAAACAAATGGCTGTCTTTACTCTGACTGTGTGGGCTTGCTGGAGTATTTCTACCTCCGCATGAGTTAAAGATAAGAATGTGCTAAGCTGAGGAGCACTGATGTATAGGATGTGTACACTACATTTGCAATGGTACTATGTTTAAGCCAAAACAGTAAGATGTGTTTTGTAAGGTATTTTGTTTTTGTATTTCACCAACACAGTGAGAAAACATGGTAAATGATTGATTTTTATAGATTGGATCTTGATGTATGTATGGTACAGACTACATTGACATCACCCTAAGTGCATTTGGGTAGATTTTTACACGTCGACACTAACAAACTCTCTGACACTTTTATCTTTTGTAAAATATATTTAGTAAACTGGTATGCATGGCTTTCACCCTCTTTTTTTTATATATATATATATATATTATATGACACCAACATACCTATTGCTGGCCTGATTAACTATAACATGAGACGACTGATTCTGTTTTAAATAAATATGGCTGATATTCAATTTTCCCTATGGAGTCGACATAAAGTGCTGCGTTTGTGCTATCCGTCTTTGCATTATGATTCCTTTATTCAGTTCCTCACAAAAGATTAAATATGTGCCTTTATGCGGTGCCTGTAAGTTCACGTTTGACTCGGGCGGAGGAGACAAGTTAGCATTTTTAGCAGATTCTATAAACCAAAAATCTGGCTTCTATATTAATTATATTTAGTGTTCAGGGTTTGAAATGTCTATTGTGGTGGTATCAAAGGGAAAACTTGATATCAGACCATGGTGTCCATTACCATACAAATGTATTCAAACCCCATGATCACATTTTGTTAGGTTTCAACTAGAAAGTTCAATGTCTTTTATTTGATAGTCCAATACAAAGTTTGCTATAGTTGTGTAGTAAAATGAATTTAAAATGTCTTTCAGTTCCTAACATCTTTTAGTTTTCCTATGCTTAGCTTGGCTCATCTGACCAGCTTGCCCGTCCTTGTAAAACGAAAGGATTCTCATGATATTTTCCACCATTTTCCCTCACATTAAAGGAGCATTGCGCAAGTTTAAAGTATTTTTTTTCTTTCCCATATATGCCCTTACAATTGCCCGACATGTCAAAAGTTATCCTGTATTTACCAAAGTTGGCTGAATCTCCTGGGCAAACGTGTGGGTGTGACGCGCTGCGCTCTCGTGCCACTGGCTTCTGTGTTGAATCTCTGCCACCATTGACACATTAGCAAGAGAACAAGGGCTAACTTCAATATTTATAACTTTCTTACCTCAGAAGACATTACGCCTCTAAACAAAAGACCAGTGCAGTCGCAGCGGCAGATGCTTTTCCTTTTCTTCCATGCGTGTGCACAACACTGATGTTGTTTCATCTGGTCACCAGAGGGGGGCAGACTTTGCAAAAATTCTGGGAACTTGTGCTCTGCTCCTTTAAGGCCACTAAATTCAAGCTTTGTTTGATCTGAGCAGAGCACCTTATTCTTCTCGTTGTTTTCCTACATACCTTGTGGCAGACTGTAGTTATAAAGACTTTTTCCTTCCACTTTTTCTTATGCGAAGGTAATAATATTTGGCCCCAGGAGAGACTTTCCCAGCTGAGCTGTGGATCTTTGCAGCTCCTCCAGTAACCACGGACCTTGTGACTGAATTTCTGATTCTTTAGGCTGACGACTTTGTCTCAGAAGTCTTGTAGTTGTACAATATCCTTTTCATACTTAGCTGACGGATTGAACGTTTCTATTAGACATCCAAAGCTTTAGAGCAGGGGTCACCAACATGGTGCCCGTCGGCATCAAGTAGCCCTGGAGGACCACATGTGGTGCCCACGGAAAAAAAAACAAAAAACAATCCACCACCAAAACTTTATTTTATTCCGTTACTCTTCTTGTTTAATCACACTTATATTTATATAGATTTAAAAATGACAATCTATAAAAAAGCATGAAAAATTGTCTATTTTACATAAAGTTAAGGTGAGCTTTGACTTCTAGTTCAAAGGTAGCCCTTCGTACGACACACCAGTGAAGTAGCTCTCAGTTTCAAAAAGGTTGGTGAGCCCTGCTTTAGATGTTATTTTATAACCTAACCCTACTTCAGTATCCATGGATTTGCTCCTGCTGGATTCCTCAGCCTTCACAGAACAGCTGCATCTGATCGACCATTAGCCAATTTGGAGATTTTATTGTTGGGTGTCTAAGTAAACTGGACTATGCACAAATGCACAGCAGACTCTTTTTCTTTAGGTCAAACAAGGAATGTAATAAAAACCATCTTGTTCTGAGATTTGAACGTGTCTTTGAAATCATCTACACTGGGAGACATGCCCAGCGTTTTATTTGTTTCTCAAATTTTAAAGGATGGAATAATTACATAATACAAAATCATCAAGATGGTGTTTTCCCCTTAACCTGATCTTCATAAAAGCTAATTTCTCCTAAATAATTTCTATAAATATGATCAGTTTTAATTAGTAGGTTTAACCTCATGAGATCACCATTGTAGAAAACAGCCCCAAAATACAATTGATTTGATGTTAAAAAAATGTTAAGTCATAGTATTTTTCAGGGGGCCTCATTATCCAGGTAAAAGGAGGTGAAAACTAAAAGACTTGTACAGGACAGATTCAAATTATGATAAAAATATATTAAAGGATATTACCACCACTCGTTATTTGATCAAATGAAAAGGGGAATGAGACTTAATGTCGGTATACAACGCACATCTTATTTGTGATTTTTGGCTCTAAGTGCAAATCCGAATAAAGTTATTTCAAATAACAGCCCGATTTTCTTTTTTTTCCCATTTGTGTGTTGTAAAGTATAAATTCAATTTATTTACAGTCATGGGAAAATGTTTTACATGGGCTTTAGGGTAAGAAACCCTAAGATTAATTCCTTTATGACATATTAGTCGACCAAAACTAAAATGACTACGGGATGAGAAAATTGCGATTAACACTAAACTACACTTTAGTCAGACTGTGATTATAATTAAAATGTACAGCAATTAAACCCACAATTGGAATCATTTTTATAACTATAAGAACATTTCAGCTAAGTAAATGCTGTAAACATGAATTCTAGTAATTATACTTTCCACCATTGGTTATTCTTTCCTCACACTTTTTTTTTCTTTACCTAGAAAGTGCAGTACATCTTTTTTTCCTTCTAGGTGATGCTATAAGACCAGGTTACCTAAATAATGACTCCAACTAAATCCCACAAATAGAAATTGACTTTCTTTCCGTGCTTATTTATTAGAAATCGTGTCACTTTATTTTCATTAACCCTGTTCATATAAATATTCATGTAATTTTTTTACAGGTTTTACTTTTGCTAAAATGCTTCCAACCCATTTAGTGCAACGTTCACATACGGCAAGAAACTTTAATTAAATCTGACTTCAGAGGATACGTGCCGTGCTACCGATACTTCAAAGCCAAAAAAAACATTAGTCATTGTGACCTGTGTGGCTACACCTATCAGCACCATATTTTCTAAGCTATTAAACAAAGACAGCCTCACAAAAAGTGTTGGGGCTGCTTACAAAACAGTTGGTGTCAATGTGGGGGAAAAAAGGCTGACATTGCAGAACTTGTATCGTGTAGCTACTACTTTAAAATATAATACATTTAAGAAGGTAATAAAAGTATTTTCTTTTCTGTGTAGTCTAACACTATTAAAGTGCTTAATGGAATGTCTCCCGTCTACTTGAATGCTCTCTCAAAGGCTTAGGCCATGGCCGGTAGGCAGTGTCTACACCACGCTGGAGACAATCCAGACTTCATGCATTGTTCAGGCGTGGTGGAATAACCTCCGGAGGGCAACCAGAACAGGCCTGCACTCTTTCTACTCTTTCTACACGGATCCCCCCTGGGTGACTAGTGGTTTTCCTAGATATATCTCATTGTCGGGTTTCATTATACCCACGTTGTTTTATCCTCGTTGCGTTGTCACTTTGAATCAAAGCGTTTGCCAAATGGAAAAATTTACAATGGAAGATAAAACTGGGGTGTTATTAAAAATGCTTTGCCCACATAGTAAAGTAGTAATCTCAGATTTTTAGGCTCTTTCACTATATAAACAACATGCTTCCATCATCCCGAAAAAGTTCATGTTTTTTAGCGCGATGACTTGTTCATCCCCAATAAAAAGGCGTTGCCTATTGGACTTGTTGATGGTTCAGACCCCATGGGTTAAGTTCTTCAAAGCGAAATCATTATAAACATTGTTATTGTGTGGCGATCCATCCCATGTGCCCGAGAGTCTGAGAACATTGACTATGCTAATCTATAGGGTTTACTGTTTGGGAATGAAAAGACGTAGCAAATTGCTTTTTGAAGATTCCATCCCATCATATCAGCTATTGGTTAAGGACAGGGATGCTCTGCTGTTTCGAGCAAGGGAGAAACGTTTGCAAGTCCTTTCTAATTCTGTCTCTCAGTGATAATGTTTTGGACAAATTTTGCGTGCACCCCATCTCACCCACCAGTGGGGGATTGGTATATGGGAAATATTGCTTACTGCCCAGGGCTCCACTGTGTCAGGGGTTGTGAGTTCCTGGGAAACAAAAACAGTTATCCATCAGCTTATTGCTCAACCCCTGTCTGATTTTTAGATTGACCAACTTTTTTGGCGTCATAGCAACCAGAGCTTGAAACAAGCATGAAGACGTTTCTTCGTTTCAACGTCTAAACAATTTAGACGTTGTATTAAACACAGCCTGGATATGTGAAACATATTTGAGGAAATAAAACCAACACAGGATAGTCTTCCTTTTCTCAAATAAAATGAAATAAAAAAACAAAACAAAAAAAACAAACAAATTTTCAGTGCTTTATCATGTCATTCTTGTGAACCCAACATTGCGTATTTCACAAAGGCTCATCTAGGACAGCTTCCCAGGAACCATCATTAGTTCCCTAAAAACTTTCATAGATACTGTCTTTTGTATAATTTGGCATTGCTATTTTTTCAGTTTTTTTAATGGTATTTCTTTGCCATCATTAGCACCTAGCTGGTCCCGTCCCAACAGATGTTTGCAACACTTTACAGGCCTATGATGCAGCAACTGATATGCTGCAGGCTGCACCGTGGCATAGTCGTTTGCACTGTTGCCTTGAAGCAAGAAGATCCTGGGTTTGAACCCTGGTCCGGGGTCTTTTTGCGTATATTTTAGCATGTTCCCCCTGTGCTTGCGTGGGTTCTCTCCGGGTAGTCTGGCTCCCTTCCACAGTGCAGAAACATGGCTGTTAGGTTAATTGGTCAGTCTAAATTGGCCTTAAGTGTGAGTGTGTGTGTGTGGTTGTTTGTCTCTGTGATGGGCGTACCGCACCTCTCGCCCAATGACCGCTGGAGAAAAGCATCAGGCCCTCCTGTGAACCTGCACGGATATGCGAGCATAGACAATGGATGGATGATGTGCTGTACAAAATCAAATGAAATTATGTTTGAAAATTTTTACAATCAAGTGATTTTTTTTATATACAGCTCCATTTACTTCAGTGTTGTAAACAATCAGTGAGAGAGATGCAACCCTTGACTATGTTGGTATCACCTGCACTTTTCATTTTCTTTGGAGAATCACTTGCGTGTAGATAACATAATCCCAGATATTTATTGCCTTGGTGCTGTTCAGCTGAAGGGTGTGGTGGGAAACTGTCACCTGCAGAACCTTTGCCAAAGCAGTCCGGTTATGCTGAAAGCATGCGGTTCTGTCGTCACAGTTTCCCCTATAACTCCTCGTCGGTTTTTCCTTAATCTTTAGACTCCTCCCTTTTCACTTCTTGCTCCTGTCGATCTAATTCATGCCGTCTTATCCTGTCTCGGATGCATATCCGACCTCAAGAAGTCGTCCTTGCATCAAACCCGGATGACTTTCACCTGCAAATGTTTTAACTGTGTGTGTGATAAAATTATGACTTGTTTCCTTTGTCGTACAGGATGTTAAAAATGTCAAATTTTTCTCTCGTCCTCATGGAAAATTCTGTGTCTTATCGCCTTACAAATAAGAAATCTGCAGGGTTTGCAGGTGAGCTGGTGCCTTTCTCCAGCAGTCAGTCAACAAGAGGTGGGGTACACTTTGGACAGGTTGCCAGCCCATCAGTGGGCACAGCAGAAAAATACAGGACAAAGAACCAGATACTCACACACACACACACATCCTTGTTTAATTTATATACTGAGGACCATGCCATGACTTCCATAGACTTACATTCATCTTCAAGCCTTTCTATGGCCTAAGCCCACCCTAAACCGAATTGACACCTTAGTCCTAAACCTAACCCCTAGCCCAGAAAAAAAGAGTCAAGACCTTTTTTCGGTTCTCACTTTACATGTAAAATTAGCACAAAAAAAATTTCTCGCTCAGCTGCAAGTACAAGAACACACACACATACACTCAGGGGCAATTTAGACACACAAACTGACCTAACAGACGTGTTTTTTGGACAGTCTGCAAGAATAATTGTGCAAATTAGTCTCTTCCTTCCAGTATTTGCTCTCCCTGAATTTATTAACTTTATTGTTTACGGTTTTCTTTTTTCTTTATCTCTTAGTCTTTTTGAAAATAGTTTATTACAATTTAATTTCTCTTAAAATTATAAAATTATTTTTAGTTTTTACCCAAGATGGTTTTAGGCAAGTGTCCCTGAATTGAAAAGGTACCGTATATGGAGTAGGCTAATTGGAGCCATTAGTTTCTACATAAGAAATTATGCATACAAAGTAGGAGACAATCGAGTGCGAGTCAAATTATGCATTTTAAAGGTTTTAAAGATGCACACGACATTCTGGAAAGTGGTCTGCATTCCCTTTCCATGCCAGTTACAGGTGCAAGTCTTTTGATGCCAGCTTTGCGTATCAAGAAACCAAATTATTTGCTGATCCTTTTTGCGAAATGGCTCATGCTCTGGAAGACTGAATGAAGAGCATCTGTGAACAACTATCTTGACTGTGATTGGTTTTTATAACAATAATTTGATTTAAACCAATCTGTTGAGACTCTTGCTGAGGTGTTTTAGGATCATTATCCTGTTGAGACAATGACCCCCCCCCCCCTCCTCCCAGTCTTGAGGTCTTTTGGTTGTCTTCCAGGACCGTCTTGTTTTAAAGCTGCCTCCATCTTTCCATCAAGTCTGACCAGCTTCCAGTTTAGGCTACTGCAGAAGAAAAAGAATCATCACAGTATGAATATGCCAACACCATCTTGTTTTTAGAGAGGGATGTGCGAGGTTATTTGTCTGCCACATACTGTTTTGCATGTTGACCAGAGCACCCATTTCACATTTTTTTGCAGTATCACCTGCATGCAACAAACGTAAAAGAAGACTATATGTATGACTTTTTTTTCAGCACTGGCTTTCTTCTTGACGCTCTTCCATCAAGGCCAGATTTGGGGAGTGAACAACTCCCTGTCAAGATATTATCCCGCCTGATAATCCATACAGCTCCTCCAGCGTTATTAAGGAAATCTTCTCTGCTTCCCTGAATAATGCTCTCCTTGCTTGGTCTGCAGGTTAAGGTGGATGATTATGTCTTTGTATTTTTAAAATGGTGCCAGGGTTTATCTTTTTCTTTTTGTTCAACAATGACTACCAAGAAACCTCTGATGCCTCCACAGCTGTATTAATCCTATCTTCTTTAATATATATATAAATCAAAATAAATAGTTTCAAATTGTTATAATATGCGGCCTTTTTACATGTGGTTGCATATAAAGGTTTAATCCGATGATTTTTCCAAAAGCTACTTGTTCAGGTAGCCTATAATATTTTAATGAAGCGTGTTCGTCTACATCAAAAGGTCCTGTGAACCTGTTGTCCTCGATTCACTTAGCAGCTGCGATAATTTTTTTTGCAAGTTAAAACAAATGCACTCTGCAACCGTCCCAAAACAAATGACATGCCTCAGTATTTAAACATACACAGAAGTTGCGCAGTAACGTGGGCTGTCATGATTTCCTCTCTCGCCTCGGCTCCACCCTTCATCCCCACAACTGCACGTGAACTCTCCTCCGCGCTCGAAGGGGCGCGGTCCCCAAGGGTGGAGTCCACAGCTCCTGCTCTGGGAACATTTACCATCTGTGCGCTCTTGGCACGTCTATGCACCCGCTGTTGCTGCGCCTCTTCACCGTGCGCCCAGCTCTCGCTTGGAGAACTCTTTCGATCCACACGCTCCAGGTCAGGGATCTGAGTTTGGGAAGATGATGGCACCAGATCCGATGCGCTTGGCCTCGAACGCCGGCGGCACGGAGGACACGTCGCTCGAGGTGCCGTCCGACAAGGACCTGTCCTCGGGGAAGCAGCGCGTAATGAACCAGGTCCACAGCATAAAGAGGAGCAAGTCCAAATACAAAAGTGGCACGACGAGCCCCACAAGTAGGGAAACTGCTTTGTTTCAAGCTATTTTACACGCTTTTCGTCAAATCTCGTGCAGGATAGTTCTTTACATAGCTTTGGAGTTTGTTTTTGTTTTCTGAAAACTGGCTGCTTTCCCAGACTTTTTTTTTTTTTGCCTCATAATACGGTTAGGCTCTCGCTTGAGGTGTTTGCAGATTAAATCAGAAAGGGGAACATTAAGCGTTGTAGTTTCTAGTCTAAACTAGTTAAGTGTGGGAAAGTGACGCACATGCACAAAAAAATAAAAGTTTGACAAGAGTGCCTTTTCAGGCTTTTAAAAAATATGTCCTTGTTATAGCAGTCGCATTGTCGGTGCAAGAAAGGTTACGTGAAAACAAAATATACTTTTTTAAGATTTAAAACTGCGTATGCATTAAAAAAATATCAAAAAGTCTCCCCAAAATTACCTGACGCTTTGCGGCAGGTAGCCTGCTAGATCAATAGACACAAACAAACAAAATTCATTTCCGGGTTTACGCAGCTTCTCTTATTTGCTTTTCCTACAAAAGGCAACTGTATGATTTGCTGAAATGTAGAAATGTATTAATGCCACGACGAAGATCTCTTGTAATCCGAGAAAAAGAGTGCAGCCTATTTAGTGCAGGATAGTCCCGCTTTTTCTTTCTTTTTTTTTTAGGTGGTTATGGCAACACGGGATTAGTAGCCTGTGTCTAATTTCATGCCTGCAGTTTTACTGCCACTTATTCCAGAGATTAAAATTAGATTAAGAAAAGTATTAAAGTTGTTTGTGCTGGAATCATTTTCTTGATTTCATGTTTTTTTTATGTTATTGCAGGAAATTAAAATAAAATGTATATCTTAAATTTGAAAAGGTTTTAGCAAAATGTTGCTAAAACCCAAAATTTTGTTGATTTATAATGTCTTTAAAACTTTTTTGTGTGCGCACGGTTGTCCATGAATTATGAGAGGAGTGGCGAGTGGTAGCCTAGTGCTTGGAGCAGGGTTACTGCGCCCTGGAAAGGCTGCCAGTTCGAGTCCTATGGACTGCCACCGGGTGCTGAATAGTGGCATCCCGCTGCTTCCTAAAAAGGGCATCTTTAAATGGACAAATGTCATTGGAATGTGGGTGGCAGCGACAAAGATGATTATTGCAAAAATATTTAAATGAGGGTTTGAGCTGCACAGGCATCTGAGTTCACAGGGTTGCTTCTAGCTTTAATATTTACTTTGCCTTGCAGCTTGAGTCATTACGCAGTAACAATAGAGCAAAAATGATTACAAAATGATGATGCATAAAAAAAAAAATTACATATGCCTCTCTGAATCTGAGCTTTTGTATTACATTCAGTCACATTACAGAGAAAATAAATACAAATTCTGCTTGTGCCCTTAAGGGACCTTGGAATATGTTTTATGTTTACGCATTTAGATGTTGCAATTCAAAGTTGCAAAAGTTGTGTGTTTTGCAGTTTGAGGTTTGAGGAAAACCAGTTGGTGTGTATTCCTAAACAAAACAAAACAGAGAATTGTCCGTGCAAAACCATTAGCACCTTTCTGAAGCAGTGTTTACTATGTTAAAATCAAATGGTCTGTGCTGTGTTACTGTTTCAAACAGCCAAAAAAAGTTGCATTACTGCCTATGCTATGCTTTGGGCGACATAGAAAAAACGCATATCGATAAAATAGAAATCCTATTGATGGATATCTATAATTATCAACACATTTAAAACATGGCCATTTTATGCTGTTGCTTATAGATACTGAACCCACAAACACTGAATTCAAACTCAACCGTTTTTTTTCAACCAACTTTTCACCAAAACTACAGCATTCCTGAGTCTGCATTTGTGAATGGTTGGGAGGATGTAATAAATGTAGTATTACCCCGCATGGCTAGAATGCAAAAGGAAGGAAAACTGTTATTCTCCTAAACTTTTTATTGACCCTTTCTTTTTTTTCTATCATCGATATACGTCTGTCAATCGATATGTATTGTTATTGAGTTATCGTCCAGCCCTACTGTGCAGCAGTTTTCCTACCAATAAATTAGGTTTTCATTAAAAACAGTCATAGTTCAGCAATCTTGTGTGAAAAATATGTTTCATACCTTATATTTTATACGTATTCTTATCTTAAGCGCGGAGAAATAAAACAAGCTATTACACAACTATTTTTATTTTAACTTAATGTAGCCTGAAAGGCCGCGTTTGTGTCGCCAGGTGGTCCTTTTCCCCAATCTGAAAGGTGCCCATCTGTCTCGAGGCAAAGATAAGGAAGCTATTTTTTTGAGCAGATTCTGAGTCTGGTCACTTGGCACAGAATAGGCGTTGATTCTTTGCTTTATGAATGAGCCTATGAGCCAGACAATACAAGGATAAGATATGAGTGGCTCTCTACGCCCCAATTACAACACATGGCCTCTTAATCCTGACATGACTTCACGTCTGCTTTTCTTTCTAGCTTCAGACGTAGCACGCTGATAAAATAACTTACATCTAGTATGCGTAGTCTAAATAATTTTGTGCAAACATGTCTGTATGCCATCTTTAAAGGAATAATAATTCTTCTGTGTTTTTGGTGTTTCCATTTGTCTGCTATTTCCTCAGGCCCTGTTCAGCAGACTTCCAAAACCTACAATGACTTTGCAACATCCAAGTACAGGGCTAGCACCTACAACCGCAGCATCTCTGCCGGTTCAGCAGGCTTCAACAGAACGGTAATTGTTTCTCGCTCTGTCCCCCTCTGTGTCAGCATCATGTGTCGGTAATCAGAGCACAGACTTCTGTCCCTTTCACGGACTCTACAGTGAATGAACAGACTAAAGATTTTGTTACAGTGGCAAAGTTCAAGAAATTCTGTTCAATATTTAGTTAATCTAATTTTTCTTTCTCAATACTGTTTTTTTATTTTTATAGTTCACGCATGTCTTGCTTTCTCGTGAAGAATGACAAGGACTAAAACCCTATTGATTAGTAAAATGTTTAGCATCACTTTAGTTGCCGTTTTTCATGCCCTTGTGTTTCTTTCCCGCTTAACTGCTGGCCTGCTTCCAAATTCTTGTCATAAAATTACAATTACACCCAGTTAGCAAAGCAGCTAAGCAGTGGCATTGGACAAACAACCAAACTCTAATGGTTTGATGGTAAAACAGATGGAAGTAATATTGGACAGACCACTTCATAGTGTTTGACAAACTATTTTCATAGTTTTCATGTAGCTCTGTGTTGAATGTGAGTAGTTTTTACAATCAGCTGTAGTCAAGAGACGTAGATCATGATCGAAACAGGTGGAGTGTGTTGGATATTTAAAATTGTGTAGCTGCAAGATTCTGCAGACAAGGTCATCAGATCTTTTGTTTGCAATGTGCATGTGTGTTTGCTTTTTATAACCAGTTGTGTAAAAAGAATAATAAACTCTAAACTCACTCTCTGTTAAAAAAAGAAAGGGGAAAAGGGTGATGTTTACCAGAGCCGTGTGTTCATGTGGCTTTTAATGTGTTGGTGTGCGCATGTATTTATGGAGATTTGACCTGAAATGACCTGCTCACACATAAGTGAGGCATTTCTAGGGAGGGTGTCGTTGTTGCCTGTTCTGAGGAAGGATCATAATCAACACATCATGAGATACGCTTGTGATATTGTGCTGACTTGTAAAGATGCACAGCCGACAAATGTTTGGTAGAATCACTTTGAATATATTCAGCTACAGGCTGCTAAACAGCATGTGGTACTTTATGCTACTTATTACATGAAATCCAAGAAAGGATGATCATTTGCTTCAATAAATCATAATTTCAGATGATCTTGCAGTTCACAAAAATGTATGTTTTTATTTCTGGTTTGAAAAAAAAAATCTATAAATGATATTTTACATTAGTGAAGCCATGTTGTCTGTTCTGCTGCAGTGTTGCCTTAAGGGTCAAATTGAGCTAGTAAGATAAGGAATGGTTATCCTGCAATACCTGTAGTTTCTTGTTATTTTAGAAGCCACATCCTTTGTTAGTTGGCACTTTACTGAATGTCATTATACTTGCAAGATAAATTGACAATAGCAAATGTTTACAGTTTTGATTGCTGCATAATGTTTTTAAGGTAGAATATGACAGTATCTAATTTGAAATCTTGCCCGAAGCTGAGAAACACAAACTTAAAAGGAGGCTTGTGTAAATGCTGCTAAACGGGCTTAATTAAAACCTTCACTCCAGTGCTGCGTTGCTTCACGTTATTGCATATCCATTGCATTAGCAATAAATTCTCATAGTGTCAGTTGTAATTTGAATGAGTGGATCCTGCTTTATGTTGCCGCTTCAACCCATTTGAGACCGTTTGCCATCGTTGTCTGTTTCTGTAGATGTTTTAAACCGTTGAACACAGCTTTGAACAATAATTAGTGATAAATCTATGCTGACTGACATCTTTTTGTAAATGTAAATTTCTTTTTATGCTAACCAGCATTAGTTGTCATTTATAATTTTAATTTTTTTTTTTCTCTTGATTTTGCCTTGTCCATCCTCAGTTGTGTCTGTTGATACAGTCACAAGGGAAGGAAGCTTTTAGGACAGTGAAAGTCTTGTTCTCAAGGTGTGCTGTTAACATATGTTGTGACACCTTCTATGCCAAGTTATATAGCTGATCCTTGTGTGGTTTTTTAGCACCCTGTCAGGTTTAAAACTGGAAGGAGTCAACTATGTATGTTTCTTCCTTTCTTTCACATGAACTAGTTCTCCTCCATGACAATTAAAACTGTCAAGATGTCAGCTGCAGGCATTGATGAAAGCTTTGATTAATGATTTTTGTGCAATGAGAAGATTGCTTCTCGCTTCACTTATGTTCAGTGCATCAAGTTTGATTGGAAACACTCTCCCTGCCAAGCCGATCATTTTTGTGTAACATTTTAAACAGATGCTTGATAGGAAAATGGCGGATAACTTGGGAAATGTCAGGATATGGTTCTGTTAGACTCTTCTAAGTTTCAGATAGTCCTACTTGGAAACATTTAAAGTGTGTGTTTGAGAGTTTTGTTTGAGTAAAAATCTAATAAACTACTAATTTATGTTAGTTTTATCCCATTTCAAGACACTGAACATGAGTTGAAACTGTTTTATTAACTTTGTTCTGTACCAGCCCAAACCGAGATGTGGAGAAAAAAAAACTGAATATGAAATAAACAAAACTTTGTGTCAGGTTAGATTTCCCTCATTTTGGTTGCAGCCAATATTTTTTTAACTGTTACAGTTAAAAATGTGTTGCCGGTCTTTTTTTTGGCCTTGATTGCTTCTAAAGCACAGAGTCAAGTAGACTGATGGGTTTGTCCTTTAACAATATTTCAATTCCAAGATATTTCACATTAAATTAAAGCTCCCAGTGCCTTCCACAATTCTTTGCACACCTGGTAAATATGTGTAAAAAGTAGGGCTGCGTAATATTGGGAGAATGGGAAAGCTCCATTCATAACACAGGGTAACCCATAATGCCCTACCAGGGTAACCCATAATGCCCTACCAGACCATCAAAATAAACGCATGGATTAGTTTTTCCAGATCCTGCTCAGACATTAGTCCTTTAATCCTGGAAATGTTCTTCAGGTGATAGAAAGCTGACCTTGTAACTGTCTTTAGATGCTTTTGAAGGTTCAGGTCTGAGTCCATCACTACACCCAGGTTTCGGGCCTGATCAGTGGTTTTTAGTTGATATTGTTATTTTTTATTACCTGAGCTAGAGGGAGCATGTAGATATTGAAAAGGAGGGGACCCAGGATGGACCCTTGGGGAACCCCACATGTGATTTTTGTCATCTGGGATGTAAAGTTACCTACTGACACAAAAAAGTCCCTGTCCTTTAAGTAGGATTTAAACCAGTGGAGTGCTGTACCAGAGAGGCCGACCCAGTTCTCTAGGCGCTCTAACAGAATGGAGTGATCGATGCAAGCTTAGCTCCTGCTAACACATCCGTTTTGTCAGAATCCCCCATTACTTTTTTTGGAAGAACAGCAAGAAGTGCCTTGACCAGTGTGACTTGTTGTGGTTTCGCTTACATTTAATACCGTGATTGGCTGAAACCAATCTTTGGTAGGCGGCACTGGGTGTTGTTTCGCTCAAGCTGCTCAGAAGGTTCCCCTTCCCCTGAACGGATTCGATGGGAGCAGGCCCAAATTGATAATGTGCAGAACGTAGAGTGCTACGCATTATCAATCTGGCTTGCCATGTTAGCTTTAATCTAGTTGGTAAAATTCAGGTCTGAGTCCATGATGACGCCTAGGTTTTCTGCAGCTTTCAGCCTCAGAGTCTAGTTAAGTTCCTATTACTTGTCTTACATTTTTGGAACCAAAACCATTAACATCTTTCTTTTCTGCTTTCTTTTCACTTTAGGGAACTATTCAGATGAGTCGAAATTTAACCCAAAAAAGTATGAGACAAACAAAAAGCCCTAATGGCCTGAAACCCAGTTCCAGTGACCCTGCTATGGTTCCTGATATCCCTTCAGCACCCAGCGTGGTAATTTTTTATTTATTTTTTTCAGAGTTTTTGACATGTTTTAAAGTGATACAAAATTAATTTGGTAAACTGCTATTCTTCTTTAGAAAGTCAAAGGCCAAGCTGGTGAAAGCCAAAACGGTTTTCAGAATCAAACTAGCGGATATTATCGTTCAACAAAGAGTGGAAAAAGTGTCACTGAGAGCTCGACGCACATTGTCCCTTCACCTCCTGTCTTCTCTCCAACCAATGGCAAGACGGGCAGCTTCATATATCCCACCTTGGAGCAGAGATCCGTGTGAGTTCATGTTTCTCTTAGCGTTCAGCTTTGACTCTCTTTTACTGGCCTAACCAGTTTCCTGTGACTTTTCAACACCTGTTTTCCAACCCTGTCTTCAATTTCCATGCCTGTTCCGATAGGTTGAACTCCGCGGTGAACATGGTAGACTTAGACCTAAAAACGGCAGTGGAATACCTGTCAAACCCTGATGAGAGCTACCAACAATGTGGGGCCAACTTCATCCAACACACCTGCTACATGGAGCATCCTCCCAAAGAAGAGGTTGGTATACAACACTCATCCTGTTTACAGGAGCAGTCGCAAACAATATATTGTATTTTCCCACTGGCTTGGTGCTGGGTTTGTTGTGTACTGTGCACCTGTAAAGGTCATGTGGCGTGAGACAACAGGAAAACAACCAGAGCCACAATCGAACGGTTTCAATCAGAACAAAATTCGGTTTTAATATTGCCGAGTCAAAGTCTAGTCGTAAATCTCATTGCTAATTTCTCTCAGGCCTTGACAGTTGATGGTGATGCTTTCCATCCATTTAACTGACTATGAGCTATTTTGCAAAGGAGATTGGGGAAACATTTCTGTTTAGGTCTGCAGATCTGGTACAGACCCTAAAATACAAACAACAAAAGGTGCTTCACCAAAATATTGACCCGGGAGAGGTGCAAAAAACACTTAAGATTTTTATTTGTAAAAAGCTGTGTATCTCTGTGTTTCTTCTTTGCAGTTCTGCAGATATTTTCCATGGGTCTATCACATAAAATTTTAATGAATACATAGAATAACTTGGTTGTAAAATGACAGAATGTCAAATAGATTAGATAGAGTAGTAGAATAGAGTACATTTGTAAGACTTCCTAATTTATAGCATTGGCGGTTTATTCATGTTTATTTAGAAATGACAGAATCACAAGGTTTTCAACGATTTTCCAGTTATTTAGTAATTTATGTAAATTGATATATTAATTTTCTGCAGTGAGTGAAATTTATCACTTAGGGACGGCAGCTGCATAAAATTCAGGGATAATCATCGTTTTACTGTTGTTGAGCTTTAAAAGATAAGAACTAGAATAATGTAGAGATTCCAATGCCAGAATATCACCCAATATATTTATTTTTAAGATTCTGGTCACATCTAAGGGACTGCCAACCACAATGGTGTCTTGCAGGTACGCGAATTAGGAGGAATACCACATCTGGTGAACATGCTGGAGAGCCAACACCAAGGGCCAGCCCAGGCTGCCTCTGGGGCTCTGAGGAACCTCATCTACCAGGACAAAGAAAACAAGATGTTAGTTCAGAAATATGGTGGCATAGCTAAGGCCCTGAACCTAATGAAGAGGACGAGCTCCACTGAGACAAAGAAACAAGTTACTGGTATGATGCTTGATTGCAACAGAATCTCTAGCCCAGCCCTGAGAAAACATGACTTTTTGATATTGGTGAATATTACAATGATGATGACTGTGATTAACCTGCATTTACATTATTCTTTATTTTCCACAACTCACCGTGATCCTTAGCATCCCACTCACTAAGATGTATATCAGGTGTGGGCATAAAAAAGGCTGCAACTTCCCTAGTTCAGATCCCACAGACTGTAACTCTGGAGTCTTTAGCGAGACTTTTAGCACCAAAATGCTCCCCGGGCGCTGCACAATGGTAGCCCACTGCTCGGGTAGGGGTGGGTTAAATGCAGAGGACAAATGTCATTGGAATGTGGGAAGTTGCAATTTATAAATAAAAAAGGATTAATAATGATAATAAAATGCATAACAATAACAAAATATTGCATCCCAGCATTGCTGTTATTTTGCACACAGTGAGCTTGTGATGACGCACTTTGATAAACTGTGCAGCACCGGCCAAAAAATTTTGTTTTATTCTAAAGATACAAGAATATCCACTGATATCTGGGTTTTGTCTCTTTTGTAGTATCATTTTGCTGTCTCTTAATAGCTGAAATCTGTTGAAATTATGATGCAGCTATTCCTTAAAAAGGAGGCTTTTTAAAAACAGTGAGACATGTGGGATTAGGTTAAATGTTCAGGTAGTGGCTCATGTGTTGAGCAAAAATCACACTATAAAAAGTACTATTTTTATTTATTTATTTAAGGCCTGCTCTGGAACCTGTCTTCTGAGGATGATTTGAAGCCAGAACTACTTAAAACAGCACTTCTCGTTCTTACTAAAAATGTGGTGGTGCCATATGTCTCTGGCTCCCACGAAATAGACGTAGATCCAAGCGTCTTCCATTATTCTCTTGGCTGCCTGAGGTAAGTGTGTTTCTTTCATTTACAGTGCCCTGAAACATATTTGCACCTTTATTCTGTTTTTGCTTTTGTTGCACTTGTCAGGCAAAAGATAACCTGAGTAAAAAAAAAAAAAGTTTTTGAAACAACCATTTAATTTTTCAAACCTAATAACTGGTTGTGTCAACCTTGACAGCAGAGATTGCTTTCACATGTCTGCAGTGACTGGCAATGGGTGGGAACTTCTCTGGATGAGCTCCTCTTTGCAGGATTCTTTTAAAGCTGCACGGGAGTGTTTTTTTTAACATGAACATCTTTTTAAGGCCATACCACAGAGTCTCAATCAGACGTTAAAATAAAATAAAAATAAAAAATTTCAGCCAGTAGGAGAACTTTTTTTTGCTCATGGTTCTGATGCATAACAAGTGGGCTTGAGTTTAAGGTGACAAACCGATGACGTTCTCTTTAAGGATATTCTGGCAGGGAGCAGATTTGCAAAGTTCTTCTTGCTTCAAGCAGTAAAGCAGCCCCAGACCATCACACTGCCACCACCATGCTTGGCTGATGTCATGATGTTCTTTTAATGTACGTTATGATCAACCTGATCGTAATGCGTCCCTTTCAGACAACTTTTGTCTAGTCGGTCTACTGAATATTTTCCCCAAAGTCATGGCGATCATCAACAGCTTTTTTTTCTGTGAATGTAAGATGGGCATTAGTGTACTTAAGAGAAGTGCAGCCTGCCATGGTTTACCTGTTGTTCTTGGTTTATATAAGACCTCCTGAATGAGTTGTCAAAGAAGCCAAAAAAATAATTGTGGCAGGCCAGTCAAGGTTCACAGCTGTCTTTTTTTGTTTCTTTCTTTTTGGTATGTGGGGTTAAGTAGCTTTTTTCCCTTAAGGAATTAAATCATTTAAAAGGGGAATTTTGTATTTACTCGGGTTATTTTTTATATTATAATGAGTTTGACTTGCAAGTGTGTCAATACATCTTTTGACAATCTGTTTGGAGCAATTCCCTAAAACCTTGCAATGCTTAAATATGTACATGTAGGAACCTGAGCTCTCACAAACTCGGCAGGAAAGACATGAGAAATAGCACAGGCCTTGTAAAATCCCTAGCGGAATTTCTTCAGTCCTGTGTGGAAGAGGATAACACTGATGACAAGGTAAGCGTAAATGAACGCACAGTTCGTCACGTTTTTGCCCTTCCACACCATTTTCTTTGTCAGTTTAAGTGAAATCAGCCAACAGAACAAATGTAGCCAATCGGTTGACAAAAATCATTTTGTAACCTAGTTGATAGTTGTGTAAATGTGTGATTTTTGTAGTGAACAACAACAAATAATTTATCAACACACACACACATATATATTATTCAGATCTTTGGTGTGCTGACAGCTGCTGGGAATTGACTCCAATGTTTGTGGCAGTGCATGATTCCTTTTGCTTTTCCTGTTTGTTTTTCCATTGAATTTGGATGACTCGCTTCTTAAAACTCCTCCTACTTCTCTCCTGAATTCCGTTGAACGTCTCTCACAGGTTTTACACAGAATGTGTTCGGACTGCATATTAAGTATTTTTCTCAATTTTAACTCTCAAAACTGTAAAAATAAATGTGAGGACAAAGTCCTGGGAAAGGTCTGCATGTATTATGTAGATTATTTTGTTCACACATGTCTATAAGACACACATTTATAGGACAAATTAAAAATGCTTGCCCTTTTTCTCATTTAGTTAGACCCGCAACTATCCATACCCCTGCAAGCTTTAGATGTATTTTTATTCAACAAAGTTTTTTCTGACAAGAAATGGGATATAAATATTTCAAATGATAATAAAACAATATAAAAGATTTCTTTTGAAAAAAATAATGTGTATATGTTTTTATTTAGATTTTGTTAAACAAATGGCATGTGTAACATGTATCCTAGCCTTCTCAGTAATCAATAGAGAAATTGAACTGCTTGCTACCGTTTTATATCTTTTCATAGTTATTTTGACAGTTTATCTTTTGTGATTGGATCCAACTCTTTGCCGTTGAAAGGCATCCTTGCCTCAAACTTTAGCTCCCTTCATCGGGTTTGGGACTCTGGTTGCGCGACTCTGGAACATTTATATCAATCACAGTCAGAAGAAACATATTGGTAAAATTAAAAGATTAATTTAAACCTAAATTTGCCAGGGGTATGAATCATTTTGTGCTTAACTCTACCGGTTCAGTTGGATTGTTTACCAAACTAAATTACTATCGCTTAGAATGGCCGGAGTTTTGTTATGATTCTTGTAAAAAAAAAAAGAAAAAGAAAAGATTATTTTGGTTTAGGGACTGCTTATGGCCTTCTCTGAATTCCTTCAAATAGATCTGTTACTTCATGTCTCGGCCGGCAACTAGAAATAACAGAAAAAAAAACTTTAGGACTTTTTCATGTAAAATCTGTATGCATTTCCTTTTTCATCCTCTAGTCTGTGGAGCACTGTGTATGTATTCTCCATAACTTGTCCTACCAAATATGGAAGGAGTGTCCTGAGACGTTAGATAGCCTCGAACATCTAAGAAAAAAACAGTCTGATATTAACGAAAGCTCCACGCCTGGATGCTTCAGCCCCAGAAGCAGAAAAGCTGAAAAAGAGGTGGGTGTTGACCAAAAAACTTTGACCAAACCCTTATCACCACATCTTTGATCCTAAGCTTTTTTTCTTCCCTTCTCAGATTTATACCCTGTGCCCTAAGTATGATGACGAAACGGCGCTGAGCAAGATGAAGGGGTTGGACAAGATGTTTAATAAAACAGCCATAGATACCTATGTGGCCCTACTGAAGACATCCCAGAAAGACAATACTATTGCGTCCTGCTGTGGTGTCTTACAGAACCTCACTGCCAGCAGCGATGAGGTAATAATTTGAATGCTGCAATGTCAGAAACTAAACTGGTGCAAAGCTTGATGTGGCCTCTCACAGCACAAGTGAAATAAATGTGAATACACTCAGCTTAAATGCATGCTCTTTCTTGTGTTCCAGGGGGGTACACTTGTGAGTGAGCATGTGTTTTCGAAGCTTAATAAGGATGGTATCTTGCGCCCTTTGATGCTTTCAAAATCCCCTGCAATTCAAAAGAATATTCTCGCTCTTGTGGATAACTTGTCTCGCAAATCCAGTTTGCTCCTCAAGATGGGTAAGAAGCCACCTTTATTTTCAACAAGGATGAAGTGCTGGAGTGATTTGTTTTTATACTGGCGCATCTAAAGAAATTAGAATATAATATAATAAAATCTAATTTTCTGTTTGTTTGGTTTTTTTTACAAATTTGATTCAAAATGTGAATACTGTACGTGATAGAATCACAAGTGGTTAATTTAATGCATTTTCTCTGATAATTCTGATGATTTTTGGCTTGCGCCTAACAAAAGCCCAGCATACATTTAAAATGTTACCTTAGGACCAGTAAAAAAGGATTTTCAATTAACTAAAAACGAGCCGCAATAAATATTGCATAACAATGCGTTCTTTGCAGTAGCCTGTTATTAATGTGCACCCTGGCATGATAATGTAGAGGTACATACCTAGGATCCACAGGTAGAAAATACTCCTGGATCAGTGCTTCTGTGCTCTTTTTGTGTGAATGCTTTGTCTCCACAAACCCCCAGTCAGTTGTGGCAGATGGCCGTTCACACCAAGCTTGGTTTTGCTGGAGGTTTCTTCCTGTTAAAGGGGAGTTTTTCTCTACACTGTCGCTACATACGTGCTCATTATGAGGGATTGCGGCAAAGCAACCACACAATGCCAGCGACTGTCCACTATGGATACATTCTGATCCAGGAGGAGTTGCTGGGTTTTCATATGTAGAAAACTTTTTTAACCAAACTGTCTGTATTATTCAACAGGAACTAACTCAGTAAAGGGTCTTGAGATGGTGTGTTTTGAATTGGTGCAATATAAAAAAAGTTTTATTGAATATAATATGCAACCTTTACTGAGAAGTACATACTTGTATTGTTAAAAACGTTTTACATGAGTCTTGGAGTCTCTCCTTTTAGAATGTGGATTTACACAAACCACAGATATAACCACAGCTTTGGCAAGATTGTGAAGCAAATCCATTCAGTGGTTTGGGGAAATTTACAAGGAGTGAATTGCAGCTGAGTCAGTCAAGCAAGAGTACTCTACTGTACCTGCAGGGCACCGCCATTTTTACAATCAGTGCCAGAAAATCATGGCGGAAGTCTAATGGAGTCGCTGCAAGTCGCTCCCGAAATGTTTTTTTTTTTTATATATGCTCACCTGACTGTAATTCAAGTTGTTCACCAATAAATACATTAAAAATAATAAGTCAGTTCCAACCGGAAGTCGGTCTCAACAGAAAGTTAATGAAGTCGTATTTTATTTACGACCTTAGGTATAGTTTTTTTTTTTTTACCTTTCTCTCGGTCTCTGCATATTATAATGTCCAAAACTTCTGGTGCGAACATCCAGCATTAATCGTAAAAATGGCAGCGCCCTGTGACTGCAGTAGGGTGCCTCTCACTTCATGATCCACCAGAAACGTGTCCAGGAGATGGGCTGTGGCTGGGCTACGTCACATTCCTTCTGTCAAGCCGCTCTTGAAGCTGAAACAATGTCAGATATGTTTTACTTTCATTACAAAGGACTTGAATGTAGTCAAAAGCCCTCTTTTTAGATCAAAGTCAATTTTGACTGCCTCTCTACTCTTCCTTCAGATGGAAAGAAGAGTTTAGAGGCACTGAATCCAAGTTGCTAGAGCTCCATTGTGATGTTTTCTTTGCCAGTGATGATTTGGAGAGTCATGTCATCTGCTAACCTGACTCTCGCCAAATGGATTTCGTTCCGCAGAGCTCCACACATCCATCTGGTATTGCTCCATTGGTGATGTATTTCAGAAGGAGGGGCCTTATCAAAAACCCTTGCATATGATTGGATTAACCACTTGTCCATCATCTTTACTGATGCGCTACTTCAACCACTCACATCGAAACCAACATTGAAACCGAAGCCATCGTTTCCATCAACAAAAGCCTTCAAAGCTGTTCTCTGGTGTTCCAGTGTTAAGAATTAATATTCGGTAGATTGGACAACACTGATGAAATAGCAGCAGCAATGTTACCGGGTGACCAGATTTCTCTGAAACCGGGGACGTCTCTGATTTTGCTAAGCGGGCGGGCGCAGAGTCTCTGTCGTGGGGGGTTGGTTTGAGTTGCCTGATTTGCAACACCTACGGGGCGGGGAAGGGCACGTTCGGCTTAGCTCTTCTGCTACTACAGGATAGCGGCAGGACCAGGTAAATACCTCTACTCCAACATGATACACTGAAATCGGGGACATTTCCTGGGACAGCTTTTGCCAGGGACAGGTCATCCAAAATGGGGACGTCTGGTCACCCTTGCTTCCTCGCTGCGAGCCGCCATTGTTGACTGAATCCATACAGTCGCTTTTCTGATACGTCACGTCTACAAAAATCCTGCCCGCCGATCCTGATTGGCTCGTCCATTTTATGTGGTAATGAAATCCCTCCCAATGGCAGCGAGTCCAGATGGATGTGTGGCGCCGTGTGGAGTTTGACAGAACTACATCCATCTGGCGAGAGTCAAGTCAGTCATCTACTGATGTTGTCTCACAGTTTTATCAGATGTGGTGATTTTATTATACAGCAGAGCTTGAGACCGGTCCACACTACCAAAAGAATGAATGCCTGGTTAGTTCAGCGGCTGTAGTGTTACTGTCATTGACTGGTCATGAAACTCACCTGATCTGAACCTCGTAGGGAATCTTTGGAGTATTGTCAAGATGAAGATGAGACACCAGACCCTCCAGTACAGATGAGCTGAAGGCTATTATCAAAACAATATTGGCTTCCTGAACACCTCAGTGGCTCCACAGGCTGATCTGGTCCCCTCTTACTACTATACATTGATGCAGTAATTCATCCAAAAGGAACCCCCACTAAGTTTTGAGTTAGTATACTGTAAAGTACATGTACATACTTTACAGTTGACATTTCTATAGTCTAATTGTCTGAGTGACTGAATTTGGGGGTTTTCATTAGCAGTTAACTGATTCTCAAAGGTATAAGAAATAATGCTTAAAATACTTAGCGTGTAATCATCTATATAAGAGACGAGTTTCACTGAGTGGAATAAATGTACTTTTTGATGATATTAATTCATTAAGATGCGGCTGTATTTTGATAAAGCATACATTGACTTTACTATCAATTTGATTTATGTGAAATAATGTTTTGTTTTTCTTCTCTATAGCAAAGGAAGCATTGCCTATTCTTAAAGAGGTGACAATGTCAGACACATGGATGGATGATCCTCCTGAAAATGTTGCAATTGGTTGTACCACAATGCATAGACTGTTGCTGGTAGACTCCGAGCTCAGCAAAAAAACTGTGGATAAAGAACTGATTTTAAAACTGGTGGAGAAAGACATGTACGTCTGTTTTTTCTTTCATATCTTTCGAAAAGCATCACTTGACTCTTCCCGACTGTTAATTATATGCTCATCATAGGAAAGAGACAGAAAATGACGAAGGAACGATCGCAGCCAGAAAGCTGCTCTACAACTTGTGGACTAATCCTGTTTTTTATAGCATCTCAAAAAAGGTAAATTTAAAAATTCTACATCTAAGTGGTCACTAATTGGGAGGCTAATCCTCTTAAGCAGACACGGCATGACTTTACATGTTTTAAAGGTTGGGCCAGTTTATGCAGGCGGTGCATGGGTTGTGGGACAGCCCATCTTAAATCAGTGGGTGTTTATCTGTTGTTTTTTTTTTTCTGTTTTTTTTTATATATACTCCTTAGTTCTCGTCTAGTCACTTTCTCTTACCTCCTACCACACCCAAGACTTTGGTCATTTCAGAAACAATAAGAATGGAATCCTGGCAGACAGGCTGCAATGCTCTGTTATGGGAAAAGTCGTAACAGAGGGGTGCTGGTGCTGGTGGTGGTTGTAGAGGGGGGTCAGATGAAGATGATGTAGTTGGGGACATTGTAAGTAAGTAGTAAGTAGTTGGGGAGATTGAACACATTGGAAGCGAAGGAAAACGTTTACACATAACAATTTGAATGAGTGGAAGTAACTACATTTATATGAGACAATTGTTAGTCAAACTTAGATGTCATAAATTTGGAAAAACCTCAACAGACAAGTAGAACAGGTTGCAGGGTGAAGAAACAACAGTTTCTCACCTGTAATCTCCCAGAAGCTCTTCTAAGTTGCTCACACTGTACATTACTTGTGTTTTTAGACCGATGCATGGTATGGCATCGGTAGAATAGGTCAAACTGATTGTCTGTCAAACTTTCTGCAGTGGAAAATCCCCAAAAACAGGTATGTTAATGAAAGAACGATAAAGGCCCACCACGCACTGAGGTCATCATTGTCAGATGATGAGTAAGTTAAACAACTTCAGTCAAAGGTAAGCTAACTTTTCAATGTTCCTGGTTCCTTTCATTACATTTTAATATCTCTGTGTAGACGATACATACCCAAACAGTTATTACATATTATTTTCTTTGCTTCTTTCTTTCTGTTTCTATGTGCCTGTGCTTGCAGAAGGAAACCGGCCTGATAAGAGGCTTCCACAGCCACACCCTTAAAGTCTTCACTGGTTTTTCATACATTGTGTATGTAGTTAAGAGATTTTGACCTCATGAATAATCATGAGGCTGTTTGTAATTTCATTTGGAAACGTTTTGGTCGGTTAAGTGAGAGAGTTGAGTGTGCATTAGAGCTGCAGTCACATTCAGGTAGCCTTCAACACACATGACCGCCTCATTGATTGTTTTCTCACAAATGAGACCCACAAATGCCATCACTGTGAAATGTACCGGTTACTAGTAGCAGCAACATAAAATATCTATTGTGGGATTAAGAACTGACTAGTTTAGACAGACATATCGGAAACATGAAAAATAGATAGAGGTCAAGTGTGCAGTTGTGACATTGAAAATCAAATTTTCTGTTTTTTTTTTTTTTATAACCGGTAATATTATTATCATAATTATTCCATGAGAAAACATGCATAGAAACCTGGTATTAGGAATGCTTCTTTGGTCCATAGCGTGGATGTGAGTATGAACCCGGCTACTCATTTAGCTCCTTTGCCATTTCATACATTTATGGTTTTGTACCAAACATGCATCAATTTGTACCAGTCTTCTTCTCCTTAAAGCTTTATTATTGTTTTCTATATTCTACTCATAGTCTGCCATTAGGAAATGACTTATGCAAGTTCAATCAATAATATGCACCAACCAGATGTAGCTCAGAATTACTTTGGTTTTGATTAGCGGTTATATTTTTGACCCAAATAGAGACCAAAATCAAATCTAAACTTTTAAGAAATATTATGCAATTGAATTATAGGACTTGATCAGTTTTATTATTTAGCTCCTTAATTCATCATCATACTTAAAGGGTTTGTTAGGATTTTTTTAAAGTGAGGTTTTGTCTAAATATTAGCAGCAGCAATTCCCTTACCAGGGCCCTATATTACAGAACGGGTTCAACTGGGTTTTCTTAAAGGGACTCAGCTGAACTGAACCTGACATTTAAGACAGAGCTCGTCTTTCTATGAGACTTGTTATGAAGTGGATAGGTCAACTCAGGGTTGCCAACTCTGGTTATGTGCTTGCTCACATAAAACAGCTGAAGCTGGAATAAGAGGACTAACCATAAAGAAGAAGCAAAAATAAAGCTTTGCACTAAAAGAAAAGTTAGCAAAAAGCCTGGTGAATGCATTTTTTCAATATTGTAGCCATGCTATTAAATAATGAATCCATCTAACATTTTCATGAATATTAATTCTAATTTTCCAGTCCTGGCTGATTTATAGTCCCTTTGTATTAAATGATCTATAAACATAAAGTTTGTCCTGTTTAGCCAGCAGGGAAATTTCCAAGGTAAAACTTGGTTAGAAGTGGGTTGGGACAAACTGGCAGCGACTGTACGAATTGGGCGGATGGCTTGGCCAAGGAGCAATTTGATCCTAGCTGCTTGTTGGTTCTTAACACAGTGATTTACAAACAGGAACAGTTGGACTCCTTTTAAAAGTTATAAAAATGCACCTATTTGTACTGCTATAGCCGATGCACTTGACATGGTGTCAATTTTGTTTGAAGCACAGCTAAAGTGGCATGTCATAATACTTTCCTTCAATTTTACATGGTGTGTATATATAATACAAAACCTTTTTTATTCTTCTGTTTGTGTGGATTGTTTTGTTTAAGTGAAGAATAATGCCACTTCTGATTTTACTCTTTGTCCTGACAGTGACGTCTGGTTACTCACATACACTACCAGTCAAAAGTTTGGACTCACCGTCTCATTCAGTGGTTTGTCTTTATTTTTTATTACTACCCTTAGGAACTCCTTCAAGAAAGTTGAAAAACCATTTCAGGTGACTAACTTCATGAAGCTCGTCCGGAGAAAGCCACGAGTGACCAAAGCTGTACTCAAAACGGAGGGGTATTTAGAAGAAACTAAAATATACAAAATGTTTTGAGTTATTTTGTGTTGGATACATAATTCTTTATACCTTTGAGTCATAGTTTTGGTGTCTTCACTATGGATCTGTAATGTAGAGTCATACAAGTAAGGAAAAGCCATTGAATGACAAAGGTGAGTCCAGACCTTTGACTGGTAGTGTACTACAGAAATATCCAATGTCTTCATTAGACATCCCCAGTATTAAGGTTTCTTTAGACGTCCAGTGCTGAGGGGATTCTTTCTTTTTATACCTCTGTGATGAATTGTGCATATTGTGTTCTTTTGTATTTCTGAAGTATGTTTTTGTTTTTCACATCGGCTTCAATTTTGGGGAGAAAACTGAAGTAAATTGAGACAAAGGGGTGGCATGAGTCACTCATGCATGAAAAGAGGTTTTGTGCAACGGTAAATAGTCAGGCCTGTCAACCCCTGACGGAAGGTGGGTGGAGCCGTCTCTGTTGGATGCTGGCCACACTCTTCAAGTGTTCTTTGAACTAATCTAGCTTAACCTTGAGGTGAAAATTAAAAGGCTGTGTCGTTTTATGTAATCATGATTAATCACGAGCTAAGCCCAAAACTTCAGTCAAAAGGAGCACACTGGGACATAATGTTGAATTCTTGATTTTGTCCAACTCATGTCATGCTTTTCTGTCTTGCAACCTTACAGGATTAAGGGGTCATTACAGGGTATTTTCTTTGACAGCAGAATCACTGCTTTTTTTCTTTGGGGAAAAAAAAACAATCTACTTCCTGTAGATGTGATTGCACAACACACAAAAAAGCACCTCAGCCACAATTCAAGGAGGTTGGGAACTTTTAGGAATCCCCATCAATTCAAAGTGGAAAAAGGGGACGTTTTTGTACTCGCCCATCTTGATGTTCTTCTGTCTTAGGGTGGATCACCTTCAGTATTGTTTTGGAATGTATTTTTTGGGAGAATTGTGTATGCTGCATTTTATTAGGAGCACTGCTTGTTAATCAGTTCTTACATGCAATAATAAACAGCTGTGCAGACAAAATTGTGAAGGCTGTCCATTTTTTCGGGGGATCCGTTATGAAGTACGCACAAATATGGTGGCTTAAAACAACTGCCTGAACATATTTATCTCGTTTCTTGTGGGAGCTTAGAATCTGTTTTCAGTTTTAACTAATTAGGCTTCAGGCTCATTCCAGGAGAGGTCTTGCGGTGTGTGCGTGCCTTTCTCTGACTAAGAGGGCAACTATGTCAGACAAATAGGAGACATGTTCAGTTTTTTGTTTTTGTTTTTCAAAATTGTTTTTCTGTGCCTGATTTTCTCATTTTTTAAACGTGCACAAACAGAAATTACTGTAGCATACATGGTATACACTATATTTTCTTATGCATATCATGCATAAGAATATGCATAATATGCATATGCATTATAGTGTCTAATATTAGTTTAAGAATTGTTGGGGCAAATAATAAGAAACCTGCTGTAATTTTGCAACTGCGTAGTGCGGCTGTCACAAAAATTCGATACGCTTGGCTATGTTGGAAAGTTGTTGGAAGAGGAATGTCTTCTAAAAGGATTTTCCCACCCAGAATGAGAGAATGATTCATTCTCTTTCAACTGTATATGGCGGAGGGGGGTGGAATAACTGGTGGATGTCTGGGCGTTAGTCCAAAATGTATTAGTTCCACTCATGTTTGAACCTGTCTTACAGCAGCGAGATTGCCTATTCCTGATTTTGCTTCTGGCTTCTACTATCTTGATTCTCTTTAATCTTCAGGCAGTTCTTTCGGTTCCGCTAAATGAATACATGCACCTGTAGTCACTTGTCTTGTAAAAAAGCCCAAAGCCACTGAATGAAATAAGGTTTTATTTACACCTACACGTTATTCATTGTTCCAAAGGTAATCAAAGAAAATACAGTTTGAACAGGACAAACTAGATATATATTGAAATAAAATTCACTGGAAGGGATCATATTGAGGGGAATGGTGTAACTTGGGTGTGGCGAGAAAGCCAAGTCTTCGCCAAATATGCGGCACACTCAGGATAACAGGTCCTCTATTTCCTAAGGCCTCTCTTGGTTCTCTTAGATCTGTGAAAAGCAAAGAACAGCTCAGAAGGTTGAACATTCAGGCTTAGCTAGTTTTTCTACAAGGGGCATTGGATGAAAGAAAAAGTATTTCCCCCCCCCCCCCCCCCCCCCCCCCCCCCCCCCCCCATCCATGCCTTACAAGCGGCGAAAGAGCTCTTTCAGTGTTTGGTACCCTGCAAAATCTCCTCAAACCTTTTGACGTTTTTTCCATGCTGCATCCACAAATGACAGTGTATTATTTGGTACTTCACGCTACAAATCAATACAAATTAGGAGTAATTTTTAAGTCAAAGGAAAACCAGTTGTTTCCAAATTTTTTATAGATTAAAACTGTCTGCATTCTCAGCACAAAGTCGGGCCTGTTCCATGTGTGAGTTGGACTTCGTCAGGGTTAAAACCTCAGGGTTTTATCTTTGTTTTTTTATGGACTATGTCGTTCTGTTGACTTCTTTGGGACATGCCCTTCAGCATGCACTGGAGCGGATTGCTGCTGAGGGTGAAGTGCCACCTCCCCTAAGTCTGAGAGCATGGTTCTCAAATGGAAAATGGTGTTTTGTTCCTCCGGGTTGAAGGCCAGTCTCTGCCTCAAGTAGAATAGTTTAATTTGAATTATTGTGGCGCCTTGTTCATGAGTGATAGTAGGATGGAACAAGAAATGGGCAAACAGACTGAGCTCTGTCTGCAGTAATGTGGGCACTGCTCTGGTCTGTTGTAATGAAGAAAGAGCTGAATCAAAAAATACGTTCTATCTATGTTCCAACACTAATATGGTTGTGAGGTAACTGGATGAACAAGATCCAGCATACAAGCAGATGAAATCAGTGTCAGCAGAGTGTCCGGGCTCAGGCTTAAGGCCCATTCATACCTCACGTAAAAGACGGATACGGATACGTGTGGAGTGTTTCATACGTTCTAACCGTCGATTTCGTCCGTATTTTGACACGAAAATTGGGAGCTTACGATTACGGACGAAACGGATCAATACGGAGCAATACTACCGGAAAAGGTGGGGGCGCTATTCAGTTTGTAGTACAAAATGTCAACAAAATCACGAAGAAGGTTATAATAGCGTACTGCGAGCGAGCTATTTTTAGAAACGTAACGTCACGATGACGTCACATCACGTGGTACGCGGTAGGGCAAACTTGCATAGTCCGCCGCTGTTTTGCTGTAAAAGAGAGCGTTAGCCTAGGTTTTACTCGTTTAAACGACTGCTTTTTCCAAAATCTAAGACCATGGTTATTATACATTGTTGCTATGGAATGTGCAACAGCGACTCGAGGTACGCTGATCGGCCGCATATGAAGGATGTTTTCTTCATTACTTTCCCGAAATTCAAGAGTGCCAAGGAAGAATGTGTGCGATGGGTACACCGGTGTGGGCGGCCTACACAACATTTCAACCCGGAAAAAGTTACCAAATTCACCGACATGTTAATAATGAAGCGCCTGCTACCATGATAGCATATAGGCTATCATGGTAGCAGCCGCTAACACGATACCCTGCTACCAGGATAGCCTACTCAAAAACATTTCAAATAAGACAAACATTAAACAAACAATTCGCCATGAATCTCTCAAGGGAAAGATTCTGAGATGTAAACAGTTGTTTTGTAGCTACCAATTGGCAACATATATCGATTCCTGGACGGTGATTACAAACAAAAAAAAACGGCCGACACAATGAACGCCGTGCAGGAAAAAAAAAACAAAGCTTACCGTTCGATCAACTCGGCCCGTTTTCCGGTCTTTTTAAGCCCTCGACACTCAAGCCATCGTTTGAGCTGAAGGTTGGTGTGTTCTTCGACTGTGCGACTAGTAAACCGTGCGCCTGGGACATCGTCTTGGGAAAGTTTAATGGCTGCAAAGTCGGTCATATCGCTGGTTCTGTTGCTGGTTGCTACGTGCGTTCTCTGTTTGTCCTACCTAAGCGGCAAAAGGGGCGTTGCTCTTGAGACGGTGACGTCATGTGCGCGGTACGCTATTCTGGGCTTTAAACAATGGTGGGATTCGAGGAACGACTTGCGGAGCTTGTCCGCAACTACCCACACATATATGATGTCGTGTCCGGGGCACAGGGACAAACAAAAAGTTTACCTACGGAGCAAATACAACAAAATCACGTCTTGGACCGTCGCCATGTTTGACGAATTATTGGCACCCAGCACTGCCACCTAGAGGAAATATTGGTTATTGCGCACCTCAACGGACGGAGGTATGAAGGAGTCAACGGATAGAACGTACGGACAGAAATACGGACGTGTAGGCCAAACGTAGGGTATGAATGGGCCTTTAGAGACAGCGAGTGAGAGGCTCTGTTATCTGGGGGAAGCTCAAAGTACAGTCGCTGCTTTTTCACATCAAAACAAGCCAGTTGAGATGGTTTGGGCATCTGACCAGGATACCCCATGGGTGCTAGCCTGACATGGTCATACTCAATTCTAGTCAGAATTTGAGTCTGATACTGCTCCATAGAGCTGTGATTATGGGGCGTGTTTCGAACGAACCAGGAAAAAAAATTCCTCTTCACTCAATTGGATAGACCTACAACCAATAAGAGCAACGGAGCGTGTGACTTATGTTAAGCGACGCATAGTTGTTGTCAACAGAACTCAACTGTTAGCCTAGAATAAGAAGATGAGCATGAACGATTTTTGCCGGTGTTGCAAAAAGAATGTAAGAATCCAAGGAGTCATTCTACACACCTCAACAAGCCATCGTTGTTGTAAACGAATTCAACCCAAGCGCGCTTTGGTGACGTGGTTGATTACGTTACTGTTGATCATCTGTCCATCATCGTATAAAGCCCGCCCTGACAATTTGATTGGCCCGCCAGATATTGGGCAAGCATACTCGCGCTACTATTGAGCAATGCCAGACCGAACTTCCCGTCCTAAAACGTTGTGGGCGGGACTAAGTTCGGAATGGCACCCAGGCTACATGGGTGCCTCTCTTTTGGGGAGTTTTCTGGTCACATCCCACTGGGAGGAATCCCCTGGGAAGACCCAGAACTCGCTTGAGAAACTAAATATCCCGTCTGGCTCGGGAACACCTTGGGATCCCCCACAAGGAAATTGGGGGAAAGGGAATGTCTGGTGTTCACTCCTAGAATAGCTGCTCCTACAGCCCAATGTGGGATAAACAGAAAGACGATGGATAGATGGGTTTTTCCTTCACTCCATAATTATACAACATTATGCTGGTTGATAACATTTAATCCCAACAACATGCATTGAACTTTGTGGTTGTAGAACAGGAAAATCTGCAGCAAGTGTGTCAGCTGACTTTCCATTCACCTGGCTAATGAGGGCTGGGTGTCTGATAAATAAATTTGGTAGTGGTTTAAAAAAAGATTCTCACGTTTTCTGGTGGTCGCTCACACGGTTTCTTAGCACATTAATCTGGAAACAAAGAAAATGTCCAAATGTTACTGTATATACGGCAGTATGTTTTATTGAGAGACAATACACCTAGATGCCTGCACTCACCTCATACTTTTGCCTGGCAAATTGGTACTGTAGGTCAAACTTCTCTGCCTCCAGCTGGTACATCCACTCCCACAGCTCCTTGGCTTTCTCCCTGTGGGGGTCATTTTGCCATGCTCATAAATAAGAGGAAAAACTTTGAGTGATACAGTAAATATTTCTCCACTTACTTGAGTCCATCTTGACTCAACTTGTCGATGTCCAAAGATTTGCGTCTTTCACTCAGAATCTTCTTTTTCTTCTCTCTCTCCGTCTGCCTCTTTCCACTCCGCTTCTCGTTCTGTGAAAATGCCACGCTTTATGGCTCTGTTGATGTCTGATTAGGAAAATTGTGGACAACTCATATTTAGTCACCAGCTTTTGCATGTAGCCTCCGAAGTGGAGGCTGGTCAGGGTTTTCTTCTTCTTTGCATCATCTTCTGCCCTTTTCTTTGCCTCTTCCTCTTCTTTACGGGCTTTCTCATCCTAGAAAACAAAACATGGATGTAACGAGTAAAACGAGCAGCAGGGAGACATCAACACATGTAAAAAACTATACAAGAAACAGAAACAGGTCTCCACCTCAAGCCGCTTTTGACGTTCTTTGTCTCGTTCACTGCGAATCCTTTGCTGCTCTGCACGCTCAGAGCGGCGTTTCTCCTGAAACAGATCATACAATCTTGCCACTATCGTTGCATAATTCAACTGATTCAGTTTCTACCTGAATGTGATTGAAGGACGCACAATTCTTTCTTTGAGGCTAATGAGCTCCTCTTCTTCCTTCTTTCTGCCTTCAAAGTGAACCTCAATCAAAGTCTGCAGCTCCATCAGGTCTTTCTCCATCCTCTTACGGTGTATGTCCTGTAGAAACACAACACAATAATAACATAATCAGAAGGACCAAAGATGCAATGCTTTGTTTAATGCGTCAAAAAGCAATCATGCATTTAGTCTAAGTAACATTAAAAATGAAAGCAATGTTTTCAATTGATAAACAGATGCTGGATATGTGATACTCACATCAAAATCCACCCTTTCTCCATCTGGTATCTTAGGAGGGATTAGGTTGGGCATGATAAAAGGCCTAAAAAACACAAATTGTGTAAACACTGTAGGTGCATATCAATAAGATGGAATAAAAACAGTTCCTTTTTATTGTTAAATTATATGATTATAACTGATAGCTAATAAAACAAATTTCCTTTTTCTCAGGAAATTTGAAAAAGTCCAGTAAAACATTATTTTTAACACAGCAATGTCTGGCATGCTGAAAAGTATACCGATGTACAGTACAGTATACAGTTTGGACTCTACTTGGTCAGGGATGCATGAATTACTGCTTCAAGGCAGCATGGTACTAAGTCAATCAACCAGTGGCTCTGTTGAGGAGTTCTGGAAGGCCAGGTTGCTTTAATAACGACTTTCAGCTCATCTGCATTGTTAGGTTTGGTGTCTCTCATCTTCATCTTCACATTGCTTCATAGATTCTTGATGGGGTCTTGGTCAGGTCAGGTCAGTTGGCTTGCAAATCAATTTCAGTGACACCATGGTCATTAAAGCAGGCATTTGTTTTATTTGGCAGTTTGGGCAGGTACCAAGTGCTGCCCAAACAGGAATATCCATAAAACTTGTCTTTGAATGGAAGAGTGTAATGCTCTAAAATTTCTTGATAAATGCCTGTGATGACTGGACTTGATAGACCACAGTGGACCGGCTCCAGCACATGGCATGGCTTCCCAAATGGTCACCGACTTTGGAAATTACACACAAGATCTCAAGCAGCTTAGATACTGTGACTCTGCACTCTGTGACTTTAATTTTGAACATTAATCAAAAATTGACCTTGGATGACTGAGCAACAGTCCAGTCCCTTTTCTCCATAGCCCTGGTAAGATGCCTCTGACGTCTCAGAGTGGGTCAGGAGTAACTTTACACAAGGAATGTGACAGTGGTGGCCCATCCCGTGCATAAGTCTGCATGGGGCTCTTGAAGCGGAGTCAAAACCTACAGTTCACTCCTTGTGAATGACTATGACTGTAAGAACTGTTCCCGAGTCTATTAGTGCATGACCTCAGCATTATGTTTCTACGACCTGAGGTGAGCAGCTCATCTGGTGTCCTGGATGTATACAGTTCCCCAGACTGCTGTGTGCCCTCCTTAGACAGTGAGTTCTGAAGTGGTTTTTCAGGGGGAAGAGTGTGGCCAATGATCTTCTGGGCGGTGATCTTCTGTGGTGCCCCATGGTGCAGCTTGTGAACCATACAAATATATAGTCCTAAAAGTTCCCTATGGACTGGTTTTGAAAACTAGCACTTGTGCTAACACTTCTAAGCAGTACATCTGGTTGCCCAGTATATATGTGATGTTCATATAAAATACAAGAATAAGTAAATAAAATAAATATAGTAAGTCAGTACACTCTCAATGTAGCAGTGATAGAACACAGTCAGGAGCTCCCGCCTCAGTTTGAGCCTGCTGAGGATCTTCAGAAAGAGGAGACGTTGCAGGGTCTCCTTTACAATCACCAATGGTGCTAAAACTCCATTGGAGGTCTGCATCCATGCTAATACCAAGGAACTTAAAGCTGGCCAACCTCTTCATGCATTCCCCACTGATGGTGATAGGCTGCTGGCCAGACTTCCTCCGTACCAAACACAGACAATAGTAAGCCGCAATGTCTATGCACGCCCCTGTTGTTATCGGGCTTTGGTTAAAAATCCTAGACCACGATCCTATTAGGACTACTCTGTTTTTTGTGCATCCTTATTCTACCAAATCTTTTTCCCTCCATTCAACTTTCAAAAAGATGTGTCGATACAACACTGTGAACAGCCAACTTCTTCAGAGAGTGCAATAATGTAACGTTGCCTGCAAGATGAATCCACATGATATTTGTGCGTTCACAAACACACCAGGATCCATCTTGTACCACTCTGGTTTCAACCGTTTGTCCGAACCAAAAATGGTTTGGGCCAATCATGTTGCACTATTGAGGTTTAAAGAGGGACATATCGGTGCGATGAAAACAAGAACTGCTGAGCCCACAGCCGAACCAACACAAACATGGCAGCGCAGGAGGACGCACGCCTAGCTGCTGCTATCACATTTCCTTTTTAAGAAATCATTTTTGAAAGAAGAACAACAGGATGTGCCTTCACTAGCATACCTTGGGGTTTCTCATGATGCCTGCTGCTTATGTTTTAATTTGATACCGTTATTGGCTAAAACCAACCTTTGGTAGGTGGGCATTCGGTGTCATTTGGTCCAATCAGCTTCGGAGAGTTCTGCTGAAGGTCCCGTCTTTCCCCAAACGGATTTGATGGGAGCAGTCCCAGATTGATAATGTGCAGAACGTTGAGTGCTACACATTATCAATCTGGCTGGCCAGGTTACAATTAAGTTTATTTTTTTATTAATCTTATTGGATGTTCTAATTTTCCAAGACACTGATTTTTGGCTTATCTTCAGTAAGTCATAGCCATCAAAATTACAAAAAAATTTATGTTGCAAGTCATCCTGCATGTAATGTATGTATATAATATGAGCTTTAGTTTTTTAAATGAGTTACTGAAACAAATTAACTTTTCAATATTCTAATTTATTTACCTATATTCCAAAATTCTTAAAAATAAAAAAAATGTTAATGCCCCAAAAATATTGGTGTATTGAAAAAAAGTCATGTTTGTTTATTTTACATGGTCACTGATTTGGGTGTTCATTCCCATTATCTAACAAAGGGAGAAATGTTTGAACACTAAGCTTTTTTTCATCTCTTTGGCCGTGTGTAATGGCTGCTGTTGCTTCCAAGCCAGGAATTTTATTGTGCCCAAACAAAGAACACTGATGTAACCATAGATCAGATTAGCTGATGGTCGTTTTTATGTAAAAAGCAACAGAACTCCGAGAAGAAAACCTATAATTTTCAGTAGAGATGCACCAATCCATTTTTTCCCAATCCGATATGACACCTGGGCTAAGCGCATCAACCGATACCGATCCGATACTACTTTTGAATGAATAAACCATATAACATGTAACACA
Organism: Fundulus diaphanus; assembly: GCA_037039145.1. Classification (NCBI taxonomy): domain Eukaryota; kingdom Metazoa; phylum Chordata; class Actinopteri; order Cyprinodontiformes; family Fundulidae; genus Fundulus; species Fundulus diaphanus. The sequence continues at coordinate 32,062,912 of CM073129.1, read as the reverse complement.
ATTCTGGGATCTAGTGTCTATTTTTTCTGTTATCTTACAGTACAAAAGAACAATGAGCATCAATGTAGTTGTTTTCAAAGGTAAAGAGGAGGAACGTTCTTTGGCAACAAAGTCACTCAGTGGATTTCAGCCCAACCAAGCAGCATTTTGCTTTGTTTTTTAATTGTGATAATTTCAACTACTATATAGTGGTCTTTGTGCATTTATTACCACAGATGTGAACAAAAGCTAAATTATTGCTGTCAATGATGTCACGGTAAAAGAAAAACAACAGCTCATCCATGAATGTAACTCACTTGAACTTTGGTTTGGCTTCTTCTTCTGTGGAATTGAGAAACAAACAGAAGAGATTACAGAGATGAGCTAAACCAGACACCACACACAGACAACAACTGACACACTCATCTGCCCAGAACGTACCAAAACATGCCAGGAAGCCTAACCAAGTCTTAACAAAGAATTCTTTTTGGACATTTAATTTAGCAGGAAATTAACTCAAGCGTGACTAAAAGTAAAGTCTGAATAGATCTAAAGAGCAACAAACAAAAAAGGTGCGATGCGTGCCAGCATTCATTTGAATGCTTGAAGTTACCTTCTCCCTCCTCCGCCTCCCCTTCCTCACCTGAAACCAAAATGAAAGGGAGCCTGAGACCTTGCAACCGCATAAATCAAATAAGTAAAACTTGATCCACCAGTCAGAAATGTTTTGGATTAACTGAGGATGAAAATAAAGGTCTGGAATAGAACATAAAAAACAGAGAACTGATAAACTCAAGTACTGCATAATTTTCTGTGCTCCCAGAAGTGAGTTTCCATCATGAGTCATATTCTATAAATAAGCTCTGATGAGCTCTGTGTGTTTGTTTAGAGAGTCGCGTCTTGATAAATGCTGGTATTTGGCCAGAGAGAGACTCTGATCTCTGAAAGCACTGTCAAATCAAAATGCCCCACTTCAAACATTCCTTTTGTTTACTTTATATGAATGAAGGACACGGTCTATTAGTTTTGATTTTAACCACTGTTTTATCTTTTATTTACTCTAACATCTTTATTAATTTAATATAATTTGACTACAGCGTGGTTAGGTGGCCATATAGTAGTATAGTAAGGTATGCATGTAGATCATAAAATGAGGAAATTTAGTTAAATGTGAATAAAATTTAAACATGTCACATGTGTTTTTGTGTGTGAATCGTTTACTTCCTGGAAGCTCATCTACTGCTTCCATACCAGCTGTGAAATGGTTTTATTTTCTCAACAGCAACATGACAGTTGCTATGCCATGAATGCACAGCTATGTCACACTTTGTATTCGGGCGCATAAAGACTTAAAGCTGTCAGCATTGGCAGAAATTTTGTAAATTACTGAATCCGAAATCAATTAAAACCAGACTACATTAACTCGTACAAACTTCTTCTGCATGGAGTTTGCATGCTTTCCTTGTGCATGTGTGGGTTCTCTCCAGGTAATCCATCTTCCTTCTACATAAACGCCTCTCTAAATTGGCCTCAGGTCTGACTCTGTGCGTGCCTGACCGTTTTTCCTGCGCTCACAGAGACAAATCAAAGGGGGGCATTCCGTTTTTCAGGGCGGCACACTTTTCCAAAAAAAAAAAATGTTATATGGTTGAGGCAAAACAGTGGCTCTACTCCTGTAGGAGTGGACCACTCCTACAGTGCTAAGAATGTTTTTTGCAATAAAATCTTAAAGTCTAAAAAAAAAGAACAAGAAAAAAGCAATAGTGTTGCCAGATTGGGTGGATTTTCACCCACCTGAGCTTCCTTTGAACACATTAAACTGGAAAAAATTAATTTATGGGCGGGTTCTAAAACATTTGGGAAGCTTCTCCCAACATTTGGCGGGCTTTTAGAAAGAATTAACAAAATATATAAAAAAAAAAGTTGTCATTGTGTGGCAGAAAACTAAACACTTTCACATTTTAATAAAATGCCCTCTCCTGGAACTCATTTTATTATATAATTTATTTTTGAACTGCGCAGAATCTGTTGAACCTGGCATCATCACTGAATAATAGTCTCTGATTAATCAAGTGTCACTATAAAATTGGTCAATGTTTCAAACGCTCCAACTGGAGTCAAGTTCTACTGATCAACTTCAAAATGTTTCATGTGTGTGAAAGAGAAATGTTAGATTGATTTACCACTACCCCATGAGTCAAAGGAATTTTATATTACGTTAGATTTTTAATTTTTGATTTTGCAGTTTTATTTGATAGGGACAGAACAGGAAGCACTGATCATAATAACCAATGCCAGGTTGATAGGCCATGTAGCTATTGTTTGATTTTACCATTAAATGTGTTCAGATTTTTAAGAGTTTTCAGTTCAGCAGGCATGGTATTCCAGGTATGTAACCTTTTTATAGCAAACATAGTCAACTCAACTCTTACAACTCATGCTGGAAGGCTATTGATAAACATTTTTTCCGGTTGCTATAATGTGGTTTTTAATGATCTTGTGTTATTTGGTTGCATAATTGCATATTTTGTAGGGAGCCTGTATGTGCAATGTTTTTTTTTCTAATTAATAATTGGCTAGTATGTTGCCTTCAGTCGTTGATTTGATTGGTTGAATTGTATGATTGAAAAATCGAGATAGGAATAATAGAAAGTTGGCCACTCCGAGGTAAAACAAAACAGAACCCAGCTTCCAGTACAGGGGTAACGCCCCGGACCCCGGTAATTTAGTTATATTTCAGTGAAAAAACACAATAGTGAATGGTTTCATTTTAATTTTAAGACCGTAATACAGTATAGCGCAGTCTTAAACAGTATTAAACCCTACAACATTTAATTTTTTTCCCCCACATTGTAAATTGCTGCAGCATATTTTCTGAGTAAAAGTCTAATTTGTTCTTCTTTGTTTGCCTCTTTAAGCTTTTAGCTGAAGAAAGCTGCAAACTGCTCTCATATGAGTATCAGCTCCCAGGCTAAATCCCCTTCTGGACAGACATACTGCAAAGGTTACGCCGCAACAAGACCCTCTCTCAAGCAGTTTAAGGCGTTGCTTCATTGAAAGAGTTTAAGTGTAGACGTTTAAATGGCATTGCTCTTCATACGAGCTGATACCACACTCATCTCCAAAAAATTAGAATATTGCCTAAAAGTGCAACACTTTTTGCCAGTCATTTCATAAAGGGAAAGGGTTATTATATAGAGATTCATTACACATAGAGTAAAAGATTCCATGCTTTTATTTCTTGTAATTTTGATGATTGTGGCTTACAGGTAAAGAAAACCCCAAATTCATTGTCTCAGAAAATTAGAATGTTTCATTTAGATCAATCAAAGAAGGGGCACAAATGTCAGGTTTTGGAAAAGTATGCCCATTTCTATGCACTGAATACTAGGTTGAGCCTCCCTTTGGATGAATTACTGATTCAGGAATGGCTTGACGTGAGGAATGCAACATTTGTAACCCATGTCTAGTACTTGTTTGTGTATGGTGGCTTTTCATGCACTGAATCCAGCCTCAGTCCACTCCTTGTGACTCCTCCAAGTTTTTCAATGGATTTCACCTGAAACTCCTCTCAAGGCTACAGGTCTCCCTGTTACTGGTGCACCTTTTCCTACCACTTTTACTTCATCCTTCCACTCAACGTTCTGTTAATATGCTTAGATGCAGAACTCTGAACAACCAGCTTCTTCAGCAATGACCATTCGTGCCCCCCCCCCCCCCCCTCCTTGTGATAGGTGTGGATGACTGTCTTCTGGTTATCTGTCCAGTCAGCAATCTTCCCCATGATTATAAAGTAACCTACTGACCCAGAGTGAGAGACTGTTTAAAGGCTCAGGAAATCTTTGCAGGTGATTTTGAGTGAATTAGCTTATTAGGGTGTGGCACCATGAGTTTTCAGTAATTAGCTTTTCTCACAGCATTCTAATTTTCCAAGACACTGAATTTTGGGTTTTCATTATCTGTAACCCATAATCCTTAAAATGACAAGAAACAAAGTCTTAGAATATATCACTCTATGTGTAATGATTATGTATAATATCTGAGTTTCACTTTGAGATGACTGGCAAAAAATAGTGCAATTGTTTTTTTTTAGATGTTCCTGAATGAGTTGAACCGTTTAGTTTTCTAAACATTTTTGTATAAACCCTTGCCTCCATGCCTCCTTGCCTTTTCTGGTTTCCATCCATCTATCCATCCATTTTCTAACATGTCTATCCCTTGTGGGGTCGTGAGGGGTGCTGGTACCATTTTCCAGCTGTCAACGGGTGAGAGGTGGGGTACACCCTGGACAGGTTATTCTGGTTTCCAGATGGCAGATTTTTCTAGAAGCTCACATATGGGCAGGTCATCTCCAGCATGTTTTGTGATGTGATTGATTTGACAGCAGCTCTTCTTTGTTGGTTAATGAACCGTTTTGTGAAAGAGGCTAGTCTGGTTACTACTCTGCTTACCCTCCTTTAAACTTGTCCACCACTTCACCCATGACCTGTGTGCTGTGTTCACGGTCTTCACGATGCTGTTTGTTCGCTAAGAAACTTCTGAGGCCTTTGCAGAACAGCTTGACTTGTATTAAGACATCTTAAAGACATTTTGAATTGGTATATCCCACAAAAGGCCCAATAAAATAGATTAAGGATTATCTTTGTAATGTGGCAATATGTGTAGAAATCTAAAGGGTGTGAATACTTTTGCAAGGCACTATAAGCTAATTTTCCAGTGTGAACATTAGATTTGTGTTTTCCCATCTTGGTAAAGGGCCACTCTCACCAGGTGTTGCGAGTGTGGCTCACCAGGCAAATCCACCCACCAGGGCGTTTTCTTAGTTTTCAAGTACAGATTTGGCATAAAGACGAGACACATTTTGAGTAACATGCCTCTCCTTTCACTGTATGACAAACCTGAGAGATAAATAAATGCCAAAAAAGTGAATCTGACTAATGTTTGAAAACCTTCAGGTTGGGTGTGATGGGAAGCCAGTACATGACTCTCCAGTCACTTTGTGGTTTGGCTAAGTAAACGTGCCAGTGTGACCTCTCTGCAGGCTGATAAATACCGAGAGAAGAACTAAGACAGCAGATCCTCTTCCCACATGCGGTGACTAGTAGCTGTGAATAAAGTTATTAGTCATCATAATTTAGATGTCAACTCAAGACTAATACAATACAAAGGTGCTCGGCTGCTTGGTGATCAATCACAAGGTCTCTCACAAGCGGAAACAATCCTACAGCAAAGCTTATACTTAAAAAAAAAAAAAAAAAAAAAAAGCTCTCACCTTCTTCATCAGCCTCCTCTGCACCAGCAGGTTTGTCTTCCTGCTGCGCAGTCCCTGTTGGCACACAGAGAAAGTTGTAATGGCATGTCAGTGAGAGCTTTTACAGCAGTTGGGTGTGCTATAAAGTCAATGTCTCATTTAAACACTTGGTGAACAAGATGGGATGAAACATCCGAACAGATGGAACAGAAGAATTTTAGCTTTTGTTTTTTGCTAATGCACCTTGTTTGCATTTTGTGAATTTAAAGTTAAACAAAAAGATAATTTTTAAATTCCCCTTCCAAATCTGTTAAGCTGCTAAAATAAGTCTTTGTGTTGTTGTTGTTTTTTGTTGTTGTTTTTTTGCTTGTGTTTTAGACGTGCGTGGACAGTTGAAACCAGACATTCACAAAGCTGATATAAACAGAAGCATAACCTTTTTTTCCTCGCCGTCTGATACTAAAGCCGACTATTTGATGGATGTCAAAACAATAAGAATGCCCTTCATCTTTTTTTCCCAACTTTTCAAATAAATGAAGGTACAACTGTGGATGTATTTTAAATCATCACCTTAAACAAATCCTTCCTTGTGTGACATCTTGGAGGAAAAAAGCCAAAAAAAAAAAAAACATCAGTCAGAAGGAGAATTGTGAACTTCCAAAACTCCGGTTCACCCTTGGGTACAATTTCCAGACCATGTTTACGTGTTTCTGCAGTTAAACACCATGAGAATGACCAGCCATCATACTGTTCAGGGAGGAGACGGGGTCGTCTGTGTCTGAGAGATGAACGTGTTTTAGCATGAATCGTGCGTGTTAACCACAGAACCGAAGCTGATAAGAGAGGGTCATTATTCACAGTGAAACGAGTCCTGCACTGACATGGGCTGAAAGGCCACTGAGAGAACAAGAAGTCAATACTGGAAAAGCAACGTTGAAAAAAAAATAGCATGTAGTTTGCAAAAATACTTATAAAGTGTAAGTGCAATAAAGCCCTCATTGAACATCATTATATCTGGAGAAAAAAATGGTGACACTTGCGAGCCCGGAAACTATGAAGTGTGGGAGCAGCACCGTGTTGTTTGGTTGTTTCTTCAGGAGAGGACTGGTGAATATTACAGCAAGGATGGATCATTTGGGAATTTGCCATTTCTAGAAGGCAGCCAGGAAGTTGATGCTTTGACGTAAAACTGCTTTGCAAAGGTACAATGATCCTAAGAATACCACCACACTGGTTACAAAGTGACTTAAAGACAACATAGTTATTGATTTGGAGAGGCTATCATAAAGCCGGGCGGTAATCTTTATCACCTGATATCAGTGTTCAAGGAAATATACAGGCAGAGATAAGAAGCTGTCTGTGATCAAGGCAGCCTACAAACCTGACTTAGTTACTGTTCAGTCGGGGGGAGTGGGCCAATTTTACCTGCCAATGTGTTATGAGAACCTCGCGGAACATCCTCTCAACATGTTTGGCCGAACTTAAAGGCAATTCTGTCAAATACTGAGGGAAATTTAAACTTCAGGGCTTTAAATAAAACTTATTATTTCCTTTTGTCATTCCATGAATTTAATTACTAGAACCTAGGATGATGTTAGATGATGTTGAGATTCTGGTGAGATTCATTACCGTAAACAAATTCAAATTATTCGGGGAATGAAAACATTTGCTTTCGACTAACCTTGACCAGTCATTTCAATAGTTGCTTTCTATTGAGGACATTTGTCCAAATATTATTGCTGCAATCCCAAGTTTTACCTTCCTCAGTCAGCTCCTCCTCCCCCTGCCCTTCTACGTCTTGCTCCCCTGCGGAGGAAAGCACAGGTGACCCAGTCATACCTACAGAACTGCCTGAAAATCTTGAAACATCTCCCACCTCTGTATCATCACACAAATAATACTGCACATGGTGAAAAGGGGAGACAGGTATGGCACTGAAGATCAAACTGTTTGGCAACACCGGCACATCGCATGCAAATAGGGTGCCACGCCCGACCTGGCAAGGCCTGGGTGTAAATACCAATGTGGTACACAACTGACTCATACTACTGCTGTGTTCTCTCCTGAGGGCAAACTGGCCCTCAGTTCTGTAACTCTCAACTGAGTTTCAGGAAATGAGCGCTGGGTAGAAGTGTCTTTTATAGGTGCTTGCATTCAAATGGGTTGGCCCCAGGAGGACCTCCGCACACATGTGTGGACAGGTGATGCCTAACAGACAATAATTTCTCCCCAGGGAGTGATGAGGAATTAGGATGTCAATTATATAGAGCTTCGTTTTCTGGGTTCCCTGAATCCCTTGCAGAGGTAACCCTAAGTCATACTCTACTGTTCTTCATACCATATTGCCAGGAAATAACTTTGACATGTGTGGTCCTGTACCCTCAATGCTTCTGTTTATGTGCGTGCTCCTCAGGTTTCCACTGTTTCCAGCACCTTGTCGGGAGGCTACACAACACGTCCCACCGGCCTCATAAAAACTCTTGGTGCGCCCCTGGAACACTCGGATTAGGCGCTGGTAATAGTATTTGATGCATACATGAAGCATCTTATGTGTCTGAGCCACTGTTTGAACTCTTCAGCAGCTGCGGGATAACGCTATCACTTGTCTGGTGATGCTGCCGTTTAAGCACTTTGGTGCCGTTTCTAAACGTGTCGGCTCCTGCAAATCTAACATACCCATCAGTGGTCTGGATTTCTACCAAGTCATATCTTTTGTCAAGAAGCATGTTTTGCTTCCAGGGAGCCAGACGTCCTTGCAATCTTTTTAGAGGGTCCTTATAAACAGTACTATTTCATAAAGTTTACGTGGCTGTTTACATGTTTTATGTATTACAAGGCTCGAAACACTATGAATCATTAAAGATTTGGGCATAAAAATGCTCCTGAGCTCAAGGGATGACGTACTGTTGTATCTATACCTCAGAGAAAACATTTCAAATACTTAATTTTGAGTTTAATCTTTTGACACTTTGTTACCAGCAGCCTGCTACAAAGACAGTTTAACCCTATTTTGTGATTCAATCTAAGAATAACAAATATATCATTGATTAACAGACTTTTAATAACATTTTAACACCCACAAGGGAAATTTCAAATGCTATACACCAATTCAAAAAACTATGTATAGCCATTGCTTATTTAGATTTTTAATAATTTTTATTCAGTAAACAAACTTTTGTCTGATAGGCAATGAGGGATCTTTAAAATGACAAACAGAATAAGAGGGGTATATTTTTTTGGAAAAACAATCCTGTTCTATATAGATTTAATAATAAATTGCAAGTCAAAAATCATTCTCAATAATCACTTGAAATATTTTGATTGGGATTACAGCTTTTTGCATGTTTCCACTGCTACCTTTAGTGATTTACCTTTGTTTATGGACTATAGTTCCTTGAGGTTGGTCCACAGAAGCCTAAAAATTTCTAAAGAAATTGGTTTTCAATAATTGCAATTACAATTTTTTTAAACATTCTTGTCTACTGTTTTTCCATTGTCATCATTATTAAACACACTGCAAAATCGCTATAAGTCACAACTAAATGAAATAAAAAATCTACCAAAAGCTTGGAGATTTATTTGATCATGATCCCTTTAAAATAAAGAAGGATAGGAAGCGTGGCTCCCTGGAAGCATAAGATAAGGAAATTAGGGCACAGTTTTAAACCTTTGCACTTTAATGTATGTGTAGTAAAACCGAAACACGGTGACAATGTTTTACGTTCCACCTGTTGCCGCAGTACCATTTTTTACAAAACTTTAGAAACAAAAGAAATTCATTCATCCTGAATCCCCAGCATCATTTGCCGATGTCATGACTCAAAGATTTCAAAATACCTTCAAGGACCTCTTCTTCTCCTTCTTCTTCTTCTTCTTCACATTCCCCAAGTTGAGGAAATATGACACAAAGAAAGAACGTATACATGTGATTATATATATAGAGTAATGTGGTTGTATACAGAGCAACTATTGTACTTGGAATAATGCCACTGATGCTATCTGGACCTAGGAGTCAGCTATAAAAAGACAAGCATTGTGCAACACAAAAAAGACTTAATCATAATGCAACCAACCAATGCAGTGACAGTAAAGCTATAATATGTGGTGCATGGACAGGGCAGGCCTTCCTGCAGCCATGAAAGACATACGCTGAGTTATAGATTTACAGTGAGTGTAATGAGCTCGTAGAGTAGCGTCAGGCATATGAATTAAGCATGCAGGATTAGTCTGAGAAAACACAGCTCGGCACATTGTGGGGTCTCTATTCAGACGCCACATCAGACCTTTCTGGAACATCACTGTGCGTAATGATTCATGAGTTCTTACCTTCCACCTCCCTGCAGGAAAACAAACAAAGTTTACGTTTTACGAGGTGCAACACGATCTGTCATCGCGTCGGAAACTTTTAGCTACGCTGACAATAATTGCAAAGAAAACTCTCTGCTTGTCATTTTGAGTCGTGTGGGTGAGGTCAGGAGAAGTGTTCAGTTTGGTTAAGATGAAATTCCAGACACAACAAAAAGAAAAGGCTTCGACCTACTCATACTCCTCCACTACTTCCTCGTTGTCCGACATGGTTGGGCACGTTCAGGTGACTCTGAACACCGAAACGCAGAGTCAGTTAATTCACCCAGAGATCACGAGGCCAGAAGATCCCTTCCACTCGTGGAATCCTGCAGACTTACCTGAGGAGCTCGTTTAGATGAACAAGAAAGAAAAAGAGCTCAAGGTCCCGCTCCTAACCTTTACTGACCACTGAAGGGCACTGAGGGTGAGACATGGGACCACGATGAGGGGAAGAGGTTCTAGGACCCCCTTGTTGCGTTATTAATAACTTCACAGATAGCATGTACTCTTCCTTTAACGCCAAATAAGGCTGCTGTGAGCACAGCGGGTTGACAAGCCAAAATGAACCAGATAAAGCCTTGGCTGTTCTCACACACACCCCCACACACACACACACACACTTAGGTTTAAATGGCACCATGCCATCAACAAAGCAAACAGGCATCCAGCTGTTATCCACATTCCCCTTCCTTTGAGATAAAAGACGTCTGTTTTCTTTTCAGTGAAATGAAACTGCAGGAGACGTTTGTTGTAGGAAAAAAAAAAAGTTTTTTATTTCTCAGACAGGCAGAATTGATCCACAAGTCCAAATATAAGAAAAGGCAAAACTCTTTAAATTACAACTCCGGCGTTCAATAAACATCATTAGCTTGAAGACCTACCCGGGTTTAAAGTGCTTGAAAAATGAATTAAAAGTAAGGCAAACAGCTGCAGAATCTCAACCAGTGGTGCTGCTCTCACTTTACCACATGATATTTTCTAAACCTATGTCTTTACTTGTTAAACATCAGCCAAGCATATTATTTTATTATGCAAAAAAAAATAAATCTTACACAAATAAGCAATGCAAAAGTGTCAGATAGAAGCCAAATAAGTGGAAAAGAAGGATCCTTCCATGAAAGACTCTCTCCGTTTGTTTTCTGTTGTGTACTTCAGGAGTGAAAAAAAAAAACAAAAAGAAAGAAAAAAGAAGGGAAAGGTCAGTTGTAGTGTTCGGTCATCCAAAATGTTGCCTTTCCTGTAAAAACAAAACATTCAGAGTCAAATTTATTGTAGAAGAAAGGAATCACGTAGCCCCGCTTTAGTTTCCAATGCTTTGCTGCAACAGTTTTCATACTAATAAACGCATAAGTTTGTACGATCATTTGGGACAGATGACTTAACTCCAGAGGAGTGTTCACTTCTGGGTTTTTCCAGGGCTAACTTTTGAGACACTTTCCTCCCCTCGGTTCTCAAAGAGGCACCTCTTGCTGCTGATGTCCACATGTCTCAGGTCCTGCAAATAGATAGGTGACAAAATAAATATACAGACAGAAAAAAAAAGACATAAATGATGTGGTGTAAAGTCATGTGGCAAAATTAGGACACCCTATGAAACCTGGTGTATTTTTCACATGTTCAGTAATATTGATATTTATCAATTTTAACAACATTGAGAGCTTTAAGCAAAATAACAGAAGAATAGAAAATAGAAGAAATACCTCTTTAAAGGTTTTATGTATCATGTAATAGAAACCACTATTTCTGGTAAGGATTATATTAGCCTTACATGTATATAAAATCACTCACAGACGTATCATATCAGGAGTACATGATAAGAACATTGTTCCTGACTGTTGGAGAGAGAGTAAACTTCAGGGTAAGATCGACAGAGCTGTCTGAGGCTTTCCTAAGAAATGGTAGCAATTTAAGAGTCTGGTAATGGATTTAAAGAAGTTCTCAACAAGCATTAAAATTAATCCTTCCGTTGTATGGAAAATAGCCTAAAGTGAAAAGCATTTAAAACAGCTTTCATCATACACGTGTTTGGTCGTCTAAGTGTGTTCAGAAATCAGACCGCAATGTGCTGAAAGATCTCTGCAAAAAAAAAACTAAAATGTTATCACTGCATGGATGCCTGCACAAACAGAAAGAGCCTGCGCAAGTTTATATTTTATTAGAGATCTGCAAGGAGGAAATCTTTCCTTTCCTTGAAATGTTATCTTTTGTTTAAACAGTAAAACAAGTAAAACAAGGTATTCTAACAGTAAAACAAGGTATTCTAAGAGCAATTAAATACATTCACTTTCCAGAAAGAAATAAAAAGTGAGTTTGGCCATCATTAGCTGAATATTTCTAATTAAAGAGCGGAAGATTTTTTTTCAACAATTCAGACATCCTTTAACAACTGATCTACTCCCAAAGCATGTTGGAGAAGTTAACCTAAAATTTGTCTAAAATCAATAGACATAGAAAGGAATGGAAACTTCTAGAGACTGCACTTGTTGGAATATATATATATATATATATGTGTGCATATACAATTTTCCAACACAGGGAAATATAACAATAAGAACTCTGCAGTAAACCTGAAAACTCAAACATCTTAGCCGAGCTTAATCGAGCTTTTAAAAAAAGATTTCCATGGTGGAGAAGCTACAGACTGACTCCATAGAGCGTTGCTGCCCCCTGGCCTCCAGCTACCATAAGCCTCAGAGACATGGGTTAGTCTGAATAAAAGGGAAAGCTTACAGGACTAAGTGGAGACCCTGGTTGGTTGGACTTATTGAGCCAGGTGTTGATCCGATCTGACATTCCCGATGCGAAACTCCTAAATTCCTGGTAAAAATACAGATGTGAAATATTTATTTTTACACGAGCACACTCATAGTTATGACAAAGAACGGAGCAAGTGCATGATAAAAGATAAATTTACACTTCTGGAAACTCCTGGGCTGGTGGAGCTCTGTTCCTTCTGATCCTTCTCAAACAGGCCTCTTTTCCTCGAGACCTCCTCCAGCAGGAACAGGGTCCTCTGGGTCACATCCGCTGAGCGGGGCACTTCAGATTTCTGAAGGCGTAAATGTAGTAGCGAAGACTCATCAGCAGGAATATTAACGGATTGTTTAGGCTTATTAGACATCTACCTGCAATTAAACTACAGCTGGAGGGTTTACTAAGCAGGCCCAGAGAGTTAAAAGACATACGGTAACTTTAAAAACAACATTATGATATCTTCTCCAAACGCAATGAGAAACAGATTTTTAATCATTTAAATTAACAACTTAAACAATACAGGTACCAATCAATTTAAAACTGGTGACTAAATGACCTTTACAGAAACTATAAAGGATAATTAGTTAAAACTGACTTAACCTGAGATTTTCAGGGGTCACCAAAAGCAGTCAAACAGTGTCCTACATGCGCAGGAATGTACAGTCTAGTCAAGTTGATTTTATAATCCTAATTGGTAAAAGATTTTCTGTCTAAGAAAATCATGTTGAGAGACTAACTTTGCAGCAACTTCCCTCATAGCCGAGCTTAACTGAGCTTTTAAAAAAAGCTTTCCATGGTGGAGACTTTTAAACACACTGCATGATTTATGCATGCGGACTGGATATCTGGACATCATTGCAAATGATGAAATCAATGCTCACCTAAAACATCAGTGGGTCAATGTTAGGGCTTTTCCACTTCTGTCCTACTTTGCCCTGATTCTGTTTCAAACATCGGCTGAACAAGTTTTTAACTCATTATTTTTAACGAGTCCTCAAGGTGAAGCATTAGTATTAAAGTGTTTCAGATTGGAATCCTACAGACTTTGCAGATGCAGATTTAGCAAAAGAAAAAAAAAATTAAGAAAAGCATAACTTTAACAAAATATCCAGAGCACTGTAACCGGGCCAGCTAAAACAAATTTGCATCTTTTTATTTGTAAATATGTAACAACAAGTAAAGAATGTCAAAAGAAAAACTCCATAACTGTATATTTCCCTGACTCTTAACATCCCGTTAAAAGCATAACTCTACAGCTAGATGAAAAATAGCTGAAAAAAACAGTGTTTTTCAGTAATAACCACAGTCAGTGTGTGAGGTTGGGGTTCTGACCTGTGCTGCCTGAGCAAGCTGCTCCATCTTCTCCTTGATAGATCTGGACGAGACCCTCTGTCTAGAGCTGAACAGGCACATTAGATGTATGCACTTCTTTGCCAAAAACAACAGTGATTAAAATTAAATTACAACAGGAGATACAAAAAAATTAAAAAGAATGAAAGCTATTTACTCACTTTCTCTGGAAAGATCCCTTATCCTCCTCTTCATTTTGGTCCTAGTTGAAACCCGAACAGAGAATATAGTTATAGCCACGTAGTACACTAATGTATTACAATCAAAGTCCACATTTATTTCCTTGAGCTGGTATTGATGTGTCTTTGCTAAGTATGGAGGATTAGCTCCTTCATACTAAGCTTATGATCACAAACTTTTAGCTTAAATATATTTAATCAGTTAAATTATGCCAAGGACAGGGAAAATTAAAGCTGTTACTCTTACTGTCTTTGTCTCAAACTTCTTGGAGGCAATCCGGACACTTGCGCTACCGTAAAACAAACCAGTCAGTCAAACACCTACAAACTGACACAAATATCTTAGAAATGCTGACAGGGCTGGTTCCTTACCTCCTCTGGAGTGGCTTGCTCTCCTCTTCCTTCTTTTTCATCATCTACGTTAAAACACACCTCAGTGAGTGTCTGTGTGTCCCGCTGCCCTCACTCAGAGTGTCTGAAGGCTAATGTTCTGCACATTCATCTGCTTTCTTGTGATGTGTTTGGATGATAACAAAGCAGGCGGTAAGCTTGTAAATGTTGCTTCAGATATCAACACGAGGCCGAAGCTGTGAGCTGCCCAAGCAAATTCTGCTGAGCTGATAGACTGTCAAGCTGATGTTAGATTAATAGGCAAATTGGCAGAAGTTAAATAATGACATTTAGCAGGAAGAAAGTTTGCATTCATAGGCGTGTGTGTGTGTGTGTGTGTGTGTGGGGGGTGGGGGGGGGGGGTGAGCCTGTCCCTGTAATTGTAGCTAAGTGGGAACATTTATGCAGTTTACAAGTAAAGTGAGGACATTGATGTAAATAAGGACGTTTTGTTTTTGTCCTCACGTGTGTGTGTGTGTGTGTGTGTGTGTGTGTGTGTGTGTGTGTGTGTGTGTGTGTGTGTGTGTGTGTGTGTGTGTGTGTGTGTGTGTGTGTGTTTACCCTGAAAGATATGGTCCTTGAGCTCTGTCTGACGAAGGCAGGTTTTGCTGCCTGTTCAAAGTTTCCGATGGTTGAAGATCCGTTCGAACTGATCTGGGATATAGTACAGATGAGCTTCCTTTAGTCAGAATTGAGATGAACACCCAGATGTTTCTTTTTTTTTTTTTTTTTGCACGTGTAGCTTTCTGTTCTGGTCTCTTAAAAGAAGTCAAAACCTTCACTCTTCCACCACCAGGGGGTGCTGTTTCTTTAATTGTACAGATGAGCTGAACTTTCAATTAAATTTAGTTAATCTTTATTGATGTAATTCTGGTATGCAATAAATATCCACTCAAGCTGCTTTGCACAGAAAGCAAAAGGTACAGCTGTAGCGCTTGGCGAGCACTTAGCTATCCATTTGACAAGCAAAACAGGCAGCTGAGATAAAGCTGTAAATTATGATATCTGTCTGTATACTCGTGTGTGTGTGTGTGTGTGTGTGTGTGTGTGTGTGTGTGTGTGTGTGTGCACGTTGGTCTACCTCCTGTGCATGTCCATTCTGAACAGGACTTTGAGATCCATGAGAGGATGTACTCTGGCAGGGTGAGGGAAAGGGATCCATGGGAGACAAGGGCGCTGACGGAGAACAAGGACTACTGGGAGTTGTGTGGCCTGATGGACTATTGTCAAGGGAAATGGACACAGAGCTGCAACAGCAGAAACATGCAAAACTTATATTATATTACATACATGAGAAATAAACCTTGAAAACAGTGTGATTTGCTTCACTGTGGCCCTAATAAAGTTTGCATACACTCATTATAGTCAGAAATTTGATATTTATTGTAGGAAATAAGATGATTTCATGAAACTGCCAACCAACAACTTCAGCAAATGTAAAAAGCTTCTGGTATGAATCTGGCTGGATATTTGACCACTCCTGGCAGTGTTAAGTAAGTGAAATTATTATTATTATTATCATTAGTAGTAGTAGTAGTAGTAGTACTAGTACTAGTAGTACTAGTAGTAGTATTTATTTATTTTTAGAACAGGCCAGGCTTTAAAGCAAAGTCCACCCATTTTCAGGATGGTTGAAGCCAGGGGTTTCCAAAACCTTTAAAAGCCTGCTTTTTCCATTGCATCACCTGTCTTGGTGTAGGTTTGGGATCATTGTCTGGTTGGAGCACCCTGTTGACTTCAGAAGTGACATTTTTAAGCTCGACTGATATTTGCAGCCACCTAAATGTATAAAGTAAATCCCTCCCCGAGAGAAGATGTGTGGTCAGACAAGAAAATATCTGAGCTTTATTCTAAATAACAAAAGGTACAACAAAAGGATTCATGAGCAATCTAATGTTAACCTTTTGTTGAGGGCCTTCCAAGAGCCCTTAGCTATAATGAAAATCCTCTAATCCTGTTTTGATTTGTAAATATATGCATTGAATTCCTTGTATGTCCATTTAAAATATTTGCTGAACTGTTCAGATGCATAGTAATAAACCCAAAACAAACGTGACCTCCATATATAATGAGAGTATATAAACTCTGCTTTCAATGTCTTTAAAGGTTTACACTAAAGTGGAATCGAGCGTAACAGACATTAACAAGGTGCACCATAAATTATTTAGGGATATCAGAGTAAACGGGGCTGATAAAAATGCAAGCATAAGATTAATGGTAAAAAAAAGGAAATCAAATTTCCTTTTTCTTCATTTTTAAAACCATGCCTTAGTTTATGTTAGTGTATTACACAAGATTGTAATGGAGTGGAAGTTTGTTGAAGTACAAGGGTTAATACATGCTTAAATATTTAATTCTCATCAATAACTCAATAAAAAGACTCAACAAAAGTCCCATTATTAACCTGACAAACTTGCGAGCTGGTCTGGGGGCTGGTTTGGATTCAGGTGTAGACACACTGCTCGCCGACTCTCCATTGTCATGCTACAAAAACAAAAAAAGAACATAATTAACCAGAGCTGACTGAATGTTTTCAGTGGCTTTGTACATATGCACCCATGACACACCTTATTTTACATAACGCAGTTAGCTATGTCCTAATTTGTAGTTATAATGTAAGAGAGAGGACTGTATATGTAAGACCAGATAAGGCTGAAACTGTGACTGTAAATATCTCTTATCTGGGTTTAGATATGTTTTGCATGTTCGGTTGCTTCAAAGAAAGAGCGCAAGTCCAATAACTATTTAATCCTTGGCCCAAAACCTTTCTACATCTTACCTTATTACAAGTCATGTTTTAAAAGCTGCATGTCCATGGGAAAGCTTAATTATCTATAAATGCTGCATTTTTTTTTTTTTCATGCACCATAGCTAAAATAAGTCAGTTGACTGAAAGGCCTAGACCCCGCATTGCCCCAAACCCTTCAGGCCAGAGGAGAAACATAAACATAATGTTAGGTATGATTCCATGTGATATAAAGGTGCAACACCTTGTCTACACACCACACATGGTGCATATTTGGGTCATCTGTAAGTACATTTGTGTTTTTCAGATCTAATTGGCTCAAATGCACAAAAGTTAGGATCTTGCAACCGTTGTTAAACCAAAACTAGCTCAGTCAGCTGCAGCCAGAACACAACCAAGAAGTGACACTGGGCCTCAGTTGGCCTGCAACAGCAATCACCATCCGACATAGTGGGATCTTGTTGCTGTATAATTGGGAAATGATTAACATTAACTCTCTCTTTGCGTGGGGTAAGAGATTAGCCACAGCGCCGGGTTGCAGTTATCAGAGCACTGCCAGAACTTTGTGAAGAATCAGTAGGACAGCTGTAAGTGAAAGTTTGGCCAGTGTACTAAAAAGCCTAACATTTTATTATTTTCTTGTTTAAATTGTGTTTCATGACTTCTAGTTTTTGTTAAGTTGCTATTTCCCCCTTTTATTTTCTGTTATGAATTTATGAATTTTTCAAGCAGCACGAAAGGAAGAGTAGACAGCTCTGGAAACCAATACAAACTCAGTTACATAAGTCCTATTCAGGTGCAGTATATTAAGGCTATGCGTTCTAGATTGTTCTGAACCCTCCATATCATCAAAGAAAGAGGCCAAAAAGATTAAGAAGGACCGCCATCTCAAAAATCTACTTTGTCAGGAAAGAGCAAGACATGAAGTCACTGATCCACCAGACCGGACACAAAGAAGCACATTTGAATGCCTTTTAGATAAGTGTGGCCGAATGGTACCCAGGAGAGGTCCAATGCTTATAACAGAAGGCAACATTACAGATGTTCAAGACAGCAATAACTATGCCACAATCCCAAGGGCAAACAGCAGCCTTTAAGAGGTTGCAAGGAAATCAGCAGCAACCCAGTTCCCACACAGGGTAAGAAGCTCAGAAAAGCCAGCAAATATTTAAAGCAAAGTCCAAACTACTAGCACGTGCCCCCTGCCAATCACCCGATACCCTGTTGCTATAATAGCCAGGCCAAAGGAAGATCTAGAAGTATTTCAAATCAAGATAAGGAAACTCATTGTCATATGTGGAGGGTTTCACGCTAAGTCCAGCACCATGAGACCAGATAATAAGAGGAAGGAGGCCAACCCATGGCTAATAAGCATCAGAGCCACTATCCAGGATGAAAGAATAAAGATTGTCCTGTATATTAGTAAAGCACCCACAGGCTGGAGCAGGGGTCACCAACATGGTGACCGCGGTAGCCCTCGAGGACCACATATGGTGCCTATGAGCCCATTGCATTTATATAGATTTAAAAACGAAAATATAACAAAGCAGGAAAAATATGTCTATTTTACATAAAGTTAAGATGAACTCTGACTTTGCTAGTTCAAAGGTAAGTACTGGTAGCCCTCCTATGAGACAATGCCAATGAAATAGCTCTCAGTTTAAAAATGGTTGGTGACCCCTGGGCTGGAGAATCTCAGGCTGCAGAAATCCAATGTGGAAGAAGAAGGACTGGAAAAGACCATCATGGAAGGACAAGGTTCTGCACGGATTGTGTCGCTAGCAGATTGAAAAAGGGACTAAGTCGAAAACTACCAATGGCTAGAGAAGCCTGGACTGAAGGACAGCACATACTGCTCATAGAAACACAGATGTGTGCAAATGCCCCCCTTAAACCGCAGAGTACATAGAAGCTGGCTGCGAGATGCTGACAAGGAAACCATACACAGAGGCCAACGACTAAATAGCTCGAACAGTGTGCAGGAAGATCTGTGCCAAGTATGGTCTGGTGTTCCGACACTCAACATGGGAGACATTACCACAAATGACTTGCAGATCCTGTGGGAGTTTCAGATCCCGCATAATAAACAGATGATGACTAACCAACCAGACATTGCTGCGGTAATTAAAGTACAAAATAAAATAGTACTGGGAGACTTGTCAAGCCCAAGTAACAGCAGCACCATGAAGAAAAATGACTAGATGTTTCTAGGAAACGGAGGGCCAAATGATGAGCAAAAGAAGTTCTGGAGGGTCAGGGCTTCCGTAGTGCCTGTGGGCATAAGTCACAGTAAAACTTGGGGAATAGCATTTGCAGATTCCAGAACCAACCTCTAAGATCTCTGTTCAGCAAAGGAACAGCTAAGGCACTGTGCAGAACCCTCAAGCTCTTGTACCTTATGTGTAGCACCAGAGCTTCAAGTGTAGCCACCACAATTGAGAGGGTTTGTGGTGTTTTGTTTGTTTTAGTCTACATCTCCAGCCAACATCTGCTCTTTTCTTCAGTTTGCTCTCAGTATCAGAGGCAGAGTCAGTTCCTGCGCAAGTTTAATATAGTTATTCTTCCCCAGTATGAATGCCTTTTGTTTTTCATAAAATAAAATAAGGTGTATCCATCTCTTTTTTTGTGCCCATTAGGATATAAATACAACTCAAGGAAGCCTAAGGGCTTCCTTTGCTTTCTATGTACTTAACCTTTATGTAGTAATCCCTGCATAAACAGAACTAGGTATGAGCTCATCCTAACAATACCACTGGGCCGTTGGCAGCTACCTGGCACGGCATTATTTTTTTCACAATGGATCGTTCCTAAATTTAACTATTTTTCTTTGGGTTTTCACTTCTTTTTCCAACTCAACACAGGAAAACACAACAGAAAGCTTCACAAAGTTGAGCTGAGTAGCTGTGCTGCATTAGCCCCACCCTTCTTCTCTGGCTGAGAAGAAGTGATAACCTTTTGATGATAAAAACATGGCTAGCTATAACTGTGTGGACTTTGGCATTAAAACCACCATATCCATTATGGTGGGAGGTGGAGAAGAAGCATACGCTCATTCACATAAAAATGTTCTAGTTTGGTTTCACTTATAAAAGAAAGCATTTCTACTTACTTGTGTTTTTGCACTGCTAGTTCTGATACTGCTGTCACCCCTGCTGGTGGGACTGTAAGACGATGTTATAGGTGGCGGCTGTGGTTTGAACACACTGCCCTTCTCCTCCTCCAACTCCCCAAGAAGTGCCACCCTGGCTTTTCCTTCTCCTTCTTCCCCTCTGGTTGCCTTCGAATTACCCTCCTCTTCCTCTTTCTGCTGCCTCAGTACCTCCACGTGTCTCATCCTGCGTTTTTCATCACGTGCTCGCAGCATCTCCACAAAGTCCAGCTGGATCTGCTCAACGCTTAAAAAAAACAAAACATCAAATATGCACACACGTTTATGTCTGGAAGGCAGTATGGAGAGACACATTAACCTAACAGTCATGTTTTTGGGCTAGGGGAGGAAGCCAGAGTACCAGGAGAGAACCCACGCATGTACAAAGAGAACGTGCAAACCTCATGCAGAAACACCCAGGACCTTCTTGTGGAGAAGTGCTACCAACTTCTCCACCAATAAGAAGATGTGCAGTCAAAACAAAGGGATCCTAACCTCTTTAAATGATTATTGTGCAGTTCATCTCTATTTGGATTACATAAATCTAGGGAAGAGTGAAATAATGGGGCCAGAAAGAGGCCATATTTCTTTGGTTTTTAAAGTATCAAATCAACCTGCTGAGGCCTTGAGCTGTCTCACTGGAAGATTCAGTCCCTGAGGCGCCGCCACTTGCTGATGGTGTTCTTTCTGTTGGGCTGGAGTCCCCATCTTGATCAGCAGTACTGCTGCTCTTCACCCTCCTCCTCTTCTCCCTCTCCACCTCCTCCTCATCTTCCATCGTCCACTGACGGGCAAGGCTGGTTGAGAACGGACAATGTGATAGCATCAGCGAATATTCAACTGACAATAAAACAGCGAGACGACGTGTTTTAAAAACAGGAAGACGTTCATAATAAAAGGTTGTCAAGTGAATCCAACTGCTCCTTTTGGTTTCCCAGAATGTAGCGACTATAGTAGAAATAACTGTTACGCCAAACCTGTTTTACGTGTTCAGCCTTCACTATTCTCTAGGGAATTTTTATCAAACCCATTCAGCTTGGCATGACAAAACAATCAGTAAATCACAAAGCCAGGCACACAGCCGCTTGAGTGAAAAGTTTCCTTCCATTCAAACGCAGAAAATGTTTTCTAAAGACTCAAAATTGTGAAACATAGAAACGACTGGTACAGGAATAACAGATGATCTAGTAGCAAAGATCCAGTCTTCTTATTCAGAGCGAAATCAAAGCTTGAGCTCAGGTTAAAGCGAAAGTGCGTGATGTTCCACTGTCTCTTCACAACAGGTGACATTGTCCATGTTACAGAAAAGCCAGCGTTAGTCTTACCTGGACAGAGCGGACCAGTTTTTCCGACTGATAGACATGTTGGGAGGAAAATGAATTCTTTTTCCCCAATACACTCGCAGAGGGCAAGAAAAGCTCCACAGGCTGGCACTCTGAGGGAGGAAGTAACAGAGTCGGTGAGGCACAAAGCAGTCCACCTTTAGCTCAATGAGATGTCACATGACCAGAGAGGTGAGCCTTCCACCTGACAGAGAGGGGGAGGTGGGGAGAGAGGGAGCTTCTCTCCTTTTTTGGTGAAAGTGTGGCCCTGTCATGCATTCTTATTTATTATCATTACTATTGTTAAGTATGTATAACATCTCAGGCATATCATTTGCACCAAAGTTAACTAAAAGGTTTTTTATAACAAAATGAAAAGTTTTAGGCAAATTAAAACTAAGCCTTGATGGGAACAAAAGATACGAATACAATTACAGCCAAAAACCTGCACGAGTGGCAAAAGCTCAGCTTCTCTGAACGCACGTGTTATATTAGCAAGTAGGTTGCTGTAAGTGGCAGCGAGATTTGGTGAGACTGTTTGCTTTGCTGTTGGAGGACACTCCTTCCTTTGTTGTGTGCCGGACTCTGACCCAGGCTCACACACACACACACACACACACACACACACACACACACACACACACACACACACACACACACACACACACACACACACACACACACACACACACACACGCACACACACACTGTCCACCTCCTCTGAGTTTAAATATCCCACCCAACCCTGCATGTTTCATGACAGTAAAGAGTTTGAGTCTGTAATGAAGTCCACCATATTTTTGTTTTTTCCCCCTGCAAACATGAACCTTCTTGTCTCACGCTTGAAGAAAATATCTGTGGAAGTAACATGCTATCAAACAGAACTGCATGCCATCATTCAGTA
This sequence comes from Fundulus diaphanus, assembly GCA_037039145.1. Taxonomy (NCBI): domain Eukaryota; kingdom Metazoa; phylum Chordata; class Actinopteri; order Cyprinodontiformes; family Fundulidae; genus Fundulus; species Fundulus diaphanus. The sequence continues at coordinate 32,040,542 of CM073129.1, read as the reverse complement.
AGCTTCTGCAGCTCCACATTTGCCCTGTGCTTGTGCTCCTGTGAGGTCTGAAAACTGTTTCTGGCCCAGAGTTGAATATATTACTTACATTATTATAGCTTTATTATAAAAGCTTACATTCTTGTAGCTTTATATATATTGCCAAAGGGCAATACTTTTTGCATTCAACGAGATAAGGTGTTCAAAAAAGAATGAAAGGACAGTTTTGTTTTTTATGGATATGCAAAGCAAACAGCTGTTAAGGATGTTTAGCAGCTGTGGTGAGGATACAGCCATCTTAGCAGCAGACATGTGCAGTAAGCATATCAGCAGAAATGTTCCAGTGGATAGTCTCTGAAAGATACAGTAACTCTCTGCTGTATTGGGACTGTACTTTATATTGTAAAGAAAAGAAACAATCATAGCTTTCCCCTTCTTTAAGGTCACATATATCATGTTTAAGTAATTTCAAAACAAGTAAATTTGAGAAAATATTGTTGTTGTCAAGTACCTCTTATCTTAATTTTTTTTTTTTGGGGGGGGGGTGTGCATATTTGTTTTCTTGTGAAAATTAAATCTACTGATGACCTTTCATGGCTCTCTGAGGTTGTATTGACACATTCCAGTGCAAAGAATAAAAAAGAGCATGCAACATTGACCAAACAGTATAAACCTACATATAGAAGAAAGGTGTTTCCTTCATTTCTCAAAAAAATTATCTTTTGAAGATACAAGGTTTTTGCCTGGCCACAGCGAGGTGTAAAGAAATTAAAGAAAAGGTGCAGTAACCTATATTTTGTTGGTTTGACCTTTTGATTTAACTTTAGGTACCAGTCTTATTGGGACACATCTGCCCAACAATTATACTGACTCTGATTAAGGAACCACATTTTCTTGCTTTAGCTGAATGTGTAATACAATTTAGTTTGGAGATTTTTTTCTCCTTAGTAAATGACATCATTATTTAGCATATGTCTCATGTTTGTTGTGATTGGGAGGAGCACTTTTAATAGTGTGTGCGTTTTCTTTATTAATATATGTATATGAATATCCTTTGCTTTTTTAAGTTCATACATTCTAATTTACACTGTTAACTATTGTTTTACGGCCTTTGCTTTGTAAAAACAACAATTTACACAATTTTAATGGAGATATTTTTTACAGTCTGTTTTGAAACTGGAAAGGGTATATATATATATATATATATATATATATATATATATATATATATATATATATATATATATATATACCTTAGTAACAAATATACCCTTTAGGTAAATTCAAGACATTTATGAAAAAAACTGGGGGCAATAATAGAATAAAATACATGTTGATAAATCACACATGAAAAAAAAAATGTCTGTAATTATTTTAATCCTTTAAAGCAAAGTGTTACAATCCATAAACTCACGGCACATACGGTAGATATATTTATGAAGCAACTACACCAACATGCAGTTTAATTTGCATGATCATTAGCTTTCTCTGAGTATGCTGCATATTAAAAAAACAGCTATTCTATTTCTATTTTGTAAATGTTCATTGTAATGTTTCCGTTGAATAAAAAGTGTGAATCACTACCATGAACTTGAATGAGCAGTCAGCTGAACCAACGAGAAAAAATAGGTCTACCTCGTGCAGAAACCTTAATTTACATACAAAGCAAAGGGTGGAATATCTCACAAATGTGGGCACATTCTCACAACCACGGTAGGAATATATCCACAGATGAAGTATGAAAAGGAACCACATAGGTTGCAATAAACAGGAGCAGATCAGCATCAGCAGCTAAAAAGATGGGCATCTTTCTGTCTTCACTGAGCAGAACCTTTGGCAGCATCAAACATCTTCTTTCTTCCCTCCATCCCGGACATGGCCTCCACGTTCTTCCTCCAGTCGCTGTCCTCCACTGGCCTCTTCTGCGGATAGATAGGCAAATGGATGAAGTAAAAATGTTCATAAAAGACCCAGTACAAGTCTCTTTGCTGGCGCAGTGGAGAAGAGCTGCTTTAGGAAACCTCATTGTTTGCTAAGCCTTTGAGTCTTGTGCTATAAAACGGAAATCCCCAAAGAGAACAGTGTTTAACGGCACTTGCGGAACTGGTTTCCTGATGTAATGCTGTTGGACATTCACGGATCTGTGCAAACACACAGACACTCACAGGTACACACCTGAATAGACTAATCCAGAGATGTGCACACTCACTGACAAATTGAGCAGAATCAGTCACAAAAGTGTACAATTGGATCTTTGTGTTGTGTACCACACCTCCACCCTGCACTGGCCAACTATTGGATTACTCAAACACACCTTTTGCATCCACATAAACACATTGTTCAGGTGCTTTGTGGCACACTGAGCCCTGACCTCATAAATGTTGCAAACCGGCCCCCTGAGGAAGGTTTCCCATTATTTTTTTGGAGGGGTGGGGTGGGGGTGTTTTGATTCTTCATTTATGGAGTGTTTTCTTTCTAAACTCACCTTCTCAGTGTCTTCTTTCTTAACGGACTTGAGATTAGCTCGGAGGTCCATGGAGACTTTGTGCTTAGAGCCCAGCAGCGAGCGAAGGATGGCGTCAGCAGACACACGAACGCGTCGAAGATTAGGCCTCTTGAATTTCCCCCTGAGGTCCAGAACCTTGATGTTTAGGTCTTTAATCTGATCCAGGGAGAGAGAATTGAGAGACATGTACTGGGACAGCTGCAGGGAGTTCTCGTTGGGCTGCACCCTCAAACCGTTTCCTGTATGACTGAAAACAAGCGTGAAAGACATTGTGCGCCCACCTCACGTGTGTTAAGCATCACTTTGGCCTCAATGTCATATCGTTCCTCATCGACCACGTCGATTTTTGCGTGGAGCGCTTTACAGAGATCCTACACACAAATACAAAGACAGATATGTAAAATAAAACTCATGTTCACATGAGAGGTTTGGAGCCTTTTACAGCCAAGCGGAAAAAGTTAGATTCTGAGTATTGATACCTGCAACTGAGCAAGACCCAGACCACCAGTGTTCAGAGGGGGGGCTTTCTCTGCAAGGTACTTCTGTTTTTCTTCCTCTTTGTCAAACATTTCCTGCTCCAATTCCTCTTTGGCCTTTGCCACCATCAGGCTCTGTACAAACAAATATCCCTTAGAAAATCTTTGTTTAGATTAAAGCCAAGAGAGTCAATAATTTGTTTTAAGGGTATTTGTTGAATGCCGTTGTCTCGACAGCAAGGGAGTCTCAGGTTGAAATCATGGTTTAGGGCTTTGTCTATGGTGTTTGCATATTCTCTACATGTATGAGCGGGCTTTCTCCGGACATTTTTTCACCCTCCGATACCCTAAAAACATGTAAGTTTACCTGGTCACTCCTTTATATGTGTTTTTGTGAATAATTTTTTATATCGTGTGTCTCTATGTTACCCTGTGATGAATCGACAATGTGTGAAGGGTTTCCCCCACCTCTTACCTAAGGACTACCTGTAAGGACTAAATTGGTATAGAAGAGGAATAAATGGTATTTGTCCATCTCTAATGCTCTCTTGTGGTCAAATACTGCAACGCATAAACTAGACAGAGACTAATATTTGGCAATGATGTTTCTTACCTTCAGCATCAGCTTCCTCGAGGCTGAAATCTTTGATTTTCTCTGCATGGGCAGGACATTATCAGCAGTTGTATTGCATTTCCACTAAGGCATTTTACTTATTTCTCAGTGAAGAAATGATCTTACCTCTTGCCTGTAAAGAAAGATTGGGCATAATTTAACAACAATCCCAGACTGAAGAAGCAATATTTGCTTTGTGATTTTGTGTTTGTGACTGAGTAAATGATCTATAATAGGAACCCAAAGTTTAATCACTCACACATGCTCAGGCATCCTGCTGATGATGTCTCTGGATGAGATACAAAAGAGATTAGCAACATAGCAGTTGTCAGTGTTTGTCTCTCAGCTTTAGATGGACCTTATCATCTGTCAACGCTCTTCGTGCTTGATTGCAGAGCAGAGACTAACAGGGACTATCCTGCAGGTTAATGCTGTTTTCGACATTTAGATTTCACTCTATAAGGAACATTTGTCCTTCTTTAAAAAATAAAGTCAAATCAACATGTTTGTTTGAGGCTGTAATGTTTAACAATGGTTTCATTTTAACAATATTATCTATATTATTTTGGTAGCAAATCCTGCTAAAGCATTTTGATTAGAATTTAAGTGGTTACATTAACTATTATTTTCATTTATTGTGTACACTAACAGGGAATGGTAAGGGAATGGCTATATCAAACAAATACAAGTTAGGAGCTGTTATAAAACTTATGGTTTATAACATGTATATGCTGAAGAAATTATTTATGGTTGTATCAGTTTAGCACTAATGCTGTTGAACACTAAGATTGTTCCCAATAAATAGCACAGATTAGCTGTGGTTGTCAGAGAATGTTTTAAAGGTTTATTACTTCTCCAGTAACCTTTTATACCCCATTGAAAATGTATTCTCTTTGTGTCAAACCAGATGAGGAAAATGATAATTAAATTGGAGCTATTGTATTTGCAAAAGTAGAATTGATTTTCGGTTTAACTGGTGTATTGTCTTTTATCTATCTGGTTACTACCAGGATTGTGGTGTTTGGAATTCCAGCTTTTTAAATAAATTGTGACTTGCTGGAGGTTTTGTCTTCCTGTTAAAGGGGAGTTTTTGTCTCCACTGGTGCTTCATGCATGCTCAGAATTGCTGCAAAGCCATCAACAACGCAGACGACTCTCCCTGTAGCTCCATGCTGTTTCAGGAGGAGTGAATGCTGCTTGTCAAGACTCGATACAATCCGCTGGGTTTCATTAGATAGGACATTTTTGACCAATCTGTCTGGATGATTTGATGGTATGTGACTTTAAAAAGTGCTTTGAGATGACATGTGTTGTGAATTGGCGCTATATGAATAAAATTGAAATTAACTGAATTTTCCAGTGTGTTGAATCAAAGGCATGGTGAGCTCATCACTGAGAGCTTTTATTCCTGAGTAGAGTGGCGGTTTGATAGGTCTCCAAGCAACTGCTCTAAGACAACATTTCTCCAGACTTTCTCCTCCTCACTTGATAAATCAGGGCTGTATATTGTATAATTCTCAGAACTGATACATTTCAGTTTTTTGGGTAAACTCATAAAAACATAAAACCAGACTAAAGTTTCAACAGTTTTACAAATGTATATAATTTGTCAGTTTTTCTGTAACATTCTTTAACAGCTGATATTTCCTCTAACCACATCAGTATTATAGGTTTCCGTCTTTTATCCAACAATGATTTACAACCCTCACCCACTATCTCTGTCTACCCCCATATTAACGTTCCCGCATCCTTTTCGTTATTAAGTCCGAGTTATGAATGGCACCGCATAAGACTTATTGGTTTACCAGAGCTACAAGCCGCTCTATTGGATTTGGAAAATTCCAGGGTGAAAACCCTCGCTGATCCTCCTCCTATCTCCTTCATCCCCATCTTTCTCCTCAGGATTATCTGTATCAGAGGAATTTGGAGTGGACTGGACTGTCTCCCCAAATAGACCAGACAACTGTGGAGGTGGGCTGTGCTGCCCAGCCTGGATCAGGGACTCGCTATTAGTAATTCATGGATGCTCACAAGCCTCTGGAGTGCAGTCATCTTGTCAATGCAAAACAAAACAAAACTTTACACATGAAGAGAGAATCCTTCAGTTCATTCTGATCCAGTTATAAATTACTTTTCAAATTATCCACTTAAATGGAGCTCGGTAGTTTATGCGTATTGTTAATAAAAAAAATACAGCATCAAGACAGAAACTAGATTCAAAGATACAAATATATCTGAATATCACATCATGAACTACAGAAACAGCATTACACCAATCTGTTGCTTAGATACAAGCTCTCCAGATATACGCTTTTGTAAACCATCCAATGTATGCAATCAGACAAACAATACATCTAAAAGATTGTGTAGACCCCAGAGAACTTACCAGTTTCCAAGATAGGAGAAAAGAGAAGTACCCGTGATATAGGTAGGGTGAACAGATCAGAGATGAGCCCAGTCGTTCTGTACCCCTCTATTTAACTGTACCACCCACTGTCTGGCACCCTCTTTTTTCTAAGTGGAGGCTATTATTAGGGAAGTCCATTTCTCTTTCAGGGTAATCTTTTCCAATCCATTTGTCTCTCATAGATTTATGTAGCTAAACCAGGACCAACCATGTAAAACTTGGAGATCACATCCCACAGGTGGGTGAAAGCCCTTTAAATTAACTTGGAAAGAGTTTGCATATTTACATTTTTTAATGCTCAAATTACTTGAGCTTTCAGAATCTTTAACAATACTTCTCGTAAGGTACAGGAATAGAGGACCCAAATGCAAAACCCAACACTGTGGCACAAAATCAGTAATCTTGAAATACAGTCCCAATCCAGTGAAATAAAAATCCCATCCCCAAGCAGAGGTTTCCAAAACAGATGCAGATCCAAAATAGAAGCTGGGTCAAAATCACCGAAAGTCAGAATTAAAATTAAAGCTGGTACACTTAGAACAAGGGATGAAGATGAACTGGCAGAGGGAAACTGTACAGGGTGAGGTATGACTAGACAAACAAACAAAGGAAGACAATCGGACACGGACAAAATTAAGGTGTGGCAAAGGCTGCATAGATGAAATTATTACTGGTTTTAGGCACCGCAGAGAGGAGCTCAGACCACTAGATATAGAAGGAGAGGGGGTAGAGAGAGTGTCTAGTTTTGAGATCTCCAAGTTTAACATCAGTGAAGACCCTAATTTGTATGTAAACTCATATAATGCTATTGGAAAGTGCATCAGAAACTATATTTCTTTAGAACACCAAAGAAGGTCCAGCTGTCTGCCAAACTGCTGGAGTCCATCTACTGAGTAGCGGTAGAAAGTGCATTAACATTCTGCATAACTGTTTGGGAACTGTTCAGCAGCTGACAGAGCAGCTCTCTAGAGCAGGGATCACCAACCTTTTTGAAACTGAGACCTACTTCATTAGTACTGTGTCATTCGAAGGGCTACCTGTACTGACCTTTGAACTAGAAGAGTCTGAGTTCCCCTTAACTTAACGCAATATAAACATGTTTTAATGCTTTTGTCATTTTTAATCTATTTAAATACTTTTATGATTCAAAAGGGAGAGCAACTGAATAAAATAGCATTTTAGATGCAGCTCACTGGAGGGTAGGGCTATTTTTTGAACAGGCTTGAGGGGACCACATATGGTCCTTGGGGGCTACCTGGTGCCCGCGGGCACCGTGCTGGTGACCCCTGCTCTAAAAGGTGGTTAAAACTGCTCAGAATACCATTGGTCATCTACTAACTCCTCTGGTAACATTTACCAGTCCCAAGGTCGCAATGGGATCTGCAACATTGAGAATAAACTACACACCCCGTTTAGCCTTTTACATTTCACCTTATTACCCTCCAGCGGACGGTACAGGTCTCTAAGGACACACACTGCCATGCACAGGAACAGTTTTTACCCAAATGACATCAATGACCTGAATTCTGTCTCCTCTTGTCCAATTCCTTCTAAAATGATAATACCAGTATCTCTAGATTCTGAATTCAAAAGCCACTTCGGAATTGTAATAATTTACAAGTCATTTTGTAGTGTGGTCATAGCCTTTTACATTTTTTAACCTTTTTCAAATCTGTTTTTATCTTCATTTGTTGCTAAATGTTTATATTGTATATTATTAAGGTTATTAATGCAGTGTGTATATGAGTGTGTGCGAGCAGAATAAGAAATTAAAGGGGACATATCATGCAAAATCCGCTTTTTTAGCCCATAAATGCATTTTGTTGTGCATTTGGAGTCGCTCTGAATGCAATAAAGTTGTATGTTGTCTGTCCAGGTGTTGCATAGATATATTTATATTGTTTTTGGGTCATATTTTTCAAGCCGTTCAGTTTTTTCTATTCCCTATTTTTTTTAGCAATTACGTCACAGTATTTGCTGTGGAACTGCGAAACAAGGTCATGGACTTTTGGCTAACCAATTTTGCAAATCAGCCATTTTTATTTCTTGGTTTGATTTTGTAGTCCAAGCTTAAGGAGGCCATAGTTACAAGTCAAAATGTTTGGTTGTTGTGTGTATTAACCCACACAGTAAAAAGTTTCTGTGCCACTATATAATTGTATCTCTGCTATCAAACTACAAAAATGGCTGAATGGGCTGGAGCGGAATGCTCTGCAACCAGGAGGGGGGGCAGAGTGTGACGTGCCTCATTTGCATTTAAAGAGACCACCCCAAAATCACTTGCTCTCAGATGCGCCTCAGAACAGGTGCAAAAGAGGACAATAACAAGGAATTCTGACGAAATTATAGCAAAACTTTATTGACCACTTCTAGAAACAGTTACATTCATCAGTACGTCCGTAAACAGCACGCTGTTGTGTGACGTCTCCTTCTATTATCTGTACTTGCAGGTCGCTTTGCAGTCTTGAACCGTTCAGACAGCAGTATGACTGCAGTCACATTTAACAGTAGTATGAATAGCCCCCCGAAACAATCTGATTTCAGCAGAAAATTGGAATTGTTATCAAGACCTGCAGTGTGAACGTGGCCTTACTGGCATCCATGTTTGCAGGCTACCGCTTTTTGCTAACATAAAATACCAAATGCTGCGCTCTGAACCGAAGTAGTTCTGCACCGTACCTCTAGGTTTGAAAGGAGAAAAACTTTACCAAGACATTGTTGAATGAAAGGACCAATTGCATATAGGGAATGCTACTACCATCCACGACCAAAGAGAATGATTTTGGTTATTTTTACTGTAAAATTTCTTACTTATTTCTTCTTTAATTGATGTTCAAGTCAAAAAGACAGGAAGTGGTCAGTTTACACAATGATGTAAAATACTATGTAATTGTATGAATGTACCAGACAAAAAGTGTGCAAATAATCATTATCAAAAAATTGAGTCTTCAAGTTAAAGAACTGTGCAATTTGCATGAATGTCCAACCAAACTAAAAGTGTCCACTAGACATTGGCATATGAGAGACAGTATAAATAATTCTCAATCAGTTCAAGAACCTGTGGGACCAGTAGTATGTTTGGACACATGTAGCAGACAATGGACTGGGCTGATGGTTTATTTGATTCTCAGTAGGGGTGATAGCACTCACAGCTTTGGGAAAGAAGCTGTTTTTAGGTCTAATAGTTTTTAATTTAATGTTCCTGAATCATTTATTTGATGGAAGCTGGACAAACAATGCATTGTTCTGGTAGGAGGGGTCTGTGCCTATACATTTGACCCTTTCTGGACACTTGTACCATAAATCATGTCTAGATCTTGCAGATGGCATCCCACAATCCCTTGTGCTGACCTCACCACCCGTGCTAAATCCTTCCTTTCCAGTGCCGTGGAGCTCCCATACCACACAGTCAGGCTGAGACACAGGATGCTTTCAATTGTTGCCCTATAAGTTTATGAGCAGCTGAGCAGAAAGTCCAGTCCATTTCAGTTTCCTGAGAAATAAGAACCGTTGTTGGGTCTTCTTCACTAGGTGGGAGGTGTTCACAGTCCAGGAGAAGTCAGACAAGATGTCAATGCCCAGTATCTTTATGCTGTCCACTCGCTCCACCAACTCTCCATGTATGCAGAGAGGAGCATGTTCAGTCTTCCAGGACCTACTGTAGTTAACTATGACCTCCTTGGTCTTGCTGGTGTTCAGGATGAGATTATTCCTGGAACACCACTGTGTCAGACTGTTGACCTCTTCTATGTAGTGAGTGTCATCATTGTTAGATATGAGACCCACCACAGTGGTGTCGTCTGCAAACATCACAACCTTGTTTGTGGGGTGGATAGCAAAGCGGTCCTGTGTGAAGAGGGTGAAGAGGGCAGGGCAGAGGACACAACCCTGCAGTGTGCCAGTGTTGAGGATCAGTGGGGCAGATGTGAGTTTCCCTATCCTCACCACTTTGGACCTGTTGGTAAGGAAGTCACTGATCCAGGAGCAGAGAAGTGCATATAGTCCCAGGATGTGGAGCTTCAGTGCCAGCATGCCTGGAAGCAGGTATTGAAGGCTGAACTGAAGTTCACAAATAGCAGGATTCTGCAGATGAGTCAGAGTCCTTTGAAGGATGGAAAGTGGTTTTAAATGGAAATTTTAGTGTTATTTTAGGGAGACAGGCTGAAATTTAGTTTTATGTCATAAATATACATGACAATAAAGCATAATTTAAACTTTACATTACAGGTGGGGATATCAGAAAGTGAAGTTGTCTGAAATGACAGAACAAACTAAAACAGGCAGTTGTAAAAGAAAACAAAACCAGATAGAAAGCTGTAAAACTCTTAACCAGCAGGGCTGGACTTGACGTTACCCCACAGTCATTAGGTGTGGCGACGGAAAAACCTAGTGAAAAAAAAAACAAAAAAAAAAAAACAAAAAAAAACCTAGTGTCGTAAATAAGGGTGGAATCCACAATATCACTTTTTCATTTTTATTTTGTTGTTTTTATCTGTTTGCAACTGTAGCACATTGTGGTTTGATGTCAAATGTAAAGTGTATTACAAATAAAAAGTACTATTATTATTATTATTACTATAATAATAATAATTATTATTATTATTATATCTTTCTTCAGGTCCATATACCTCCCACTTGACAACCTCGGCTCCCACGTCTTACAGTCAGCAGTAAGTCTCTTTACTGACTCTTATTGTACATCCACTGACTGGACATCAAATGACTGGCTGTTCTGCCCGTTTGAACTAGTGATGCCATTCCCCAAATGCCACCTTAATAGCCAACAACTTACGATCCCACATCATAATTCATGATATTTTTCGTGAAATAAAGGCAAGGGGAGTCAAAGTTTTTATCCTGTGATGAGCGCTGCAATAGGAATGCCTCCACTCCAGAACCGGAGGAAGCCATGACAAACTGAAGTTGAGGATCTGTAATGCTGAGGATCAGGGACGAAGTAAAATTGTTCTTGAGCTCCTTGAAGGCTTGGTCCGCTTGAGGCAACCATGAAAACTTAGAAGTTGGATAGGTTCAGATATGTAAAAGTGCAGCAATGGTGCACTTGAAGGTCTCCCCCTATCCCAGGTGTGACGTTAAGGGGTGAATTTCTAAATAAGCCCATGCTTGTTTGGATGGGCCTCCCCCCCCCCCCCCCCCCTTAATACATGAACTTATAATTCAAAAACACTTTTTAAAATTTACCCAGGTTAGCTGGGGTAATCAATTAATTTGACTTACTTAAATATTCAAATGCTACACAAAAGAAATATGTAAGGGGGCAAATTTGTTTTTATACCGTCTGTTAGTACGGTAGCAGTTTCTCCATTTTAAATGAGCGAGACTGACCTCTAGTGGACCAACACTGGAGAAGATGCTCATTTTTTTAAGTGGAATTTTAAGGAGTCAAAATTTGACAAACCCTCATTCTCCTGTAACCAGAGCTGGATGGAGAACCCCAAAAATTACTCAAGTATGAGCTTCACAACGTATTATATTTTTATTTAAGCAAAAGTAAAAAGTGGCTATCCAAGAAGTTACTCAAGAAAGAGTAAAAAAGTATTCGGTAAAAAGGGCATTCAAGCGCTGACTACTTTATTATAACATTTGATTAAATAATTAATGATGTAATCAGATAGATGAAAAAAAATACATTTATGTAAATATTGAGGTATTTTAAGGTCAAACATAAGATAAATAGTAAAAAATGAGTAACATGTTCACAAAATAACAAATTCAGGCAGAACCAATACTTTTCAAAGTCAGATTTCTTTAACATAAAACTTATGAAACAAACATACTTACAGTAGATATTGTACATGTTTAAACGGGGTAAAGTACTTCCAGTGACAATATGAACTGTTTATTGTATCTTCACTTGATTTTCACATGGCACAGCAGATAGAAAATAGCATTGAAACAACGAAGCTTATATACCAACAAGTCTCACTTGACTTCAAGGTGTGTGGTAATTTCTTTTGGGTAAAACAAGCTTGTTCTTCGTTTAGTGAGATACTCATAGTAGGTATAGGAGCAATACATTTTACTCAATTAAGAGTACTGTTACTTCAAGAGAATGTTACTTAAGTAACAGTAAAAAAAATAAGGTGCATTAAAACTAGTCCTAGAGTTTTGTTTACTAAAGTAAATTTCACTGAGTAAATGTAACTAGTTACTATCCAACTCTGGCTGTAACCATTTGTTGGTTTATGTGACTGCATGTTAGTGCACATTCTGGATTGTGCAAAGTAAGCCAAGCCTGCAAGAACGTCTGAAAAGAATTTCCCAATGACGCGAAAGTCCACGCTCTCACGGAAGAGTACGAGTTCAAGAGCGTACTGCAAACCACTGAGCACACATTTTAGCATCTGCGACAGCCTGGTCCACATATTTGTGTGAGTATTTACACCTGTCTCTGAAACAGCGTCACAACCCACATGGTTTGGTATGAAGACCCGTCAGTGTGTATCTCCCTGCTCTTTGTGCTGCTCTTCGTCCATCGTTGATTCATGCTGTAAGGCTTGCTTCGGGGATTTCCACAGTAACGAAAGAAGTCACAACACAGCCCAGCCTTTATTCACGAAGAAAACACACACACGGAGACACACAACAAGCCTTAAATGAACAATGAAAGTGTGTCTTGCAAACCACAATCTGCTGATGCTCGGGCCTTACTGAATTTCCTTTTGGGTTTGCTGTTATAGGTGAATCTTGCAAGGCTGGATGTTTGCATGCACGTGCCTCAGGCTCACCCTGCTCCTCATTAGTCCTGCACACAGCTCCGAACAAAAGGTGTCCTCACTCTGGCAGACACGCAACTCCACGCTCTGCATTGTTGTGTATGCGGACAAATGTGGGGGGTTTCCTGGAGGCAAAACTACTGATTGACCGGAAACAGCTGAGCTTATAATTAAGTGGTATGAACATAAAATAGGCTGCAGTTGTTGTTTAGAATGAACAGACGCACATCCAGATGCAGATTCAGTGGCTCTCAAAAGTGAACACATCCCTGCTAAAATTGCAGGGCTGTGAAACTTAAAAAAAAGAAGCTAGAACAATGATTAATCATGGATCTTTTAGGAGGTAAAATGTGAAAAAAAATAAAAAGGTAATATGAAAAGGAACTTGGAGTGCGCATAATGTTGAACTAAAACTTTGTTGAAGCCCCCTTTGATTTAATTTCAGCGTTGTTTTTCTTCTTTAGTTCACACCTTCCATCAATTATAGAGAATCTAATTAAGCTGAAGTATAGTTCAGCCATGATAGTATAATTTGTCCGACATTTGCATCCTTTTGCTAGTGACATGGTTAGCAAATCCAAAGTCAAATTCTTTGTTTGTACCCACAAACCTGGCGAATAAAGTTGATTCTGATTCTAAAAGAGGTCACAAATGATCTCATTGGACAAAGGTATCAATGAGGAAAAGAGCACACTGCATTTGTTACCATTACAGTGTAGTGAACATAGTCATCAATTATCAAAGGGAATATTGGACCAAAATAACCAAAACAGGATGTTTTTTTTTCCTAACATGATGATGACAGCACCACACTGAAGCTGGTGAGGGAGGCCGCCAAGAATCTGACAGTAACTCTGAAGGAGCCGCTGAGATTTTATACAACTACTAGTTGTTTTCCACATATAACAATGATCTCCTGTGTCCTCCATATGTCTGGACGAAGAGAGATTGCTTACAGGAGCATTCCTTTCCCAAGAACACATTCAGGTCCAGCTAAAATCTCACAAAACATTGTGAGAGAAGATATTTACATCTGGAGAAACTAATCTGGGACGTTTAGGACACTATTCAAAAAGATCAGCACATCACAAAAAAAGAACACCACACTGGGAGTGAAACATGCGGGTAGCAGTATTGACATGCTCTGTGGTTGCTGATCTTCTGATTTAAATTACATTTTTATCAACGTGGATACAGCTGTGAGCAGTGTGACAAAGTGGTTTAGTTTGTGTTCACCATTTGTCCCTTGTTCTTGTTTCTGATTCATTTACTTTCTGTAGATGGCCATCTTGCTTAAATTTAAACATTAGTTTGCAGCTCTGCTCCACTTACTATCCCGGGTTTGTTTGTGTTAGCATTAGGTTGCAGTTTCCATCTATATGTTTAGGTTAAAGCTACTCCTGGATTATTGGTTGAATTTGTTTTATTTGGTTTCAAAGTATATTTATATTTGTTTTCCTTTTTACTCACCATTGTTTGTCCTTGTAGATCTGCAGGAGTATGGGAGGGGCCGGCCCAGTACTTCCTGCTTAAGTGACTGAGTGATGTCACTGATTGTCTGGCTGGGTTCTACCAATTAGAGGGTTTCTTTAGGAGTATTGCTTTGTTTTTCTTTAAAGTAACTTGACTTCTTTGGTATTACCTGGTTTATTTTTCAGATCATTTTATTATATAGAGGAGTTTGTAAATCAGATTAATAATTGTATTTTTGTTTTTCTGTTTAGTTTTCATGTGTTTTTTTTTCCTTTTTCCCTGTTTAATTGTGGTTTGGTCCACTCAAGTGCAGGTGTGTTTCTGCTTGATTATAAAACAGAGCTGTTGGAAGCTAAGAGGGAGAGGGGTGTTCTGAATCCTGTTGAAAATAAAAAGTCATCAGAAGCTGGAATTGTTGACTAAGGCTGTTTCTTCGGTTCACCTTGCTGACCCTTGACCTCACTACCCCACAAGCAGTTCTAAATACCTGTCAGGTTTGAGTAATTTCACATGTCGGCTAGAAACTTGTCAATTAAAAAGAGTCACATTTTCACAGTGAGTCTAAGCATACATTCAAATAAAAAAATGACTTACTTCACTAGCGGGAAAGTCAAGTTGTGATAAGGTCCTAGCAGAGTCCAGAGTAAAATCTGGAATGCCTCCATACTCATGCATGCAGGAAATTGCGCCTTAATATTTTTCTGTTTTCCCCCTAGACAAAATTTGTTTTGTTTTTCAGTTGAACTGTTATGGATATATGCCCCATTAAAGGTGGAAAAAGGTTTGGCAGTGATTCATCTTCAAATCTCAAAAAACAGTCATTTTAATAAGGGAGTCCAGACTTCTGAAGGCCACTATAAAGAAAGAAGTTTTAGAGAATGAATTTATTTATAATACTGTACATCATATCAGTAAACACATTTAGGAGAATTTGCCACAAGTTTCTTCTTCATGTTAAACTTCACGGGGACCATGATGCTTCTACTCCAGTTTCAAAATCACTTAAAGGGATGTTTTAATATTTTGTAACAGTAAGGCACAACGGGTAAATATATGTTCAACTCAACAGTTCCTCGTGTTTTCATTTTGCAGGAGTCTCCGAACAGTTAATCTATGACAGACGACTACTGCCATCCACAGTGAAAACTTCAAGCAGCGTGCTCTCGGTCCTACGATCCATAGTTGCTGTTGGGTTTTCCGCACATCCCAGGATGCTGTGCAGCAAAGAAACAAAACAGTGGACATAAGGGTCCACTTCCTCAACCTCAATTAGTTCCAAACACTGGAGATATGGAGCCTGGAAAAAAAACAACAGAAAAACAATTTTAAGGTCCACTACCTAAATGCTATTTTCAACATTCAGGCAGCTGATGATCCGCAACAGTGTGTTCACTTTTTTTACGCTGTTACCACAGCTACACAGTTAATTTGAGCACTTGGCTCCGGCGAGCTCGCTTAAGGAAGCTTTGCTGTGGATTCCTGATCTGTGAGCTCATAGTTCAGACTTTCAGACTCTTGGTTCATCCGAGGTTTCAGGCACTGGTTTCTGTAAATAACTAGAAAGTGACATGAATTTTGAAAACTGAGGGAAGGGGAGAGGGGGGGGGGACACATTGCTGTGCCTATATTTTCCTTCAAATGCATTTAAAAAAAAAGTGTGTGTGTCTCAATGTGTATGTTTAAAAATACTCTAGTGCCTGGTGAGGGAGAGGCAAGCAGATGTTGTTCTGGAGGCTCGCATTGCATCGTAATTATGTCCTCAAGTAAGAGTGGTTTGTGTCCTCAGAAGACTGATGACATAGTAAAGAAACCCTGAGATGAATGAGTGGGAGTGACTGGATCATCTAAACACTGTGGATTACCTCAGCAGGAACTTAGATAGATACTGTGAAATCACATGATACCCTTATCCCCAAGTGTCTGGGTGTTTTTATTCAAATAAACTCCAGAGTTTGGTGGTTTTTAGGTCTTTGGCAGCAGGACTTCTGATATTAAGAAGAAGAAGGGTTGGCTAATGATACGCATCTGATTCAATTAGGTGTTTATATCTGAAGTTAGTGGCTTGGATAAATAAAACAAACTTTATTTTAAAGTATCTTCAGAATAGCAAGGACCTGTCCAGGGTGTACCCCGCCTCTCGGCCATTGACAGCTGGAAATAGGCACCAGCACCCCTCGCGACCCCAATAGCGATAAGCGTGTTAGAAAATGGATGGATGGATGGATGGAATAGCAAGAATTGGCCAAAGTGCTGCACATATAAAATACATAATGAAATAAAATACATGAAAATTACTATTTAAGTAAAAGCAGGAATAGGAATAGAACCCTTTATACATGGGACCATACCCCAGGATGGGCTTTTGAAATCTCCTGTCAAACTGACAGTTTGGAAGGATGAAGGATTTAAAGAACAAAATATAATATTAAAAATAACGTTTACTAACCACTAACATTTTAACTCAAACCTTTCCTACTGTTGAGTCCCTCTAAAATGATGCCAGCGAAAGTGTTCAAATGACCAATGTTCGCTGTATGGAAGACATAGTAATATAGAACTGCGCCTCCCTTCACTTGCTGCTGCGCACTACTGTTCAGGTGACTGGAAGAGGGCAATTACACAATTGACATTAGTCATGTTTCCATCCAATTGTCGTGCAAGTCTTGAGCAAACTTTTAAAATGTCGTAAAAAGCAAAAGCTAATCAGACGCGTCTCCATTGACTGGTTTGGAGGGAATTAACCAGGGTACGCAAAGCCTGTTTTCGTAAGAAGTTACATTACGCATGCCTGTAATAAACAGGGAGTAGAGGTTGCAAACTAGCATGGGCCACACATCTAAAAACAGGAGATGTTTTCAGGAATGTTTTGCTATCAGGAACGTTGTAGTTGTTCTGTCACGTCGACTAGTATTGGCGATGTCCCATGCTGTCTGGAGACATAGAGAAAGAAATGCAATTCTATGTGTGTTATGGAAATATAACATAGCCGAAACAGCTGATCAGTCATGTGGGGTAAATAATAGCTACATCAGAATGTATTGGGCAAATGTGTTTCCATCTCTCAGTTTGCGCATGAACTCTTTTTCGCAAAAGCCATAAACCACCTCAAGCAAGTGTAAACATTTTCACGAAATTGAGGAAGTTATTTTGAATTCCCATCAATCTTTTTGAATCAAATATTTCAAAATCCACATAAAAACGTTGGTGGATACATGGCTATTGTACGCCCCACCCCCATAATGGGACCCTGGGCAACTGCCCTTAATAGCCCCAAGGAAACCTGTCAGGGCCCTATGTTCAACATGTTTTCTATATCTCAATATTTCTATATCTCTGATGCCACAGATTCGAACTCGAACCTTCAGGTCCTCAAACCATAATTTGTTTTCCCAAGGAGATGTGTGTATATATATATATATATATATATATATATATATATATATATATATATATATATATATACATAAAACATAAAAGCTTACTCAAACCACTGAGTCGACCTCCATCAGTGTTAGCCTTACCATCCAGTCAGAGCGCCTCATCCTCCCCGGTGCTGCCTAAAGGTGGCGAGTACATATACCGGTTTCTCCCGGTCCGCAGGGCCTGCTGGTTCTTGTACCGGACCAGAGCCAGGGCGATCTCCGCGTTCCACAGTGTGCCCTCCTGCGCGCACCTAAAGTCTATCTCCTTTCCTTTAGCCATGACCACGGTGAAGTAAACCATCCCTCTCTTGTACTCCACGCACTCCACCGTCTCCATGCGCTCGAAGCGCAGCTCCTTGGCTCTGGAGCTCCACGCCGACCCCGGAGCGTTATCATTGCCGCCGCCGCCGCCGCCGCTGCTTTTGCAGCTGTGCAGGCGGAGCCCTTCCTCCGTGAGCACGCAGCGCTTCTTCTTCCACAGCTGGAGAAGCCCGCTGCTGCGCTTCTCCAACAGCCCGTCTCTCATCACTTTCACCGGGAAGGACATGATGGCCTAAACTGCACGAAGAGACTTAAAACACTGCGTCTAGTCTTCGGCAGATGAATCCATTAACTTCAGTTTAAAGCCCCTCACAAAATCATACCGACTGCAGGCAGCCTGACTGTAGGGACAATAACAACGTTGAGGTTTCAGCCCACTCACACTGACAGCTCACCGTGGAGGTTGGCTGGCTGGTCTGGGCGGATGTGTTCGGACATGCCCGGCCCGGCTCCTGTGTGTGTGTATGGACCTCCTGAGCTGCAGCACCCCGCCTCCTGGCTGCTGACGGATAGAGGCGAACCGGACGGTTTATGCAACTCTCCTGTGCCGGTGTGAGTGCGCAGTGGTACAGGTGCGTGGGTTCGTCACACTGACCGCTTCTCTGGGTGCGTGGCAACTAAAATAGCCCCATTATTGGAATGAAAGCATAACATTTAAAATATGGTTTAAAGCATGCTGCTCATAGCAGCCTTGGCATCTTTTTCTTTCTTTTAACAGAATGTATATATTTCAAATGTATTCATCTATAAAAAGTTTTTTATAAAAAGGGAAAAATATGACACTGTTTTATTATCATTTCCACACATCAGACTTAATACTGCCTGAAAGGTTACACGATGAAGACATGATCGCAATCCAAACACCAAAAATACATGATACATCTTTCTCACAATCTGACATTAGAGATTTGTTGCTATTTTAAAGACGCAGGGTGACCACGTGAGCAGCATGAGGAGGTGTCACTGTCATGTTATGAGGGAAAATGAATAAAATGTAAAGAGGGCACATTTTTAAAATCTCAATACTTCCACACAACCTGGCCCCCTTTATTAATCTGTTTGTGAACATGTGCAAATATAGATTTGTTTACAGCATAAAATCCCTTAGAATCATGATAATAAAAAAAGGATTTTTGAAGCAAAAGCATTTCATTTCAGGTCTGGAATGCACGGACAGGGAGCATTTAATACATTTTATTTCAGAATTTTCATGAAATGAAAACATCTCACTGTCATTGCAACGTTAAAAGTTAAGTTATTTAGGAAGAGAAAGTGGATTGTATAGTTATAAAGTGTCATACAGAAAGAACGTTGGCCCTTTCCAAGCCTAAACATCTATAGTCCTACTCTCTAATTATTTTTTTTGGAGCGAGAGACGCCTGTTTTCTCTCAGTGCCAAAAAGTTGTGGCTAACTATTCTATTACCAGTAAGAAAAGAAAAAAACATGGATTAGGATTAAATAGCATTTGCAATCTTTGTGTTGGTTTCGTGGCTTTTAGAGGTTTTCTAATGCAGTGTTGGATGAAGGATGCTCCCTCCATCTCAATGGCAGCAGCCCGCCCTCTGCAGGCATGGAAAGCAGCTCAGTAGGATGGCGACACGCCTCACAGGTCCTCACTGGGTGTGCGCCAACGCCCCAGCTCCTAGTCCATACCCAAACCCCTTGGGACCGAAGTTTTTGCCGTAACAGCCTGTTGGAAGTCAAAAACAGTGTGTCATCACTTTCCACGCTTTAGTATCAATGTCCCATCGTTGACTGAAAGCTGCTTGGCTATAAAAGACCTTGAGCAAAAACCTTTTCATTGGTATGTTGCGGCTCAAAGCAAACATTCACCTTTGCTCTTCACCTACTGTGATGGCCATATTTATTGGCACCCCTGAAGGTGTGTAAAAGATCTTTAAACTAAATTCATATTCTATTGTTTAATACAATATTTAATTTGCTTGCACTCAGAGGAGAGAAATAAAACAACTATGTAGCTTTTTTTTTCAATTATTAGTACCCCTGACTATCTCTATGATTTTAATTAAACTGTGATTAAATTTATATTTTACTTTAAGATTATTTGAAACTCCTGATTAGTAATCCACAACTTGTGGATTACTAATTAGGTATTCCTGAAATGTGACATGACATTGAGATAATTTTCTTTTAGACACGAGGTCGTAGGTTGGATAAGGACCCATAATTATCCTACCACCAAACACTCTGAGGATATTAAGGAACGTAAAAGATATTCAAAGCTCACTGTTAGAAAAATGCAGTCAGTGGCATTTTAAGGTCATCAAGTCTCCCTATCAACCATCAGACACAAGCTACATGCAGTACTGTTGTTGGACAGAAGAGAGTTTTTGAGAGGACCCAGAACTTTAGACGATCTGTAAAGATTGTGTAAAGACCAAAGGACCTGTATCCCCTTCTCGGCATCCTGTAGCCTTGTGAAATAGACTTGTTAAAAACTAATACGACATTTAAGAAAAAAAAAAAACATTATACAGACAGTCAGGCACAGTGATGGTTGTGTGATGGTCTGGGAGAGGTTTACTGCTGACCAAGATGATCATAATTGATGGGACCACAAATTCTACTCTAAAAAATCCTGATGAAGATTTGGTCATTTTGTGCCCCTAGATTCAATTAACCTTAGCTATGCCAGCAACGTCCTGGCTTAAATGTGCCTGTAATGTTATGTTGTGACCTTAAACAGAGCCATACAGGCTTGAAAATCCTCCAAGTGTGGCTGAATCAAATTCTGCAAAGAAGAGCGGGTTAAAATTCATTTACAGAGACGAAAAAGAGTCACAAACCCTTTACGGGAGCTTTTTACCTCTAAGGGCGGCACAACCAGTTATTAGGCTTAAGTGGCAATTACTTTTCCCCATAGGGCCAGGTTGACAAGACAGCTTTTCGACTCTAATAAATTAAACATTTATGAACTGCAATTTGTCACTTACTTTGTCGCTCAAGTTATGTTTTTTTTCTAATATCAAAATGTATTTGATGACCTCAAAATAATTTGTGCAAGTTGTTAATGTAATAACAAAAGGGGCAAATGCTTTTCCATGGGACTGTATGCACAATTCGCTTTATGTATGGGTTGAAATATCTAAACTGTATGGATGTAAAGGGACAGTCACTAATTTTCAATTGGTTTAGATAGGATAAGTGATGAGTTTTAATCTCTGTAGTTTGCTTACTATATTGAAACCACACCTAAAAATAAACCTCTATGTGTGATGATCACAATATTAACAGGTTTAGCTTACAGTGGCAAAGGTTCCTCGTCAGACATGTTTTTTACGTTAATATTCATGGAAGTGTATCTTGATGTTTTCAACACAGGACACGTTTGTTTCTGAAACTGCACATAATTGTTTAAAGACCATTACACATGTTTTAACGCTCTCATTGCTGCTGTGTACTTGAAGATAACTGTCTGCGTTAGTGAGCCCCCTGCTGTTCTATTATGTATATTACAACTCACTTTCAAGGAAAAGAAGATGTGGTGTGGCTTAATCAACTGTGATGATGTGAGCGCCAGCTATGTTCTGGTAGGGAGTCTTATTATGATGAAGCAATATTTATCGTGCTCCTAGCATTGTTTGACATTCATTTCTGGCTTACAGATGGTCTCGGTTATGTTTGCCCTCGGGTGAAGCCTGGACTTCAAAGACTGCTGCAGACAGCCTCTGTCCCGGTGTGTGTTATCTTTCTATCTATATATATATATATATATATATATATATATATATATATATATATATATATATATATATATATATATATATATATATATATATATATATATATATATATATATATACTAAAGATGTAAGGTCAATTAAGTTTGGTTCTTCATATGCTCTGTGATGATACTGCAATAACCAACTCAGAGCAAAAGCATTGCAATTTTGTGGAAATATGTACATAGAGCCACAATTTTTGTTGTTGAAGCAACTTTTCTTATTAATACAGGACGTGGTTAAAAGCTCATAATAGACACATATTGTAGCTGCTTCATCATTACGCATCATCCTTTGTAGTCAGTTATTTGTCTTTGTCTTCACTTTTTCTTACTTTGTATGTATTTTTTTAAATCATTGAAAATTTGTCTTGTTTAAAAGAAAGGCGTAAACCTACATTATTTTGCATTTAATAATCTATTTGACTCAAAAGTTCAGTGCATATCTCTTTTGATCGACAGCCAAAATAAGCATATTATGAGATTACATCATAAAATACTTCAACTATTGATTAATGCCTGAACTGTCAGAGAGAAGTGCTCCTTCCATACCCACATGTGGTTATGTTGTCTACACACGGATGGTTTCTCTGTGAATTTAAAGCTTGGTAAAAGCAGCATTTTCTGACTTTGTTACATGGATTATACCTTTACAGTAGATTTCCCCCTCCTTGTCAGCTAGTGTGGTTGACTCAAGGCTTTTCCCACACGTGGCACAGGTGAAGCATCCAATCTTGTGCCAGGCCTAGAAAGAAGTGGATAATAAATATTAAATGATCATCATTTGGATGCACGAGCGTCTGCATATGGGAGGTTTTCTTACACTCCCTGCTCCGATCACTTTCTCAGCAGCATAGACAGCCTTGCCACAGCGAGGGCACTTGTCTGACCCTCCGAACTTCTGAGCCATCTTGGACGGGTTAGTGTTGGTGGTCGGGCGATGAGGGGCGGGTCTGATGGACAAGGAGGGCAAAACTGTTGACGAAGAGCTTTAAGCAGACATCCATAATTGAGTTTGTGTGTTACTCACGCCTCCTGCTTGATGCCCAGTGATTCTCCTTTGTCCATGCTGAGGGTTCCGGCACCCTGACCATACCCATAGCCTTTCGGCCCATACTTCTTGCTGTAGCATGCCTTGCAGTAGACTTCATCCATATGGACTGCTACAGTTGTGCTGTCCAAGTTCTTCCCACACACCACTACACAAATATATTCACATTCTCAGAGGGTCAGAAATGCATATATTATTGTTTTGCATATTTGTGTGGTCTTAATGTGTTTAGACAGGCCCCAAACTTCTTCCTAATATGGCACAGCTTTTCTGAAGAAGCGTGCACTCATCGAAATTCCTTAGCAGGAATGTTTGATAAGACAAATATCTACGCAGACCTCCATGAACCTACACTGATGGACTGATCTTGCAACCGCAGTTTGAGGTCAAATGTTTAAAATCACAGTGGCGAGCATCTTCATCCTTCAAGAAAAGCTAAAAATACATTCTGTCATGTTTTCTTTCATTTAATTTTAAGAAACTAGCTTGTTTGGAGTTTCCAGGTGTGGTTAATGCGTCACGAAAGAATGATTCAGGGCAATAATGTAAGGGAATCGGTTTAATGGGTTTTCTTTTTTTTTTTTCTTTTTTTTTTTTTAATGGGTAGACTTTAATGGGTTTTCACGACTACAATCAGAGGAAACAGCAGACTGTGTACTCACTGCACAGGAAGCAGGACTTGTGGAAGCTCCGCCCATCACACAGGACTTCCTCTGCAAAGTAAACCGTCTTCGAACAGCGGCCACATTTATTTCCTCCTCCCAAAGGCATCCTTGGAAATGGAACAAAACTGACATTAGACACTAAACCCAGAAGGTAATCAGCTTGATGTTTGCACCTGCGAGATGCTGGTGGTGATTTCTTTAATGAACAAATTCCCACTGAAAATAAAATGCGGCTGGGTAATGAAATATGGATTCCTACAGATGGATTGCGCAATATGGAAACTTTTTTAAAAAGTGCTGTGAAGAAAACAACTACAAAGTCTGCTTTTTAGTGTATTTGGATTGATGACGTCACAAGATCCACAAGAACCAAACTAATTAGTTGGTAACAACATAGATCCTGAAGCTTTCAAACTAAAGACTGAAGACAGTATTCTGTTCATGGCCTGCGTCTAGTTTGTCACCGATGACCCCCAAAGCCACGGTGGACACTGCCGCTGATGGTGAATCAAAATAGAAAAAAGAGAAAAACTGGCCGTATGTTGTTCTTAAGGTGACAAACTATCTCACGTGAGTTTGACGAATTTTACAAAGGTCTGATTGGTAGTTCTACGTTTGTTATTTTTTGTTTGTTTTTCTTCCAAGAGATCATGCATCAACAAGCTGATAACTTAAAAATTCTGGCACCTTAAGAAAATTGTACTCATTTTCTAACTGCTCTCTGTTGGGAAACTCTCTAAAAAAAACAAAACAAGATCCAAAGTAACATCTCATTTTTTCCCATGGGAAACTGTTTATTACTCAATTTCATTGCCCAGTGAAAGTACAGAAAGAAGTTGTCTGATGGACTATTAAATTCCTTCAGAAAAACCCTTTATATGAAACACATTTGAATTTCTATATTTGGTTGTCTGTAATTCTGGTTTTATTCAAGACTGTAATTTCCTGCCTCCTTCGCAGAAGCCGGTTTACTGTGGCTTCTGCGAAGGAAAAGCAGACATGTAACGGAAAGTTTTAAAAGGTTGGGCCAAGCGGTGACAGATGAAAGTTCCTCTGTTGGAAAAATTGACATGGTCTGTGTGAACCTAACAGGAAAGCATGACTTTCTAAGGACGTTTAAAGGTTTTCAGAATCTAAACGACTCTGGCGTCCAGCCTGTTTCCACCCTGAGTGTTTCCCGTCACGACCCTCCCAATCAATCCTTGTGTATCCACTTCCACATTCCGGGCTGTGTAAACCCCTCCCACCTCTCTCTGCCCTTTGTTCACATCATGTTGCGAGTGTATGTCTTGTTTTTCATCTGTCTTGTCTGTTTGTTTATTTAAGAAGGATAACAGTTCAGTATGTATCTAGTTGCACAAATATCACTTCCTGTTCTCTAACCATTTAAGGGAGCAGAGCTCTTAAAAACAGTCTTTAGTCACTTCCTATCACCCTAAACACATTTCCTGTTTTATCAGTGCAAGTCATTCCATGATTAACTCCAAAGCCAAAGAAACTGTCTGTATTCGAAAATGGAAATATAGCACTCCCAAATCAACATTGAACTTTTAAAATGCTTGAATATAATCTAATTTTAGATTGTTATATCCCAGCTACATGTGAAGCTGGAATGTTTCTTGCCTTAATGTCGATGTTCAGTCTGGGGAAGGATCAAACTACTCTTTGTAGGATTAGTTTGCTGGGTTTGATAAAAATGACCTCATGTTTTCCTTAAACTATATTCTAGCATCTAGCGTGGTTGATTTGGTAATAGATCCAGATCCATTTGGGGAAACAAAGAACAAACAAAGAGGTAGAGGGTGTGAAACGTAGAAACCAAAATGCCCTTCAGTGGTCAGGTAATTACTGAGAACTGAAGCTTGTGTATCTCACATTAAACAAAACGCACTGGATGCCAGTAAAATCAGGTATTTCAGGAATGTTTTTGCTCTAAACAGGAAAAGAAAATTAGCTTCTCAGAATTCCAAGAACAACAAGCCTATAACGGAGAAGTTCTTTTACTGTGGTAACTTGTATGGCACTTTAAGAGCATCTTTGCACTTTATTTAAAGCACTTTAACTAGGACTATTTTAAGCACCACACTTTAAACAAGACTTCAACATCAACAGCCATTTACACAAAAGATGTTTTAATTATTTAGTGAATATTTATTGAGTATTTTAATAATTGGCATGTCGCCTTTTGTTCATGGCCGCTCCTCATTAAAGAATGCTGTGGCTGCCTGTGAAGAGAGTTGTTACTTTGAGCAATTCAGGTCTACTGTTTAGTAAACCTTGGCAAATGTTTATGTGTAAACTCTAGTTGTAAAAGTCTGGGTGTAGAGAAGTTGCTTGTTAAGTTATGATTATTCACCTTTCGTTTCGGTCTCCTCCCCAGGGTGTTTGGACAAATGCTTCCCCGGCTATTTGGACACCATTTAAAGGTTCTGGGATAGGCAATGTGATATAAGAAAGTGTGGGGAATTTCAATGCATGGGTTTTGGTGTTTTCATGACAGTGTTGAGGTGTAAGTTGAAAATATTAAACATTTACTTCTTAATAGTAAACAGCAAAATGTATATATTTGTATTTATTGAAGTATAAGTTGTGTGTTTATATATAGGAATGATTTAATTTAGTTAATCCCCCTGTGAGTAAATTTTGGTTTGGTCCTAAAAACAGATGAGACTATTTAAGTTTTTAAAGAAATTAGATATTTTTGTTGCTGTTGGACAGCCTCACATGCCACTGATTGTGGACATTTTCATTTGTCATATGACAGTTGTGCATTCCAACAAAATGTGTTTTCTGCCTTTAACCCATCAGCCTTAGGGAGCAGTGAGCAGCCTAAAGCACCCAGGGAGCAATCTGTGGTAAGGGTCTTCCTCAGGGACCCTTTGTTGTAGTCTGCAGGGTTCATACCAGGTACTTGCAGCCTTCTCAGAATGCAAGCGTGCTGCTTTAAACACTAGGCCACCACTCCCACTCACACTTATTGTCCAACAAGTTCTGCTAAATGTGGACAAATAAACACCTGCTGTCTCCACCATACTCTGCCTTCATTTCAGTAAGAGGTGTCCCATTCACGCTCTAGAGAGGCGATGACTAGAGGTGAAAAATCACCAGGCCAAGAGTTGGAGCCTGTTGAAGGAGCCGGAGCTTTATCTGATCTAGAGGCCATGGTAGCCACTAACCTGGAAGAGCTAGCAGGATTGATGCAATCTTTTATTCAGTCTCAAGCAGCCAGGGGCCAGAAGATGGGGAAAGACTTGTCTCGCCAGGAGCAAAGCTGGGAAGGAATGCAACATAAATTTGAACAGATTCTACTTTAAGTAAATACCACACGTGACAAACCTGATCCAACAGAAGGACAACCAGCCCCCACAGTGTCTGAAATATGTGAAAATGAATCAGATGGTAGAGATGTCCTGGTGACCAATGGTTCCAAGTCTACAATTCAACCAAAATGTCCCCCCTTATTACCAGATAAACCTTTTCTAAGCATGTTTGTGAGGATGATCCAGATGCGTTGTTGGACCAGAGATGAGTGGTCTGTTCATCTTGTGTCCTTGTTGACAGGAAACGCCTGCACAGCTAACATTCTCATGGACTCAGCAGACTGTGAACTACGACAAAGTGAAAGAGGCAATCCTGGTGAAATATAAGATCACTTATTGACACTGTTTCAGATTCCTGAATGTTGAATCAAGTGAGAGCCCATGTGAACTCTATGTAGGACTGAAAGCCTTGTTTTTGTTACACCTGAAAAATCGAATGGGCAAGACATATCCGATAAGATAATTGTGGAACAGACTTTGGAATGGTAAACCCAGAGCTGGAGATCTGGATACATGAGAGTGACCCAAAGATGGCAAAGGAAGCAACTAGCCTCGCAAAGGATTTCACGTCAACCAGGAAGGGGAGCAAGAGCACCTATTTTGCTCAGGAGACCCACTGAGCTCAACCAAGTATGTCCACTGATCAGGGCTCTGCTTGAGTTCAGGCCAGCATTTCTTCTAGTTCTAGGTAGCCGCCTTCCCAAAGACATCATAATGTTAAAAAGTCATTTCCCAATTCTATAGTTCAAGATATCACTTCAATATCTTTGGCCATACACAACACTTTGTCCCTGCTCTTAAATCCTGGACAAGCCATTGGTCCCAGTCCGACACAAGTGCTGACTGGAACCAATGGCTGCCCTACCTTCTATTTGCCTACCAGGATGTCCTACAGCTTTGCACCAGCTTCTCACCCTTTGAACTATTGTACAGCAGCAGAGTGAGGCGCTCATTAGAGCTGCTGAAGGACTACTGGGAAGACCCCGAGTTGGAGGAGGAAAACATCACAGCATATGTCATCAATATGAGACAGAGGTTGGAGGAATCTTCATCATTTGCACAGGGGGACATGACAATAGCTCAACAACATCAAAAGACCCGGTTTGATCCCTGAGCAAGAGAGGGGATCTTTCTTCCAGGACAGAAGATACTATTACTGCTTCCCATCCACCAAGCTGCAGTCAAAATGACATGGACCATTCAAGATCACAAAACAAGTGAGAAAAGTCCATCCATCCATCCATCCATCCATTGTCTTCTGCTTATCTGGGGTCGGGTTGCGGGGGTAGCAGCTTCAGTAGAGAGGCCCAGACGTCCCTCTCCCCAGCCACTTGGGCCAGCTCCTCCGGGGGAACCCCAAGGCGTTCCCAGGCCAGCCGAGAGACATAGTCCCTCCAGCGTGTCCTGGGTCTCCCTCTGGGCCTCCTCCCGGCGGGAC
This sequence comes from Fundulus diaphanus, assembly GCA_037039145.1. Classification (NCBI taxonomy): domain Eukaryota; kingdom Metazoa; phylum Chordata; class Actinopteri; order Cyprinodontiformes; family Fundulidae; genus Fundulus; species Fundulus diaphanus. Next base: position 32,012,390 of record CM073129.1, on the reverse strand, counting down.
GTGCCCGGATTGCATCACCAGGGAGGCGTCCAGGAGGCATCCTAACCAGATGTCCGAGCCACCTCAACTGGCTCCTCTCGACGTGGAGGAGCAGCGGTCTACTCTGAGTCCTCCCTGGATGACTGAGCTCCTCACCCTATCTCTAAGGGCGAGCCCAGACACACTACGGAGAAAACTCATTTCAGCCGCTTGTATCCGGGATCTAGTTCTTTCGGTCACGACCCAAAGCTCGTGCCCATAGATGAGGGTAGGAACGTAGATCGACCGGTAAATCGAGAGCTTCATCTTTTGGCTCAGCTCTCTCTTCACCACAACGGATCGGTACAGCGCCCGCTTCACAGCAGACGCCGCACCAATCCGCCTGTCGATCTCCCTCTCCATCTTCCCCTCATTCGTGAACAAGACCCCAAGATACTTAAACTCCTCAACTAGGGGCAGCACATCCTCCCCAACCCGGATGTTCCTTAGTTGCTCCTCGCCCTCTAGTGGCGATATGCGGTACTACCGCTCTCTGGGATTGAAGGCGGTAGCAGCAAAACAGAACAGCGCGGCGCCCGTAACATTCAGGAAGTTATGCTTGATATTGTGATATTTCGGTGTTTGCGGAGAGTCAGGGGAAGAAGGCAACCATTGGTGAATTTACTTGAGAAAGTTGGCTTTTTGGGAAGTGGATGAGACAAACGAATGTCTAATAAGGATTTACAGACGCAGGAAACAACGACAGATGCTAAGGTTCATTGTGCTGCTAAGCAGATTCATCTCTGGAAACCGTGTGGCACGGTAAGGAAGCTAGTATTATTATGAATGTCTGAAATTTGTCTGAATGGAGTGTGAATCGGGACGTGCAGCCAGACTGCCGGAAAACCCGCGGACAGTCAGCTGACTGTAAGGGGATGACGCGGTCTGCTCATGCGCTCTTTATCAGAAAACTGGGCCAGAAATAAAACCAGGCCGAGACCTACTCAAGAGCTGGTCTGCAGTTAGCGCGGTCCGGTTCAGTCTGCTGACCGTTTACACACAAGAGTTATCTCGGTTACCGAGCTCGGACTGGTCTCGGCTCGGTTAAAAAGTGTAGTGTAAACGGGCCTATTGTTTCTGTTTTATAAATTGGATTTGTCTATTTTAACTGCCTGATAATTGTTTTGAATCAGCGCTATATAAATAAAGAGAATTTAACAGAATTACCTACGTTTCCAGAGTTAAGATCCACTGAAATTTTAAGAACATCTCTTAGGACATATACTATGAGAACTGAGTACCAAAGGACAGTAACCCTACCATTGGGTTTTGTATCTTACTTCTGTTCCTCAGGATAGACTATCCCCGTACTACAACACATCTGATTTAAAACAGTGGGTCAATAACAGTCCTCCGCTCATCTCAGTGACCTGATGAACAGATCATTGTAACAGGAGCCGATGCAGGATAGTGGACCCAGAGGATCAGGGTTGGAAAATGCTGATTTCTAAAATCTTGCTGTTGAATTTTAGTACATGTTGGTGGTTTAACGCAAGTTTAGACAAGTAGCTGCACATACAGTTATGTGGGAATGTGTTCGTAAAACAGAGGGAGTGAGAGCAGGTACAAATCAGGAAGTTTGCTCACAAATTACATGTGGCTTCTTGTGACCTTAGTGAGATGACTTCCTCTTGTTTGCTGCTTTATATACGTCAGCGCTTTGTTACTAGTTGCAGTAACTTATCACTGTGACGCCCGCGTACTCCAGTGGATTTGAATTTAAATAATTCTTGTGTTTTTCTCCCCAACAGGCATGAGCACATTATTGGAAAGAAAGTCTTTGAAGCTTTTTTCTACATAAAAAAGAAGATATACATATATGCTAGCAAAACAAAATCCTACTCACCCAGCGTTGGTAGATGCTGTTGGTCTAAAATGTGGGGTGAAATCAAGTTGAATGCAGCCTCAATGCAGGAGGGTGTGTTCAGGAAACCAGACGTCCAAAGTGGCACACAATAACTGCCTTTTAATTTAAGAGAAATGTGGTGCCCATAGGTTTCAATGAAATTCCCAGTGGTGGAGGTCAGAGCACAGAGCGGTTTTATGCTTCTCTTCTGCGTCCGTCCAGATGTGCAGAAAGGGAGGAGCCTTGGTTGTTGTGGCTTCAGTGTGCAAAGCACTGAGGAAGAGAGAAGTTTCTGAGTAACTCACCAAGCAAGAGAGACACAAGAGTGAAAGTGGGTGGGATCAGAGATGATTAAAGGAGGCTGTGACCTGTTCTGTCTTTTCAAGTGGAAATTACATTTTGTGCCTATGAAGACATTAAAGGTGTCACAAAATGTGCTTTATTTCATAAGTCCCAGGCCTTACGTGTCAGTGTTAGGGAATGTTAAGAATGTGAGGTGGGGTTCTGTTTAGAGGTTATGCCTAAAGACCTTAGCTGCACTACATAAGTTATTAATCTTCAGCCAATGACAATAACAAAAGCAGATTTGAATTTTATCACTTGCTTAGCTGCAGCCAGCACAACATGTTTTATGTATATGTTTTATATATATATTTGTTTTATATATATATATATATATATATATATATATATATAAAATATATATATAAAAATATATATATATGCACTTTATTTTGTTTAATCATGAAAATGATTGGGAGTGACACACATCTGTTTAGTGAATGCATTAAGTGTTCACTTGCTACCTAAAAAAAAGGTATATTTACAATAAGCAAACAATAAGAGGATGGTTCAGTGGTGAATGTTAACTGAAGTGGCCTCCTAATTTAAATGCATCTTAACATCCAGTCGGCCCTGTATGCATCATACAAGGCCTCAGAAACAATTTCTTATTAGTACAAAGCTATGTATAGAAAACAAATAATATCATAGTTTCACTAAAAATGTTATACCGATTTTTATACTAAAGGGAAAATGCCTAACATCTCTAGGTAAGATATTTGCTGCTTAACCTCCTAACAGAACCTCACTTTCAACTATGTGTATGGTCCCAAAGAAGGATGTATTATTTTCAAAATGTTCACAATGTTTTATGTAGTCAAGGTTAGGAATGTAGTTTTTTATGATCTGCTATATAGGTCTTTAAATAGCTAAATAAGTCAAAGGGTGCAAAAACAAAACAAAAAAATCATAAACTCTGAATAATGTAATATTATTATTAGTAATTTTGTAATGCAATTAAGCAAATTTTTCAGGCTAGCTCTGTTTAGAATGTAACCTTTAAAATGTGATGAATATACAATGCAATTTTAAAGCAATTCCAAGTTTATTACCACAACATTAACTGACATTTTGAGGATAAAGGTTACTCAAATATGCTTAATGAATGAGAAACAATAAGGAGTAGCTCACTGAAGCAACTCGTTAATATGGAATAGAATATTGTCAATGTTAGGGCTCTCTGTTATCAAAGGAGGGAATATTTAGTTTACAGCACATAAGAACAAAAATGAAGCATTACCTACAGTAGCTATACAGGAAAAAAATAAACCACAAGACAACAAAATAAAAACGTTAAATACACAAATAAGAATCTGAAATAAATTGCGTGCAAAGCTTTACAAACAGCAGAAAGTGAGCTATCAGAACAGACATTAATAAAAAATAACAGAAGGCTTGCTAGTTATGTACACTGATGTGGTGTCATTTAGTACAAATAACGGTTAATGAACAATGAGAACAACAGCATACTATTTTGATTTTACTGTTGATTATACTAAGCCCAAAAAGAGGAGGAAATGAGAAGCGCATGGAAGGAACGAGCGTTCATTTATTAACAACTCATAAAATAGTTATAATAAATATCATGTTGCTATTATTATTGGTATCAAACACTAGCTAAGGCAGGCAACTTTTAAAACGCATCTAGTATTTACGTAACGCTTGAAGGGATAAAAAAAAAAGTGCAACAGTCCAAGGAAAAATCAAATATTTGTGGGGTTGGACTGAACCCGCAAAACAAACTTGTTGATGGTTTGTCTATGATGTCATCGTGTGGTCATTGTGAGTGTTAAAGACTAGCGTTCACAAATGTAGATGGGGACATGGATGTTATAATGATAATGTTCCGAGCAGCTTGGTTGCTTAAAAATGTGCCTGTGTTTAAATGCTGAAGAAAGATGTCTGATTCTCTGTTGAACTGGAGGATGGTTACATCTCTTCTGTTGCAAAGATGTGGCAGCAGTATCCATGCAAACTCGCCTGATTGTTTCTTGATTCTGTCATCAATACGGCAACAAAAACAATGGGTTTGTGGATAAAGCGGCACCTTTGTAGGATTTGCGGTAGACATTTAGTTTGGTGGTAAACACACCACGAAGAGCACTTGTTAATGTTTGTTCATGCTGCTTTAGCTGCACTCAGTGTTTTCACCTAAGGAAAAAAATAGTGTCTTCAATACCACGAATTAAACAAACAAAAAAGCTGCGATGAGGTGAAAAAAATAATCATTCAAACTGCTTTTCCTGTTTGGTCAAAAGCATTTTGCCAAAGCACAGAGAAACGCTTTAATTGAAAACTCATCAGGATCCATTAGCAGAAGACACTTTGCAGCAGAAGCAGTCATAAAGGTCTTTGTTATCGGTGGCATTTGGTGCTGCCAGATCTGAATAGATGCAGAGCTGATGGATGGTGTCAAACTCTTAATTTGTCTGCTGACCCAAAACATAATCATGAAAAAAAAAATCACTCTAGAAGCATAGATGGTGTACAAAGTATAAAGTTAACTTAAAAATGTGACAAAGCACAATATAAGAGCTTTAAACTGGCATTTATTTCTCTCTTAATTGTATTAATTTGAAATATTCTCAGAAAACGAGAATACATTTTTTTAAAAGTTCCTTGACTTTCAAATCCCCTTGAAAACATTAAGGATAAAAAAACAGTAGCAATTATTTTATATGGATTGTCAGGGTGTCACCTAATGAGTATGTAAACTAACAATTTCTTAAATTGTTAGTTTGAATCAATGAGATTATGCTAGTGCTATAGAAGCTTAATGTATGTTAAATGATTTTAGAAAACTGTTGATTTTTTAAAATTATGTTAGGAATATTAAGAATAGTTCATGCATCAATGTAGAACATTTTATTCTGCTCTTGCAAATTTCATCAGACTTTACATCACATTAATCTGTTCTCTAGGAGATTAATCAGTAAATCAGTAGTTGCCTTAATCATCAAGTCTAATGAATATAGCAGAGCAGGATAACTGTTTAACAAGGATAACAGGATAACAATTTGCCCCGCATAATATCTACCATAACATACCACTTTCATTTATAGCACTTTGAAATAAACCAAGGTAAACAAATCTCTGTACATATGCAAATGGATAAACATTTAAAAAAATTAAATTTAAATGAATTAAAAATAGTCTACCTTTGAAACTGTGCCAAAGGCTTCCGCAAATACATTTTTAAAGATTATTGTAAAGTGAAGAGGCCTAATTTATATCAGTGTAAGCAATTATGCATGCCTACAAACGTGCAAAAGGGAAGGACAAACACTTAAAACACTTTCTCTGACTGAATAGCAGTTCTCTTGATTAGTTTCCCAATTTAAACTGTTCTACTTTAAACCTGATTAGAACACACAATAAATATCAAAAGCTTCATACAATCCTTAATCACACCCTAATTATTTTGTTATTTACTTATACTTATGGCTGTGCGATTTACAACCTTATTTGTGTGAAGGTTGTCAGAAGCTTGGTTCAGTGGGCTTCAGATCCAGTTAACAGTAAAAGAGAATGAGTGACAGTACCGCCATCTGGTGGTGACAGTGCTGTCAAACATGAATAAAGTTAGAGACTCCCTCTAAAAAAATTATGGGACCCTTATACCGGAGAACTGTGCTCATGAAAAAGGTCTACGTTATCACAGAGAACTTTGCAATCTTAGATTTACTAACCTGTAATGTTTGCAAATAGTTTTGTATGTTGATCCAACATATGTGCACAGATTTAATTTTGGCTACACTTGTGAGGCCTGGCGCTTCAGACACTAACTGGCCCCCCCGTCAGTCTGGCCCTCTGTGTGACAGTGACACAAGTGTCCCTTTGTCAAAACAGCGTCTGCCACAGCGTATGTCTCTCCAGGGAGGGGACATGCCCCGGGGGACATCTGAAGATTAGCTATGACATGACCCCCCCCCCCCACCCCCTCCCCATGCAACCCTCCTCAACACACACAAACACCCACTCATTGCACACGCTTGCACACCACTACCCATAATCCTCTGTTACAAGTCACTTCCCATTTTCATGAAACACGGGGACAAAGCAACAGATCATGTGAGGGTGGTTTTTTTTTTATACTCGTGGTTGCAGAAGTTTTACAGTTTTTGTTCATGTGCTTGGAGCTGAAGAAAAACAGAGGAGCCACCCTGGTGTTAATATTGGGATTAATAGGTGAGTAACGTGGGTAATATTAATAATAGAGCATCTCACATTTACAGTAAGGAGAAGCATGGGGGGTAGAGCGAGGAGGAGGTCATGTGTATCGTACAGTATGCATGTTGGAGGAGGGGTTATGCGTTGTGGGCAACATGCTGTGTTCTAAAAGCAAGCATCACCGCATCATGCCCGGGTTGAGCAGCTTTATATTTAGTTGCATAATGGAGTTTTACTGAGCAGATACTCCATTATGCATGTGTCTCTGTGTTGGAGACACATAGATCAAGTTAGAGCCTGATCAATATGTGATCAGTTAGACAGCTTGAAGACTGGACAAGGAAGGATGAGCCACACACACACACACACACACACACACACACACACACACACACACACACACACACACACACACACACACACACACACACACACACACACACACACAGTAAGCAACAAAAAAGGTTAGACTGACAGAAATCATATTTCTGACATGATGGTGAATGTGCAATTCGAAAGGGATGTTGTTACAGACGGATTCTGTTGGGTATCATAGCTGTCATAAATATGCTTCATGGGCCCAAGTGCCAGTGTGCAAAACAGAAGCCAGCAAAGCAGAAATATGAGACGGGAGACAACGGGTCGTAAAGAGGTAGTGAGAGACGGAGATAGAGCAAAATACAAATGTGGCTTTGCACAGAACTGTAATTGAGAAGAGGAAAAGATGCCAAGAGAAAAGAAAACAGGTTTCTCAACGAATCTATAAATACAAAGATGTAGTTTGGCAGGGTAATGGAAATAGCTCGAGAAGAGGAACTTCAAAAAATGTCACAAATTTTTTTCTGTGAATAGATGCACAGGTTACACAGTAGTGCGTTACACAAGGATCTAAGAGCATTTTCTCTGTTCAGCTGCAGGATCAGAGACTTTGAGTAGCGGTACTACACAGTCATTTATGAGGACAGTTCTGAGCCAAATCATGGAGTGAGCTGGACCACGATTAAGTATTTTTAATTAAGATTAAGAATTTTCAATCCACCTTTTAATTCCTTCTTTTTTTTTGGTTTAAAGCACTTTTAATGAAGAAGAAGCTAGGAAGTTGTATTGGCGGTTATACTGCGAGGATCTCATATCAGACGATGCCTGATGCTGATGAGGCTACAATGTTTTCTCTACTCATCCCATCCCTCCTTTCCTCTTTGTTATATGTCCCTTGTTTCTCATATACCCCTCCTTTTTCATTAGAAGAGTGGGGCAAATTAGAGGAGTGATGGATGGAAAATCGTCCCTCTCTCCTCTGGTTTTTTCAGTGCATAGAGACATCAGGTGCCAAAGTATAATTAGAAGCCTGCATCAGCAGATGTCTTTTTAACCCAGTTTGTTGAATTTCTGTTATTTTTTCCCCCCACCTCAGCAATTAGATCCTGGAAATCAGATGATTGGGGTCAGGCTTTTTGCATTTGCTTTAATTATCATGTGCTACTCACACTTCTGAGGTTGAAACACAACACACGGACCCACACAAACTAACACATTCGCCCAGCTAATGCACCAGCCTGTCTTTGCTAGCCGGGTTTATATTTCATTGCTGAGAGGGAGGGACCCCGGCCAACAGGTCCATTACTCAGACAGAGAAAGAGAGGGAGACAGATGTTGTAACGATGAGAGAGAGAGAGAGAGAGAGAGAGAGAGAGAGAGAGACAGGGAGGCGGGGAGATGGCTGCAGGCGTACTGCGGCAGCAGAAGAGCGGCATGACGTGATAGAAGGTGAGATTACAGACACAAACACACATGTATGCAGGCCAGCCTCACAAAAGTAGACAGAGGCAAAGGCAGAGACTGAGCCACACGCAAGAACACTCGGAGAGGGTAAGTCGAGCCTCGTCTTCATTATACTTAATTATACTTTACATATTTGCCTTTTTATAGTTATTTTTGATGTATTGTGGATTTTCTTGTTGGCCGACTGTGTAAGTACAGATAATTACAAGTTTTCTCTTGGAGGATGACTGTGGTCTCAGTGGTGTGACTGTCAGGAGTAAAGTGAAAGAAGGAAGAAGGCAGGGCTCAGTTGGAAGAAAAGCAGGGAAATTTTATGGACAGGGATGCCAGGATCAGCTTGAGTCAGCATTATATAGGGTCCCCATGACTCAGTTCGACACTCTTTGTATGCATGCAGTGGCATAAGTTACTCTTGAGAAGCAGTGGTGGTTTTTGATACGAGGGACATGGCTCACCGTCTGGGGCACCATCTCCTGGGGGTGTGCAATTAAAAAGTCACTTGCACCCCAAACAAGTCAGTTTTTGTCCTGCATGTCCAGTAAATGAGGAGTGCACACTAAAAACATGATCTTAATATGGCCATAATCAAAGACTGGATTGTTAATAAAGGGCCATTTTTCTTTGTTTTAAATGGAATCCTTAATAGTTGATTATTTGTAGTTCAAAAGCAGTAAGATAAAAATAGTAAGACCTGAAGTGCTTTCTTCAAGTCTGAATAGAGAAAGTTTTGAGATCCAATTTGAGATTTATAAAACATCTATTTTAGTTTTGACAAAAAACAAGGAGCATTTTATTTTATTCTAGAGCACCCTGGATTTTAAAGTGTGAAAAGTGCATTATGGGTCAAGCTCTAGTTTTTTCTATATTGATTAAACATTAATTTGTGGGTTTTTATATAGCTATACCCATTCAAATTACCTTTAAGAAAGTACAGGACCTAATATAAAAGAAAGTACTAATTTGTCTAGTTCTTAATGATTCTGATATGTTTCATTGTAAAAAAAAACAAAACTTTGTCACTGGGGTGTTTGTGCATCTGATCGTGTCTACAGAAGGTCTCAGGGGGATGCAGAAGGTGCCCTCAGAGTTCTTGCACCTGGCATGAGCTGCCCCTGTTGAAAATTACTACATGATGTAGGTGAAAGGTGAAATTTGTTTGCAGATCTAGACATCTTCCTTTTGGGCAGTCTGGTCATGTTTCATCCTGTTTAGTTTGAGGGAGGGTAAATTTTGTCCCATATTTACCCAGCATACACAATGATACAAGATCTGGTGATATTGTAATAGTTGTGTTGGGGGACCGGTGATCATTGTTGTATACTCCATTTTAAAACTTTGTGTAATGTTTCTGGTTTCTGTCTCTTCAAAATGTCTTTGCACAGAAATCATCATTTGTCTTCAACACTAAATATGATCTGAAAGTACAGGGTTTTAGCTACATATATTACCTTACAAGCCTTTACTGGATATGGCAGAATATGTCATTGAGGTTCTTTGTTGCCCAAAAGTATCTCCATTTGGGTCACTGACTCATGATTGCATAAATAGCACTCAACTCATTGTTCCATAAGGATTTTTGCGTGCCTCAAATGACTTTATTTTTTGCCAGCAAATGAAAACACTGATTTCGGACACGAAAGTGACTTTGAAAATGAGTCACCTCAGTACGTTTGCCCCTGATTGGCTGGATTTGTCATTCCTGTTTGTCACAGCTTCCTGTGTTTGGGGAATGGTGAGGGATTGTGAACCAATGAGAGAGCAGTGTCAAGGATGCAACTGTGAGCCAGGAAAAAACAGACCATTGTTCCTGGGAAGTCGAAGAAGTGTGACTCTCTTCCACTTGCCGGCTCTCTCCCTACCCGGCCCTGTGGCACACCGAAGAACTGGGAAGCCCATTGACAAGCAAGGTACTTATGTGAGACTCCGAGTCTCCTTAATTTTATCTTGAGGGACATATTGGCTTTAACTTGTGTTACTGTTAGAGTGTGGTCACGTTTTTCCAAGAAAACTAGATTTCAAGGCATTTTCTTTGCTCATTGTCAAGACATTGTGACACAGACAAGAAGCAAGGCACTGCCAATGCCCTTCTGTTCAGACAGAGAGGGGCTGTGTTACCACCTCATGTATTGATTTTGTGATGAGTCAGAGGGTGTGCATCACAAGGGGGAGCATGTGTTTTCTGAAACAGAGGGTATACATGTCCCTTTTATAAAGCGTACAATAACTCGGTAATGTCTGAGCCCACTGGCATGGCAGAAGAGCAGAAACGGTTTTATAAAGTTAGAATCAAGGATCCTGGATGTCATATATGTCATTAATTGTGTTAAATAGAATTCAAACATAATGCTGCTCATATTTCTCAAAAAAAAAATTCAGCTTCATAGTTATGTGATAAATTAAATTATATTTCTCAAAATCTTATTGAAAAAAACTCAAGTAGTGAAGCAAGTTCTTTACCTTGTAGTTTCTCATTATGTCCACCAGATGTCAGTCCCATCCAGGCGAAAAGAAAAATGTTTTTTCAGTTTCAATTGCTGTAACATTGACTCAGGACCATAATTTCAAATAGATTTCGTGTTCCGCTTGTTAGAATTTATCCTTTATGTCAAGTAATTTTAAAGTATTAATGATTGAGTAAATATTCTGATGGTTCATGATGGTAAGTGTCACAGGGGTTCAAGAAGCTGAACCCAGAGCAGATATTCAGAGTGCTTTATTTATTTATTCATTCAGAGTGCTTTATATGTTTTGAAGGATATTTATAGTCTGTTTGTGGAACATAATAATGAATGATGGTGACATAGGGACTGAATGATGAGTGAACAGGCTAAGACTGGCAGGCACAGAGGGCAGGGAGGAAACATTGCTGGATTGGGACAGGACCTGAGGCTCTGTCAGAGATTGGCAGGTATACAAGACGGCAAGGATCCGGATCTCAGAGACTGTTCAGGCATGGGTGTTCTATGACAGGCGAAAAACAGTAATCTAGCAAAGCTCTGATTTAACACTGGAACAGGTATCCTGTGCAGTGATGAGATGATGGACTGCAGCTGTGTCAGGTGGTGTCTTGGAACTGCCATGTCCAAAATGTCCACAAAGACAGATGAGAGAACTCTAACCCTGGAAACCTGTTAAATATGGGATTTAAATGAGATGTCCTGGTCAAACATAACACCAAGGTTTTTTTACTTTATTACCAGTCTAATGCCATCCAGATTAAGTGATTAAACACATTACATAGAATAACATTAACACAACTAAACATGACATATGCATATAAATTTGTTAAAATTGTACCTATTTAATGCAGTGAAGATCCAAAGCATAAAAAATGTATGAGAGCATTTTTTTTTTTACTTTAAACTCTAAACCTACTTCCTAAAATATAAATTCACAACAACTATTATATATTAAACTCCTTTCTCACATGTTGATGCAGATTGAGTTGCATGGGAAAAAAGTGGAGTCTTTTATTTTTATTAGTCTGTACTTTAATTTGCTCAAGACTGCCTGGGCAATTAGAACAAATAAAATCAAACAGTATATATATATTTTTTACTTAAGATAGAAGTTATTCTTCGACAATATTACAAGATTAGCCTTCATCCAACCAACCATCCCATGATCAGCACAGATGACTACAGTTTCTTTTTCATTAAAACTAGAGGCAGAACACAAAAAAAGCATTCGACAGAGTAGATTGGATGTTTTTAGAATATATTCTTATTGAAATGGGCTGTTCTGGAAAATTTGTTTAATTTGTTTAAGTCTTTATATAAAAACCCTAAGTCAAAAGTGAAAGTTAATGGGTACTGCTCTTCCTTTTCTAAAGTTGGAAGAGGAGTTAAGCCGGGCGTACACTGTACGAGTTTTTCCCCTTTTCGGGCCGATTCTTCAGTCGTGCGAGCATTTTTTGAATCGGGCCGAATTTCAGCTTGATCGTACAGGGGGGAGGAGGGGGGACTGGCTTCTCACGATCAGGAATCGGACGGTCGGTGAAAATCAAACATGTTTGAAATTCAGTCGGCTGTCCTGAGGTTTTCGTGAGCGCATCCTGCTGTTCAAGCAGAGCTACGAGGGGGCGCCCTCCCCTCCTCTCCGTCCCTGCCAGGGAATGGAAGGGAGCGGGCGTCCCCGAAGCGACCTCCGCCTGGCCCAGGACCCGCGGAGAGGCCAGCGCTCCGGTCCGCGCGCTGCTCTGGCCGTGCTGCGCAGCCGCCGGTGCGTCTCATCCCTCCTCTCTCCCCTCCGTTCCCCCGACGCCCGGTGCCTCCTGCGGGCCTCGCCAGAGCTGGGCTCAACCCCCTGCTCTGGGTCCCTGTCACCTACCGTCGCTCGCCTGCCTCTGCCACCATGGCGAGCGGTCCCAGAGGGGGCACGACGTACAGTGTGACCAGTCCTGTCGCGTCCGAGCGTCGCGCCGCACAGATCGTGAGCGGTGAACTTTTTAAACCCCGCGGTTCCGTCGCACAGTTTGAGATGTAGGCTATATAAGTACCACGACTGAAAAACTCGTACAGTGTATGCCCGGCTTTAGACAGGGAGCTTCATTGTCATCTGTCCCATTCACTCTATGTATTGAGCCATTAGCAGAGGCTGTATGCCAAAATTTACTGATTCAAGGAATAACAAATGGAACAGGAACAGTCCACAAAATCGCCCTCTTTGCAGACGATGCCCTACTTTTTACCAAACAAACGCTAACATCAATACCAGTATTTGTGAAATGTTTAGATACATATGCAGAGATATCAGGATATGAAATAAAAACAAATCAGAGGCGATGAAGATGGCAGGGGAGTGGCCTGAGGAATTAAATAAAATAACGTCATTTCATTGGTCTAATAAATTATTTAGGTAGGGATTATTCTGACAACTCACCCGTTTCATGCAAACTATACTAAGTTAATACAACAATTAAAGAATGAAAACAGGACAGTGTGGTCCAGCAACTGTTCTGCCCTCCCGGCAGAGATGGCTCATTTGTTCGTCTCCCTCTCTCTCCCAGGGAGTATGTGGGAGGGAGGTGGAGGGACATCAGCCGGCTGGTTCACTGTCTGTAGTGTGCCTGTGCGTCCATAGTGAGACCTGGTTTCTTTACTCGTGTCTGTAGTTGTTTTTTTTAGCGGACTTGGCAACAGTGCCAAAAACCATTTCACACGATAACCGTAGCTATTAGCTGTTAGCATGGAGGACATGTTGACATTGTCACATTTATGCAGGGCTCTCAACTCTCACGCATTGACCGTGTGACACACGCATTTCACTGACTTCACACGCTCACACGCAACACATGGCATTTCACACGCATAAAACTCACAAAGCCCATCTGGGCTGCAGACGACAAAACTCCGCCTTCTGCTGAGCTGTTTCGCTTCTTTCACAGCTTGTGGCCATCCGTAATTCCTGCTGCAGTTCGTGTTAACAGAGCGATCAGAGTTCTGAATAATTTTAGTCTTAACCAGTGGTGAAAGTAAGCCAGTACGGTCCTGTACTGCGTACGCAGGAGGAAAGGGGGTGGGGGGTGGGGGAAGAGCTGCTGCCAGATATTGCCTTCATTCAGAACCAGGCATGGCTGCACTCTGGATCATAAAACAGTTCTGCTAACCAAATACAGCTTAAAACGCATTAAGAAAAACACTTAGTCTGTTTATCAGTTTCGTTTTTATTAATTCTGCATTTTTTAACTACATGCACCGTATTTCTGTGCCTCAGCGATTGCTCCTCTCCCCCCTCCTTTTCCACGGACCCAGTTGCTTTTCTCACCATTCAAAACGTGAATCACTACGTTTAATGTCCTCACATCCGTAGCAAAGTGTGCCAGTTAAAGTCAATAGGAGAGTTAGTAGCTGTGTTGCATGCTCTTTTGTTTTTAACAACAGAATCAGTGGCGCTTCGGTGGGCATGCTGCCTTGCGCTTTAGTTTAGGTGCGCAAAATTATGTTACATGTAATTTTGGTACGCACTTTTAAGGGTCATTTTAAAGAACTTGTAACATCAGGGGCTTGATCTCAGACCTGTCAGTCCTCCTGTTTCCTCTAAAGGAGCCCTTTACAGTCTTTATTTATGCATTTTCTCCACTGCTTATCCCTCGCACGCAGCGCACCAACGGGGGTAAAATCCGCCCACCTCACCGCCCAGAGCGCACTGACGAGAGCAATAGAGATTTGTCTGGTCAGCGCGGCGACTGAGATTAGAAACCTGTCGCTGTGAAAGGTGATGATAATGGTTATAAACTGTAACAGGGTAGAAGTGCATTGAGCTGAAAAGACGGAGACATCAGCAGCTGGATCGTGCGTAAAGACGCAGCGGGAACCTCTGTGTGCTTCAGTGTTGCTGCTGAGGGGAAACTGTCTTATATGCCATATGCCGTATAGGCTTGATGAAACTCAGCCTGCTTCACCAATCAGGTTATAGATCTACAATGAAACAAACCCATAGATGAATCTGTAACTGTGTAATAATTCGGTCAATAACTTAAAACTACTTTATTTTATTCAGTATTATTTGAAAAATTGTGTTTTTTATGTTTTAATCCAGTAATTGAACAATAAAGTATTAACACGTCTTTTTTCTCTTTTTAACAAAAGTAATACATGTCTACTTTAATGTCTGGTGGGATAAAAATGAGATGGAGTTGACTCCACCGGCTCTTCCAGGGTCCATTTAGCCCCACCCCCAAACAAGCCCCGCCCCCAAAATTAGCATAATCTCACTCTTAACTTTTGATAAAAGTTGTGCGTAACGGTGATGTCGTTTGTAATTCATTTAGCGCACCACTAGATGCTGCGCCAATGGGACAATCTTACACACTGGGGGTTTAAACATACTTTGAAGTTTTGGAAGGAAGCTAAAATGACACTGGATCTACATCCCATGCTATACCAATAGTGGGTCAGATAGAGCCCCCCCCCCCCCAACACACACACACACACACACACACACACACACACACACACACACACACACACACACACACACACACACACACACACACACACACACACACACACACACTCAATATGGGATCAGTTGTTTAGAAAATGGAATACTAAATGTCTCATTACTCTCAGCTAATTGTTCGGAGAAAAAGGCTTTGTCATTCTCACAAATTAGGGAGCCATTTTATCTTTCTGCAAATGATGTGTATAGACAAATCCAAATTATGAATCATAAAGACAAGGGGAGAATTAATGAAGATCCAAATTATATAGAATAATATCTTATTTCCATTATAGAAAAGAAAATACCAACTAAAAGACATGTTTCTAATTTGTATAAGAGGCTCTCACCTTGTATTACCCAGAATAATTGGCATATAAAAGAATAGTGGGAATTGGAGTTAAATATCCAGAATAGAAGATGAAGTATGGGATAACATGTGGAAAGATTCCCAGAGGGATTAATAGTCAATTATTGAAAGAATTTAATTGGAAATTGCACGTTAGGTATTTTTACACCCCTGTTATTATTTCTAATTTTGTAAAGGATCCTTCGACGGAAAATGTGAGGAAATAGGACAGTATACACACATATTCTGAGATTGTCCGGTTATCCAAAAATATTGCAGAGATATAAAGATGGATTTTGAGAAAATTTTGTAAATAAAACAGAGGTTCCATTAAATACATTTTATTTACTGGGGTTTATGTCAAATCAGGATTTCAATGCAAAAGATATATTATGAATATCTTATTATTGGTTGCAAAAAAAACTAAACACAGTGAATTGGAAAGATTTGAAATCCCCAACAATAACAGAATGGATACAGAGAATCCATTATGTAAATATAATGGAAAAATTGACCTCTGTTCTATAAATGAATACTGAACATTTGACCAAAGGTGGCGTAATATTGAAATGTGTTTAACAATTTAATAAAGCAGGATGTTGAGCAGCCTCCGAAAATTCAGTTCTGGAGCATTGCTGCTTTGTATATTTATTAAGCCAATCATTTTGTTTGTTTAAAAGCTAGACATATAAATGAGCTGTGTCTTTTTCTTTTCTTTTTTTATCTTTTCTTTGTTTGTTGAGGGATTTTCTTGTTTTCACAATTTTAGTTATATATTAAATTTAGTTATATTATTTATGTACCTAATAAACACTGTACGTGTTTGCTCACAGTGGTGCAGTCTGGACTCCACACTCATGTAAAATTGGCTGTGGCAGCACGCGTTTGGGGTTGGCCAAATGGGAGTTGGCCCCGCCTCCAGCATGCTGGGCTCCTGATTGGACCATCTCCTGAAGCATGGACCAATCCAGACCTTCCTCCATCTTTAAAAGACTCCCTCAGACACATTCAGTGGGGGGAGCTGCATTAGGAACAGTTGGCACTGTTTGCTCCTGTCGTTCTGCTGGGAGCTCTTTATAGGCCCGTTTACACTACACTTTTTTAACCGAGCCGAGACCAGTCCGAGCTCGGTAACCGAGATAACTCTTGTGTGTAAACGGTCAGCAGACTGAACCAGACCGCGCTAAACATAACCGGACCGCGTTAACTGCAGACCAGCTCTTGGGTAGGTCTCGGCCTGGTTCTATTTTATCCCGGTTTCTGATAACGAACACCGAAATATCACAATATCAAGCATAACTTCCTGAATCTTAGGGGCGCAGCTGTTTTTTTTTTGCTGCTTCCGCCTTCAATCCCAGAGAGCGGTAGTACCGCAGATCGCCACTAGGGGGCGAGGAGCAACCAAGGAACCAAGATAAGCTTTGTGTGTAAACGGGTCGGCTTGTCTTGGATAACTGAACCAAGCTCGGACTGGTCTCGGCATGGCTCGGTTTTTAGATGTAGTGTAAACGGGACTTATGTAACAGTTGTGTTGAGACCTTAGTGGTTGTTTACCTTCTGAATATTGACTGCTTGTGAGTTTGCAGCTTCTTAACTTAGTTAAGACCCAACTTAGATATTTTGTTTGTAGGTTTTATACCTGAAGGAGTTAAGAGTGCCACTCCCTGTTTATGTTTTCCCGTTGGGTTTGTGTTGTTTAGAAACAGTTTTATCTAAATCCTGTCTGTTTGTGTTGATTTGGGTAAGCAACATGTTGGATGTTGTCTCTTTTTGTTCCAAGAAACCTTATAAATAAACCTTTAATTTCATTTCCATCTAATAAACTCTTTTTTTATGTTACCCCCGTCTTCCAGCCTAAAGTGAGCGTAACAGCAAGTCAACTGACTCACATCCTGACATTGATACAGAAAGTGGAAACCATATCACAAAGGGTGGAAAAAGCAATAAGTTTTCATATGGAAAGGATACGAATCAACAGGAGTAGCTCACTCATATATATGATATTATATATATATCACTGATATGTATATCGTTGATCAGTGTTGGGTAATTTACTTTAAAAATGTAATCAGTTACAGTTACAAGTTACTTTGTTTAAAATGTAATTGTAGTGTAACTTTTTCGATTACTTTAAAAAAGTAATGTAACTAATTACTTTGATTACTTTTTGATTACTTTAAGGTTTTAATGAGTATTGACCCATGTTCAACATTTAATTTTTGAGAACTGAATGTGAACCTTAAAAAAGCGTAATTGGGAATTGACACTTGTATGACTCTATTCCTGTATATCCATCAGTAGTTAAAGGACAAGAGTCAGCAAATGCAAATTCTGCCCTGTAAAACAATGACAGCACAATTGTTGCTGTATGATCTGAAGCCCCATTTGGAGCTTTTAAACAGGCTTTGAAAAACTTTGATAATTTGCTGCTGTAATATTATAGATTTTTTAGAATAAAAAGCTAGCAGATGTGCATAATCAAAAATAACAGAAATACAATTATAGAGCATTCAGTATTGTAAGAAAGCCCACACTGTTTCTGGATAAATACATTATTGTATGAGTTAAGTTCTGTTCCGTTTTCTGCTTTTTTCGTTGTAAAACTGAAATGTCCCATGCTCCTGAATGCACCATAGCTTTCCGACGCTCACGAACGCAACACTGTGAACGCTGAGCTGTGTACGCGCGTTTGATTTTCCGCTTAAGACAAAGTTTTGCAGTTTCACAACACACGTCGGCTGTCACGGTTTATTGTTGTGTGTGAATAACAAGAGGTGGCTGTCAACAAGCTTGAAGGCTGTCATTTTTGATGCGCTGCTTGAGCTGAAATAAAACCGTGAAACGTCCGCTCGCTTGCTGTTCTTTCAGAAGGCTCCACCAGCACAGGATGGATCATCAGAGTGATAGAGACAAGGAGCCGTAGCGGGGAACGGCGATACAGGGCGCGAAGCAATAAAAATATCATTACATATTTCGCAAAGGTTTTTCTTTATATTTTTTTTAAAAATGTAACTAAATTTGTAATTTTTAATGTTTTCGGAAGTAACTGTAACTGAATTACATATTTTCTCATTGTAACTGTAACGAATTACAGTCACTCTTTTTTTGTAATTAAATTACGTAACGTCGTTACATGTAATCCGTTACTCCCCAACACTGTCGTTGATATACACACACCTGTCCATGTTTTATGTACTTACCGAGGACCTGGCATTGACTTCCATCCATATTGAACCATTTCTGTGAGCTATCCCTAAACTTAACCATTACCAATACATAACCTCATCCTAATTAAAACCTTGGTCCTAAACCTAACCTATGAACCCCACCCCTCCCCCCACCCCCCCACCCCTCCCCCCACCCCACCAAAAAAAATTGACGACCAGTAAAATTCCCCACTTTCCATAAATGTCCTCACTTTCCTGGTAAAATATGAAAATTATTTTTCGTCTTGGCTGCAAGTACAAAACACACACACGCACACACACACACACACGCACCCACACACACACACACACACACACTCACACACACACACACACACACACACACACACACACACACACACACACACACACACACACACACACACACACAGAGTTGTGATTTACTATCAGCAGCTGGGCCTCAACTACTGTAGACTGCAGTAGTACCAGTATGATCCCAGCATATCTCCTGGGACAGGTCAATTTCCATACAGATAGACACAGAGCCAGACTGCACCTGTGCTCTTGGACACCCTTGTTGGACTTCTGTTAGATGGGGAGAAATTCTTATGGTTATTAGTGCCATGCGCCTCCCAAGAGAAAAAGTGATGAGGAAAGAGATGGAGAGAACAGATACGGCTTTATCTAGGAATGAGGAGAAAATTAGGATGGACAGTCACATCTGTCTGTGGTTGCCTTCTGCTGTATCCCTGATGATGTCATTAGTATTAGTTACCAATGATAAAGGATGACAGCAAAAGCCCTCAAGTTATCCAGTTCTTTGTCTGCATATCTGGAATAATAAGAGATGTAATGAAAAATGTCTCGAAAAGTTTATTCAGTGCTTGATGTCAGTTTCTAAGACAATGGCAAAGAAGCTGGAGTACTATGTCCGTTTTTGTTGTTGGTTTTATATATATATACAAAATTGCAGGTTTAAACAGTAAAGTTCAAATACTATAACAACATTTTTCATTGATGTCTTCAGTGGAAATGCTAATTAGGTGAGGCCAAGTCAACATAATTTTTTCTCGATAGTTGTTCCATTTTTGCAATCTCAGATTGACTAAATGACCTTTAATCTCATTCTGTTGGGCCATCCAGTCTGCTGCTCAAGTCTTAATCTAAAGTGCCTAATAAAAAGAAAAGGCTGACAAACAATGCAGTGGGTCTATTTATGTTGCTCTTTGATGCATTATTGTTTTTTTTAACCATCAGTGGCCAATGTTTTTTCACATATTACATACCTTATTTCTCTGCTTCCCATCTTCCTATTGCTTTAATGGCATATAGAAATATGCCACATCCATAGTAGTCCCTGTTAATTACATCTCTGTTTTTTAAATGTGGAGAAGTTATCAAAAAAATTTAAATAAAGCAGGCTTAGTCCAAAATCAGTGGAACAAACGTCCTTCTGTCCATCCATTCATTCATTCATTCATTCTGGGCCTTAATCGGACAAGAGAATCAGGTGAAATAAATATTGTTATCAGTAAAAATATTTAAATCCCTGTCCTACAGCCTAATCATACCCTGCACTAGTAACACAAGCACACTAATATCCCTGCGTGTCCGCATATCTCTAGCTCACTCTCACATAGACTGCTGAACCTTCCGCCCAAGATGTCCAGGCAATTATCGAGTAAGGGGAAATACTGACACTGTAACATCATGAGAAAAACTTACTTTACTAAACAGTAGCTCTCTGTAAATTTGCACCCTCAACCACAATGCATACAATATCAGTAATGAGGACACGTAAATGATACAAATACCTAATATAGGTACTTGAATACGAGATTTCAAACATTCTCTTCCTTTCTTTGCATTCAGACCCACATAAAATAAGTATTTAGATAAGCCAACATACTTGGCCAAATAGCCAACAATGTGAAATGTATTTTTCATGCTGTATTCAATGTGATAAGCCTATTGTTAGGAACATAAACTTCTGTTTAGATTCATTTAGATCAGCTTAATCTTCAGTGAAATATTAACAGCAATTACTTGTTAAAGTATTACCAAACCACCTTTCCAGAAACCCCCTCTCCCTTCAGCGATTTGATTTTTCTCTCTCTCAATCCCTTCTATGCAGGTCAGAATGAGTGGAGGAGTCAATGTGAAGTCAGCCCCCCGAGGGCCTTCCTCATCAGGAATCCCTCTCCCCCGCAGCCTTGTGACCAATTCTCCAAAAGTAGATCCCCGTCGCCAAGCTAGAGACTTGCCCAAGCCCTCAACGCAGACCCCGAAACACACCCCTACACATACCCCCATCCACTCTCCTTCATTTCGCCCACGAAACTCTGGCATACCTGGACCCTCCTCCAGGGAGCACCTGAAAGATGGGGGTGTGAAAAATCAGCTCTACCAGCGCAATCAAGTGTCACGCTCAGCCTACAGCAGCCCGGTGGTCCAGCGCCGAGTACCATCGCCACACTCCAAGGACACAATGGATCTTCAAAAACCTGTTCCAGCTCACATACCTTCAAATGTAGTGCATGATGGGAACCATAACAGAAGTGCCATCATTAATAAGAACCAAGCCAACAACCTGCATCCACCTTTTTGTTTCAGAGGAGGTGAAAACTTCAACACAACTCAGGAAATGAGTCAAAATATGTCAGCAAGGGGAGGAAATCCTCCTAAAAAACAACCAATTGAGTCCGGTACTGTAAAAAACGGGAACATTCGGCCCAGTACTGTTCAGTCAGGCTGCAAACACACTTTTAGGGCTAAAAGTGGCTCCACGAGCCAGTCAGATGAGGAAATGGGGACTCCTGAGGACAGCAGTTCAGCCTCTTCTCCTGATCCCCTACCACTTCCACTCATTCCATTTACGATGCCAGTAATGTCCGGTGTTTATGAACAGGAACACCACCTGCCCAAAGAATCTACAGACACACACAGAGCCAGAGTCAACATGGCAGCTGTGGCTCCGTTCAGCTACAGGTAACTAAAATAATGAATTGATCATCACTTCTCTTACATCTGACTTCTGCAAATGTTCTAACGCTCTTTAAATTTAGAGATTATTTTTCTGATTCCCAGGGATGGAAAGTAACGAGTTACATTTACTCACATTACTGTAATAAAGTTATGTGTACTTTGTACATTTGTAAGTGGTTTACAAAAGCTGAATTTTTTATCGTAATCGAGCATGACTTGTTTTAAGCATTTTGACGTTTGAAATCACATATGTTTCTGAGTAAAAACAAACAAACAGAGAAGAAAACAGAAGCAAGCACAGTGATCCATCGGACTGAGGTCAGAGTTATCAGATCTCATCATGGAGGCACGTCAGTCGGGCATTAGTGGTGCTGGCAAAAAAAAAATCAACCAGAGTTGAAGTTTATAAAGGTGTTCCTTTAACAGTTTGAGACCAATATATCCTCTTCTCCTTTGTGAAATGCACAAGATGGACTTTCTTTCTGATCATAAAAAAGTAACTAGGCAACTTTTACTTAAAGTAAAATTGTAAAGAGGTACTTTTACTTGAGTAACATTTTACACTGGTAACTTGACCTGTATTTAATTAACATTTTATCAAAGTATTTTTGCACGAGTACATTATTTTGGTACTCTTTCCACCACTGCTGATTCCAACCATGAAGCTCAGTTAATTTTAATATAATTTTATTTGATAGACCAATAATTCACACACTGTCCGAACTGTAGGCCGAAAGCCAATGCATGGAACATTTTTGTTACACATCAGTGTTAAATGGTCAGTCTTGTTTTCTCATGCTCACCATAATCTCTACATGACTACTTACCTGGAAAAATCTAGACCAGACTCTCGGGCTTGTTCAGCCATTTCATTATTTATTTCTTTTTCTTTTTTTTTTTTCAGCCATTTCAGGCTAATTTGTTCCCCCAGAATCTCTTCCAGAGATGCATTTTTGTACTTGCATAAACACACACTTCCACTTCTCTCAAGCACAGCTCATAGTTTAGTTTCCTCATGACAGCATCAGCCCTGACTCAGATTTATGTTCTCGATCTTTGAAAGGATTTATTTGAATGTAGAGGGTAATGTATGAAAAATATTCCTGCATCATAAAGAATAACTTGCATATTTGAGTGTAATCAACAGTTTTGATTGAATAAACATGTTAAATAACAGGATTGTGCAATGGTTATGTGTCTGGCAGGCTGAGAATACAGGAGAGCGATTTCTCTCTGGAGGAACTGAGTGATTGCTCATCCGGATCTATTGAAGTCTGCTGCGATGATCTAATAGCAGGTTAGATTTATTGTTAATCCAGAATAAAAATGTATTTTTCCTTGTCTTCAGAACTTTTGCTGAATGAAAAAAAAATGCTGCCCTCTCAGCTTTGTCAGTAGCAAGGCATCATGGGCACTTTTGGCAAGTAAAAATGATGCCCAATTTCTTGCAGCCAGACACATTTAAATGGCATCAGACTGGACATAGAAGCAGCTGACCTTTCAGGTGTTGTGGGGAAACCTGGATGAAAACAAAGAAAACTGGGGGGAAATCTTTATTTGTACAAATATTTGTTTGCAATGCTGTCACTGATCAGGCCTCAGGAACCCTGTCTGTAAAAGCATGACTGAATTTTGTGCTTGTCTCTGTTTCTTAGCTTGGAGCGCTGAAGGACAACCCTTTGGGGGATTTTCTTAATGCATAAATATTAGGAGAGAGGGGTTATATTAAAATGAGTGCCAGTGGTGGTGATAATGTGGGTCAACGTTGGAAGGAAACAGGGCTCTTCTGAACTTGCTGCCAGGCAGTATTATTAAGTGGATGAATATCATCTTAACTTCCTGTCCCATGCTCGCTCCCTTCCACTCCCTCTTGTAACTCGTCTGTTGACCTAAATAGTCCCGTCTCTGCCTTGCTTTCATGCCTTTTGAGTAATTGTTTGTATCTACAACCACAATCATTCATGGTGGTGGTTTTCTGAACTCAGTGAAGTACATGCTTCTGAGATTTAACTGTATTTTTGACAAGCTAGAGATGAATCGTTTTTGTTTATGTGGAGTCAGTCAAACAGCAAGCAAGCAGCAAGGGACGTTGAATGTGGTATGGTCACTGATTTCAGATGGGATCATTTGAGTATTTCAGAAACTACTGATCTACTGGGATATTCACACACGTTCATTTCCCTGGCATGTGGTTGTCAGAGATCAGAGGAAAATGGACAGACTGGTTTTGGACGATACAGAACAACATTAGCAAAAACCACTTGTTACAACCATGGTATGCAGATCACCTCTGAAAAATAAACATCCATCAAATTTCAAGGTAGATGGGTTACAGCATCAGAAGACAATACTGGGAGACACTCCTGTCTATAAACAGGAAAGTGAGGCCACAAATCACACAGGCCCATCAAAATTGCACAGTAACAGATTGTAAAAATGTTGCCTCTGATTAGCCTCAATTGCATCTACAGCCGTCTGATGGTTGTGTCATTATTGGACCTAAATAAGATAAAAGCCTGGCTCCATCCTCGCTTGTGTCTTCTCTTATATTTCAGGCTTGTGGCGGTGGTTTAATGGTATGGGAGAAATTTTCAGGGCATACTTTTGGCCCATTTGTACCACACAAGTATCGTTTGTAAGCTACGGCCGATCTATTGTTGTGTCCATGCCTTCTATTAACAGTGTATCCATCTTCTGCTGGCTACTTCAGGCAGCATGAGGAAATGAGTCCACTGTATGCCAATGACCTCCAAATTCAACAGATCTGAATCCAATAAAGTATGTTTGCAATTTGGTTAATTTGGAATGTGATGCTTTCATGTAAATAGGGACCAAAGTCTTTGAGGAATGTTTCTCACACCGTGTTGAATCTATGGCACAAACAATTAAGGCAGTTCTGAAGGCAAAACAAGGTCCAACTCGGTACCAGCTGAAGATGGGCGGATGGATGGATGGATGGATGGATGGATAACGTCTTGGTCTAAAAGTTGAATGTATGAATTCTTAAATCAAAGCAACTATGGTTAAGGTTTTTTTTTACTTTTAAAATTATTTGTCAAAGAAGGATTTTTTTCTTTCTTTTGTTAATAATAAATTACATTTTAAAGTTAGCACATTTTAGGATTTGGGCTCATCAGGTTATCTTCCTGTTACTGTTTTGTCACTCAAATTGCAAAGCTGACCCTCTTATTGTTAGAAAAAGTTTAAGGTTTGGTTTAGTTTCAAGTTAAAAATTAAATCTGATTTGTGCTTTCCCTGTTGCCATATTGAAGCATGTAATCAGGTTTTCCCAAAGAAAATGAATGTGTTTCACTGATAACTTGGCTGTGTTCACCTGTAGAAAAAAAAAAGAATGCTGCGCAAGAGTGGTGATCAAAAATGCAGATAATCACACCCATGGATATGTGTATTGATATAAGTTAATGCCTTGGCCCATAGAAAAGAGTACATTTTATTTCCATGTTGGCAGCTATGATGACTTTTTCTTCTTATATATGTATTTTTGTATTGTCTTGTCTAACATTCAGACATCAGGATTCACATCTTTATTGTTTCAAAACTCTTAACATTTCCTGTTTTGCAAATCCTGCCAATATAACACTAGCTACCCTACTCACACTGCTGGCAATTAAGATGTGTAAAAACCTCCTTTGAGGTTTCTACCAGCTGGTTGTGAAAAGGGTGTGGGACGGGGGCTGGTTTTTGGGACAGTCAGTCTTTAAAAGGCCTCTGGCTGTCTTTGTGCCTTGATTGTGGTCTTGTACTTGGTCTCTAGCAGGGGTTAGTAACAGAACTGAAGTGTTAGAGTCCTCTGAAGCAGCATTTATATGGAGGGAGGACTGACATCATAATCACTGTAATTTAGATAGCGGAGGAAGGGAGGGAAATAGGTTGGAGGTTAAAGATTTTAGGCAAGTGTGGGGGTGGGGGTGGAGAGAGAGGTACACCAAGGGACACTGGGTTGATGGATCTCATTTTGAATCTTATTTTTGTGCATAGATGAGTGAAAAACAACACAAGTGTGCAGGAAATTTATATTTATTTCAATACAGATGATATAATTGTTTAAATGGCTGTCCCCACTGAATATCAGTATTTTCCTTGTAGGTTCTGTTTTCCATATGATTCCATTCACATAGATTTAATCAGGGGTAACATGATCAGCTTGTCTATCTGAGAGTTTTATAAAGATCTGAACATTTAATGTGATTGTGGAACCATGTGGTCTTTCAATTAGAGTGCAGACCTTCTGACCTTGCCTCTCTCTGGAGCAGTGTATTTGAGCACACTCTCGTACCCCTGCATGAGTGTGTACGTGTGCTGATTTGCTTCTGTGTGGCAGCACACAGATGGTGTTTGAAAAGATAAATGTGATGTAGACTCTGTATCATTTTTCATCTCCCAGCAAGGGAATGGCCAGAGCATCCTTAGGGATATCCTCAAGCTCTGTCACTCTGTATATCTGTCTTACAAACAGACTATGCAGACAGTCACAGAAACTATGGATATTGTTATTTATTCTCTCTATATATTTAAAACATAATGATCAGTGATAGATGTACTGAATGGGTCACAGCCGTTGAAATTTTTATGAAGTTGCAATGAATGTATTTTTTTGCCATGCTGGTAATGCGCCTGCACAGTCCAGTGAACAGTGCTTCAACGAGCCTTGACTGCTTTTTCTGTTGGACAGTTCATAATCCTCTTTGGCCAATCCAATTAAGAGGAAACATATGCCACGTTAGCGTTGGACAGTGATGAATGATTTTATAGCTTTCTGGAGATGATCAGACATAAGAATAGATAAGATTATCTGCTTGCTCATCACCAGGAGTAATCACTGTTTGCAGTTTGATGCCATTCCCTGCACCATGTGTTTCCCAAGCCTTGACTTTTTAGCAGTTCTGTAGTCAAGCTTGAGCAAAGCCATAGTTATGACCAGAGATGGGTAGAGTAGTCAATAATTGTACTCAAGTAAGAGTAGCACTACTTCAACATATGTCTACTCAAGTAAAAGTAAAAAGTTGTCAGCCAAGAAATTACTCAAGTAAGAGTAGAAAAGTATCGAGTAAGAAGGTTACTCAAGGACTGAGTAACTAACATTACCAGCTGATGATTTAATATTTAAAAATGAAGTAATCAGACAGACAAAAATAAAAGGATACATGCAAATTCTGGCATTTTAAAGACAAAAGATGCACTAAAGGCACTAAAGACAAAATAATTTTCTGCATTGAACTTGAAAGCAACACTTACAGCAGTTAATGTATATAAAGTATGTTAGAACAATGCAAAAAGCTTCCAGAGACATTTACTGTTTACTGTACCTTCATTTGACCCCCTGATGGCTGAATGAGCTCACCAGATAGGAAATAACATTTAAATAACAAAGCTTGTGTGCAAATAAGACGTCTCACTTTAACATAAACTCTAGGTTTTTGTCTCTGGTGCATTTTTTATTCATGATGTTACTCACAGTATCTAGAGTAGTCAGAAATTTACACAAGTAATAGTAGCGAAACTTGAGTAATAATATGACTCAAGTAAAAGCAAAAAGTACAGTGCAGTAAAACTTCTCCTAAAAGTAAATTTTTCTCAAACTGTCACTCAAGTAAATGTAACTGAGTGTATGTAACTAGTTACTACACACCTCTGGTTATGGCACAGTTAAATAAGCTGAACTGAAGTTGAAAATATAGCAAAAAGAAAAATAATAAGTTAGCAGTAGAGAAGCTTTACTGCCTCCCTAGGCGGTTGTGATTGTGGCTGGTGACTTTGACCATGTAGAACAAAAACAAAAAGCAGCACCATATGTGTGCTACCTTAAAAAGGATCAACACTAAAGTCCCGTTTCCACCGCCTCGGTTTGGGGCTCTCTACTCTGCTCCGCCCACTTTGCGAGCATTTCAGCAACTGTTTTTTTCAGGGCCGGCTCAGGTTGCTCCGGCCCTGCTCGGGAGCAGGGTTAAACTGAGTCGACTCAAGTGGAGTTTTGATGTAAATGCACTGCTTTTCAGTAATTGGCCAAAGGGGAAAAGAAATTAGAAGGTTTTTCCTCTGAGGACATTCAGAAAAACTGAAGAGGGACGACATTTATATTAAAGACCACTATGAACAGAATGGGTCAAACCATCCATCCATCCATTTTCCAAACCGCTTTATCCCTCATGGGGTCGCGGGGGTTGCTGGTGCCTATCTCCAGCGTTCACTGGGCGGGAGGCGGGGTACACCCTGGACAGGTCGCCAGTCTGTCGCAGGGCAACACAGAGAGACAAACAGGACAAACAACCATTCACACCTAAGGACAATTTGGAGAAGCCAATTAACCTAACAGTCATGGTTTTGGACTGTGGGAGGAAGCCGGAGTACCCGGAGAGAACCCACGCATGCACAGGGAGAACATGCAAACTCCATTCAGAAAGACCCAGGGGTGTACTCGAACCCAGGACCTTCTTGCTGCAAGGCAACAGCGCTACCCACTGTGCCACTGTGCAGCCCAGAATGGGTCAAACCAAAATATAATTTTTAATTGTCCTTTGTCTTTTCTTTTTTCCTTCATGTGTGGTTCATGGTTTGTAAATAGTAAAAAAAAAAAAAAAAAAAATTATAGAATCGGTCAAACCAAAATATAATTTTACTATTTACAAACCATGAACCACACATGAAGGAAAAAAGAAAAGACAAAGGACAATTCAGCTTTCTATAGATGGGCTGTATCAAATCTGCTGATTTACCAAGGCTTTCTCTCATTTTACACAAACTGAAAGATGATAAGTTTTGTCTCTAAAGAATGTTTGGTTCAGAAATGAATTCATTGCTGCTGATCCATCCATTGTGTGCGGTCGAAGGCAGTGCTGCTGTCTGCCTTGCAGACTGAGTGCAGTCGTGGGGAGCAGTCTGCTGCTCTCGCAGAGCAGCCTTCTGAGAGCATCCCACAGCCAGGAGAGCTGCCCGCAGCTGTCTGATCCTCTGACGAAGATCACTCAGCGCGAATATACAAAATCCAACCTATTAAAATAATTTCACCGCAGTTAAAAATGTTTTGCACTATTAAAGTCTTCTCACCGGCCCTTCCATGGCTGAGGCAAAAATCTCAAAAAGCTCTAAATTTTAATTATGTGAGGCAACCTTTGGCGCAAGTCAGACAGCCCTCGCATCCCCTCTCAGTCTCTCTCTCTCTCTCTCTCTCTCTCTCTCTCTCTCTCTCTCTCTCTCTCTCTCTCTCTCTCTCTCTCTCTCTCTCTCTCTCTCTCTCTCTCACACTCACTCACTCACTCACTCACTCACTCAATCAATCAATCAATACTTGCAAGCAGAGAGAAGCTGTGCCTTATTTTATTATTAGTTTAAGATGATGTGTTATTCAGATATTTATCCGGGTAGATTATTTAATCCTTAGAAATATCCAAGACAATCTTGGTTTGATTAATCCCAAACCTATAGCAGCTAATTTACACAATCATTTACCAATACCCTATACCAGTCTGTGAGGCAGCTGTATTGGATGCTTGACCTCCAAGATTTCCCGTCAAAATTAGAATTCAGCTTGTGGTATTTTGCATTGGGTCCTTGGAAAAGCTGATTTCTGTGTGCAAATAGAGCACCAATTTCTGAAACACAAAAGGAGGGGCTCCCCCACTGCGACATTTATCCGCAAGAAAGACCACTGCATAGCTCCTATCTCCTCTTGTCCCCACCTCTAATTCTTTCCGCAATACTCTCCCCTAGGGTCATTTCCTCACAATATAGGAAGCAAGGGTTAATGTGCAGCTGCATAACAGAGCAGGAGATGGAGGAGGAAAGAATGGAGGGAGATGGCTGAATTGAGGAATGGGTGAACGATTACAGACTCAGGATCTTTCTTGACCTGTGGGATGACTCCCAACCCAGGGAGTCTAATTAAGTCATTCATGTGTATAACCTCTCAATGTGGGACATGCAGAAAGACACTCAGAAATGAAGTCACAAATGCATCTCCCTGTCAAATTAAGAACCCATGACAAAGCGCATTCACGTGCCAGAATATAAACACTCACTGTAAATATATAGGATGCATAAATCTAAATTTTTATGAAGATAGTTCTGTACAGTTTAACGCAAAAAGCTCAAACACACACAGTTATAATACACTTACAGATCCAGTGGTGCTACATGTCCACAATGCTGTAACCAGGCAACTGTAGCATAGCATTGTGGGATACTCTTGGGAAGTGTGCTGAAAATGTCAACTCTGGGGCTTTGGCATTGGAGCATCTACGGATACCTTTATAAAAAATAAACACATAAGGTACAAATACGTATCTGCCACAGTCCTCTCTGCATGGCAAATAGTTTTTTTGTTCAGTTCTCAGCTGGTGTGTGACTCATGAGGAGTGTGTCCCGTCTGCCCAAAGGGAGAGAATGGTGTTTTTTACGAGATGAATACTCGTGCCTCCGGAGTTGGCTGCTTGTATGACTGATGCAGTCTCACTTTTGTCACTGAAAGCTGGATTGCTAAAATGCTTCAGCCATTGACTCACTAAGCCTATCCTCTGTGGTCAGTGAAACCACAAAAGATGTGTCACTGCTGGAAAAAAACCCTTTGTTATTCATCCATGTTATTGTACCCCGAAGGAGGAAGCCACGTACTGTATGCATCAAGCAGACTGCCGTTTCAAGTGTTTTGTCTGTAAACAGGACATTAAATACCATGTCATAGTTTTGGCGTGGTCCAAGCGTGTGTCACTGAGACTAGTCCCATGTGTAGGTGTATGTTATAGTTTGTTCTTCTTCTTTGCGTCCTGTGGACCCCCATGTTTTTGCATGTTTGAGGACACAAGCAAACGTTGGAGGAGTGGTGAGGCGGTGAGGCAGGATATCCCTTCTCTGTCTTACGAGCTTCCTCTGCTCCTCTGGCGCATACTGAGATCCTGCCTTGCTCGTTCCCTTCCTCATCTCAATTTCCCTCATTGATTTGTTTCTTAGCTGTAGAGTGCTGATCAACATCTTAGGAACTGGGGAAAAGTTACAGGAATTCACATTTTGTGCCGGTTTGCCAAAAAAAAATCAGTTTTAAATGCAAAAAGAACAAACAGGCGCAAGAGAAGAAAAAACAAGTCTGTAAAACCCAGGTTGTTCGTTAGTTGATCAAAAATAAGACCATAGCCAAATATTCCCCAAAACTGAGCTAAAAATGTTAAGAGAGGGCACACTAGTGAGTCAGACAGGCAGTTTAAACTGCAATGTTTTCCTGTTAAATGACCCAGTCATCACCATACTTAGTCGATTTGCAGTTTAAGGCCCTCCACAACTTGAAGCTCTATTGTTCTACAAAGCAAAAAGGTCCATTGTCTATTCCACCATATCCTTGCAAACATTTAAGCAGGACTTTTGGGCTGGTACCTATCCATGCAGCCGGTGTGAGCAGGGAATGGTGCACCCTGGACAGGCTTCTACACCATCACTGGACATCCTC
Source organism: Fundulus diaphanus (assembly GCA_037039145.1). NCBI lineage: Eukaryota > Metazoa > Chordata > Actinopteri > Cyprinodontiformes > Fundulidae > Fundulus > Fundulus diaphanus. The sequence goes on along the minus strand of CM073129.1, from coordinate 31,981,335 downwards.
TTTAAGTAAATTTAAAATGACTGGCAGCAAACGTGTCTTGAAAAGAGACATAATGTGCATCTCAACAATCCTACCACATTCAAAAACAGTGAATGTTTTGCCACATTTGAATTATACTTACAATCTGTACTCTACAAGCACCAAATGTTAATTTTTTATAATTTCATTTGATCAGAAGTGAACAAGTCCTCTCAATCCTTGTCTTTTGATGCATTGGGTTTTGATACACAGGCAGCATGCTGTCTCTCAGCCTGATTTTTCCCTTTCTTCTTTAAATCCCACAATCTTTTGTTCTTTTTTAATTGTGTTCAAAATGGCAAAACAAAAGGAACCGAGAGGGGCTGGCTGATAACAGTGAGTGGGTGAAAGTGAGAACACATGCCATCTGCTAAGCCCAAATGAGAGTCATTTTTTATTTAAGTTTGAGGCGTCGTGATGCAGTTCGTTACGTCCAAATCTGCTGCTCTCTCTTTTCTCAGTACTTTTCCTTTCAAGGCCTGAGACCTTGTATAACTTTGTAAACACGCATACAATGAGCCATTCAGTGTCTCTCAGTGAGTCCTACTTCACATGACTGCTCTGTCGAAATATAGTGGTGAATTTGTTTCACACTGGTTAAAAATGCTAAGGCAAATATACTCATGCATGGGAGTGAGACACTCTCTGCTTTCTCCATGTCTGCCAGCCTTCCTGTCTCTTTGCTACTACTTGACCCTGTGCAATCTTCTATCTAATTGTACCTCTCGATCATACCTTTCATTACTATTTTCCCGTAAACACCTTTAGCCATTCACAGACATGTTCAAACTGTTTCTATTCAAGACAGAAGCCTTCACATCCACTGCATTGAAATATACTGAGAGTACAAGGCTACATGCTGAATGGGAGGGCTAATACTGAGGACTGGCACTCATTACACTCTAAAACTACCAGCTACTTTGATGTCAGGCCAGATTGCTCTGGTCTGAGAGGCTGTCTTGGGATGTGTGTATACAGTACCCTTCAAAAGTCTTCATAGGCCTTGAACCTTTTTAGATTTTGTCACATTGTGACCACAGCCTCTATTTTGTAGGGATCTTATGTGATAGACCAACACAGTGAAGTGTATAACTATTAAATGGAAGGAAAATGATATATGTTAATCAAAATTGGTTACAGTATGAAAACAATGTGGTGTACATGTGTATTTAGCAGCCTTTAATCTGGTAACCCTAACTAAAATCCAGTGTAACCAACAACCTTAAGAAGTTGCCTAATTAGTAAATAGAGTCCACGTGTGTGCAGTTTATTGTCCATATAATTCCAGTTGCTCTGTGAAGACCTCAGAGGCTCATTCAAGAACATCAAAAGGCTAAACAGTATCAGGAAAACCAATGAACAAACCAAACAGGTTAGGTTTAAAGTTGTGAAGTCTGAAGCATTGGAATATGAAACAATATTCCAAGTATTGAACATCCAATAGCCCTCCGTCATCCAAAATAACAGCGTGACAAAACTGCAAATTTACATGGCTGCCCACTTAAACTGACAGGAAAGGAGAGCACTAATCAGAGAAGCAGCTAGGATCCCTGTGGTGACTCTGGAGGCACTGCAGGGATCTAGAGCTCAAGTGGGAGAATCTGGTGACAGAACAAATATTAGTCATACACTAAAGTAATCTGACAATTATGGCAGAGTGGGTTGAAGAAAGCCACTGTAAAAAGAAAGTCACAAATAGTCCTTTTTAACGTTTGCCATAGCTCATGTAGGCCAGGGGTCTCTAGCCTAGCCTATTGCTTGTTGGTAACAGACTTGTTTCCCATGACAACATGGCAGACCAGGGCTTGGGGGCCTTTCTACTCCTTTTCACACCATTGTATTCTTGGCAGAAGCACATGGACATGTACGCTTCCAGGCTCTTAAAATTCAAATCCTTCACACACTCTACTCATTAATCAAGAATTAAGAATCTTTATTGTCACTACGTGTCACCATAATGAAGTCTTTCATGAGACAGACACCGGCTCAGAATGCACACAGATTACACATAACACGCAGACACGACAAGACATAACGTTTACACTCCTTTTTTATCCTTCCTATGAAATCAGTTGATTGCACTGACCAACAATGCTTCCTGGAAAGCCTGACGTGTGCAAATAGTCCTTAGGATCTGTGTCAAAAAGTCAGAAAGCAGTCCATTTAAAAACAATGTAGATTACTGTGCTGTTGCATGAATTAAACACCTGAATGCACCATCGTTGACTCATGCCCACAGTTAACACTGTGCAATAATTTTAAACCTTCACATTACTGAACTGTGCAATCTGCATGGGTGTATATCCCACCAGCCATTTCCTGAGAAACTAGAGGGTGCAAATAGGCATTACCAGTAGTGTGTTTGTAACAGACATCGAACGGGGCTGGTGGTTTATTGGAATCTCCTTGACATTAATAAATGTCAAGGAGATTAATGCAGACATTAATTGATTACTCTACAGCCCGCTACAAATACACCCAAGGCATGGTACTTATCCTGGGCCTGGCAGCTGGAGATGCCCAATGTAGGGGATACACGAAACATGCAACATAAGGTGATCTAGTCTGAGGAGATCAAACTTACTCACCTACTTTACATGCAAATCACTATGCATGGAGGACCATAACTGCTCATCACCCTAAACCCAGCATTCACTCTGTGAAACATGGTGGTGACAGCATCATGCTTTGGTGATGTCTTTCTTCAGCAAGAACCAGAAGCTGGGCTTTGTTGATGGAAATGTTTTAAGTTTTGAGAAATTATCATATCTAGCCTATTTCTAACAGGTACTTAACCTGTCAGAAGGTGCAAAAGACTATGACCATAAACACATAGCCAGAGCTACAACAATGTGTTAGAGTGGCAAAGTCAAAGGCCATACCCCAATGCAATTGAGAATTTCGTGCAATATTTGAAAAAGTTGCGTTCATCAATACTTCCCATCCAATTTGAACAAGCTTAATCTATTTTGCAAAGATAATGGGGAAAACAATTAGTCTCAAGATCTGCAAAGCTTTTGGAAGCATACCCTAAAAGACTTTCAGCTGTAATTGCAGTGAAAGTATGAATTGTTAGGTGCTGAATGCTTTCCAGCTGTTTTTAGATTTAAAGTATCACATGTAATCCAAACACCGTATACTGACCTTTATGATTATATCATGACCAACAACTGATCAAGGCGTATGAATACTTTTTCAATGCACTGGATGTGTACGTATGTGTGGGCACACTTAGAGACTAAGCAGAAAGGAATGGACAGAAAATACTCCAAGTATAAATCAACCATGTATTAAAGTGATTAGACTGTGGAGCCAGAGAGACTAGTGTTTGAACAAACAGGTATCTGTGTACTGCTAATGCAAAACCTTACTTGTGTGAATATACATGTGTTTCTAAGAGCACTGACTTACGTCTTTTCCCAAATGCATCTGTGCAACACACAGACCTGCCTTGTATGTGGCCACTCACTTCTCACTAATCTTAAAATCCCTCATTGGGGAAGTATAAGAGCTGATGTACAGCACCTAATAGCCTTGAATTACAACCTTCACAAACCAACCCCACCCCCCACTAGCTTGCTACTACCTCCTAAAGCCCATATAACTGTCACCTCACAGCTCAGGCTTCATAGTGGCATAACCACTTCAACATTGGTCCTTTATTAAACCTTTCTGTCGCTAATTAATGGCCATGGCCTTTACACAATAAAACAGTCACTGTATGCCTACGTCTTTGTCCACACTCAGCTCCTCTACTACACACACTCATTCAAGGCCAAATGGACTTTTGGCCAGGGAGAGAAACATGCATTCTAATATGTTTCAGTGTCATATTTTAGGTTCAGTCCAAACCAGTTTCAACTGTTTTTAAATTAACTCTCTAGCTCTGAGGTGAAATGTTAGCAAACAGCTGGTTTTCGCTTTGGTTGTGTGTTAACCGATTTATGCAAATATAAGAAACAGCCTCCTTGTTTGCCATTTTGGGGGCCAGATAACATCATGACTGCAGGCACTGCTGCTTGCAAAAGGTAGAAAGTGAAGCACACCAACCATTAAGCACCAAAGATGTGAACGCTTTGTCTGTTAAACGACCAAGATGCACACAGGATCCATTAGCACACAAAAAATGGACTGCATGCAGATACATGCTGATAGTGAGTGCAATATTATTGACTTTAAGTTCATTTTGTGCTCCATCAGCATTGTTAAAGACACAGTAAAGTACATGTGAAAACACTGTAAACTGTTTTAAATTATATGGGATCTATCATATGTGTCATGGGTATTGTTGTTTTCAGGCAACTAGACGGCTTTTAAGGTTATCAGAACATTTGCAAATTAATGAAAACAAAGGAAACAATCCAGTCAATGAAATCTTTATCACTTTGCACATCTTAAAATGTACTGACAGTTAAATCTAAAGTAATGGTTTGCAGTGCTAATAAAAATTGAGCTCTTTCACAATAATAGATCCTGTTCTTTTTGAAATAAAAAGTTAACCAGGATAGCTTTTTTTGCGGGGTGTAATCACCCATTCAGCTCACAAGGCAGTGTACATTGTTGGGTACAGATGCACTGGTACCAATTGTGTTGCAGATTTCCAACCTGTTATTTTCGTAAAGCTTGATGGTGAGATATCAAAATTAGCTGATTTTATTTTCTCTTTGAACACTCTAACATGTCAAGACATATGAAGTACCATTCAAAAAACTTAGTTGTCGTTGTACTGCTGTCATTGGATCTTGGTCTTCATTGTGAGTTTTCTAAAAGGATGCCAAGTTGAGCATGTTTATGTCAAAGCTTGAAACCAGACTGGATAGCACTTGTGAGGGAGTCTTCACCTACAAGACAAATGTTGTGCCGTTTTAACATGGAATAGGGGTTAAGCCAGGTAAAACAAACACATTATAAGTAGACTGGGGAGGAAGAAGTCATTTTTGTCTGGGTTGGAATGTCCAGAGTGATCAAATGATTCAGGGAACACAAACCACGTCTCTCCACTGGAGCTCTGGCTTCTCTGGTTCTGTCTCATCAATGTGACACACTTGTAGAAGAAGACCTACTCGTACACATGCGTGGGGGAATATAGACAAAAAACACACACACTCTTAGCTTCATTCACACACCCACATGTGGGTTTGTTTTACATGGAGGCAATGTATTTGTTATGTTGAGGCATGCATGAATCTATTGGATATCCATTTAATGGTTTGTGAAGCTGCATTGGCTGGATTGAGTGAGTAGGTGGGCGGGGGGAATGGGAACAAGGCAAAGACTGCAATGAAAGTAGATGCATATTTGATGTAAGGCTACAATGTAATGATAAGCTCAGTCCTAAAGGCTGCTAGTTGTGGCTTAATAAATGATAGAAGCTCTTGATCTTTACATGATTTGAATTTAACAACACATTTCTGTTTCTTTGGTGGTTGGGGAACTCTTTCAAATGGATGTTGATGAAAGGCTAGGTGAAGAGGGGAATTAAGTCTATACAAGACGTGTAATGATGCTTTAATAAGCCCTGATAGATCCCGTTAGCTGTTGAACAGTGTAACACAGCATCTGCAGTGTGTGTTGGAAACAGAGGATGGAGCGGTGATTCAGCCAGTAGGAGGAGAGAGCATGTGAGGGACAAGAAAAAGGAAGGAGGGAAGGAAGGAAAGAGGAGGATGAAGGAAAGGAGGGTGAATGAGCTGGTGGGGGTAGAGTGAGTAACACAGCAAGAGAGGGAGAGGCAGAGGGAGGAGAGAAAGAGGAAGGGGGGGTGTTGTTGCTGCTGCTGCGACTGTTTCTCCTGTCAGTCGGCTGCTGGTTGCTCGCTGAACAGGAGGTACGACAGTGCAAGAAGGAGAAACACTGAAGGGACATTGAGGTACAGTCTGATGAGGTTGTCATCTATGCGGCTCTGGCAGCGGTGGACGTGTTAGTAGCTAGTGGATTTTGGTTCTGGACAGATCTGCAAATCCATGGATTGTCAGCAGTGAGTATTGCTCACCCACTCGTCGTTTTCAGCAAAGAAGTGAACCCACAGTCTCGCACTGCAGGGAGTCTGGCTCAGTCAGTCATGACCCAGGGGTATAAGGGGGCGCCAACCAGTCAGCCTTTGTGTCTTTACGCATTTCTTTGTCCCCTTCCTTCCTCTGCTCCTCTTAATCAGCTTGTGTATGTCTTTTTGAGTATGTGACTGATGCTGTTGCTTTTCTTCCTGCAGGAGGGATGCTGGAGGCTAATGTGGCTAACATTAGCATGACGGCTAAGCCCAGAGAGCTGGACCTGAGGTCTGCAACTGTCTCCTGTCAGGATACTTCAGCCCAGCCCATGGCCTCCAGGAAGCCACAAGCCAAGCCCTCCGCATTACCCCAGGCACCTTCACGTCCCTCTGGGTCAGAGCTCAAGGTGTATCGGCCCAACTCCGGATCTATCCCGATTCCAATTCCTAATCCATCCGGGCTCCGCAAGCAGCGATCACTTGGCAACTTGTGTGTGCTCACTGATGCTGAAAAGAAGCTGCACCTGTACCAATCCCCTCAATGGAACGATGATGCAAGTCGCCCTGGAGTGGGGACAAACAAACCAGGACAGACCAGGACAGGTCAAGCAGGTGGCGGGAGACCACCTCTGTCTCGGACGCTTTCAAAGTCAGAACAGTCTCTGTTTCAGGGCAAACCCAAATCCTTTGGCTCCCCGGCTGTAACTTCAAATGTGGGTAAGCCAAGTCGAATCCCGGCTCCTGGTAAACCACGGGGACCTTATGCTGAGGTTAAGCCTATCAGTAAGAACTCTGAAGGGAGTCCAGCTTCAGACTCTGCTGACCAACCTCTTAAAGCTAACTCCAATGGAGTTGGGGGTGCTGGGACCAATGGCAAGAAACCAGGGGAGAAAGGTAAATCTGGAGCTCCGTTATCAGAGGAAAAGAAGGAGAAAAAGGGGACAGATGCAGAGAATGACAAGAGTTTTCTGAAGGTGGACCCAGAGTTAGTTGTGACCGTTCTAGGAGACCTGGAACAGCTGCTCTTCAGTCAAATGCTGGGTAAGTGCATTGCAGCTTTACTCCCCCATCCAAACCTGTCCTTTCACCTCCGACTGTATGCACTACAATGGGGTTTTCATGGCATTGCTGAAGCAAGCGTTTCTAGATAGCTGACGTTGTTTTGTTGTACAGCAGCAGAGTGGATTGTCCCAGTCTCAACTGACCCAGTGCCACAGTGAGCTAGATTTATATTAAACCCTCTCAGTACATCTTTATCACTGTCTTTTCCAGGCGTTAAATGAACAGGTTTATTCCCATGGATGCATTTTCATAACTAAAAGCAATAATCATGCCTCACTGTATGCGGAGGTTAAGAGGCATCATATTCCTTCATGTCAGCTGGCTCATACCAAAATCAGCCATTCGTTAATAACGGCCGTGTGAGTGGGACTCGTGGGGTGTGTGTTTTCATTCGGTAAATAAAACGTCTGCTTATCGAGCCAGGCTCTGGCCACAGTGGGCCACATATTTAGCTTTGCACCCCCCCCCCCCCCTCCACCGTACCCCACCCCTTCCCTGTCCATGTCTATTGATCTCCGGGCCACTGACAGATGGTCACTATCCACCCCACCTCCTCCCCCTGTTACCGAGGACAACGTGTGGGAGGAGAAAGTGGAATCTGAGCGGGTGGCTGCACGGGCAGGTAGTCGTGGATATAAACACATTGCAGCCATTCAGATACCCTGGGTTCTCCCAAGCCTTAGCTTCTGGTGGTGTGCTGTGAGAATGATGACTGTGTTCGAGACCAACATGTTGAGCTACAACTTGTCACCTATTACTCATACACAAACACTCCTGTGTTGGAATATTGCTCATTCTCTTTTTATCCATCCCTCTCAATAGGAGCAGACAGCATCTGAGAGTGTATGAAATGGGGAAAGAACAGTGCAGTCTTTACATGAAGAAAAATCTTCTGCCCATTGTCAAACCCTTACCAATCCTCCTCTGCATTCCCCCTTGTCTCTTCAAACCCCTGTCTACCTTGCAGCAGAGCCCAGAATCCAAACCAGGATGACCTTGCCCCTGCAGCCTTCAGTGTGTTAGTTCTCGGCATGCTGTTTTGTGTGCGAATGCTGCGTACATGCGAGTGACCTTGTCTGTTGCCGGTTACACTCTCATTAAGCGGCCAGGTAGGGTGGAAATTGTTTTAAAACACACACAGTTGCTGAAATGACAGAAAATTCTCCCAAGCAATAGCATTAAGAGGAGAAAAGGGAAAAAGCAAAAAAAAAATTCACAAAGTCAAGATAAGAAGGAAGACGAGGGAAAAATATAGATAAAGAAACAATGATTGCACACCTAAGAGGTGTGAAGCTATGAGACCTGAAGTTCAGGAATGTATTGATGCTGTTGTAGAAATGACAGCCTGACAACCAAAAACTTTACCCTGCTCTTACCAGACTTACCAGTTTCAAAACTATGGCTTGTGTACTTTGGTTCAGATCAGTTGATGAGTTTGTTAATTTCCGACTTTTTTCAGTTGATTAATTTCTTTTCATCCAGAAAAACTCCAAGCAAACCAAAACTATAGTAAGGTATTTGTATCAAACTTACTGTAAACACCTATTAGCTGTTTCAGATCTAAGTTGGTACACCTTCACAACATAAATTCACACCATAAACACAATAAATCGAACTGTGAGAAGGTTTCATGTACCCGGTTCGATCCCCACAGACAGCTGCTGCGGGTCCCCGAGCAAGACCCTAAGCCCCAGATTGCTCCCCGGGCGCTGTGATGGCTGCCCACTGCTCCCTAAGGGCTGGGTTAAATGCAGAAGACAAATTTCATTGGAATGTACAATTGCAATGACAAATAAACATTTCTTCTTCTGAATGTACCCCTGTAGAGTTAGGTTTGGAACTGCACTGAGATTGTTTGGGGGTGGTGGTCTTAGTACTTTTCTTTGGTCTGCAACTGATGTGGTGAATGTATAATTTTGCCTGATAACAGGGACATTGGCTGGTTAAGAACAGCGTAGCTTATTATGTCCAATTAGTATGGACATTTTCAATTTATGTTGTTTTTAAATAGCTAACATCAGCAAAAACAAAGGGTCCTTCGTCCTTCTGCCACCATGAGGATTTCTTAATTTTTATACATACTTAGTGCAAAATGTCTGTGGCCCACAGGAAAAGGAGCTTTTACTGATAAGTCACAACACCTCACTTCATCATCATTTCAAAATGAGCAATACACAAAACACATATGGCATTTCCAGTCAACCACTCCTTTCAAAATGGTGAAAGCGATGGCGGATGAGATCGTTATACTGGCAGTCCAGATGAATCTGGTGCTTCAGGTGCAAGTAATGTTGTTGTGGACTATTCTCAAAAACCTATTATGAGCATTAGATTATGCTCAATAACCTATTAGATTTGATGTACACTGAAGGATTCGCACTGCATTGTATCAGTTCCAGATTCCATTTTCTTCCCCTCTTATATCACAGCTTTTTTACAGGCATAGCATCAGTGATTACATCTCAATAAATCACTATGAGGGCAACCTAATGTGCTGATGGATTCAATTACCTGAAGCAGTTGTCAAGCACAAGATAAACTTTTTGGTCAAATAAAAGGAAACGAAGAAAGAAAAATATTGCTGAGCTTAAAGGGGCCTAGTGACATACTATGACTTATGAATTTCTACGGCAGTAGCTCACTGTGATTACATATAAAGGTTTTCCAATTAAATTAAAGTGCCCTGTTGGCTTAATATATTTCATATGTGTCTGTGTTTTACATTTTGTTTTTGCTCTATTTGTTAGTAAACAAAGCACTTTTGTGTATATTTACAATAACAAGACTAAACGACTAGAAATACGATATAGCGTATGCAAGCAATGAGTAAACAAGGAGAAGCAATGGATCTGAGCGAGTCAGCAACGTATATTGAGGCCCAAAAAGAAAGAGTAAGTAACCCTTTAGATCTGGTTGGTCTTCGACCACACCAAGCTGTCACTTTACTGCGAATCATTGCAGGACAGTCTACTGGCTCTTACAGTAGCTGTGTTAATTGTCGTCATCTTGTTTTCTGATAATTCAGTGGTTCTGCTGGCGGATGGCACAACAAGGTTTCTGTCTGCTGATCACACCCAGCGCAAAATTCTTTTCAGGCTCAAAAAGGACTGAGTATCAGGATGAATGCTTGGCGTATATTATTTTTAGGGCTGGGCAACGATTAAAATCTTTAATCGCGATTAATCGCATAATTTGCCTGATTAAGCATGATTAATCGCATTGTATGCGCAAACTCCAAGAATGAATTCAAAAGTAGTGTAAAGAGCACTTTTATTTTAATGTTCTGCTGCCATATGAACAAAAGTGTTGTAACATTTGTAGCACTTATCAGTAACACATATTTAGTGTAAAGCTCAACTTAAACATGTAAAACAAAAAATAGCAATAATAATAAATTAAAGCTTATTGCCACTGACAGGAAATTCTCTTTATGGGGAAAAAATCTACCAAAAACAGGCAATTTCTGAGCTAACAGCAGGGAGCAGCATTACCATTTTATGTTCAATACCAAAGTGTGAAGCACAGAAAAGGTCTACAGTAGCTATCCACTTCGCCATTACATTGGTTAGCTTCTCTGAGTCATTGAATTGTTTGGTGATGTCTACAGTGTGTTTGGCATTTAAGTGATATGTTAAGCTCAAGGTGCTCCGGTGATAAGAAAGTTTAACTTGGCAGTGGTTACAACCAGGCCAGCTGACAGCTTTGCTAGGGCCCGGGACAACGCAGTCTTTTTGGGCCCCCCCTCTACACCTGCCGCCACCACACACACACACACACACACACACACACACACACACACACACACACACACACACACACACACACACACACACACACACACACACACACACACACACCAAAAAAGTCAACTTAACTGTATACTTCATGCCCTGGGAATCTCTGTATTTTATACTGGATATTTTCAACCCATCTATTGAATTTAGTGCACTAGTTGATCTTTTCTTCATAAGAGAACAGCAAGTACTGCAGCCAAAATATGGCCTTTTTTGACCTGCTGTATATCAGCCAGTCCCTAAGCTTGACGTATCATGAAACTGTTGACCTTTTGGGTTTTGTGGTTTTTATTTTATTATTACAATTAAATAATAATAATAATAACCTCTTATATCTTTCAATCCTTATGTAATTTTGTCTGTGTTGTGTGCACCTGCCTGTTGCTTTAATCCTATAAATTTCCCCGTCGTGGGATAAAAAAAGGATTAGCTAATGTTATCTTATCTTAAATAACACTTTTTAATATATGTACTGGATTCTTTCAAAGTCTTAATTACATTTTCTGTGTGGGCTCCAGTAACATATGATAGATAATATCTACTTTGAAAGTTAACATGAACTGCTGCTGAAGATGACCACTGATCTACCTGGATGTTCCCTGGAGGACTGAAATGCCTCAGTCAGAGACGTCTGTGGGTCTGTCGGGGCAATGACAGAAGTTTCGTCTCCTCTCTCCGTTTCTGTGGCTCGACGTTTTCTTGCTCATGTTTTTTTCACGTGCTTAGATAAATTTGTTGTGTTTCCACTGAAATTAACCGGCTTTTTACAAAACATACAGCTTGATTTCATTTACGGTATTAAAATAAAGCCAAACGGCGCTACTTCCCCTGTTCATTTTTTTTTCGCTGCTGCGGTCTCTCTCAGCAGCGCGATTGTTTGTGTGTTGAGTTTGTGTGAGAGCTGATTGGCTGGCGCCGCTGTCCGCTGAGCCATGTACGAGAGGGGAGGGGGAGCAGCAGTGTGCTGCCGTGACACAGCGCGCTGCAGTCAGCGCGCGTGCTGACTGACACTCTGACTGAAAGCATGTGAGCAACATGCGTTAATGCGCGATAAAATAAATATCGCCGTTAATAGTCTAATGAATTAACGCGAAATTAACGCGTTAACTTGCCCAGCCCTAATTATTTTATTTGAAGATGAATAAAACATTTTCTTTTTCTTTTTGTGGTCAAAATATGTGACTAGACCCTTTTAAAAATGCATATGATTTGTTTATTCTGTCATTTATTTATCAGTTAGAACAATCGCAGATAAAAAATTACTGGTTTAAATCCTTATCAAAGCCTTTCTGCTGGTTGATTTGTCATGGAGAGGCAACCAATGAGGCCATTATTTTCTTTACAGAATAGCAAATATGGTTCAAAATCTTGAAAAGTCAAATTTCAGGAAAGTTGAGACGTTGTAATTCATCTTCACCTTATAGTTCAAATTTTTTGGATTAGGTTGCAGACCAAATTTTATGGATTGACCCTTGATTGTGTAATACAAATCTTGAACAATGTTTTCATGAAAGTAAACTATGAAAGTTTTCTTTAAATTAATTTTAAAAAGTGCCAACTTTTGTTGCTTTGGTAACAAGTAGAACTTTCTCATAATTACATGTTTTCAGGAATTTAAATTTATGACTGAATGGAGTTTAGGGTTAGAAAAAAAACACAGCCAAGTAGAAAATAACAAAAAATATCTGCAGAACTGTTGCAATTTGGAAGCGTAATAGAAGCAATTGACCTACAGTAAATGTCTACCAGGAATCTCGAATCACCAGACCTAGCAGTAAGTCTTTGCTGTCTGCCACAACCTCCCAAAGATGTATCACGAAACCACAGCACACATAAAGGACATTGTGTGCTAGTATGTGTGCAGATGCTCATGTGAATTTGCATGTGTGTGCTGAAGAGAGGTTAATTGTAACTTGCCCTGTAGCTTTGCAGCTGCGGGCTCATCCTTTATTGTATCTGCTTCTCCATTTCCGATGGGACGCCCCGCTAATTGGGTTCTGCTCTGTCATTGGATGATAGATTATGGATGCTCAATGGATCCACACCTTCCATTCTTATATGCAATCTAACCTCATATTTTGCTGACTGGAAACACGGATATGCTGGTACAAGACCTTTTTCTGCAGAAAGAAATAACAAATCAATTTGTTGTGCCAACCTTTAGCTGCAGGGAGTAAAAATATGCCTGTACTTTTTACATGTCACATTGTGTGACATCTGGCAATATCTAACATGACACTGTCCTTTTTAGATTAGCCTGCAGTATTAGATAAGTATGATGTAGAGCGCTGCTGAGGTTGTGTAACCAAATACCATGTTCTGGTTACATCTCCCCTCCTAAGCAAAATGGAGAAAGAAAAAAAGAACAATCCTAGTTATTTGGAAGTCAGGATTAGTTCCTGCCATATCTGTTTGTCTTTAATCAGACATGATTAACCACTGGGTGGTTTTCGTTTAATGGCGTTAGGGAACTACTTGACTAATGTGCACTGGAGGGAGATTTTGATTCTGGATGTCTTTCCTCCAAATCCAGAATGCATTTACAGAATCCCGTAAGAGCAGATTTGGAGTTAAGGCTGAATGTGCAGGATGGAAAGGATGAACAGTACTGGTGAAATTCTGCCACTATAATGAATAAACTTGAAATGCTTCGATAGTAATCTAAAGGTCTGGACCTCAGATGTCTTCGACTAATGACCCTTGTGGTCGCTTCCAGCGTCCATAATGAGTTGCGCTGGAGAGGGTAAGCTCCCTGAAGCAGTAGCTCTTCCCAGCATGGGGCAGAAATAGTTTAGAGTGAATCCCAGCTAAGACACCAACCAAGCTTCCGGATTAAGCCTCACATAAAGATAATGAGAAGATCCAACCCCCAGCTCCCCCCGCCATTCCACTAATCACAGATCTATCATCCTGGAAAAGGCCATGCATACAGGCTAAAATAAATTAAAGATTAAAGCCATTAGGACATCTGTTTGGTTGGAGATTTAGGCATTTAGGGATGTAGGTTGGAAGACTGGAGAAGCTCTTTGGTCTTGGTGGGCAAAATGTGGCTCAAGTGACACATGGATGAATGGAGCAGCCTTGGTACACACTGAATTGTGTGTGGGTGCATTTTTTCCCCCCTGTATATGATTTTTGGAAAAATAAATCCTACAGGGGGACAAATAAAAGCTTTAACAAGAGCACAAACACAACTATTGAAAAGGAGCTGCTGGAAACATTATCAAAGCACTGTAGCTTCCTCAACCCAAAGCATCAACACCAAATGTGTGTAATGTTCAGTCACAGATGCACCCTTCTCTCTTTATTCTTCTGGCTTTTTGTTGTTGTTGCCATGACAGGGTGTTTTTCATAGTCAGCTCCTCCATTGTGATCAGAGTGCTGAGTCTCTAATGCGATGTGGGAGCGGCCCTGGCGGCCTGGTTCTGCCCTGGGCTTTGCAGAGTGAAGGATTCATGGGAGTCGTCATTTAATCGAGGAGTTGGTGAGAAGCCAAACTAATATAAACGGCAACAGGAAAGTGAAGACTAAAACATACTTTTCACTCTCTGTCTTACTCTTCCTCCCTTTTAACTCTGATGCGAGCTGACGGCCAGTGGTGTTCTGTCACCAGTCACACAGCGGAGAGAATATTTCGGGTACGAGAGTTTCAGGAAGTTGACAAGTTACATCTTTTAAGCATGACAGAAACATTGTAGCCAGGACTATTCATAGATAAAAGGACTGTTCACACATATGGTAGCCTTTATGTTTAGGCTCACTGTTAAGTTACTTCAGTAGTGTTATGTGTGTTTGTTTGTGCTTGGATGTGGACTTAAAATGCTCTGTGGTCAGTCTGTAAAGACTTAAAGCAGGAACCATCGCATTAGTGCAGTCTGCTTTCTACCATCCTCCTCCCAAATCAAATTAGTACTCAGTGCGTTTTTGTGTCATCAGCACTCACATAACAGCATCCGCTCTCACGTAAATAACAGTTGCACAGTTACGATAATCTCATTTGAAATACACCTTGTTGAAGACAGAAAGGAGACATCTTCTTACCTTGATAGATATTGGGAAAAATTATGTTACAATTAACATTTGCATGTTTTTCCATGTTAAAACCACAGACTTTAATATCAACGCCAAAATATGTCTGACAGTGAAGTTAAATTAAAATTATGCATGATTTTCAGACCATTGTGAAGAACAAAATAGTTGTGTGGAAGTTTAAAGCAATGATAGTTGATAAAACAATATCCTGAGCTTTGAATAACTCCGGTATGACTGTTAAATCCATCATCCTAAAATGGAAAGAGAATGGTACAACCACAGGGCTGTCAAGAAAGGGCAAACTATACTGACAGGCTGAGCAAAGAAAGAGAAGCAGCCAAAAAGCTGTTTTTTTAGAGGGAGCTGCAGAGGTCCACTGCTCAGGTGGGAGCTGAAGAAAGCCATTGATGACATAAGCCACGAGAGGTCCTATTTAAAGTTTACCACCAGTAATACAGGATGTTCTGGTCAGCTGTCACAAAAATTGAACAGTGAAACACGGTAGTGCAAGAATCATGCTCTAGGGACGGTTTTGCTCAGCAGAAACAAGAGGTTTGGCAGAGTAATTGTGATATAAACCTGAAACAAGACTTGAAGGCTCACCTGCCAGAAGGACAACAACTTTAAAAACACAGTCAGAGCTGAAAGGGAATGGTTTAGATCAAATCATGTAAATGCGTTGGAACAGTCCAGACAAAATGCAGATCTAAATCTAATTGAGAATTTGTAGAAAGACTTGACAGACATTCTCCATTCAATTTGACTGAGCTTAAGCCATTTTGCATTAAGGATGTGGGGTTAAAAGAGAATTTGTTAAGTGAAAACACTGAAGCAACAACTCAAGACATCAGGCTGGAAGGAGCATAAGGGCAACAAAGTCGATGTTTTGGTCTGACCATGATGAAGTTCTTATCTTTGTCTGTGCAAGGCAGCCTACAAAGCTGACTCAGTTACCAGTTTTGTCACTGAAGCAAACAACTGTGAGACGTGCATAGGAGACCCAAAACATCATGCCCATGTTATGCATTTCATTAGGCAAATCTACCAAATACTAAGGAAACACTTATCTTGGGATTTAGAAAATAGAAATAAATTTGGTAATCCTAAATTACCCAGAACAGGAAAAATGTCAGATTTAATGTCAGACAAATGAGTAAAAAAAAAAGGTTATGTCTTTTTATAAATAACCGGTTTAAACTGTTCTTCGTGTATAACTGCAAAACTGTTTATAAAGGCACAAGAAAATATATTCATCTTGCAATACGGGAACACTTAGAACTCTTCTATTTCTGTCTTCCTCATATGAATGCTCACAGATAGAAGTTTCGATTGTCATTGATAATCTGGTGTTTTTGTTCTCTACGCACATCTACTCAGACTGAGCTTAAGCAAAATGTAGGTTTGCTTACACAAAGGAGAAGGAGAGCTTCTCCTATTAGGATATTTTAGCTGAAATATTAGAAGAGCTGTTTGTTGTTTTGTTGAGTGGAACGTGGTTTTGGGTGACAGCCCAATTACCTCGATGTCTGCCCGTGCAAATCGGAGATGGAGCCTTTCTGTATGCAATTTGTTCATTTGGTGTGTCTGTGGGTGCACCAGGAGAACTGAATGCTGGCCTTTTTACCCAACCAACCTTTTTTTGTGCTGGTAATTGATTTTAATAGTGTTGTTTTAACATGAAACCTTGAAGCTGTATTTTTCCTTGAGTTTAAATGAGCAGTTTGTTCAGATACATTCCCATTTTATTCAGTCAGTTAATAATGTTTCACTATATTTCTTTCACATTGAAGGCAAATATGTAAATAATTTAAAAAGAATTGTCATTTTTTTCGCATTAAATTATTAGATGCATATCTAATTGTAGCCACTGTGCAACTAGACACTCTAATACTGTGTTTTGAGATGATTTGTGCGAATCAAGTG
This sequence comes from Fundulus diaphanus, assembly GCA_037039145.1. Classification (NCBI taxonomy): domain Eukaryota; kingdom Metazoa; phylum Chordata; class Actinopteri; order Cyprinodontiformes; family Fundulidae; genus Fundulus; species Fundulus diaphanus. Next base: position 31,964,520 of record CM073129.1, on the reverse strand, counting down.
TCTATCCAACTATTTTGTTCCTGTCTTTGGTGCCTGCATCTCTAATACTTTAGTAGAGATAGTAACTTATCATCACTTCACCTGGGTCACCCATCATCTCATTAAGAGTCCAGGCGAGTGTAGGCTGTGTATCAAACGCGTGCGAGGAAAGCTGTAGCTGCGTTAAGCACATTGCAAAAATAGACAAAAAAAAACAGGAAGGAACAAGAACACACCCAAACATTGTCACACATGTGCTATGCCTGGGGTTGTCTGTCTATTCAGCATGTTTGTCAGCATCCTATTGTGCTTTTGCATGGATCTGTTTGTGAAAATATGTAATTATACTATGGATACATTTAGATGCATACTTTGTGTGTTAATATGCAGCTTGTTCATATTGGAGTTCTGACTTTTCATCTACAGCGATTTGAAAATCATTAGCCCCCTTAAGGAGATCCTCTACTTTCAAGTTTTGGGCACATTTAAATGTTTCAGAGAATCAGACAACTTTGAATATCAGAAAATCAGAGTAAATATAAAAAGTAGTTTTAAATGATGATTTCATTTATTAAAGGTGCCATAACATCACAGTATAAACCATTTCATGTAGTTGATATTGCCGCATATGTAAATTCTCCAAAGAATTTAATAAAAAAAATAACGTCAGCTTGTTGTTTAGTCAGGCCAAATGTCCCTCCTTAGTAAAAGGGTTGGATGCATTGATATGCAGCTTACCTAACTGACTTCACTCTAATTGGCAACAACCATATTTGGAAAACCGGTCAAGAAAACAAAAGAGATCGTGGTTGACTTCAGGAAAAATCAGCCAAGTCACAGACCCCTCCTCATCAATGCCACCACACTGGAGCAAGTCAACAAGATCAAATTCCTGGGGGTGCTGCTCACAGACACTTTGACCTGATCCATCGACACCTCTGCTCTTGTGAAGAGAGCACAGCAATGTCTACAGCTTCTATGTCAGATGAGAAGAGCAAACCTCCCCCTTCCCATCCTCGCCACTTTCTGCTGAGGGACAATAGAGAGCGTACTGAGCAGTTGCATCGCTCTCTGGTTTGGGGCCTGCAACACATCAAACTGGAAATGCGTTCCCTCCTTCCATAACAGTACTTGCAGACGCTGCCTAGACAGGCCTCAGATAACCATAAAAGACCCCTACCACCCCCATCATGGACTGTTATTACTGCTGCCCTCTGGCAAGACGTTCAGCTGTTTCAACCAGATTCCACAACAGCTTCTTTCCAGCCCTCATAAGACTGCTAAACTCCCAATAATCCCATACATACAAAACGAGTCACTTTACATGGTCACTGTGAACTCTATTCCAACTGTCTGCACCATCATGTGGTCCGTTCATTGTTACAGTATCCTGCTGCTACATAGCTACTTCCACTATTCGTCTATTGTCTTATACATAACGTTTGACAAATTACACACACACACATATATGTATATGTATATATATATATATATATATATATGTGTATGTATGTATGTAAGTATTTATATAAATGTTCAACCATTGTCCCACATCTTCTCCATTTATGGATAATGACTCTGATTGTGGTTAGCTGGTGTCCCAAAACCATAGAAGTGGGTTTGTATCTTTTTACTGACAATGCATTATTTTTCTCATTTGTACTTAAAATTACTGAGATCAGGTCATGAAGAGTTGCTTTTTGAGTTCTTTTAGGGCAGGGTTCCCCAAGCATCGGGCTGCCGACCTGCACTGGTGCATGGAGCTATTGGTTATAGCATATGTATAGTAATTTCCAAGGAGTTGATGACCCAAGTGTTTAGGTGGTTTTATGTAGAAAAACCGAAAGCCACCATGTGATTCAGACAGTGTGCTCAACAAGTGGAAAATACTCAAAAGAAGTAGTAAGACAAGCATGTGAGGCGACATGGACAAGAGAGCCTAGTGGTAAATCACTACCTTTGTGTTAGCTTCAAGCCCCTCCAAACGAAATGTGTGACTCACATGAATTTCCCCACCCGGTGCGCAAAAGTTGGGTCCGTGGTGAGCAAAAGGTTGGAGACCCCTTTTTTAGCCTACTTCATGTCATTTGGCATGTTCTATTTAAGTGATTTCTAGATTATTTACGGCAGGCAGTAATCAGTCTATGGTGTGACTGACGACATTTGATTGTTTTTTGCATTTACTCAAGTTAATTTAAAAAAGGAATACATTTCTAAGGTGAAAAAAACACCATTGTAGCGGCTTACTTTGTGATTTATTTAGTTGCATCTGGTATCTTTTCTGACTTATTCAGTCTCATCTAGTGCAAATATGGGCATAAAAACACATAGTCTACATTGGACTTTCATGACTAAATGAGATGTACTTTCAGGGTGAGCTTGGTATGGTCTTGACCTTCTTCTCGTGAAAGTAAACTTGTCTTAAGTCATTTAAAGCTTCCTTATCTAAACCCCTCCCATAAGCGGATAGCACAGTAGGTTTTAAGCAGATAGATCATTAGTTAAGGAGATATCCGTGTGTCTCAAGTGTAGATGCTGGTGTTTGTGTCAACATTTGGAGGGCCAGGCCTTGGCACAGGTATAGATTGGTCTGCGGGGATTCAAATTTAAAGCTTTAAACAGAGGATTTGTTTTTTGCATGTAGGATTCTTGATCTGCACATCTTGTTTATAACTGGCCAAAAACTCTGCAGCTGCGCTTCTCAGGCTCCTGGATAAGCATTTCCAATTTTAAATGGATTCCACATTCCCTGGCTCTCGGTATATTTTCCTTCTCACAAACATGTACACACTTAAACCCACTTTCATTGCTCGACCTCTGCATTATTTATTGCCAAGAACTGTTAAGATTTAATGTATACAAATGCGCTTGTTCGTTCTGATGCACTCGTTATCTGGTCTTGTTGCATATCAGCCTTGATCATCAAGTGCTCTAATATCCTGTTTCGACATCTCGCTGTGGCAGAGGAACTTCCGTGTGTGTTTGCGTGTGGATGTCCATTTGGTGAGTGTTTGCTGGCCCCCTCCAGATGCACAGGAATGGCTGTATTTTGTAATGCTTCCTGTTTTGCAAGCTGTCTGAGGTCAACTGACAGCTGCGATGCTAGGCTGAGTAGAGTCAAAACACGGACAAATAGAAAAGCAGGAAGCATGACAATTTTAACAGATCTTGTCATACAAGAAAAAACAAACGATGACTGAATGCATCATAGCTGTTGACTGTCATTTGGAGGCATAGCAACAAAAGCAACACCCTGGGTTTTGTGTGTCACTGGTAGGTAATGCTGTAGTGATTATTTTTTTTTTTTGTAGTTCAAAAACTATTACTACCCATGTGACAAATTTAGAGAAGAACATCGATGGAGGTTCAGGTGTTTTAGAGCGAAGCAGAGGTGCAGCCATCTATCATGCAATAAGGCTGCTGTAGCCTGAGGACGGTTGCGGCGACTCTAACATATGTGCACACATGTGGACAGGACGTGGACAGATGAACTCCGGAGGGAAGGAGGGAGAGAATAGAAATGGGGGCCATTACTCATCCTTTCATTCATATTCAAGAAAAAAACTATCTTTCTGATGAGGCACCCACACCCGTGTTCCTGACCAGGCAAGAAAATGTCATGCCACAAAAAAATTGAGTGGTCTCACAAGGACAGAAGCCATTAGTACATCTTTGGGGAGTTTGTTTCTAATGGAGAGGAGAGTCAAGTGAAACCAGAGGAAACCAAGGAGAGACTTTCTCCTTTTTACTTTCCCACATACTCTGTCTCGTGGCCACAAAATGCAGCATTTCTACCTCTTTCTACTTCCTATGTGCTTCACAAATGCCACAACAAACTGAGATGGGATGTCTTTCCCAATGCTTTATTTTTACGCTGGGAACCAGACTCCCTGAAAAACACAGCTCTCAATAACTGCTATAGGTGTACTGCTATTAGTAGCATTGGCCAGAGAGGCGTACAACCACATTTTGCAAGAGAATGAAAACCAGCGTATTTGTACATGGACAGTGGGCAAAAGTGTATTAAAGGCCATGCACATTATTTCATTGATCTATGAATCTGGGTTTTCCCCTTTTTTCCCCACCAGTCTGAATGTTTTTCCTCCTTTGCAATGGCGTTCACAGTTAAACAAGAGATTAATGACTACTGCAGCTCCCCGCTGGTGTGAAGTGACCTGCTCCACTGTGGTCAGATATGAGAATCATAATAGCATTCTTAACCTAGTTAGGACAGTGTTGGAGCAGAAACCACAGATTCGACAAAACATTTGTCTCTGTCAAGTTTTTAAATAAATTTGTTTTGCTATCATATGCAATAAATCAAATCAGCAGTGTGAATATTTTTTTCTTTTAACAATGTATGCAGTGAGATTACTGCAGCCTTGCTAGTGTTGTTGCATAGTATATGGAAATATATAAATTGCTATGCCTTTATTTTAGGCTTATACAGCAATATTTCTTTTTGATGCGTTTGAGTTAAGAAAAGACATTGTTTTTTTATTTTATTTTTGCTGCTAAAACATCTGTGCTGTCTTCTCACTATGCGTGAACTGCCTGAACTGGACCCTTATCCATGATAAAAACAGATGATTGAGTGATGGACAAGCCCATCCCATATATTTTCCTGCACCTGATAATACAGATAAATTCAACATTCGTTCGCAAAGTGTATTCTTTAGCACCATGTTTTTATCATTTACGATAAATTTAACAAAGAAAATGTTTGTTTATTTTTTAGTTTTGTGAAGTTTGCACAAAATTGCAGCACAGTATGACCAAAGAAAGTAATTAAGAATCCTTCTTTTTAGGCCTGATTGGGCCAATTCTTTTTACACAGGCAACAGATTAGAAGTTGTCTTTAACATTGATGCTGAAACATTGGTGCGTGTCTTCATTTATGTGCAAATTCCTTTCTTCTATCACAACAAGAAAAAAAAATCCTAATCAGGACATCTCTAATTGTGTGTCGTCTCACAGTTGATTTTGCAGACAAATTAAATGTTTGTCCAAATGGGAATAAAGAGACCAATCTGCTTGCTGTAATTTACACGTGAAAAACACGCTCCTTCTCTTTACAACGGAAAGACGGATGGGTGTTTTGAAATGTTACCTGTTACTTGGGTTTGTTTTCATTTATTTCTCTTTTGTCTGAGAGCATTCTTCCATTAGGATGCACAGACAGCCCTGGAGAACCTGCATGCACTTACAAGGGCACTCTCACTGCAACATGCTAACTCTCATTCGAACAGTCTGAGCTGTCCATTAAGAAAGGTGCCTAAGCAGTTTTCTGAGCTCTTATGGAGGGTGCTTGAGCGTGCATCCTGAAGAGACAGGTGGAGAGACTGCACACAAATGCTTCCACACAACAGAGAGTTTAAACCAGATCAGTATAAATCATCTACACCCCTGGGGAGCTGCCAGGACTTGACAGGGATATTTGCATCCCTAATTCCCTCACCAGCATCCTCCTTAACCCCCCCCCCCCCCCCCCCCCCCCTTACGTGCCAGCTGGGGCCACCGGGGCCAGGGCATGGGAGGGACAGGAAGTGTGTCACAGACATGTAATCACGAACACACACGCTTACATTTACGCAGAATCTCACACATACACAACGAACCATATCCAATCAATTTGACGGCATTGTTAAACAAAGCTCCCGTTCAGAGTAATTACCGTTGCACAATTAATGCCTACATGCGTGTCACACTTTGTCTGGGTTTGAATGTATTAGAATTTTTTTTTGTTCCAGACAAATCTCTGTGTGATCACATTATTATCAGCTCGGGAACATTTTTAAGCCGTTTAGTGTTTTTTTTTTTTTTTTTTTTCCTATCGCTTGAATTTCCACTGTGTGCTTTAGCCTCTGTCACATGTGCACTTCCCTTTTAAAAGAGTGATGTACTATTTTTGGAGTTTTACTTATTTTTTTTGGGTTATCTGATATTTGCAGCGCATGTTTGTGTACGTGTATGTTTTATTTGCAGGTTTGCATCATAAGGGTATGGTTGTGTATCTTTTGTTCTCGGTGTGCAGCCTAATCGATTTTTTTTAATTTTCTTTTCTCTTTGAGGATATTTAAACCATTTATATTTGGTTCAAGTATCTGTCAGATTGTCTGTATCTTTGAGAGGGAGTGGACCCACTATTCATATACAAATATGTCCATGGGGTTGTGGAGGGCAGCTGTTGTTCAGATTGACACCCTCACCACCTCATTATTCACCCTCCCCTCTCATTAGGATGACCTCTCTCTCTATTCTCTTTCTCATTAGCCACCTGGACTTCTTCACGGGAGTCTTTTTTAACGTTCAATGGCAAAACATTTTCCAGTTTTGAAGCTGCAGCTGCAAAAGCTCCATCACATCTCAGTTTGCATTACATTTTAGGAAAATGCTCAACCTTCTGCTCATACCCATATAGCACGTAGAAAGCAAATGGAAAGAGTCCATTCTTGCATCAAAATTCACAGTAATTATGAGGTCAGGGAAAGAAAGTCAATACAGGAGGTCTTGCTCGTGTTGTTTGGCCTAAACAGCATGACATACATTTTGTTGTGATTAAAATCTTAAAAGATTTGGTGTCACCCATCTACTGAGAGCAACTAGTAGTCAAGGAGAAGTTTGACATAATCGGCAATGTGGTTTAGCAGGAAAAAAGGTGACCGTCATCAGCATAGAAATGACAGAAAATATGTTTCTGTAATGATTTGCTAGGGTTGAATCCAATGATAGCCGAACACGGAGCTGATGCTAAAATAATTTTAATTAACAGGATCCAAGGGACAAAAGGTGGTTTTCAGGCAGGCCAACAGAACCAGACAGCAACTAAACAAACTCAGGAAACATGAGGGCAGAAAACGGCTCGGGCACAAACTGGCAGACAGACGAGATAAACAAAACATAACTGAGGCTGCAGGGCTCTTACCGAGAGGTTGTGAATAGGGACAAGACGAGATATTCCAGCAACCAACAGAAAACAAAGGCGGGCTTAAATAGGCGACAGAACAGGAGAGCAGGGCGGGGCTAATTAACAAAAACAGGTGGAGGTGATAACAGGAGCACACTGACTGATAGACAAAAAAAAACCTAAAGTAGAAAACAAGACTAAACAGACACGAGCTGAAATAAAAGCTAATGACACTAACAAGGTAAACCAAAACATTACACCAACTAAACGAGGATCCAGACAAGACCGAACTCAAAAACAACCAAATAATCAAAGACAGGAGAGAGGAGGAAAACTAAAACTAATAACATAAACCAGAACTAAACTCGGAATATTACAGTTTCCTGAATATATTACAAAGCTATAGCAGGTACAGAAAAAAGGGGGAAAAAAAGAAACAGGGGAGGTCAGCAGAGGTGGAGATAAAATAATTTATGGCAACACAAATACTTCTGAGCGTTAGGACCTAAACCATTAGGATCCTCACTTATCAATCCAGTTTAATAGTTAGGACCTAATAATTGTAAATTACTGGTGTACGACCATATGGAAATTAAAAATCCCTATTTTGAAAGATCTGCTAAGGAATGAATGTGGAAATGACGGACACGTTTTAGGTATGAAAAGGATCCCCTCATTTATTTTGCGACATGACATTTTCTTTTGTTTAGGCTTTTTTCTGCACTTGTTTGGGAGCCAGCTGGCTTGAACTAATAGCTTATTGAACTCAACCTCAGGGATAAACAGGCTGTCTTGTGTCTGACCTTCATAATACTTCTGTTTCCACCAACTCCTTTCACATTATCAGACTCTGGAGAGTTGAAGCAAGCAGAGGTGAAGGTCAAATGATGCAGCAGAGGTGTCCTGCTTAATTACTACCTAAAAGTTATGTTCTTTTCTCTGTTGATGCATGTAATAAAGAGTACTGGGTATTTTGCAGTAGTATTAAAATGTTTTAGATAACATACATACTATATAAATATACCACAAAAACTTTCATTATGAAAAATGAATTTAGACATTTGGACAGAGTTATTGCTTTATAACAGTGCGATAGCATTTGATCAGTAGTATTTTAATGGCTTTACTTTATTAACGTTTAATAGTTTTATCCAATCCATTCCTGATTTGGGGTAGTCTGAGGACAGGCGAAGCCATAACCTTATATTAAAAAAGCCTTGTGATGGCTCAACAGAAACTATGTGGCTCCATCTGAGCAGATTGTAACTGATTTGAAAGGGGTGACACGAAAGCCAATGTGTCCACTGATGGGTTTATGTGAGGATAGCTTCTGGTTTACTCTACCATGGATCGAAGTGACAGAATGCACTGAGATGACATTGCGATTGTTGGGAGAATGTGGGATCCATACAGCTATCCAGGGAAATGGACAAAGTAGTTTGGTTTGCTTACATGAGACTCATATGGTTAAAATTGTTCTTTTTTTTTAATCGGTCATGATTTTTACCTTGCAAAAGCAGTCATTCATGCTGAGGTTTTTCACGTTGTCTCACATTATAACCACAAACTTATAGTATTTTAGTTATGTTTTAAATCATAGACCCACACAAAGTTGTGCATTAGGAAAGAAAATGTTACAGTAGGTGTCCGGTCCTGGCATTCCAGGCCCACAGTACAGAGAAGTTGGTTACCTACATGTGCCACATAATCTTTGCTTTAAAAAGTTATATCTCAAGATGGAGTCCTAATTGTGTGACTGACTTTATTAACTCTAGACTGCATCTAGTATCGAAGCAGGTAGGCTACATTGATATAATTGTACCTTGTGTATGACCGTCAACCATTTGGATTATTAGTGTGTCGTGCGTGTGTGTGTGTATGTGTGTGTGTGTGTGTGTGTGTGTGTGTGTGTGTGTGTGTGTGTGTGTATGGGTGTGTGTGTGTGAGCTGCAGCCATGTTTAGGAATCAGTTAGTTTGGGGTGAGTGGGTGTATGTGAGTGCACCCACACACTCCTCGGCCCACAATACTGAGGCAGCAAAGCCACTGTCCCCTACTACACAAAGCAATGAATTCAATTATTGGGGACCAAACCAACTCAACTTTCTTATGTTGACATTATCTCCAAACAAATTCTGATCACAAATATTTTACATAAATTCCATTGAAATTATTTTCAATCATCCAGTTCTAAAGGGTTTTTTAAGTGCTTAGAACAAGAAGTGGTGGCTTCTATGTTTCCAAATTCACCAAACTGTGGGGGTAAAAGTTAAGCATGCTAGTTAGTAGTTATTTGCTAATTTGTTTCATTTTAAATTTGGACTGGATAGGAGATTTTACTTGGTGATATTCACACAATTATTTTTTTTATCAATGTCACCTAAATATTCTAAAACATTAAAGGGGATAAAATATTTCCTTCAAATATGTCTTCTAAATGATTCATCCTTTCCTGTTCCATGTTAAAAAGTTAAGAACCCTTTCACTTTGCAGGATGTGGGTTGTTCCAAATGGATGTTCATCTGCAGGGATCATTTAAGAACTTTTCATTTTCAGATATTCCTATCAGGCTGTCAGAGAGGGACTGAATTTGGTGCTTTTAAAACCACTCTGCTACTTAAATAAAGGGATAATACATAGCATACCTGAGATACAGTTTTCCTTACATAGTGTTTGTTCAATTTCTATCTGATGACTGTCTGATGGATTTTTTTTAATTCACCATAAGATATACTGTAATGCATGGACAAGAGAACTTTTATTTTTTTAAAAATGGAAGTTCCAGTCCTCCCAAATTTTTTGCCTTTTGTAAAGTTTTTAAACTTATGCCTAGAGATTTAGATCAAATCAAAACAATTTATTTATATAGCGCCAATTCACAACACGTCATCTCAAGACACTTGTCAGAGATAATTGAGTCAAATTATGCAGACATATTGGTCAAATAGTCTATCTAATGAAATCCACCAGACTGCATCGAGTCATTGACGCCTGCATTGTTTAGTTTACTTTGCATCCATCCATCCATCCATTTTCCTACACGCTTATCCCTGTTGGGGTGCTGGTGCCTACCTCCAGCTGTCAATGGGCGAAAGGCGGGGTACACCCTGGACAGGTCTCGTTGACTTTGCAGCAATCTGTATTTTGATATGATAGAATCAGAAATTTTGAACCAATTCTAGTGGTTTAACTGGTATTATAGAAAATATCAAATTTATTTTAGGAAAGACCACAGTCTAAATTGCAGACACTCTTCCCATGAGTGAGAAAGGGAGAGTCAACCAGTGTCTTCTATTAATTTAAGTAACCAGATATAATTTAATTGTGTCAGCCTGTTATCAACACCCAGGTATCTGATGGTTCCAATCTGTAAAGGATCAGTTGGAGCGAGATGAATATGAGGGGTGATAAAAAAGACATTTGATTTGTTCTAAGCGATAGAGCAGTCTGAAATTGTTGGAAACTTGTTTATTAGGGTTATCACCTGTATATAAGAGGGATCTGCATTTTCCAGAAAGAGCAACGCATCATCAACAAAATATACACATTTTGTGGATTCTTTTAGCTGTTTGGTTTCCATAAACATTGTTGATTTGAAAAATTGTAGCTGCCAGTGGTTCAATGTCTATAGCGAACAATGAGAGGAACAGTTGAAAGCTCTGTATGGTGCCTCTTTCAAGGTTGAAGCTCTGAGAAATCCAGAGATTTGTTTTCACACGGGTTTATTGGGTGAACCATAATCTTATAATCTGATCCTTGTAATCTGGTCCAACATCTTGTGGATGATATTAAGATCTGCATTTATAAGTGATATTGGGTGGGGCTCAGTGGAAGAGAGGGATGTTTAGAGATTTATGGTAACACAATTCCTATTGGAGAGAGAGTGAATTTATATGACCATGCCCTGGAAGGTGGGGGCCAGAAGAGGCCAAAAAGTATTTTCAATACAATTCTGCTGGGAAGCCATCAAATGCTGGAGCTGTGTGACTAGGCTTCATGGAGTTTAGCTGCCGCTAAAGGTAACTCCAGAACCTTTTTTTGTTGTTGTTGCTCATTTAACTTAGGAAAATAAACTTAGTTTAAAACAGATATACCTTTATGGTCCCTCAATGGGGAAATTCAGAATATATCTATTTCAAAATTAAAGTAATCAATATTGTCTTAGTGTACATTTTTGTAAAAATGTCTAAAAATGTTATTAACATATTTGTCGGACTATAAGTCGCTCTGGAATATAAGTCGCATCAATCAAAAATGCGTCATAAAGAGGAAAAAACATATATAAGTCGCACCGGACTATAAATCGCACCAGACTATAAGTCGCAGGAATGGCTAAACAATGAATAAACGTGTGAGTTATAGTCCGAAAAACCCGGTATTTTCTATAGGTTCATTAGTTGGTTATTATATAGTTTAAAACAAAAAGAATCTGAAAATAATGTTGTGTGTTTGTATTCACCCGCTATATAAAATACACTCCAACCACCACAGGTCATGTAGGGGAAGCATTGGGAGGAATGTGTTATAAGGATGTGTAAATATCATACAATGGTTCACTGAAAATACTTTATGCACATATTTTTTATTTTCTTTCCTCATGTTTATTAGGTATGCCATATTTGGTATTGTGTCACATCCTCCTCTTCTAACCTGTGATTGTTAATTTTTTGCAGATCCAGAGTCTCAAAGGAAAAGGACGGTGCAAAATGTGCTGGACCTTCGTCAGAACCTGGAGGAAACCATGACCAGCTTAAGAGGGGTTCAGATCAGCCATAGGTCAGCCACACACACGAGCATGCACATCCTTGTTTAAAATATAAAATGCCTTGACCTCTATAGACTTCCACTCATTTTCAAGCTTTTTTTTTTTGGCCTAACCCTTCCACTCACCCTAACCTTTACCGGTTTATATCTAACCCAAACTGAAACCTAATAGACACCTTAGTGCTAAACCTAACCCCTAGCCCAGAAAAAAGTGAGGACCAAAAACAGATCTTCACTTTATCCCACTTTACTAGTAAAATTAGCAAAAAAATGAAATTACAAGAACACACACATACACAAACGCACACACAGAAACTCTCAGGAAAATAATGCCAAAACTTAAGCACACTCCAGAATCTTTATTGACATTTCAGCCTGTATGTTGGACGAGGCCTGCAAACAGCCTGTGGGAACTCAGATCAATATCTGTCTCCCTGTTTGACCTGTAGCTGTTAGTCTGTCACCCTCATCCTGCGTCGGGTTCTTGTTTGCATTGTCAATACAAAACCAGATTAATTAATACCTGACCTCAAAGCAAGTCTTCTTTTGAATGGTTAAAACTGTTGTATCCGGACAAGCGGTGATGCCTTGACACATAGAATTTAAGCGTGTTGGGATGTCCTCTCCCTTCCTTTGCTTCCTGCACCAGTTAGTTGCGTTTAATGTGTCCTTGTCCTTGAGAGCTTCTCTTCCATCCATCCGTCTTTGCATTCCCCTACCACGCGCCCTATCCCTGTCCCTCAGCGGGAGCGCTCCACACGCAGAACAACTCAGCAGATGGTTCCCTGCTGGAATACATTTCCTCTGCCGTTCATACTTTTATTGTACTGTAATAACCTTGTGTCAGCAAAGACTGATTTTGCTTTAAGGCCCAAAGTCTGTCTCTCTGCCTCATCTGCAAATAGGATGTGATATATCCAGAGTGAGTTGAAGATTTCCATTCTTTAAACAAAAGGATTCCCCAAAAAGCCAATTATTCTGTTACACATTATTTATCTCCTATACTGTTTCCATGTCACACAGAGAAAAGCTGTGAAATTCCCGTCTTAACAAGAGGGGCACACTTCTTTCTCTTGATGACAGTTATTGGCCTTGAGGCCTTTCGTTCAGAAATTTCAGTATTCCCTGTGAGAACGTTTCTGCATCCCGAAGACAAGATTTATTTTAGTGAAGCTGGTGAATGCAAACACTGTGACACAGTGTGAGCGCTTGTAGCATTTAATATGCTAATTCCCATCATTCTCAGTCCAAGCGCTAAGCAGTGCTGTGCTGTGCTGTGCTACTTTGGCACACGGTACTCGTGAGATTTTAGTGATCCTCATGTTTGTAGACACATACAAATGTTCCCCGGCATTAAATGATAATGCTACAGCATGTAGTTTCCGCACTCGGTGTGGAACAAGATGAAAGCATTTTTACTGGCATGAAAGTAGCATGTAGAACTATATATACTAGCATACACACATGCACATCCCAAATAATCCCATAGCCTTTTAAAACCAATACAAAGCATGTTAAAGTGAGACCTCAGTGAGAAGAGGGTACATCACATGGGGTTGAAGAGATATGTTCATTGTTGGTGGTAGAGGTTTCTATTTAAATGTAATGAGTTTAAGCTACATAAAATTATATCGCCATTCATAAATTAATCAGTCTCATAACTGCTAAAAGTTCATTTGAAGAGTAAATGGTTCCTTTGCAAGCAAGGAGGCGCCATACTTTCGGCTCTTGCTGTTTCACCTTTTAAAGAGCCGGATTAGATCTCTTGGTCAAGCGTTCAACTCTCAGTTCAGCTGACAGCTTGGTTTCGGCCTGAAACGCTATTCACTCCAGCTGAAAGCAGGCACACAGCACTGTCTGTAAAGCTCTAGATGATCCCAGGTTTTGTGTCATAATGAAACTCAGTTGTTAAAATAAATCATTGAAACATCTTACATAAATTGTACACAAAACATCCGATGAAAGAACATTTACCATGACAGAACTCGAGGAAGTGGCCGCCACTCCTCAGACCAGAAGAGCAGCAAACACGGATAGGTTGTGTGTAGATTTCCCTCATCTCAGTCCCACAGAGGACTTAATATCCAAAGATTGATGAGTCAGGAGAAAGGTGATCATTTATTCAGACCAGGCCTGAGTAAAACATGTCGGAACAGGTAAGACAGTGTATATCTTAGAAATGTTTTGCTTTAGGGCACCATAAAGACTGTTCTAAGCTCCATGAGCAATTACGTCAGTGTATAATTTTAGCTTTTTTTCTAGCTCTATAAGAGAAGTTTACAAATGCACTACCTGGCGACAGGGTAAAAAACAGCCTAGCAAGGTTATATACTCATAATGTGTTGAGGTCCAGCTGCCACCAGGATAGATAAGAATTTGCATTAACTAAAACCACGGTTGTACCAGACTATTTGGAGCGATCCCAAGAAAGACTGTTCTGGAGGTCAAAGTTCACATCCAAGGTGGCTGTGCATTGTTACACTGGAGAAAATCAGCATGACTTTTTACCATTTTGTTTGTTTTCCCATTCCGCAGCTGTGTCGAGGGGACCATCAACTACGACAGCGATGAAGCCGCCGCTTTCTCAGTCTCCAGCTTCTCCAATCGTTCCTCCCCTCTGTCGTGGCGCCACGGTCAAGCGAGCCCCCGTCTGCAGGCCGGCGATGCCCCATCCACAGGTAGCGCCCCAACAGACGTTCCCCTCCGCATCAGCCACACCTCACGTATCCGCCTCATCGAAGACTTGGAGGATCCATCCCTCCTGAAGGGAGATTACCTCAGTGACAGTGATCTTGGGGTGAAGAATCCAAATGATGACTACGAAGATGACGGAGATGATGATGATGATATTGATGATCTGGGGAATGGGTGAGTGTGTGCTTTAATTTAAAAAGTCCGTTTTTAACCCCACCTCTATAATTTGACCATAAATAATGATGCAGGAACGCATCATTACATCTGTAATTGATCACGGCCCTAACTCCTGCAACCTTGCCTGTTTGTCATGTTAGCTCTTAACCCCTCAAGTTTGAGAGCAGCTCTCTGGCACCATCAGGGAACGCTGTCGCTATACTCGTGGCCCCATGCAGAGAGTCTCCCATCATTGAGCTTGCTAGTGTTGTCAACAGGCTTCAACATGAAGGAAACCCCTGAACAAGCTAGAATACAGAAGTATTTGCATAATTGGTAACTAGTTCAAATCCACGGAGAAATAAAAAAGAGAGAGATTTATGTTTTGTAGCTGCCATGGAATCTTTACACCAAAGTATTTAATCATGAGAACGTCAGGAAGAAGAAGAAGGGGAAAAAAAACAAGCTTATTTATCTTTTTATCAGTATGTTAGCTAAACTGTTTCTGTTTTTGGAGCTCTTTTCCGTTTCTTTGTTTATAGCAAGACCAAAATAAATGAGATGAAAATAGTAAAAATAATTAGTTGAACCAAAAGAGAAAAAGGAACAATCCTGGTTAGGTTCATCTGTGTTGATATGTTTGTCTGAATGCTATTGATTGCAGTAACATGGCAACCCAAGACAGTTGTTGCTAGTGAACACAAGTTGTTTCTTTAGTAAGAGCTGATCCTTCAGCATAGGTCACAAGAGGACAAATCAGCATGATAGCAGCTCTTGTTCACAGTTCTAACTGTAACATATTAACAAGAATTAGAACAATGTCTCCATCCATACTGCACCACTCAGAGACATTTTGTCCACTTTCCAGCTTTATCCACATGCTTCATAATAGCTAGAGGCTGAAAGGTTAAAAGGATAAAATAGAGTGACTTTTCTGTAATACAACGAGACTTACTGCTTCAATTTGCCTATTAAATGATGAAATGTCCCCAAGGTTGGTATGAAATGATGTCCTGTGCCAGAAATTGCTGGGTTTGAAATAACAAAGACTGGAAATATTTTAAATGTAAAGGAGTTAAATAGCCAGCATACAACAAAGTCTAGCTCTATGGTTTCACAGCCTGAATGATTTGCCAAGCTCCCGCTATAGAAAACACTGTTTTCTTTTAAATAGCTTCATACTCCTGTTATGCTTCCTCTGACTTCATTTTTAAACCCATCGATACAGAAAATAAAAAAATGGTGACCGTTATGCCTGCAAAAACAACTTCCACCCTGAAAAGTGGTGTGACATGCTAGCTTGTGCATGGTATGTTCACTATTCAGAAAAAGATCAGCTTTTTAGTTCCCAACCAGTCAATCAAGGCCAGTCAAACTTAAATAAATAAATACACACAAGACACACACAGACACACAGGACAAAACACCCATGCACACACTAATTCACTTCTAATGGAAATTTAGAGGAACCAATCTATCTAACATGCTTATTTCTGGACTGTGGGAGGAAGCTGGAGTATCCAGAGAGAATCCACACAGACACAGGTAAATCACACACCCTCCATACAGAAAGGCCCCGGGCTGGGATTCAAACCCATAGCTATCTTGCTAACAGCTGTTCCACCATGCAGCCTGTGTTTCTAATTAGTACAAAATAAAAGAAAATCACTTTTAGAACGTCTGCTGAAAATGATGGTGATCTTTTAAAACTTGCTCAAAATGTATGATTCTGCATTTGTCACACAGCCTTAGAAGCAGAGTCATGTTTCAGTGACCGACTCTGAGGACACCGAACAAAAACACAATGCCTCATTGTGAGCTTGGATTCTGGCTGAGTGTTTGTCAGCTGCAGTCAGAGTTCGTCCAAGCAAACTTAAAAAAAGCCCCTTTCAGGCCACAGCTCGACATCTCCACGGTAATCTCAAAAATGCCCCCCCCAGTCACAGTAAAAACAGTTGCAACACACAGTTTAAACCCCCGTAGTGGGGCTTTGTTTCAGGTCGCCAATAAGGTTATACAACGTGTCTTTGAGGAGGAAAAATGACCAGGCCAATTTTCTACAAGGTAAAGAAACAGATTTTGGGACCTTAAAATAGTCAAACTAGACTGTGAACAGACTAAAAAAAAACAGTCAAAATAAAGGAAAATATATCCAAATTTGTCTCCTTTTCTGTTGATGGAAAAATTCTTATTGAGATTGTTGTAGATTTGCTTAGGAGGTACTCATGTTTGGTTAAAAAAAGAAGTAAGAGTCTTATTATTACAACAGCAAATGTGTAGCATATTATCCATCAGAATTTAGAGCTTTGTCTGTCAAATGTCAAAATGTATTAAGAACATCCTCGATATCCCAAAGTCATAGTAACTTTTTGATGTTTTATCACATAAACATTGACTTCTGAATAATTCTCAGTATGTAGTTTGTGCTTTTCTAATGCTTTAAGTTTCTCTTGCAAGCCACATATAGGTAGTTAATTAGCTTCCTAATTTTGCACCATTCTGATCTTTTTTCCCACTAGAGGGCAGACTGGTGCAGCTGTTCATTTATTCCCTGATGCTTTTCCTCCTCCCAGACAAATTGGCAGGGTGCATTCCTGGTGAATCCTCTCCATTTTCGCATAATTTATTACTCGTCCTGCTCCATTATGCATTAAGACACTACCGGTGTCATACACAGGTCACAGTACTCGTCCATATCTCATCTTGGCATATATAATACATAGGATTTCCACTGATGCATAATGCATTTCTTTGCCAGAGTTATAGATACCTCATCTCTTTGTTCTATTGCAGGGAAATCAGATGGAGGGTAAATTATGTGAGTTTGTCAATAAACAGAACTTGATTAGACTCCTTACTCATCATGAGTCACTAAAGTTAAGACATGACTCACACTCACATGCAGAGGTGAACTTACCGTGACTATAACATGACCTAGCTGTGCGCAGACCCCATATACTCTCACACACATAGTCACGAATCACGAACCCTTCTGTCAGTTATGGGTTTCCTGTTCTTTTTAAGTTGGGGCCTCCGCTCTTATGATGAATCCCTTCCTCCACCTGGATCCAGGAACCTCTTAGTTGCTCGTCACACACATACGACTCATTTTTACCGGGAAACACTGACAGGGTAGAGTATGAGGAGAACATTCCTTGCTGAGCGTGTATGTTTAGGAACTTAATGAATATAATCTTCAAGATTATTACAATGCGTTCACAATAAATTACTCATTATGATTGTGGAGCTTTTGAAAAGGAAATGCATAGTTATTTGCTTTGCATTCAGGCTCTGTAAAACGTACTCAGATCATCTGCTTAAATGAAAGTAGTGAATTAATATTTGAATGCAGGTGAAAGTTTCAACTTTCTTAATAGGATTGAATAAACATACAAACAACAGAAAATATAACCAATTTAGTCCTTTTGACTTGGAACAAGACGTAAGAATTTGGTTTCAAGAGTGGATTAAAACTTAAATTAATGTACTGGTAAAGCATTTTTATTAGCTCATTTCAGAGAGTACTATGTCATCTTCCAATGCCCATCTAATCTGTCAAATACATTGATCAGTACAACCTAATGCATACCATAACCTATTGAGGATACCATAAAAAACCTGTTTGCAAACAAAGCAGTGAGTGCATTTGGATTGTAACACAGAGCTCAGCCAGATATAGGGCAGATCTGGGAGTCCTCAACACATATCGTACCCATATTGCTCATCTTAGTTATACACCAGGGCCCTTTGGTTTAAAGTCTCAGCTCCATGCTTTAAACGCACACTGAGCTGTGGTCTTACCTGATCAACCTGTACGATGTGAACAAAATGATCCATAAGGATGGGGTTAATGGATATGTGTTTATGGAGGAATGATGATATGAAAAGGAGCAAATGAAAAGTGAAAGAAAAACTTAACTCCTGGAGGAAATTCATCTTAGGTTTATCAACACAAAATGCCAATGATACATCTTGGCAAACCATGCAAATTTCGGTATGAAGCCTTAACACATAGTCTAATGTTGCATTCCATTTCCCCTCGGAAATCGAAAATAGTAGCTGGGAATAGGGTAAACCCAAGTAAAAAGCGTTCCAGTAAACACAGTCAGAGAAGTCAGGATTCCAAAATAAAAAAAAAATTAAAAAACAGGTTAGGATTTCAATATAGCCACGGCCAGGAATGCTGTTCTTTGTTCGTAGTGCCTCTTATAAACGTCCTTTGAACATGTATACGGCACTTTTAATTTGTTTGGTTCAGAGTTCCTAGTCGCTACATGTAACATTGATTTTAGACGCGCTCTTATAACTGTGTCTTCTAAAATAATAATGTTACCTCAATAATGTTTTATCACAGCTTACTGTTGTTGATGCGAGGAGCTGCCATATTGGATCAGACTATGATCCAATATGGCAATGTATCCGACTTTTCAGAGGGGAAAGTCGGACTATAGTGGCCGTTACAGTTGATATTTTCGATCAGAAGCCGACATTTCCGAGTTCCGACTGCAAATGGAATGCAACTTAAGCCCCAAGTACGTGACTGCATCCGAAAACATCTTTTGGGTAAGGAATTTTTAGCGGAAGTGCGTCAGTGGTTGTCTTAAGTGACTTCCAAATAGTGCAATCAGTAAGGAAGGAGGTAGGAAAAGGAGCCTGTGAGTCCTCTCACAGCTAATTTAGCATAGGAACCTCACAATGTCCCTTACCAGCGTTAAGGGGCTATAAAGAATCCCACAATCCTTTGTGTGACATGACGTAAAAGCACAGCCCACCTCACGGAAAATGTCAGGAGAAGAGAGCGCACACTTTGTAGTTCATCTTTGGAATGCTGTAGGCCCAGATTTGACTAGAATCATCCATGTGCCCCCTGTTTGTTTGTCAGCTTTTTTGCCTCCATTAGGTGTAATGTGAACTGTAATGTGAACCGGAGTAGCCACAGAGAAATTTTGCCGGGGTAACACGCAGTGACAAATAAAATATTCTTGATTCTTGATGTGCGTTTCTGTCACGTAATGACTTATGAATTTAAGGCTGTCTGAAATGGGCACAGCAGTCCAAAGCTCCTTTCCTACCAGACGATAGAGTTCTTACTGTTGACCCCATGAAAGGTCAAGGAACAGGAGCTAGGAGCTATAATTAGACATTTTTGGATGGAGTCCATGTTTGTGATTCTTGCTTCAGGTGTAAGAGGTCCTGAGGCTGAGCCTCCTCTTCTGACAGCCTGACTCAAATATAATGGTAAAGATAGTATGATATCAATCATCACCAAAGAATAGCTAAATGGATCTGTGGAAGTATAGAGCTCACAAAGCCAACCTATCCACCCAAATGTTAACTTGCCCGGAGAAATCCCACTGACAGCTAACAGGGGCAGCTCTTTCGAGGCCCGGGTGTGTCCTTTGCCACTGCTATCAGTATCCAGTCAGAAAAACAAAACAATACAGACCCCCTAGTGGTGGTGTCATCACAATACAGTTGTATGTTGTGACTGAAATCCACTTGGTTGTAACAAACGCCATTGATTGCTATTGTTGTTGTTTGAGTTTTGATCACAGGCGTTACACAGAGACACAGACAAAGGTCAAATATACTGAGCATGTGGCTCATATCCTGCCCAGCTAGGTGCAGACGCTTTAGCTCATGGATGGGAGAGCACCCATCCCCATCCACGACGCCAGAGAGCAGAAGAGGTCGCTTCACTGCACTAAGTGCCTGAATTATGAAAGCATTTGTTGTAGAGCAGGACAAACATACACTCACATTCAGAGACGCATCCATGGCTCCCTGAAGGCGAGTCTGGCGGTTGAAGTATTTGCATGTGTTACCATATACAGTGCTTTTAAAAAATAACAGAACTGGGCTGGTTTCTCTCATGTGTCAGTCCTGCACCGTGCAGAGAAGTGAAACAGAAACAAGTTTTTTTTTTTGAGCTGTAACTGATTTGTTCTGGGAAAACAAAACAAATGGTGCCTGGAATAGGCTTAGATATCATCAGTGGGTTACTTCAACCTTGTCACTGACTGTTGTTCTGTTTGAAAGCTTAATCAGGGCCTCTCTCTGATGTTCAAGCTATTGTTAATTGACTATAACTTTTTGGCTTGGTTGTTATTTTGTCAAACTTACCTTCATTGTTCTGCAGCTTAAAAGATTGTTGATGAAGATCACATTCCTTTAAGCTTGGGTTACATTTCCCCAGCAGTTTGTGTTTATATGTGAGAAGAGAGTGTTTTGTTTTAGGTCGAGTTTAATCTTTCTACCCTCTGACCCCACCTGCTGGCTAAACACCAAGACTACCAGAGAGCATTTCTTATGAATTAATTCCTGTTACTGGTAAAAAAAAACGATAATAGACTTACAAAAACAGCTCATAGTGTGACTTTAATGCAGGTCTTCTCTCATCCCTGATCTTTGGACTGTGACTCATTCTGTAATTAAGTTACAGACCACCTCCCTTAAAAAAAAACAGCATGGGCCAACTCCCTCACTTTGAACGTTATTGGAATCACTCTGTGATCAGAGGGCCCTTATGAAGTATGGTAGATTAGACTTAGTTAAACACAACGTAAAGTATTTACATTTATAAAAAGAGGACACGTGCTTGGATTTCTGTTATTTTAAAGGCTTTAAAAGGAAGCTAACCTTTCACATAGTGAGCTCGACCTCTAACAACGACCATCTTAAAAAATCCCTGCTATTCCTTTAAAAAAAAGTGCTATGTTTTTTCTTTTTGTTATGGCAGACAGATTTCAATGTTTGTCTCTATCTCTGTGTGTAAGTGTCTGAGGTGGTGGGGTTTGCATGAAATGTTGATGAGAGACAGACTGAGATGTGGTTCGGGAGGGTGAAGATAAGTTACGCGTTGCATACCTGCTCCTCTCTGGGCCTCTTTGCCTCTGTGTACCACTCCATTGGCTCTGTCTGCTCGGTGTGGCGTGTAATCAATTACTTTTGCTGTCATTGCTAAAAGAACTCGACTCAATGGGGAAGACCACGCTGTCTTTGTTCCAGCACGTGTGGACCCAAACAGTAGAGAGAACACCCAAGGAGATCACACACACAGACACTCTGTTAGGCAAAAGCCTTCTTTTTATTAGGCGATTAGAGGTTCGCACATCATCACTTGGATGTATAAACAAATTCATATGGAGATTTTTTTTTTGGTCACCGACTGCGGCATCCTGTATCTCAAATAAGGCAAGATGGTTTTAAACCTTCTGAGCATGAAAGCAGCGCTTTTGCAGCATGATAATGCCGGCACGTGTTGCTTATATAAAAATGCTGAGTTTGCGTTTAACTATGCTGTTTATCTGTCTCAGTATTTTTCTCAGGGATGATGTAACCAGCTTCAGATATAACAGCAGGAGGTTGCTGACAAACAGTGATGAAATTAATCTGCTTGTCTGCTAAAGTGACACACACACACACACACACACACACACACACACACACACACACACACACACACACACAGAAGCACATCCTTGTACTGAGGACCTTGCCTTGACTTCCATTCATTTCCAACCATTTATATGACCTTAAATGAGCAATTAGCGAAATTTTATTATTTTAGATAGACAGAACCAAAAAATAGTGATGTAAAGAACTAAAGGTAATATTTCAGATGGACTATGGTATGACGTCACACTGCAACTCTCTATGTTGTTCTCCAGTCTCTTGTTTATATAGCCGGGCCGGCGGCACGTGCATGTACGTGCATGTGAACAGCTGCCACTTGGAGTAGCCCCTCCCTGCCCTAAAATGCCACCGTCAGAGCAGCGCAGCTTTGGAGCAACCCCCGGCAGATAAAAATATTTTCTTGCTAACAGCGTTATAAAGCTATGAGTTATTTCACTTGAAATGTTCCTCTGAAAGGTGAGGCTGTTTTTATTGTGTTTTTATCTTTAACAAATATGAGCACAGAAGGCAACGGGCCGGGTTGCAGCTTGTTTTGGTCTACAGACAGTGCTCAAGCACCACATAGCGGTGAAATATCGCTTATTGATCCTATAAGGCTGGTTTATGCTTGACAGGCGTACATCAAGAATAAGTTAAATGAGAGGTGTGAACACAACGTCTGCAGCATTTATGCTCCGTGCAGCTTTTCCCCCGAAGTAGCACTATTCTCCTAGACTCTAGAGGGTAGCATTGTGCTCCTACGCCAACTGCACGACACCCCACTACACTAAACAACACAGTTGTTTTCAACATTTTAAAGCCACTTACTTTCTTCCAAGAGTAACGACACATGCTCTCTAGGAATTGTTAACAATTTGTTGATCACCGGGATCTTTATTGGCCAAATGATAAACATATCTAAGATTTCGAATCTCCACCAGAAGGAGTGCTTGCTCATCCGTCGTGTTTTTCCACGCGGGACTGTCCACGTAGTTAGGAATTTTTCCAAGGTGCACGGAGCGGAAACCCTTGGCCTCCGCGGATGGCCGTGGTAGCCAAAATGACATAATATGGCCGTGCGGACCTTGCGGATGTGTCAAGCCTAAACCAGTCTTTACCCTCATCCTAACCTGTACTCTACTGACACCTTAGTCTTAAACCTAACCCATAGAAAAAAGTGAAGACCAAAAAAAGGTCTTCACTTTACATCAGAGTTCTGATTTTGGTAGTAAGGGAAGAAAAATATGTTCTCACTCAGCTGCAAATACAAGTACACTCTCTCACACATACACACACACATGCACACGGCCATATTCCAAAATATTGTTTCAGAGGGATTTACAGTTTTACAATTGTCGTAACATCTCTGCATTCCATCCATCCATCCATCCATTCATCCATTGTCCTCAGTTTATCTGTGACCAAGTTCCAGGTTTAATATGTCCAGGTTGCAAACCCAGACACCCCTCTCCCTGGTGACATTAATCAGGCTCATTCTAAGGGATCCCAAAGGACTCTCGTGCATTTTTGGTCACCCCAGTGGATTCTGAGTCTGCTCAGAGGTCTGCTCACAGTGGGATATAGCCAGAAAACATCCAAAAGAAGGCGTCAAGAAACATAAGAGGCCCAAATGTCTTTAACGGACAGCTTTTGATGTGGTGTAGCAGCAGCTTTACCTCCCCTTCACCCCTTTTCTAAGGCTCTTTTTGGCCCTTTTTAAGTCAAATTGTTCCAATATTTTTATGTTTAATATATGTTTGTACTGTATTTGCACTGAATATATTTATCTTTTGAGCTGCATAAACATGTAATGGCAAATTCAACTTTTTCTGTATTAGTTTTCTTTAGTTGCAGGCCTATTTAGTGAGAGGATGCATCTTTGTCCTCACAAACAAACAGGCTAGGTGAAATATAAGATGGTCCACTTCTAATTCTAAGGTTTTACATTTCAGGACATAAAACATCTGATCCTTAACAGTTCTTCAAATTAGGTAAATACATTCTCAGAAGAACAATTACACACGTCACAGTATACCATGTCATTAAAAGGAGTTTTTGAAGATTACACAGCCCTAAATACTTGTTGGACCACTTTATGCAACAACTACTACAGAAGGCATACATGTGCTTTTCACATGTAATAGAGGTCTTTGAACAGTGTTTTGCCATGCACAGATTTTTGTTTATGCAAACCTATTTTACAAAACTACGTTTATAACCTATTTTGTAGCTTCAGTGCTGCTGAGGAGGTTGCCCTGTTTGTGGTCCAATTTAGGGAAGAACAAGCAATAAAACCATGTAGTTCTCTCTTTTGTTGGTGCATTCTTTATGGACTCAGAGGTTGGATCGTCTAAGTCCCCAGTCACGCTCAACTCAAGTGTGACATTGTTCCCACACCCAAGCTTATGAGATAAAACAAAACACACCTTTTGGTGCAAGAACACACTGGCATTGTTGGGAATGGCAATGGATCTTGAATATTTTGAGGTTATGAAATAACTTTCTCACACCATAAGGTTGTATTTTAAGTTTGTTAATGGCTCTCTTATGTATCCCAGCTTGTTGATCAACACAAATTGCTGCTAATGTCTTCCATGCAGAATCTATGGTTTTATAGAGGGCTTCAATTGTTGCTGATCAGTTACTGAATTAGACTGTTAATAAAACAGTGTGGCAAGGGGTGTAATTAGATTTTAGTTTTTGGTTGTTTTCTTTTCTCGTAAAGACCTTTTTTGTTTGTTTTTCTTAAATAAGGAATGACGACATGTGTCTCGTGCTGTTTTTAGGGATGTATTTTACCTTTTTTAAAAGTTAGTTTTATGTTAACACAGTGTGATATATAAAATCCTATAATTTATATCAGGTGTGCTACCTTTTGCCTACTTCAGTATTAATGTCCATGTTATCAGCTGTTACTTGTTGGAGGAACACTTGACTAATATTCGCTGGATTTATTTAGTTTGACCACATTCCATTTCATGATTGTGAAACGAACTGTTGAGCAACAAACTCATGCTCTGGACCGCAGCTTGGGAACTGCATTTAAAACTATTCTCACAATTTTTTCTTACTTTTTTTGGAACGCAAGAAAACGTTGGAAGAAACTTTGGCTACAAGAAAAAATAGGGGGCATAAAGATTTTTCAAGAGAACTTTGTACTCATGGCTAAAATTAGTTTATTTTAGTAAAATGTGGTTTTCTTTACATTTAACTGCCTGTTCTCTTCACAAAAAAACTTTTTTTTTTATTTGGGTACTATAGGAACAGTTGCTTGGGTACCCCTCCTTCTCCATGCATGCTGAGCCTTGGTAAATCCTAATGGGGACGCTATGGCATAATCCCTCCTAATCCCTGGCTTCCTCTTATGCCAGGATTTTGAAAAGAACAAGAGGACTCAGGGACTCCACCAAGGACACGCTGAGTTTATGGGATGTGGTGGGTGTGTTTGGGGAGTTCTAAGACCCCCACTCTTCAGGAGGATGTGTTTCAGTGTTAACAATCTGAAAGGAACTAAATGTGACAGTGTTTGCGAGTGAGTTCAGCTCTTCAATATTATGAAGGTCAGAATGTCAAGGATTTTGGTCAAAGAATAATCCTTACACATTGTCTTGAATTAAAGAGATGAATGCGGATCTTCCTAGAACTGTTTTAAATTTGCTTTGTTTTCCTTGCAAACCTTATTTTCCTTACTTTCCTTCCCCACTTGACCTACAACAGGGGAGGAAAGGGGTCTTATGACATCAACGTAACGGCTGGCAGTGAATATGACATTAAACTAACAAGCTCAGATATGAACCAATAGAGCTGACATCAGTCAGTCGACAAACTCTTTATATCCAAGTCTTAGATAAGTTTAGAGCAGCATATGTCACGAGGCCATGAAGGGAACAACAAAATATGGATTGGGCACACATTTAACCCATACATTTCTGCTAATCTTCTCTAAAATTAAAATAAATACATATAATTAGTCTGATGGCTGCACAGTGGCATAGTTGGTCTCACTGTTGCCTTGCAAGAAGACCCTGGGTTCGAATCCCATCCTGGGGTCTTTCTGCATGAAGTCAGCATGTTCCCCCTGTGTATGCGTGGGTTCTCTCCAGATACTCCGGCTTTCTCCCACAGTCCAAAAAATTACTCAAATTGTCCCTAGATTGAGTGTATGTGCATGACTGTTTATCCTGTTGGTCGCTGTGATGGACTGGCAACCTGTCCAGGGTGTACCCCGCCTCTAGCCCAATGACCCCTGCAAACAGACACCAGACCTCTGGTGACCCTGCAAGGACAAGAGGATATAGACAATGGATGGATGAATTTAGAGCTAGTCTGAATGCCATTTTGTTTCTAAATCCCTAAAGAATAAAAATAAAATTTACAGAGTCAATTATTAATTACCATTTTCCCTTCTTGACCTTTTGTGGGAAGAATCTTAATGTTGTATTTCTTTAGGAAGTGGTTAAAATGGGTAAACCATTACACCTTTTGAACTCTTAATCAATTTCATTTGCAATACCTGAAAAGACATTACATAGTAAAACACTGGTGATGTTTTTTTCTTTCTTTAACCACAAATGGACCAGTGATGGTATTTAAACACTATTGTCTACCCAAAAAATGGCCATTATCTTTGAGAGATTATTTTAAATGTTGAGAATTGGTGAAAACTGGAATGATTTGGATTTTGTTTGGAGGTGTATGATCAGACGTTCCTGTGCAATCTCATCCTCACATTTTATTTTAATTAGTATCATGTTTTTCGGTGTAAAATTAGTACTTTTCTTGTTTTGAAAAATGGGTCTTCAGATAATTATCAGGTCTCCGGAGGATTGGTTTTCCCAGTAAAAGGTACCCTAACCACGTCACACACTCTCTTGAGCTTGATCTTACCCTTTTTATACTCTCTTACATCAGTACTGCCTTTAGAGAAGGTGTTGAGTTTATCTATAGGGGGTAAATTAAACTCTATAGTTGGCAAAAAGCTTTACAATGAAGCTGTTTTAAATTAACCCTACCTATGTGCTAACACACAGATGAATACATGCAATATTAACACCAAACTCCAAGCCTCGGATTCTTAACAGCGGGGTGTGACGGGGGTGCGTAATGCGCATAAGAATCGCCCCTGCTTCCCTCCCATTGACTCCCACCGTGTTATTCTCTGGAGCTGTTTCAACATTAGTCACACACTTTTCTTTCTGCCCCCCTGCCATCATCCTCCCTTCCTGTTCTTCCCATTACACTATTCCTTAATCTTATCCTTTCAAGCATGTACAGCCCTAGAAATTCTCTCATTAGGAGACACAGGCTGAACCGGCTGCAGAAACCTCTTGAGCTGCAGTGGAACTTTTTAGGTTCTTTGTCGTTTAAAAGATAAAGCATCTTTGAAGTCAGAACAAAACTTTGAGAAAGTTATTTCTCCTTTTTCGGTCAAAATTAATAAGATTCCATTGGTGGTCTTGACAAGGAGGGTCCCTCAATCAGCCACAGGAGTACTCTTGTTCCTTTCCCGGAAGAGAGAGCTCAATACTCGGAGAGCAAATTTCAAAGACATACAATAATAAAAGCACTTTTCCAATAAGTGTACTCTCCAACTAAATCCTCAACTCTAAACCCGTGGAGGGTGGGGGGGACACTGGTTTGCGAAATGTAGTTGGGTAACATTCGTTCCCACAAAGCAAGTTGAAGATTTGTAAATAGATTCCCTTTGCAGCTGTTTAGTGGCTGTAGACTAAACGATTGGCTTGTAGTCTCTCAGAAGTCTTTCTACAGTCATGCCATCCAACCACAATAAAAAGCCCATTGGTAATCACATGTTAAAAAAAGTTAAATATACTCAGATTGTCTTGCCAGCGGCCTTTTTAGGCTATTAAGTTTAGTGTAATCTTTTACTTCTAAAGGGCAATGGCTCTTTTTCAGTTTGCAAGCAAAGAGGTTTGACATTCATCTCAATTAACATAACCACAGCCTCTCAGGTCAGGTTTATTTCTATGAGACTTTGATTTGGACCAATTGTACTGCCATTTCCCTGTGATTTACTGATCACTTCAAATGCAGCCACCTTAACACGAAAACAGTGAAAGTAAGTTTTGACATACCATGTCTTGAAATAAATATATAGTATTATTTTCTACCATTGTTTGGTATAGTCTATCTGTATACCAAATAGATCGCAAAAAAAGGCTCCTGGACATCCATCTGCATCTTCCCCTGTCAGGTTTTCTGTTTCCACTCATGCCTCTTTGCCTTCAGGTATGTGTGAGCGTCACTCGCCTGCCAAAGTCCTTGTTATACTAGCTGAAACATGTAGAAAAGTGATATTTTCAACAGCTAGAATCTTTCACACGATCACAGCCTGCTCAAGGCTAACAGAAATATTTATGGCATGACATGAAGCCTTGCGAACATTGACTGTAAGCACAGGTGAGTCTTGCACGGCTGATGTGCTGTTCCATCTTGTTCTGTGTCTCTAAAGCTGTCATTTGGTATGATTAAATGAGGCCATGAGGCACATTACAATAAACCAGTGTTTTAGTGACAGAATGACATGGCTTTAATTAATAGATTAAACTGTCATTGCATTGCATTGCATGATGAAGGCCTTTTTTCTTTTTTTGCTTTGCAGACTCTTTGCAGACTATAACCCAACGCTTCTAACCATTGCATAAAACAACTTTTTTTAATTTAATAAAAAATGTTGTGAAAAGCTCAAATGAGAGCAGGGGATTGAAGCTGATCCACTGGCATTACTCAGTTACATTTACTTGATTAAACACTTTTTGAGAAAGGAAAAAAAACTTTTTTATGAGTTGTTTTCCTGCAATGAGCTGCACAGTGGAACAGTTGGTAGCGCTGTTGCATTGTAACGAGAAGGTTCTGGGTACTTTAGGTCTTTCTGCATTGTGTTTGCATGTTCTCCCTTCTGCATGCATGGTTTCTCTCCTTGTACTCTGGCTCCCTGTCTTAGTCCAAAAACATGATAGTTAGGTCCATTGGGAACTCTAAATTGCCAATAGGTGTGATTGTGTGCATGCATGGTTGTTTGTCCTGTATGTCTCTGTGTTGCCCTGTGATAGGGGTGTAAACTCCCACTACCACATCCATGCACGGATAAATGGATGGATGTTCCCCTGCAACATACTCTTTTTTTTCTATTTGAGTAATGTTATTTTGAATTAATGCAACTCTTATTTGAATATAATTTCTGGCTACGCAAAAATGCATTTCAGGTTGGCTAACAAGCCTTCTTCTAATGTCATTTTTTATATGCTAAGCCTGTTGTGCCATTTGACGGATAAGTGCACACATTGCAGACATTATATATTCTCACTGGAAGTACTTATGTTGCAGTAAACGGCTATATGGAAATGTGAGATTTTTCTCTATGAATTTTTTGAAGTCATTTATTTTTTACAGATTTTTAGATTTATTTTATTTATCTTCTCATTGGGTGTCCCAATGGGATTTAGTATTCATTTTTCTCTGACATTGTGTTTTGCATGTGTACATAAGGTGCATTTTGGTCAGCCCACAGCGCCTTCTTTGACTTCTGTTGGCTTTCTTTCAACATTGCTTTTTTTCCCCCCTTTTCCCATCAAGATCAGATTTGTGGATTGCACAACAAGATGTGTGTCCAGCAAAATGTTAGAGAATTAAGTTTAAAGGGCTTCTTGCAGGGAAAAGAGCACAGTGTTAAAAGGAATGTGTCAGGCGCTGTGGAAGTGTATCTACATGTGTGGAAATGAAAAGCTGGAGGTGTTGCACTGAGAATGTTTTAACTGATAGCCTGACAGGAAAATGTAAGTTGCCAGGTGAAGCGATATGATCAAAAACTTGGCCTGTGATGAGAAGGTTTTTTTTCTATTTGTATTTTTCAGTTTGATAAATTTATGGGTTTGGGATGAATTTGTATATGTTTATATTCAGTTTGTTGCTAACCTCACATGTTGCATGAGAATCGGAGAGTCTGTGTGTGTTCCTGGTGCGATAAGAGGGATGAGCTTTCCCAGGTCTTCTGTCTCTTTCATCAGCAGGGGAGTGACAGGTTCCCAGGGTCGCATGGATGACCCTGCCTGTATACTGTCATTACGTAGTTAGATCACCTCCTAATTATACTGCACCAACTCAGACAAAAACCTTTTAAACAAGCGCTGGGACTTTGGAAAAGAAGGTAGCAGTGAAAAAAAGAGATGCCTCTTGATGAGTCCAGGGGAAAAAAACAGAGTTGGAGACAGAGAGAGCATGTCTGGACATGAGTCAGAGGTTGAAGTCAAAGCTTGCCAAACAGACAGAGCGCCGTCCAACTGGCCTGTCCAGAAACTGGGATCAGAGCAGACATAAATAAAAGCACAAGCACTGATTTAAGGAGGATTGAAAGTGTGTCACACTGAGAATGTGGAACTTTTGTAACTGTGCAGAAAAGCTTTCTGTTTGCCTCTGTTAGTAACACCAGGCAACAAGAGTGGCAGGAGCTCAACACCTGCAGTCCAATGTGACCCCCAAGAAAAAAAACCAGGGGGGACACAAGGACTGGAGGCACTCTTTGTGCCCACCTGGCTCTGCATGGTACAAGTGAGCAGTAGAATCTCATCCTTCTTCCCCTGCCCTTAAACAGAGAGTATTAGTGATTTCTTTTTTTATTACCTCTGTCTCTTGTCTTTCTTGCACTCACTCTCCTTCTTTCTCCTTAACACACACAAAACCAAACACTGTTAATTAGCTCCATCTCCCACCTCCTCCCCGCGTTTCTCTAACTCTTCATTCACTTAATGAAGCGAGCCAGCAGACAGGCAGATCTATTCACAGGGGTCCACTCACTCCTTGTAAGTGTTCGAACACCACTGGATGTTGGGAAGGGGGAGAACTCGCGGGAGAGGATACATGATACCCGGACTATTGCTTAGCCATTCTCCAGCAACCAACACACACCCTGCTACGTGAGAAACAATGGAGTCATTTAACCTCCTCACTTCATTACATCCTGATTTGAGGTCTCTTAGCGGCAGCGATGGTTTTGGATATCAGCCAGCATTTGTTCCACAGGGCCATAAACGATACTCAGATTTTTATTTTCTTTTATAGAATATTACCACACCACTCTATATAGATTATTTTGTTCCCTACTAACCACACATTAGTAAACATTACATAATTTTCACTATAGAGCTGTAAATAGTTTCAACGACTGCAATCTATGGGGCAAAAACATTCAAAATATTTGAAAATACAAGCTGGAATCACTCTTATGCATTTGTAAAACAACCACTCAAGTACAGTTTTATTCATTTCTAAAATAAAAATGTATCATAAAAATACCAAAGGTGACAGTTACAAAAAAAATTAATGCCTGAACAACAAGCTATGCAACTGGGTTACTTTTTGTTTTAGCTCCTAATCTATGTCACCACCATGAACTGGTAATGATGGTTGAAAAATTTTGGCTGCTTTGGAACAAGTCATCAGTTTAATATATATATATATATAATAGGATTGCATCTCTGCTATTCGCGGATGACGTGGGCCTATTGGCTTCATCAGGGCGTGATCTACAGCTCTCACTAGAGCGGTTCGCAGCCGAGTGTGAAGCAGCCGGGATGAGAATCAATGCCTCCAAATCTGAGACCATGGTCTTGAGCCGGAAAAGGGTAGAGTGCCTCCTCCGGGTTGGGGAGGATGTCTTACCCCTAGTGGAGGAGTTTAAGTATCTTGGGGTCTTGTTCACGAATGAGGGGAAGATGGAGCGGGAGATCGACAGGCGGATTGACAGGCGGATTGGTGCGGCGTCTGCTGTGAAGCGGGCGCTGTACCGATCCGTTGTGGTGAAGAGAGAGCTGAGCCAAAAGGCGAAGTTCTCGATGTACCGGTCGATCTACGTTCCTACCCTCATCTATGGTCACGAGCTTTGGGTCATGACCGAAAGAACGAGATCCCGGATACAAGCGGCCGAAATGAGTTTTCTCCGTAGTGTGTCTGGGCTCTCCCTTAGAGATAGTGTAAGGAGCTCAGTCATCCGGGGAGGACTCAGAGTAGAGCTGCTGCTCCTCCACATTGAGAGGAGCCAGTTGAGGTGGCTCGGGCATCTGGTTAGGATGCCTCCTGGACGCCTCCCTGGTGAGGTGTTCCGGGCACATATATATATATATATATATATATATATATATATATATATATATATATATATATATATATATATATATATATATTAGGAAGCTGAGAAAGATCAAGAATCCTTATCCAAAAAAAAACACTGCTGGTGTAATGAAGTGTGAATTTTCCCAGCAGGGTTTCCCAAAATAGCTTTATGAAATATGCCTTAAAAACAAAAGAGTAGCTTTTATTTTGAATATGTATTTATTAAATTTCTTATTTTTTTTATTTTTCTGTATTTAAATAATAAAATAACGAGTTTTCTGTTAAAGGACAGGGCAATTTTTACTGTAGTGTTAAAGGCGACGAGAATGGGGTCAAGGGGCTGCGCAGATTTAAGATTTAGTGTCGCTTTCGGGGAATTTGATGACTTTGTGCTTATCCTGTGGCTGGATGCGCACTGGAAGCTCAGTGCGGTTTTTTGGCAACATGCGCAGCTGCTGGCGATCAGTGAAACGGTTCCGAAGGAGGAGGAGGAATTTGGGGTGTTGCCTTTTTATCTTGCCTCTCTCCTTTCCTCATCACCTCCCTCTGCCCCTCCTTTCGGCACCGTGTGTGCAAGAGAGAGAGAGAGAGAGAGAGAGAGAGAGAGAGAGCGGGGGGGGGGGGGGTGAAAGTGGAGGCACTGCAGGAGCAGTCAACGCTGCTGACTCTTACAGGCGGTTCCCTGGTTGTCGGTGGAGAGGTCCCTCTTCCTTTTTAGTCACAAGTGGGATATGCTGAACGGAAACAAAGAGGCGTGAGAGCTGGATGGTAGCAGAATGAGCGGCCGCGTTTTGAATGGGAAAATGCTGCCGCTTGCGGCTTCGCAGCGCGCAGGGAGGACAATACACTTTCTGTCAAGGTAAAAAAAAAAGAAAAGAAAAAAGATGCGACCCAAGAAACTGTGTGTGCGGAATGTGTGATTTTTCGGTGCCGGAAGAGATACTAATTTACACCTTGGTGACATTTGCTGCTGCTGGTACGAATGTGGGGAGTGTAAGCGGGGAATGTGCTGCAGAGGCTCAGCCGGAGTCGGTGCGTAAAAATGAGCAAGCAGCGTGTTTCATTCATAAAACTCCAGCAGCCGCATGCCGACAGGGTTTTCTATTGTGACTGACTGTGTGATTCTGTGACAGGCTTCGTTTAAGCATAAGGATAAATACAGGTTCTTCTTCCGCAGACAAATCGAGCCAGTGCGCAAAACCATGCGTTAAATCAGCTCTGCCTTTACTTTCATGCCGGCCGGTAGACATTTGAAAGCAGGATGCTGCAGCACTCTTAACACATTAATATAACACATCTAATGATGCTGAAGTGTGTTTGCACGCCCGCAGAGTGCGCTCGGGCTGTCTACTGACAGATCTATTGTTTTATTTTGCGATGACAACCGGTTGCCGGTCAGTGCTTGCAGGCTCTGCCAGTGTATACTGTCAGGTATGTGAGTGAGTGTGCTCCTATTGATCCGCTGCAGAACCGAGCCGCAATCTCATGTACGGCCGACCTACTTTTTCTCTCCCTGTGTCTGCAGTGATTCGGTGAAATATAGCGAGCCTCCTTTAAATCATCTTGACGCCTACCCAATTACCTAACAGTATGCGTTGGCATATAGCGTGGGCTAATGTAGGCCAGTTCATATGCATAAGATGATGATTGGCAAGGATGAGGAAAATAAAGCAGGACCTGATATGCTTATATTGACAAATGGGCAGAGAGGGATTGTTTTATTGATGTATAGTTTATTTGTCTGGAAAGCATCTTTGTTCATGTTGGTTAACTAACCTGTAAACTTCTCAGATACCACTTACCTAAACCAAATAAAGCCATGCGGTAAAATATCTCAGCTTTAGTTGCTTGCAGCCATATATACAGTGAATCTTTTTAGGCGTTGTGGTATTAGATATCAAATTCCAATGTATTTTGTTGCAATTTTATGTGACAGGCCAACATAAAGTATAGTCCACATTTGTGAAGTGGAAGTATAATGGTACATGAACAAACTATGTTTCTTTTTTTTTTAAACAAAAAGTCTGAAAATTGTGGAGTGCATTTGTATATGCACCTTCTCCATTTTGGGGAATCTAGGGACCGGCATTTGTGCGCATTCCTCTTTGCAAAATAGCTCAATCTCAGTCAGATTTGATGGGTAGCTTGTGTCAGAAGCAAAAATTCAGTATTGCCATAGATTCTGCATTGGATTTAAGTCTGGATTGGATTCTGTGAATGGTATTGGGTCGGAAATCCAACACAGTTGTATAAACCTTAAGTGCTTATCCACTACTAAAACTTAATATTGAAAGAAATAGGCGTAAATCAGCTTTTTGTTGCCCGTTCCTTTTGGGCATCATAGAAAATATCTTGTCTGCTAATTACTGAACTCTGTAAAACTCTGTAAAACTCTGTTGCCCAAATGAAGATTATGATGAACTGGACAAAAATCCAGCACATAAATATGCTATGATCTCCTTTGTTCATTGTAGCTATGGCTGTGTGTACGTTTTCCTGCTAGAAGGTGAACCTTTATCCCATGTCAAGTCTTTCACCATCTCTAACAGGTTTTTCTTTTAGGCTTGCCCTGTACTTAGTCCCATCCACCAACTTAGAACTTGCTGGAAAAAAAAGCAGGAAAAAAAAAACATTCCCCCCGCCGTCTCCAACATATTTCACCCTGGTAATACTATGTTCAAGGTGGTGTGCGGTATTAAATCTCCTCCACACATAGTGTTTTGCAACTAGGGAAAAGAAACCTCCGCCAGAGCTGACATGGGCCTCTTGGCTGATTCTCTAATTAATGCTCTCTTTGCCTGGCCTGTCAGATGAGATCGCCGGTTATGTTTCGACTGTTTTGTTGTTGCGCTATTTTCTTTCCATTTTCGGATGTTGGATTGAACAGCGCTCCGTGACATTTTCAAAACAATAGATTTTTATAAAGTTTAATTTTTCAAAATGTTATCACTGACCAGTCTGCTGGTCAGGAGCCATTTGTTGACAAATGTTCTATATAAACCTCCTGAGGATCATAGTAAGGGGCCTGTAGTGTTCTCATCCAAAAGTGTAACAACTCCGACTAAACACCGAGGTAAACCACAGCAAATTGATGAGAGGGAGACGTGTAGTAAGATTGAGCATTTACTGTTGACTTCCCCTTATCATAAGCTGGGTGAAAACTGTAAACAGAACAAATACACAAACAATACAAACTTAGTTATGTGTCCAAAGAAAGTTACAGCACATACATAAACTCTGCAGTTATATGCAATTCACTATGGATGGTTAAACAAGAATATCCGCCCCATAACTAAACATTAGCATCTTAACAAAATGATATCTGATACATCTTAAACAACATGTCTTTTATCAGAAAATAACACTTACAGCATTGCTTCAACTTAATTTCTAGCGGATGGCACAGGATTAGATGCTGAAGACAAAACACATTCAGCCATGTTTGCTGCAGCTCACGGAGAAAACCGGAAATGATCAAACAGGAAGTTCGTAGCGAACAACACAGTAATCCTTCAAAATAAAAGCCTTCGAACTTATTGCAATTACAAATAACTTACAATGCCATTAACGCAATATCCTTAAAATATCAAAGAAAAAATGCTGTCAAGGCAGCACACTCCCCGTCTGACCTCAGTGAGGTCACTGTGCCTTTGGATCATCAAACATTAGTCCATAAGTCATTCACTAGGCAGAAGCAAAACAACTTCTGTGACAGGCCTAAGATATGTTTTTGGGTTGCCTTGCTCTGCTGTTGTGATCTCGACCTTTCTTACATATCCATCCTGTCCTGGGAATGTGGCAGTAATCCTAGCCATTGGCCAACAGTTGCGAGGAACCCGTTTGTCTTTCAGAAGAACTAAATCTCCTATGTGTAAGTTTCTTTTGGGTACTGTCCATTTCGAACGTTGCTGTAAAGATGGCAGGTACTCTCGTCTCCAACGAGACCAAAACTGATTCGCCAATGCTTGTACTTGCCTCCACTGCCTAGTAAACAAGTCTTTTTCAGGAAAATTTCCAGGAGGTGGTGGGACTCCAACCTTTTGGGTAAGAAGCATTGCAGGTGACAAGATGAAAGGATTGTCTGGATCTGTAGACACAGGCATTAAGGGACGGGCATTGATAATGGCATTAACTTCTGACATTAGAGTACATAGGACTTCATGAGTCAAGGAGATGTTTTGCTGGAGTAGCATAGCATCCAAAATCCTCCTTGCTATGCCAATCATCCGCTCCCATGCACCCCCCATGTGAGAAGCATGAGGTGGGTTGAATTCCCAGACACATTCCTGATCAGTGAGGAACTTCTGCATTCTTGTGTCCATCTGTAGCTCCTTGCAAGCCCCAATAAAGTTTGTGCCACAATCAGATCTGAGCTGTTTGGCTGGTCCTCTCAATGCAAAAAACCGTCTCAAAGCATTAATGCAGCTAGATGTGTCTAGAGATTCTATTAGCTCAATGTGGACTGCTCTTGATGTCATGCAGCTGAAAAGAATTGCCCATCGTTTTGACTCTGAGTGCCCTCCTCGCGTGCGCCTTGCCGTCACAGACCAGGGCCCGAAAACATCCACGCCTACATAGGTAAAAGGAGGACTTACTTTAAGTCGTTCCGGTGGCAAATCTGCCATCTGTTGTTCTTCCATTTTCCCACGTAGTTTACGACAAGTTATACACTTATGGATAAGTGATTTTACCAGAAACTTGCCTCCTAATAACCACAAGCCTCCTGCTCTTATGGCTCCTTCAGTCAGATGACGACCTTGGTGTTGCACCTGCTCATGGTAATGTCTTGTTAGAAGGAGAGATACATGATCATCTTTAGGTAGGACGACAGGATACCTTTCTGCAGGTGTCAATTCAGAGTACTTCAGCCTGCCCCCAACACAAATCAGGTCATCTTCTAAGATTGGTCTTAGTTTCTGCAGAAGGCTATTTCCCGACACGGTTTTCTTAGCCAGTAGAGCTGACCTTTCTTTTCCAAAAGCTGCTGTTTGCACTGCTTTTAGGATGGCTTTTTTAGCTTGAGCTATTTCTTCAGCAGAGCGGGATAAGTTGCATTTATGCCAACCTACACACTGAGTCTTGTGGTTGGAACGCTTGAAGGATTTTGCCATGTGGATCAAATATGCAACTCCTCTCAACAGGGAGCTAAATGATGAAAACCGTTTGAAGCGATCCGTAGAAAGAGTAGCTTTTTCTACGACAGTAGAACAGGTCTGAACTTGTGGTCTGATTTCACTGTCTTTATCTGGTTCAATTAGCTCAAACCTCTGATCTGTACAATGTCGGCCTTCAGGTGATTGATAGAGAAAAGAGGGTCCAGTGAACCACGAAGTCTTAGCTACCTGGGATGGAGGCACAGATCGTGACGCATGGTCAGCTGGGTTCTCGTCTGTGCACACGTAGTTCCATTGCGTTGGTCTTGAAGATTGGTGAATGCGCATCACTCTATTGTGAACATAAACATAGAATCGTCTCGACTCATTGCATATGTAGCCAAGGACCACTTTACTGTCGGTATAGAACTTTACTTCATCTATTTTCACATCCAACTCTTCTTGAATGAGATCTGCCATTTCTACAGCCAATACCGCAGCACAAAGTTCAAGCCTGGGGATTGTAGGTTCAGACTGAGGGGCAAGCTTAGCCTTGGCCATAACAAAACCCACCTCAGTTTGTCCTTCCTCTTGAACTGCTCTTAAGTAAGCTACAGCCCCAATGGCCTTACATGATGCATCTGAGAACACGTGCAATTCAGTATTTACAGCTGTACTGAGTGAGGTCTGCGTGTACATGCGGGGAACATGAAGCTGCTTCAGGTCTTGAAGTGAATCCCTCCAGGTTTCCCATTTTTGACGCTTTTCTTCTGGTAATGGACTATCCCATTCATTTGTTTCAGTTGCTAGTTCCCTGAGAAGAGCTCTTCCATAGATTGTGACAGGGGCCAGTAATCCCAAGGGGTCAAAAATGCTGTTAACAGTAGAGAGAACTCCCCGACGAGTGAACGGCTTGCTTCTAGTCGATGCTGAGAAAGTGAACATGTCAGTCGTAATCTCCCAAAGAAGACCCAAGCTGCGCTGAGTGGGTGTAGCTTCTTGTTCAAGATCGAGATCCTTGGTCATTGGAGCACAGTCCTCTGGCGGAAAAGCTTCTGTGACTGACTGACTGTTAGACACAAACTTGTGTAGGCGGATGTTTGACTCAGCCAGGGAATTTTTTGTCCGCTGCAAGAGGTCTATTGCATCAGCCTCAGATGGTACTGACATTAAACCATCATCCACATAAAAATGCCTTTCTACAAAATCGATGGTATCAGCACCGAACCTCTGCGCTTCCTCTCTGATGGCCCTCCGCAGCCCGTAAATAGCCACAGCAGGAGATGGCTTGTTGCCAAAAACGTGGACTTTCATTCTATATTCCACTACTTCCTGGTTGACATCATTGTCTTTGTGCCATAAGAAACGCAGAAAATTGCGGTGGTCTTCACACACTTGGAAACAATAAAACATTTGTTGGATGTCTGCTATTATTGCAATCTTTTCCTTCCTGAAACGTAACAGAACACCAAGAAGAGAATTGTTAAGATCAGGCCCTGAGAGGAGTACATCATTGAGGGAGATTCCCAAGTACTGGGCACTGGAGTCAAAAACCACCCTGATGTTGTTGGGTTTTTGTGGATGATAAACGCCGAATGTGGGGAGGTACCAACACTCTTCTCCTTCTTTCAATGGTGGAGCTAACTCTGCATGTCCATTGGAGAATATCTTCTCCATGAAGGTCACATACTGGTTCTGCATCTCAGGTTTCCGTTCAAGAGTTCGCCGCAGAGATACAAACCGTTTGACTGCCTGCTCTTTATTATTAGGTAGTCGTTGTCGTGGTTCCCTGAATGGGAGTGGGGCAACCCAGTGGTTGCTCTCGCCTTTGTAAACATTCTTGTCCATTATATGTAGGAACACTGTATCTTCCAGAGATGGACCAGGCTTGTTGTCATTTTCTGTTTGGACAAATACTTGACTGCCGAGCATCTTTTCTGGCTCGGTGAATCTGCTAAGAGTTTTGTCGCTTTCTTTAACATGAATGTGGCTTGTACAGGGTGGAAAAATGGAATGACGATGTCTTTCCAGCACATTTGTCTTGTATGTGCTTATCACTGGCTTATGAACATCCCCAAGACAAACTTCTCCAATCACAACCCAACCTAAATCTAAACGTTGGGCAAAAGGGGCATTGTGTGGTCCATTAACCTGCTGCCTAACCTTGTGTGCTCTTAAAACATCCCTTCCAAGCAAAAGTAGGATTTCTGCATCTGGATCCAGTTCTGGAATCTGATCTGCCAAGTGACAAAGATGAGGCTGTTGTTGTACTGCGCTTGGTGTTGGAATTTCAGATCGATTATTCGGAATCTCTGGACATTCGATGAGTGGCGGAAGCGTGATCTGAACCTTCCCATCCATTGATTCAATCTGAAATCCTTCTGCCCTTTTGCCAGATGTTTCAATCATACCTGAGCACGTTCGAAGGTGATATGTAAAGGGTTTGCTCTTTACTTTAAATTTTTCAAAAAACTCTGGTCTAGCTAAAGAGCGATTACTCTGGTCATCCAAGATGACATAAGTTTTGATTGCCATGTGCCTGGAATGACTGGGATAAACCTTTGCAAGGCATATTTTTGAACACGATCGCCCCAATGCATTTGGACCACAAACTTCTGTACAACTGTTCGAAATGATATCCTCACTGACTTGACCATCACCCTCCCCGCCATCGATCTGCTGGGGTGAAGGAACTTTGACTGACTTGGTGGGTGGCTCAGGATGCATGACTGTATCATGATTTAGACTGTTGCACTCAGAACATTTTAAGAAGGCTTTGCAATCTCGTGCAAAATGTGAGACAGAGGAGCAACACTTAAAACAAATTCCTTTCTCCTTCAGAAAGGTCATTCTGTCACTGAATGATTTATTCCTGAAAACCCTGCACTTCCTTAGAGGATGTGGCTTATTGTGTAATGGACAGGTCTTGCTGAGATCATCATTGGTTAAGACATCAGTTTTTGAAACCAAAACTGGTTTGTGTGAGTTAAAACTCTTACTCATTCCTCTCTCTGATTTGACAAATGCGACTGCGTTTCCTTGATTCATGAAACTTGGGTCATTTCTCTTCTTTGCTTCATAGCACACAAAATCAGAAAAATAGCCAAAAGGAGGGAATCGACCTTGATTCTGTTCTTTATACCACGAGCCCACAGAGATCCATTTCTCTTGTAGTGCAAATGGAAGTTTTTCGATTATTGGGCTGATTCCACGCGAAGTATCTAGGTATGCAAGTCCAGTAAGATATCCATCCTCTTTGGCTCCTTGGATTTCCATCAGTAAATCCCCAAGGTCTCGTAACCTGACGTTATCCTTAGCTGAGATTTTAGGGAAGTTTTCTAGTCTTTGAAACAGAGATCTTTCAATGATCTCTGGAGCAGCATAACACTCACGAAGTCTCTCCCATGCTTTGTTCAAAGCTGCCTGAGGATCTCCAATATGAACCGAACGTAGTCGCTTAACTTGTTCACTTGACTCTTTTCCAAGCCATTTAGTCATAAGGTCCAATTCCTGAGTTGCTGTGAGACGAACTTCACTAACAGCACTGTTAAACGAAGAGTACCAGGCTCGATAATTTTCAGGCTTATCATCAAATTGGTAAAGACCTGAACTGACAAGGTCGCGTCTGGCCAAAAACTCTGCTAATGGCTCTGACGTCAATATCCTGTTTACTGGTTCTCCATACCTGGCAGCCAATGGGACATAATTAGGACAAACAGGCTGGCTGTCTTTTTTGCTGTTAGCCTTTAAATGAGGTTTGGATGACAACACTGGTTCACAAGGTTCAACGTTTTCAGATTTCTCTGTTTTTATAGTGTGTGTCACTTTTGGAAGGTCATTAACATGTGAGTCAACATGCTGCGAAGGAGCTTGAACTGAATTTTTTAGTTCAATTTGAGACTTAACATACTCGCCGGTGCGCTCAATTTTCACTTTGTCCGAATCAGACATCCCCGTTTCATCCAAAACCTGAACTGCCTCAGCCTGTTCTAAGACTTGAGCTTCAGCTGCTGCTGCAGCAGCCTCTTTTTGAAACTTTAACATTTCCAGCTCTGTGTCAATTTGCACAGATTCCAGTTGACTTTGAGCATCTCTTTTAGCTTTTTCTGCCTCTTTGACAGCCTTCTCCAGTTTGAGTTTAGCTTCATGGCTTGCATATGAGGCTCTTACCTTGGCAGCCTCTGCTTTGGCTCTAGCACGAGCTACACTGGTTGAAGATTTTGACGTCTTCGTACTGGAGGACAAAGATGACCTGCTACTGGATGCCATTTTCCACTTGAAACCTTGAATCTTGCTTTTTCACTGTAGTGTTCTCATCCAAAAGTGTAACAACTCCGACTAAACACCGAGGTAAACCACAGCAAATTGATGAGAGGGAGACGTGTAGTAAGATTGAGCATTTACTGTTGACTTCCCCTTATCATAAGCTGGGTGAAAACTGTAAACAGAACAAATACACAAACAATACAAACTTAGTTATGTGTCCAAAGAAAGTTACAGCACATACATAAACTCTGCAGTTATATGCAATTCACTATGGATGGTTAAACAAGAATATCCGCCCCATAACTAAACATTAGCATCTTAACAAAATGATATCTGATACATCTTAAACAACATGTCTTTTATCAGAAAATAACACTTACAGCATTGCTTCAACTTAATTTCTAGCGGATGGCACAGGATTAGATGCTGAAGACAAAACACATTCAGCCATGTTTGCTGCAGCTCACGGAGAAAACCGGAAATGATCAAACAGGAAGTTCGTTGCGAACAACACAGTAATCCTTCAAAATAAAAGCCTTCGAACTTATTGCAATTACAAATAACTTACAATGCCATTAACGCAATATCCTTAAAATATCAAAGAAAAAATGCTGTCAAGGCAGCACAGGGCCTTTCCAGAATTTTGTTCACAAAATTTAAAAACCATGTATATTTTAAAAGTTCACTGTTAGTTCTATCTCATAAAATACACAGATTCTTTCTTGAATTGTGACAAAACGTTAAAAAAGCTAGTATCATTTATTTTTCCAAGACATGGTTTTAACACATGAGGTCCATGAAGGCTTTCATGATTTGGAGTAATTCAGGCGTCAGTCTGTACAGAGCCATGTAGGTTGTTCTTATCTCTGTTTTGGAGTTGGACACGTGTGCTTAAACAGACAGTCTGTCAAAAGACTGATACACCGTAAAATAATCATAAACTGGCACAGAAAAGCCTACGCCTTTCAAACTGTCACCACGTTCTATGATTAAGACCAGAGCTGATGAGGTTACGTTTTCGCTCATATATGTCAGGGTGCTCAAACACACACTAAACATGGACCATTCGCTAATCACAGCCAACACAAAGATTTGGTCAGCAGCACAGTTAGTCATATTGAGGGCAATCCAACACAAGCTCATTGCGTCTCTTTGTGTTCAACTGCACGCATGTGGTGTCATCTGAACGCTGTGCAAACAGCCGGCTCAGCATGACCTACCACTTACCCGGAGCCACCCAGAGTTCACAGCTCAGATAACACATTTGCAAAAGATTTACATCAACAGTTCATGTTTTTCACGCCCTAATGCGCTTGGTATTGTTTTATTCAAATAAAAATGTGGCATCATCACTTTAAAAACAGGATCGAGAGTGGCAAACAACTGCGTGTAGCTAGTAATTACCAGTGTCTTTAATTGTAAAAGTAAATATCTAATTTGTTGAAGGCTATCAATTTTGTATCGACATCACAGCTATATCCATCTACACAGATGAACATGAAGTGTCAAGTTTTTCATGTTGTTAGTTAATGTTTGATTAGTTTATAATAACAGTGCTGATTTCTGTTAACTTAATTTTTAACCAAAAATAAAAAGTCCAGCAATAATAGTATCCTGGTTGCCATAAATCAGTTTTGAAAGCGCTGTCCTTACAAACACTGGATGTCCATGGATATCTTGTTATGACAATTTCAGGTTGGTCAGTCCTTGTCTTTAGTTATCACAAGAAAATTTTAAACTGTGGCCTTTTTATCATATCCCAACCTTTTTTACCCTGAACAAATACAGTATGTTGAAAGTTAGTTAGTTAAAAGGTCCATCATCACCCTCACACCCTGATGACACTGAAAGCATGAAAAAAGCCTATACTATTATGAATGAATGAGGCAAAAAAAGGCTGAGAGTTCTGAAAGCCAAGATTAAGGAAAGATAAAATAAGACTGCACTTTCACTGGCTGTAATTATACAGTGTCAGGGTAGCTGAAGTCATGTTTCCAATAACAGGTAATTGGTAGATGTGTCAATAATGCACAAGAATATTACATACTTGCATACTGACTCACCCGGCTCAGTTTCTCAACCAATCACAGACGCAGCTACATTACAACCATTTTCTGTTCTGTTTAGTTTACACAAAAAAAGTTTTAAGGAGCTATGAAAATATACAGTTGATCCAAAAGTTCACATAGACGTGGACACAATGGTGCCCTTAGGGA
The DNA here is from genome assembly GCA_037039145.1 of Fundulus diaphanus. Classification (NCBI taxonomy): domain Eukaryota; kingdom Metazoa; phylum Chordata; class Actinopteri; order Cyprinodontiformes; family Fundulidae; genus Fundulus; species Fundulus diaphanus. Next base: position 31,920,923 of record CM073129.1, on the reverse strand, counting down.
ATTTGTCAATACCACAATATTGCCCAACATTCGGCCATGCATGTCTTTACCGTAGTCTGGAACCAAGTCTGAAGTTTAAGTGATGCATCTGAGGATGGCTATTCATTAGTTTGAAGCCGCAGCAGCCAACTATCACTTGACAGACACTGTTATTGCTAATACCTTAAGATACGTAGAATTATACAGGTGATTTTCTAAAAGTGACCTAATGCTGTTATTATAGGGATGTATGCTTTGAAGACAGTAAACAGGCTAATTTCAACCTTAGATTCGGGCACTTTAACGTGTTCTTATTAAACGAATAGCTGTTTTTGACACACTTGATGTCCCGTAAGTAACTGTTGGTTTTAACTTTTTTATAGTGTGAGTTGTCCACACAGACACCTGTAATCAAAAGCGGCTGGAAGCTTGACCTCAACCTCAGGTGTCTCAAGTGTTAAAATCAGAATCTTCTTAGTCACGTTTTCTTCTGATCCATTCCCAAATGGTTTATTAAGGATAACGGAGATAGCGGAAAAGCCTGGGGCTTCGGCACATGAGGCATCATATAATAGTCTTGCTGTTTTGTGAGTAGCTTTATTTTTATTTCGCTGCCAAGGAGATCATTAGGGAGACCTGAGAGAGCAGCAACAGATGCTTGTAACCTGTTTTCATCGGACCCATACACTTCTTATTTTATTGTACACACAGGAGCCAGTGTTCACAGACAGAGCTCATATTTTCATGAGGTGGACCCTCCTGCGGTTTAGTGTGTTTCTCTGGAACATCAAAGCCAAAGACGGAGCGAAAGCCAGACAACAGTGCACCTTAACTGGCAGCTGAGGATGCGGGAATGGCTTTGAGTCGAACATAAACAGCCATGCTGAATATGACCTCTCAGGATGTCACTTTAACTCGACGGTGAAATCCTTCTCCCGAGGACTGGGCAAACGTTAAAAACTCAGATATCTTGCAGTTAAGAGACAGTAAGGCAGTTGCACAAATCTGAGGCTCTAGAACGTCTTGATTTGTCATTCTCTCCTCGAGTATGCTTATGGAATGGTATGCGTATGTGCAACTCCATATGTTGAAGGATTAGGGAGTGGAAACCCAGAATACACCCTCTGGAATGTAAAGTGTCTGTTTGGGGTGTACAGAGGGTAAGGAATGTCTGCTAAACACACTTTAAGTGGCCGACGAATGCGCGTTTCTTGGGAGGGACAGCAGGTGATGGGTGCGTCTTGATTCCTCTCGGTCGATACCACAGACAAAACCAGGCGCTCGTACGCCGGCTTGTTTGTGCGTTCACCACAATGTGAGGAGCGCAAGTGTTTTATTAGGTGCCTGCTTTATCTCCGCCAGCAGAGGTAAAGAGTGTCTCAGCTCCAGTCAATGGGTCTTTCAATCTTTCCTGTTTAGCTGATGTTTGGACAACCTTTGACAGGTGCTTAGTGGTGTTGAGTTAGATTTGTTGTCTCTTTGTGTTGTCAGACTTGACCTAAACAAAAGCTACACGGTCACAGTCTTTCTCCGCCCATTTGCCTATCTTTTTGTGTAGTTGTAATAGATTCCCTTTCAAAATAGAGTATATAGAAAAGATATTATGCAAAAATGGGATCTGCAACTTTATTTGCACAAAAAGTGAAGTCCTCCTCACCAAGTGGTGACCTAGCTGCTGCCGGCATCATATTGTCTAGTTGGGCAAATCTGAAGCTATTATGAACAAAGATGAGCAGATTTTAGCTTGTCACAAACTTAAAAGATCCAGTCATGACCACCAGGTCATGTTTAACGCAATACCCTAATTCTGGAAAGACTCAGAGTTCCCTGTTTTCAGTATCAGGTCTTTAAAAAAACAAATCAACTGAATCGTCATCTCATTCTTGTTAGTCAAATATTTAGTGTCCTACTGTTTCATGAGTTGGATGGATTGGTACAATCCTGTTTAATTCTAAGGAAACATTTGGTTACAGAGTGTATTTTGTACAGATGAGCTCTGCAATGTTAACAACATAACTCACTACATAACTGAAAATGCACATAGTTTCCTTGATTAAACAAATGAAACATTGCTTTTCACAAACATGACCACATTAGTGGTACCCACAAGCTTGTTTTGTTTAGAGATGTTCCCATTGAAGATTAATTGGAGACAGAGAACAGAACTTCTGATAAATTCCATGTATTGGTTTTATGTCATGGATTGCCTGAAATATTCCCTCACAAGCAAAGAGTAGATTAGAAATTGGGGAAGAAAAAAATTTAGATTCTACGTTTTTTACTTCCAGGATGCAACAGGTCGGCTGGATTATAGTTCTTATTTCCTTTTTCAATATTATGTTTGTTTTCATGTCCGTGTGTTTTCAGCTCCACGCTGCTGTCTGCGGCTCGGTTTAAATTGTTGCCAGCTCGGTTACTTTTCTCTTGGTCCTGTTGATTAAAAGGCAGCTGCTATGGGGAACACTTGTGTTTGTACTTCAGCACATGTCTTTGACTGTCCTCTGCACAGCTGCTTTAAGTTAACAGCAACCTGTAAGAAGTGTGCTTTATTCAAAAACGGTGCCTCCCAGTCTTCCTTGTCCTTCCTTTACTGCCTCTCACTTTCTCTTTTTTTCCCCCTCTTTCTCTTTTGAACCAAAACATCCGCTCTGCGCTGTTATTTCATATAACCGTTAAGTCAGCTGATGTATCTGGTGGGAGGCCAGAGGTAATTCTACCCCGAGATCCAACCCTCGTCCTGGGCCTCTGCGTGCCGGGGTTCCCCCTTTGAGCTCCTCCCCGGTTCTTAGGCGTCGAGTTTGGACTCAGAACCTCCCCACCCTGCACCCCAGACTGAACTACTTCATATAGGTGATTTAAAAGGCCATTCGAAGTTGTCCCAGGAGTGCTGTCCTTCTTCTATTTCCTGCTCTTTAGTGAGCAAGAGAGGGACTCCGAGGTTAATGGGTTATACTAGAGCTTTTCTGGTCCAGTTCCTATAACACTCTTCTGTTTGATCTAGCTTCACAGTTCTGTTCTCTACAATCATAAAATATTAGTTCAACACCCTGTGTACTTGCAAGTTAGGTTTAAAGTGCTTTATTTGTGTTGTGACGGCTTTCAAATCTCCACAGCAGAGCTGTTTAGACTGGAAGGGGATTACCCTTTGAACTCTGACCCCGGCTGACCAGATTAACTATAAGGACATTAGACCAAGAAGACTGAAAAGATAAAACAGAGGAATCTTGCCTTTCAAGGTATCGGCTACTTGCTTTCTCCTGTTTTTCCTTTTTGGGCCTTACAGTTTGAGAGGTTCAAGATGACCCAGCGAGCATCAACAGGATCATCACTTGTGCTTTTCTTTTTTCCTGTTCCAAGAAGCGTCTCTTTGCTTAATAGGAGGTTTGAGTTGTTCTGTGGTTTTCAGATGTCCTGTGCCTTATACTGGAAAAAGAAATTGTATAACGCCAACGTGAACAAACCACACAGACTAGAACAGCTGCAAAGGCACTAAGTGACTGATTCCCTAGCCAAGCAAGATTTTTTTCTGCCACCTTTAAACCATGAATAATTTCAGACGATCCAGTGAAATGATAAATTTAAAACATGCATACATTGTTTATAAGTAATATATAGTTATATTAATACTAATATACATAATTCAGTGATTATGTCTGAAAAGGGGTATGAAAAAGTGAAACTTATTTAATCATATCCCTTCTCCTTCATGTAGCAGCTTCATTAGCACCAACAACCTTCCTGACAAACAAATATAGCTTTTTCTTTGTCCGCCTATCCATCTACCTACTTCCACCTTCTCCATGCTGGGAAAGAAACATTTGCCTGGCCAGGATTTCTGTTAAAGCCAGTTTTCCACTCACTGAAAGCAAATAAGCCTTTGTGGAGCATGTCGCCGTCTTTGTGAGGGAAAACCTGGAGCGATGGACCTCAGTATTCTTTCATACACAATCACATCTTGGAGGCAGAGACAGCCCTCAGTGGAGCAATGACTTTACCAACACTGCAATTAGATGACACATTTCTGGCAGCTAGTTGAGGCTCAGAGCAGGACATGATGGCAGTTGCATCCTGAACGACGAGGCCGTTGCTGTCAAGTCAAAAGCACAGACACGATCTCTTGTCATTGTCCATTTAGGGATGAATCTTCCTTAGTTTCCAGACACACCTCTAGCTGTGGCCACTGGCCCGACCTGATCCTGGTGGCAGATGGAATTAACAGTAATTGTGTGCTCATTAACTCCAGCCTGTGCTGTAATCCCCCGTAATACCCAAATACTGCTGGGTGTGTGTATGGGTGTGTATGTATGTGAGCAGACAAAAGGCTGCTAAAACTGCTCCGACGGTATTGTTCCATCGCTCATTGTGGAAACGCGACAGGGAGGAAATGATAAATAATGCCGAAGAGGAAATAATTTGTGTGCCGAAATGCAGGGCTGTGTGCACGCTCTAGTTTTAGTTGGGTGTTTGACTGGGTCAGAGATTTACTGTAGATGCATAAAACTGCAACGCAATCGAGTTGGTGTTGAGGCTTTAATTAATAGCTTCTATCGTAAGCAGATTTGTTGTTAATTACTGAACAGTTGCCCCCAGCGTCCAAACAGCACGGCATCATTTATTAAAAATTGGTAGAATCAGTTTTTTATCAGCGAATATATGCTTGCACAGCATGTGGAGCAGTGGGTGTACGATAACAACACAGTATGACACTAAAAGTGTTGCTGAAATGACATTTGCATGGCTAAATGTCAAATGCATTTTTTGATAAGATATATTATACCTGCTGCATGTTTGCATTAAATGAGTGAAGGCTTGTCTCAGCGTATCTTAAAACTCTGCAGAGACAATAATATGGCCTGCTCAAGAAATTCTTCCCAGTCCATACATGGTCCTTCAGAGGAGGATCTTAAAAATCCTTTTCATCTTCAGGATTTAAAAAGCTCACTGAAAGGTTCCAGAGCTCTGACAGGAAATGTAATAATGTTACAGTCTGTTACACTTACAATCCACCAAGGTGATTCCCAGATCTGGAAACAAGAACATGTGTGCTGTTGTTTCCTGGTGATAAGCCGATGAAGCGGTCCAAGCGCCCATATTGTTAGCCATCTGTGCACACAGTGGCACCATATTTCACCTTTTTTTTTAGCCAGGTATCTGTTCACTCATTTATGTTTAAATATCTGACAAACACTCCTGTACATGAACAATATTTCCCCATTCAGTTCCAGCAGGTTTGTGCCAAAAGCAAAAAAAAAAAAAAAGAACAACAAAAATAGGTGTGGCCGGTCATGACCTCGCCTCACCAAATGAGTCACTAGTTTTTTTGCGAGGGTGTTTACACTGGTGTTACTTAGACTGTGTGTGAGCTTGTAGTCAGTTGATGTTAGATCCTGTTCTACGTGTCTAGACTGAAACCTGCAGAGGATGTTGAAGCAGGCGGTTCTCATATCGACCTTTTATTTCTCGTTTTGATTTTTTTTATGGTTGACCTTTCAGTTCTGTTTATCTGTTTCGCTTTAGGGTTTATCAGACCCTGTCAACACCATAAATAGTGGTCCTCAGGCACCTGCTGCAGTGGTTGCATGACTATTTAAGCTCTCTATAGACTGACCAGAGAAATACCTGCACCAAAGATACAACGTTCTTACTATATCAGAGTTTCCATCTTCGATCAGCCACAAATTTAGAAAATGTACATACTTTAGTGAGCTAATCCTGCATTCCTCCAATGCTTTTTTCTTTTGGGCTCTGTTGGTGCCCTGCTTCCCATTTACTTCAGAAGGCTCAACCAGGAGCACATCTGACTTTGCCATTTTGGGTTCTGCCATGTGACACTTGGGGATTTTAATAGAAATGGAAAGTCCCTGTCCACCGTAGGACTGCAGAGTTTCCATCCTTTTAAGCAAGTTCCACTGGAAAGTCGCTGGCAAAATATCACCCTGCTCTGCATGTGTTTAACCCGATGAAGGGGCTGAAAGCTGATTAGTGTAGCGTCTGTTTTAATATGCTTGAATAACTCAGAGCCATCCTGGAAATATTTGACTTGCTTTATCTTGTAATTTTTCCTAACCATCACTTCTCCAATTTCTCCATCTGATCTGGTTAAGTCTGACAAATTTTACCAAGACTTCTTGCCGGTTCATGGTTAGTAATGTTGGCGTTCATGCTTGCTCCATGGTTCTCAAACTGTGGTCCAAGTACCACTGGTGGCATTTTGGATACTTTTACTGATCCCTCAGCTGTGTTAGATTTGTCTCTCAAGTCTGAGCTCAGAGCTCTCCCACACACAACCTTTAATGAGATACACTCATAACAAGTGCTAATAAATAGCAGGTACAAACGCCAATACGTTCTGTATGCATACAGCCATGTTGGATACCAAAATCGGCCAACATCGGCACGCTTCGACTCTCCCAGAGGAAATTCAGACTTCAGTGGGCGTTATTGTTGTTTTTCCTTCTGGGAACTCAGAAAATCCTACTTCAGAATAAAAAAATTTAACATGTTGATGTCAATATTTTCCAATGTGAATTTAAAACTATTTAGCTCAGCTCTGTGTGATGTAGGGCTAATGAGACACAGCCAAAAAGCAAATTTTTAAATAAAAATATGTTAATTGCTTTAAAAAGAAACCTACCTAACAGAACTGGAGTGAAGAAAAAATGTCAAAACTCAAAAGCACCAATTGACGAGCTAATCTCTTGGCAATGTAAGATGTTAACAGTGTCTTTGTTTGAATCCTATCTATTCGAACAATTAAGTAACATTTTTAGTAACAGCGATTATACATCTATATGTGTGTGAATAAGCTTCAGACTGTCAGAAGTGCAAATAAGCAGTTTATTATTGCATGTTTCTATGTTTTAAACATGTGGCAGCCATATTGCATGTTGAGGTCATGGTTAGCAAGAAACCTCTGACTTTCCATTTAGAAGTCAGACTTTAAGAGGGCAGCGTTTCTATTTTTTGCTACAACTTGGAGCTTTGAGATTTCTGAGTTACAATTAATGCAAAATTAAACTATATCTCTTATGTCAGCTAAACGTGTTGTGCTAATGGATGAAACCCCTTCTCATTTCTGTTTCTTTAGTCTTTATGCCAAAAGCATCTGACAAGGCTAAAGTCATGCTGTGTTAGTGTTTTAAAATCCTTCTTAGCATGGTGGTACCTGAAAACCTTAGTATTCACTGAGGCTGTGCTTGCTGAAAGGACTTTGTGAATCACTGTGCTAATTTATTGGGACATTAATTAGCATTATACATTTTTCAATGCAGAGTCAGACCTGCAATATGCTTCCAATCCTAAGTGACATATTATTAGATGAGATAGGTTGGACTTGGTTACTCATTTTTTGTTAATGTTTAATGCATGTTAATGCAACCCAGGCAGACACAAATTTATGGAAATAAGCTGCAAAAATATGGAAAAACTGCAGTCTTCTTTGATATGAAGTGCTTTTTAATGGACACAAAATAGTTCTAGGGTTTAGCATTGTAAGTAGGTTAGGAAAGCCTCTGTTCAGTTACAGTTAATATTTGTTTAGGTTGTGCGCTTATCATCTGAGACTGTTAAATCTGCTGCTGGCAGCTGGAAGGTTTCCAAGTCCCACACACTACAGGCAAAGATACTTTCTCTCTGCTGTTTTTTTTTAGCTAAAGCTACTGTATTTTAATAACTGTCTCTCAACACAACAGAAGGTTAGATACAGGAATGAGCACTCCCAACAGACAAAACGCTCTTGCTTTGTAGATTAGGTCAATTGTCCCTACGGATCATAGAAGCCCCTTACTAAATAGCAGCTATTCAGCATAGCAGTAGCTATTCGGCCCTTCTCTTGATGGCTGATGAAGCCAACCGTGTTTTTGTGGGTGTGGCTTGTCAGTCTCTTCTGCAGACTGTATGAGGAACAAAGAAAAGCCGCTTTTTCTAAAAGGAGGATGCTGTATGTTTGACCAATGCATCCTTTTTAATACTTTTTATTTAGGCCAATGGCTAAATTGTCTGCAGTTTATATAAAGTTATGGTAATACTGTCTCAGGAAAACACTTGTGTGCTCCTCTTCTTTGTTGCAGGAGTCAGGTGAGGTGATAAATGGTGGCACTAACATGCAACTCAACCTAATTGACAAGTATTGTACCTTAAATCAAATCGGAGTAGATTTTCCTTTTGCTCTCAGAGATACAATCATGGGGATCCATTTTTATGCCCAGATCACTTTAGTTTCCCAAAAGCTACATTTGTTTTAACTTCAGATGAATTCAAAACTCTGAAAATGTAAACGATCTACATCTATAATTCATCTTTTTTCAATAAATGTTTAAGGATTCATCCTTTTTAGAAGATGATTTTCTGCAAGCCATTTAGATTTCACACTTTCGCTGCTTTAGAATAAGGATTTACCTTTAGGTCAGTGCGACATGAAAGTAGCTTAAGCAGTGCTTACAGTAAAACACCAGTGTGAGATAAATGTGGTGCTAATATCAGCTCTGCAGCTGCCACATCAAAATGAGGAAGAGGTGGACCTAGAAGAGTATTTAATACAGAAAGCTGCTCTTCGCTGAAATCATGACGCCAAGATAAAAAGGGGAAGTGTGTCTTAGCAACATACCCTATTAACCCAATGCAGCTCTTTATGTTTTGGATATTTCTTTTTATAACCTCTTTGCATCCAATTCACTTGAGTGTCTGCGTATCATCAGTTCCTCTTCAACCCCCAGTTGTTATTTTATCTCATTGATTGGAGAGTTTTAGGATTAAATAAAGTTTCCTAGCCACGGCTGTGCCAGTAGATCTATAATCTGCTCGGCACTAATGGAAGGAATTTGTTTTTTCCTGGAAAATTTTAAGTTCTGTCTTCGCCAAGACGCTTGGTATTAAGATAAACCTGTATAAGAGGCTTTGGATCCTCCACAGATAACTTCTAAGGTATTTTTATACTGTGGGTGAACAGTTCACTCACAGTCATGTGAAGGGATGAGAGAATGTGCTAAAAAGGCTCCCAAAATCCACCAGCTCCTATTCATATCTTGTGTTGCAAAAACTCATAAAGCAAACATGTAAATGAATCTTACTCCTAATAGAATAGATATTTGTTTTGCTATTAGGATATCATGGCACATCCCTCTCAATATTTTCATTCATCTTCATAAAAAATATACAACATGCTTGGCAGATTCTTTTTACAATATCTGACCCCTGACCTTGCCTCTGTCTTCCGGGCCTCATGTGTTCACGTCTGTCAGCTAGGTGACATCAAACCCGGCAGAGAGGCTTTTTGATCTGTTTCCCATCAGACATGAATTATTCAACAAAACGGGCACAAGCATTCAAAGCCCTGCTGGACAGGTGACCACGACTGTTTATCTCCCTGCAGTGAGTCTATCTCACTGAAGTAAAAAAGGACCTTGCACAAAACGTATAAAACTGACTGTTATACTGCACTGATGCTACACATCAGATTTGTTATTGTGTCTGTGTGTAGCACCTTGTCGCCAAAGCCAATTCCTCGGACGTGTAAAATGCTACTCGGCAAGAAAGCTCGTTCTGATTCTGATCCTAATATTAAAGAGTCGTTTACGCATGTCACTTAAAGAGTTGTGGAGCTTTACCAGTAATTGCTCAAGGGACTGTTAGTAGTCATACGTCCACCAACATTTTTTTAATGTCCATTTTAAATTATTGCATTAGAAAAGGTTGATGGAAATGGCAAAATTCATATAAGTGTACTAGATTTCCCGAAAATGTTTCTACACTTGCTTGAGGTAGTTTTAGACTTTTGAAAATAGTAAATGCGCTAAAGAGGAGATGGAAACGTTTGTCGAATAAGTTCTGACATAGCGAACATTTACCTCACATGACTGATCAGCTGTTTCTGCAGCCGGCGTCTTCCCGGATACTCCCGTAATGCTCAAAAACATGGCTGGAAGCAACAACAAGTATGTGTACAACGACTAAGAGACTCGTGCGTTTCTTAGTCTCATCCGTGAAAGAAAAAAAAAACACATTCATTAAAACCATCGCTCCACTACTGATCTGTGGTCCTTACTAGTTTGCTACTCTGCTTCCTATTTATTACAGCGTAACGTCAACCTATGACGACGTTACGCTTTGTGTCGTCTGGTTAATTTGCTACAAACCAGTAGAAGGAAACGCGTCTGATTCGCATTTTCTTTTTTGTGACATTTTAAAAGTTCACTTAAAATTGGATGGAAATGCAGCTATTGTGTTATGAGTGTCCAGTACTAAAGCAGCATTGACACATGGCTAATGAAACTACTTTTAAGATGACTTTTCTAACTTCCTAATGCATCTAGCTAAACTGAAATGCTAATGGTGGCTGATGCACACGCAGAAACAAGTGAAGATATTGTTTTGTCTTTGCAATTTTTTTCATATCCTTGTGGCAGTCACCTGTCTACTTGATGGGCTGTACTGAAATGCAATTTACCCCCTGGGGGACACACAAATTACACAATTCAAGCAATACAACAGTCTGACGGCAAAAAATGTTTTTATTCAAATTGCTGTTCATGAAAACAAAATTATTCCTCAGTGGTAAGGTGGTTTTTCTGTTGGCAACCAACGTGTTGGTGGCTGCAGCACCCAGTAACCCCCCTTCACTTATGCAAATGAATCTGTCTGACACTTTTACCAACTGCAAGCCTCTCAATGCAGCTTTTGTCTTGTGTATTTGTCAACGTTCGGGTATAAATGTGTAAAAAGTATTTGCAAAAAAAAATTAACATAACTCTTTAATTTAAGTGATTCCTTAAGAACAAATAAGCATGGATCTTGAGTTTCTCCATCTTTTGTTTCCTTAGCATATTTCTGGTGCATTTTCTAAATATGACCTATTTCTGACTCAAATATTCAGAGTGCCTTGACAGACGTCCATCTCAGGCACAAAATCTTGTCTGATCTTTTTTGTGTATAAGACATCCACAGGCTAGATGTGGCCTCCCCTTAGTTCCTCTGCCATCTCCGATCACCCCCAATCAACTCCCCTCCAGGCCACACTGTGACCTATTCAGGCACCCAACCGGAAGGCCCCCAGCGCTTTCTCTCCCGCCAATCCTCCCCTCTGCAGCTGTAAATATGACCTCATTAAATAGGCTCTGCATTTTAACTCGGTTTACAGTACCGTTTATCTTCGCTCTCCTGACCTATTGACCCCCAGCGAAGGACAATCCCAGTCCTCTCAGTTCCTTAATCTGACCTAGTTATTGTAAACAAGCACTCTAATCAAAGCCAACATACACACTACATGTCACGACTAAGCCCCCTCTTTGACCTCACTTCACTGTTCCCCAAAGTCAATGTACTTAGCTTAAACACACATTTGCTTTCACATTGCTCAGGTTGCAGTATATCTGACTGTAGACAGAAAACTCAATGTTTCTATCAATACTTTCAAGGAAAACATTGAATGTTTTTTTTGTTTCTTTCTTTCTTTTGTTGTTTTTTTGCCGTCCTGCTGTGATGCAGCCGTTTGACACTAATATTAAGAAGTAGATTGTAAAGATCATGGTTTTCCAGGTGGAACACAGTAATCAAACCATACACTTCTTAAGGAATAATATTATAATATGAAAAGTTCATTATTGGATTGGATTGCACTGATAATTTAATATATGTCATGCTGTTGTCCTTGAAGATTAAATATGTATTTCGTGAGAGTTCAAAGGCTTGTGGGAGTTACCGCTGACCTGTTGGGTCCCTAGCAGCAAACTAGTTCACCTCTACCTCGGGGCAGTTCTGATCATACCTCAAATTATCAGTCCAATCCAGTCCACTAATGAGCTTGAACTTTTTTATGTTCCTGTATATATGTGGGATTGTATTTAGTTCACTTTAGAAGAATCACGGCCTCATATTAAGCATGTATGCGTCAATGGTGGAAAGGACAGACTCCCTTTTACCAGGAAGAAACCTCCAGCAGAACCAGGGTCAGTGTGAGCAGCCTTCTGTTGTGACTGACTGTGATTGAATGTCCTTTGACATTTAACAACATTTTAAGCAATCTGAAGAATGTATTAGTCGTCCTCAAGCAAATGCAGGTCTTTTACTTACATAGTTATATCGGCAATACAAATTTTATGCTATTACTGTCATGTAAGTGTTCCACTTTAGCTGTCTAATTAGCATACATTATGCTAAAAAAGCCACGTGCAAATGATCAAGCATGGACAAATTAAATGAAATTAGGGTGATGAACTGTAAGTGGGTCCCTAAATCAGGTTTTGCTTTGGTTACCCTACAGATAATGGAGATCATTTCAAACTCCTAATGAATGCGTAGTATCTAAAATATAACTTTACCCCTATGCAGGACATTTATTAAACTGTAAGTCTTTATTTTTATATATCACTGTATGTAAGCATCTATCAACTGTCTATATAAGACATTTTCCTCCGTATAAATTGTCTTATGAACAGTGGGTTGACTTAGGAGCCACAAAATGGTGCTGGATGTGGTCGTGTGTGCATCAGAGTGGGTTCCTCAGTGCTATTTTTGTGAGTGTGGGCTGTGATTTTGTCAATAGTACTCCCAATTTCAGGCGGAAGACAGTTTACACAACAACATAAGCTGGGAATGTAGAGCACTGAGCTTTTTAAATGGGGTTTCAGAATTTCTAATCAAAACCCAAAGAGAAAGGCACAAACCCAATGAGGCCACTTGGTATTAAGTGATAACAAATTTGACAGAAATGGGATAGATATGTTATAGCGTATAACTATCATCACTGATCAATGTCTACAGGGAATCAGAAACAGCCTCTGCATATGATGTCTAGGCTAGATAATGCTTAGGGCTTCTGATCAGACTGACTCAAAATCTGTATACCACAGTTTAAAGAATGTATCTGTATTTACTGATGTGGCCAAATCAGTTTTTTTTTGTTATCCACGGTAAAAGATCAAAATATATGATATGTTATTTATTTAACCTATTTATTTATAACTTAAAAAAATTTAAAGGCCAAATCAAAGTCAACATTTGTGTCTCTTTAATCTCTGTTTTTTTCTGCAAATTAAATTGTTTTGATTTTCTCTGAGCATTTTATCTGTTTAGTTAAACTCTTAGTTGTATTAAGTTGGTCAAAATTTGAAACTAGTACCCATTGTGATAATTTCTACTGTACTATGTCTCCAATATGTTACAGTATAAAAGGAAAACATACATAAAGACTTGAAATGTGATTATTTGACTGGCCTCTTTGTCTTTCGTCTTACTTTCTCAGTTGGGATGAGAGCAGTTCCATCAGCAGTGGCCTGAGTGACGGCTCAGACAACCTGAGCTCTGAAGAGTTCAACACCAGCCCCACTCTCAACTCCCTCCCCACCACTCCCATCGGCTCGCGCAGGAACTCAGCCATGGTGGTAAGAGACACAAACAGCTGTCTGAGACAGATGGAAAAGCATTCTGCATGTCTGTTTGTTACTGTTTGTATTGATTGAGCTGTTAATCCACTGAGGACCTGATTAAGATCTGAATGTTGTGGGGGGGAAAAAAACACGAGTAAGAAAATGCAGGACATTGATTCAGGAGACGCAGATCAGCTAAGTATAACACACCCGTAATATATATCACATGTGCAGCGATCGATGTTTGCTGCGACAGACACTCTGCATGCAAGACAAGCGCATCTTTCCTCAGGTTCCCATGGAGGCTGAGTCAGGAGCTGTGGGAGGTAACCAGCTCTTTAGTTAAAGATTTAGTGTTTTTTTTTTCCTTTCAAGAGCATGTTAAATCTTCTTAATGAGGGGACTTTAATCAACACTGATTGCCTACGAGTAACTCCATTGGAGCAACTGTACAGGTTTGAAATTTCTGTTTAAGTGAACCAAGCTTAGATTTTTGCTGTAGTTCTTCTAAGTGAGCAGGTCGAGACGTTGCATTACATTTGTCCCCTTACAAATCGCTCATGCTTTTTGACACAAGGAAATATTTCTGACTGTTTAAAACTATAATATGAATCAAACGATGACTTTATTTGTTGAGAGAAATCTCCCCCTCAAAAGCAATGGCCCCCAAATCTAATAACTGGATGTGCCACCATGGCAACAGCTGCCTTCAAGCATTTGCAATAACTGGCTATCATTTTACATTTTGTGCCACCATTATTTACACAATTGTTTTAACCCAGCCATATTGGATGGCTTTCAATGGCCCATCTGAGGTCCTGTCACAGCATCTCAGTCAGATTTAAGTCCTGACTTTGATTAAATCTTGCTTTTTTAGCCATTCAGAGTTGGAGTTGCTGGTGTGTTTTGGATCATAGTCCTTCTGCTTAACCAAAGTGAACTGGAGCTCAAGATCACATACTGAAAAAGTTAACTATTTCAAGACTGGCAGGTGTCGACCTGTTTTTCATCTGTTCCTGAATTTCTTTTCGAATGAGTAATGATTTGTTCCTTTTTGAAGTCTCTTAGCCTACTTCATGCTGTCACTCAGGTTGAGTTTAATCGATTAAATGATTCTACAGGTAATGCAGTTATCACGTTGGGCATATCTTATGAAAATGAGCACAGCTTTCCTTTTCACATAGGGACAGCCTATTTTGGATAGGTTTTATCCCTTATAAAATAAAATAATCATCCATCCATCCATTGTCCGTTGCGCTTATTCCTGTTGGGGTCACGAGGGGTGCTGATGCCCATCTCCAGCATTCAATGGGCGAGAGGTGGGGTACACCCTGGACAGGTTGCCAGTCTATTGCAGGGCATAAAATAATCAATTGAAAAAAAAATTTGTATTCACTGTAGTTCAGTCTGATATTAAAAGGGGTTTGATACACTGAAATATTCTAGTGTGACAAAAAAAAAAAGAAAAATCTGTGACGGGATAAATACTTTTTCACAATTCTGTACCGAGTCTGATTGTCTGCAGTCAGAAAGGCAAAAACATATCTTCTTAAGAGGTGATAATTGTTTTTCCAATTCATAGATGCAATGTAACGCTGCTGTAGGTAACTGTCATATAGTCCTTGGAAAGTGGAGGATCGAGGTCGTTGTTGAGATCCATCTGTGGCTACTTGAACCTAAGAACATGTGTGTGTGTCCTCTGAGGCCGCTTGATTTAGGTCACACCTCCGCAGTGTGGTTTGTCTGGGTAATGTGGTGGGATTTCAGAATCAGGGAGACGGCGTTAGACAGAGGGAGGCACAAAGAGAGAGGATAACAGTGTAACCATAGCAACCGCAGCACATGGATGCTGAGAGTGCGGTCTTTGTCTGCTCATATATACTAAAGGACAGGTCTAGTGCGCAGCCGTCTACATGCACACACACACACACACACACACACACACACACAGGACCATCTGCACTCCTGCAACCGGGCCAGCGAGCCGGAAGAAACACAGTGCCTCCCACCACGCCTAGTAAGAGGAGTCATAGCAACCCTTAGACCCCGTGGCATCATCACCATAGCAACCTTGCATCACATCATTATGTACCCCACAACATCTAACACACATGGCTTCTTGTCTCCTCATCCCGAAGCCACTGGCTGCTGATGTGTTGTTTTTCTGTTTTAATTTCCTTTACGTCTCTTTATCCATCCGGAATCTCTATAAGAAATAATATACAATCCTTTAAGGTCAGATCTGTGGTTTTCCTCATTTAAAGTTTTTTGTGGATGACGTACACAGGATAAGGCAACTCGTCTTTCCAGCTTGTCTCTCTTTGGGCGCTCCGTTCCTTTCTGAATCTGTGTCTATCTGTTTGTGTGATGTTTTGCTACCTGTCCAGAAATCTAACTCACAGCTTGTTTCTATAATCACTTATTGTGTTTGGGGAAATGACAGTGTTTATTCAGCGAGTTGAAAATGCAACACCAGCCCATGGCCAACTCCACCTCCGGTAATGTGAGTTTGCCTGTGGGTTTTGTTATTTTTCATTAGAAAAGTACGTATTTAAGCAATCCGATTGTCGTGGGAATCATGGGTTGTAATATCCTAAACTGACAGACAAACATTCTCACACACATTGTGAAACCTGATGCATTGTGTAACTGGTGAACCTTCACACACTTGAGCATAGACAAAAACTTGATAGGCTTGAAGACGGACCTGATATTCCTAATTCCTCATCTTTTTTTAGCTTTGATGTTCTTCCGCTCTGGATTATGTTCAAACAAGACGATACTGGCTGGTTTCTTTTGTGTAGGACAAAAGCGTTTCACAGTTTTTGGTGTTGTGTTTGTATATATGCTACATGTTTTTGTTGCATGGTTTCTCTAGTCCCTCCAGCACACTTGAGACATGCATAAACAAGTTTAAAATGTGTTTAGACTATGATGTTAAGACATCAATTAATGTTTTTTTATGTTTTGTTTTTGAGCTTGACTAAGTTGGATGACTTATTCTGCATAGGAGTCATGGAGATGAGTCAGTGAGTCTGCTTTGGGGGACGCATCTCACTAAATGGCCTTTTAAGCCCAAAGGGTGGGATTTGCCGGCCCACCACTGTCTTGTTCTCATTCAAATAACCTAAGCTTGCTTGACCATGCTTTGACCAGCAGCTTTCAATTAAATGAACATTGTAGAAAAGAAAATGCTAAACATATTACACACGAAACATAAGAAAAAAACTTTTAGTATATACTCAGCAGCAGGCAAAGGAAATGGGTCACTGTTTGAAAATATTTTCTGTATTATGTCAATTTTAAGGAATGAGAGCACCCAAGTCTGCTATTGTGAAAAAGTTGATAAAAGTGATCCTTCTTACTTGGATCTTGAATAATGAAAAATTAGATTTTTGCTTAAATATAGCTCACCTTAAATAAACAAAACAAAACAATTTGGCCATGACCTTCCTGTTACCTGCTGAAAGTCTTTCTCTCTATCTCAGCAGGAGGGAACCACAGAGATGTCTCCATATGTAGCTGAACCCAGCTTCCTTTTAGAAGCTTCTTACATCTTTGAGCTTCTTCTGTCATCCTTTTTTAAACACCTAACTAAAATAGCCAATTTTCTTCCCTTAGTCACAGCATCGACACTAAAGAGTGCTGGTGTAAGCACAACCTGATATGACTTTTGTGTGGTGCGTTCACTTATCCTATCTTACCTTTTCTGTTTGTGTGTGTATGTGCAGCCCAAAGTAATACACACATAAGTAACTTTAATACTTTCACAGGGGGGAAGCCTATATGCAGTGGTTGAATGGGATGTGTCAATAGTGGGTCAGTTCATCTCCGCTGAGGGTCAGGTCACATATAACGTTGGTATGGCAGACAATTTAAATAGAAACAGTTTCTTCAGTGTTTCCCACATTGTCTTTTGTGGTTGTGTGATTGAAAAGAAAAATTAGATTTAGCAGTTTATCAGGACAAAAACACATTGACAAGCTAAAAGCTGAGTGAAAGGTGAAGTAACTATTGTTTTCAAGCTTTGAAATAATGCTAATTATAATAATGTTCATTTCTCACATCTTTTTGAGTCATGTCACCACCAAGCATGTTTCTGCTTTTTCCCCCTTTTCTGTAGATGCGCACCGATGCAGAAAAGAGATCTCTGGTGGAGAGTGGCCTGTCTTGGGACTCTGACGATAGCAAGCCCGGCCGCAAGAGCCAAGGTGGCAGCGCCTTCGATACGGGAAGCTTGAAGTCTGAGTCTGCCAACAAGTGGAAAGGAGAAAAGGGTGAGCTGAAGAAACCAAAGACCCTTGGTCAAGGAAATGGGTTGAAGAAAGGGAGAAACCCACCTGTGGGAGTCACGTCTCCGATCACACACACCTCCCAGAGTGGGCTGAAAGTGGCAGGTAAGCCTTTAAACAGAGACAGATGGCTAAATGAAATATACTGTGGCTACTCTTGAATTAACTTGAACAGAGGGGCCAATTTCTCCCGCTTTCTGTTAATTCTCCTTTCTTTCTGGCTGTCTTACACCCACACAGTTACAAATACACTCTCTGTCTTTGTGAGACACATTCACCCACAGCTGCAGCCCACCCTCTGGCCCAGAAAGTGGTGCCATGTATCAAATGCCCATCACCACCCACACCCTTCCTGCCAGCTACACACACACACACACACACACACACACACACACACACACACACACACACACACACACACACACACACACACACACACGCACGCACGCACACACACACACACACTGATTAACAGTGCTTTGCTTTTTTCCCTTATATCACACACAATTAAAGCTCTATTTTTGGTGTTAGAGCAAGTACATTTTTAGCTTTGAAATAAAGGGCTTTCAGAATGTGTGTATGTCCAGAGTCATCTGAGCTTGTGCCAGCTTTTAAAAGTTTCACCCCTCACACCCACAAAGAACACAATGGTGGGGATTGTGCAGCTGGCTGTTAAGCAAACCATCTGTGTTCTGTCCATGTACGAACACACAGACACACACACACACACACACACACACACACACACACACACACACTCTCTCTCTCACCCATTAGATGAGCAAAACAACAAGATATATTAGTAACGATGTTCTGTGCAGTTTAGATAGACTGTATGTGCAAACTGTTTTTTCTGTGGGACTGTCCCGGGTTTGTGCTGCCAGCTGTTGAAATGACAGATATTCCAAACAAGTGTGTTGGACCAGCGTGTGATCTAAGTGTGCCAGGCCTTTATTGTTATCAACGTGCGCAGTGGGAATCTGCCACCATGGCCGCCTAGTTTGCCTCCGACATTTGAGACGGTAATTATTCAGAAGATGAGGCCAAGTGAAAACAGATTTTGTGGAGCATCAGCATGGAGGAGTTTGTAAATTTAGCAACATGAGAAAATGAGACTAAATCAAAGTATTCAAGGCACATGACTGAGCTCAGTTTATCACTGAGGTTTGGAAAAAAAGGCTTTGTTTCTGTCTGTCGCTTACTTGTCAAGTGCCTGCATGCTTGTGAAGAAGCAGAGAGGAGACATTTAATAATAATACAGCACTACAGTCCAATTATATACTACAAGCAATACAATTTTGCATTTGCTATGCGATGCTTAGAAATTGTGCTATACATTTGTCATCACTGTGTCTTGACTTGATGACTTATTTTGCCAAAACAAAAACTAATTTTGTAGAATATAAAACTATTTAAATAATTTTGTGTGGTTGAACGTATAGAATATGGCTAAAATTACCAGTAAAAAGCCAACAGCCAAACAGAAAATATGCAAAAAATCCCTCATAAACCACTTAAAGGGTCACTGGGATGTTTCTAACACAGTCACATAGGACATTCTTTTAAATATACCATAAAGGAAACAAGCAGATGTAATATTTGGTGTGTTTATAAGGTAAACGTATTCACTTCCAAACAGATAACTGACTAGCTTGCTAGCTGACCCTGACCTGTTTCATTGTAGCCCACATTACAGACCAAAAGTCTAGAAGTTTGATCACAACATCAGGATGAGTTCTGTGACTTTTGGGATGTATTTTTGCATAATCCCATTTTGCTTTCATTGATATGCACCATTTCCCTCAATTTAGCTTTAAAGGTATATAGCCATGTTATATGCTTATAAAAAAAAGACCAGAAGCCGTTTGATCATGATAAAATATACCAAGCCTCCATCTTGATAGTGTTTTGAGCCAAAAAATAATTCCCTCTCAGGCGCGATGAACAAATATAAACAGACGTGCCGACATCTAGCCACAGTATCCCAGAACTATCATAATGCAAGTTTACTTAATTTATAAATCAATTGTAAATAATGCCGCGCAATAAAGAGGCAGCTCGGTGTGATTAAAGACCAACAGTTATTAAATAAATAAAACAATCCACAAAAGCTTTAAGAGCCTCATATCAGAACATTTACTCATGTCATTCAACTCTGTGGTCACATCTGAGCCTTCGCAGCTTTAGCGTCCGCTTCAGTGAACATCATCATTCATACAGTGTTCCCAGCAACATACCAGTCTTTTTCCTCTTGGAATCAAATTTATATATTTTTGCTCTTTTTTTCACTTGACCATGGACGTTTCTTCATTGTTTCACTGGGAGATGCTAATAGTCGTTAGTCGCTTCCTTGTTTGAACCCCTGCTGCGCATGTGCAGTACAAACTTCCATTAATATTGTAAATGAACCTGAAAGGCTTTATTTACTAACAAAATGAGCAAAAACAAAGCATAAAACATCAAAATAACAGCTAATACGCCAGCAGGATGGGATAATCTTTCATAAAAACTTTGTATGTAACCAGAGTGAGCTACTGACGTATAAATAAATAAAAAAAGTCATATTACGTGGCTATGCACCTTTAAGTGAACATCCATGTTAACAAACCATTGCTGAATAAATGTGTAAACAAAGAAAAAAAATCTTATGTAAAGGGTAGATAAGAATATATTTTACTGAAAATTCCTTTTTATAATTGGATAGATGTTTGTGATTCAGCTTGGAATGAGACTTGAATGCTTATTTTGCTTTGTACAAACCAAGATTGTCAAGTTTATTTATTTACTTATGAGTTCAAAAATTACTAGTTTGCTTACCGGTGTA
The DNA here is from genome assembly GCA_037039145.1 of Fundulus diaphanus. NCBI lineage: Eukaryota > Metazoa > Chordata > Actinopteri > Cyprinodontiformes > Fundulidae > Fundulus > Fundulus diaphanus. The sequence continues at coordinate 31,900,467 of CM073129.1, read as the reverse complement.
AACCTACAGGCCTTGATCATTCTATCAGTGCTCAGCTACTCAACATGAGTTCGAACACTCTGCTTAATACAAACCCATGAGATAAATACAAAGAGTGGTAAAGTAGCTCAGTAATAACAATTGCAAATTCGGGAGAGGAGGCTAGCAGAATTATTAACAGCAAGAATAGTCTGAATGAGGGTGACTGTTCGGAGTGAAAGATGAGATAAATGTATATTCACACTATAGCCTATAAATTTGTATTCTATTGGAATACTCTAGGTTGAGCCAGTTTGTTTTAGGATTCAAAATATCAGCTTTGTTAATGTCATGAAACAATATTTTTCTCTCTGGATGTAACATTTTGAATGCAGGCCTCTTCTGACAGGATGTGCAGTAATTCATGGTCTCTTCTACTTGAGTCACAGTCAGAGTGCCAGTGAATCAGCCTTCTTTATACTGAAACTAACACATACTTCCGGGCTGTCTGTGTGCTTCGCTGTCAGCAGTGTGTTCCTTCACATGGATGTTGACACATAAACCTAATTTTGCATTTTACAAAAGAGCTCATGGAGATTAAACTGTTGTCGGTGTCATAATCTGAACACTGAGAACTGAGAGTTTGTGGTTAGGGAAAAAAAGCTGTTCGTGTGTGTGTGTGTGTGTGTGTCCTTTGAGGGTTTCTAAATACTTTTAAATAACTCCAGATGTCTGCAGGGTGCATGCTGGTGGGCCTCAGGCCACAGCACTTCTTTGAATCTGTTAATAGCTGGTATATAAACCTCACATAATGACTCCCATTAGATACAAATCCTAAGTGTAAGAAGTTAGGACTTGTGCGTGTGGTGGGTAGAGTGGAGCCCTCCTGTGTCAAATGGATTTTTATTCCCTGTGATGTACAAGCAAATCCAATTAATCTGTAAAATGAGAGATGTGAGGAAAGGTATAAAAAAAATCTCTTTTACCTGCACTTACCTTTCCCACCACTATATATGTTGAAAAGGCATCTCAAGTAGAGAAATGTCATTTTTTTCCATACCATGTTGCTCATGCACATCTCAGGACTCCACAGCTGGGACATTCAGAAATGAACTTACTGGAAGGCTTAAACACTTACTGGAAAGAGACAACTATTTTAGGTCATCGCGCTGGAAAAGAGGAGTAATGGTTTGATAACAACGTGTGTGACTGTAGTTGGCTGTGAGTCTGGCCAGCTAGCTAAAGGTCTGCTGAAGCAGGGATTCAGTTTTATCAGCAGACAGTCAGACCTTGTAGGGCTTCAGATTAGATATAATGTCCTAATGTAGAGTGGTTAGTCTCAGTCTTCACCCCAACCTAATGCCGTTGAAGCTCATCACTGTTGTTTTTTTCGATGCTAGGTACTGTGAAGTCAGATGGGAAGCCCATGGATAAGTCTCGGCTAGCAGTGAAGGCTTCAGGACTTCAGCGTTCCTCCTCAGATGCGGGTAAAGACCATCGAAATGGCACTGGAAGTACTGAGCAGCGGAAACCCCCATCTGGTCTCGTCAGGCCTTCCGCTGGTGGAAACTTTGGCTTCAAGAAGCCCCATGCGTCTAACAGTAGCAGTGCAAACAATTCCAGTACACCCGCTGTTAGCTCTACGCCCAGCACAGCAGCCGCTGTGGGGAAGATTCCAAAAACATCTGGTATTCCAGTGAAGCCATGTGCTGGTGGTGGAGGACGTAAGACAAGTCTGGATGTTTCAAACAGCGACCAAAGCGGCTTTCTGTCTTCGAATGCCCGAACGTCTCTCCAGTACCGTTCTCTGCCTCGTCCAGCGAAAACTAGCACCCTGACTCTAACCCGGCCGAGCTCAGCTCGCCCAGTGAGCTCCACCATGGATGCTGGTTCTGGGCTAACCAAGCCTTCAACGACATCACCACAGGGCTCTAAGCTCAAGGAGCCCGGTTCAGGACTGGGTTCAGGTAAGACTGGAGGGCGGGGAATTCCCAGTCCCAGTCCTGTCAATCAAACTGATAGAGAGAAGGAGAAAGAGCGAGCCAAAGCTAAAGCTGTAGTATCAGATTCTGACTGTGGAAATGGGCCTTTGAAGGGCAGTCCTGCTCAGACCCCTTCAGAGAATGGAGGGAAGCTTCATGGGTTGAGACCGCCCAGCAATGTCAAGGGTATGGATCTGTCTTCACCGAGCACACAGAGGTATTCAGACTCATATGTTCTCCTCTACACATCCCTTTTTTACATGAACAATAAAGAATTATTATACAATTGTTGCAACATTATCACTGTTTTCCACCAGGTTGTCTGGGGTACGCAGTCTGGCCAAGCCTCCATCCATGGCCCAACTGGACAAGCTGAATTCCAACAGCCTGGAAGTGGAAGTTCAGGGTAGTCTGCCTCCAAAGATTCCTCCCTACTCTAAGCTCCAAGAACTTTCTAGTTCAACAGGAATGTCAACCAGCCCCTGCCTGACCCCCACCCCTGCACCTATACTAAATGTGAACTCCTCAGCCTGCTTTTCCGGTTCCGGAATTGGCCTGGGACCTAGGCAGGTCACTTCCCTTGGTGTTGGAGGAAGTGAAGGTAGCACCTCTCCCTTGCTCTACCCTCGCACTTCTGGGCTGCATCGCAGTTTGGAGTCTCTGCCCTTACAGATGAGTCTGGCCCCAGAACCCCAGGAGCAAGAAAAAGAGAGGTTTAGGGGAACTCTGGGGAGAGGCACCTCCACTTTAGAGACTCAAGACAAAGATAGAGAGGTGGACAAAGACCATCCTTCAAGCTGGAGCTCTGGAAGTAAAGTCCCACTGACTCTAAAAGACAGGTCAGTTTACTCCAGCAGAAATATAATCATTAAATTTGTCTTATACTGTTCTATCCCAAACTTACCTCAGATAAACATAAAGAACAGCCTTCTAGCTCCACCTTCTGGTCATCTGAGGTAGTGATAGGCAAACGATCCAGGAATGTTCAAACATCCATATTAAATTTCTAGATGAAGAGACAGGAGAACTGGTGCTAAAAAATTATTTTTATTAAACTTACTTACAACTTATAGGAAAATGAAATTGCACTTCCGGCCCACATTTGCAAGTTTGTGTGCTAAATTTATATAGTAAAGTGTAATGAGGATTCTTAACATGACCTTGGTTTTCTAAAGTGTACTTTTAGTCAAAAAATGAACAAAATAAATACATATAATTTAGAGTGAAAAGGTCATAACATCATAATATTACATAACAGCAGCTGAGGGGAGAAGGACAGATAACAGGAGATTACAGTTATTATGCTGTGAAAAATGGCACATTCAGCCTTAAGTGCACTGCCTGAACCTAGGGTCCTACAAAGCTGTTTCACTATGAATGTCAGTGTAAAGGGCACACTGATGTCTAGATTGTTGGAAAGCTCAGAATTTGTTTGATGAAACCAACAAATGACCAAATTCTGCAATATTTCACTACAGACTGGATCTGGATGGATATTTGGTCCAGATCAGGACCAGAATCTGGACTTTGAGAAAGGCTTATTTAGCATTGTGTGGAGTTTATTTTGCCTTACTGCAAATTCAAATCTTTCCACTAACAAATTATTTGTTTTAAACAGCATTGTTTTGAAATGGCTTTTATTGTGTATCAGATGTTTTTTGATAATTTAGCTAAAGAGAAAATAGGCTGTGCAATGTGCTAAATACTGGCCAATTCTTTTACACTTTTTAATTTTACATTTTACATTTGGATTAGTAGTAATGGTGGAAATTTGTAAATTAAAATAACAACTACAGATACATTCACTTACACACACATACACATTAATGGGTTGCTGAGCTATTATTACTACAGGCCTGTTATCAACTTTGCACCATCAGCACTGATTGTAGTCCTAATTACTGGTTGCCACAAGCTGCCTGCTAGTCGTACTGCGCCTCTTTGTGCCTGCTCCCTTTTCCTGAGAGTTTAATAAGTCCCTGCATGAGTGCTCAAATAATGACTTTGTTTCATTTCCGCAGTTCTCAGAGAGACAGAAACACACTGCCAAAGAAAGGTTTAAGGTATGTGAGTTCACACATACAGCCATACTCTTAAATCCACCCATGCAAAGCCGGGTTTATACTTGGACTCTCAATCAATACAGAGCCTATTGTAGAGGCTACTTTATTACCCAAGAGAAACCCAATGCCATTGTGAGTGTGCCTTGGTGTGTCTGTGTTCGTTTGCAACGCAGACATACTAAGGCCCAGCCAAAGCAGTTGACTGGGCCAGAGTCTCTCTTGCACCAAAACTCTAAAAGCTGTTTTTCCCATTAATACAAATCCAACCAAATACTCAACATATTCTAAATCAATAATGAAGCAATAATAGTTTCTTTCTCCTAACTTGTCGCAGAATGATTAATGCAGCTGTTAACATTTGACCTGAAAAACAGCTTGTTAGAGGTGTGGAAACAAAAATATTATAACATCAGAGAAGCCTAGTAATCTGTATTGTTCTCTAGCTCATAACCATAAACAAGGCTTTACACATTTAACTTAAAACACACTTTAATCTAGCAATATTTACATACACAACGTACTCCGCAATAACAGTAATATTGTTATACTCTAGTAGCATAATCACATGCTAATTATGCTACTCTAGCGTCATAATCATATCCTCATGGTGGATGGTGGCAAGGTTAATGTCGTTCCTCATTGTAGATACATCAGTCAATTGACCAGCAATCACTATCCATTAAATCCCTCTGAACTCCCACAATTTTCAATTCATAAATGGAAAACTGCTGCATACAATTTAACTTTTTTTTTTCAGTTTAGCTGAGGATATGATACATTTTACAGACAGGTGATTGGTGTTCCTTAGAAAGAATCCACCATTCATGCCAGTTCATTTGTGCAGGATCACAGGTGGGGAGAGCTGGTTGCCTATCTCCAGTGGTCATTGGGCGAAAGCCTGAGTACACCCTGGACAAGTCGCCAGTCCATCACGAGGCATCCTTAGAATATGATAAACTAGAGTTGGTTTAATTTGTCCGGTTTCATAATTTTTGACCATTATGTGATGTGTGTGTGATGTGTAAAAATAACATTTTATTGATTTTAGACTCAGTCATGTTAGAGGGGGCTCCACCACCTTTTTATTACAGTATTTCACTGTTGGTGACACTGGCTTCTTTCTGTCGTTAGTTTCAGTGGTGCCTCTCAGCCTGAGGAGAAACTAAAGGAGAAAGGAGAGCGGAGACATTCGCATACTGTTCACAGTATGACCGACTCTCTCACCCTCCCACTTCTGTCCTCTCCCACCTCCCTGCCGCGCACCTCGAAGATCAGTATGGGTCTGTATCCACTCCTTTACACGCAGATGATTACCGGCTAACAATTTGCACCACCCGGTACCAGTTCCATATTATTTTGACTAATAATTTTTTGGTAACTCTGCTGTCACAACAGTACCCAGCCCTGTAGGTGGCCCACCCAGGATGACCCGGTCCAACAGCATCCCAACACACGATGCCTCCATGGAGCTTTACAGCGCATCGCCGCTGGGCAGCACGCTGTCATTGGCGGAACGTCCGCGCAGCATGGGGATGGTTCGCTCTGGCTCCTTCAGGGACAGAGAGCCCAATGATGAAGGTGAAACACCAGGTTATTTCTAGCAGTTTTCCTATAAAGCGCATCTAAATACAGTAGCTCATTTATTTAACATCGTCTCTCTTAATGTTTACTTCCCAGTTCATGGGTCGGTTCTCTCCCTGGCCTCAAACGCCTCGTCGAACTACTCTTCGGTGAGTGTGGGCAGCATACAGAATCAGGTAGATACGGATTAGTTTCTTTGGTATAATTGTTGGCTTGAAAGGTGGATGGATACAGGGGATCTTTTCTCTCGCTTCACGCTTTAAACAGCACTCACTCAAGATGATGATCAGTACCTTATTAGTCTCCTATTCTTTCCTTTCCTCTCCACTTCTCTCCTTCCCCCTCTGTCCTGTCTAACGTCTTGGCTTTTATTCCTTCCTTCCCAAGGCTGAGGAAAGGATCCAAGGGGAGGTAAGTGTTGTCTTCACAGCCCAGTCGCCCTCGTTGTCTCGTCTCCTTTTTCCCTATCATCCATCAATCTCATCCTCGTTGTTTTTGCTTAAATGAGTCGCTTCATAATTTTTTGGTCATCCTATCGTTTATTTCGTGATATCGGTCGATTTCTAACACATTGATGCTTTGATATCGTCCACACAGCAAATCCGCATGTTGAGGAGAGAGCTGGAGTCATCGCAGGAGAAGGTTTCCAATCTGACCACACAGCTTACAGCAAATGTATGTATCAAATGTCTGCATCTGTCTGGCACCTTTCTCATCTTTTTTTTTTCTTTTTGCAAAAAGCATCTTCAGTTCCTTCGTTTATGACAAATATTCTCACTAATAAATTTAAAAGAAAAGCCTTTTTTTAAATGAAGAACTAACTGAAGTTGCTAGGCCATACAAAATACAATGCCTCCACTTTTTGTGGTCCTTGTTAATGTTTTGTAAAAAAGCTTTTTTGATTAGTTTTATTTATTTATTCTTACATTTCTTACCATCCTGCCGACTGATCAGGATGGCAAGATAAACAGGAGTCCTTGTCCAACATTGTTTGTAACTTTTCCAGTTGCTTAATTCTCTGCTGTAAATATTTTCATATTGTTAGGTGTGTAACTACTATCTTTAGCAATTTTCTGATTTATGAATATCAACTCACATATGCCTCACTTAGTTGGCATGTTCTCTTGTCTTTCCCATTAGGAAGGGAAAAAAAACTCAAATAAAAGAATTGAAATGTTTTTGTTTAGGTGTATATTTTATCACTAAAAGTATACGATTCTAGCTCTTCAATATCATTTTTATTATTTATTAATTTGCATTTGTGGGTTTTTTCCACCTTTTTACCTTCACCCTAACGATGCTTAGTTCCACAGCACATTTGCACATCTGGTTCCGTTCTTCTTTATCACAAGGTTGTTTCTGTATGAGCACCTTCGTCAGCGCTCTTCTTTGTTCAGCAGTATAGTACCGACATTAGGCAGAGCCAATGTCTCCCTTTGAGATAGGTTCATATCACTGACCATATTAAGACCAGAACAAATGCGCCAAACACAGAATGTCATTGAAGTGGATTAATGAGAAGACCTATTTTACTATTTTATTGTAGCCTTGTGTTAGAGAATAGAAAGTCATTTTCTCTCCTCTCCGAGGGTATAGAAGAAGAGATTAAGCAAGAGGGGGATTTTGCAAAAAGGACATCCTGTTCAAACTTTGTGCTTTATTACCTGAATTGGAATATTTAAAGGATTCTGAATCCTGTTCCCCTTTGGCAGTGAAGTGCGATAAATGTCTAAATTATGTTCTGCCATTTTAGCCAAAGACATAAACTATGTAGCAAATCCTCTCAGAGACCATTAAAAGACATAACAAGCTTCTGCATTTTATTTTTCATCTTTTCTGAACAGGCAAACCTGGTGGCTGCCTTCGAGCAAAGCCTGGCGCTGATGACAGCTCGGTTGCAGAGTCTGTCGATAAGCCACGAACAAAAGGTACCATCGCAGCTGCACTTCTAAAGTCAAACACACACAAAAACAGAATTCCAGCCAGATTCCAACACTATACTTATCTAAAGAGCAGCGAGCCAGCGCTCCGTGACGTGTCTTTGATCACAGCCTGCAGCAGCAGCTAAATGTAGGTTAGAGACCGTAGGAATCAGGAGATAGAATGGAAGAAGGTTATGAGATCAGTGAATGAAAAACATTTCCAGTTTAGATGACAAACACGAGTCAGACAGCCTTCACGTGCACCCAAAGCTACATTCCTGCCCGCTTCTGTCTGGTTTTGGTGTGAATCAACTCATCACTGCCTGAGGCTGTGTTTGATTTAAAGGCACGCATGTGAGGAGTCTCCGAGTTCTTCATGCCTTGCTGCTCCCTTTGAAAGCCCAGTCTGGACCGGAGCAAAAAGCCTTTGTTGCAAGTGCCAGGGCAGTGACCTGTACAGATCAGCCTGGTGCACAGCCTCTCTGACCTTGAGGAGATGGGCCGGGTGGCTCCATTTGGAGTAAAAAGCAATCGATCAACTTAAAAAAAGAAAACAAGCAGAGCAGAAATACAAAAGAAAACAAGCAGAGTGGAAATGCTCTGTTGTCCTGGAGTCTCAGTCATTTTGCTGACACTGCAGGGGCGATTGCATATTTGCATGAGCTAATCATATTTGGATCTGTTTAATTAGTAGTAGAACATCAAAAAATATTTACTGGAGAACATCGCTTTGCAGCATTTTGGTGCACCTTCTATGTAAATAACATATGTCCTTTATTGGGAATCCTTAAAGCTGTACCTAATTTTCTCAACTTTAAAAATAAAAAACAGCATAACATCTGAAATCTAATTTTGAAAACTTCGAGACTCTGCTTTCTTCCAGTTAAGGAAAGTAGGACATCTTGCATGTAAAGAGGTAAACACAATGACATCATTAGCCTCACTTCTAAAAATACATGAATCTGACAGGAGTCAGACATTTTCACACTTTAGAGTCTTAAGGGAGCTCTGAAGAGAGTCAGAAATGATATTTAATTTGTGAAGCAAGTGTTGGATGAGTTTGTTTATGCAAACGTATAAATGAAAGTTTTCTTCCTGTACGTCACCATCCAGTGTCGCTGATATGGTGCTGTGTGATTCACAACACAGTAGGTCTGCAGGCATCCTCAGTGAACCCTGCTGGAAATGATCCCAAACAGGGTGGTGTCTCTGGTGTTTGGTCAGCCATAAAGGACACATGTCACTCTGCTACTCATTGACCACTCGCATACAATTTAAGTCAATTATTTTTAGCATTCAGGGTGACAGTGGGGTCAGTGCTCAGCTGGATAAATTCAAAGCTACAGCTTTCTGCTCCTTTCTGGCAATTGTTCTACTCACAAAAATGAAATCTGGTGCCACCATTCCCACACACGGGGCAGCTTCCCTGCAGGCAGTTTTCATTTGTGGTTACCTGGTGAAGGAGGGAGCCATTAAATGCTGACAAAGCAAAGATATCCTTCCTAAACAACTACATTTTCTACTACACCCAAAGGTCTTACACATAAAGCTCCCATTTACTTTTATTTTGGGGGGAAAAACTGCCTTCAGAAGTTACCTAATTAGAGTTCACCTGTGTGTAATTTAATCTCTGTATAAGTTCAGCTGTTCTGTGAAGACCTAGAAGGCAGTCAGAGAACATTAAAGAACAAGAAGCATCACAATGTCCAAGAAACACAGCAGGCAGGTCAGGAGGGAAGTTGTAACCTTGCCTGCAAGCTGATTTTGTTGCGAATATTTGTGCGTAGTCCACCAGTTCATGAATTCACCCCTAATACCTAACCACTGAGCAAAATCATTGATTAGCTAATATCCCAAGATGACATTTATGAAATGATTGTACAGGACTCAGAGCTGATGGAGCTGCGGGACACGATTGAGGCTCTGAAGTCCAGGAATGAGGAGGCACAGGCCGTCATCCATGGAGCCTTAAACAGCCAAGATAACATGAAAGGTTTGTCGAATTAACCAGGCATTCACTCTATACACATGCTTCTCCATCCTCCCAAAACATCAGTCACTAATATGGGGCTTTCTCCCTTTCAGACCTCCGCATTCAACGGCAGAACTCGTGTGAGAGCATCTCTAGTCTGAACAGCCTGACCAGCATGTCGAGTGTGGGCAGCTTGAAAGATCAAGACGCAAAGAAGAAGAAAAAGAAGAGCTGGGTAAGACTGAATGGGCACTGCTGTTTCTACGCTTGCAGCTTGGTTTTTGGGTGTTTCCCTCCTTTGTGTTGTTGTTGTTGTTGTTTTTTTTTGCTCTTTCCGGTCTTTGAGGTGAGTGCCGCCACTGTGTAATCATATAACTCCTAGGATTTTCAATTACACAGCATGATGGGTCATCTAAAACTGCAGCCCCTTCATCTCTGCTGTTTGACTTACTGCACTGCTGGTTAATGCTGCCTGATCTGCAAATGTTTCATTAAATTAATGGCTGTAAAGCAGCCATGAGAGGCAAGCAGCAGACTTGATACGCCATTAAAATAATTAATCACTGCTCAGTTGAATGTTATTTGATGTACCTAAATATGTTTCTCCTCATTTACTTGATTAACTTGGATGAATGAATGAATGAATGACTGAAGGAAGGAATTATTGAATGAAGGAATTAATTTATTACTGAATCTTTTATTGTCATTATGCAAAAAAGTACAATATAATTTGGTTTGAAATCTTTTTAAGACGATATAAACAAAAATGCTATTTCTATGTATTTTATTCTTCAGTATAAATATGAAAATATATTGATTTGAATAAAATGCTACAAAAATGTGCCTCTTTTTGGCTTTATTTAAGGCACTCAGAGCACTTATCAAGCAATTAAATCCATTGATTATTTTAGAATTAAAAGTATAAAATAATGTGGTATCTGTTTGACAACAGGATGATGTGGTATGGTGTAATTATCCATATTAAATGTTCTTAAAAATTGTATTACATTCTTTATAAAAAAACTGAATGTTTTGAGAAAAATAACTGACTATGGAAAACATATATAATTTTGTCAATATTCCAGAGGTGAAAAAGGGAAACATTAGAAACCTGTTTAATATGGGATTTAAATTAAATGTCCTGGTCAAAAATAACATCAAGGTTTTTTACGTTACATTAACTTTGCACTTTTTAAAACCAGTGGCCCACACAGTCCTGTACAATCTGTTTGTGAACATGTTCCTTTGGTGTTATGAAATATAGAGATAACCTGCATCGGCTGTTTTTTTCCAATTTCCAGCTAGAAGATGTTCAGCTCATTACATTTTAAATCCTTTAAATGAGGCTGGAATGCTTCAAGATGGCAGTGAAGTAGAAACATTTTATTAGATATTTTGAGTATGGCAAAAGAAGAGGGAGCTGCTCTCACACTGATACTTACCTTGCCATGTCTGTAGCTTATATGTTCTGTATGGTGCGTTTGAGTTGCAACAAAAAGCTGCAAATGTTTTGTTTAAGTTGTCCAAAAAACTTAGTGGCTTCCTGACCCGGCTGCTGATCACATTTTGTATTTCCAAAGTGACAGATGCATAGGACTGTGATGGTAGAGAACCGTTTGCCTTCGGAAGCGTATATTACCTTACCTGACTCTCACCAGATGGATTTCGATCAATCCATCTGGTGAGAGTCAGGTTATATCTTATCATGAGAGTGGAACACAAGGCAAAATTACAGTTGTCGGGGTATTTAAATAGGGTTTATAGAATAGAATTCCTTGTTTCCAGCTTTATTTTCAAGCTATATTTGGCATTAAAATAGATCATACAAAAGAATCTGAGATTATTAGAAACAATGTATAGAAACATAGAATTATGTTTCTATACATTGAAGTCTTGCTTGGGCCAATATTTAGCAGTAGATGATAAGCTAATCATTATGTTTGGATTATGTTTACTGTCCCCTCCTGGTTCTCCTGGACCATATGCAATTATGCACTACTCTACATATACAGGGGGTTGGGATATTAATTGCAAAACCAAATAAAAAATACAAACATCAACAATGCTGGTGGCTTAGCTCACAAACCCTATGTTCTTTTTCCACTTCAGGATAGTTTTCTTATGTGTATTTCTAATTCTAAACAAGGCAATTAGAAATATGTTAATTTATAATAATGTCTGGGTCACAAACAGCAGGTTTCGGGTTTCCCATACTGAGATATGACAAACAATTCCCTTAATGTGAAAAATGTCTTTATTAATTCTAACACTTGCCTCTTTTTATATCTTCTGAGTTACCTGATGAGTCTCTCATTGACTTTGTGTGTTCTGCTTTCGTGATTATTTGTAGTTGAGAAGCTCCTTCAACAAGGCTTTCAGTATCAAAAAAGGCCCCAAAACCTACTCGGATATCGAGGAAATCACCACGCCTGACTCATCAGCTCCCAACTCACCAAAGATGGCGCATGAAGGAGGAGAAGCGGGCGAGAACTTTCCTTCGTGTCTGAAAACGTCAGCATCCGCCACCTCTTCTGTGTAAGTACACAAACAGGCTTGAAATGATTCAACCTGTGTTATGTGAGTTTCTGCTTACCATGAGATAATCTGGCTTTTATAGGATAATGGAAACGGTAGAAGAGGGAGACAATGGTGAAAGAGCGGTATCTGAGTTACGATCAGAGCTCTGGGAGAAAGAGAGGAAGCTGACAGATATCCGACTGGAGGCCTTAAGTTCTGCACACCAGCTGGAGCAGCTCAGAGAAGCCATGAACAGCATGCAGGTCTGTGAGCCTCCTCAGTTCTAGACCCCCATGAAAATCAGCTTTTTTAATAGTTTGAATTCAAAACTTAAATATGTTTGTGTTTCAGTCCACTGTGGAAAATCTAAAGGCAGAAAACGACCACTTGAAAACAGGAAGTCAGGTCCCTCTCTCCGGCCCTGGTCCCACCTCCTCCACTTCTCAGCCATCGGGCCTGGCTTCTCTCCTGGGGCCCTCAGTGAATCCGCCAATGAGCATGTCCCTCACTAAATCCTTCAGCCTGAGTCTAAATGATTGTAACGCTCCAGGTAAAGAATAGACACAATCCTAGTGAGCATTTAGCTCTTGCCAGAATAATTTAATGAGGTTTTTTTTTTTCTCCATTCTTTCAGAAGCGTCTTCTTGTGACTTGCTAAGTGTGTCTTCTCAGCATGAAGACGTCCGTGCAAAAATACTGGTTTGCACTGGCGATCAAATAGGGGTAGGTGCAAAACACTTTTAACAGCAGCAGACAGAGTTGTTATAGTTTGTTTTTTGTTTTTTTTCTGAGCAATCTGTGCACACGTCTGTATCTGTAGGACAAGAAACAGCGCCAGAAATTCTACCTGGGCTCAGTGACGATTGGTCCACGGACTGACTGGGCCTGTCTTGACTCACTCATTGCTAAAACCTTTCAAGTTAGTCTAATTTGGTATTCTTTTTGATATTCAACCAAGGGTGTTGCTCCAAATTAAGTAGCTCAGTGTTATTTGTGATGCCCTTTTCTCTTTTGTTCAGGACTACTTGAGTCAGGTGGACCCAACAGGGAGCCTGGGTTTGACCTGCGACTCGCTCCACATGTACCAACTGAACCAAGGAGTGCAGAGGGCGATGGGAGGGGCCAAGCCCCAGACCTCGCCTCATCAATGCCTTGGCAATGGTCCCACTCAGATTTTTGTCACATTGAAAGGTTAGTAGTCCAGATGCTGTGGTTAATGCTTTTTTAAAACATTAGAAAATAAGATTTTGCTCTTTTCCCAAGAAGGGATGGACAACTTCTATGTCCTATTATTGTGAAATCAGTTTTATCATCATAATTTTAATTCATAGGGACAAGAATAATCTACATTAAGATGTTTACATCCCCCAAAAAAGACATAATATTTTTGGTATTGTTACTTTTATTTTTAATTTTTTTTCCACTGTTTGTTTCCATTAGAGCACTAGTAAACATGCAGCATTTATATATGTTTCTAAATAACGTGAAATACAGTTATCATGGGGTGTTTAGCTTTAGATATGTACTTCCTAATGTAACTGAAATAGTCTATTGATTAATCCGTAAATTATACTTTGTTAATTATTTATTTTCTTTATTTGAAGGACCAAATTGTGTGTTTACTGGACATTGACAGCAGTGACATACAATCCAAGCCGTGCAATCTATTTAGAATAAAACTGCAAGACTGTACTTCCAAATATGTTTCTTATCTCTTATGTTATGGCAATAAATAACAAAATATCATGATAAATGTTAAGTCCATGTCGCTCAACTCTACACTCAAGCGGTCAGAGGAACATTAGCTGATTATTCAGAATATAGGACCAAGTCTGTGCCCATCTTAACAACTCAATCAGTTAGCATGCAGAGGTGGGTGAATCTCCATCAGCACAGGTGGAGCGCCTGAATAGTTTAGCATGAGATAATGTTTATATTAGATCATTGCTGTAACATTTGCACAGGCTTGATGTAAATTGCTAATGCCACAGAATCTTGCAACATGTCCAATAAATAATATGTGGCCGTCCGTTTTAGCTGCATATCACATAATTTATGCTATAGCATTAGTAGTGTAGAAAGGTGATGCCAGATAATTATTTACTTAAAGGAGCAATAAGTAAGAAATGTACAGTAAAATGAGCCAAAATCATTCTCACTTGTCACCTGGGATGGAAGTAACATTCCCTATAAATAATCGGTCCTCTCCATCAACAATACCTTAGTCAGGTTTTTCTCCTTTCAAGCTTAGAGGTAAGGTGCGGAAAGACTTCGGTTCAGTGTGTAACCGTGTTTACTTCCTGATTCCTGAACCAATCATATGGGAGTTCCCGGGGTTCCCAAAACAGAGTGCGGCATTTGGTATTTTATCTTGGCAAAAGAGAGCAGCCTGGAAACTTGAAGTAAGCCAGTAAGAGGAGCGGACCAGAAATAGAACAGAATAGAACATCATATACCTGTCCTGTGTAAGTAAAGATTCAGTAGGGTTTCACAGCAGCAACGGACCGTTGACCAAATGGCTGTTCTCTGTGGCAGGTGTTGTGTCCTTATTACTTATTGCTCCTTTAAAGAAAGACTGGGTTAGATTTTTGTTAATTAATGAAAATCAAACAAATAATAATGTTCACATTTATTGATTAATTCATACTAGAAAGTAATATGAAATTATTGGTATTTGCTGATGACTATTTTTAATTTTAGGATTTAACAGGCAGATCTAAAATAACTGATTTATCAAAAGTATGTTGTGATATTCAGGTTTTTACAGGATGCAGTAAAAAATCAACAAATTAAAGACTTGAATTCCAAAGATGAAAACCTCTTTTGCTTGGGAATGAATAATACTGGTGTTTCAGCATTAACATCAGGACCCTCATGATTTTCCTCAAAATTTTGACAATCTGACATACACAATTAGAGATTAATTTTGATGAGTTTCCATTTGTGTAAATGTAGTTGTAAATGCTAAAAATGGAACCTTGCCTTTCTAGGTCTTAAAGAAAAAAGTGTCGACTCGCTGGTGTTTGAGACTCTGATACCAAAGCCCATGATGCTGCACTACATCAGCCTGCTGATGAAGCACAGACGCCTGGTTCTTTCTGGACCTAGTGGGACAGGAAAAACCTATCTGGCCCAGCATCTGGCCCACTACCTCTTGCAGTGCAGTCGGGTCGACTCCTTGGACAGTGAGCATGGCTCGTGTGTCTTGGGTCACAGCGCTGCTGTAACCTTCAACATGCACCGACAGTCGCAGAAGGTAGAACACATCTTTGAATTGTTTTTAGCAGCGGATTCCGCTGACTACTATTTGCTTGTTACATTCTCCTACTTGTGTAAAGCCGTATTTCTTCACATTTGCAGGATTTGCAGTTGTATCTGTCAAATCTGGCCAATCAGATTGACAGAGAGAGCGAAGGGGAGCTGCCTTTGGTTGTTATCATAGATGATATCAGCGACTCAGCGGCCATCACAGAACTCGTAAACGGAGCACTCACCTGCAAGTATCACAAATGGTAGGTTCACAATTTATTGTGTTTTACCAAAGAGTTAAATTAGAGCTGTGTGCTAAAAGTTTTACTTCTCATCTCTGACCATGTTTTAGTCCTTACATAATTGGGACAACCAATCAACCCGTGAAGATGACATCTAACCACGGGCTGCACCTTAGCTTCAGGTAAGCACATTAAATTCACAATATGAAGGTACCTCCTGATTTCTGCAGAAGTATATTTAAAATAAAGTGCTTACAGTATAAGCAGAAAAATTGTGATTCTTTGAATTGGCAACAGGATGGTTACGTTCTCCAACAATGTGGAACCGGCCAATGGGTTCCTGCTGAGGTACTTGCACCGTAAAGCTGTGGAGTCCTACCAGGAAGAGGAGACAGAATCGCCACACCGCCAGGGTCTGCTGCGTGTCCTCGACTGGATCCCTCAGCTCTGGTACCACCTGCACGCCTTCTTGGAGAAACACAGCACCTCAGACTTTCTCATAGGTAAGACACGGTGGAGTCTGTGTGAAATGAACCTGGTTCAGGCCGGCTTGTTCAAAAGGCAGGACAGGATTTAACTAGGAATGTCACCTCCTGCAGGTCCCTGCTTCTTCCTGTCATGCCCAGTGTCAGTAGCAGAGTTTAGGCAGTGGTTCATTGACCTGTGGAACCACTCCATTATACCGTACCTCCAAGAGGGAGCCAAAGACGGCATCAAGGTGAGCAAACATTTACTTCCCAAGTGTAATATATGTCATATCAACGTGCATAACACCTTGTAAAAATATAGATTTTGCAACGGCTATCTGTCTGTTCTTTAAGGTGCATGGTCCGAAAGCAGTGTGGGAAGATCCAGTGGAGTGGGTTAGAGGCACTCTACCGTGGCCAAATGCACAGCAAGACCAGGCCAGGCTCTTTCACCTCCCTCCTCCCAGCATCGGGCTGCCCAGTGAGGAGAGGAAGCCCCCCAAAGATGCACCTCCACCCAGCACGCTGGAGTCGGACCCTCTGGTGAGTAAATAGCGCTGCTGGTGCTGTTACCTCACAATTTCATTATTTGATTTTTTGTTAAGTCCAAATTAGTTATACCCCTTAAAGATTTAGATTCAAAATTATTTTCATTCAACCAAAAAGTTGAAGACAAGCATCCCTCAAAAGACAATAAAACAACGTACAAAGAAAATCATTTTCAAAACAGTTACTTATCTGTTTTTATTTATTATTCCATTAAAAAACAGCCTTTGGAAAATGATTTACGCCCTTCCTAATGATGAGTGGAAAATGTTTTAGTATCACTACCAAATGTTACTATTACTTTCTGTCAGAAAGAGAATGTTGGTAACAAATAAGCCTGACTTTAAAAACTAAATCTGCCAGCGACATAAATAATTTTGTGCTAAATGATAGAGACGTACCAAATAAATCCTCCATAGGTTGGCCTATTTTCTCTTGATTGAGTCTGATTAGTGATTGGCAGGTCAAATACTGAAAAATTGGGATTGTTTTTCAGTCTATAAACCTATCAGCATTAAGCATGAACTTCAATAATCTGTTTTGAGTTGAGTAAAAGTCAAATAAAAGTTAGGGACACGCACTATGTTGCCTATAATATTGAGTCACCCCTCCGAATAAGTTATGTCGTTTTCTCTGTATTAAATATTCCACTATCAACTGTTATTTATATTATAACAAAGAGAGAGTGATTGAGAACAGCACTAACCCAGCCACAAACTAATAGGGTAATAAAAAATTGGGTTAGGGCATAATGCACAGAGGTTTTGTGTCATCATTATTAAACCTTTATTTAAACAGGTAGTCACATTAAGACAAAAGTTCACGTTAGCAAGCGAGACCTGTTAGGTTGCCAACTTTCCACAGAGTGAAATGCTACAGACCCCTAAACTTCATGTTTTAGCTACATCCAAGCCTTACATTGCCAGACACCACTATAACCCTTAGATATAGTGGTGTAAGGTGCACAGCCACTGCACTCTAGAGGCGTGGACAGTGTGACAAATCATGGCTCTCTGTGTGACAGTCGGCAATCCAGTGGATGAGTTTGCATTTGCCGGAATGGGCCATCCCCTTCCTGTCCAAGCATGACTGTGCACTAGAGCACAAAGCAAGGTCCATAATTACATGGATTTCCAAGGCAAGTGTGGAAGAACTTGATGGGCAAGCACAGAGCTCTGCTTTTTAGATAAATTGGAGGAGAGATTGCAAGCCAGGCCTTCTCATCCAACAATAGCGCTTGACCTCTGACATGTGCTATTGGAAGAATAGTTACAAATTCCCATGAATCCTTCTCCTAAACCTTGTGAAAAGCTTTTCCAAAAGAGTTAAAACTGAGAGATGCACCGATCATCCAACAGTGATCGGTGCAAAGGTGATAATAATAATATTATTATTATAAAAAAAATTTCCTATACGATACGATACCTGGGCTGGGCTTATCGGCCGATACCTGATACCAATCCTATACTACTGTTGAATGAAGGAGGTTCTTATTTAAGTCTGTGGTGTTGAATTTACTAACTTTATCACCACCCCTCGCAATTTTTATGTTGCAGATACTGCATGTTGCAGTCAGACTATCAAGTTTGAAATGTTTCCAAATAGCAGACTTGGCTCGTTCAGGTGCTTGCTGATCAGTAGCTGCTGTGCGTCCTCTGTGTGATGACAGAACCAGCGTTGGAAACATAGAATTGAAGTGACTAGATTGATGTAACTGTATTGAAGTGTATGATATTAATAAAAAAAATGAAATGGCAGGATCGAAATGGTGGATCAGCGTCATTCATCCGATATCCGATCCAGCTAACTAGTCAATATCCAGGGATCGGATCGGTGCATCTCTAGCTTTAATGCATCAGTTGGGATGAACTTGTGATTCCCTCTTCAAAACTACAACCTTTCTGTCAAATAACCAAATAAAAAAAACAACCTGTGCCTTAAACATAATCACGGTAAAGCAAATGTGTTTTCTGTGGTTGCTTCAAATCAAACAGTCTTTATGTTTAGATGTTGTGATTTTGTTTGAAATAAAGCAGGAAATGTTAAGTTTGACATTTAAAAAAAATAAACCGTAAGAAAGGCATTTGCGCAGTTTTTGATGGACTGCATGTTAATTGAAAGTGATTTTAAATTTTTCACCTGGCCACTTAACCGAACTGGTTAGCAGAAGTAGAAACGTCCCATACATAATTACTTCAAATGCCCAATGTTTACATCTAGGAAATATGTCAAGATACATTTTTTGTGTGAAAAATAAAATTCTTGAAAACAATCTTGTTGACGCTTTGATTTACTCTGCCTCCCCCCTCTTTGTGCCTTCCAGATGGCCATGTTGCTGAAACTCCAGGAGTCCGCCAACTATATTGAGTCTCCAGAGCGGGAAGGCTGTCTGGATCCTAGTCTGCAGACTACCCTCTGAGCTGCTGTGAGCTAGGATCAAATGAGAGTTTAAAGGACTCTACTGTGAACGTTATTGTGTGCTCAGTGAGCAGCTTCAAAGCTATTTGTAAAGAGGGGTTATGAACTAAGGGTTCGCTCTGCCCTGCTTCTGGAAGACTGGGGAGACGAGCCGATTTCAGAAAGAAAATGTGATGATCGATCATGATTCTTCCTCTCGCCTCAGTTTGACCCAGATGGGTTGTTGTTTAATCTGCTAGTGCATGGTGAAAAGAAATGTATGATGCAAAATATTACCTGTAATCCTTATCATCAAACCCAGTTGTTCCCTTTTATTTCTGTTTACACAACCATATTTTCTACAGCTACTGGTGCTCACACGTATTTTTTGAAGGCAGGCACTTCATTTCAGCTGATTATGTTATTGGCTCCCCCATGAGTTGGACCATCACTGGACAGCAGCCAAAATGCACTTTATTTTCTACTTGTGAAAATGGGATTTAAGAGAGCTTTGTCAGTGAATGTTTCATAAAGGATGGGGCTGCTCCAAAAGTGCAGTT
Source organism: Fundulus diaphanus (assembly GCA_037039145.1). Classification (NCBI taxonomy): domain Eukaryota; kingdom Metazoa; phylum Chordata; class Actinopteri; order Cyprinodontiformes; family Fundulidae; genus Fundulus; species Fundulus diaphanus. The sequence goes on along the minus strand of CM073129.1, from coordinate 31,881,011 downwards.
CACGGGTAATCCTGCAGGTGGCAGAATCTGTCAGGTCTTGCCTCATTTTTGGTGTACTTTGTCTTTGCAAAGGTGCTCACCAGATAATGACACACGTGAAAACACAATTATGAACATAGCCTTGAATGTTTCTCTCTATTTTTATTATTATTTCAACTTTTAACAATTTTGTTGCTTACTGTAGATCAGTTTGCCGAGCTGTGAAGCTGTAAGAGGAACATGCATGGATGACTAATGACATGACTCTGCAAAGCGACACTGGCCTCAGTTGACCAATTTCATAACTGCAGAAATAAAACGCAGATACAAAACCAGCTTGTTGATCAAGTCTACTGTCTCTGAATATGCTCATGTGCAGTGATCGGGCCTTTCGGCTGCTCCCTTATTCTGGGGTCGCCACAGCAAGTCAATACAATTTGCACACAGAACTGGTAACGTTTTCTACGCTGGATGCCCTTGTGAACGGCATTCAAACCAAGGTCCCCCCGTATCTAATACACGGACTTACCTCCCTATAAACTGCGAATTGGCCCTATGCTTGTGTTCAGTATGTTCTGAATTCAGATCACTTTTAAATCCTATAGCTGTGCTATGAAAAAAAGCGAAAGATGCAGATTTTGTAGGATTTTGTACTCGAGTCACCTTCATCCGTTGCCTCACCTACTTTATGAAAAGACAACATGCATCTCAGCGTGAGAGCTACTGAAGGCAAGGTACATGGTGTTCCTGACTGTTGGCTTATTCATGCATCATCATGCAAGGGGAAGTGTAGAAATGGAAACAATGCTTGAATAGTTTCCTTCCTCTTTTCATTTTCTCATGTTTTGAGATTTTGTTTTTCTGAACACAAAAGGAAGTCTCTACTCACATTAAGTTATGGTATTTGAATTAAAAGCTTTTTCTTAATTTTTTTGCACAAAGTATTTGTTAGAAATTAGTAAGTAACAGTATTTATTGCTCATATCTTGACTGTTATGTGATGAAGGGAGATGGTGGAGGAGGAGGAGGAGGAGTAGGAAGCTGCTGATAATGAAGAACTCTGTGCACCCCACCTTGACCCTGATGTACCTCAGACTGCCATATTCTGTCCAGACGTTCCTTTGCTTTCCTTTGAAGGTGTAAACGTAAAGACATGATGCCTAAGTCTATCCGTGCCTGAAACACAGTTTGGCCTACAGCTGCTCTCGAGCTGCTTGCCACCTGGAGGCCTCGATTTGGAGGAAACATCCTCTTACCTAATCTGATGTCACTTTAACGTGGTGACCTGGTGTTTGAGTGCTGAATGGCTTATCGATCTGGACCTTTGGCCGGCGGATGAACTGTTAGTGAACATGATACATGTCAGCGTAAGAGAATGTCTGTCACAACTGGGCTGTTTGTGTGCAAGTTGAGATCGTTTTAATCTCGAGACTTAGTGACTTGTGGCAAGCAGTGAGATGTGAGAAAATTCTTTTCATTCATTGGACCTACCACACTTTAATCGTATCAGAGCAAAGATTTTTAATAACTGGATATCTTCCTCTTTTTGCATTTTCGTAAGAACAGAATTTTGTTTTTCTTTGAGTGCTTTTCTTATAATATTTGTAAAGTTTTCTTTCTCTTTTGTACATGAATTACATCACTATTGTAAACACTGTACATAGCCACTGCATCTGCGATAACAATCACTGAAGTGAAAAGAGATCAAAAAAGAGCTTTGCCTGTTGATGCAGAAAATGAGCGTCCTCTGGTTTGTATTGTCTTCCTCCTGCAGGAAGGAGCACTTGGAATAAAAGTGGACTTCATGAAACGCCATGTCTCTATAATCCAATCAGATTCCATACTTCTAACTTTAAGCACTGGACATAATAAAGTCATGTCATTTTTCACACCAATGAGTGTTGGTTGGATGTTTGCACTTTATTATCCACTAGGGGGCGCCATACATGTGTGATTGTTTATTTTTGGATAGTTTGGAGAGTTGAGTTAATTTCTGCAAAGAACGTAGTCATAGGCCTCTAGAGGACATGGGAATTTTTTAATATTATTAATTTGCATTCCCTCGCAATACTCTTGCATTCTCTTGCAATAACCTAGTAGATGTTTCATGCGGCACATTGAATACTAAAAGTCTTTCTGCTACAATATAAGGTTCACTTTAAAATTGCAAACACCTTTAAAGAGCCTCAGTGAAAATATGTTTATACATTCTTAACTCTTTGGTGCAGAAAACTGAAAATCAAGCTTCATGTTTGTGTAAGGTTGAGATGGGACTGCGCATGAAAACGGCCCGTTATTGGCCAGTCTACCAACACAAAAAAGACATAAAACTGTCAGATGACTTTTATTACCCAGTGAAAATAACTCATAATAGTATAAACTGCTTGGATGCATTTTACTCTCTTCTTATGGAAAGTTAATGTTTGTCTTACAAGCGATGGAAAGAGATGCAAAGCTCATTTTTAACCTGTTTTGCTTTTGCGTTTTGCACATAAGTTTGTGGTGCATTTGCATCCTAAAGAAATGATAGAAAACCTCAGATATTTCACTATCAAGATAACATACATGGACAAATCTTATAAAAACCATAAATTGTAGCAGAAAGACTTTCAGTATTTAATATCCCACATGAACTGTCTAATAGGGGATTGCGAGAGAAAGCATAACATTTTGCGAGGGAACGCAAAATGAAACAAATTTCCCATGTTCCCTAGAGGGCTCTGTACATACCAAAAGAAACAAACAAACAAAAAAACACTTAAGACCATTTTAACAGATAGTACTTCTTGTTTTAAGCAAATATATGTAATATTTATTCAAAGAAGGTCATATGCTGGTTGTGTAAAAGCACATTTCAGTAAATTGGAATAACACTGAAAGTTTGTTTATTTTAGTCATTTCAAAACCCCAAACTAATTTATTATACAGATTTATTTATGTCAAATCAGATAATTATAGGTTACAACTAAAGAACCCTCAAATTAAAAATTTCAATGTGTCCAACTTGAAATGTTATGGGATGGCCTTGTTATTGTCTAAGCTATCATTGGAAAGACATGCTGACCTGACAGCTGTGCAACATACAGTTACTAGTGGCCTCCACAAGTAGGGAAAGCTTCACAAAATCAAAATATTGTAATGGAAAGTTAAGTGGAAGGAAAACGTGTGGCAGAAAAAGGTACAAACACAAAAAGAATAAACACAGCCTTGAGTGTATTCTGAGGCCAAGTCCATTTGTGGGTTGGTGGGGATTGATAAGGAGTGGACTGCAGCTGCAGTCAGAGCTTCGAGAGCCACTCGTAGATGTATCCAGGACATGGACAACAAGTGTAGCATCCCCTGTGTTAAGCCACTCCTGATCCAGAGACTTTGGAGACATCTTACCTGAGCAAAGAAAAAGAAGGACTGGACCGTTGTTTGGTGGACCAAAGTCAAGATTTTACATTAACCTACCATTAATACAGCACTTCAGTTGGAAATGAAGTTCCAGTGTCTGGAGGAAGAGTGGAGATTCACAAAATCCAAGCTGTGTAAGATCCATTGTGAAGTTTGCACTGTCAATGATTATTGGAGACATGCCATCCTTCGGATGTTGCCCCACTGGGTTTCAATAAGTCCAGTGTCAATGCAGCTGTTACGAAGGAACATTAGAGCTCTCTGTGCTTCCCTATGCTGACCAGCTTCTGGAGAAGCTGGTTTTATTTGACAAGGTCTGGTTCCTGACTATACTGTCAAAAGAACCAATATCTGCTTTAACGACCATGGTATCTTTGTGCTTGATTGGTCAGAAAACGTGCCTGACCTGAACCCCACAATGAATCAATATAATATTGTCCAAAGGGAATGAGAGACACAAGAGCCAACAATGCAGATGAGCTGAATACCATTGAAACAACCTGGGATTCCTTAACACCACAAATTGATCACCTCCATCCCAGGTTGCATTGATGTCATAATTCATGCAAATGGAATCCCGACCAACTACATGACTAATGACCAATTGACTACATGTACTTTACAGTACATAGGGCATACTTTTCAATATGTTGACGTTTCTTTCTTATTTTTCTCCCATTGGTCTTGTGTAACATTGTAATTTTCAGAGAAACCAGATTTTGAGTTATTTTATGAGCCACAATCATAAAAATAAACTAAAACAAACGTCTGAAAAAAAACCTGCAAGTAGTGAATCTATACAATATACAAATTGCTAGACTAACTTTTCAAAGATATTCTTATTCAATGAGTTGCTCTTACAGCCATCGCATGTATAACACTGGCAATGACCAAAAAAGACAATTTCAGCAGAAAATTTACCAACATCATGTACTCAGCATCTTTCTACTGATGTTCTTACTATTCCTCCTCTGTACATGTCCAAACCATCTGGGCTCTTTGGCTTTAGTTCCAAAGCATCTAACATGAGCTGCCCCTCTGATGTATAAATTCCTGATCCTATCCATCTTCGTCACTCCCAAAGAGAACTTCAACATCTTCGTCTCTACTACCTCCAGCTCTACCTTCCATCTCTTCCTTAATGCCATTGTATCTAAACTATACAACATTGCTGGTCTCACCACCTTTCCTTTTATTTTCGCTGAGATTAATTTATCTTTGTTCCCTGGAACCTCATGGCTTCACGTGGGCCCTTTCATTCACACACATATTATGTCTTGCTATGGCTTACCTTCATTCCGCTCTCATCCAAGAGAAATTTCCATCCCTTTAGATTTTCCTCCACCTGTTCCCTGCTCTCACTTAGATAACAATGTCATCTGCAAACATCATAGTCCATGGGGATTCCTGTCGGAGTCTGTCTGTCAACATGTCCATCACCACAGCAAAGAAGAAGAGGCTCAGAGCTGATCGTTGGTGCGGTCCCACTTCCACCTTAAACTCCTCTGTCACAACTACAGCAAACCTCACCATTATCTTACAGCTCACCACTCTAACATATTAATCTGATACTCCAAACTTCCTCATACAATACCACAGCTCCTTTCTTGAGACTCTGTCATATGCTTAAGCTAGATCTACACAAACACAATGCAGCTTCCTCTGACCCCCTCTACACTTCTTCATCAACATCCTCAAAGGAAATATCAAATCTTTTGTACTTTTTCTTGGCATGAAACCATACTGCTTACTACTGGCCTCAGTCTAGCTTCCAATACTCTTCCTATCAACTCTTTTCCTCTGTAGCTGTCATAACTCTGCACATCCTTTTAAAAATTTATCTCCTTCATAATGCATGGTCTCACTCTCTAAGATATCATTGAGCACCCTAGTAAGAAACTCTACTGCTGTCTTTCCTAGACACTTTCATACATCCACTGTTATATCATCAGGACCAACTGCCTTTCCACTCTTCATCCTTTGCAACACCTTTCTTACTTCATCTTAATCTTTGCTACTTCCTGATCCACAATAGCTGCTTCTTCTACTCTTTGGTCTCTGGCATTTCCTCATTCATTTACTCTTCAAAGTATTAACTGCATCTTCCTATCATATTTGTTGCACCTGTCAGTACATTTCCATATTGATCCTTTATCACCCTAACCTGCTGAATATCCTTCCCATCTCTGCCTCTCTGCCTTGCCAACTTGTATAAATCCTTCTCCACCTCTTTACCGTCCAACCTATCATATAATTCATTGTATGCTCTTTGTTTGGCCTTAGCTACCTCAACCTTCACTGCATCTCAATATACTCCTGGCAACTCTCTCACGGTGTCCCACTTCTTCTTAGCTGATCTCTTTCTCTTTCATTCTGCATCACTTCATCTAACTCACTCCAGAATTTCTCCTTCTCATTTAACTCACACTCCGCCTGTGGGCTATAACCACCAACAACATCCCACCTTAAATTTCTAGCTTCAGACTCATCACTCTATGTGACACTCTTTTTACCTCCATAACATTCTAGACAAATTCCTCCTTCTACATCTTTTCTCTTACCAGCCACACCATGGTAGAACACTTTGAATCATGCGCCTAGGTTTCTAACCTTGCCACCTTTCCACCTGGTCTCCTGAACACACAGTATGCCTACCTTCCTCCTCTGCATCATGTCAGCCAACTCTCTAACTTTTCTTGTCATAGTCCCAACATTCAACATTCCTACTCTCAGGCCTAGTCTCTTGACTTCCTCTTCTACATGTTTTTCTCTTCTTCTTTGCCAACCAACAGTAGCCCAGTTTCCAACAGTACCCTGTTGGTCAGCAGCACCAGCAGTGGTCGTAGTTAACCCTGGCCTTGACGAATCCGATATGGAGATTATGGTCTTGACTCCTGTGGTAAATTTGAAAAAAGGTTTTACGCTGGATGCACTTCCTGAAGCAACCCTCTGTATTTAGCCAGGTCTGGGACACAAATATGATACGGGACATTGTGACGCCTTTGAGGCTGCATTCTATAACTAACTTCCTCAATTGTGATTCATTCCAATAAGGCACCATCTTACTAAAATGTGCTGACAGAGATTTTTTTTTCTCAGAAGACATAAGATGGAGCGGGAGATCGACAGGCGGATTGGTGCAACGTCTGCTGTGAAGCAGGCGCTGTACCGATCCGTTGTGGTGAAGAGAGAGCTGAGCCAAAAGGCGAAGCTCTCGATTTACCGGTCGATCTACGTTCCTACCCTCATCTATGGTCACGAGCTTTGGGTCGTGACCGAAAGAACGAGATCCCGGATACAAGCGGCTGAAATGAGTTTTCTCCGTAGTGTGTCTGAGCTCTCCCTTAGAGATAGGGTGCGGAGCTCCGTCATCCGGGGAGGACTCAGAGTAGAGCCGCTGCTCCTCCACGTCGAGAGGAGCCAGTTGAGGTGGCTCGGGCATCTGGTCAGGATGCCTCCTGGACGCCTCCCTGGTGAGGTGTTCCGGGCACGTCCCACCGGGAGGAGGCCCAGGGGAAGACCCAGGACACGCTGGAGGGACTATGTCTCTCTGCTGGCCTGGGAATGCTTTGGGGTTCCACCGGAGGAGCTGGCCCAAGTGGCTGGGGAGAGGGACGTCTGGGCCTCCCTACTGAAGCTGCTGCCCCCGCGACCCGACCCCAGATAAGCGGAAGAAGACGGACGGACGGACGGACATGAGATGCTAGGAAGAGAAGTTTTCTGATGATTCATTGTATTTAAGCTATTTAAGATAAGCACGCCTACATGTAAACAACCTAAACATAAAACAACATAACAGAGAATAAAAGAACTTTAAAGCAGTCTGAGTATACGAAATTTTTTTTTGGAAAAAAACTAATTCCCCCTAAAAAATGTATATAAATGTATATAAAAAGCGTATTTAAAATAAAAAAGAGTGAAATAACTTATCTGTATTTTAGTTATTTTCTCAACTCTTGGGCGTAACATTTAGAGTTTGTTGTCAGGAAGAAGACACAGAGATAAAGACAAGACTGAGGAGGGGGGTAGGGGTAGGGGTAGGGGGGTGGAGAGATCAGGAGATGGGTGGACTTCTCTTCAACCCCCCCATCCTCTTACTATATATATGTTACAGAGGGCTCCTCCAAACCCTCATATAGAGCACTGTCAGTGTGTCAGCGATGCCGAGCAAACCTGCACCTATGAAAAAGTCTCCAGCCAAAAAGGCTGCAGCGAAAGCACCTGAGCCTGCTCCAGAACCTGAACCAGCCCCGCCTGCTGAGGCACCGGCCGAGGCAGCACCTGCTAAAATTGAGGAGGAAGCACCTGCCGCCCCCGCAGAGGACGCCTCTGCAACTGAGGGACCTGCTCCAGGTAGAAAAAAAATCCTATAAACAAAAGAGAGGAAAAGCCAGACTTTGTGCTGTTTAAAATATTTGTTTCAAATATATGTATTTTTTTGTTAATTAAATAATATGGCTCAAGGGTAAAAGGTAAATATAAAAAGTATTTTTTTAACTGTGTTAAATCATGCAGTTCATCAGGAATGTTTTTAGTTTTAGCTCTGTTGTTATCATGGTATCGTTGTAACTCCCCCTTTATGGATTTGTTCACATATTTCAGTGATAGTGAGGCTCTCACAGAGCAACTGGGTATGCTAAACCTCTATTTATCACTGTGTAATTTTTGTCAATACTAAAATAACACCGCAAGGTTTCTTGACCATGGCTATAATGTCCAACTTCTAAAATATCAAACGATCTGAAGATAGCTTTGCACATAGCAGCACAATGTAGTTTATGTCAGAGGATTAATAACAGGAGCCGCTATTGAACTCTGCTTTGCCTTCCAGATCAGTTTCTTGTGTTTGACGCAATACAATGCATTACTCTTTTCTCTGGTGCCACATTTCTCGTCACCAGACCTCTGGTATTATTTTTCTTGTTGGCGGCTTTAATAGAAAGGCTGATCCAGATTTTGGCTGCTAATCATAGCATGTGTCAGACTGATGGCAAACACACAGCACACAGCTCTTATGACTACACACACAACATCCCCCAGTCTTAATCTTTTGGAACGAAAAAAATGTTTGATAAAAAATTTGTATCCTGTATATTTTAGCGGTACATCCATTTATACATTCAGCTTTTTCTCTTATGCCCTGTGCTGCTGCTTTGCTCCAATAGTGCCATTGTTGTCTAAATAACCCAGAAATTTGCTGATTTCTAGTAATATTAAAACATAAAATATATGTCACTAACTGGCTTTTCTGAATGGCATTTTAATGATAGCTGCTGCCCCCATTGCTGAAGACAGTGCTCCTCCTCCTGATGCAGATGCTCCAACAGATGGTAAACATAAATTGCAATCACAGTAATACACAAAGTATGCTTTGTACTGTAAATAGTGATGCAGGTGGTTGTGTGATTTGTGCTGTATTAAATTCAGGTCTGTTGAAGTTGCAGAGGATGCAGATACAAGTTTGACATCTGGAGCATTAAAAAGCGGGCTATGATCTCACCAGTGGTGCAGAGGTTGTTGGCTAACTTTTTGCTGCTTTAATTACAGCTGTTCCAGCAGAAGCTGCTTTAGTCGAGGAACCTCCCAAAGCCCCCACACCGCCTCCTCCTGCAGGTAACCTCACACTTTCTGACAGCTTCGTCTTGCATTCTGCTAACCCTAACCCTGCTTTAAAGTCACTGTGTATTTTGGGACATTGGGGAGTCTTTTCACTTATTTTACGCATTTTCAGCTGCACATTTTAAGAGAAGTGATTATTTTTGTTAAGCTGAGCACTGACCAACAAATAATAGTAAAGCATAAGAAGACACAAACTCAAAGAATTAATCAATTTTCTACCCATAACAGAGGACTTTACGCAAATAATTAAATTGGATCTTTAAGGACTTTGATCCCTATTTTTTTTAGGAAATTCCACAACAAATGGCAATAATTACATAGTTTTACAAACATGCAATATTATTTTACCTTTAAGAAAACAGAATTCCTGAAGGGTTATTTTCTGTAAATTGAGCACATTTAATTAAATTTTATTTAATCATCAAACAATGGGTCACATGGTCAGATGTGGACAAAGGACAGACTTCAGATTTCTTCCCTAGTAGTTATGCCATAGTAGACTGTTAGTGGTATTATAACAAAGTCGGATAGACAGCAATCAAGCCACAAGGTGGTGGACCACGTAAAATTAAAGCTTGGGCCAGTTGCATGGTGTGCAAAGGTTGCCAACTGTTTTCATTCAGCAGCTATAAACCGCCAATCTGTATGTGACCTGAGATTAGCTCAAGACGATTGCGTAGAAAACATTATGAAATAGGTTTCCAAGACCAAGCAGCCACATCCAGGCCTTACACCACAAGGTCAAAGCATCAGATGCAGTGGTCAAAACCATGCCACCAGTGGACCCTTGAGTGGTGAAGAAATGTTATCTGGAGTAATGAACCATTCCTCTCTGGCTGGTAATCCAATGGACGAGTGTGAATTTGGCAGTTGTCGGGTGAACAACACTTTCCTGAAAGCATTGTGCAAGTTTAACATTTGTGGCTTATCCATCCATCCATTTTCTTACAAGCTTATCCCTCATGGGGTCGCGAGGGGTGCTGGTGCCTATCTCCAGCTATCAATGGGCGAGAGGCGGGGTACACCCTGGTCAGGTTGCCAGTCAATCGCAGGGCAACAGAGAGACAAACGGGACAACCATTCACGCACACACTTTAGAGAGACCAATTAACCTAACAGTCATGTTTTTGGACTGTGGGAGGAAGCCGGAGTACCCAGAGAGAACTCACGCATGCACAGGGAGAACATGCAAACTCCATGCAGAAGGACCCTGGGTCAGACTCGAATCTTCTTGCTGCAAGGCAACAGCGCTACCCACTGCTCCACTGTGCAGCATTTGTGGCTTATATAAGATAAAAAATAGGAAGCAATGAAACACACTGACAAAATAAACAAAGGAGAGAAATAAAGTTCAACAAGGCTAAATATTAACAGAAATGTGCAATTCAGCAAGGTAAACTTGGTCTGAAGGACTCAGGAAAAACAATTGTGTAAATGACAAGAGTGAGGGGAAACTTACTGAACCCTGCAAGGGACATGCAGGAGAAAAAAAAATAATTTGAAACCTGTCTTACTTTTGCGAGATTTACGCAAAATGTTTTGCAGGATCATGCAAAAAGTGAATCAAGATCAATTCCTTGTTATTATTCCCCTACGTCCCTTGAGGAGCTCAGAACAGTAGAAATTTGAGTTTGATACAAAAAAACATTTGGGAAGCCAAAAATGTAAAATTTCCGAAAACAAAATGAACAAAGGAAAATTGAAATGTAATACATATTTTTCATCCCGTTGCTGTCGTCAGAGTGAAACAAAATTTCCCACATTTACTGCATTCTTTCGTTTGTTGTCTAACTTGAGGAAAGTTGTGAGATCAAGACTGATTTACAGCTTGTATGTTGTAACTAAATGGGATATCTGAAAAGACAAGATTTGGGAAAAATCCTGATGTTGTAAAACAACTTCCTGAGGGTTGTGTTTTTATCTTTCTAATCACCTTATTCCCCTGCAGTCCCCAGCAGTGCTCCTCTGGATGTTTCTGTGGATGATGTGAATGACTCCAGCCTTACCATTAAGTGGAAAACACCAGAGACTCTTGGTAGCTCAGGCTTGAGCGGATACGCTGTCGAGTACCGCAAGGATGGAAGTAAGTGTATGTAAAGTGTGTTTGTGTGTGTGTTCGTGTGTGAGTGAGTGAGCGACTTGTGAGGCTGCACCTGTCTCCAGAGTGTCAGAAGCCCGATAGATTTGTTGCCGTATACGGCAGACGTACGTTGACCGGCTGTCACTGTATCCTTTGACACTGCTTTTAGAAGCGCTCCTTTGCTCAGATGACAGCATGCCGTCTAAGATTTCACCGTGTTGGTTCTTACTGTACCTTCTCGTGAGCAGGTTGTTTGTACAATTGTGTCGGCAGGTGATAAACCATTAAAAGTGTCCTATAACATTTTGCAAGGAGAAACTGACTCCTGAGCAGGATGTAGGCTAATTGTGGCCCTTTTCTTTTGACGCAATCGTTAGATAGAATCAAAAGTTTGAATTAAGCCACAGTAACACAGACATGTTTTCCGGCAGCGACAGACTGGATTGTGGCTAACGAGGAGTTGACCTTGGCTGACCGCTACTGTATCAGGAACCTGACAGCCGGCGACCTGCTGCATGTGCGCGTTGTGGCTGTAAACCCAGGCGGCCGCAGTGAACCGGGGGTGCTTCAAGAGCCTGTGCCAATCCGTGAGCTCGGGGGTGAGTTGCAGTCAGTGTTAGACAACTTATGGTGAACCTTTTTGTTTTTATCTGTGCAGTTTTACATATGTTTAGGCTGTAAGAGTAAAAAAAAAAAAAGAGATACTAGATGAATTTTGCTATGCTTTGTTGCCTTGAAATGGCCATACCCTTTCAAAATAGTCTGCACTGTCATTTCATTGAAAATGTTCCCGGTGTTGAACCAAATTGAACCAAACAAATTGTCTGTTGAGTTTTGTCTGCTAGTCATAACTTATGACCTATCCTTAAAATACTCCTGTTGCAAACAGAGAAGCGGCGGTGGTATTAAGTGCGGGCCTCTGATGAGTTGCACAGATGTTAAGATGTAAATCATTCAGGTGCTGACAAGTGCTTTCGTTGGTGGTAAATCAAACTGTCACTTGCGTGTCTGCAAGTTTTATCGTGACCCCTTAAATTGTGTTTTTAATGGCACTTTCTTCTTTTTTTTTCCATTTAATCAAAGGCAGCAGTCTGTGATGGTCACATTTATATAAGATTAGTTGAAATGTAAACGTGGTCCCTTTTTGAAAGTGTCAGACGAAATGCACCTGCAGCCATGCTGGGTGCTGCAGGGGTAGGCTCTAGCTTCAAGGAGGTTGTCACTATCAGTCTAAACGATGATTTATTGCTCGTCTCAGTCAGCCGAAGGGAAACATTTGGGTAATGAGCCTTTTGGCTGCCATGCATTTCACTGACAGGGACCTCGTCAGTGCACACTCAAAGCCCATTTATTTATGGACCTGCTACTCTGGCTGTCCTTATTTCTCAGACAGGTATGGCCTAATGACATCATTCATGCAAAGTAAATAGATTCAGCTTATGTAGCAGTTGTATTCTCTGCTTTTCCAGGAAGGGGTTATGACTTCTTCAGCATTTTCAGATGTGAATTATAATGAGAAACAATTTTTTTGCACAAATACAACATTTTTCAAATTAACCGAATTTGACAAAACCTCTCAACAACAACAGCTCCCATCGATCAATCTGCATCAGGGCACACTTTTAACCAGCTTTATTTATCTCATCTTAACAGCTTGACGTAATGACGTAATATCTAATTATACTGTGACTCTTTATCGTGCCGCAGCTTTACACTTGAAATTTGTGGCCAAGAATGTATGGGAGTATAGTGCTGTGAAAGATGTAATCCCCCTTACATATTTATTTTCTTGCTTTTGTAAAAAATAACAGTTGTTGCCATCAAGGGGGCCACATGCAACTATTAGTGTTAAGAGATGATTACTTTTTCTCTTTTGTCACCAAAATTGACTACACCAACTTGTCTGTTCACATATAATTTTCTCCTTGCAATTTCAAACATTACTTAAAATGTATGTCAGAATAGAACGAAGACATGCCTTATTTTAAAAGCTGCTTACTTAGTAACAGATGTGACTCTGCACCAGCAGAAGTGCTAATCTTTGCTGAGGTCTTTCCATTTCACAGCGTGGTGTGGCGATAAGGATCAGGATGTATATTGTATTTCAGGATTCTCCAAGCTGTACATGGTGCATAAAGGCCAATAGTTTAAAGGTTTGATACCTGTATGTGTGTGTGTATGTACATATGTATACATATATACAATATTATACATGTACGGTCTTCTTAATAATCCTCAATATTATATAGAAATACAGTTTGAGACTGCAGACTCCACTGAGACACACTTGACAGGGTGTCAACATATGTTGACATACCCAACTTATCCATTTCAGAGACAGAGCTTTCTGTCCCTGAGCACATTTCCTGGTTGTGATATAAACCACTGGGAACACGCAGAAACCTTTGAGGGACACCAACGGTCATGCAAACAAAAGTGCTGGTCAGCGGAGGGAAGCGAAACATGAGCCTAATTGATGGACTCTGGGCGGCTTGTTGGTGTTAAATTCAGCTCTCTCTCAGTCCCGCATCGGCATGCACAGGCCGATGAAAACAGACTGTCCTACATGTGCTGAAAGCCTCCCCCAGCATAGACACTTTATCCCGAGACAAAGACAGATTACGTATTGTTTGTAGTCCAGCTCGGCGGCTAGTAGATGTTGCAATGCCAGCGATGCTTCTGGGCATTGCTGGCAGGTTTGGTAATTAGCGGAGCTCAGAGTTTGAGCCGCATCTGGAGGCAGACCTGAGCTTCCTGGGAAACGATGGCTTCCGTTGCCAGATCCCAGCTTCATATGGTGACAAATGTGAGGATAAAGGGTGATGAGACGTGCCGGGTCAGAGAGAGAGAACATGGAGCAACATGATGAAGTTTGACAGGAGACAGATGGGCTGTGAGAAAGGAGGACATTTTGAGTCGATCAGTAGAAACAGCACAGGGTTTTATGTGTCGTCTAGACCCACCAGGCTCTTGAGATATTTGCTGCCTATGCAGAATTATGGAAGGGATGCTCTCCCTGATCCTAAGCACCTAGCCTGAACGAATTAGCCAGCATGGTAGAAACGTAGATGTTACACCTATCCATGATGTCATTTCATCCATGTCACAGTATCCACAGCAAACTGCAGCAGCACACGTTATAACTGACTCTAGCTGTGATATTCGACCTTGCTGATGAGTTCAAAATTATGACGTCTTCATTTCTCTGCACATTGTGTAGAGAAGCAACGCATGAGAGTTCAGCCAAGGTGTTCCTCTCACCAAAGCTATTTTAGGCACTGCTGGACGAAGGGTCTTCCTCCTTTGCCTCTCCTTGCCCAGATACAGTAGTTTTGATTAACCAGTCAGAAGTTATTCTATACAGCACTGCAACTTTATTATAGGCAAGGACAAGTCAGTGACATGGTGTTTTTCTATGTACTGTAATAAAATATACACATTTATTACTGTTCACAAAAGAAAACCCATTAGGTCAAGGAGATTCTGATTTTGTCTTTTAGTCCTCTCAGTGTGAACATGAACAGATCTCACTGCACACTGGCCACCCACAATCATTGCTACCCATGGATAAAATGTGTAACACCTTAAAATAAATTGTGTTTTATTACAGAGGTAAATTTTAGTGCAAAGTGATTTAAATATATACATATATATATATATATATAAATACATATATATATATATATATATATATATATATATATATATATATATATATATATATATATATATATATATATTATCCCTTGTTGAGAGAAAAATGTTTTTCACAAAGAATCCCATTCTATGCTTTAGATGCAACGGTAGCGATGTTTGAATGTACAATTTACTCTTTACATGATGAGAACATCAATGGTTTTTGAAATTGTAATCAATGACTTCAATTTTACACAAAACCTTTACACGAAAACAGCTTTTCGCCTGAATTCACATATTTCTACAATCAGGACAATAATTGAACAGTTTAACATTTAAGTTTAACATTTAACAATGTTTAATACTACGAATAGGGCTTGACTAAGACCAAAGTCATTCACTGTTTGGGAACTTTATAAGCTCAGAATTGGTCAGAATATTTAACTTTTTTTCTCTAAAAAAGAAAGAAAGAAATCATAAGTAACTAAGTATATCATTTATTCCACTTCCACATCTTATAAAAGGAATAACAAATTGTGAAAAAAAACAATACAAGTTTTAAAGAATTTTTATGCAGTGTATAGTAAATTAGGATAAGGATTTTTATTTGCTGTGTAATTTATAACCTAGAAAATATAGATCTCAATATTTCTGACAGGAACAGAATCCATCAAAACATGTTAAAAAAAATATAACTCAATATGATGATTTTCCATGTCATGTTTGAAAGTATTTTTTATTTTTCACATAATTAAATATTTGTTCTAATATCAAAAATTGCCAGTCGCAGGTTCAGCCATGCTCCTGAGTTTTGCCTCGCTGTGTCCGGTCTATTTATGTTTATGTTGATTTGCCATCCTGACCCGAAGTGACCCCACTGACCTGAAGGGGAAACAATTAACACATTGCAGCTTTCACCAAGAACAGCAGTCATTCCAGCTAGTAGTTGCTGTTCTACAAAATGAAGGATGACAGGAAAATAAACATGTTGTCTCAAATTTTCAGATAGACCCAGGATCCGCTTGCCTCGCTCACTAAGATCGTGCTACATAAAGAAGGTTGGAGATCAGATCAACCTGGTGATCCCGTTCATTGTAAGCAAGCAAGCTTGAACAATTCATATTAAAGCAACCAAATCTGTACCTTGACGTTCCTCTGCTTTTTCCAAACCCGCAGGGGAAGCCCAAACCCACAGTGTCCTGGCTGAAGGATGGCCAGCCTTTGGATACGAAGAGGGTCAACATCAGGAACAGTGACAGGGACAGCATCATGTTCATCCGTGGCGCTCAGATGGACGACTCTGGCATTTACGAGATGACACTGAAAGTGGAGAGCATTGAAGACAAAGCCACGGTCACCCTTCAGATTGTGGGTCAGTCTCATTTGCCCTGCTTTATTCCAACAATACCAGTGAGCACACACAAATATCCATCCATCCATCCATTTGCTGTTGCAAATATTTGGCCCAGCATTTAACAGCAACCTTTGACCCCTTAGTTTGTTAATCCTCTACCCTGCCACATAAACAACAAAGTGGTTATGGTTTGAATCATTTGTGTGTTAATGGCCGTCGCCTCTGTCTTTAGACCTCCCCGGTCCACCTACTAGTGTGAAGTTAGTAGACGCGTGGGGCTTCAATGCTGCCCTGGAATGGACTCCTCCAAAGGACAACGGCAACTCAGACATCACTGGATACACGGTCCAGAAGGCCGACAGGAAGACTGGGGTATGAGTCGTCCTTACAGCTAGTTTGAAGAAAAAGATTAACAGCTAAAAGACAACAAGGCTGAGGACGCTGGCTGCGGGTTTCATTTTACATGCACACCAGTAATCGGTCTGCTGTGTGTCCACTGACAGGAATGGTTCACAGTGCTGGAGCACTACCATAGATTAACAGCCACCGTCTCAGACCTCATCATGGGCAACTCATACTTGTTTAGAGTGTTTTCTGAGAACCAAGTTGGGAGGAGTGAGAAAAGCACTGTGACCAAGAAGGCGGCAACAATTCCCAAAAAAGGTGACGTTATGGATGCATGTAGTACTTTAATTCTTCTATATAAATGTGATTATATGGGTATAGCATTATAGACGTGTCGGCAGCACTCGTGGCTACATTAATGAGCTGTGGCTCGTCATTCAGGGCCTAAAGTGAGTACTTGAGGAGTGAAAATGACCTTGGCACTGCTTTAAAATCTGAGTGGGTGCCTCTCTTGGCCAGTGTTCAAGTATTACTGAGATTAATTTTTAAAGCCTGAAAAACATTTAGGACCCCTGACAGAGTTGTGTGTGCAGATGCAGGAATGAGTCTAATGCTTTACTGTCAAGAGATTTTAATGTGCACAGTTTGTGCCTACCAGACGGCATGATGCATGCAGGCAGTGCCCATTGATGCTGGGCTCGGCTGTTTGAAAGCACACAGGATACTGATTGAATTGTAACATTATTTGGACATTGTTCCCATGCAGTTATTGTTTTGTCTCGCAACCCCTGTTTTACTTTTGGAAAAATAATGACTGTCTGTCTTGCTTAAGGCTATTATTCATCAAATGGACCTCTGTATAATTCGGTCTAAAAATGTTATTGTTTGCCTATTCAGACTTATTTCTCTTAAATGCAGATAGAAACAAGCTCGCAGTAGCTGCTGCAGTACGACAGAATACTTATATTTGAGCCAGCATGTGCTCATGGCCCTCAACATGAGCCCAAAGCTGTTTTGTATTTAAACTACCAGTCAGTTCCCGATGGATTATTGCTCGAAATTTGCCAACTGATAATATATAGTGCATTAAAGTGTGTGTTCTTTCCTTTGTTGCATTAGTCTTGGCTTTAACATGACCGTCACCATCAGGCTAAGTAGTTGTGCTTACTAGCCGGTTATTTTTAACTATTACAAACTTTTTTTTAAAAAAAGTTAAGACAAGCGAGGACTGTATTTGCAGTTATTTTACATTTAATACACAGATGTGATGATAATTGTGTGTGTAATATACTGTAGGTATTGTCTACAAACCTCCTGAGTACCAGGAACATGACTTCAGCGAGGCACCGAAGTTCACCACGCCCCTCATTGATCGTGCAGCCACCGTGGGATATACTACCAAACTGCTGTGTTCGGTTCGAGGATGCCCCAAGGTTGGTCGTACATAAATAGATGTGCATGGATAAGAGCTCTCATTTATTCAGAGATTTAGCAAATAAACCCTGTCTAAATATTTTGTCATTCTTCAGAGATTCACCACCGATACACAAGGAAATCTAATGTTTGCCCTGTTCCATTAAGACGTGGGAATATAATAAACACTTATTGCTGTTTATTTAAAACTCTTTGGGGGGGGATATATATATATATATATATATATATATATTTTTTTTTTTTTCTTTTTGTTTCATCTTACGTCCAGATTCTACAGATGTAATTGGTGAGATCTGAGACTTTTATGTCAGATAATGTCCTTCTAGAAACCCTGGGTTTGCTTACTCAGTATTATCTATTGAGGATGTACAATCTTTGAAAGAAAAATTGTATTCAAACAATGTTAGAAATCTGTAGTAGCGGGACAGAAAAAATTGCCTGCCTTACTGAGTGACTCTTGTCTTTCTGGCGATTATGATGCCTTAGACTTTAGTGTCATTTTGAAGTTAAAGAGGGTAACCAGATCATGTCAGCTCATCTGTGAAAATATGACTTTGAAGGGCTTTATTCATCAGCTAACTTTGTCGTGTACCAACAGTTGTAGACTTCTTTTTTTAAGTTGGTGACTACACAGTGGAACACTGGCAGATTACACCACTACAAGTAACGGGATGCTCCCCTCTGGAAGTACTTTCAGCTGCTCCTCTGAAACGCACAACTGCAGTTTCGAAAAGATTCTGGAGCCTGTTGAGCGCTGTTTGAAAAGGCACAGCAGAGAAGCGTGTCCAATGTAGTGATAAGCTGTCCAGCTGTCTCTGATATAGACAAACATGTCACATATGGAGGAAGAGGCCACATTAGGAGCCTATAAGGAGGAGACAGTGATAAGAAGTTCAGCTTGATGTACTTTTATGTCTACATGGATGTGCTGCTTTTTCACGGAGGTCCTATTTTTATCACAGATTGAGACTCGGGCGTACTTCCCTTATCAGTGTTAGTGACAGTTGCTGTGCATCCACTGTAATGGAGGTAGGAGAGACAGGTGTCTTTGGGGTAACCAGTTATCTGTGTTATTTAAATAAGATTAAGCGCACAGACATGCTTGGAGTTGTTTGAGGTATCACTTTGGCACAAATGGCACGCTGTTGTAATCTTTGGGCCAGAGTCCTCAAAAAAATAAACTTCTTAATCAATCACTGAATCTGGATGGCATTAATTTGGCCTCTGGTAATAAAGTAAAAAATCTTGGTGTTATTTTTGACCAAGACATGTCATTTAAATCCCATATTAAACAGGTTTCCAGAGTTTCCTTTTTTCACCTCCGGAATATCGCCAAAATTAGAAACATTCTGTCCAGGGGTGATGCTGAAAAACTAGTGCATGCATTTGTTACTTCAAGGCTGGACTATTGTAATTCTTTACTATCAGGAAGTCCACAAAATGCAGTTCGAAGTCTTCAGCTGATCCAAAATGCTGCGGCAAGAGTTCTGATGAAAATCAACAAGAGGGATCATATTTCTCCAATTTTAGCTTCCCTTCATTGGCTTCCTGTTAAATCAAGAATAGAATTTAAAATTCTTCTTCTAACGTATAAAGCCCTTAATAATCAAGCTCCATCATATATCAGAGCTCTGATTACTCCGTATGTTCCTAACAGAGCACTTCGCTCTCAGACTGCAGGTCTGCTGGTGGTTCCTAGAGTCTCTAAAAGTAGAATGGGAGGCAGATCCTTCAGCTATCAGGCTCCTCTCCTGTGGAACCAACTCCCAGTTTTGGTCCGTGAGGCAGACACCCTATCTATTTTTAAGACTAATCTTAAAACATTCCTTTTTGACAAAGCTTATAGTTAGAGTGGCTCATGTTACCCTGAGCTACCTCTATAGTTATGCTGCTATAGGCTTAGGCTACTGGAGGACATCAGGGTCTAATTTTCTCACTCTACTGATTTCTACTGTTCTTCATTCTACGGTTCTCCAGTTTTGTATTGTATTACATTGAAATGACTGTCGTCATTTCAGCTTTTAACTTTTTGCTCTCTCTCTTTTTCTTCATAGTAGGTACACCTGGTCTGGCGTTCTGTTAACTTTGACATCATCCAGAGAAGACGGCTCACCCGTTACTACCATCTAATGTAGAACAGATTACTAGATCAATGTGTGCTTCTGTGCTTTTTTGTCTCTCTTGTTGTGTCTCTGCTCTGTCTTCTGTAACCCCAGTCGGTCGAGGCAGATGACCGTTCATACTGAGCCCGGTTCTGCCGGAGGTTTTTTTTTCCCGTTAATGGGTGGTTTTTCTTCCCACTGTCGCTTCATGCTTGCTCAGTATGAGGGATTGCAGCAAAACCATGTACAATGCAGACGACTCTCCCTGTGGCTCTACGGTTCCCCAGGAGTGAATGCTGCTTGTCAAGACTTTGATGCAATCAACTGGTTTCCTTATATAGGACATTTTGACCAATCTGTATAATCTGACCCAATCTGTATAATATGATTGAACTTGATTTTGTAAAGTGCCTTGAGATGACATGTTTCATGATTTGGCGCTATATAAATAAAATTGAATTGAATTGAATTGAATTGTTCTGCCTTTTAATGACGTCCATATAGCAACAAATTTAGAATTACAGTGAGAGGAAAGCAGTTGTGCAACGGCTTTTTTTTCATCTGTTAACCAAGCAGCTCAGTGGGGGCATTTTTTAAACAAATAGAGTGCATTGCTAAAATATTCATGTCCCCTGTACTTCGTCACATCTCATCACATTCCAACTACAGACTTCAGTGTGTTGTATTGGGACGTTATTTGGCAGACCAACACAAAGTACCCCAAAATAAAATCCTGTGCAACGATTATATATATGTAGAAGTCACTAAATTTGTAGAAAAAGTTCACATGTGTGCAAATTGATATTTTTATGAATCCAGCTGTTCTGTGAAGACCTCAGACATTTGTCAGAGAACTTTAGTAATAAAATAGGATTATAGTATGTGGACCCACAAACAGCAGACAGGTCTGGGGGAAAGTTGTGAACAGTTCAATTCAATTCAATTTTATTTATATAGCGCCAAATCATGAAACATGTCATCTCAAGGCACTTTACAAAATCAAGTTCAATCATATTATACAGATTGGGTCAGATTATACAGATTGGTCAAAATGTCCTATATAAGGAAACCAGTTGATTGCATCAAAGTCCCGACAAGCAGCATTCACTCCTGGGGAACCGTAGAGCCACAGGGAGAGTCGTCTGCATTGTACATGGCTTTGCTGCAATCCCTCATACTGAGCAAGCATGAAGCGACAGTGGGAAGAAAAACCACCCATTAACGGGAAAAAAAAAACTCCGGCAGAACCGGGCTCAGTATGAACGGTCATCTGCCTCGACCGACTGGGGTTACAGAAGACAGAGCAGAGACACAACAAGAGAGACAAAAAAGCACAGAAGCACACATTGATCTAGTAATCTGTTCTACATTAGATGGTAATAGTCGGTGATCTGTCCTCCCTGGATGATTTCACAGTCAACAGAACGTCAGACCAGGTGTACCTACTATGAAGAAAAAAGAGAGAGAACAAAAAGTTAAAAGATGAAATGACAACAGTCATTTCAATGTAATGCAATGCAAATCTGGAGAACAGTAGACTGGAGAACAGTAGAAATCAGTAGAGTGAGAAAAATAGGCCCTGATGTCCTCCAGTAGCCTAAGCCTATAGCAGCAAAACTATAAAGGTAGCTCAGAGTAACATGAGCCACTCTAGTTATAAGCTTTGTCAAAAACGAAGGTTTTAAGATTAGTCTTAAAAGTAGACAGGGTGTCTGCTTCACGGACCAAAACTGGGAGTTGGTTCCACAGGAGAGGAGCCTGATAGCTAAAGGATCTGCCTCCCATTCTACTTTTAGAAAGCAGTATTTGGTTTAAAAAACAATAAACCAAGTTTTGAACATCTTGGAGCATCTTTCAGTTAAGCAAAGTCTTGTGGGATGATAGGATGAATACTAGAAGCAGACTGGCGGGGGTGCAGCTGCATGACCAGGTGATCAGTGGAGACAGGTGCGCCAGGGTGAGTCTTCCAGCTTGTACTTTTGTCTAAACTTTATAACACAAAACATTTGACCATAAAAGTTGGGAAACTTTTAACTTTTCTCTTGTTAAAGGGGGCATATTATGTTGTTGTTTTTTTAACGCCTTCCTTTTCACTGTTAAATTATTTATTGTGGTCTATATGAAGTGAAACTGCAATGCTTTGGTCTGAAAACCTCATTATGGCTGGTTTATGGTTGTCACATACGTCTCGCGCAAAAATGAGACGGACAGACAACCTCTGCAGCATTTATGCTCCAAAGTAGCACTATTCTCCTAGACTCTAGAGGGCAGCGTTGTGCTCCTACGCCAAGTTTACTACACCCTACTACACACAGAAGTAAAAAACAGTTGTTTCCAACATTTTAAAGCCTCTTACTTTCTTCCAAGAGTGACAGCGATTTCTGTCCAGGAATTATTAACAATTTGTTGATATCTTTATCGGCCGAATCATAAAGATGTCTATATTTACGAACCTCCGCCAGAAGATGCACTTGCCATGTTTTTTTTTTTTTTACACGGGACTGTCCGTGCAGTTAGGAATTATTGTAGGTGTGCAAATGAGAAACTTTGGGCCGCATGGACGGTTGTGGTAACCAAAAATGACTTAATATGTCGAAGCATAAACCAGCCTTTATTGTTATCTCTGTTCTGAGGTGTGTCAGAGCAACTAATTTTGGTACGCAAAGGAGGCACTTCACACCCAGACCCCCTCCAGGTCGCAGAGCGTTCCACCCAAACCCCTTTCGGCCATTTTTGTAGTATGCTGGGGACGGTGTAATAAATTTTGTGGATTAATTCACCCAACAACCCAACATTTTCACTTATTCACTTGGTCCACAAAATCATGGCAAAAAATCAATAAAGTCATATAATAAGTCAAAAAAAATAATAGAAAATTGAACGGCTTGAAAGATATGACCCAAACAGAAGATAAAAATATCTTTGCAGCTCCTTGACAGACTACATTGAAATTTTCTGCACTCCTAAGGACTCCAAAGTATACAACCAAATGTCTTTAAGGGCTAAAAAAGGGTGATTTTGCGTGATATGTCCCCTTTAAGGCAAACGTCTGAGACCCTTTTTTAGATGTACAATAATTAGTTATTTTCTATTTTGTTTAATTAAAATATTGCATGTTCATTTCTAAAAAATTAAAATTTGCAATAGAATAGAATTTCCTTTTTAAATGAAAAAAAAAAAACAAATGGCCACTGAATGCTTTCAACTTGCTGATTTTGGACCGAAGTGCAAAATGTTGGACACCACTGAGCTCTTCATAACGGCAAAGGAAAATATGCTAGATATGCTAAGCTAGTGGAGACATATTCCAAAGAGCTGTAATTGGAGTGAAAGTTTGCCATTGCATCATTTTCCTTCCACTTCAAGAGCATGCACTTATTTGTGTTGATATGTTGCATTAAATCTCAACAACTTGAATTGAGGTTTTGTGGTTGGAGTGTGGTGAAATGTGGAAAAGGTAAAGGGACATGAAAACCTGACACTACAAAATCAAAATGTGAGTTTTGGTAAAAAAGAATAAGCTGCTCTTTAGAGTTGTGCAATTTTACAGTTTTTTTTACTATGATACTCAGAATACATCTGTTCCTTACGTAGCTTTAAATAATCTAAATATGTAAGCCAATTTGCAGAATTAGTATGAGGAAAATTAGCAACACCTTGGGAATGCCTCTGTTTAGCAGAAGTTGTGGAATATTGCATTGTGTGTAAACAACCAGCCAAAGAGGTGAGGCAGAAACAATTATCATAGAGAAGTTATTTTCTGTGCACAATAGATTAGGAAGTTCATCCAAAGGTTGCATTCTTTATTTACAGTATTTTTTATTCCCATAGCTTCATCTCAGATCGTATACCTCATGTGGAAAATCTGACCTTCTGCCTAAAATTGGCAGCTTTAATGTTATATTTCATGACTGTACCATTAAAATGAGTACATCATAGTGTAAAACTGTAAAATTGCAAAACTCTAAAGAGCAGCCTGTTCTTTTTATCACAATTCACGTTTTGATTTTGTACAGTGTCAGGTTTTCGTGCCCCTTGACCTTTTTCTCATTTCATCACGTTCTAACCACATACCCTCAATTCATGTTATTGAGATTTAACATAATAGATCAACACAAAAATAAAATGAGTAGAAGTCTTGCACATGAGGAGTTGTCATAAAGCATTTTTTCATCACAGCATCACTGCTTAGGTTTGCTTAATTGCAACTCTACAACAGTTGCATAATAGTATTTGGACAGAAAAGAGGAAATCAGACAGCTTATTGGCAGCAAAGGCTTGCTCAAAACTGTGCCATGCAATAGAGAGACAGTCGCTATGGTGGAAAATTGAATAACTATATTAATGTCTTCCATTGACTTTGCAGCCAAAGATTGAGTGGTTGAAGAACCAGATGATCATTGGAGATGACCCCAAATTTCGTCAGATTTCCAATCAGGGCATCTGCTCCCTGGAGATCCGCAAGCCCTGCAGCTTTGATGGTGGTGTGTACACCTGCAGAGCCAAGAACGCCCAGGGAGAAGCCATGGTATCCTGCAAGCTGGAGGTCAAACGTATGTGTTTATATATTACCAAAATAGGAAGTCAAACTTTTCAAGGCTTGTCAATATTACAATACCGATTTCCCATAAACTGTGTATTGTTATACATAAATCACTAGAATGACTTACTAAAGGTGTATCTCTCTCGAAACAGAGGTTATTATTCCAGAGGGTGGCAAAGAAAAAGGCAAATAAGAAAAAAGGTAAGGATTGCAAGAATGAAGAAAATCATGAGTAAACATCACTAATCAGCTGCTGCAATTTTTCAACTAAAATCCTCAAATTATTTCAAGGTCAACATGAGAAAAGGTACGCCATTAAAAATGCAAAAAAGTTAGATACAATAAAACAAGGGTGAAAAAATAAATTACAGCAAGTCTTAAAACGTAATTGAAATTGACTCTACTTCAAAATGAACAAGTGATTACTTTTTTATTTTACAAAAAACAATATTTGCAAAAATAAACTTTAAAGATGAGTATACTACAAAAAAATTAAAAATAAGTAAGATATTCTTGAAATGTGTGCATTTACTTAAATGATCTGCCAATGGAATAAGATTTTTGCACTTAAAATAGGAACAACTCATCTCCATGACCTTATTTCAAGTGCCGTATATCTAATTATCTTATTTTAGAGGTAAGAATACTCATTCCATTGGCAGATAATCTTATTTACTTCCTCTATTCAAGGACAAATACACTCATTTCAAGAAAATTTTATTTACTTTTAGTTCCCTTTTTGCAGTGTAAAATATCACCACGAAGATCACCAAAAGCACATATTATACAGGAACTACATATTCATATCTGTGGCCAGGTCTTATTTTCCATTATAGTTATTAGCAAATAAATCAGCATCTGTTTTGGTATGGGCTTATGACCTCTCATTGAGAACTTATAATGACTTGAATGAATACACATAAAGCATGATCTATTGTTAATAATGGGCGCTGCCCTTGAACCAACTTTATTCCCAGTATTGTGAGAGAGGTTTTCAATGAAACATTTGAAAGTACTGTTCTGTATAGATCCTGAAGGCATGATCAAACAGGATGGTATGTACTGCACTTATCTCTTGTCTTCTAGCGGTATTGAACTTACTCCACTGGAGGCCTCCATTTGTGAATCAGGGAAAAAAAAAGTAATAGACGTGACCGTCACTCTACACTTTTGCTAAACTTAAAACCCAATAGCAAGAACAACATAAAAGGAATTAAACAACATCTGAAGCACTTTGTGCTTAAATTCTTTCAAATCCAGAACATAGAGCTTTCAAAGTATACCTGTCGAGATTTTCTGGAACATATGCAAGAAATGAATGCAACAACAGATATGTAGCAAATAATTAAATAGAGATGATTTTAATTTAATTTACACTGTTATTAAATGAAAATGGATTAACGAATGAAAGATGGTGAAAATTAACCCATCAGACCTGAGCGATGATTGAGGTTACTTTTGTTTTGAATGTAAAATACAATATTGCACATTTTAGTAATATAATTTATGTATTTGAATTTATCCAGCTTGTAGGCTAAATTTTCTAACTCATAAATCATTTGTGAACATAAGATCCCACTCTAAACTGAGCTCATCAATGTAATTCACAGGGTCACCAGGCCTTTCTACTCTTCTCAATGTTTCTTTCAACCTTTCTTCTACTATAAATGCTATCCACTGCTGATCCTGTTTTAGACGTGGTAATGTG
Organism: Fundulus diaphanus; assembly: GCA_037039145.1. Classification (NCBI taxonomy): domain Eukaryota; kingdom Metazoa; phylum Chordata; class Actinopteri; order Cyprinodontiformes; family Fundulidae; genus Fundulus; species Fundulus diaphanus. The sequence continues at coordinate 31,854,815 of CM073129.1, read as the reverse complement.
GCACAAATTAGTCTAAGTCTAATAAAAATACCAAATTGGATGTTTTTCTGCTTTCATCTGTCTATTTATACTCCGGCTATGAGCCCGATATGTTCATGTTTCAACGTTGCAGTTTTAAATGCTCAAGCAGCATTGCCTTTCAACAGGAGCCAGCAACCTCACAAGGTCATTTCAACTTTTGACAAGAGAGGTCACGTAAGGTTGTTTCAAAACAGAATGTAGGGAGGAGGAAATTGCAACAGAAAAAAAAAGATTAAACCATAGGGGCTGCTGACAATCAAAGGTTTTAAAAGGTGTTTAGTGTAAAAGAATAGCTGGTTTAATTTTATTGCAGAGGGCAATCCACTATTTTTATAAGACCTAGAATGTTAAACACATTTTACATTTTTTTTTTCACAATTTCACAACAATTTCCATATTGCCGATATGTGAATGGATTTGCCAGCTAAGCGACTGCAAGTATATTTACATCCACTTCTTATAAGTCTACCTAAGCACATTTTTCCACCATTTAAATGGGCTATCAGTATGCAACTTAACTAACATCAGCAGGGAATGGAGGATGAAAAAAATTACCAATCACAATTTACCACAAAATAATGGCATAGGTATGGTGTGCTGACTTATTAATAAGTTTAAAAATTGAACAAAGTTTATTTAAGTATCCTATTCATAGCGAGTTTTACATTCTGATAGCTGAGGTAAACTTTATGGTCTCCCTGCGTCTTCTCGTTCCAAAAAGATTATGTTGAGATTGATTTATGGCAATTGACCTCCCAAGTCAAAAAAAGCAAGCAATGTTTATATGCATTCATGTAAATTAAAGCCTGTAGGGGGAAAACAGCATCAGATTCACACAGATCAGCACTTTTATTACCTGTGACATATTGTCATCTGAAAGCGAGTGGTAACTGAGAAGCGGGAGCAAAATCTACATAAAAAGTGACCAACTAAATCGTCGGGCTAGTAAAAGAAAAGTATAACACCATATTGTGTTGTTTTGGAGTGGAGGACCTAAATGCAGACAGGAACCCGGCAGGAACATGTTGTAGAGGAATTATTTAAAGAAAAATGCAAACTTTCAAGGAACCTGAGGCATCAAAAGGACTAAGTAAAGCTTAGAAAAAAAAAAATAACTGATCCAGATGGACACAGGGAAACACATGGATTTAAAGAGGTATCACAGAGAGCTACATTACAAATGAAGAGTTAACTCAAATCATAAAAACCAGAACACACGGTTTAGACAACAAAACTCAAAGACCTATAAATTCCATTATTGTGTAGTTCCAGAAACATCCAGAGATCAATGAGCATAATTCAGATAAATAAGAAATTGATGAATTAGGCCTTTCCTCATTACACTATGCAGCTGTAGGGCTATCATGACAGGGTGAGCAGCTGTAGCAGGAGATCATGCCCCACATTCATGTCCATGATAAAAAAAAAATCAAAAAGCTGAGCAACAAAGTATATTTAAGCGCTTATGTTATTATTTCGGATGTAGAGAAAATGGCATAGGTCAAGAAAGCTCACATTTTCTTGTCTTGCTTTCTTTTCACAGATTAGTACAACAATTTGCATATTCTAACGGATGTAATAATTTTAAAATAAAAACTTTATTAGTCAATGCTGTTTATCTTTGTGTTAACCTGTTAGCCTGAGGCAAGGCAAGGCAAGTTTATTTATACCATGCCATCTTTATTTATAAAGCACTTAAAACAGCCAACAGCTGAAACAAAGTGCTGTACATCACTACAAGCTAAAACACGCATATAAAGCACTTTTCAGTAATAAGACAATTCAAAGTGCAGTACATGAACAACACCAAAAAAAACAAATAAAAAAACAGCAGAGACAAGCGCATTGTGCTGAAACAGCAGCAGCAGGACTAGCTTATAGGCTTTTTCTTATCATCTTTTTTTTTAAAATACCAAGCTAATCGATGCAGGTCTTGATATACTGTCCTGACAGTCTATGGCACTGCATTAGAAACATTAACATCTCACAATGTTTTAGAAATGCCATCTGTTGATGCTGTTTTAGCAGATTTAGATTCTTCTCCTTTCCCTTTTGGGAGTTCTGGGTTTGAGGTATAAGGTTATATCTAATATTTCATGTTGTGAGGCAACATCTCACCCCAGCTGCACTAAAATGAACATGATTGCCCTAATGTATCGCTGTTGAGATTTTTTTTGTTAATGAAACAATGAGATAAATTTTGAAATGTGCAAAAAAAATGAATGAATGACTTCTTTAATAATGCTGAGTACAAAAAATATTTCAGATCGCATTCACTGCTTTGATCCAATAAGCCTACTTTCAAATAAATTCTGAACTCCACAGGAAGCTAAAACATGTGTTTATGAGCTAGCCTTTTGTTTAATGTTATTAATTTGCCGCAACATTCTGGATGACTTGGAGATGCTTCAGTGTAACTGCATTGTCCAGTAAACAATGCATTACAGTTTTCAATTCAGAAAGAAACCCATAAATTAACCCTTAGAACGAGTGACGGAGCAAAAGCTTTTAGTTTAGCAATGCTCCTTAATTGAAGAAAAAAAAGACCATTGCTGTAATTTATATTTCAGATTTGAATCAAAGTTACTCCCAGGTTACGAGTACTAGACTCTACAAAAACTATTTTACTGGAGTTAGGGTAAACATATTTACTAGCCAGCCAGTCCTTGATTAGAGTGGGGCAGTAGATAGGTAGACATTTATTGCACCTGGTTGGTTTAAAAGAAACAAGCTGAATATAATCTGCATAAACATGATGGATGGCATTATTAGACTGAATAAGGCCTGTTTAGGGAAACGGTTAAAATAAAATGACAATGGACTGTATATTGAACCTTGGGGAAGAGCAATCAGAGCAGTGTTATGAGAAAAACTCCTCTCCTTTAAATCAGAACAATATCAGTCCAACACAAAGCCAGAAGTACCAGCCAGACCTATTTAACTAATAACAGGTACAACAGGATGTTAGTTAGAGTCTCAGTGTCCTGTACTTAGAACATACATTTGATCAATTTCCTGTTCTTCAATGTACCGTTGCATTTGGAGGGCTCAGTAAATTAGGACAACGAATCCAAAGAATTAAAGATAATACATTTTATAATGTGTTTTAATTTTGAAAACTTCAAAGTGCTTCAGCCTGTAAAACAAAACAAAACAAAAGAAGAATTTAAACCATAAAATCATATTCATAAGAGATACACCATGATTGGAGAACAAAAGCGAGTCCATGGATCGAATGACTGAGGCTGGGAACGATCAGACCACACTGCATCCTTGGTCATGTTTAGATGTTTTAGCGCCGGTCTTTACACCCTTCATTCCTCAGGTTAGAGTATCTAAAAGAGAGTTTGGATGCCAAATGTAATCCGTCCCCACAATGTTGCAGTCATGTCTGAAAGTGTCAGGATGCATTTCTATAAGGAACAGCCGTACATGGGCGGCCCCCACAGGAGGGATGAAGGATTAGACAGGGAGCGCCTTCAAGTGGGAAGGCAGCAGTGATGTCAGAACAGCAATCTCTAGCTTCTAAAAATGACTCCAGATGATCTGACACTCAGCCAGACTCCTCACATTACCGTCAGCTGAATGGAGTGCTGTAGGAAGAGAAGGAAGAGGCTATGAGGGCAGAAACAGAAACAGATAATCTAGCAGATGTAATGCAGAAGGCCTCAATAAATCCACACACATTTTAACAGAACATTCTTGGTTAAAGTGGTTCTTGACACATCATAAACCCATTTAACTCCTGTCTTTAATCATCTTTCCATCAGTGATTTGAAGAAGCAGCAGATGTCCGGGTCTTAAGGTGAGTTTAAATGATGGGTTTATTTTCTACGCCGCACCAACTTAATAATCACATTATGGAGCCTGCCTCTGCGAAGGGGCAAAAAAAAAACAACGTGCATGAGTCAGTTTAATATTCTCTGAAGCCACGAAGCTTGAGGGTGAGAACTTTGGATCAGTTGATAAATTCTTCACTATGTCTGTCTAACTTTCCTTTCAGGTTGTTAGAGTAAGTGAGTGAAGATACTGCAGCTGGCTGTGCAGCAGCTTGGAGGTGATGAAGATGGAGACAGAGCAACATGCCGACATTCATGTACCGTATTTTCCCGACTATAGAGCTCATCTCTATATAAGCCGCACCCACTAAGTTTTTTAAAAAAAATAGAGAAGTACATATAAAAGCCGCACCGGGGTAAAAGCCGCTGATTTATTTATTTTTATTTTACAATTTTGTAAACAGCTGCCGATTAAACTCAATGTTACAACCTTGACATGATTATAGGTGTTGTTTTACCGATAAATCAATTAGAAGCGCCGTGAAAACGGCCGCAAAGCGCGCTCCCGACACAGGGGGAACAGAATTGCGCACAACACCAGATTTGCACGGTGGATACACCTCGGCCACCTGCTCTCTGAGTGTTAACCCAGTCCTCAAGAACATTTTCAAGTTCAGGCCACCTGCTTTTATGTCCTCTGAAAGCCTTTCTAGTTTTTTTTTACATTGAATGAGTTCTTCCCGCTGCCGTCTCCAGCGCCGAACCATGGATTCGTTCACGTCAAGTTTACGTGCGGCAGCTCTATTTCTTTCCTGTACTGCCAGATCGATGGCCTTCAACTTAAAAGCGGGATCATACGAATTTCTTCGTGTGGTTTCCACGATGAGTGTGTATGGCTTTGAACTAAATTCTCCGTCGTGCCTGCTGCTTACAAGTGCTAAATAAAAATTAGCGCTATCTTCTTCTTTGACTTCCCACCCGTCTCGTTTTTTTTAACTTTCTGCTGAAGCGCCCCCTGGTGGGTTACGAAAAATCCACAGAAAAGCCGCACCACATTATAAACCGCATGGTTCGAAGCATGGGGAAAAAGTAGCGGCTTATAGTCGGGAAAATACGGTATTTATTTGAAAACTAAACATCCTGACTGGCCTTCTCCTTATAAAAATCTGAGACAGGCATATATTACACCAATCGTTTGCATCTCAGTTTAGCAAATGTGGTATTTTAGACAGAGATATCTGTGCAAAACTATGTTTACCACTATTTTCCAGCTTGCGTCTAGATTTAACATACAATAAAACAAAATCGATTCATCAGATGGGCTATTGCAATAAGTCATGTTAATAAAAAGTGTATTTTATTACAACTCGTGTGGGATTCTTTATTTTTCTCAATAACTGTTTTGACTTTATCAACTTCTGATGAGCAATAATGTCATTAGGATTACAGTTAGAATACAATTGAAAAGTTAATTTATATCATTCATTTAAGTAAAACCTGATTGATTCATTACACACAGCATGACTTATTTCAATATTGTGTTTTTGTTTACTTGATGCATTCAAGGCTTCCCTTACTGAAACACCTGCTATTCAGTTTTCATAAACAATTTATATTGTGCAAGACAAACTAAAATTATTTGTTTTATGAAAAAATATTCAGTTTTATTTTTTTTGTTGGTGTTGCTTTTGTTTTTTTGTGGCCATGACATAACTTGCACAATCATGGAGGAAAAAAACCCGCGCTGACGTGATAGTTGTCCTGCAGACAGTCATCACCACATCCTCCACAAAAAAGTGGTGAGTCACAAAACGTTATTAATAAAGAAGCTGGCTGCTCGCCGAGTGCCGTGTCTAAACACATAACAGAAAGTAAGTTGGAGGGGAAATTTCTGGTAAACATCTGTAGCCTAGTAACGGAGTTAACCAGAATGAACCTTTTTAGTGGAGTTTGCTGAAGGGGAGAAGAGCTGAGGTCCACCAAGCTGTTTTACCCGCCGGCAGGGTGCAGTAACTTTTAACACCCTTAAGACAGTGAAGCAAAGCGTGTTTAGATGTTTGGTGGAGATTCACCAGGTGTGGACTGCAGCTTCAAACACACATAAACTTGGGATCCAGGCTACAAAACCTGCCAGGAGATTATAGAGCACCTAATGTGTCCCTCTGCTGACCAACTTTTTGGACAATTGATTTCATTTCCCAGCAGTGCCCATTGAGCCAGGTACTGTATTGCAGTGTCTTTGAATAGTCAGCCCCCCCCCCCCCAAACCCCAGATAGGATATTGAGTATTTTCAAGAAGATTAGATATCCACATATTCCAACTAGCAGAAGGCCGCTGCTGTATTGATGCAGTCATTCAGGCAAAAGAACTTTGACCAAGAAGGTCATTGAGTGAAAAACCAACAGCCTGCGTTTCAGTAGTACGAATATCTGTAATAAATGTCCTGTTTTAATGTTCTTCTTTAATATGGAATTTTCTATTGGGTGTAAGCCCTAATTATTAAAATCAACACAAATAATGCCTGAATGTATCACTCTGTTGTAATGATTATATATACGATATGAGCTTCACTTTTCAAAAAAAATGAACTTCTTAATCATAGCCTAGTTTACTGAGATGCATGTGAACATCGTTTGATCGGCTGGCTGTAGAGACAGGTCTGAAAGTTTCCAAAATGCAACATTCAGCAAATGACTAGCAGATATATTTGGACATCTGTGCTTTAGGCTTAAAATGAAGTAACTGCTGTTGCTTTTTGTACCACACAGACCAAACACATAACAAACAATACAAAACTACTTTAACAGAAACTGCCAAACAAGTAAATGTCTTTTTTCCCCCACAATTGCATATTCACTAAAAGATTGACGAGAGAAATAAACAGAAGAAAGAAGAAACATGTGAAGTGTAGGATAAAACGTTCAACTTGAATGTATATTTGTTTCATTTTGATGTATTTTCCTCCCATCAAAATCATTTTACGGCAGAAAAACAATGTTGCGCTCAGCTGCTATGCTGGTCTGAGAACAGACCAAAGCCATATCATACAAAGTCAGCTTGCCATACACCAGTGTTGTGGTGACAGAGTGGATGAAGGTGCTTTTTAGTTGAATATGTTAAATAAAAAAATTGAACATGTTCCACTATTATTTTTTACTTTGCGCCTTTGAGTATAACCAATTTATTAGTCGACGCCCAGTTTAAAAATACAGGACCAAAAACTTAACTTTAATCCCTTGTTGCTTTCAAATGACTTCACCAGCATTTTACATAATGACAAAGCGAGAAATGTTATTTTGGGAATGTGAATTTTAACCACAAGATTAAAGTCGTGAAGTATGATTGAGAATGAATTCACCAACACACAGCAGGGTTTTCTGTGCGATGCTGACACCTTGTGGTTGATAGTTTGAATTTATAAAATGACAGGGGAACAGAAACCTGCTGCATCCTGACACACATGTCAGCTCAGACAGGCAGGAAGCAGTTCTTAACCCCCAAGGTTAATAAGTTCAGCAGCAATCAAGTAAAGTAAATTCACGCAGGAATACTGCTTATAGCACCGTATGAAAATATTATATCTGTAGTCTATATGTAATAAGCAGGCAGAGGTTTTCTTTCCAACTGAACTTTCATGTTCTACTTCAAAAAGACGAAGTGCAGTTTGTGGTTATTGAAAGAGTTTTTTTTTTTTTTAAACAAGCTTCTGCTTATACCCTTAAATTAAGTTGGCCATGCTGTTATACAAATAGCTTGAAAACTTTACCCAGATTGATTTTAGAAATTATGTTTAGCTCATCTTATATTTGTCACCCTATTCTTGCTAACTGTTTCCTTTACCAGAAATAAATCATGCAACTCTTATTTTAGATCATTTTTCAGCAAAGCTTTTTTGATTTTATTATTCGTTCCACTTCTGCCTGTGCTCAACCTGGTCCTCCAACAACCAGAAAGGGTGAATTCAGCATCAGAATCCTCAAAATATAAAGTCTTTCAATTCCTCAAACGCTTTGTCGGTTTTCGGCACAAATCAGCATGTTAAGCACCCAACCATCTGAGTGCGGTTCACCAACAGGAAACGTTGCTAAAGCAACAGAAACAGATCTAAAGGAGAAACACAGATCTCAGAGTGACAGGAAAGCTGCTTTCCTGTCACTTTTCTGTTTCCTGAGGTAAGATCAGAAGTGAATTTCTTTTTCTTTTTTTCTTTTTTGCACACACCCTTCTCTGCAAGTGTATTTCCTCTGAAAGAGCTTCATTGCATGGCAGTTAAATGACTCAGCCGAGCAACGCAACCTCCACATGTGAGCCTCAATGGAAAATGTGGCTTCTACGGGTCTTCACACTTATGTGTAAGTTTTTCAAAAGTTTGAAACAAAGTAATTTATGTTTGTAAGGACTTATTATGATTGCTTATTTTATTTTTCACTGCTTGTTTATCTTTATGTGATTTGACAGATTTGGCTGCTGTCTGCGCAGCTCAGGATGAAACTGGTAGGAACACAAATCATAAACGATTTTTTTTTTGTTTGTTTCTTGCTCATCTAAATTGCACACATATCCTTACACTTTCCTCTGCTATCGCGAGCTGCTTTATTGAAGGTGCATTGCACATTTGATATGTCTAGGTTAGAGTCTAGCCAAAGTTTTGCTCAGGAAGTAAACATGAGGAACATGAAGTACTTCATTGTCATGGGTTTGGCAGTCACAGCATTAAGCCAGCAGCCAGAGCACGTCGGCTCAGGGCTCTTTCATTAAATCCTAATAGTTGTGCTTTTTAATGTTTTAAGTCAATCTGTTAACCCCTGTGTACTCTGACTTCTCATTATTGTATTGCAATCTGTAATGAGGGCACAACGTTTGACTATCATCTAGCGCTGCAAGAAAGAGAGTAAAGCTTCTTCCTCAGAGTGCTCCATTCTCACGGCTTGTAAAGCTGTATAACATTCAAATAAATCTGATCAGATGATTGCTAACAACCCACGGTCCATTACTTGGCCATTGAAGTTTTAATTTTCACCGCTTACAGGATTTCTTTGTAAATTCACCACTGACACACGTGGATAAAACCAGATCCCTGCTCTAACCTAAACTTTGATACATTTCTCTATTCTACCAGCCAGCCCAACAGGAGCAGATGATGCCACCGCCATCAACCAACAGCCAACAGATGCCCCAACAACCGTCTATGGTGACATTTTAAACCTCTATTCTTGTAATCCTGCACATTGTATCAAAGAGCTGCTGATATTTCAAGGAAGAAATATCAGCAGCTCTGATATGGGAAAGGAGAAATGACACACAGGAAATTATGCATCTCTAAATAGGGTATCAAAGTTAGGTATCATCAATGTTCTCTTTCAAGTCAGGTTTTGTCATTTATGTTACTTTTGTTCCGATTTCTATACTATTGTAACTGTAGTTTGACTCTGTAAATAAATATCCTTAATCCTTAAGTAATTATTAACATCTAAATACACTCTAGAAGTGGCAGAAAATCAGATCAATTAAATAAATATAAGGGGCTTTCTTGTCATTTTTATGAAACCTTTGAACTTTTTCGTTTGATACTTTTCATTCATTTTCAGATCCTCCTGAGCCTACGCTGCAGCTAACTTCAAGTTTTTCAGATGTGTTCATGTCTGAGAAAGTGAAATTAAGTTGTAGTGTCAGTGGCAGCTCTGACTGGACCTTCACCTGGCTGAAAGATGGAACGTTGTTGCAGGAAAACACAGATTTTTCTTTCCCAGGTACTGGTGCAGAGCTTGCAATAACTGCAAATAGAATAGATCTTGCTGGACAATATACCTGCACAGGCAAGAATCAGGGACACGGTCGCCCAACAAAACCCAGTCAGCCGGTTCAGGTTAACGTTATTGGTGAGTTTTATTAAGCCTATTCACGATATGATTTCAGCTGTTCATTCTTTCCTTTCAGTGACTCCAATCTAATTTTGACTCTGTGATCCATTTTTGTAGAGCCCCCCACACCCACACTGAGTTGGCAGTCTCGCTGGCCAAAGGTGTTCAAAGAAGAAACAGTGAGTTTTAAATGTGAACTCCCCACCTCTGACTGGAAGTTTGCCTGGTACAAAGACAAAAATCCTCTAAATAAAGAAGGATCAACCCTGAACATCTCACCAGTTAAGGACAGTGATGAAGGAGAATATAGTTGCCAAGCCCAGCATACATCCAGACCAGTCAACTCCAGATTCAGCAACACAGAAAATCTAGATGTTTTTCGTGAGTTTTTATCCTCTATTATTATCTAAAATTTGCTTTAATGCTAGGAAAGAGACTGTGACCATTATTTAAATCATAGCATTGACTTAAACTTTAGACATATTGTTTAAAGCTCTGTATCTTGGATTCCTCCAAGATTCAGTTATAGGTTTTTAGTAACTTTTTTTAATCTCTACAGCTACTATCGGGTGGTTTCATCAGCAGCATCAATATTTATCCCTATGCTGATGGCACACTCTGTGTAGTGCTGTCTCCCAAATGACCAGTGATAGTAAGGGATGGAGGGCAGCTAATTTTTTTCTGCTCTTCCAATGCAAAACTGAAGTTTTTGTTACTGGCACATACACTGAGACAGAAACTCACAACACAACTTATAGGACTGCCAATAAATAAAAAAAAACTATAGCTCCATTACAGGGACTTCAATATTAAACCACAAGGATGCTGAGAAACAAGCAAGCATCAGGCCAAATTTAGAATAGACTTTAAAGTGCCCTTATGTTCTTAGTCCACCCCACATATCGGATTAGATGTTATCCTTCAGGCTCCCCAGGCCCTTCAGGTCTTCTAGAAAGGGTCTCCTGTTGGTCCGTTAAGGGAGAACCAAGGAGGAGTTTTGCTCCTAACAGGGCTCTCTCTTGTGGGAAATCCTCCCTGAAAACCTCAGGGAAGATGACACTGTGGAGGTTTTAAAACAAACCATTCAGCCTGGCTTTTTATTTAAGTTAAATGTTTATTACTGATTTATGAGAAAAGATTTTTATTTCAAATTTATTGATTTACCATTTTAGCAAGTATCTAATATCCATTTGATTGCGTTGCAATTTGTCTGTTTTTAGATTTCACTGCACATATTACAATCACTGTATTCCCCGTTTACTATTTATATTTCAATTTAGTGGAATTTTAGTGTATTTATATATATATTTTTAAATATAATCCATGTTTACGCAGTCCCTGATCCACTAAAACAAGTATTTATGTTTTTCAGTGCTCCTATATTAAGAGCCGGTTTTAAAACACTTCCTTTTCTTTGTTCTTTCCAAATAGCAAACAATCCAAAGCCTTCTCTAACTAAAAGTCCAGGCTTTAACAAATTCTATCCAAAAGAATCGATCAACTTCACCTGCAATGTCGACATGTCCTCTGAATGGACATATGAGTGGTATCAGAATGGGAGTAAAATTCCTGAATCCAGCAGTGGGAACTATTATAAAGCCTCTGTGGATCATTCCAGCAGCGGAGAGTACCAATGCAAAGTCAAGAGAGGCGAACGCCCAAAATACACAAGTGATAGTGTATCAGTACAAGTCGCGGGTAAGCTATGTATGCTCAGTCTGTGGTGGGGGTAGACCTACTCCAAGTAGTATCATGATTTCACCAATAATTTTCTACACGCTGGTGATTACATGAGTTTGTCTAACCTTTAATCGGAAAAATGTCTTTGTGGATGCACACTTTCAGAACCCCCAACTCCGACTCTAAAGCTGGAGTCACGCTGGTTAGAGGTGTTTACAACTGAAGTGTTAAACTTTACATGTGAAGTGGCCAGCACCGACTGGACGTTTATCTGGTACAGAGATGAGAAGGCGCTGGGAACAGAGGGCCCATCCCTCGTGATCCCTTCTGTCACAGCAGATGATCGAGGAAAATACACCTGCAAGGCTCAGCTGAAAAACAGAGGAGTCATATCTAAACCAAGTGACCCAATAGCAATCACTGTGCATGGTAAGTTTCATGTTTTAATCTTTTGTTAATTTTCCAGTGTTCCAGAAATCATGAACATCCTACAATTTGTGACTTTTAAAATAAGCTGGACATTACTGACAGTGCAGTTGATAATAGGACAATGGGAAAGTCAGCTGCAGACAGTGTCTTTGAGATGCCTAAACAACTGTGGCTCAACAGCTGGTATTTGAAAGCTTCAAAAATCCAAAAAAAAAAATGTACTGTATACACTAAGTCCTACAAGAGATAGATAACAACTTCTTACAAGTGGATAAAAACAAGATATTGGTATAATACAGACTTACAAAACCCTACAGGATTTGCATCCAGACAGATCACAATTTAACATACTTTGAATAAATATGCTTCTCTGTTAAAGGGAACACTACTAGTTCCTCATATTATATTCCGCTTCAACCGTTGTTTGCAGTTTATCAGACGAGCTTTGTTTTAGCTTTTTATCTTTAAGCTTTAACATGAATGTGCATGAAAAATATGTTACAATGTTAGGTGAAACTCAGTGTTTTTCATTTGCTTTAACAACTAAAAAATAACCGTATCAGAGATGAAGTAAAAGCTTTTCTCAGGCTTTCGGTAAATGGGGTTGTTAAAAAAAGTATGTGTTACTGATATCTCTTAGGAGTGAGATTTCCTGGTTGCATGGTCAGTATACAGCTGAAACTAAATATTTATATACACTTTATAAAAAGACTCAACCAGGTATTCTCACGGTCTGAAATTAAATCAAGCTCAACCTTTACTGGTTTAGATCAGTTGAGATTAATTTTTAAAACGTCAAAATAATAATTTTCTTGTGTGTTTTTTCTATTTTAGAAGTTTACTTACACACAGGTTAATATGCCTTTAAACTAAGCCCAGATAAGGAAGTCACTCACAATATTTGAGCTACGTGAAGGATATCTGTGGAAGGCAACCTCTGAAACACAGCTTGTTTGTGTGGAATGATGGAGAAATCAAAGGCTATCGGGCAACATAGCAGGAAGACATTTGTAGACCTCCACAAATCTGGTTCAGTTTCCAAATGCCTGAAGGCGCCATATTCATCTGTTGAAATGATTATATGCAGGTATGAACAGCATGGCAATGAACAGTCATTGCAGCTTCCCATAATTAGAAAAAGATAGCTTTGTTGCATCAGAGATTATTGTCTTTTCGTACCAAATATGGGTATCAACCTCAGAAAAGACAAAGAGAAGAGTGTGAAAAGGCTGGCTACAGCTAGAAGTATAGTGTCATTATCCACAGTGACATGGTCTGAAAGACACCTCATCAAGGACGAAGCCAGGACTCAAAAAGCTACGTACAAAGCATGATTACATCTAGGAAAAGCATTTAGTATCAAAGATCTTACCTTTTGGAGACATGTCCTGTGGTCTGAAACGTACATGAAAGCATTAGGCCAAAATGATCTACGATCAATGATCAGGAAAACAAAAAACCTCCAAATAGGCCCTCAAATGAAAAATGGAAAACCCCAAACATGGCACCAAATTACAGTAGTTACCAGTGGCCCTGGTCTTGGTCTCGAAGGAAAGAGCAGAGTGACCTGTAAACCTGACTCATTTACACCAGTTCTGTCAGGAGCAATGGGTCACAATTGCAGCAAAGTGTTGTGAGAAGATTGTGGGAGGGACACTCAAAACGTTTTATCCTAGTGAAACAGTTTAATGGCCATTCTACCAAATACAAAGGAAATGTGTGTAAACTTCTACATTTTAAGGTTGTCAGTTTTTGCTTTGTGGTTTGTGAACCGGAGGACAGGCAAAAGTTCGGAAGACGCATGATCAATGAAGGTGATTTATTAAATAGTAAAATAACAAAGCTTACAGGCGGGCAGGTGCAAATCAGAACCAGGAACACGACAAGGTGGAGACCGGAACCGGGATAGCATAACAGAGAACCTGATAATGAGTGTGACTGAACTGGCTGAATAAATAGAGGAGGAGGCCGAAGTAAAGGCAGGTGGAGCAATTGAAATGTAATTAGGCTGAGAGAGAAAGAGAGAGAGAGAGAGAGAGAGAGAGAGAGAGAGAGAGAGAGAGAGAGAGAGAGAGAGAGAGAGAGAGAGAGAGAGAGACAGAGATCTGGGCCCCGTTTCAGAAACAACGGCTGATCTACCCTGAGTGGAAAACAGCTACTCTGAGTAGTTCTACCTCACCATGTCCTGCTCAGCGTTTTCGGTTTCAGAACAGGTCATATAAATCACGTAACTAAACTCAGCGTCCAATCAACCCTGAGTTGAGCACAAGCATGAAAGACGCCCTTATCAATGGAACGCAGATAACGTGAATCACCAGGGCAATGGCAGGAAATAAGAAGCCTGGAAGTGCACATTTCCCACGAGTGGAAACATTTAATCATGGTCTGATCAGCCTCTTCCGACAGAGATTTCTGTGGAGTATTTGAGCTCCAGCATACAGGCTCCTCCAGAAAAAGACACATGTTTCCCCACACGTTGTTCAGACCTCAGCTTAAAAGTAGAAAAAACTCCGGGTTAGCCCAAACATCTCGGGTTTGGTATCATGGTTGTTTCACTGAGTAATTTGTTGCCATAATTTGACTCAGGTTAAAGGCCAAGGTATGCAGAAATTTATCCAAGAAATTACTCTGAACATCCACTAACGCAGCTTTCTGAAATGACCTCCTGACAGAGACAGGAGGAAAGCAGAACCAAACAGGAAAACATGGTGAATGAACAGATAACACCAAATAAACTAACTGAACTGAGGACAGGTAGGCATAAAAATAAGAATTCAAACCCCTGCTCCCACCACCTCAGTTGTTGTGTCCTTGAGCTACCCAGGGTAGCTGTGGCTACAATGTAGCTCAACACCATCAGTGTGTGAATGACCAAATGTACTGTAAGGTGCTTTGGGGTCCTCAGGCTTGATACAGTGCTACACAAGTGCAGGCCATTCTGTTAATTACTGTATAGACATAATTTTGGTGATGCTAACTGACCAAAATCAACTATACAGCATATGTTAACATCTGGTTGGCTTTTTTTTTTGAGTAGTAGTGGAAAACCTTGCTATATGTGCATACATAGGAGCACATTCTGACACAATGCTTTCTGAGCAAACAAAATCCCAGAGTACCCGTACAAGCTGAGCTCATATGAAATAAAGACATGGAACAGAAAAAGATAGCTAAACCACGCTAGCACCACATTATACCGTACACAGTGATTTCAGATAACTCCTTCTGAAAATACTGTGGTTTTTGTATTATTTTGTGTGGTGACCTGGACAGAACCCTAACAGTTAGACAGTATGTGTTTTTTTTAAGCTGCAGTAAGAGACACAAAATGGCGTAACGCACACCCACACCCTGCTCTCAGCCACACACAGAGTTTCTTGCTCCAAGGTGTGAAATAGCTTCCAAATGCCTTTTGGTGTTAAAGGGTTAGCACAACTTTAAGCATTTGTCCAAAACATATAATAAAGAATACAACCATGCTAACAATCACTTAAAGAGGTACATGCAAGCTCGTCTGTGCCAAAGTAGTAAGCATGCTTCACAAAAGTTTTGAACTATTAGAGTTTGCTAGCAGTTCAGGAGCATTACTTTTCCATTTGATCTGTTTTTCAGGCTATGTAGCTTTCTAGACATCTAACATGACACGAGAAAGGTTCAGTATTTACACACTTGAGGAAAACCTGAATATGACCTGTACTGAAATATTTCACTGCTTGTACAGTGTTAATTAATGCATTTAATGTCCGCTGGCAGCTCTTGGTCCAAAACAGCTGTCCAACACTCATAATACAAAACAAAGTATTGTAGGAAATTAAAGATGATACTGTCTACGCTTTTTACCTACTCAAGAATAAATAGGAATATTGTTAACTCAGAAATGGATCCAAAAGTGTGTGTAGTTTAAAAACAAGGAAAGTCTCACACCTTTGCCATATTAAAAGAGAGCATACAATTTCCTATCTTTAGGGGGTAGATTGTTTACTATTTTCTTATTACCGTAGATTTAATCCTTGTTCTCTAAAATAATAACAAGGATATGGGTCAGTCCTCTTTGATAATACGTGGCTGTATTTATCCGAGTTCAATGAATGGGTGTGCTCAAGTCTGTTTGTGAGTAAAAGTTACTGGATCTTTAGGCTCCAGGTTCTTATAATAGATTAGTGCTTGCTGTTATACTTAACATTTTTAATTTTGAGAAGAGTTGAAATTGTTGAGGGAGATTCTCAGCCTAAATTGTTACATTTTTAAGTGTCCATCTGCATCAACTGTGAATGCAGGCCAAATTTATATAATTCTTGAATTAAGATCACGAGCCACACAAATTACATTTTAGGCCTTCAAATGGCCTGCGGGCTGCACTTTTCACACCCTGGGCTTACATGGTCATGGGGAAGATGGCTGACTCAATAGCTGAGCAGCAGAAAGTGCATTGGCACCCTGCATGGAAAGGTTAAGGCACAAAAGTTCATTGGTAAGGAAGGTGGCTGTTCACAGAATGCTGGATCCAAGCATAATTAAGGGCAGTTAGTTGTAAAGAGGCCAAGCAATAGGAATAACTGCAGTCTTAAAAGGATTATCATTTATGGAGCAGTACACTAAAAGATTTTGCAGAAGATTTCAATTTCCAAGGCATATCCAGGCCAGGCTACAGTGGTTGCATTCCTTGTGTTAAACCCCTCATAAACAAGATATTTTAATATCAGAAGTATCTTACCTGGGCTGAGGAAAATAATTTTACTCAAAGATGTCCAAGTTTGACATGACAGTAAATTTTGTATTGTTTTTCTTTTTTTTTGGAAGTCAATGTCTCAGATTCTGGAGAAAGAGTGAGAAGGCACAGAGTCCATGTTGTTTGATCTCCAGATTTACAGAACCATATCATTTGGGTTTTATCAAGTCCAAAGTCACACAGCAGTCTAAATTTTAGAGCCCTCCCTATGCTGACAAGCTTTATGCAGATGCAGATTTTATTTTCCAGGAAGACTTCTCGCTGCCAAAAGAATCAATACCTGCTTTAAAACTTCAAAGAGAACCTAATGAACTTTGTCAAGAACAAGATGAGAAACACCAGACCCATAAATGCAGAAGAGCTGAAAGTCACTATTAAAGCAACCCGGGCTTTTTTAACACCTCAGTAGAGCCACAGGTGGATCACCTCCATTTCAGGCTACACTGATCCAGTAATGCAGATAAAAGAAACCCCGATCCATTACTGAGGACATACACTGTATGGCACATGGACATACTTTTCAGTAGGCTGACATTTTGTATTAAAATAATTTTTTACTGGTCTTATGTAATATTTTATTTTTCTGAGAGACTGAATTTGCATTTTCGTTAGCTGCACGCAATAATTGTCAAAAATTAGCAGAAGTTAATATTAAGAATATCACGTGCCTGAATTGAGTTAAAAAAAAACTTTGGTGATATTTTGACTTATTCAGGTGTGCTTGTATCAAAATCAGAATCAGAATCAGAATCAAGTTTATTGCCAAGTAGGTTTGCACTTACAAGGAATTTGACTTGGTGTTGATGGTGCAGACAGAACAAAATAGATATAATAGATGTATAACTAACACCTACGACAGGGTCTCAGTAATTTGTTCATTCTTTGTTAAGTATCTATCCAAACCTCCATTCAAGCAACTTATGCCCAAAAGTCATCATTTTGGCATATAGGTGTCTGTTGCTTTTGCAGTGAGTTTGTGGTACAATTGTGAAATTTTTCCTTTTTTTTCTCCCTCCTGAACAGAAAACAAGCCCACTCCCATGTTGACCAGAAGCTTAGACTTTCCTACAATGTACCCTGGAGAATCTATCAGCTTCACATGTACTGTTGATGTATCCACTGGATGGGAATATGAGTGGCATCATAATGGGAAGAGAGTCTCATCAATCACCATTAATACCTATAGAATAGATTCTGTGACTCACGCCAGCAGTGGAGAGTACCGATGCCTGGCTAAGAGAAGAACGCTGAGAACAGACGAGAGTGTCACTGCTTCCCTGAAAGTCTCTGGTAAGCACTTATTTCTACGTATTTCGTGTCACCAGACAGGCTGAGATTTTATGCATCCGGCAAAACCACTCTGTACACCTTCACATAAATGTTTGGTACCGCGTTAAGAAGCTGAAGTAAACATTTTATAACGAAACCTTCAAAATGAATCTTAGTTTGAAGATGTTGTTTGCGGCACGTTCTTGCAGACCCACCTACACCGATCCTGAAGCTGCTTAGCCCCTGGTTGGACGTTTTTGAAAAAGAGACCTTGAATTTTAGCTGCGAAGTGAGCAGTTCTGAGTGGACCTTCACCTGGCAAAGAGATGGAACTGAGCTCCAGGATAACTCCCGTCTGATACAAAATGAAAAAGGGTCGATTCTCAACATCCCAGCTGTCAGACTGAACGATAAGGGGCTTTACACCTGCAAAGCTCACCTTAAACACAGAAGTGTTAGCTCTGACTTCAGCAACTCAGCTAATGTGTTAGTTTATGGTAAGGTTTCATGCATTTATAAAAAACATAACAGATCAAACTTTACATTAAAAAGATAAATAATGGGTCATGTGTTTTTCTACACTGGATCCTTTTTTACATTAGAAACAACTATATTTGTAAAAGTTCTTTGGGCTTCTTCTTTCATTTAAAAAAAAGCCACCATTTCTTTTGTTGATTAGGGGTAACACGTTCTGAATAACCTTTTTTTTTTTCAGAAAGCTTACCAATACCCAGAGTAAGACAAGATCCTGTTTTTGACCCAATGTACCCTGGAGAAACTGTGAAATTACTTTGCGAAGTAGATGTTTCCTCTGGCTGGAGTTATGATTGGTACAAAGATGGAACCAATCTCCACAAAACCGACAAAAACATCACCATCATCCTGAAACTTTCTGATAAAGGAAGATATTCTTGCACAGCCAGAAGAGGTGAAAAAACCTTGACAGGACACAGTCAAGACGTAACACTAAACGTTCAAGGTAAGTCGAAAGAAGTGAAGGTGCCTTTGTTTGTGTTGTTTGTTTGTCGGGAGAACTAAGTTGTCATTTTAAGTTTTCTTTTACTACTACTCAGAACCCTAAAGGCTGTTTGAGCTTCAGGGAAGCAGAAAGCTTCTGCTTTTCTTAATATGTTGCAACAGGATGTTGTGGTGTGAGCATAATTCTTAGAGGAACGCCTCATTGTGGGCCGTGTGCGTATGTAGGTGGAGCTCTTTGGGAAAGATGAGGTGATGTGTATTCAGCCTAGAAGTGACAGAAGTTAAATAATAGAAAAGGAAATGGTAAAACATACAATGGTGGGTGAGAATGTCTAAAGAAGGAAGATAAGGGATAGATCATAATATGATGCAATAGTATAAACATGTTGATAAAAACAAAATAGGGTTTCTGTTGGTTTCATAGGGCGAGATAGCTTTCAAAACCCCAATTATTTTGAACCAAGACTGACAGCTCCCTCCATAAAACGTTACCTAACCCTTTTTTCCAGTCTGACAGGAAATCAGACTAAGCTTTTCGTTTTCAGTTTGCCAAAATAATGTTTGTTTGCCAAATACCAAAGTAATTCAGAAGCTTATGTTTCCTAAATGGCCTTTGCTGTCCTCACACCTCTTGCCAAATCCCCCCCCACCCCCACCCCCAAAAAATAGTAATCTTAGCCTATGTAAATGTCAGACTTTAGAGAGAGTAGACCCTGACTGACCTAAAACAGGAAATGTTAATTTGGATTTAATGTCAGAGATTGAGAAGGAAATGAGATGCTAGCCTTTTAAAGTAACTAAATATAACTTCAGCTATCTCAGTCACTTTGAAAGTGATACGTAACCCGCTAGAACCAGTTAAATTCATGGTTTTCAACTCTAGCGTTCGAAACCAATCCTTTTTGCACTAAGATTAAAATGCTTGAATTGAAACTATACAGTATGCTTTTAAAGGTTTTAGCAAACTATTTTGAATACTCTACAATTTTCTAAGCATACTATGAACATGTTAAAGCAGAAACTAGTTTGTTGTCGAAAGAAGAACCAATATATGTGCAAATTCCCCTGCAACTAAATATAATTTAAAACCTTCAATGGAGAAAATTGAGATGATTAAATCTAAGAGGTCTCTATCCACACTCAAAAAAGTGAACCAGAGCAGTTGTCCCCTTTGTGTTAGCATTTTCATTCCCAGTCAACACCAGTTAAAGGTGATTTCAAAAAAAGTTCATAGGGTTCATCTATATTTTTAGATAGACCCTATGAATTACACCGATTAAACTATAAAAGACCAGTTAACCTCTCAAGATTTGAGAATTCTGGTCCAAAGAGGAGCTTTTAGACACCTGAAAAAAGACGGAAAAAAT
This sequence comes from Fundulus diaphanus, assembly GCA_037039145.1. NCBI lineage: Eukaryota > Metazoa > Chordata > Actinopteri > Cyprinodontiformes > Fundulidae > Fundulus > Fundulus diaphanus. The sequence continues at coordinate 31,834,701 of CM073129.1, read as the reverse complement.
AGCTCCTCTTCAAACATTGATCAGCTGTAAACTTAATTTACAGGTCTGTCAGGAGAAAGAAAAAAATATATTTTTGAAGAGAAACAGATCATTTTTAGATATCAAAAAGCTTGTTTGATCTACAATTCTCAGATCTTAAGAGCTTAAAGGTGTTTGTTGGGTTAAATGAAACTTTTCTTCCAAACATTGCATAATTGTTTAACCTAACAAACACCTTTTTTATGTGTTAACTGGAAATGAAATGTTTACATTGGGTGGACAACCGGTTCCCTTGTTTGGGTGCAAGTAATATTATTTACATTAGACTGTTGAAATTATAATTTCTAACATGACATTTGCCAATGAGGATTGCGGAAGAATGTGCTCACATCTTAAATGGGAGAACAAGTCCCTGTAATCTGTGATAACGTTTGATGATTTATTTGAAAAGTCATTAATTTGATTAATCGCTTCAGGAAGCTTTTTCCTCTCCTGAAAAGGTGAAGAAAAACTCATTGCATTCTGTGGGCGGATTTTCAATTGTCACGCTACCATGGCTTTTCTTTCCAGGACGGAAGTAGCAAGCGTTAGTAGCTCTGAATAGTTGCATTTTTTTATCACTTCAATTTTATTGCTGTCTTTACTCAGTTTATACATTGCAATGGAAAAAAATTACTGAGCAACAGCTTGGGGAAAATTGCATTTAAAAAAATAGGTTACACTTCTTTTTGCTGGACCACCACAAACAGGATGCCAGTAATGGTTAACATGTCTCTCTCTCTTTAGAAACTCCTGTCCCCTTACTGAAGCAAAAGACCCAATGGCTGGATGTGTTCCCCTCTGAGGCAGTGGAGCTGAGCTGTATGATGGAGGAAAGCTCTGGCTGGAATTTCACATGGTACCAAAATACAAAGGGCGTTCCCAAAGACAATGTTATTATTAGTGACATGGGAGACACTCTTTCCATCACTCATGCTTCAACCGTGCACCGTGGAAGCTACTGCTGCTCAGGAACACTGGATGACAGGCGTGTTAGCAGCAATCGCAGCTCTGAAGTCACACTTGATGTCTATGGTGAGATGTTTGCTGTTAAAGTCACTTTTAATGTCATTATGTGAGAAGCTATTAAAAAGGGAATTTGGCAGGCAAGAGGGGCAATTTAAAGGAAAATTATTAACATAATTTTAAATAGCTATTTTTGTCATAAACCACTTCGATCATCAGCATCTAACCACATAAAGCAGTGTTGAGATGTATGCTTTCCACTGGTGAAAGCTAGTGCTTTGTAAAAGTATTAATATCCCATGAACATGTGCTCATTATATCCTGTTATACAACAGACTTTTGTGTATTTTATTTGGGTTTTTTTTGTAATTGACCTGCACAAAGTCTGTTATTACAAATGTAAACAAAAGGATACGTGGTTTTTAAGTTTGTTTGGGGGTTTTTTTTGGTTTTTTTTACAAAATAAAAACTAGGAATTGTTGTATGTATTTGTGTTGAGCCCACTTTACCCTGATACCACCAAATAAAATCCTGTGCATCTCAGAAGGCACCTCATTAGTAAACAAGAACCACTGGTGTGTAATTTAATCTCAGAATAAATGCAGATGTTCTTTGAAGCGCTCACAAATTTGTCAAAAAAACTTGGCAAGCAAAAAAAAATTATTAAAACTAAGGATCATGGCCGACAGGTCGGGGTTATAGTTTAGGAGAATTTCAGAGCAAGGTTAGGTTATCAAAATACACCCAATGTTTACAATATCTCATGGCGCACTGTTCAGCCTATCGTCTGCAAATGGAAAGGCATGATAAAGTCAATTTTTCCACTAGTCATGTAGGGAACAAGGCAAACATAGGGAAGAATGTGCTCTGGTTAGCGACACAAAAAAAGCTGAAATTGCTGGCCTAGATGCAGGTGGAAAACTAACAATGAACGCACCGTAGAGAAGTATAGTGGAAGCAGAATCTACTGTGGGATTACCTTTCTTTAGCAAGGGGGGTGGGGGTTAAGTTAATGGGAAGTTGGATGGAACTACATACAGGAAAATATAGAAGAGACGTAAGTTTAATGGTGATCATAGATTTATAGCCCATAGTTTGATGTATGATGAAAGCTCAGTTGAAATCAAAGCCAAATTCAATTGAGAATTAGTGGCAAGACTTGAAAATTGATGTTCTTAGATTCTCTCCAGCTTCTGTGACTATGTGTTAAGATATACATACCTTAAATGACTTGCATCTGTGTTGTACAGATTCTGAAATTCTGGTTGTGGACATTATTGACTCAGGGGCGCCAAATACAATTGCATGCTACATTTTCATACTTTTATTTTAAAAATTTTGAATACCATAATTATTTTCCTTCCATTTTCTTATATTTTACTTAGGGTTGTAAACTAATGTAAATGTATTACTATAAAGTACTCACACTTCTATGCAGGTTATTCCCCCTGCTATTTTACATCTTCTTTGCTATTGTTGTCTACTTTCAGAAAGCAAACCAACAGTCACACTGCTGCAAAGTCCCAGTGACAGTTTGATGCACACCGGTGATGAGATCTCTTTCGCCTGTCACATCAATGTCTCCTCTGGGTGGAAGTACCAGTGGTACAAAGATAATGACTCTCCTCTATCATCTGGAATCGTTCACAACATCAGTTCTGCTAAGACGTCAGATAGTGGATCTTATCGATGCAAAGTTAGCCGAGGAGAAGAACCAAAGATTTTTGAAACAGAAAGTCAGGCTGTCCAACTTAAAATTGCAGGTGTGTTTTATTCTTGATTAATTAGCTTATTGTGTTGTTAAACTTTTTATATCACAGTTATGACTATATGTTGCAGAGCGCCCAAAGGCAAATATAATCCTGTTAACTGGCTGGTCGGAGGTCTTTTCCACTGACAGCTTAGTGCTAAATTGTGAAGTGATGGACAACTCGGACAACTCGTGGAACTACACTTGGTAATAAATCAGTAAATCTGTTTTGCATTTATTGTTACCATTCGGAAATGCATTTCCATTTTAATGAATTCTCTAAAACAATTAAAACAGGTTTAAAGAGGGCAAAGAACTCCCTCTACCGCCCTCACAGAAACATAAGGTCACGCCTCAGGATGACCCAGAGCAGAGCTTCTACACCTGCCGGGGCATTCGCGATGGGAGACCCCATTATTCAAAAGACAGTGACTCCTACAGAACCAAGAACCTCCGTGAGTAAACCTGAGTCATCAGCTTTTACCATGTAAATATTTGTTTCCTTATTCTTTAATGTACTGTTTGTTTGTTTTTTTTATATATAATTTGTAGTTCTAAAGAGGAGGATCCTGCTTTCCATCTCCGGATGTCTTTTCTTTGGTATCATAGCTGTTTTCATTGGATGCATTGCCCTGAGAATCTTCCGCAAACCAGGTTTGCTTGCTTTTTTTTAAGTGTACAATTTCTTAATGTCCAGTTTGAAGGGTTAACTATCACAAGTTCCCTTTAGCCTAAAGTGCACATATCATACTTAAGTGCCAACAACATTTAAACATTATTCAAAGTATGTACCATAAATCAAGCATTCTGTTGGTTTTCAAAGATGTTGCATATGTACTGGTTACAGCTGTTTGGAGAATTGTGAGTGCTGACACCCGTGCATATCACAGTAATAATGCTGGTCAGAGCTGGAGCAAAATAATATAAATTTCAAAGTTGCCAGAATTCCAGTGTTTGGAATTACAATTGTTTAGTTGTTTTCCCTATGTGGAGAATTACAGACAGACTGGCCTCATTGCAGCGTGCTTTTAAGTCCCTCCATCCGTTTTGTTACGTCTCCAAGCAACTGCTCTTAGACAGCATTTTGCCTCACTTCCTCCACCTCACTCGACAAATCTTACAATTATGAAGTCACGCTGGATATTTTGCTATCACTACTTTACTCCTGGGTGAACATTATGTTATGTATGGATGCGAGTCTGGATCCCCAAATGTATTGCCATCCTTCTCTAGCAACATTTGGTTTTATTCATTGGTTTGCATTATTTATTTTATTTGTATTTCTCAATTTCTGTCATAAAGCAATTAGCATCATGAGCTACAAGACTACACTAAAAAGAAGAATATGTACAAATGGTTGTATGAGCTCATTGAAAAGGTCAGGTTGCAAATTTTATGTTTAGTCAAAACTTTTTAAGCAATGCATCACCAGCATAGCTGATGATAATGTCCAAAGGCAAGTTCAAGCATATATCTGGCGACTTGTTCTGTTCAAATTTGACTAACCAAAGCCGCTAGTACTTCTGTTAACTTTCGGTTATTGTCTTGCAGTTGCTGCAGATGAAAAGCAAGTGGAGGACAATCTGTTTCTCACCATGGCTCAGCTAAAGGACAGAAATGGTAGGCAAAACCAACTTCGTGTGGTTTTGTGGGTGTGGATGCGCTTTTCTGAGAGTGCTGCACACTGCCCAGCCTGTGATTCAGTTCAACGTTACTCTTGACATGTTTCTTATACCACCACCTCACATACGGTGATAAAGTTTGTCTTACTGCAATGTGTGCTTGAAATGTTTAGGTTTAAATTCCTTCCCATTTTCTGCTGCAGATGCACCTTGTCCTCTTGTTGAATACATCACCGATACAGATCTGAATCCACCCAGCAAAGGTAAAATAAATAAACAACTTTAAAAAGTGTTTCACCAAATATAATTGAAAGTATGAAAATGAGCACATAGTGAAAAGGGAGGCTAAAGTTTTTTTAGAACAAGTTTTAAATGTCATTTTAAATGAAAACCTTTTTTAATTTGGTGTGTAGAAGGGGAGGAAAATCCCACAAGCTGCAGTGAAACAACTCCACTCCCGATTACTTCGCCGGAGGAGCAAGGTATTCCTTTCAAACTACAGTACAACTCTAACAAGGATAATTATAATGTGCCATACACAAAACATTACTGACCCGTTTTTATGCATCTTGGTTTTTAGCTGTGACAACCAACGGCAAAGAGACAACAGAAAATGGTAGCTCAATGGTTTCCTTTCTACACTGAATTACCAGAGATGACCCCAACGTTGTTTTGCTTGCCACAAACCACAACACGTTGGTCACTGGAGGGCACATGTATATGAGAGAGAACTGTGCTGTTGCTGGGGACCACAGTAAACCTTTTTATGTTGCTTGTTCAGCTCAACTTAAAGTCCCTTGTCATGACTTTCGGGTCAGCAAACTTGTGATTTGTCTGTATTACTTGAAAAAGTGTAAGTTATTCCTGCAATTATGTGTTTTTTTTAATGGCCTGCACTTTCAGATTTGGCTAATGGAACTCTGTATTGATATGTTTTGGATGAATACCCTTGTAAAACACATTTAATGTAGAGTTGTAAATATTTTTAGTACATCATTGCGTATCTTTCAGTTTGCCTTTCAGTTCTCCAAACAGACACCAGATGTCAGTATAACTTCTTCCAGTTTTGTTTTTAATGTTTCAAACAGTTAATGACTGAATGTAATTGCTTTGCTCTTTAAAATGCGACAAGTTGCATAATGTTTGAGATATTTATCTACAAATTGTGTGCCTTCATGTATTTTTTTTTTTTTTTTTACAAATAAAAAGTATAAAATGTTGCCGCAAGTGATCATTCAGTTTAAAATTGATCTGCAATATCAGATGTGACAGCAAAAAAAAGAAAAAAAAAAAAGAAAAAAAAAAAAGACTGTGATCATTTCACACGCAGGCTGCTTTGTGGTTCAGTCAGAACGGACCTGCAACAGTAAAAAGACAGAAAAGCCACATGAAGTTATTATCCAAATAAACCTTTAATACAATAAAATGCCATGACCCTTGAGGGACTCACATCTACTTGAGGATATCGGTCAGTTTCTCAACGTAGTACTCATAGTTCTCCTGGCAATCCTCCCATGGTGTAAAGGTCTCACCCTCCTGTTCCACATACATTTCCCAAACATGCAGGAAGTCAATGGGCTTCATCATCCGCAGCTTGCAGCCGGCCTGCACCAGAGCCTTCAGGCCTTCCACTATCTCCGGCTCCTCCCATTCAAAGAGACGGGAGCAGAAAACGGAGAGACGAAGCTTCTTGCGCTGCTGGAGGATGTTGGCCAGCTTGACTGCACAAGCTGCACAGGGACTGGATGATACGTACCATGTCACGTCATATTCCATGGAGGGGTTTGGGAGAACCTAAAAAAAGTATGCAGATCAAGTGATTTTGAGGCCATAATGATAGAAAAAAAATTGACATGATTTGATATCAAGGTAAAGTGACTGTTTTGTTTGACGGTAAGAGGAAAAGAATACTAGAAACATTGAGATAATTAAATTTCCACTATTGTATGGTTCAGTCTTCACTAGTTCAAGGCGAGATCCCTTTTTACTAAAGTATCTAGTGAGACAACCACTTACTTTATTTCTATTAATAGTGTAAATTCCAGGTGTGGTGGGAGGGGTATAACATCAGGTGCCCAGTGAATACTCCTGTGCCCAAGTTTATCTATTCATTCATTTAGTGATTTATTACGCACTTTGAAAGCTCCAAATACAAAGACTAAAGTGCATAACAATAATTGATGACCCTCAAAAGGCAAAATAACATAAAAGCTTTTCTGAATAAATGCATCTTTAATTTGCTGTTTAAAATGCCCAGTTTGAAGATGGCACAAAGGTCCAGAGAAAGGTGCCTCCACGGAGGCATATAAATATATTCTAAAATAAATAGGAACTCAGCTTAAAGCATATAAAACTAGGGTGATATGCACACAATGGGAGGTGTTAGTTAAAAGATGGTCAGATGCATTCTGGACAAGATGAAAATGATTTAGGTTCGACAGTGAGACACTGGCATAGAGAGCATTAGTCGAGTCTGGAAGGTAATAAAAGCATAAAATGCCTTCTCCAGGTCAGGATGATTTAAAATAGGCTTAACTTTGACCAAAAGACACTGCTGAAAAAAGCTTGTCCTCCTGACCACAGAGTTACTTTGATTTTTAACGTAAAAACCTTATCAAACACGAATTCAAAATTTTTAGCAGTGTTCCTTAGTTTAAAAATCATAGCGCTAGCATCTGAAGTGACGCTGCTGCCAAATAAAACACTTTTTTTAATTTAATTTAATAATAAAATATCCTGGCCTAACCACTGTTTGACAGCCATAATGCAATCCAGTAGATAATGGAAAGCAATGATGAAACCTAGCTTCAGTAGAAGGTAGAAGCCAGTAGCTCTGTAGACCATCTGCATAGCAGTGGAGCGATACCTGGTGCTGAGATATAATAGCACCAAGTCGCAGCATATCAAGTGAAAGTAGAAGAGGGCCAAGAATGGAGCCTTGCTGGATCCCACATAAAAGAAGAGCACAAGAAAAGTTAAAATTATTATTCATGACAGAGATGGTTCTACCTGTCAGACAAGAGGCAAACCACTTCTGTCCTGTGCAAAGGTTACTGACAAATTGGTTCCATCATGACAAGAAAATAGAATGATCCACTGTGTCAAAGGCTGCTCTGAGGTCCAACAAAAGAAAAACCACAGCTACAGATGTAGCTTTATCATGAAGTACTTTTAATAAAGCTGTCTCTGAATTATGTGCTGATCTAATGTCAGACTGAATTTTCGAAGATAGCAATACTCTTTAAGAAAAGCTTGAAATAGAATAAAAAAAATATTGTTTTCTAAAACCTTGGAAAGAAATGATAAACACGCAAAGGCGCCATCATGTTTCTTCTCCTTCATCTCCATGCAAAATGAGAATATGTTTAAAAGGTTATTTTATTTCAGCACTTTAAGTTTAAAAGCAAAATGTATATTTATATATAGATTTAATGGACACACAGTGGATTGGGCCAAAAATCATCTATACTTTTTGCTATACCTTTGGCACATTTAAATTTAAAGAAATTTTCATTAAGCCAAAAGCTTAGTGTTAGTCATCAGAACACTGTACAAAAGGATCACACCTTTGAAAAAGATAACTTCTCTGTTTTATTAAAACTAAAATGATTTAAACCCTTCTCAGTAATCAGTGTAAAACTCTTCATTGGCATTACACCAGTCAAACCTTTCTGATAATTGCTGAACAGCTTTCTGTGTGTTTTCACTGGTATTTTGATGATTTATCTGTGCCAAAAAGCTTCCAGTCTTTGAGGTAGGAAAACTTGTCTTGTCTATACTGTTGGCTCTAGTGTCACTCATTTTCCTCTTCACAATACTTCCTTAAATTCTCTATTGGGTGTACTCATAAAGCTCAATTTCAGAGGGAGGCATGAAGTGCCCTAAAGTTTCTCAGCAGACAACTATGCTCACTTCAGAACAACATCAGCAGATGACTTGGCTTCAGAAATCCTCACTGACTGTTGAAACTTCCCACTGGACCTCAAGGACCTTGGATTCTGTTTCTCTCTCCTCTTCATCCAGGATCTGGTACTTAAACTTCCAAATGACATGCAAAACAAGACCCTGGACCACTGACAACAACTGAGTCTCTTTTCTCTTTGGCATAGGTAGGTGCTAAAGAGAAAATAAGCCAATTTAAGCCAATGTACTGGATATGGCTGTATGTTGGTTCTTGAAGGGGACATATGATGCTTTTTAATGTCTTACTTTTTTACATTTAAATCAATCAGTTGTGGTCTATATTATGTGGAACCGCAATGCTTTGGTCTAAATTCCTCATTGTATTGTTGCCTCACAGTCCTTTTTACCCCGTTTCTGATGTGCATCTGAGACCAACTGGTTTTGGTGTGGTCCGCCCCCCTTCAGGTCGCAGAGAGTTTCACTCCACCCCATTCAGCCATCTTTAAACAATACCGTTGGGGGGGGAGTGGGGGGGGGGCAGTGTAATGAATTGTTTGGGTTAATACACCCAACAAACGAACATTTTCACTTATCCATTTGTAGCTATAATATATAATAAACATCTTTATTGTCATTGCAACAATGAAATTTGCTCTCTGCATTTAACCCATGCCTTGGGGAGCAGTGGGCTGCCACTGTAAGGCGCCCAGGGAGCAATCTGGGGTTAAAGGTCTTGCTTAGGGACCCAGAGTGGCAATCTGTGGAAATTGAACCCAGAACCTCTGGGATACAAGTGCAATGCTCTAACCACTAGGGCACCACTCCCCCTTAGGTTGGATTACAAAATCGAGACAAAAAAAATTTAATTGGCACATTCGTGAAAATTGGTAAGAAGGAAGTCCATGAGCTTATGTAGCAGCTCTACGGCAAAAATACTGTAGTTGTTCAAAAATAATATAGAGAATGGAGAAAACTGAACAACTTGGAATATATGACCCAAACAGAATATACAGATATGCCAATGTACTGGACAAACTACATTCTTGTTGTCTGCACTCCCAGAGACTCCAAGTATGCAACAAAATATATTTATGGACTAAAAAAGTGTATTTTGCATATGTCATCTCTAAAGAACTGACTCCAGCTGCAGTTCAAACATTGCGATTCTCCGCCGAACTCTTAAATGGCCTTTGCTGCCCAATTATCTCTAGGATGTTGTTATAGTTGCTATTTGTTCACACATTTTCTTCCAGACGTTTTCCCCTCCACTTAGCTTCAGACAGCTGTCAATTCTGCAATCTTACTTCTTGTAGTTCATAGCATAACATTTTTGCATCAAAATCTAGTTTGTATTAGGTTTATGTGAGCTTCAAATTTAATAAGAAAACTAATTTAGAGTTTTTATTAAGCCTTGTTTATCTTTTAAAAGTAAAAACAGGTATTAAACATGATTTTCATTAGGCTCACATTTCTTTAAAAACATAATTTTATGGTCTGATGTAATTCTCTAATCTTAAATGTTGTGTTTTCATTAGCTATACGTGGATAATCATCATTGTGAGAATAAACAGAAATAAAGGCCTGAACACATCAGTCTGTGCGTAATTAATCTATATAATGTGATCCACTCAGTGAAATTAACATTTCAGTAATGTTCTAATTAACTGAATATGACTGAATGTAACTGTATGTGGCACAGCATTATTTGGTGCGTATTCACACATGTACACCTTTATGAATCTACTAACATCTAGACAAGGCACTGTGGCCTGGCCTCCAGTTAGCTAAGAGATAAAGAAAAAAGGATGCTAAATGTCACAAAAAGAGATCTACTTTAAATGCTTTGCACAGGTGTGGGCGGATCGTTTTATGGTCTTGGATTACAGTGTTTCCTAAATTAGAATGGGAGGCAGACCATTCAGCTATCAGATTCCCATTTTTGTGACACTAACGCAGATCTTGACATTAGGAGGTAGGCGGTCTCTCTAACTTTACACTCACAACTATCCCAGTTGAAAATGTAATATTTTGACCTGTTCAGATGACATTGAGTCCTCCTTAATGCTGCTTTGTGCTCTAGCTGCTAGCATTTCTCACATTCAAAGCACCTTTGCTCGCCTGATTTACATTCATGTATTTGGCATTACAGTCGGAATGAACCAAATTGTGTGCTTTTCTGCACTATTGCTTTTGTGTTTGTGCTGAGTCCTCTCAAATGATCAACCAGTTGACAAAACGTTTTGAGTCCTGTGTTCTTCTATTAAAAGGAGATCCTTTCCCTCCCTGTACACTGTGAAGTCAGAGAATTAAATAAAATACAGACTGGATTTAAATTACTTCCAGTGTGTTTATCTTGTCAGCATTACTAACATTGGAATTTAACATGTATATTTAGACAAGATGAGATTATACTGAAATGGACTGAATGAAAACTAAACTAGATTGGATTGAATCAGAGTCGGAGATTGAATTACACAGAATTGGATTAAATTAAATTGGATTATTTTTAATATGTATTCATATTTGCTTTCACTTTTAAGAGCCCTGAGCTGACTTCTCCTGAGAAATGATGCTTTTTTTAAACAAGACTGATTTGAATTAGTTTTCAGTTTGCGGCACATGGACGCCTTGATGTCAGAAGTAGGAATGGATTAACATTTAAATTTAAGATTGAAAAATGATCCCAAAAATAGCCTAAAAAAACAGCTGCATATGTATCATAAACAAATAACAGCCAAATGGGTTATGTTGACAAGACCCAAGTGGTAGTGCTTAATTATCACTGAACATATCTGGATGAAAAACAAAACAATGTGACTGCCTCAGAATCTTGTAGACATGTTTGAGGACCATTTGCAAAATACACTTAAACAGTATAAAAATTAGCATAATAAAATTTGCCCACGGGTTTGTTAAGCAGCAAAAACAAAATTCATTTTTGGATTTTTTTTTTTTTGTCATTTAAATCCTCACTTGACACAAAAATGTAATTAAAATAAGACAAAATATTTTCTTTCCTTAATATATCAAATACATTTGTTAATTTTCTTTTCCACCTTTTGGTTATCGGGTCATCTCGTTCAGCCTCTCGGAGCCACCTTTTTTCATTCTCTCCACCTCTGCAAGGCTAAAAGTCTATGAGAATTTTTTTATCACCTGTTGAAAGAAGGCCTCCTCAGCGTGGGCGGTGGCATGTTCATCCTCCATGTAGCCTTTGAGAGGCTCGACGCTGCCTCCTGCTGAGTCCACTCTAAAACACAGGAATGTTTTGTTCCTGCCTGATGAATACTCCACATTCCTGAACTGAAACTTGAAGTAGAACGGGCTCATCCGCTCCCTGATGGATAGAGACAGTAAGAGTTTCCCTCAAATCAAACAATGTACGTGTTTGCTCAACAAAGAATTCACAAACCACTTGTGCACAATCATGCTGGTTCTTTCTCTCTATCAGGGATAAATCACAGTTTAAGGTCATCCAGTAAATGTCTTTTTGTTATAAACTATCAACTCTGGATCAACTCTTGCTTCTTATGGTTTTAGTCAGATCAGTTTCCACAGTGTAGCTTTTAAAACCAACTCAAAACATTCTTATGTTCTTAAGCTTTTAGTTAGGCTTATGTGTTTGATTATTGAAATGTTTATCCTCTTTGCTATTTAACTACTGTTTTTCTTCCATTTCCTGGTGTTATGGGATCTAACTTCTGTGTGCTGTCTTAAATATCTATGTAGTTGTGTTTTATTGGTTTGAATTGTTTTTAATGCTGTACGTCTCTTTGGTCGCTTTTATTTCTATTTTTACATGTCCTTTCTTGCACATTAAGTCTACGATTGTCATTTAAATGCACTTCATAAATAAATATGACTTCACTTGAGATCGCTCCTTATATTGTCTCATGACTTCAATAAGTGTTTCTATCAATAAGTGTCTGATCTGAATGGTGAGTGTCACATTTTCATTTGCTTTGCTTCACTAATCTTTTATTATGATGCACACAAAGAGCCGGATGGATCCCATTTAGATCTCCTACAGCTTTGATAATAAAATGCTTCAAACAAAAGAGATTTGGGGAATAGAGGCTAGGTATAATGAAACAGACGGACCTGTTGTTTGAATGACTCATCTCTATTTTTACAGTTAGGAAGATAGACAGCAGGCACAAACCACTCATATTCCTCCTCGCTAAAAATGTGTATTTCTAAACTAGTAATCAAAATATTTATTGGACAAATCTGGTGGGTAGGACACGCTGTATTTTTTTGGTGTTCTCATTAAATCTTACTCACCCCGTGACAATCTCAAAAGGAGGCAGCTCTATGGGCTGAAACTCTCCATTATCCTCACTGTTGTTGGCTGCTGCTCCTGCTGCCCCTTCGCTTTCCCCATTTGTCTTCTTCTCGTCTGTTTTCTGCGGCTCTGGGGTGTTCTCTTGCGTTTTACTATGTTTGTCCGGGTTCTTCACCGCCTTCTCTTTGGCCTTTTCCTTGTCCTTCTCCTCGTTCACTTTGGTTTCCGGCGTTTTCTCCTTCTTGCGAACCCCTAACCGGCTAGTTCTGTCGGCCATGATGGTGTGGAAGTAGGTTAGAGTGTTGGGAAAAGAGACTGGACGACAGAAATAGACAGAGGGAGAGAGTCACCACAAGTGGGGTGATAACCCTAGAGCGCTTACAGAAATAGACCCCATTGTGTGCTGAGTTAGGAGTCGAACATGTGCATGTCTGGCTTGGTGCTGGGGCAGGCAGCTCAGTTAACCGAGCCCCCTCCACTCCCCCCTTTCCTATGACCTGGCTATGAAAAGGCCAAAGGACAGATCATGACTGAGTGTAAATGCGTACAGGGTAGGGAAAAGATTATTTTTTTATTATTTCGGCCACCTTTCAACTGGTTGCCAAAGCAAAAAGAGAAACACACTCAAACACTGTTCTTCTTTAATCCGTCAGACTTCCTATCTGTCAACAAGCAGGCAACAGGCACGTTATTAATAACGTTGCTTGGCTGCATGCATGGGGTAACCGGGGCTATTTCAATACTGAGCACCACCTTTTTTTCCTTTGCACCAACTCTGAAGTCCTGCAATGCATCAGACATTATGGAGGCCATCTAAAAGGGTACTGAAAACAGGAGATTATTTGGAGCAAGGTAGTGTGAATAAACACAATATTTAAGAGAATATTAGTCCCTCCAAGACCGCATAAGTGCAGAATGACCCTGTGTGTATGCGGCTGCGAGCAATCAATCTCTGAAATCACCCTGCATCAATACGGTATGCTGCCGAGGCCATTGTGTCGTGGGGGGAGGGGAGAAATCGGTTTTGTGAGGGTGTGCGTAGTTGTTCAGATGGAAAATGTCTCCCTGCACTGCAGATGTAATAACCTGAAGCAAGAGGGAGAGGCAGGAGGGATAAAGCGAGGCGGGGGCAGTTCAATTACAATTTCCTTCCCTCCCTCTGTCTCGCTCTTTGCCAAGTAATTCATTTCTGAGGCAATTACCAATAGGGCCGCATCCCGGCCCGGTCGCCTAACTCAAATGGATGAGCTGTCACAACCGAGGGGAGGGAGGGAGCAAGTGGGAGCGATGCTTCAAGCTGCTCCAGATACGCTCACAAACAACAACAACCCACCCAGAGACCAAGCATATAAAACACATCTCGAAGACGACCGCCATGATACGTCCATGCAGATATCTCAGCGGCCACATCTTGATCTGCAGAGGCGTCCCGTGGTGATAATCATTAAGATCACAGCAACCTCTCATAGTAATTATCTATGGAGAAATTCCCTCTGAAGTAGTTTCTCGGCAGAAACAAAAAACGGTTGCCCTGAAACAAAGCTGTTTCTGCAAGTGCTCACTTTCAAACTTGCTGATTTCAATCCCTGCTGTAATTTAAGAACACCCTTGTTTTAGCGGAGCTGTTTTGTGAGTCTACCTGATGGTAAGGAGAAAGCTGATCTGTTGGCTACTTCAGCTGCCTGCCTGGGGACTTAAATTTGACTTTAATGGCAGTATAGCAATAACCCTGCCTCCCCACTGGCTCCTACTCAACGAGTGCCTGAATAAAGGCTAACATGCGCGGCTACCGTCAGTGTTCTTCCAAGTTGGCGTACTTAGACTATTGCTGTGACATGAATCAAGGGAAAAGCCTCTGTGACCCCATCAGCTGCTATTCTCTGTCAGTCTTTCAGGACCCAGTCCAATTTAATTCCTCAAGGTTCAAAAGCAGAAAAATAAGAAAACATTCTAATAGTGAAGCTCATTCTAATAGAGCCTACCTATATTCTTTAGAAATGACAGATCGAAATGTGTTCAAATATTTAAAGCCTCTGACATGTTCCAACAAGAAGCACCTCATTGTTAAAAACTGAAATTCTTTTATTCTGATGATCTGATGATGAGGGATACAGTCATTGAAGGAACAAATTAGGGGATGAATATACTGTTTTGCAGTAGATGTCTTCCTTCTCAGGTGAAAATAAGTGAATTATTGGCAGCCAGAAGAGTAACTGTATATACATTCATGGGAAAAAAATTTAACTTTTTATTACTGTCAATATAATAAGGGAGAAAAAAAAATGTACACCCTTGCTCCTTTTATAAGCTTTGAGAAGAAAAAAAGTAGGACCCAATATGCTGGTAATCACAAGCATTTGTATGTTTGATTTTAAGCAAGTCTGAGCACCTAAATAAAAGCAGTTGGGGCAGTGAGAAGACAAAAGTTTGCAAATCGGAATGAACTAAAGCAACTTTGAAGAGCAAAGTGGGTCAAGATTCCTTCCAATCATGTCGGAAACTAGTAAAAAATAAACATAAAAACTAGTAATTAAAGTTATAACGGCTAAAGTCGGTTCTACAAGCACTTACTTTTTTAACATCAGTGTACTGATTGTATTGGAGCTGTATGGTGGCACAGTTGGTAAAATTGTTGCCTTGTAACATGCAAACGTCCTGGGTTCCTACTCTGGGGTCTTTCTGTTCTCCGTGCACACGTGTGGGTCCTCTCTGGGTACTCCAGCTTCCTCCCACAGTCCAAATGCATGACTGTTTCACCAAATTGCCATTAGGTGTGTGTATATGATTGTTTTTTCCTTTGGGTCTATATGTTACCTTCTCTCACCCAATGGCTGCTGGAGATAGGAATCATCCACCCCCGCAACCCTGCATTGAAAAGCGGGTACAGATAACGAATGTCAATGGATGGATGGACTGTATTGACAGCAAATAAACTTTCTTTCTCCCATGACTGTAAGTAAGAATTGCAGAGCTATTTCACTGAGCAAAAGTTGGAAACCGAGTAGGAGGTTAGTGGCAGTCTGCAGAACCCAAAGTGGCAAAATAAGGTCAGAGTAAAGATCTGGTCTCAGGCAGCTTTGTCAGCAGCTCATAGTGTGGAAATCTATATGCAGAATATCTACATCTAAAAACAAACTCAATAAAGGAAACTGTAGTTTTCAGTCTCATAACAACAAGTCTGCCATATGTTATGTTGCTAGTTCGTGGCGCTTTACAGCAAACAAATTTTTTATCCAAGAAGTCACCCTACTAAAACTAGAACCCCTCTGGTTGCTATTTAGATAAAATATGTGTGACACATAGCTTTAAGTCCACAGTAATTTGTAGTTGGCTTTGAGGTAGATGAGTGTCTCCAAGTTCTTTGGTAGGATGTGGCCTCTCTCTGGCAACAGGAGGCGCCTAGCTGTAGAGAAGATATTCTCCACCACTGTGTCACAAGCAGGTATGGTAAATGCTCTTTTGGCTACTTGAGCTAGCAGAGGAAAGTCAATGGCTTTACGCCGCCAGTAATGCAAAGCCTCTTCATCCGTGGGCTCCTCACGAAGGTACACAGATAACTCCTGTTCCAGGCTTTTAGCCTGTGTCGCAGGTCTCTGCTTGATAAAAGAGAACAGTTTGCAGGGCCGAGAAAGCGAGGAGACCGGAGACGGTGCTGGAGTAGGAAGAGTTTGGGACTGAGAGTGAAAGTCTGTGTTGAGATCGGCTGGTGGGGAGGCTGTGCAGTGTTTGGATAACTCCTCTATGAGAACTTGCTTGTGCCAGTCAGGGTTGCTGCTCCATGTAAGTTTAAACTGGGGGTCCAGAGTGGTTGCGGTAACGTAGAGGGGGTTTTCCAGGATTGGAGCCAGAAGGCGCTCCAGTGACTGGCTCAGGCCGAGCAGCAGGGCGGGGCAGTGGGGAGTCGATGTCTCTGAGAGGTGCTTACGCAGACCGAGAACACACGGCAGAGCCAGACTGATGGACACGTGTCTGTCTGTCTGCGGGTCTCTCTGTGTGTCTCCATGCACCATGTCCCAGGCCTCAGTGAAGGGCTCCAAAATGTCAATGAGCTCCCTCAGCAGGGCCCTTTCTGAGCTACTCAATGCCACCTCCCCTGGACTGCTCATCTCCTCCAGGAACTCCACTGAGTCCAACAGCCGCCGAAGAACCTGCAGCAAAAATGAAAGTGCAGATATGAAACAGCTATGGGAGCACATATCAATACATTTGTATTATTGATAGATATGAACACATTTTAATTGCACTCTTCATGTCAGATTTGTACACCCCTACTCATGTCAAATGACTATATTGACTATATGACCTCTTATAGTGATATTACCTCTATGTACAAATATATTGAGGTGTATTAAGACTACATAAAGAGTCTATTCAGATAGCAAATAAACCGTCTCTTTTAAGATTAAGCTTGAAGATTTCACCGTCTCTGAGAATGCGTCTGCTAGCGTCCACTGTCGCTACTACGCTGTGATGTCTAAGGATGGGGGGTTAAATGAAAGTAAAGATCCAATGCAATCCACTGGTTGTCTTTATTTAGAACGTTTACGGCTTGCCATTGTATAAATGTAATTATATGGAATTGGATTATAGTGGGAGACTGATCTTAATCGGATTGGATGGGACTGAATTGGACTGGACAGGATTTGCCAGCACTGGGTTGTGGTTTGAAATTGATTGCCTATAGTTGCACTAGAATTTAAAACCGGTTTGTATCCTCCATGAAATACTTGCAGAAATGTTTTGTTGGTGCATACGGAAATGTGCCTACGTTAAACTGAATAAAAGCTAAAGTAGGGGGAAATACATATATAAAAGTTCCCTTTTTTGTGACCTTAATAATATCACTTGCCTTAAGTTGAGCAGCCCAATCCACTGCGGTATCGTGGAGATTTCGGGTTCCCCCAGGCAACCACCCATCAAACAGCTGGATGAGTTTCTCAGGAGGCACAGCAGACGTAATGTAGTTATAGAAACGTGCAACCTTGGTCAGAGCAGAGGAGATTTGCGGGGAGGAGAACAGCCCCTCTCTGACGCATTGTTCCAGAGAGCGAGAGAAACAGTCTACCCGGCAAACGCCCAAACCCTGCTCCCATGACTCCCCCCAGTCTGCGTCCTCTCCATTACACCCATGGCCATTGCTGATCCATTGCTCTGCATGTTTACCGTTGTTTAAGTCTTGGTCTGCTGGATCATCATCTTGCCTGGAAGTAAGAAGAGGTGGAACCAGGAAACCGGGAAGACAGCATGGCCTCGCTGTCGCTGTTGCTGAAAAAGGGTCCGCAACGACACAAAATGCTCTCCCTGACACACCGTGAGAATGACACACTTCATCAAAATCTGAGAGTACGCGGCTCACGGAGCTGCTGCAAGTCAGTGGGAGGCAGGCCAGGAGAGCTGAACGTATCTGCCAGTCAGATGCAAGATAATGGCAGGTGACACCGAGGTACCTACAAAGAGAGAGCGACAGAAGCTGACTATTCAGCTAGGGAATCTAACCATGGGGCTGTTTTGTTGTTAAAACGATTTATTTTACCACCTCACCCTGAAGCTGTGTGATTCCGGTTCCTCCAGAGATCCAAACTGAGACTGAGGGCGTGTGCTGATGCTACAGCCTGACGTGTAGCCAGCTGAGCCTGGTAAGCGTAGGCAGGAAGCAGCTGTCCCTGCATGTAGTGCTGGGGCTCAGGGGTGTAACGTGGCTCTAGGAGCTGCAGCAACTCTCTGAAGCCTTGATTTTCCACTATGGACACCGGCTGCAGATCAAGCACGATCATCTTAGCTATGGCCTCAGAGATCAGAACCTATCGTCCAGAAAATAGCAAATGGTAAGATCACACTGCCCAGCTCCGATGAGCTTTGTAAAATTTGAAAGATTCCAAAGGGAGCAACATTTCAAGGATGAGAGGCTGTGCCACATACCTGACGGGGGTCATGCCGGTCAAACTTAGTCCCCCCTCCTCCCGGGCCTCCTCCACCCTCAAGGGTGCCCACTCCTTCTCCCCCTCCTGTTCTTGCTCCAGTTGTTACAGGGAGTGTGAAGCGGGGGTTTCCTCCATTGGTGGTGAAGCTGTGCAGGCAAGCAGAGGAATAACCCTCTCTCTTCATATCCTTCCTTTTCACAAAGTCATCATAGATAGCCGGGTGTTTACGCTAAACAAGAGAGAAAGATAAGCTTCATATATGTAACTGGACAACATGTTCAACAGGCCATATATGTGTGCCGGATAACATGATGTATATCAGTATTTTTTGGTGAAGGAATGAATAAACTCAATAACACAGAAGCAACAGTCTGTCTTTGCTGATCCAGCAATTGAAGAGATGCTGTAGGTCCAGCTGATCACAACAGGACGTAAACATCTTTTTTTGCCCCCCTTTCGGTTACCAGGGAGATATTATAATATTTGATAAAGAAAAAAACCTAACCTTTAGATGTGTAACGAAGTTGGACGTGACGCTGCGTTTCGCCTGGATTCGGGTGCCACAAGCCTTGCAGTTGGACTCGATCTTACCATTTTCGCCCTCGAAAACAATATTGAAGTAATCCAGGATGGACACTTTCGAAACTGACGCCATTTGGGGCGAACAGCTGCTCCGCTCCAGCGTGAAATCAGCAGGCGGTCTGAGTCCGAGGAATCAACCTCACCTCGCCTCCGATCCTAGACACAGGCAGGCCGGCGTGTTTACATCCCAATCCCCCGGTTTCACTGCACGCAAGAACGATCGCTCCACGGACAAAAAGCGGATTGAACTCGAAGGGCTCCCGCAGCTTGCGCATCCAAACTGGGCCGCGGTCGGGCTACACAAGCAGCAGCAGCAGCAGCAGCGGCGGATGTCTGGAAACATCAATACCAGAACCATGAGGCCACCTCGGAGCTGCCTGCGCTCCCTTCCGCCGTTCGGACGCAAGTGAAGCGGAGGAGGCATGCCCACAGCCCTGGAACGCTGTTAACTCCTATATCTGGATAAGGATGAGCAGTCCAGTTAATAATTTTACGTAAATTCATCAAATTGTCATACAAAAAAAATGGTCGATCTACTTTAACCATTTTAGAGGACATACTTCAATTCAATTTTATTTATATAGCGCCAATTCATGATACATGTCATCTCAAGGCACTTTCCAAAGTCAAATTCAATCAAATTATACAGATTGGTCAAAGTTTCCTATCTAAAGAAACCCAGTAGATTGCATCAAGTCTTTGACAATCTACTGAAAGAGTGTAGAGCTACAGGGACAGTCGTCTGCATTGTCCATGGCTTTGCAGCAATCGCTCATACTGAGCATGCATGAAGAGACAGTGGAGAGAAAAACTCCCCTTAACGGGGAGGGAAAACCTCCAGCAGAACCAGGCTCAGTGTGAATAGTCATCTGCTTGGACCCAGTCGGTCCAGACTTATTGTCTCAGCTCATAAAAAGAACAATTGCAGCAGCTATGACTTTGGTGTGTTTTCTTTATCCACATAGGATTTAAATTACACAAAATTTGCAGCCTCACCTATTTGATAATTGTTCCTGAGCTGCAGGGAACCCAAACACATTTTTGAAGGCATCAACAAGATCCTGGAACAATCTTGGCTGGACGTTTGGCCACTTTCTTGGCAGAATTGTTACCCATAATCATTATTTGTTGGACCTGGCATTTTAGCATAAATTTGCTGGTGAACTATTCTAAAATGTTCAAATTAGCCCACATACTATTGAGAATGCAGTAGCCCATCTTCTATAAAGGTACTACAATAAGCAGGAACACGTAGAGCGGATTGTAAGCTTTTACATGGCATGTTGTATGATTTGCTTTGCACTTATATTCCAGTCTGAGCTCTCCAGACAACTAAAAAGTTTCTCTTAAACTTACTGAGGTCGAATCTAAAATATCAATTTAAGGCAACACATTTTGCATTGGCTCTATCAAAACTGAAAGTCAGGCCATTTTTCGGTACATTTATTATTCATCTTTAAATTTCAGTAGAGGCCCTGTTAGAACAGAAGTTCTAACAGTGCAAGTTGTATTATATTTTGGAGTGTATAGCTAGTGTCTTTTGACTGATTTGTGAAGCACTTTGGTCAACTGTAATCAATTTAATGCGCTACGAATTAACTCAGACATTGATTCAGTGCATGGAGAGTTTAGATGCGTTTGTCATACTTTGACAGGTCAGGGCTGTTTTGACAGCAAAAGGGTAAACCACATGCTCTTAGGAAGCATGTAATATGTGACTGGTGTACAAAATTGGAAAATACCATGTTTAAATTAAACGAGAATGTGTCGCAAAAGATCACTGAAATTTAAACTTGGCATCACTAATTTAATTAACTTATTTAATTTAACTACAAAGAAATGTTTGTGACCAGCCAAGAAACAAAAGTTACACCAGCTGGCCAGCCTTTAACATGTGTTTTTGTAGGTCCTTGAATGAAAGACATTTTAGTGCTCCACGATCTTCATTTAACCTGTGGTCAAAGGGATGTAAAAGATCAAGACAAAGGTGTAGTTGATTCTACATTTATTAAAGTTGCGATGATAGTTTACTGCAACTTTCACAAACCGCATTGGAATTCCTCTCTATTAGAAACTCAAACATTTATTCTCAAATTCAAATAAGTTAAACATTTAGCAGTAAAAACATCAAGAAATTAAAGAAAAATTATCCACAATAATTCATGAAACAGAACCTGCTCTGCCTGTTATTTCCACCCTTTATTTCCAGCAAGAACTTTTCTGATAATCTGATTTTGAAGGACTAACTCTCATTTGCTGAAGGAAGGTTCGCCTCCCTCTGCTTCGATACAGCAGAGGCATTTAGTTTAGCACCAGAAGGGGAGTCATGGCTTCTCAAGTCGTGCTTCAGCTCCTGTCTGGTGTTTAAAACCGCGATCTGGAGTGCTGCAATCTCAGCTGACAGCTCTATTACTGCAATGGAATAAACAGAAGAACCACAATTAAGAAAAATAAATTACCCATTAGAATTTATATTATACAACCAAACTGGTTGTTTACACTTCATAAGCATTTTCTTTAGCTATAGCACATTAAGAGCTATGCTTTGGCAAATATTTTCTTGTATGTTTATAACCCTACCTTGTTTAAATGATGACTGTGCTTGTTTTAGAGACTGTGGCACCAAAATCCCAAACCAGTTTAGTGGGTCCTGCTGAGGATTATGGTCTCTTTTTCCAACTGGGTTTACCTCAGGAGCTTTCTCACTGCCTGTACCCCCAGTTTCCCTTTTTTCTTTGTCACCGCTTTTTGTCTTTTTTCTCCGCCTGATACCTGTAAACTCAAATCAAATAAGAGTGATGATCTTTTTTTTAAAGGTCATAACTCATGTCAGATATAAGCAGAACACATTTTTTTCAATCAATCACCTTCTTCTTGAGGTCCAATATCCTCTACTGATGTTGGATCTTTTATAGATTCGTCACTGCACTTTTGTGAAGATCTTTCAGTGCAAAATTCCACCTTTCCGTTTTCCAAGGTGCTGTGGGAGAAATGCACAGAAAGATTAGCAGGAACTAAAAATACATAGCAATTGTCTTGAAAGCATTTACTTATTTTATGACTCCACACCTAACATGCACAGAAACCAGTGGCTCCATCTTGTTTGCAAATTGAAGAGCAGAAACCTGTTTGTTTCCCATAGAATAGCGTGCCTTGCTTATGGAAAACCAGCCCTAAACAAAGGAAGAGAACAGAAGTAAAAATATAAACTATAAAAGACTGCAGTTGAAAGAGTCAGAATAGCCAATCAGGTGAAACGGCTAATAAACAGTTGCTTGTAAATGGTGTTTATGTTGATAGGGGATATGATATCACTTTCAGATATATGACTAAATTTAGGTAAATGTTAAAGAATGCAGATCCAAACACTGACCAAACCTCACAATGAGGTGAAATTCACCCAGCTGGCTGGATGAAACAGGAGCAAACGTGAGTATTAAGAATACATTTGACAATACATTAGCCCACATATTACCAGTTTTGTGTTTTTATTTACAGCCTGATAAAAATCTACTGCTTTACTGTAGATCAGTAAGGCCGCTGTTTGTGCTCCAATTCCCCCATTTGTGATTGCTTGAATGGCTTTGACAGCCCTTTGAAAATCGACTTATTTGCCACGTTCAAGTTTCTGTCCAACTTTTATCCCTCTGTTAGCAAAATAGCCAGTACCTATTTCTGACACTCTGGTACAACACATCCATCTTTGAATTAAATAAATACAAAAATACATTTTAAAGATTTTTTTGAAGGTCAGGTTTTTTTAGAACCTTGAAGGTCAAGTTGTTTTTAGAACCAAGATAATTATTGATAGGTGGGCAAATGTGGGTAAATGCATAACTAGTACACAAAGTGAAAGTTCAAAACTTTAAGTGTCAAGATTCTACTTTTTTTATTTAAAAAAATAACTAAATTTCATCTTTGTTTCAAAGCCGAATATTATCAGCCACTGGTTTTAATAGTGAAAATGTAAATTTTTATTTTTTTTTATTTTGACAACCACAAAGTTAATTAAGTGACATTTACTCTGACCACTACTAACCTTTCCTGGGGGAAAAAACAAAAATCTGATCACATTAGTTTGATTCAAAATCTATTATTAGAGTGTTCAATCTTTTGATTAAGTTGTTTGATTTGAAGAATTGCAAATTGCTGATACACAAAAAAAGGCTTAATAACCGTCTTGCTCTGGCTTTTTTAATTGTTGAAGGGCTGCTCTTGAAGATGAATATCCACGCTGAAAGAGTTAGCTTTAAAGAGAATTTGTCTGCACGTCCTACAATTTCTCTACCTGCTCGATGAGGGAGTTCAGAGTGTTTCGTTTCTCCTCCAGTAACTCGAGCTGTTCCATAAAACAGAGCAGCTTTTCATCCAGTAGGAGATGAGACTCTTCTCCTTCTGAGACACCCATGTCGGCTGTTTAGAAATAAATGCGTTCCCTACAGTTTCAATCGCCTTCACAAGCAACACAACACAAACTCAAGACGACGCTTACAGCTTCCGTGTAGCGTCACATGACACAGATAGTCACGTGACACCGCATTTCCTCCAATTGGCGGTTGGCAAACAACAATTTGGCGCATTACCGCCACCAACCGGCAAGGAGTGTGAATCAGGGCAAACATGCCAAAGATGAAAAAAACAAGATATTTATTTTGCTGAACCAGTTACCATACAGTAAAATTGGGGGAAAACATCAAAAACAGAGGGAAGAAGGTATAAAAGATGGTTCTATGGAGTTCACAGGAAGGTGGGAAAAGTTAGAAGAGTGCTAGCATACAGAATGTAGGATAGGATAATCACTAGACTACAGCTGGGACAGTCAGGACTTAATTCAACATTGTATAAAATGGGCAAACATGAACCAGGAAGGCGTGAATTATATCAGGAAACTGAAATAATAGATCATGTAATCTATAACCGTAGAGAATATCAGGGAAAGAGCAGAATTAACAATGAAGGTTAAACAGGAAAAAGAGCAATACAATCTTAGAAATGTCTTCATAAGGAAAATACCTCTTAAAATAAGCTATAAGATTATCATTCATTATTTGATGGTAACTGGTTTACACTCTTATCACTTTGACTCTTGGTTGTTAATTTCTTTGTCCTTCTTAAAGGCCCAATAGAGGATTTTGGAGCAGTTATCAGCGAGCTTATGACTAAAGCGCATGCGTAAGATTTGGTGGTTTCATTTGGTACTCCCCCTCCCAAAAGCGTACACAAGCGAAGTCTCATCACTCTCGCTAAGTAATACATATTTTAGGATCATGTCGCAAATGCAGGTAAGATCGATGTAGTCATTTGAAAAAGATGTAAACATTGAGGTAAACTGTGTGTTATCTGGCTTTCCCCCACAAGGGAATGAAATAATAAAAGCCCAATTGCTCTGGGTGAAGCACTTTGTGTTACTGGAATCCCATTAAAAGCGTTAACTAAAAAAATATTTTGATATGTAATGATATATTTACAAATAAACGTTTAAAGCTTCTGATTAATCATGCCCCATAAACCAGTGATGACAATTTCCAGGAATAAAAAAAATAAAATAAAAATCAAAGAAACATCTTCTATTTGTCCTTTAACTGACATTTCATTTTCTTTCATCCCCATGTGAGCAGGTACCCAGAGAAACACAACTGCTAACCCCATCATCTGAATATGTATCATGTAGGCTGGATGTCTATTAGAATACCAGCACAGCTTTCTGAATGAATTCTTTGTATAAACTAACTAACGAAGAACTTGAATCTGAATAGACCGCTATTAATGATCTTGACTCCTTAATCTGCTCTACTGAAAATAACAATGCAATATTTTCTGCAGTGTAGATAGAAAATTCCTCATTTAGTTTCCTCCTTATTTGAGGTTTGAATTATGGAACAATGATTACTACTCCTGTATGACCTGATGGACTCAGGGATGTCATAAAACTCCTCTTGTACTGTTACTAAATTACAAGTGAAAGCTTTATTTCATTTATTTCTCCTTAATTTTGTTAAATCCACCACATCAGGTCGAGGGTAGTATTAACTGCAATGGCACTATTAGACTGATATCTAAAGCATTTATTTCTAACTGCAGTTGTTTGATGTATCGTGGTCCAAGCAAATGTTTTATTGACTGCTCTTTCCTTCTCCCAGCAAGATTGTAAAGTTGCCTGTGTTGGGTTTTGACTGTGGCCCCGCAGATTAGCCCAGTAGTTTAATTACAGATGAATCCTTCTTAACACTAATGTCATTTTACCCACCTCTGCCTGTAGAGCTGAAGTTGGGAGTTGTTTTAATAGCACCTGTAATAACAGCAAAGCCTGACGTTGAAGCTGGCATCCAGTTTCCTGAGAGCTGTGTACCAAGCTGATCCGTAAACTGTTAGTTTTAAAGCTTGTCTCTCTGAGCCCCATTCAAATCCAACTAAACACCTCATTACATTCAATATTTGTTTACACGTATCAGTTTATTTTTGTATATACACTGTCCAGAGTAGTTTTTCATCAAACCATAGCCCTAAGTACTTAAATTGTTTCACTCTCTCAAGCTCCTGGTTAAATTACTTCAGTTTTAGTCCTTGATTTGTTTTCTTTGTAAGAAGCATTACATGGATGGATGGATGGATGGATGGGAAGTTAAGGTAATTAGTGTATAATTTCCAGGGTTTGTACACTCTTGGGTGTTTTGGTATTGGTGTCACTGTTACCTCTTTCTAACTGTTACATAATTTTCCACATTTCCACACTTTATTATACAAGTCTAATGAAATCACATTTTAATACTCACAAATTTGAATTATCATTACATAACATATTTGATCACTTCTTGGAGTGGACATTTTGATTTTCTTCAGGTCACATCTTAACTCAACTACTGAAGAATACACAATAATAACATTGTTGCCTTCTCTATTAACTGTCTACTGTTTTTCTTATGGGTTTCTTATGGGTTTGCTGCTCTACTCTTCCTCTACTCTTCCTCACTAATATTACTTAAACTATGCATTTTGATAGATGTTTGTGCCAAAATTATAGTTTTTTCGTCATTGGTTACCTCCATTGTTCCATCATTATTTTAAAAAAAGTAACCAAAATGTCTTCTTATATCACTCATTCGTTTGATCATCTTCCAGACTTTCCCCAGTTCTGTTTGCCTTCCTATAGAGTTACAAAACTCTCTTCAGTGTTTTCTTTTTGAATGCCTAAATAAGTTATATCAATTTAACTATAGCTTGCATCTTCTGGTAGTCAACAATATTCTGAAACTCCAGATTCTTTTTAAAATTTTGAAAGCTTATTAGAACATCACATTTAATGAGTCAACATCACAGCTCCTGTTTATTTCCTTATTGTTTTTGTTCACCTACTATTCCATATTTCCCCCAGTGAACACTACTAAAAAAAGCAATTAGGCCACCTTCCAGTACCATATTCTTGCTTGTTCAAGCCAACTTGAATTATTGGAAAGCCATCACTGTGAGAACAGAGCCTTGCTAACGTAAGATCATTGGCTGTCTCTGTACCGGTTCTGATGTTTGATCTTGTTCCGTCTCCATTATTAATACATACAAGACTTTTAGACTCCATCAATTCCTCAATAACTAACCTGTTCCCATTAGTCTAGTCATCCCACTAAGTATTATGGGCAATCCCCATACCATATCACTCTTCCACCTAAATACAATACCACCTCCTCCAATAAACCAAGAGATAATTTCTTACAAGGATTGTAATAATCTTCCTTTCCCTTTCTTTTGTCCATAGTTACAGCATTATATACTCAAGTGCTGCTTTAGCTCTTCTTTCAGGAATGACACTGTCTGGAAGAAAGATTTATATCTATCAGGAGTGCCAGCCTTCATCCAATCCAGTGCCCTGGCCATGCACTTCTTCTGCTACAGAGCAACATAGAATGAAACAGACCAGCTTTATAATTTATATTTATTTATTGAAGCAAAATATTTTTGCATTATTTCAAGAGAAACCACCTATATTGTCAGTAGGCTAATCAAATATCTAAAGTTTGTCATCATTATAAATTAGTCCAAATTTGAATATTTGCCTCATAATTACGAATATATGTAAAAGTGATCTATAGTGGTGAAGTATTTGGAGTTCAAACAATCCTAAAATTAATGAAAACATCAAAGACAAAACTAAACCTCTGTTCTCATACCAAGAGTCAATACCGGGCCACCTGGGTGAAAACCAGGAATCCTAAGAGCTAGACCAAATGGGACTAGTTAAACCCCACTCCCATTAGTGTTGTCATGCCATTATGTATTATGGGCATTAAAATCCCCACGCCATATCACTCTTCCACCTAAATATAATAGTACCTCCTCCAATACACTAAGAGATAATTTCTTACAAGGATTATAATAATGTATCACCTAAATCTTCCCTTCCTTTGTTCATATTTCAAGCATTATATACTCAAGTGGTTTTCCTTCATCTAAGTCTATATTGCAATTCTTGCTTTAGAAAAACCACACATCCACCCCCACTATCGTCTTCCATATCCCTACAAATACCATTATAGCCATTGATAACAAAATCTAATGTCACAGTTATGGTTCTGTTTAGCTTGATTTTTGACTTATGAGGACTTTTATGTTTACTCTGTCACTATTCAGCCACCAGCAGTTACTCTTTTACCTTCCACCCTTGCAAATATTTTAAACAATCATAGGTTTATGTTTCATTCCTCTGATTTGTGGAGTATTAGTAAACTGCCTCCTATCCATTTCCTCTTGTTGATCATGGGATATTGGTATTGTCCTAAGAATAATGTACTTATCTTCCTTTTAGATTTTTTAATTCTCTTGACTTTGTCTTTCATTGTTCCCTTCATCAGAGCTATTTTCCTCCAGATTTATTTTATTACTTGGGTTTACTGAACCGCCACCCGTCTGACAACCATTGCCTTTCCCTGCTTCTTCGGCTTCTAGCTACCAGCGTCTAGCTATCCCTATTCATATCACTATCTTTATCATCATCTTGAGCCACCATCCTGATCCAATAACAAACTGACTTAAGCCAACTGCAAAGTGTCCTTCAAGCTGTTATTCAATCAAAAATTCAAAAATTCCTTGTCCCTGCTCTTCCAGTCAAAAAATGTGTATTTCTCCTCTACTACTTTCCAGTTCGACATTTGGTGTTAAACAGTTAATTAGCTGCCAGCTGCTTTAGCTCTTCTTTCAGGAAAGATACAGTCCTGACCTGAAGAAAGAGGAGAGCCAGCCTTCATCAAATCCAGTGCCCTGGCCACTGCACTTCTTCCTCTGCCACAGAGGAATATAAAATGAAACAGACCAGTTTTATAATTTAGATTTATTTGTTGAAGCAAAATCAGTGAGAGAAACTGCTCACTGTATATTGTCAGGAGGCCAAACAATTTAAATTAAACGTGTAAAGTTTGCCCTTAGTCTGAATTTGAAACATCTGTCTCATAACTACGAACGTAAGTAAACGCGATGTATAGTAGTGAAGTATTTAGTATGAACAATCCGAAAAACGGCAAAAAAGAAAAAACAAAAAAAACAAAAACTGTGTTCCCATACCGGGAGTCGAACCCGGGCCGCCTGGGTGAAAACCAGGAATCCTAACCGCTAGACCATATGGGACCGGCTAACCAACAACGTTGAACAAGCCTTTTTATCTGTAGACACTATATAACACATGGGTGTAGTCCGTGTTTGTTTTTTACGTGTCCTTTTGACATTGACAGATGTAAGTCGTTGCTTGTACATAACGACGCGGTTCATACCATGCTAACAGTTGTAAGCTGTATGTGCACCGAGTTGACTTAGCTTTAAAAAGAAGTACATTTCATGTTTCCAAACGTCTTCCTTGAAGTTGAAACGTTCTCAAAGCTTACTAGCGTGGCGTTGCTTGTTTTTTTTTTGCTGGTACGTAGACTATTGTTCCCCAGATTTAGCTTAATCACAAACTCAGTCGTCTTTCTTCGGGCGTAACCCCACAGCAAATCACGTGGCATATGATGCCCCCCCAGTTTCGGGCTTATTTTGGTAACTGACGTAGGACGTTTTCAGTCCCCCGGTAGCTCGCCGTGATCGTATAGTGGTTAGTACTCTGCGTTGTGGCCGCAGCAACCCCGGTTCGAATCCGGGTCACGGCAGGGTTAAATCCCTGGCACGGCTTGGGTGGAATTTTTTACGCTTTTGTTTCAGTTTTTATTTTACGTTAATGTGAATGTATAGCTTATTAAATATAATATAGCCACACAGAGAATGTTACAGGCATAGATATTTCTTACATTGTATTTTTTGTGTTTGTCTACTGCATGTTAAACGTGACGTTTGTAGACCCAACAAATGATATAGGCCCTTCTTCAACATCAAATAGAGCACATTTTAATTAAGATAAGATAAGATAGAACTTTATTGATCTCACAATGGAGAGATTTACTTGTGACAATTACATTTTAATATTAAACCCACTACATTAAAATAGAGCTAACCATAAATATATTAAGGTTACTAGTACATATGATTCATTTATTAGGAATTCAATGTTTTAGTCTTACAGTTAGTGAAAAACCAGTAGCTCTTGAGTCTGTCTACTTGCTTCAGAAAGAGGAGTGTATTGGGCAAAGAGTGGCTTCCGTTCATTGGTTGTTTCCATGAGCAAAGTCTATGATCCGAGACGAGGAGCCAATCATCTGAGCCGTCAGATTGACTGCGGCTTTTTACGCACGCGAGCTCAGTGATTACAGGGTTTTCATTGGTGTTTGTAATCATAAGTAACCGCCCCCCCGACTAAGCAAATTTCCGTCTTTTGAGTTAGGCCTGCACAGTTACACGTGAAACAGTTGAGAATCTGCAGTCAGCTTCATAACAATTTTTATTTTTTCCAGTCCAAAGAAGTTGTCACAAAAACAGTGTGGCAAAATTAACATAATCTCTGGTGAGTTGAGCACACATTGATTTCTGCTCTTGTATTCTTGTTTGGACTGTATTCACTCTGACTGAAAGTTCTGAGAGGTGGAGTAACTACTCAGTAAGAGTAACTTGTGCATTTCATTTTAAATATGTCCCTTAATATCGCATCTGTGTTAATTAAAGAGTATATTGTCCGGTCTTTTAACAGACAATGGATGCCTCCTCTGCAAAAAAAGCTCTTCATCCTTTCTGGCCCCGGGACCTGGTGATTCCCTCCTATGTGGCCAATGATCGGTCCATGTCAGAGATTCTGGTGTTTCTGTTTTCTGTCTCTGGGGTGTTTCTACTTGTGACCTGGCTGATCACTGGGATCAACAGCAAGCTGGGAACATGGAGGCGTATGGCTATCTGCTGGTTTGCAGTTTGTGGATTCATCCATAGCGTTATTGAGGGCTGGTTTTCTCTTTATTATGCCATTCTACCAGGGGATCAGAGCTTCCTGTCCCAACTGTGTAAGTACCACTAAAAAAAAAAAAAAAAAAAAAAAACAACATGCCAGACATGTATATTTTTTTTACTTTTAAGGTGTGTTTTCCTCTTTCAGGGAAAGAGTACTCCAAAGGAGACAGTAGATATATAATGTGAGTTACAATCATTTTAAAAACAATGATTTAAAAAAATACAAAACAAATGAAATATGAGACTGACCTTTTTTTCTATCTAGAGCTGATAACTTTACTGTCTGTATGGAGACCGTGACGGCTTTATTATGGGGTCCATTCAGTTTTTGGGCTGTTTACTCCTTTTTAACAGCCAAGTCCTACAGATTTGTTCTGCAGCTCACCATTTCACTTGGTAATAAGCTCTAATTACTATGTAAAACGAAGTTAACATGATGCACTACTTTTACATATTTATATCTTGTGTATAAATATGTGTTCTGTCCTCAGGGCAGCTTTATGGAGCGGTGCTGTACTTCTTCACGGAGCACAGAGACGGCTATGCCCACAGCGAGTTCGGACACCCAATCTATTTCTGGTTCTACTTTGTCTTCATGAATTTTCTGTGGATCATCATCCCTCTGCTGCTTATTGTGGATGCCTGGAGACAGTTATCCATAGCCCAAACATATGCAGACACCTCTGAGACACTAAAGACTAAAAGGAAGTAATCATCAGCCAGACACAGCCATCTGTATTCCCTTACTGTGATAATAAAATAAATAACACGTTATTTTATATTATTGTTTTTTCATAATCTTCAGTTTGTGATTAGACTGTACACTATCCTGCACTCTAGATCCCTGAGCAAGACCCTTAACCCCAGATTGCTCCCCGGGCGCCGCACATGGCAGCCCACTGCTCCCCAAGGGTGATGGGTTAAAAGCAGAGAACCAATTTTGTTTATAATGTATGTTTCAATGTATGTTTCAATGACAATAAAGATGATATTACTATTACTATTACTTCAGATTTACAGGAGGGATCTTTTTTAAATGGCTTAGCCAATTAAAAGTACAGTTTGAAGGTATAGCACTGTACTATTAAACAGTGGCCACAAATGCAGTGGTGACTTCTTCTTTTTTCACCAACTTTATTGTTTCAGTGTTAGTAGATCTTTTTGTCATATATTTCCATAATCTGGATAACCGCTTCTAGGGCAAAAGTTTGGTCCTTGGAGATTGTTGCATGTCAAGGTTTAATCCTGGAGAATATCAGAGTGTCTTTGATGTCTCTCTTGGCAAGGAATTCACTTCAACACATTCCATCTAAAGGCAATTTACAAAGTCAAATTCAACCAAATCATGCAGACAGATTGGTTAAAAAGTTTCCTTTTTTGACCAATTTCTGACCTTTTTTTCCTTCTTTCTTCCTAAGGGAGAGAGTGGAGTCCAGAGGGAATATTATGGAAACAAGAGGTACAGGGATAAAATCAACAGTGTTAATAGTCTTGTAAACTAAACATGTTTTATCGCAGCTTACTGGCCTTGGCCTTGAAAAATACCTCAGACGTTCCAAGGGGAAAGTCGGACTATAGCGGCCGCTACAGTTGATTTTTCCGATCGGAAGCCAGGATTTCCAAGTTCCTACTGCAAATGGAATGCAACACAATTGGATCCAGAATGGCAGCTCCTCGCATCAGCAACATAAGCTGTGATAAAACACGTTTAGTTTACAAGACACAGTTGTAAGAGTGTGTTAAAAACCCAACAAATTAAAAGGGGTGTTTGCAACTGGAAAGTACTTCTTTAAAGGACGTTTATAAGAGGCACTACAAACAAAACAATAGCTTTCCTGGCCGTCGCCATATTGGAATCCTTAACTTTTTGTTTTTTGGAATCCCGACTCTCCGACTGTGCTAACTGGAACCTGTTTACCCCATTCTCAGCACCTATTTTGATTATTGAGGCTAATGGAATGCAACATCACTACTCCACTTGAGAAGAGGATAGCTAAAAGAAAACAAGGATAAACCTTATACTATGAATGAACATATAATACAAGAATATATCAGTCAGTATTATAATTATGTACAGATATATACAGATGCGTCAAAATACAGCTAATGGGATAGGAATAAAAAAATTGGACTGCAATTTAAATATTAAAGTAGGGAAAAGGATTAATGATGGATTATCAGTATCACTTTATTGTGTCCCCTTAGTGAAATTCTCCTTAGAGCAAAGTGGGACAGTAAAAGATAGACAATACCCACGTGCACAGAAACAATTATCTGTTTATACAGGTGAAATGCTTGCAATATCATTGAAATCAATAATTTGTTCAGATTCTAGTCTTTCATTGGTCACTTTGCAGAACAACCAGTCAAATAGTAGACAAGATATATTAATTGTGATACAACAAACTATAGAATCAAAATGATGGGGCTTACCATAAATTTTATATGGGTTGCAGCACATCGTGGACTTAAGGGGAATAAAATGGCAGACAGGATGGCTAAGGATAGAGAAATGAGAAGAACGGAAAGAAACAGGAGAAAAGAGACAATTATATCACGACTGGACTGAATAGAAAATTATTTACAATAGGGAAACATCAGACAGAGAAATGTGATCGTGGACGAGACAACAGAACTTGTTTTGTTTTGCATTGTAGGAATTACAGTGTATAACAGGATGTAGTAGTTTTATTGTTTCGTTATGCACTTCATACCCCTAACCAGTGGGTGGCGGTAATGTTACCTAATGTTGTTTGCCAACCGGCCATAAAAATCGAAGAAGAAGAAGAAGAAGAAGAAGAAGGCGAAGGCGAAGAAGAAAGCAGAAGAAGAAGAAGAACGAAGAAGGATGGCTACTAAAAAAGGGAATTGCTATGTCCGAGGATGCTCTAAAACGGAAGGAAGTTTCCACTTACTCCCTAAGGATGAGAAAACAACAGAAGAGTGGCTGAAGTTTATTTATGGGGAAGTGCCGCGCATTTTTAACCCAAATTTGAGACTATGTTCAGCACACTTTACCGAAGACTGCTTCCTGAACATGGGTGAATTCAAGTCAGGCTTTTCCAACAAACTGATTTTGAGAAAAACCTCTGTACCAACACTGAAGGGGGCGACCACAAAATCGCCATTGCCCGTAAGTTTCTTTGTCTAAATGCTGCCTGAAGAGTCCGTGATGCTAACATATGATGGCCTCATGCCCTCAAAGGCTCTATTGTGAATATGTTTTCAAAGATAAAACCTTTCTTTGTGTCTGAATACAAGGTTTACCTGTTGAATCTGATGTGTGTGCTCAGCAGTGCGCAAACAACCACATTAATGCCTGTTTTTTCCAGAAGCTCACATTAATGTAAAACTTCCAGAAGTTGTGTTTGTAACAGAAAAATCAGGTTGACTAATTGAGTGAATGAATAGTTCTGTGCAATGCCCCTTTCATTTTTTTATTTGTATATATAAAAAAATCATGTATAATTTCCTTTCTACTTCACAATTGTATACCATGGAGCTAAGGTTTCATGTCCATGTGTGTTAATATCTAGTTAGTGACATATCTGACGTTTTATACCATTTCTTTAGGATACAGATGCACCACAAACCATTTTATATACAAAATGCAAAAGCCAAACTGGTTAAGCATGGGCTTTCCATCTCTCTCCATTCCTTCTAAGACAAACATAAGCTTTCTGTAAGGAGTAAAGAAAGGAAAACAATACATTCAGGCCAGAGCCATAAGGCCCGTTTACACTACACTTTTTTAACCGAGCCGAGACCAGTCCGAGCTCGGTAACCGAGATAACTCTTGTGTGTAAACGGTCAGCAGACTGAACCAGACCGCGCTAACCATAACCGGACCGCGCTAACTGCAGACCAGCTCTTGGGTAGGTCTCGGCCTGGTTCTATTTTATCCCGGTTTCTGATAACGAAGAGCGCATGAGCAGACCGTGTCATCCCCTTACAGTCAGCTGACTGTCCGCGGGTTTTCCGGCGTGTCTGGCTGCACGTCCCGATTCACACTCCATTCAGACAAATTTCAGACATTCATAATAATACTAGCTTCCTTACCGTGCCACACGGTTTCCAGACATGAATCTGCTTAGCAGCGCAATGAACGTCAGCGTCTGTCGTTGTTTCCTGCATCTGTAAATCCTTATTAGACGTTCGTTTGTCTCATCCACTTCCCAAAAAGCCAACTTTCTCAAGTAAATTCACCAATGGTTGCCTTCTTCCCCTGACTCTCTGCAAACACCGAAATATCACAATATCAAGCATAACTTCCTGAATGTTACGGGCGCAGCTGTGTGTGTTTCGCTGCTTCCGCCTTCAATCCCAGAGAGCGGTAGTACCGCAGATCGCCACTAGGGGGCGAGGAGCAACCAAGGAACCGAGATAGCGTTGTGTGTAAACGGTCGTCAGAAACGAGGCTCGGCCTGGTAACTGGACCAAGCTCGGACTGGTCTCGGCATGGCTCGGTTTTTTAGGTGTAGTGTAAACGGGCCTATAGAGAGAAAGAGTCGCGACACTCCCATTGGACTCCGTTGTACGCTTTTTGCCGCCTACTTCCGGGGTATGCAGCCTCGCGTAGTTCCAAAAAGCCATTCTATGGCGTTGGACATCATTCACTTCCATTGCTGACTGTCGCGTAACTTCTGAGGTAAGTTGATTAAATAGCTACCTGTTTTGAATTGTCAACTCTGTATATTATATAAATAGGCCCTTTTATGGTGCATATGCTTATATTTATTTGTATGTGCACAGTGCAATTTATATATATATTCTTAACTTGGTAGACAACCGATCTTCAGTCATTGCCTGCTACTTAGTCATCTCGATTTTGCCAGCTGTGAAGAAGGTATCGCTACACCAGAAATTACGAAGTTCATTAGTGAATCTCTGACATCTTTTATTAAGTAAGTTATTGATGTTAGATTACTAGGATCATTAAGGTTGATTAGAACGTTTTTTTTAGGTTTTTTAAATCTTAATAGCTCTGCACTTACCTATAGACCAAAACATATAAGCATAATGCTTTTGATAATATGTGAATGGCTTAATCTTAAAATTATATTATTAGTCTTAACATGATCATGTTTCACGTTGTGGTCTGGGGGTGACCACTTATCCGAAGTGAGCTAGCTGCTAGGCGAATGCTGAATGGACCACGGCAGACCTAACGCTACCACGAAGGTAAGCTAATGGCTGAATCGGAATTTATAAGCAAAATCACGGTAATCAATAATACAGCCCAGTCGCGATAAAATGAAAATCACGAGACGTCTATCATCACATGAATGATATGAAAAAGGAAACTTAAGTTAGAGCTGTTCTAGCCTGTACTCCTGTCCATATGAACATGAACATAAGCTTTTCTCTCCCTAAATGTAAAACGTATCTAAGTAATATACAGCTTTTCGTTGTCACCCTGCCTCTCAAAATGGATATGTAATCATGCAATAACAGCTGAAAAAGTAGTAGGGTGTATATATATATATATATATACCGGTAAATAACGCAATCGCTGCTGTCTGTCCCATAGAAGAACATGAAAGCCAGCGTATGTTTTGGAACTATAGCGGTTTACACGAACCACGTGACATCAAAGAGTGTCGCAACTCTTTCTCTCTATGGCTCTGATTCAGGCTATTTGGACTATTTTTGAGTTATTTCCACTGGGTATGAATACTTTTGGAAGCCTCTGTATCTTTTGCCTTTTGCCGTAATCGGGTTCTTACACAAGCTACCGAAACGGCACGCTAACATTTTGTAACTGCCTTTCCAGAAACCATCAAAGCCACAATTTTGCAACGTTCATTGTCAGACTGAGTCGAAGTGCTCTTCTCGAGGGACCCAGCTTGGCGCGAAAACTTTGGCTCCCAAAGTAAGGAGTCAAGGTTCGTACTGCATTTTTGGTCAAGTGTATAATGTTTATAACACTACAAATATGCCCGTCCATACATGTTAATGCTGAAAGTGGGTAATGAATGTATACTGAGACTAAATGCCCAAGTAAACAGTAGATAGATTTTTATTGTTTTGTATGTTTTATTGAGTAAGAATGCTAGATCCTAATCATCACTTTTCAATGAAAAGAAAGCACACGTTAGAATAGCAGGGCAGTGTTTCCCATGGGTTGAGAATTTACTTATGGTGATGTAGAGTTGGTCTGTACGGTACAGTGTAGCCTGGTGCCAGTCTCTGAATCACAAACATTCCCTATACTGGATATCTCGCAAATCAGTTGATTATTTATACTGACTATTGTGTAATTATAATTTTACATATCTGACTATGTCACAAATACCGGAACTCATATCTTGCGTCTGCCTAGGCTAGGCTATGCGCACATACTCGGGCGCGGCCACAGCAACATCGGCAGGCATTTGGGGCGGGCATGAACTGAGCAAACGGGTGAATGGCAGCAATAATTTCTATTGGGAACGTCAGCACTGAAGTCAACACTGGATGCATGTGTTTACGCGGAGTTATACTGGTTCACACTGCCAGTGCGAGCGGGTCTCTGTATAACTTGTGTTTATAGTCGCTTTTTTTTTTAGAGCCCTAATAAGCAAATTCATGTTCGGAAACAAGCATAAAAATTGGCAACCTGTGACTCACAGCGTTTACAAGCAACTTAAAAAAAAACATGCCCAGAGTCACTTATAATAAGCAGATTTGGCAACAGTGGTGAGTAGGGCTGCTCGATTATAGCAAAAAAATTGTAATTGCGATTATTTTGATTGAAATTGAGATCTTGATTATTTAACAAGAGTATTCGTCAACATTGATAACACCAGTTTGTTGAACATATAATGGTTGTTAAACAATGTTTTCCTTAGGACAAATATTTCTGAAAAAATTAGACAAAATAAAGACAAATAGAGTCGATTGGGAGTGACCAACGACATTGACTAATGGCTTTCATCGCCACCGCGGTGAAGACCCATTAATCGCCCAGCCCTAGTGGTGAGGTCAGATGGTCTATACGCGCTGTTTAAAAAGCCTACAGGGGAAATCTTACCTTCATGAACGGGTCTCCCAAGCAAAGACTATGTGTGGGAAACGCTGCAGGGCAATTAACATGTTTACTGTTGTGATCATTGCAGGGTGGGAAGGGAATGCAGTAAAAAATTCTTTAACACTGCATGGCAGCACCTGTGTCCAACTTGACTAACAACAGAACTTATCCATGCTGTACCCTCCTATTTGATTTCTTGCTTGTGTTGTTCTCTCCGATGTAAGTTGCGTTGGAAAAAAGGGTCTGCTAAATGACAGTTGTGATGATAAAGCATCAAACTCCAAAAATAACCAATGATCGGGCCCATCATCTTTGTTTGTTATCCAATATTGTAGGCACACAGACATCAGACGACTTGGCCAGTGCAGAGATTGTCGCGTCAACAGCTCTGGGTGGTGGTCAGCCATTTGCATCTACAACTGCCAGGAAAGGGCCAACCAAACAACCTGGTTTTAAGAGAGAGGAAGACTTGGATGAGACTACCACAGAAGCCACAGAGCCAACCAGTCAACCAGTCACAACTGCAACAGAGTCGTCCCAGCACTCGTCAGTACATAACAACTCCATTGTGAATCTCATCATAGCTACACATTAAGATTGGTTGCTAAAATGTCACGTGCTTTTAATACCCCAGTGACGCATCTGGCTCCGCCCACGAAGACCTCAAGTTTATCGTGTTTGAAAAGTGCCTGCTCGAACTCTTCAAACACTGTCCCGTGTGCGCACGCGTGTGTGACGTGATGCCACAGCGGCGGGGAACACTCTTTGCTGTGCGACAACGCTGTCCACACTGTCAGTACTTCAGGCAATGGAGAAGTCAACCAAGCTCAGGCAGCATCCCCCTTGGAAACCTGCAGCTGGCTGCTTCTATTTATTTCACTGGTTCTTCTTATACTCAGCTCGAGAAGGTATTTGAAATTATGATAGGTAACATATGACTAATGTAATATTGCAATGCCTTGATTATATCAATCTTTTTGTTATCCGTCTGTTGTGTCTGTCTGTTATATGTGTAGTCTATTAAGTCTATATATGCTTAGAAACTATGAATTGGCAACGAACACTTTTTTTTTTTAAATTGCAGGTATTCACGGCAATGAATATCGCTACTTTTGGGTATCGCACGTTTAGGAGGTATGCCAGGACATACTTGGAGCCTGCTGTAATCTGTAAGTGGAAGAAGGAGCAAGATGAGGTGCTAGAATTTCTGAGCCCCAATAAAGTCATGCTTGGTGGCGATATGAGGGCAGAATCACCAGGTAAGAATGCCTCCTTGACTATAGCAGCTGGTTTCTGTATTACAAAATGTATAATCGGCAGTTATATAATACTAAGTCTCATTAGATATTATTTTGATATAATTTTCACAGCTTTTTGGTTTATCATTTAAATGTATGTCTGGCACATTCAAAACTCAATATGCACCATTTCTGACATTACACTGTACAGAAGAATTTGAAAGCCGTTTTTAATTGCTCCTGGATTTTATTGTCTGCACAGGTCATTCAGCAAAGTATGGCAGCTATACCCTGATGAACTTGGAGAGCAACAAAGTCATTGACATACAACTTGTTAAGGTGATTGTAAAATAGTATTATACTGTAATGAGGCATGTACAATGTTCTTTTTTTGTGTGTGTTTGCATCTAAACATGGATCTTCTATCGTCTGTCTTGATGCAATTCACATTTAGAGTAATGAGGTTGGAGGGAGCAACAACATGGAGAAAGAGGGACTTAAACGGTGCCTTGACCTTCTGCGACGCAAAGATGTTGAAGTGGACTACATAGTCACAGACAGACATCCACAAGTGCAGAAGTTTCTGAGAGAGCAGAAGATTCAACATTTCTATGACGCGTGGCATCTGGAAAAAGGTATAATATAAAAGTGCACTTTAAAGGTAACTTGCAAATCGACATTTAATTTGTAGAGTAAGGTTTGAAGTGTCATGTCATTTAATAATTTAGACATCTTTCATGAATCTAGAGCATGGTCACGTAGCATTAGTGCAAGGCTGTTGTAAACATGTAATTTCCTCAATTATGCACAGATGAGCACGTGATAGATTAGTCTTGTACCAGCATCTTGACTCTAAAGACTCTTTTTTTTAATTTTTTGCCAGGTCTGATAAAGAAGTTGACTAAGATTGGGAAAGAAAAAGATTGTGAGTTGGTGCAGAAATGGGTACGCAGCATTCGAAACCACATTTACTGGACCGCCTCATCGTCGACATCTGGACCAGAGAAGCTTGCAAAATGGCAGTCAGTGGTTAATCACATGCAAGACGTCCACACCCACGATCATCCACTTTTCCCACAATGTCTGCACCCAGAACCAGCCTCAGAAAAGAAAGTGAAATGGTTGCAACCTGGTAGGATATCAATGTTGCTGTCCATGAGTGATATTTTTGATTTACAGTGTTCTATAAATTATTAAATGACCATGTTCGAGTGGTTGGTGACCTCTTTGGGAATGTGTATTTTCTCAGGATCAAAAGCGCTTTACAAAGTAGAGAAGGTCCTACTAAACAGAAGAGTTTTGAAGGATGTGGAGAAGCTGAGTTCAAATCACAGGACATCTGCTGTAGAGGCCTTCCACAGCATAATTCACCGCTTCGCACCCAAGAATGTGGTTTTTCCCTATACTGGAATGTTATCCAGGTACGTAGTTCTGCATAATGTAAAGCAATTTGACTATAAAACGTCATTTTCTTTTTTAAATTTGTGACAGATATTTTAACATGATTAAAAATATCCATTTTTGAGACCGTAGTTATATTATAGTTTAATCAATCAATCAATTTTATTGTCAACTACAATTTGCATTGCAATCGAAAATTCAGTTCCAGTACAACCGTCCATCACATACACTTAAACATTTTGGGCGGAACGATTGACTGAGGCCTTGCGTTGCCCAGGAACGCAGCCAGTCGGCCGCTGCTATTTCAGCGCAGCCGTTTAGGTGCGTTCCTCCAAACTGCCTCAGACCCCGCCTTACACGGAGTCCACAGGCGCTGCCCTTGAAATCTGTTGAAGAAAGATTTTACATGGGGGAAGTGGAGGGAGATAAAAAAGACAGGTGCTTCACAATTTATGTTTCCACATATAATGTGAAGCATCCGACAAAAAACCTCATTGCACGAGAAGCACAAATAATTACGAGACACATATATGAAGAAAGGTAAACATTTGAGGCAGTTCATCTATATTTGTGAGCATCCGTATATGTGTCTGTATGGGTGAAAATGTTCATATTTCCGTGAACACTCTCCAGAGGCCATTGTCCTTGATGTTATCCGCCAGCCAACAGTTCAGAAAAGCATCCACAGGTGTCAGCGGGGGGGAGCAGGGGGAGTTCTGAGCAGTCTCAGCATAACAATCCAAGGGTTACATTGATAAGGGAAGGCAGAATCCAAATACTTTATTTGTTTATGAGGCAAGCTTTAAGTTTTTGCTGGCTCCAAATAGCGAATCCAATATTCCAAATTGTTGGGCTTTTCCGCGTTACACTTCCAGAATTTTATCCCATCTGCCCTTGAGTTCAACCACCGAAGCCAGTCTGCGTTCCAGCGCAGCCAGCTTTCGGCTCTGCTCCTTCACCTTCCAGATCTGTCCGTTCACCAC
This sequence comes from Fundulus diaphanus, assembly GCA_037039145.1. Classification (NCBI taxonomy): domain Eukaryota; kingdom Metazoa; phylum Chordata; class Actinopteri; order Cyprinodontiformes; family Fundulidae; genus Fundulus; species Fundulus diaphanus. The sequence continues at coordinate 31,793,674 of CM073129.1, read as the reverse complement.
CTTAGTGAGCGCGTTATTTGCAGCCGGTAGACTGATCAAGGCCAAATGGCTACCGACATCCACTGTATTTGCTGATACATCAAAAATCCACCAGATCCAATACGTAGAAATCCAAGTATCCTGAATCCAAACATGCAAACTTTTCAAACATCCAGGAATGACAAAGTCGAAAGACAAACTGTTTTCCATCCAAGAATATAGGGTGTATCCTCCAAAAATAGTCAGATCGGGACAGGACGGGTCCCCCCTTTCGTTGCCTACCCGTCGAAAAAAATTGATCATTGAGAGACCAGCTTACCAGATCCATGATTTTTCAGAGTTCGGGTGATATGAAGAAAGTGCTCAGAAAGACAAGACAAAGCAAATAGCAGGAGAGAGGGGGGCAGGGTAGGAGAGCAGATAAGGAGCTCTGGAGAGCTGAAAGAAACGACCGACCTCGAAGAGAGACAGAACAGATTGTAAAGATGTGAAACATATATTTCATGGTTTTACAATAAACTGTCACATTATAATGTGATAGTTTTGTCCCAATTTCTTTTTACATATGATTGACTGCTCTCCACTTCCGTGCTTTTATAATGGTCTGTTAAACAAATATTGAATGTAATTTGGAACAAATTGATTTCATCACTGTGCTTCTGTCCTGCAGATTGTACCTTGCAGCCATGCATTTCAATGAGAACTCTGATAGGCCACCAAAAAGAACGCTGGAAGGCAGACCCGGGTACAAACTGCTTTTCCCCAAAAACAAGAAAGGTGGGCACACAGTGAAGGTTGGCAAGGAACAAGCGACATACTGTAAGTTGTGTTTATTTGGAAATTAAAATAATTTACTAAATATATTATTTCTTTAATTTACCAAAAGTCTTTTGACAGGCTATGCGTTCAACCTCATGAAAATGCTTTTTGAGGAGGTGCTCCCAGACCCATCACCATACTTTGAAGAAGTGCTGAGGATTCCTATCCCTGCAGACCTCTCGGCGCAGTATGAACAGCCGTTGATGGAGGAAGTTGTTGCCTGACACGTGTTCCCTTTCAGTGAAGAGAGGGGAGGGGGGGTCTAGAACCTGTGTAGTGACCTTCTGCATCAGAAACACGCAGGCTGGACTCTCATCATCCTCACCTTCAGTCTTAAGATGGCCCCAACACCAGCCAACAATGCCTATAGGCCAAGTGTCTGCTGCACATAATAAAGCTGAGTGTTTTATCCAATAAATTTTCTCCTGTAAAAAATTGCAATTTATTGATGCCAAGTTCAAACGGTAATGAATACGATGCTTTGTTGATAATTATTCATTAGTCAATAGATAATCATGGTTTACCTTTCATATCTTGTTACTCTCAGTGGGCCATAGTCTTGAAGCGCTCCACCTGGAACATGTAGACATTTAGAACTGCAGGTTCCATGCCAGGGCGGTCAGTCATGCCATTTATTAGTTGCTGATAAATTCTACTTTTGCCGAAGCGCGCTTTGGTGACGTGGTTGATTACGTTACTGTTGATCATCAAGCGCATATTTATACATAGGAGTGTACAGAATTGTATATTGTATATAGCTGTATAACTGTATCTAACTGATTCTACTTACCTACTTTGACACCTTCTTCTGACTTTTGACTATTGAGCCGATGGGACAAGTGAATTTCTCCACTGTGAGATCAATAAAGCTTATTTTATCTTATCATCTGTCCATCATCTTATAAAGCCCGCCCTGACAATTTGATTGGCCCGCCAGATATTGGGCGAGCATACTCGCGCTACTATTGAGCAATGTCAGACCGAACTTCCCGACCTAAAACGTGGGCGGGACTAAGTTCGGAATGGCACCCAGGCTAGCTCCATTGTAAGTACCCCTCAAAATCGTCGCTCGTGAAGTGTGAATTGCATAAAACACTTTTTTCACTACCGGCAATCCAGTCCTTTCGCGTTTCTTTTACGAATTTATCCCATTTCTTTCGGACCTTTTGATCCACCGGCCAAGTATGTAGCGCTACTTTCTGGCCTGCACTAGACCGCGGTGAAGTTGGTTTGACATTGGACATTCAAGCTCCGCGGAGTCAGCGGAGCACTCTTGAGAAAGAAAAATCAAATCAGATTTGTTGACGGTCGCGTATGGGAGAGGGGAGCAGCTGAGAGACGCTGGCCGAAATCGGAGTGCTTCAACCGGATCAACCGTGAGCTAGATCCCGCTGACTCCGCGGAGCTTGAATGTCCAATATCAAACCAACTTTTATAAAATTATATGCATTCAAAATTACCATTCAAAAACTTCCATGTCCAGGCGTCTTTTTTTTGTGCAGGCACAGCGTGTTCATCTTCTGATAGTGCTTTAGGTTCAAACTCAAACGGTTTCAAACAGATATCACCCCCACCTCATATGCTGTTCGTTACTGATCTGGTATTGTAAATTATCTGAAGTTAGTCAATGGATGGAACTTGCCTTATAGATACTAGGGCTGTCAAAATAACGCGTTAATTTCGATTAATTAATTTAAATAAAATTAACGGATTAAAAAAATTAACGCAAATTAATCGTATAGGGTAGTTCACTGCTATTGTTTTCATCCGGGTTTTTTCGCGCCTGCGCGCCGGACTGGAAGGCAGAAGGCGAGCACAGCGGCAGACGCCAACAGAGCAAACAACAAGTTCTCGACGTATTTTTCTTCTTTAGGTAACGTATCACAAGATCGTTTTAAGAGTAAGTTGATGGTTGATGGTATCAGATTGCCAGATACCGTCCAGATAGCGAGTCTGTGAATGCTGGCCAAACGATTTAGTCCGGCCCGGTGGCCAAATGCATTATCATTATTCAACGGCTGTATCTCCTCGCTGCATCCACCGATCTGCACTAGATTTTTTGTGAGTCGTGGGAGAGTGGTGCCCAACGCGTTCGTCTGTATCGCCCGGTGGACTAGCGGGGAAAATGCGTGACAGCTTCTGCGGTGGCTGGCGGTCGGCGGCCAGCGGTGCTCGAACCCCCGCGGTTCCCGCAGCCAAGCGCCGCTTGCGGCGCTTGGCTGCGTGACGTCACGCGTGAACTACCCAACCTTTGAACCGGAACCGTTCTGGTCAGTCACCATTAGACCAGAGACGGTTTAATCTTTGATTAGACTCTAAAATGAAAAAGGGAGACGAGAACGCACTGCCTCCGACATTGATTTCCTCATTTAGTTATATATAAAAAAAGGCCTGACGGAAGTGTTGATAAAAGTAAAGTCATCTGCAATGTCTGCAGAAAGGAATTTGCTTACCACCGGAGTGCGTCAACTCTTAAGTACCACATAAATGCAAAGCATCCAGGAGGTAACCCGCAGGTAGGACCACGACCTAGCACTTCCTGTGATACAAGCTCTAGCAGTCAACCTCATCATGAAACCACAGTGGAGCAAACACTGAAACGGAAACTAACCAAATCTACATGTGACCAACTTAGCAATTCCCTTGCTAAATGGATCGCAGTGTCTTGCAGACCAGTTTCATTGATAGAAGACAGGGGGTTAGCAGAGGTTTTGCAAATAGCCTCTTCAGACATGACATATAACCCACCATCACGAACCACCATTATGTCCAAAATCCAGCAGCTGTACAACACTGAAAAAAAAAAAAAGGAGATGTACTGGTGGGAGCAGAACATATCGCGCTGACAGGGGATCACTGGACTTCAGTTAGCAATCACAATTACCTTGGTGTTACGGCACACATCATTGACTGTGAATGGAAACTCCAGTCATTTGCATTAGCAATGCTAAAAACGGAGAGCAGGCATTACGCCGATACCTGCGCCCAGCAGTTTTTGTCTGTGGTGGAGGCATGGGGAGTTCTACAAAAGATCACCACAGTCGGCACAGACGGCGCCCGAAACATGATCGCTGCAGCGAGAAAGCTTCCATATGAGCACATGCCTTGTGTTGCTCATATGTTACAGAGAAGCATCTCTGTTTGTCTCACAGACAGTGGGTTTTGTGACACATTGGCAAAGTGTCGTAAGATAGTGGGACATTTTAAACATAGCCCTGCCAATACAGAGGAGCTCCACACTCAACTTGGGCAAGTGACCCAAAGTCTGATTCAGGATGTTATCACAAGATGGAACTCATCACTCGCCATGATCTCTCGTCTCCTGGAGAACCAGGAGGCTATCAAGGCTACACTGAGCAGACAGAAGCACAAGCTGACTATGCTGACTACATCTGAGTGGGACAAACTTCAGAGGTTGAAAACCATCCTTGAACCATGCAGGTAAAAGATTACACACACGCACACACACACACACACACACACACACACACACACACACACACACACACACACACACATACACACAAAATCTCTCTTTTTTTATTTATTGTAAAGACATTTACAGTATTTTATTTTGCAAATTGTTCAAGTAGGCTAGGCTACTACTATGACTGATATAGCTTAATGCAGTGTGTGCCTCTCTTATCATCCACTGCAGATATGTGACTGAGCTCCTTGGAGGTGAAACTTATGTTTCCTGCTCTGTGGTATTGCCTGCTCTCTGCCACCTGTACCGTACAATGGAAGTTTCGGACGAGGACCCAGCCTATATTGGAAAATTTAAGACTGCCTTTAAAAAGGACCTGTCTGAACGGCAAGCAAACCTCAACAATGGATGGCTCAACATAGCTTCAGCATTAGACCCACGCTTCAAGGACTTGAAGTGTCTTAAAAAAGGAGATAGAGAAGCAGTGTGGACCAGCCTTCAGGCACTGCTGCAACATAAACCCAGTACTACTCCAGAACCTGTAGAAGAGCCACCGAAAAAGAGAAGCCACCTTCTCTTTGCTTCAGATACAGACTCAGATGATGACATGGTGGAACCAAGCAGGGCTCTGAACCACTACAAAGCAGAGCCCACCATTAGCATGGAGGAATGCCCGCTGCAGTGGTGGAAAACTCACACAGGAGCCCATCAACAGCTGTCTGTCCTGGCTCGCAAATATCTGGCTGCCCCTGCAAGTTCTGTTCCTTGCGAGAGACTTTTTTCACTAGCAGGTAACATAGTCCAAAAAAAGAGGGCAGCCTTGAGCTCTGAGAATGTAGAGAAGCTAGTTTGTCTCAGTGACTGGCTGAAGGAGAAGTAGAGGTGAGGCAGATGTGTCTACTACAACTTGAAAAATTGTTGCTGTTGCTTATTGAAAGTTTATGCTCAACTATATTGCATTATGTAAAAATTTTCGTCGCTGTTTCTTGAGCTGTTGTAAAGTGTTGATATTGAAGGGAGTGTTCATTTATTTTCATTGTGTCCCCTACGTTACTGTGTGCCACATATGCCACAATGACACGTTAAAACGTCTGAAGGCATGAAATGTGAATAAAAGAGTTTTGAACTTTAATGTATCTAATGCTGATTATTCATTGAATCATTTGAATTTAAATATTTAAAATACTTTCACAGCAAAAATGATATGCGATTAATTTAGATTAATTAATTACAGAGTATGTAATTAATTAGATTAATTTTTTTAATCGATTGACAGCCCTAATAGATACCCATTAGCAAACAAAGTGAGAGAAATCTCATATAAATTAAACCATAGATATTACCCTGCCAAGCAATACTTGCTAAAATTTAAGAAAGATTTATGTGTGAGCTGTTCTTTGTGTGAGTGAACCAGTTCCAGAACAGGTGTATGCCAGATACACCTGTTCTGGAACTGTCACACTACTGCCACCTTCTGGGAAGAAGTGATCCATGCTATCCAAAGGAAGATGGTGATTTTTGTTTAAATTTATATTATTAATCTAATAATGCTCTTAGGGAAATACACAAATCTAAAGTTACTCATACTACTCTTTTTCTGGCGTTTAAGATGGAGTCTGAACAGTACATTGTGAACATCTCTGATTCCAAAAACAAAAAAACTGTAAAAACAGTCGATTTATGCACATTGTATTTGCGTGAATGGTTTATGTTTATTTGTTTTAATGTTTGTTTATAACTATCTTGTATCAATGACATTTTTGTCATTAAAGTGTACTTAAAAAGGGCTTAAGTTCTTCAGATCGCTGTCTTTTAGTTGGCACATCAATAGAATTTACTCGAAAGAGAAGTGCGCTGCAGAAAATGTACTCCGGTTATGAACTCAAGTGAAAGGCGGTGAAAGCTTCAGTCTGTCTACATCTGGGAATGACATTACCCATCCCCCGGAGGAAGATATTTTTTTTAGATATTTTTCAGGCTTTTTAGAAATTAAAAATATTGTTTTAAAAATGTTTTCAATAAGATATTGTGGTGTAGTGTATAAATAGTTTTGAATGTTAAAGAATTGTGCGTGTGATGACGTCACGAGTACGCTTCTGTTGCAATACACATACGTGCTGCGTGCTTGCGGTCTCGTCAAGTCCGATCTTCCTGTGTTCTTGCCAAGACCGGACTTGACGAGAACGCGAGTACGGACTCGCGTTTCAAATCATTATACATTGCGTATTTTTTTTTAACCAGACAAAAATAAATTCAGGTAGGCTATAGCCCTTTTAACCATGTTCTCGTTGAAACATGGGGACATAAGGTTGGACTGAGTAAACTGGTGCTCAGAACTGGCTAACTCCCAATAGAAATATATTTTTCCCCATGAACTATTTGTCAAATCTTAGACGGTCTACAAACTAAGAGGTGGCACACGTTTTAAAGACAATACAGGTCGCTCTGATTTTATTTTACCGTGGTCCGTGAACACCTCACGCCGAAATAGCTCAGTTGGGAGAGCGTTAGACTGAAGATCTAAAGGTCCCTGGTTCGATCCCGGGTTTCGGCATTTTGTTGTTGTCTCGCTTCTGCGACCTCTGCTGGCCAAAAGGCGAAAAGCTACAATCCATTCTTCTATATTGACCTTCATTCTACTTTTTCTTTATTATTCAAACTTGAATTCAAGCACCACACACACACATTTGTAGTTATAAGGCTTTACTTTGAGACAGAGGCAGTGTTATAATTGCACTTAGATCTTTTTAGAATAATATTCCATTTTCAGCTAAACATTTTGCTGAGTCTCAGTCCCAGCTGCACATTTCTTTCTTTTTCTTTATTTGTTATCTCCTTGAGCGCCTTCACTGCAGCAGGCAGGTCCGGTTGGAGCTCCAGCAGTTTCTTAAATGCGACTTTGGCCTCATCTAGCTCGTTCAGCTTTTGGCACGCCTGCCCCAGTCGGTACCAGGCTTTGGATGCGCCAGGTTCGAGCTGAGTGGCTTTAGCAGCGCTGTCTCTGGCCCGCTGTGGTTGGTTTAATTTCAGCTGGCACAGAGACAGGTTGGAGTGAAGCTCCGCTTTCTTGATTTTCAGCTGATCAGACGAAGGAAGCTGGTGTGTTTCTTCTAAAAAGTTTGTGTCTTCCACGTCCCCAACAAGGCCACAAAGAGGGATAAGGAGTTTGAGGGCCCGGCTGTAGCTGTCTGTTGCTCCCCATACGTCGCCGCTCCTGAATCTACCTCCACCCCTCTCCTTGTGCGATTTCACCCACTCCCATCTTTCAGCGGGGGACATCTCCCAGGACTCCTTTCCCGGAGTGAAAGCTTGGAGCTCAACAGTGGCAATGAGAGGAAGGTCTCCATCGGAGGGCTGCTGAACAGAAGGTTCTGGTCCAGTTCCAATAGGAGTAAGTTGTAGCTGAACGACAAAACACATCTGTGATAAAACTGCGTGCATAAACAATAGTATTCATGTCATAAAGGGCTCCAGTGGTCTAGCTCTGCAAAGCCAGTATACCTAAAATACATGTAGGTTTTACACAGTTGGACTATGCAAAGCTCTTAAAATCTTACCTCACATTTCTCTCCTGCTCTCATGCCCTCCAAACAGGCCTCTGTGACATCGCACTGACCCTCTCCCAGCTTCAAATTTGTCCAATCACCCAGCGGGACCTGCAGCACAGCTTCCAGACGCCGAACAATTGGCGTCGGCACTAATTCTGTAACAGCGACGGCTAACTTCTCATTTCCTTTTGTAGACGACGAACCATCATCTTGAGCGTCATCTTCTTGAGCCTTGAGTTGCACTCTGACTCGACACAGTGAACCCAGCTTTGGACAGTAATTAGGTGAACAAGCTAAGGGAGACGAACAGAAAACATGAGTTTGGAGAAAAAAAACATGCAGCTAATTACATTGAAATCACAAACAGTGTAATGCTATCATAAGTCGAATTGAAAAAAGGTGAAGTTAGAAGTAGAGATGCGACGAGAAATCAGCTGTCGGCCAAAATCAACCAATTTTCAGGTTGATCCACCATAAGATAGTCGAGATGTTCTGTAATCGCTTCCTCTGTTTGAAAATAAAAGTAAAAACATGTTTAACAATTTCTCTCACAAATGCAACAGGATGTTAACCTGACCCTAGCCAGATTGATATTGCTCCGCCTAGCTTCACTCACATCCATCTGGGACATCTCCCATAGAGAGTGATTTCTCCAACCAATTTTATTGTCCAGCCAATCAGGACGCAGGGCTGGAGTTTCATAGATGTGACGTAGTGGAGAAGCGACCGTGAGACTGTTTTGATTCAGACAATGGCGGCTCGCATCGAGGAAGCAAGCGTTAACATTGATGCTGCTATTTCTTCCGTGTTGTCCAATCTACCTAATATTGTTTCATTAAAAGAACATCAGAGAACGGCTCTGAAGGCTTTTGTTGGTGGAAATGATGTTTTCGCCCTTCTCCCGACCGGATTTGGCAAGTTTTGTTTTCCGGGGCACGTCCGTGGCGGACACGCCCGTGGCGGAGCGGTTAGCGCGAACCATGTTAGGAGGCCTTTAGTCCTCGACGCGGTCGGCCCGGGATCGACTCCAACCCGTGGCGCTTTGCCGCCTGTCTTCCCCCCTCTTCCTGTCAGCTCACTGTCAATAAAACGCGTGCCACTAGAACCGCAAACACATAAAAAAAAAAAAAAGTTTTGTTTTTTTCCTGTGTCGCTCTCACAGCGTCACGGGTTGGCTTCGGTGTGAGTGGTTGAAATAGCACGTCGATAAAGATGACAGACAAGTGGCTTATCCAATCATATGCAAGGATTTTTGATAAGGCCCAGCCTTCAAAAAAGGCCATTCCTATGGATCAGTCCCAGATGGATGTGAGTGGAGCTAGGCGGAGCGAAATAATTCTGGCTAGGGTCAGGTTAACAGGATGTCACCTCTGCTCCTAATATAAGTATTTCTTCACAGCTCACAGCAGGAAGGCTAGAAACTGTTTTTTTCAACATTATTCTTACACCTTTCAAAATTGGGATCGACAAGAGTACAGCAACACAAAAACTGGAGATCAGAAATCGGCCACGAATCTCTGATCAGCGCATCTCTGACTTCAAAGGAGTGTCCTACATGCATCGTCTCCAGCGTTAGAAGAGCTTTGAGGAGTCCGCTCATGCGTCCATTTTCGCTGAACCCTCCAGAGGCCTGCGGGACACACAGACACCCACGAGGTGACATCAACAGCGTCCTGCTTATCTCGCTGCATCTCTACAAGGTGGACAGGCTCCATCACTGGATGAACAAAATACACAGATTAATTCAAAATAGAATGGTTGTTCATTTGGGTTGTCTAGTTTAAATCACAAGAAAAAATATTTTAAATATTTGATGAAGCAATAAAACTGCAGTTCTGTGGAAAAATACAACGTTTGCTTTGGACCATGATGCATTTATTTAGATGATGCCAACAAAAACACTTTTGGAACTACAAAATATAAAGTCTAAAGCAATAAAATAACTTACACTTGCCTATGGCATCAAATTTAGTTCAGCAAATATCTCTATATTCAACATAAATTGCTTTTCTACATTATTTATCCTTTCCTAGTTTGTTGTTGTTATAACAGTTTATGTCCACCCTTTACACAATAGCTTCAAACAGCCTCCATAAAAGATGTTCTGAATGAACATTTTAGGCTTTTAAACACAGCTGGGTAAGGAAATATTATAATATATATATATATATATATATATATATATATATATATATATATTATAATATAAGATTTCCTCTGGAAAAGTTCACATAATGTAAAGTTTTTAAAAAAGTGCACAAAAATGGAAGACTCTCCTTGTGTCCATTTTGGTCGATGACATCACAAGATCCAAGCAGACAGTCTCACTGAATTCTAGGTGTCTGAAAGGATTTTGAGATATAGATGCAACTTTTCAATGTGACTAATATACTGGCAATAAGTAATAGATGTTTTATTTCTAACTATACAAATTTCAATTTACTATTATGGCCACTTTTATTGATGCATTTCACTCTTTTTATGAATCTGCACTCTGCTGACCGTCTTGCCAAGAACGTAATTGCAAAAATGATTTTTCCTGTTAAAATAAAAAGTTAATAAAAATGTTGGAATCCTGGTAAGTAATTACATGATTTACCAGTTTAGCAGAAAACATGCAGTACTCAAAACTACTTTAGCTTACCTTGAAAAAAATCTTAGCAGCCTTTCTGACTACTGCGGGGATGGGATTTTCATTATGAAAATTTCATACATTTTCCTTCTGGTGTTGACTGGAATAATGGTGAAGGTACAGGCTGTACTGCAGGCGCAGGCATGGCGGGGCTAACTGGTATGACTGGGTTCTCTACAAGTCTGCCTGCCGGCTGGCCATTTTCAGAAGTAGCAGATGATGCAGCGGTGTTGCAGGAAACATTGTCGGGACTTGGAAAAATCACTTTAATGGATCGCATCAACATTGCTTTGTACCCTTTTTGGCCAAATATAATTGCTGCAATTCTTTTATCTAGCGCCATTCCAGTCTGCCCTGAACCTCTTAAAGTGCCCTAATGTGTTTAATTGTTGCCAAAGCTTCCCAAAAATCCATGCGATGTTTTTATATACACCTCAAATGGTTTTGTGCAGTCATGCAGAATACAAGTTAACATCTTTGAAGGAGGAATTTAACTGTTAATGTGTAAATAAAAAGGGGGGGAATAAAAATTTATGTACTGAAGAAAAAAAAACTGGTCAGGTACCTTATGTGAGGTCACCTGATGTATGTCTGCAGGGAAGCTTATTTTTGGAGTAGATCTTGCTTAAACATTAATTTAGACTATTTAGACCTATTGGAAACCAGACTATGGCATGTTCTATAGCTCGCAAACGATATATTCTGTAGAGGGTTTGATTGGTTTACTGACAAATCTACCTTCACCTTTAAATTTGTTTAAAAGTTAGTTACATGCAGTGTTTCGTTTGATCTATACTGAGGGGGAAAACGTCAAAAATGCATCAACAAAATGAAATAAATAAAACGTCGCTTCAAGTTGTATAATTAGCCAATTAATGTCACCATCTCTTTCCACGGCCCAAATATAAGGTTATAGTTATCAAATCATCCCCAGGGTTATTTTGCACACGATGAATATCGCTTTTTTTTCAGAGCAACGTCCAGCCAGACGTCGGGACTTCAAACACCCACCTTATCCCACAAACAGGTGTCGATTGCACAGAGTAAAAACCCTGCAGCTGTAGACGGACAAGCACTAAAAGCTAAAATCTTTTCTCCGTCTTCTCTCTGCCCTCTTCTCTTTGTGTTGGAGGCTGGTGTCCATCGACCTAGCGCGCAGTGTGCTAAGGCGCATTACTGCCACCTATGGAGCTGGAGTGTTCTGGCTCACACTGAACAGACCCAGAGACATTCACAATAGACTTTCCTCCAACACTAGAGTTAACATTTTCGTACTTGGAAACACTGCATGCTTTTTGAGATATTTAATACAAGGTCTGTCAAAGAAATATATGGCAGAGATTGTGCAGTTTGTCTCTCAGAGACGCGGAGGTGTTGAGCACCTGTCCCTTGGCTGTCCGGGCTGCACCCTTCTGGAAAGTCATGGAGGATGCAGCTCAGGTTCAGTTGTTCAGCAGGAAGATCAAGAATGGGAATGGCAAAAATAACCACCATCTTCTGTGCAACATAATACTTTCACTGGCAAGACATTCAATCTATATCTGCAGGAATGATCAATTCTACGAAGGAATAACACCAGACCATTGGTAACGTGAAAGAACATGTAAGAGTTGAACATAAAACTCTATTGTCAGATTGTTTGATCACTCAAAGACTGGCTAGGTTTTGGGAACCTGGAGGGTCTTGAAAAGCAATAACTAGCCTACATGACTTGGTTGATCTATTTATTGTTTATCAAATAGGATGATTTTGTTGCACATAGTTCTTGATTTTTTGCATAATAAAATATTTTAGGCAAGGCAGGTTTCTTTATATAGCATTTTTCAGTAACAAGATGATTCAAAGTGCTCTCTCTCTCTCTCTCTCTCTCTCTCTCTCTCTCTCTCTCTCTCTCTCTCTATATATATATATATATATATATATATATATATATATATATATATATATATATACAAGACTAACTAAGACTGCAACTCAGCCTTGACAAAGGAGAGACAACGCCCCCCAGGATATAAAGCTGAAAGTCAAAATGTAACTTGTACATAGACCTACCACATTTAAGCATCATGTAATAACAAACAGTGGTGTCTTAACAAAAACTAGCTCACCTCAAGTGGCTAAAAGCAGCAAAATGTTCAACAACAGTTGGACCACAGAGAAATGTGGTCTGCAACTTTGGCTTCCAGAGCAGCGAGTGGCTTTGTTCCTTTCACAGTGGCTCTTAATAATTTTGGCTAAAGCCAACCAATAATTTTAAAATAGAAGCTTAAAATGTTGTTATCTAATGTGTAAATAGTTGTACAGTATTTTGTTGTGCAAGGAAAGGATGGACCTTGAAGATGTAAAAAAATAAATAAAAGGGACATGAGTTCAAACGTTTTCCTTTTGCTACTTCTTTTTGAACTAAAAATATTGGTCCAATTCTTACATTTTTTCTGTCATTATCAATATTGTTTTTTGTTGTTCACAATAAACGTAAATAAGATAATAAAGGCAAATCAAGCAACAAACAACATAATGACAAACACGTTTGTTAACAACATACATGTCCAATAGGGGTCACTGTCTTCCCATCCATGTGGTAATGAGACACTCACAGAGCATTACATGTATGATATAAAGTCAGGCTGGTGTTCGTCTATCCGTCTAATATCCATTAGGTTGGGTTTAAAAGCAGTCTCTCGGATCCAGTTCTTCACACATGCACACGGAAAAAGTAAAGAGAAAATGGGGAAAAAAGCTGTATTTGAGAGAATGAATGATTGACTAAATGTGACAAATACTAAGATGCATTTTTGTTTAGCAAAATTAGAAGCAAATTTCAGCTAATCAGTTGTATTGTGTGTGTACTGAAAGGGTTGGAGAAATATCAAAAAATATAAGTTTCATTCATAGAAAATAGAGTTTTGGGACTCCCAGTTTAAACACAAACAGTTGTCTGGTTGTTGCTTTTTATTATGTGTAAAAAGGAACGGTTGCCGTTGTTATACACATATGTATGGAAAATAGGTTTGGAGGTTATATTGCAAGTGTAATCAGTTTTTTAATTCAGCTGAGTTAGATGGATTACAAAAAAAAACAGTTCATTTAACATGTTTTGATGCCAATTAGTTCAAATAACATTTTTATTTTGAAATTCATAAACTTCCATCCTCCAGGCACCAATCACCTCCAGACATTCATTCTGTTTTTTACAAACTAGGTGGGAATAGATCTAGAGTTTTATTACTAAGCAGTTTTGGGTTGTATGGTGATGATCTTATTTGTATATAAAAACAAATACGTTTTTCACAGTGCAACATTAGTCATTCCAGGCAAACATTTCAGTTTGGTTGAAATCAAATCAGTCTAATCGCATGGCACTCAAATTAAGACACAAAAAAGTTTAGGCAATGGTGAATTATCAATGGGACCTGTCCACTGTGTACCCGCCTCTCGCCCATTGAATGCTGGAGATATCAGAATCAGCGACCCCACAAGGGACAAGCGTGACGGAAAATGGATGGATGGAGTTGTCAATGGGGGCACTAGGGTGCCGGCAGCATAAAAATTGCAGGGAAAAAGCGTAGACACAGTCAACATAAATTACGGGGGGAAAAAATCACATCTATTTACTCATAAAATGTATCTGACTTTTAACTCTTCAGCATTCCCATTCCTTTCTGGATTTTTTTTTTTTGGGGGGGGTAAGCCACCTAGTCTTCATGTTTCAAAGTCAAGAACCGCGGGACAGATGAGTGTATGGCTGCACCTGAGAAGGTCTAATTGGTAAGGACTCTTTAGCCAAAACGGAAGTGTGTCAGCTTTTACCATGGTAAATGCTGTCCGAACAGTACAGTCAGTAAGGAAGGAGGTAGGGAAAGGAGCCCTTATGCTTCCTATCATTAGCCCCATTTCCTTTGCAAGCCCAAGGGTTTAAAGCCCCAGGCTTAAACCAAGGCCTGGTTTGATGCATTCCCATTTGCTAGAGGCCGTTTATGTAAAACAGTCCAATGACGTATGGGGAAGTTGTGAGGAAAACTGCAGAACCACTCCAGTCCAGTGGATGGCAGCAAGAAAACAGCATAGGTCAAACAGACAAAGGCATATTGAGGCTTGTAGCCGTATCCTGCCACTCATCTGGACTCCAGAGAGGGAGGGTGGAGAACACAGAACTGGCTTTGGTGATAACGTTAAACCTCCTTAATCCCTTTTACACTGGCCCTACCCTATTCCGCCCGCTTGGATCCACTCTATTCTAATCCTGTTGGTATAAATAACTAAAAACAAACCACAGCTACTCACTGCTTCCGCAGGGACCGCAGTGGTGGTGGGGAACTGAAGTGGAGAGGGGAGACAAGACTGTGAGCTGTCTGCTCCAAAGTTTGGCTAATGGGGTTCTGAGCTTTTTGAGTATGTTTTTGCCTCAGCCATGGCGAGAACAATGAGGCAGATTTTTAGGTACAATACCGTGGACCTTTGATCGCAGCAAAATTATTTTTATAGGTTATAGGATATTCACGGAGCGCAGATTGGGCTTTACTTTCTCTATTGCTGCCACAGAAGAAAAGCAGAGAGCCTGCCTTGTTCCACACACGGATACTAAAATATCAGTCTAATTACAAAACTGTGGCGAAAAAGTTTATAATCAACCTAAAATGCCAAAAACATCCATGGAAGATTTTCACATTTGACATTTGATACTTGCAGATTTTCCCACAAACTTAATAAGTGCTTTACGATCACTTCTCAGCCACGACGAACAGATCCAGTCTACGGGAAATCACAGACTGTCTGGCCAACTAAACACTGCACCAACAGGGTTTCCCACTACAGCCTTCCCGGACGGACCAGCCTGTCAGCGTCTCTCAGTCTCTCTGCCACTCGGCTGCTCCCGACAAATCTGAAAACAGATTGAAAACCGTCTTCTAACCTTAATGAACTGCCTGCACAGATTGAAGTTTGGATGTGTATTTTCTGGCCTGAAAACATTTTTAAACTACTTTTTCTGATAAATTAAGGGTATAAAATCATCAGCTTTGTAAAATCCTCATCTCCTTATTGCTCCTTACTCTCCCTTGCAGCATACAGTTTTTTTTTAATTTTTTTTTTGCTGAACACAACCCCGACCGTTGAACAAAGCTTCAGGCTTCTTGAAAAGTCCTACCATCACACAAGGAGAGATTGGAGAGATTATGCAAAGACGAAATATCAAAGATCCTCCTCTCTGTGTGCTCCAAGCTATAAAAATGTTATAAGAGACTAATTGTCCTACAAAAGCAGGGCACTACTTACTCTTAACCTTGGATTTATTTACTTCATAACTGTACTTAAAGGTGCATTGCGCAAGTTCCAGGATTTTTGTTGATGTCTGTCTCCTCTGGCGACAAGTTGAAATGGCACCACTGTCATGCACATGCATGGGAGAAGAGAAAAAAACCTAACTGTTAAGACTTCAAAGTTTTTTTTAAAGGCGTAATGTCTTCTGAGGTAAGAAAGTGAGAAATATTATTTTGTTATACAATATTATATAGAAACAATATTTTATTTTGAATGGAAATATTTCATATTGAGTCAATGGTAATTTTTTTTACGGGAAAAACATAGCTACCCTTTTAGTTGGCAGCACCAGGAGTTTTCCCAGTTGCCTGGACCAGTGGCCCGGCCCAGTCCGATCAATGATCGGAAATGTTCGGGTCACTCTTGATAACAAACAATCCATGACATTCATGCGCTGGCTTGCTCGGGTATCTGCCAGACTGAAACTCCTGCAGATTGCTGTTGAAAGAGGGAAACGACAGTCACACTCCCCTCCTTTCATTACCTGGCAACAGCAGTGTTGTTGCCAGGGACTTTCTGACCCCTGCTCCACCGATTTATTAGTTTTCATAAAAGCAACTTCTCGTCTTTTTTGTGTGTTATTGGCGACTTCATGTGAAAGCACCATATGTTCTCTATTTAGTTGAGGAAGCCCTTTCCACTTCTGTTGTCAGTCACACATACAGCTGCTTTTGCCTCGTCCTGGCTGCAAACCACGCTATGATTGCAGGCAGGTAGGGGTGCCGCCAAGAATTATGGGCCCATGACAAAAAATCAAAATCATCCCAAAAGCTCACATTTATATATGCAAATTTTCTTTTTTTGGACGAGGCAACAGCACTTGTCTGTGACACTGACTACAGAAGTGGAAAGGGAATCACAGTTCCTTCAAGTCTCCAGACGACGGGAAAACTCCCGGTGCTCCCGATGGCCAGTCAACCCTGACCCGACAGAACATCTCTACTTCCACATCTAGTTGGTTGGAAATGAGGCGGAGTTGACTGGATTCATTCTTCCTGCTGAATGCGCGCTCCTGCCACAGCAGATACAAATTCTGTTGGAGAAAACTCATTTGACAGGTTACCGTGTAACAATGTGCGCAAAACTATACAGTGGCTACCATGTACATTTGCGTGCTAACGATTTAGCATTGCACATAAGGCCCGTTTACACTACATCTAAAAACCGAGCCATGCCGAGACCAGTCCGAGCTTGGTTCAGTTATCCAAGACAAGCCGACCCGTTTACACACAAAGCTTATCTCGGTTCCTTGGTTGCTCCTCGCCCCCTAGTGGCGATCTGTGGTACTACCGCTCTCTGGGATTGAAGGCGGAAGCAGCAAAACACACACAGCTGCGCCCGTAACATTCAGGAAGTTATGCTTGATATTGTGATATTTCGGTGTTTGCAGAGAGTCAGGGGAAGAAGGCAACCCTTGGTGAATTTACTTGAGAAAGTTGGCTTTTTGGGAAGTGGATGAGACAAACGAACGTCTAATAAGGATTTACAAACGCCGGAAACAACGACAGACACTGAGGTTCATTGCGCTGCTAAGCAGAATCATCACTGGAAACCGTGTGGCACGGTAAGGAAGCTAGTATTATTATGAATGTCTGAAATTTGTCTGAATGGAGTGTGAATCGGGACGTGCATCCAGACACGCCGGAAAACCCGCTGACAGTCAGCTGACTGTAAGGAGATGACGCGGTCTGCTCATGCGCTCTTCGTTATCAGAAACCGGGATAAAATAGAACCAGGCCGAGACCTACCCAAGAGCTGGTCTGCAGTTAGCGCGGTCCGGTTATGTTTAGCGCGGTCTGGTTCAGTCTGCTGACCGTTTACACACAAGAGTTATCTCGGTTACCGAGCTCGGACTGGTCTCGGCTCGGTTAAAAAAGTGTAGTGTAAACGGGCCTTTAGTATGTCTCGTCAATTTTGTCAGAAGTAAAAGATCTATGTCACAGCATCTTACTTTTTTTCAGCAAAAAGAAGGTCAACTGCTGGTCCCTTTTCATTCCCAGGGCAGAAAAGCGCTCCCTCCATTGCTTGAAACCTGCCCCATTATTTACTCTGGTGTTGTTCCTTCGCCGATCAGACTTCAGTTTTGCCCCTTTAGTTGCACTACAGATTTCTTTCTTTTTACACTTGTGTGGAGTCTGTGATGGGATCTGAGATGAGCTTGATGCTGGTCTTTTGTGGTCCATCTTCTAACACAGTTGGTGTTCTCTAATGCCTCAATGGCAGCAGAGACTCTCAACAAAGTAACAGGAGAACAACAGTTTGAACGCCCAAATCCCTCTCTCATTAACTGACTAATAGGGCCTATGGAGGCAGCTGTGGTAACTAGAAGATAACAAATTTTACACGTTGGGTAATCGTAAGGGCCCATGTGGGAAATAAAATAAATAATATTTAACTTCAAATGCACCTTTAAATTCAAGATGAGAGATTCTTCTACTTCACTATCAGACAAAGCCTACTGTCACACGGCAGACAAACTTGACCAAATATGATCTTTGTGCCCATATGTGATCCATATCGGTCTTTTTTTATGGAAGTGTGAACGTGTGTGACGTCTACTTTCTTCTTCTGTTTTGCGCACATTCAGGTCACCTTCGGGGCTTGAACCATTCAGACAGAAGTCTGATGGCTGTGGAATTGAATCAGTTGTATGAACGAACACGCCAAAACAAATCCGATTTCAGCAACAACAAAAAAGAAATTGTAATTGAGCATCAAGACCTGCAGTGTGAACGTAGCCAAGTTGATGAAGACTGGTTGTTTTATTTTATGTTTTTTTCACATCTTTACCAGAGACTACTCACTACCTCTTGATATATTTAATTTATCATATGTTTCATTTTGGATCTTGAGTCTCTACCCTCTTTTAGCCCCCTCAGCTTTAACTTGGCCACCAGTGACTTCCAAGCTGGGCTCTTGTGAAATATCCCTGCAGGTTCAGATAAGCCTGTACCTGGTTCTACAAAAAACTGAATGGTTGCCAAGAGACAACTGCAGTCTTCCAGTTGTTAGATCCATTGAACAACTGCAACATCAGGAGCTATGGCTTCGGAGTACTGGGAGGCCCGGTACAGTCTCCTGCTGGTTTCTCTGAGGGATTCAACATGCGTCATTCCAGAAGATATGGTAGAAATTGGTTGAAATTGACTAGCAGAGAGGTGGAAATGCAGAGCACAGCTTGTCTACTTTTCTGCTGGTGTTTGTTTTATCGACATGAAAGTGACACTCAGTGACAGACACTTACACACATGAATACACACACATATCCAAGACCCAGGCCAGGCAGAGACCAACTCATAAACAGATCTGGCTTCAAGAATGTTGATTCCTCACAGTGTAAGCAGCACATTCAACTGTTGCTGCCTGTGTCTGCTGGACTGTGTTGGGCACTTTAAGTGCAGCTAGAATTACTCCCCCTGGGCTGTTTGTTGTCTAAGAGCAACCTAAAGAGAGCCTCAGAGTTTATAACATAAACGCAGTGTGAAACCAGACAGTATATCTGGCTTGACAAGTGGACATTCTACTATTAAGCAAACTCAGGAATCATCTAATCAATTTAGATTTTTTCTCTTAATTTGATTTACCAAAGTTTCCAGGTTAAGTGAAGACCACAGCTGATCGACTAATGAAAGCCACTGAAGTTATGGAGTTAAGAGTGACGGATCTAAAAGACAGGCACCATTAATGTGCAGCAATGTCTCTGTTACTACTATACTACTAGTAGTTTTCAAAAGATAAAATCACAACTTGATGCAAAGACTTCTAATACAGAGCAATTGCCAGCAGGGTTGCATAAGAATTGAAGTATGTCTTTTGTACCTTCTGTTAGCAATGATGGAAAAGATCCTGCTGGGGTTATTTATCTACATTAAGACGTCATTATGAGGCTGCAAGTGGAAAAGACAGCCTCAAAGTTAAACTCCCAGGGTGATAAGACATCATAGTATTGCATCTTTATATGACAGATGCAGTGTCAACGTACACAAACGCTGCACACACCAGCCAGAGTCATCTGAATATCTGATGTTTTGACAGCTGTAATGAGTGCCCCAGCGGCAATTAAAATGTGAATGATTTATAGTGTTTTCATTTTAAAAGGAGGGACTGTTAATGTTTCAGCCATGTACACATTAGTGTTTTTTGGCTCCAAACAGGAACACTTTGAGTAATAGATTGATAGCATCTATAGGATGTTTTTTTTGTAACTCCTCCATTGCTTCTAGTAATTAATGGATGAAAGGTAATCTGCATTAACTGCCTAATTAATTAAAAGTCAATAGGATTTAAAGTGGAAATTGTGGACATGGTTTTGAGTTTTTGTGTTTATTTTTGGACTATTCCAGACTGTTTATTGTTTCATTCTTCTACCTGCTCAGCCCGCTCTGGTGAGCCATCGGCCTGATTTACCTGGTCTAGTCTGGACAGTTTCCTCATGCCCATTCATCACCACCACCTGTCATCTTCCTCCGTCCAACTTGGCATCTTCTGTCAGTCACTAACTCCATAATTTTCCATAAACTTTTAAAATGTACTCCGTGTCTGGTTTGAATATCAGGTTCACTGACCTAGTCATTACAAATATAGGTAAGAATGAGATTTTATGCAACCCACCAAAGTTGCATTTGAGAATGGCCACAGAGTAATTATTTAACAGCAAAATAGTGGCAGAGAATTCTTGCCACTTTGATTCCTAAATAGGTAATCCAGTCAAAACAGAATAGTTGTAAAACTTCTCATTTCTGGAGACACTAGCTAGATATGTTATATCTAGTTCAACATGCTAATTTGCGCATTTCTGCTAACAATATAGGAAATCTGACATTAAGTGTGGGTAAATGTGTTTTATTTGGAGCACAAAGACGATTTTAAAGTCCATTAAACAATTTATCTGGTCTCTTGGGGGCACTTCTAGATCTGGACTTGTAACTATTTGGACAGGAACTCACTGAGGGGAGGAGATGGCTATCAGGAGCCACAGGGCAGACTGTGGACGGTAAAAGTCTTTCTTTTTTTTTTTTTTTGGAGTTTTTTTAATGAACTGTTTTTTTTTCTGTGTGGAAACCAGGGGAGATACTTGGGACAGTGTTTCCATATATTTGTTTCTGTGTGTGGGTGCAGTTTGATGTGTGATTAGTGATAATCTCCATTAGGCCTCTGCATGCATGTTAGCACACATCTGGATATAGTTTTGGCTCTACAGTTATACCTTCATACTGGATAGCCTTATGTGTGACCCTGTAATTCTTTCCAAACCTTTGAGATAAAAACCAGTTACTACCATATCTGCACACCAGTGGCATCTGTCCTTGTCCTTCAAGATAAAAAAAAACACACATCTTTAGTCATCTGTTGATTTGTTTGGTCGATAGTAATCGTTGGTAACAGTACCAGTTTGAGTTTAATGGTGTAAGATCAGTCAAAACACCCAGGATGATTTTACTGATTTGTTAAGGTGAGGATTTGTCTGTGTGAGGTTCAGACAGTTAACACTGTACAGGTGGGACGCTTGCATCTCTACTTTAAAGGGCGGCTTAACTCAACATGGTCAGAAATCCCCGGGTCAGCTCCAATTTGTTCAGGTTTAAGGTTTAGATCAGAGTACGAGGTCCGCAGGAGGGGGCGAGCGGCTCTAATTCAGACCAGCCAAGAGTCAAAGTAACACTTAGCATCAGTGCTCCTGGTAGGTATGGCTGTAAGTATGGCAAGACGTTTTATCATGATATAATTTAAAAAGTACATCGAACAAATAACATCTGAGTCGGCCTTAGTCTTCTGTTGGGCACAAACACAGTGAATGAGGGAAACTTTTGAAAAGCTTTTGTCAGCTTTATTTGAAATTATTTTTGAATAAAATAAATGGAAATGATTTTAAATATATGAAAATGAATTTTATGTAAGCAAAAAGAACAGCAGAGAACAAAGCGGATAAAGTAAATGAGCTGGCAAAAATCAGGTTGCACATGCTACACACTGACTTATCAGCATGCTGACCGGCGCACAACACATAACGTGAACCCTTTTAAAGGCTATACTTCATTGGTAATATAAAAAAATGTGAATTACTTCATGTTGCAGATGTAAATGTAGCACTGAATGTTTAGGTGGTAAATTAAAAACATCAGTCAACTCAGCTTGAAGTTGTGGGAACTGAATTCAGAACTTCTTCTTGACAAGGCTGAACATTAGTAGCCAAAAAAACCCAAAAATAGCTATCTTGAAGCGAATAATTGTATAATTGTGAATATTGGAGACATTTAAAAAGAATATGTATACGAGGTGAGAAACTATTTTCTGTATTGCATATCAGTAGCCTAAAAGGTCATCTAGAGTTTGCGTGTGTGATCTCCTCGCTTTTGATTGCTGCAGCATCTCTCATTTTCCAGGCTGGTGCGTGAAATCACCAAGACGCGCAGAGAAAAAGGCGCATTGATCTGCGGTAATACGCTCGCTTCAAAGTCCGTGTATTTGCGTAGTGATCCAGGGGCCAATTTACTTTTCAACCTTCCTCTATTCTCCTCCCAGAGCTGTGCAGACAGATCCACTGCTGTTCGGGTTTTACATCTTTTTTTCCCCCTACATTTCATGTCGGCCATTTTGCCAAATGCGACCGCTTTATACATGCAGGCAATCTCAGTAAAATGCTGACAGATGAGTGCGCATTAATATCAAATGGATAAAGTCATAAAATGACTGTCACACAACAATAAGCAAATCAAAGTACTGATGAGGGTGTAAAAAAGGTATGTTCAAACATTTTGATGTTGTGTGACAATTCATTTAGCTAAATTTCATTTTAATCCTGTCTAATCAGTTAATTTCTCTCATTTGAAAGGAGCCCATAATGTGTTTGTTTTCCTGTACAATCAACCAATCGCAGCTCTTATAAGACAGTGTCACACCTAGAAATGTGATCAACCCCACTTCCTCACTAAGATAACAATTTCTATCGTCTCTTTACTCAGAGTCGCTTTCAGTGATATCTGAATCACTGAAGCTAAGAATCCTTGGTAGGAATTTTTAGGCTAACATAAGAGCTCTCTGAAATCTTTGTGAATACAGGCATAGATTAATGTCACACAAGCACATTTAAAACAATGGATAGCAGCAACTTTTTTGTGCAAGAATTCTAATTCAGATTTCAACAAAGTCCACTCCAGACAGAAAAACATGTGTTTGTCAGTATCTGTTGCTTAAAGGCAGATACACATGGGAAACATAAATGATGTCACTTGTCTCTTAGAGGTAGTGCAATGACCATGTTGGACAGCTGGATGGATGTTGGCGACGCCACTTCGTTGTTTTTCTTGCTAAGATACATTTCGGGAGAACTTTCTGGTTATGTGTTAGACCTAGAAGGTCAAGTCCGATACTGAAATATTTTGAAATGCTTGATTTAGTTCCAAAAAAGGTTCTGCTAGACTGACGCTATCTTCCAAAGTCATGTCCCAGGATTCTAACAACAAGCTGGCTCTACATAACACCTTTCATATTTATCTGGCAAACCTGTTCAGCTGAGACTTTACTTGTTACAAATACTTATAGGTATATCTTAAAATTTTATTTTCATAACAGTTTAAATTGCGGAGACCCTGAAATATCACGTTTTCTAGTAGGAAAATGATTTTAGATAGCTCCAACTTTAATTATGACTGGTAATGCCTGATTTATACCTCACAGTCTGCTGTACTTTCGACTCAACCACGAAGCCGGGGTTAGGTAAATTTTGTGCTCGCCCACTAGAGTCCGCTAACACTTCAGCTGTGCTAAAAATCGTATGTAAAGGGCTGTTTGCAAGTCTACAAGGCCCGTACATAGAAGCAGAGAAATATCTGGAAAGATATGTAAAACTAGAAAAGTGGTTTAAATAAATGCTACATCGGCCTGCCATACTGTTAGCCATACTCTGTAGGTTCATGTCATGGGTTTGGACCCACAGCATCAATCAAACAAGGGCTGCTTATCCCCTACCTAGAAAGTGCTTATAGGTTTCTCAATGGCCAGTGTCACAAGAAAATAACACAAGGCCCAGTAAAACGGAAACGTTGAGGCTTTTCTAATTTTCTGAAATTTGACCATAAAGCCTAATGCAAAAGCTTTGGCATAAACGTTTGACAGAATGGGTGAAATGAAATACATTTATGACTTATTTATCTATCATTTTGCTGAAACTAAATTCCTCATGTGAAAGTTTTTGGTAGCGAAGCAGAAATGTCAGGTTGGATACCCTTCCAGAGCCTCCAGAATTCTGGATAAAGAAGTACGGCAGTATAAAGAGTGGACAGAACAGAACAGGGCAGCCCACCCATCTCAGTCCAACATGCGGTGGGCAGATGTATGCTCTCAGAGTACAAAAGGTTGGTCTAAATAGGAGCCAGCTGATTTTAATGCCTTTTCCCAAAAACAGGTCGTCATATTGTCTGTTACTCCATCTTTTGCTTATCTTTGCAGGCACCTATTGCTAATTCTCTCACATCGTTGACCTATGACTCCATGCCCATACTTTTTCATACCCACACCCACCTCGCTTTTGTTCTTCTCCAGGCGTGTGTATGTGTGGTGGATCTCAGAGGCACAGATAGAAAATAAATCCATAGCAGCTCTGACATCTCACAGTCTCTGGTTCCCATTTGATCCAATGTCCTGCAATCAGTCACTTTTTCTTTTCGCCCTTCGTTCTTCATTGTTCTCATTCTGGAGTGGTCTCCAAAAAAATTGGGAAATTTCAAGAGTTGGGGAAAAAAAAACAGTCTAATGGATATCATCTGTTCAGCAAGAAAAAAACACATCCAAACCAATGAAATAAAGTCTGATCATCATTTCTTTGTAATTTATTACACCTTGTAGGCAGCAGTGTTAAACTGACAAACATATTTGATGATAACATCAGCCAACTCAGAGAGGATTGTTGCTGACAGCTCCTAGAACGGCACAGAGGGGAACGAGTTTCTTCTCGGTACTTTCATCTCCGAACCTATCAGCTTGATCAGTGAAGCCACTTACTGTGGACATGTGTTTCTTTGTGCTATCAGAGTGCAAAGAGGCACAAACACACACATACGCCGTTTACAAGGAAGCAAGCATCTGTTTCAAATCGCTTGCAAAACGGATCACTGATAAGGCAGTCTTTTAATTTTACAGAGACCCTTAATTTGACGTTCATGCAACACCATTTAAATTCTGTTGCATCTTGTCCCTTCCTCTTCTCAAGTTGGCCAGTAATTAAGACTAATATTTGAATATTTTCAGAGCAAATGACCCATTTAACACATGTAAGATCTTTAAATATAAAGGTTTTAAAAAAAATGAAACCAAGTCTCTACATTTACATGTGAAGTCCAGCTTGGGACGAAGGAATATCTAGGAGTGTAAAAGGGATAGTAGGGATTTTTGAAGTGACATTCTGTGAAAAGGTTACAAGCAACTAATACCTTATCTGCAGAAGATAACCTCTCTTAACTATTCTACTAGTTTGTTCTGAAAGATGAAGCTAACTGCAAGCCTGATTGGGCCAAAACCAAAGTGGCCTTGTGTCATATTAAAACATTTCCAATCTGAAAACCGTCATAGCAGTTTATCTGAAAGATGTTTTTATACCTTTAAACCATCATTTTGTTTGCACTGAATTACTATTTATGCACATGTCAACAATTGTTCACACAGAAAATTGACGTAGAAGGGGTCTAGCTGCAACACTTTTGCCGCAGACCTTAGGGGCAATCTCCACCGGAATCGGGTGAGTGGCTACAGGTGTATGTATACACACAACCATTAATATCTGGCAAACAAAAGTGAGTACACCCCAAGTGAAAATATCCAATTCTGCCCAAAGTGTCAATATTTTGTGTGGCCACCATTAATTTCCAGCATTGCCTCCACTCTCTTGGGAGCGGAGTTCACTAGAGTTTCACAGGTTGCCACTGGGATCGTCTTTCACGATGGTTCCTTCAATGAACTGTAACTCCCCACAGCCGGCAGCACTCATGCAGCCACAAAACATGATGCTCCCACCACCATGTAGGCAAGACAAACTCTTTGTACTCATCACCTGGTTGCTGCCAGACATTCAATTATGATTATCTTGGTCTCATCAGACCACAGGACATGGTTCCAGCAATCAATTTCCTTGGTCTGCTTGTTTTTAGCACACTGTTTGCAGGCTTGCTTGTGCATCATCCTTAGGAGAGGCTTCCTTCTGGTACCACAGCCATGTAGACCAGACTGTTTTCTGGCCACTCAAGCCTAGTGGCTCTTGATGTGCCGACTTCAGCCTCAGTCCAGCTCCTTGTGAAATTCTCCCAAATTCTTGAATGGATTTTACATCAATTTTCAAATTTTCATTTTCTAATTACTGACAGATTTCAGATGGTCTCATGATTTTTTTTTTGCATTTTTGCAGCTCCCTCTCTTCATATGTTCAATACTTTTTCCCTGGGTAATTCCATTTTATTACATATGTCTTAATTTGTGGACATGTGTGGTTTGATTTCTATGCATGTGGCCTGGATCAGTGTATATCATTGAACCATGGGGTGGTAAGACCATCAGGAACATTACTATGGCCATGGTTATTATATAGTTTTAACCATTTCCTATTAAAACTTGCAATGCAATATTTTGATTGCAACATGATCATTTTATTGTTTATTTCAGAGAGGTTATGAAAGTATTACAAGAGCAATCAAAAGACTGAATTCCCAATCATTGAGCCTTAAAGGGATTGTGTGTAACTAATTTGTCTAATAATATCAAAAAAAATAAAAATAAATCAAATATCAAAAAAAAAAAAAATCAAATCAAAAATGAAAGCACTCTCATTCTCTAGAACTAGTAGTTTATAAATAAACCGGTGCACCCACTGGGATGTTGTGTCGCCATTTCTGATGTCAGTAGCCAAAAGGGGACAGACGTATCAGCCATACGAGTTTTCCTTATCTGTCTTCTATATGAGGGTGTGCTTGCTGTCAGTGGAGGAGGAGAATAAAACAAGCAGATCTTAGATCATTCTATTTTCCATTTTCTGTTGAAATGGAGGACTATCCGTACTCTATGCCCAGCTAGAGGGAAGAGAAAGTAACCAAGAAAGGAAAAATAAGTAATATTCAGGATGAAATGAGAGTCTATATCGGCGCAGCTATTATTACGCGGTGCAGTGAAGATAATGCATGAGGGAGCGGAGATTTAAAACGGATGCAGAGGTTGCAGGCTTTCTGCTGGACAGTAGGTAGGTTAATTCAATATAACAGGGAAGTTTATTTTGCCGTTATGTTAGAAACAGGACAGTGTGGTCCAGCAACTACTCTGTCCTCCCGGCAGAAATGGGTTGTTTGTTCGTCTTACTTGTGTTTATAGTCGCTCTTTTAGAGCCCAAATAAGCGACTGCACCTTCAGAAACGAGCCCAAAAAACCACGACTCGACAAGCAACTTTAGACAAAAACAAGCAGACTTGGCAAAGTGTCAAAAACCATTACGCATGACGACTGTAGTTATTAGCTATTAGCAGTAGCTAATACATGGAGGATAAATGTGACATTTTTACGTTTATGATATTCCACGGCTTCCATAGTAGTTATTATGAGCTTAACGGCGAGGTCGTTTGTAATTCATTTAAGATTTTCACACTAGAGTGGAAAATCTTACACACTGGGGCTTTAAAGAAGCTACGCCTGTTAGTCTTGTAATGCATTATATATTGTGTAAGCATGAGTCCATTGCAGTCAGACAGTTTTTCTGCTTGCTGACATGACGGTTACATTTCATTCTGCCAGTTGAGGACAAATGCCAGATTGCTGCTGTTGTTAAGCCAACCTTTGCTGGACCACATTAGGGGGCTCTAAAGCAACTACTAGTAAAATATTGCCTAAATCTTGTGCGCTTTATGATGAAACATTTTTGATTTTGATACTGAAAGTCTTTTCCTCTTCTCCGACACCAAAATGAAAGCCACAAAATCTCATATATGGACCTGCAACCACATTTCATGCTAAAAAGCTAAAGCTTGTGAGCTTTCAAAGACAAGATACAAACACATTCTTGATTTCAGGGTTATTTCTCTGTAAGCAGATATATTAATAAAGACATTTCTGTCACTTTACATCATGTAAATATTTCTACAACAATCATTTTGCAATATCAGTTGTATCCCAGCTTAAATCACAAGAAGGCTCTTGTGTTATTGTCCATATGGCTAAAACTTTACACCAGGGTGCAGAGTAAGCAAACTTGGTGACTTTTCAAGCTTCCCCTATTCTAGAAGCATAAGCATAAAATTTGCTAATTTTTAGTTGAGAACGATTTTCTATCAGTTCGTCTTGATTAGTGGCCTTAAACTAAAGTATAGAAAGCAGAGAACTATACTGTGGGCAACTTGAGTTATATTCATATTTAATTTACTTTAAAAAAAGACATCAGTCAGTTGACAATGAGTTTTATTTTTTGCAGAATCCGGAAAGTTAGAAAATTGCATCTGAATAAAAAACAATTCTGTTTCCTCATCGATATGATGCATACTGCTGTATAAGAACGAAGAAGAGGAGTATGTAGTATATATATTTGCATGGATTTCATCAATTTTTGAGATTGGATTTTCATCATCTGGGCTTTCCTGAATTGTTTCAAAGTATGGTAATATCAGTGTGTGTAAAGAAAGCAAACAATTCTCAAAATAAAAACCTCTCTTGGCAATTGGCAGATCTGAAAAAAATATGTAAATCCTAAGTGGTGTAAAACTGTAAAAGTTTGATTTACTTTCAGACGAGGAGAAAGAGGTCATGTGCCTTTGTTATACAGTGTGTGGCTTCAGCTTTATCTTGTGTGACTACAACTAATGTCGGTTGAACATCATTGAATAGTTCACTTATTTCAGTAACTCAGTCCACTAAGGGAAACACATTATACAGTATAGACTCCCACAGACTAATGATGTTTAAATGCCTTTATTTCTGTTAATTATCATTTTCCCCCCAAACACCAGCTAATAAAAACACAGTATTTAAGATTAGAATATTACATCCAACCAAAAAAAGAGAAGTAAAAAACACAAAACTTTTTCATGAATAAATGGGGGCTTAATACCGGCTGAAACGTATGTTTGTTTTTTTTCAAAAGGCACTACTAATCTGTTAAAAAAGCCTCTTAGGTATGCAGATTCTAAATTATCGAAGTGACTGTAAACTATGATGGGTAATTAAACGAGAGCATACTGAAAACACAAACCGCTTCAGCAATCATTGCAAGATTATTACAGCTATTGGATTTTTATCAGTTTAGGGCTGGTCATCTTGCTGTGTGTTAAAAATCTGGTAAAACACAGTATTAATATTATATTCAGATGTGATCTAAAACATTGGTCACATGGTGGTAGTTACATGGATTACCCTTAGAGACCTTCTCCTTAATTCTCCAAAGTGATTTCACTCTGACCACTGCTCACAGGTAAGATGATGACTAATCAAAACTACACCACACAACTCCTCTCAAACATAACCTCTGTTTTTAAGATTGTCTTAAAACGGGCTGTTGTTGTGTACAAATGCTGCATATTCATCCTGTAAATAGGCCTTCTGTTTGTGGTAGGAATGTGGGCCCTATCGGAGCCCCTTGATGTCTGCTAGTATTGCAGTAGCAAAAGAAGTGGGGGTGACCACCATGTTGGAGTCCTACCTCCCAGCATGTGTATATGTGTGTGGGGTGTCTGTGGTACAGAAGGCCTGAGACTAAACTGACATTGATTTTTATACGCTTGTTGCTAAAGGGAGCCAGATGTGGGTGCCCACGGGGAGCTTGCCATCGAAACTGGCCTATATATATATTTTTTTTTTTTGTTCATTCCTTTAACGAGACCTGTGCCTGCACTTGTATGTATACAGTATTTTTGTTTGACTGAAAACCAATGAGCCACAACAACAGTAGTACAAGCTCTTATCAGTTCATAGAGCTGGTGTTTGCTTGCTTATTTAGCAGCAGTAAACACTGGCCTCTTGTCATGATTAGAGAGTGACAAACGACTTTACCGCATAAATAATAAATTAGAAGCGAAGCTAGATGTAGGAGAACTTCCCATTGCACAAGTGGTCAGAAAAAAAGATTAGTGAAACCTAAATGAGAGGTGTAGCAAGAGTTGAACAAAAAAAGGCACATGACAAATTCTTATTTGCATATGTGAAAAAGTTGTTAGTAAGAATAGTGACTCATATTCAGAAGTGGAATGTAAGAAAAGATACTTTATATACACTAAAGATACATATAACTGAGAGTTTTTTAATCTTTAGATATTTTTTAAGGTACATTATTTTTTGATATAATATATCAGAAATTCTGATATAAAATAGAAATTCTTTTCTGACATATGGTTGAAAGCAGACATTCACATAGACAGAATAAAACACGCAACCATTTTTTTTCATTGTTTGACGTTAAATTAAACTGCAGTTTTATCCTCTTTTATGTTGGTTAGTAATAATAAAGGTATTTTTATTCAATAAAGCCAAAAAAGAGAGAAATATTTCACTAGAAATTGTACATACATTTCTCTAGTATTTAGTTTGATTTAATTTAAACTGTATGACTTGGGTCACATGTTTTAGGTGTCCTTCAATAAGCTTCTTTCAGTAGTTTGCTGGAGTTTGGACCCATTCATCCTTACAGAACTGGTGGAAATGATCCAGGTTTGTGGGCCACTTTTCTCACACACACCATTAAAGCTCCACCCAATTTTTTTATGAGACACAAATTAGGTCTTTGTGATGGCCAGTGTAAAACATCGACCATAATGTCCTCAAGCCATTTTGTAATTTTGATTGTATACATCTGCCCATTGTCTAATTAAAAGACACACCTGTGCCCAAGCTTTAATTTCCTGGCTGATGTCCTCAAATATTTCTTATTATTTCTAAATGCTGTCATTTCCTCATGATGGCATCTATTTTCTGAAGATTACTAGTCCCTCCTCTAGCAAAACACCCTCACAGCATGATGCTACCGCCTCCGTTGTCCATACTTTGGATGTTTTTTTCTCAGGCTTGCAAGTGTCCTCTTTTGTGCTCCAAATTGAACGCCGTTCCTCATGGTTTAGCAACAAATTTGCTGAACAATGTCTGAAAATAACTTCTTCTCGGTGCATGACAGATTCATTTTTGGCAGGTTTTGTACAGCAGCACTGTATAGGAACATGTATAACTGTTCAGTAATTAAAACAGAATACCTAAAATGGTAAAAGTGTAACAAATATGATAAGAATGTCACAAAGGCAAATAAAACTCTCTTGGAAATCTAATAAAAGTAAACAAAATGTCTTTGAGGAAATAAAAAAATATATACATATATATATAAATAAATTGTGAGATCTATTTATTATATAGTAAGGCAAGGCAAAGCAAATTTATTTGAATAGCACATTTCAGTAACAAGACGATTCAAAGTGTTTCAATGTGTCGTATGTTGACAGAAAGTAAGAAAAGAAAACATACAGAGAAAAGTACCATGATTTAAAGGAACTCGGGGTTTCAGAACGTTTTCTGGGAGTTGGTTTCAGATAAGGGGAGCAAGGGAACTAAATGCTGCTTAACTACCGTTTAGTTCTGATCTATCCTAGTGTCTGAAAACGTTCCCCTTCACTGTTTTCGTTGTGTTGATTGCATTGTAACAACAAACTAATTGCTAAAAAAAAGTATACAACCTTTACAGATCAGTTTTGAAAACACAAAATGCGAGCACCTGAGAAAGAAGCTAGAGTGTTAACTGAAAACGAATGTGTCTGTTTCTGGCCGCTGGTCAGAGATGGGCTAGGGTCCCATTTGGCTTCTGCTTCAAAGACCCTGCCCGCCTGACTCCAGCGCACCTGCAACCGGTTAAACCCTGCTCTCATCACTCAGGGCAGAGAGAAACCTGCATCACTTTTTTTTTTCTTTGCCAAGGGCCCACAATGGTTTGCACTCAGGAATTCAGCCTAAAACGCTGTACGCCCTTCACAGTACATTTGAATGACAGTCTCACACAGTGTGACCGTTCACACAGCATCCACACAGCAGGACACTTGTATGATCAACCACATGATTAGTGCCAGCTCCATCATTGTTCACACAGAGCTGAAGTTAAATGATAACCCCCCCCCCATAAAAAAGTTCCCATTACATTACATCCTAAATTAAACACTTTTAAACACAAATGTGAAACAAGGTAATCAACATCTATTAGTCTGAAAAGTGTCATGAAGCCATTTTTAACCCCCAGATTCCACATCCTGTCTTTGCTCCGTTCATGTTCATTCACATTGTCATGTTAATTAACGAGAATGGTTCTAAAATCTCATGACTACTCTGAACATCACCGTCGACAAACCCGCTCTCTGACGTTCACTGTCGAATTACGGAACATCTTCAATTTTCTGTTCCATCCCGGTCCGTCAGCCTCCGGTCGGATCAAATTCCACAATTGCAATTGCAAAGAAGAAAAAGAACGTCAACAACCTCCGGGGGGTTTGCCTCATCTATCAGTCTGCCATTGCTATTACGAAGGGAAATGTGAAGAGACATTTTCAGACTGTTAAAAACTGAGACGTTAACTTCCCCCCGAAAAGCGAGCTGAGAAACAGAAAGTGGAAGAAACTGAAAGCTCAGTTGTCCAGACTGCTGTCATTTTTATCACCAGTGAACACAAAAGTCAAGGCAGTCACCGAAGCATCATTTGTTAAAATCTGCTGCATCACCTGAACGCGTCTGGAGTGAAGGATGAAATTCTGATGCTACAAGCTGACATTCAGCTGAAGTCTGTTTTTCGTCTCTATTTATTTATGCAAGCCAGCCTTTTCCCACGCAAAGATTATAAAGTCCAAATACCGTTCCACCATGACTGCGAGTCATCTGGAAGTGTGCTCGAGGCTTTTAGCAGCTACTGTCCAGACTATGCCTCCCTGACTGATTCAGAGAAAGTCACCAGAGTAAGGTAAGGAGCTTTGTGTTGTGTAACATGAATCCATGCTGTCATGCAAAGTGTAACCAACCTCCTGTATTGAAAGAGCTGCTATTTAACATAGCATGTCAAGACATGTAAAGCCAGATTCATGTCCTGTTTTATTATTAGACACAAATAGCTTAGGTTTAGTTCATTTTTATTTTTTATGTATTGTGCCATTGCCGCAAAAATTGCAGTCTCTTCTTTTTGAACGTGCTGCAAAGAAAGAGAGAAAAGAAAAGAAGAACAATCAAGAATACTGAATATATTTATGAATAAATATGTTATACGAATTTAATGGTAGGTAGATCGTTTTGACTTGGTCATATATAAGTAGCTTGCAAGCTGAGAAAGTGTGTGCAGCCCTGGTTTAGAGGTTGTAGAGGCTCGTTGATGAAATCAGAACAACCACAGATGAAGCCAGCCAGAGAGTCAACAGCGTTACTTTGCACACTGCAGTGTGGGGATAACTAGGACGAGGGACAGCTTCTGTGTAATTCAAACATATTGGAGAAGCTGCAAATACTGCCAGCAGGCTGCCTTACACTGTGACCAGGATCGAGATATGCTGCTACCAGGATAGCAAACCACCACAACCTCCCAGAGGAAGCTTTATGTGTGCTTAATCCAGTGTGACCGGGGCCAAGCTGTAATCTAGCACAGGCTTCTATCTAAATAACCTCAGACCTCCATGTAAATAATAGATTAATGCAAACAAGATGGTAGTTTAAAGGTTTAAAAGGTTGCATTTACACAGCTATCTTGGCCCCTCTCTGATTTGTCTCTGCTTTGTCAAGATGAAAATGTAAAGAGAGATGTCTATGGCAGTACAGACATTGCCTAGTCTTAATTTCTCAATGAAACCACAGGTTAAAATATTTTATATCACTTTAAGGCTTATCTGAAGCAAAGTTACTTATTTGTTAAAATCAGTCTGTGTGCAAATGTATTAAGAAAAGCTGAAACTTTTGTGAGTCGTGGTTGTCTGGATGACTGATTGAGATGATTTTGCAGATTAGAAACTCTCACAGTGAGTGACAATGATTCATTTTTACCATTAAATCACAATTTGCTCATCGTATGACACTTAATGTCATACGGTGAGCAAATCTAAAACCAAAATGGCACACTTTATCTGACTTTTTCACCTAAACTGTTTGCTGTGATTACAACCTGGTTTGTTTCATGGGGAGTCTTAAAGACAAAGGTGGTCCTGACATGGACTAAGTTTCATAATAGCATGATACTTTTTGACAGTAAATTAATTAAATACTTAACAGGCTTCCAGAGAGGTAAACATAGATCACACACCATGTGACTTGCAGGATTCGTCACATTGACAGGATCCAACTACAACAGGAAACAACTCAGCATTTACTCAGTTCTTGTCAGAAGAAGCAGGCACAGTGCATGAGCTGTACAGCTGACCAGTATCCATAAAGGTAAATTTCAATAATTATACTTTGAAAATATCTAATTATTCAATCTTTTAAGAATAGTAAAGACATTGTGAAACCAAGCAGGATGGCACAAATATAAATCATGGTCTATGATGTCTAATATAGCCTTAACTCATTGTTTTCACTGTTCATGTTTTGCCAGCTTTCCGAAAAGGAGCTTGGGATGTTTCAAGTGCCAAAAAGAGTACTATGGCCTGAATACTCCTTTGATGTATCACTTGTTCTATTCTAAGTCTTAGTGTGTGTATGTGTGCGTTCAAGGACGGTTATGTTTCAGATTGTTGAAGTATGACGGCATCTTCCAGCAATGCCTTAACCCTCTGTTATAGAGTTATCAGGATCACATCCTTGGACGCATTTTGTGTTCACGGGTTTTATCAAATCCACTGATGGCAGGCTATTCTAAGGTTAAAATACGAAAGGCTTGCAAGTATGCACGGCATTCCCCCCCCCCCCCCATCTCCTCCCTGAAGAGGCCAACCATGATGTAACTTGAGTGTACATAACCTGGAATATATGCATGTGAAAGCGAATTATTATTATTATTTCTTTTCTTTTCATCATGCAAACACAGACACTCTCTCAATGCAGATTTCTGAAATTGCACATTTCAGGGTGAGACGTGGTTGACAACAGGCTCGGACAGCATCTTTAAATGCCACCCAATCCATTCAGTAGCTTCTAGGGTTCCAGCTACACTGTATTTGTTCAAAGTGCTTCATCTCTGTCGGCAGATCTAAATTTAAAGGACAATAAATTATCGAGGCCCTGGATTTCTGGCACACACGTGGGGACCTGGCAGTTGCAGAGGACTAAATATTTTTAAGGTCTGCATTGTATGCTGACTTTAAAATGGCTTCACAGATATACCAATACCAAAATGATTTAAATTTATTAATGATCAAATTGAGCTTTCCAGTCTGGTCCTTTTATCCTCACAGGTAATTCATATTATGGACATGTAGTCTCTGACATTTCAACTTGAAGGAAATGGAGTTTAACAGATATAGTCCCATAAAAATTAAGCATGTGATTACTCAACTCATCTGTTGTGGCACCATAAATAAGGATTTTACTCGAATCAGCAGAAATATAATGAGTTGTTTTGAAAAGATTGTGATCAGTGTGCCATTATATGCATATGGAATCAGATATTTTCAAACACTGTGTGAAAAGACCCATAACTATTTTCTCTTTCTGTCTGACATCAAAAAAGACAAAAACCTTCCCTGTTTTAGGTCAGTTAGGGTTGTTACAATTGTTTGCAAACTGCCATAATAATTAGAGAAATTGTTTTCTTCAATATCAGAAGTTTACATGTAAGATTTCTTGTGATATAGGCTTGCAAATATTCAAGACATTCCTCCTGCAAAGGTCAACCATGATGCAACATGACGATGTATAATCTAGAATATGATTATGTCTTCAATCAGTTTGGTAAAAGCCCAAGTGATGATGTCATGGATTTGTGAGCTTCGGATAGGTTAATTCACAGCATTGGGGTCAAATGGAAAACCACCTTTGGATGTATCAATATGAAGCCATTATTCGATTCAGGAATGAGACGGGCTGTGTGTGGCAGAGGCGAATGAGTTTTATGGTGCGCTCACACCAAACACGAATGGTGCGAATGATGCGATGTAGAGACTGGTTCAGGAGCGGAGCAATGCGAAGGATGTGTTTCTAGAGATACAAACGGCGCAATTAGGGTGAATAGAGTGAAGCAAGTGCGTCACAAAGCGAATATTGATGGAGTTCAAAACTCTGGACGTTTCTGTCAATTTACATTGACCAGTCAGGGACGGGATGTTGTACTGACATAGGGTGAAGGAGCGCTTTTTTCAATCAAAATGGAAGATATAAAAATGAATGTTGACATAAGATGAAGTAAGGAATGCTCTTTAGAGGTTTGTGGGTGGCTTTGAAAAAAGCTGTTTTAATTTTGCGCTTAAAAGGACTGTTAAATGATTCATCAATCATCCTCCTCCTATAGCTGGTCCCGCCCCCTCTGCCCTGTTCTGGTGCACTCTCTGTCAAGCCTCTTGCTCTGATCCCCCGCTGTCCTCCCTGAGTTCTAGACACCTTACCTCTGTTGTACAGGTGATCCTTCGCCAGAGCGGGATAACGGTTTCGCATCCTGGACAGACGGAAGTACCGTGGGAAGCGACCAAGATTCAGCTGTAGCTCCTGGACTCCCCGAACTGGGAGCATCTCTGAAGGATCTGGTGGGCCCAGGGCGCCGTT
Organism: Fundulus diaphanus; assembly: GCA_037039145.1. Taxonomy (NCBI): domain Eukaryota; kingdom Metazoa; phylum Chordata; class Actinopteri; order Cyprinodontiformes; family Fundulidae; genus Fundulus; species Fundulus diaphanus. The sequence continues at coordinate 31,757,298 of CM073129.1, read as the reverse complement.
GTTCGGCTTTCCAAAATTAAATACAGCACCGTGACTCACTCGGTAAAATCCCAGTCTGCCCCGTTCAGTTAAACAGACAACAGGCAAGCCGATAGAAGATCCTCCTATTTCATAATGAAGCAAGTGAAGAAAGTGGAGCATTGTCCCTGTTGGCCAAACAAATTGCTGGCAAAACGTCAAGCGAGCGATAGCACGTGAATCAGGCGAAAAATTAGCTTGAATCACGTGAAATGTGAAGCCAGAACTACAGCAAAGGACCTGGTGAAGATGCTGGATGAAACTGGTAGGAGAGTGTCATTATCCTCAGGGACAAATAACTTAATGTTTTGGGGACATGTCTATTGGTCTGATAAAACAAAAATATTTTGTTAATAATCACCGTTATTACGTTGGTAGAAAACAGGAGGAAGCTTGTAAACAGAAAAAAAATAATAAAAAAATCCAATAGAGTAGTACAGGAGTGGGGGCATCATGTTTTGAGGGCGTTGTACTGTGGGAGAGACTGGTGAACGTTCCAGACTACACGGTATCATAAGGAAAGATAGTTGTGTGGATATGTTGAAGAATCATCTCAAGACACTTTAGCCAGGACGTTAAACATGGCCACAAATGGTTCTTTGATTTAGACAATGCAGGTCTCAGGGCTCAATTATGATTTTTTTCTGAAATCTGATTTTTTTTTGCAAGGTCGCTGCCATCCATCCATCCATTTTCCGACACGCTTATCCCTGCTGGGGTTGCGAGGGGTGCTGGTGCCTATCTCCAGCTGTCAATGGGCGAGAGGCGGGGTACACCCTGGACAGGTCGCCAGTCTATCGCAGGGCATCACAGAGATAGACAAGACAAACAACTATTCACGCACACCTAGAGAGAGCAATTAACCTAGTTATGTTTTTGGACTGTGGGAGGAAGCCAGAATACCCGGAGAGAACCCACACATGCACAGGGAGAACATGCAAACTCCATGCAGAAAGACCCAGGATGGACTTGAAGCCAAGACCTTCTTGCTGCAAGGCAGCAGTGCTACCCACTGCGACGCTGTGCAGCCCAGGTCATTCCCATTACGTTTAAAATTCTCATTCCAGCGTGCACTGTGACCTGCATGTGCAAAAGAACAATATTACTGACGTCACACAGCCGGGTTTGGTCCAGCAAACATGGAAGAAATAGGTTTTATGGATTGAAGTGTCCAATGGAAGCCACTTATTGTGTCAGCGGGTGCTGAGGGGAAAATTATATAGCTGGTGCAAAGTTGTGACACGTGAGACGTATTAAATCCGCCTAGGAGGTTCCCAATGAAGTCTGATTCAAAAAGATCACATACGAATCGTATTCAGGATCACGTATGGAAGTGGCTCAAATGTGACTTGAAAAGATCAGAGTAGGGCCATATCTGAGCGTCTCCACTGGTTCTGTTACGTCTGACCTTGTCACTTGACCTGAAAAGAAATCAGGTTTGGGCCACATATGCCTAAAGTGGGAATGGGGCCTAAAGTGCATGAGGCAAAGTGTGTGTGTGTATTGTTTTTTTTGTCCATTTTACTTGTAAAGTGAGGACATTTTTTGGTCCTCACTATTTTTGGGCTAGGGGTTAGGCTTAGCACAAAGGTGTCAGTTAGGTTTAGGGTGGGGTTAGAGTTAAGTATATAACGGTAAAAGTTAGGGTTAGGCCATAGAAAGGCTTGAAAAACAATGGAAGTCTATGGAAGTCAAGGCAAGATCCTCACTTTGTATTTAAACAAGGATGTGTGTGTGTGTGTGTGTGTGTGTGTGTGTGTGTGTGTGTGTGTGTGTGTGTGTGTGTGTGTGTGTGTGTGTGTGTGTGTGTGTGTGTGTGTGTGTGTGTGTGTGTGTGTGTGTGTGTGTGTTTGTGTGTGTGTGTGAGCTGTCCCAGCATTCTGTCTTACACATGTGGTTCAGGGCAAAAAAATCAAAGGGAGAATGTGGATGAGCTCTATGACCTTAGTGAGGTAGCTACTGTAGCTTACCTTACACTTACAGATCTCTAAGTTAGAAAGCCCATCTTTCCTGAACTTGTTTCAGCTCATTAAGTTTCCGATTCCCTCTTCCCTTTGACTCATGTGTGAACTCGGCCAGACCGGACTACGGTGCAGCCGTCCCTGCCGAGGTTGGTTTGATATGAATAACCATTGAGCTCATCTTTGGCCTGGTGACTCATGGCATCCCACAACATAATCCCCCACAGAGAGGACACATTACTGAGCGATTAGTCCAACTCTTCCACCTTCCACCAAATGCCTTTATTCCTAACTGGAACCCCACTGTCAGATCTAATCCTGAGTAATTCTAACGTATAAACATTAAAATCCCACGCAATTTCCCCCTTATCCCTCTTTTCTTTCAATGCACAGTCTAAACAGTGCAATCCCAATCAGTAGTTTTCCTCACCAGAGACAGCTGTCAGACTGGACCCAGCACATCAGGGTAAACTTTTCATCTGTCTGACAAGGAGGCACTTGACTCTGTTATTGTTTATGGAGAGAAAGCTGAAGTCAAGTTCACTGGCAAGGAGAGAGACACAGGAGTTCCAGCTCCGGCCCCAGGAGGGAGAGCATAACTCAGAAGTGTTTGTACTTCCCTAATTCCTTTTGATTTAGCAGAAAACAGCATGCCAAGCTGCAGCGCGCAAAAATTCTCCAAAGCTGAGCTCCTCGGTCTCACTTCGCTGACTTTCGCAAACCTCTGCCATGCGCTATGCTGGGCTTGCTGCACATGTTTCTCCGCAAAAAAAAAAAATGGTGAAAAGGAGGTTCGTTCTGTCAGCAGCGACCCTGTCTGGTGGAGCTATAATCAGAAACACTAAAGTTTCTAAGAAGATTAGCTTTAACACTAGCTTTGGCATAAACACTGGGGGGCTGTTTTCTCAAGCGTTTGAAGAAGTAGCACTTTGCAACAGCTTTCCTTAAGTCTAATAGTTTCAATTCCGACAGGGATTTTCCTGGTTTGTTTGCTTGTTCATTAGTATTAATGGGGTCAGCTGAATCGACTATGGCTTTCTCCGCCCAGTATTACAGGCGCGCAGAAGTTCAAATGCACTCAAACCTGCCAAAGAAGCAGGGGAGTCTGTGTGGTTTAGAGTATGTTCCCTGATACTTGGGAGCAGTTTGTGATTTCTCAGACGTCCTTCAAGGATTAGTATCATTCCAAATCTGATGGAGATTTCAAAGATGATTTAAGTGAACCGACAAAGGTTGGGCAGAAGGTAAGGATGGTTGCACCAAGGATAAATGAGTGTGTGTTGGAGCGCTGTGTCAGCATTCTGTCTTACACATGTGGTTCACATTTAGGCCATGGTGCTGTTCCACTGGACAAGTTGGCCCTGTTCTGCTGGTTCTACATTCCCATCTTCTTTCTCACAATTTAACCTCAGAGGAAGGGGCATGGATGCAAACGTGTTGTTAAAATGTGCATTTTATTTTTTAATGACAATGAATGACTGCACTGGCTTCAACATCAATGGTATCCGCTCTTGACGTTTCGGTTTGTGTGCAGCTGTTGTCGTGACTCTTGCCGTTGTTTCCCTGTCGTCCTTGCCATTTTTGTCTCCTCAAAATTGTTGTGGCCGGTGTACTTTGTTGCTAGAATTATAGAAGGCCTGTTGGGCAATCTGGTTAGTAAATCAACCATGCGACAGGAGGAATTGCTCACTTTTCCCCTTCTTGTAGCAAATCTGACCTGATAGGCAGCCACCACCGCCACACTGTTTGGTGAAGCAGCCTGAAAAGAAATTAGATTTAAAATACATATTTTTTAAAAAAATGCATGCTATAGATCCTAGGTGCATCATTTTCCATTCCTTTAACAATAGTGAGCAACTTTGTGTTATTCTATTCTATTCTATTCTTATAAAATGCCAATAAAATGCGTTGAGGGGTTTCTGTTTTGATGATGCATGCCTATACATAAATCTATTTTGCAGCCTGTTGTATTAAAATGGTGAATGCATTTATTTGTATACTGGGTCAAACTTGCTGTGTCATTTAGCAATTTGACTTAACGAGGGTTAAATTTCAGATCAGCACAAGGTCTTCGCATCGGCAGCATAATCACCCCTTCAGCACGCAGCTCACCTTTTTCCTGTCCTTTTAAACATCTCCGTCTTAGTCAAACCCTGTAACCTCTGCTTCCACCCAATGAGAAAAGGGAGCTGTCCGAGGCGAGCCCTCCCTCATCTTTTTCTCTCTCCTCCTCTCCCCCTCAACTCGGACTCTATCCGTGCGCTAATAAAGGAGAGCATCCGACTCGGTCAGGAGTCCCGCATCAGGCTGAGGAGCGCCCACTTAAACTCTGCCAATTGTCACTCCTGCTCTGTTTTTTTTTCGGACACTATTCCTGCCTCTCTAAGATAAGGAAAAACCCAACAGGATCAGACCTTGAGGCACAGAGAGTAGGGGCGCAACCGGCTTCTCTTGTCGCCCGCTTCGTCAGGTAAGGCTCCGGGTTGGCAGCCAGTAGTAGTTCCCGGGGGAGAGTCTGGTGCGCACATGGCACCACAAATGAGCTCCTCTTATCTGCTGACTGCCGCGGAATCACACTCCGGATAATGAGGCCCTCCAACGTTTTAACTCAATAACTCACATCAAAACTTAACAAGCTCTCACATCTGGAATAAGGATTTATCTCTGCTTCCCCTTCTTTGCCGGGGGGCAAAAAGACAGGAGCCATGCTGGGTTTAAGCAGGATTCTTGGCCTCCGCGCAACTCGGATTCAGCGCGGTGGTGCCGGACTCTCACCCGGGCCTTCCTCGTCTCAGAAACAAGGTGCCAGCTCAAGGATGTACTGTGCGTGTCTGTTGTTGCTGCTGCTCGTCACGCCTCGCGTGGACTCTTCATGGTGGTGAGTGGTGCACACATCCATCACACAGGCCTATATTTCTTATCATCCTCACGTTTCACAGGAGCCGTTTATTTTTATTCTCGAGACACACAATTAGTTAATTAGCTATGTATCACATATGCTGTTAATATTCTAAAGATGCACTAAAGGAAAACTAACGGGGAGAGATTGCATTGGAATAAAACTATATTATTATTGGTGGTTTCCGAAATATAAATATTTTTTGGCCGATTTTTGTTTATTGTCGTTACATTTCCTCCGCAAATATTTTAAATATGTGTATCTATGATTATTTTCTGAGTATTAAATTGTTACTCTACAAAATTTGTTATTTTTACAGGGACATGGAAGCAATAACATTCCTAGTGTTTTTCAGTCATAATTTCATTTATTCCTTAATGACGTGCTTCCAAAAATAAGAGCCAAGAAACACGCCGGAGTGTGAAAGAAATTATGAGTTTGTGAATGAGATTCGACCTTCTTTACGATTGTGCGTTTTCGCGCGCTCCTCGTGTCAGTTTGTTGGCCCTGCCGCGTGGAGCAATAATAATGAGGATGCTATTAATAATGATACCAGCGCGTTGCGCGTAATTTATCTCAGCGTCGTTGGCTGAGGGCGCGCGTCGAGCTCAGCTGGAGCGGCAGACTCCTCTAGTCATTAATTCACCAGGTAGAGCCACCTCTCCCTGCATCTGCGTCACACATGGAGATGACTTTACCAATGTTAGAGCGCGGGTATGTAGCCTTTATTTATCTGGGTAGATCTCATTGAGATTAAAAATCTATTTTTCAAGAGAGACCTGGCCAAGAATGGCAGTAATACACAATTTCAACCAAAAACTACAGACATGCAAATACATTAAAGATAGAAAAAGATAGAGCGCGGGTAAAGTTACATAAGAAAAAAAAAGTCCGTCTGCCAGAGGAGAGTGTGTTTATTGGAGAGGTGTCTGTGCGGGGCGGGCTGGATGGTAATACTGGAATGTCTAATAGTTTGAGTCCATCATGGGGGATATAGTTGAGGGAACAGGTGTTATCAGGGATATCCTTTCATTAATATGGAATGGTGGGGGGAACCAGAAAATACAGTTTCTACTATTGCTTCTTAAACATTTCCATTACCCCCCCCACCCCCCACCCCCCACCCCCATAAGGGTGTCCAACCAACCGACCAACTTCACCATCACAAGTACCCCTTCAAAACTAAGTATTGCATTGAGTACAATTATTTCTTAACTGTTCACCTCTTTCCCTTTAGGAGGGCAACAAGAAATTAAAACAAATCCCTTACCCTAGACCATTAAGTCACATTTACAGCACAAACAAAGAGGAAAACATAACTTAAGATTTTTTAATAAATGGGTCTCTGCTTAAACTGTTGTGAGCCAACATGCACACAGTTCCACTCAGTCAAGTTTAGTACTCACAAGAACTCGAATAGGTGGCAAAAAAAAGAAAAAAAGAAAAGTTGCAGGTCTAGAAAACGTATATTTCCATCTTTTTCCATCTTTTTCTTTAATTATAATCCTGATTTCCTTCCTTTCCCCCTCCCGCGTCACGGCGGGGTCCTTGGCAGCCGAAAGAATGCGCCTAACGGCAGCGTTCTTTGGCAGCACATGGCCTCAGTCAACCGTTCCCTTATCCCCAATGTATGTGATGTATGTGATGGACGGTGTGTACTGAAACTGTAATTTTGATTGCAATGCAAATTGTAGTTGACAATAAAGATTGATTGATTGATTGTTCCTAATATTCCTTTTAGTCTCCGGCTCAATCCGAATACCCGTAATAATAGCCTCTAGCTCCTACTCCTAGCTCCTGGTCCTTGAACTTTCACGGGGGTCAACAGTAAGAACTCTATCGGAGCGTCGGACTGCTGCGCCGAATTCGAACAGCCTTTAACTCCGACGTCATTACGTGACGGAAACGCACATGGATGATGTGAGTCAAATCCGGGCCTCCAGCCTTCCAAAAGAACAATAACCAAAAAAAAACAACCAATGAAAATTGGAATTATTAATTTCTATTAATTAGAAATCACATGATCTCTTCTCTCTGGACATTTTTGTTCATTTCCGTGAGGGGACTGTGCTTATACGTCATGTCACGCAAATAATTGTGGGATACCTAAGGGGTTCTTAGCGCCGGTAAGGGACGTCTTGGGATTCCTAGGCAAAACTAGCCGTGGGAGGGAGCATACAGGCTACTTTTCCTACCTCCTTCCTTACTGACTGCATTAGTCGGACAGCACTTATCTTGGCGTCCGCTTCCTTCCTTACTGACTGCATTATTCGGACAGCACTTATTATGGCGACCGCTTAATTCCTTACTGACTGCATTATTCGGACAGCACTTATTATGGCGACCGCTTCCTTCCTTACTGACTGCATTATTCGGACAGCACTTATTATGGCGACCGCTTAATTCCTTACTGACTGCATTATTCGGACAGCACTTATTATGGCGACCGCTTCCTTCCTTACTGACTGCATTATTCGGACAGCACTTATTATGGCGACCGCTTCCTTCCTTACTGACTGCATTATTTGGACAGCACTTATTATGGCGACGCTTCCTTCCTTACTGACTGCATTATTCGGACAGCACTTATCATGGCAACCGCTTAATTCCTTACTTACTGCATTATTTGGACAGCACTTATTATGGCAACCGCTTCCTTCCTTACTGACTGCATTATTCGGACAGCACTTATTATGGCGACCGCTTAATTCCTTACTTACTGCATTATTTGGACAGCACTTATTATGGCGACCGCTTCCTTCCTTACTGACTGCATTATTCGGACAGCACTTATTATGGCGACCGCTTAATTCCTTACTTACTGCATTATTTGGACAGCACTTATTATGGCGACCGCTTCCTTCCTTACTGACTGCATTATTCGGACAGCACTTATTATGGCGACCGCTTCCTTCCTTACTGACTGCATTATTCGGACAGCACTTATTATGGCGACCGCTTAATTCCTTACTTACTGCATTATTTGGACAGCACTTATTAAGGCGACCGCTTCCTTCCTTACTGACTGCATTATTAGGACAGCACTTATTATGGCGACCGCTTCCATCCTTACTGACTGCATTATTCGGACAGCACTTATTATGGCGACCGCTTCCTTCCTTACTTACTGCATTATTTGGACAGCACTTATTATGGCGACCGCTTCCTTCCTTACTGACTGCATTATTAGGACAGCACTTATTATGGCGACCGCTTCCTTCCTTATTGACTGCATTATTCGGACAGCACTTATTATGGCGACCGCTTCCATCCTTACTGACTGCATTATTCAGACAGCACTTATTATGGCGACCGCTTCCTTCCTTACTGACTGCATTATTAGGACAGCACTTATTATGGCGACCGCTTCCTTCCTTACTGACTGCATTATTCGGACAGCACTTATTATGGCGACCGCTTCCTTCCTTACTGACTGCATTATTAGGACAGCACTTATTATGGCGACCGCTTCCTTCCTTACTGACTGCATTATTCGGACAGCACTTATTATGGCGACCGCTTCCTTCCTTACTGACTGCATTATTCGGACAGCACTTATTATGGCGACCGCTTCCTTCCTTACTGACTGCATTATTCGGACAGCACTTATCATGGCAACCGCTTAATTCCTTACTTACTGCATTATTTGGACAGCACTTATTATGGCGACGCTTCCTTCCTTACTGACTGCATTATTCGGACAGCTCTTATCATGGCGACCGCTTCCATCCTTACTGACTGCATTATTTGGACAGCACTTATTATGGCGACTGCTTAATTCCTTACTGACTGCATTATTTGGACAGCACTTATTATGGCGACCGCTTCCTTCCTTACTGACTGCATTATTCGGACAGCACTTATTATGGCGACCGCTTCCTTCCTTACTGACTGCATTATTCGGACAGCACTTATTATGGCGACCGCTTCCTTCCTTACTGACTGCATTATTCGGACAGCACTTATTATGGCGACCGCTTCCTTCCTTACTGACTGCATTATTCGGACAGCACTTATTATGGCGACCGCTTCCTTCCTTACTGACTGCATTATTCGGACAGCACTTATTATGGCGACCGCTTCCTTCCTTACTGACTGCATTATTCGGACAGCACTTATTATGGCGACCGCTTCCTTCCTTACTGACTGCATTATTAGAACAGCACTTATTATGGCGACCGCTTCCTTCCTTACTTACTGCATTATTTGGACAGCACTTATTATGGCGACCGCTTCCTTCCTTACTGACTGCATTATTAGGACAGCACTTATTATGGCGACCGCTTACTTCCTTACTTACTGCATTATTTGGACAGCACTTATTATGGCGACCGCTTCCTTCCTTACTGACTGCATTATTCGGACAGCACTTATCATGGCAAGCGCTTCCTTCCTTACTGTCTGCATTATTCGGACAGCACTTATCATGGCGACCGCTTCCTTCCTTACTGACTGCATTATTCGGACAGCACTTATCATGGCCACCGCTTCCTTCCTTACTGACTGCATTATTCGGACAGCACTTATCATGGCGACCGCTTCCTTCCTTACTGACTGCATTATTAGGACAGCACTTATTATGGCGACCGCTTCCTTCCTTACTGACTGCATTATTAGGACAGCACTTATTATGGCGACCGCTGACGCAGTTCCTCTTTGGCTAAATAGTCCTTACTCTATAAGGGTATTCGGATTGAGCCTCCATTCTTTCTGGCTCCCCTTCTTCATCCCTACTTCTTAGAGGTTGGTTAAAAACTGGAGGTGTGCATTACCACTTCAAACTTTTCATCTTTTTATAATCTTTTGCACGCTATAATGTGAAAAGACAAACAAAAACAAAATCCTATAACCCTTATTCTCACTCCTTAGCCAGAGTGTCCAAAAAAAAAAATTCTCCACAGTAACACACGGTGACAATAAAGAATCTTTGAATCTTGAATCTTTGAATCTGGTTGGACTGTGGTTGTTGATAGGTTTGTATCTGAAGTGTGTGTACATATTTAGGGAAATTTGTCTTTTTATTATTCAATCAAACAAAAAAGTAATTTCAATCAAAATGTGTGATCAAAACAAAAAATGTTTTGATAAAAATAAATATAGAAAAATAAAACAACATTTTATCAAAATAGATCAATGTGATCAAAACAAATTTCCCTCAATATATATGTATATAAAAATACTGGAACAGTCTAATTCTATTAATCCTTTTTATATCAATTTCATTGTTTGAATTTACAATGTGCTTATTATGTTAAACTTTGATTTAATCTTTTCAAATTCTAGCATACATCCTCTTTCATGCTTATATTGCAGACATACCAATATAACAAGTTCTACTTGTTCTACTATCCTCCCCATGCAACTCCTTGTATCATCCTTTTATATTTTAAAAACTATAATGAAGTATAGTTATAATCAGGTCTGGTATCCTCAAATCTGTCCTCAGTTTCCTGCATTTTTAATCCTATAAAACCATTTTTCCTATTCTTCCACATCTCATCTCTTAGTGCTATTCTTTTTTCAGTTTTGATTGGTACTTTGTTTATTCTCTAATTTATTTTTATGTACTGGAAAGTTATTCACCTAGTTTATTGGATTGCAGCCAATTCTTAACTCTAAGATTTCCAAAAGGCTGTCAGTTTTCCAAATCCAGCATGAAAGACAGGTTGAAAGTTAAAAAAAAATAGCAAGGAGCCACTTTGCTGTAAGGAAGGTATAAAATACCATCCTGTGATAGATGGATCATTTTCATTTGTAAAAAGGCAGGTAGAAAACCCCCAAAATGGCTGGCATACATTGTAGTCTATTACTATGTTTTAGGCCTGAATTAACAGCCAACAAGCTTCAGAAGACACTACAGTTTCTTTTTAAACCACTCCTTCCATCTATGTGTATTTTAACACCCCACCCATGCTTAAAAGTGGACAACTTTCTTCCTTCATGAGCATCTTCCACACTGAAGAGTGTTGCTGTCAGCACAGATGCATGAGATGTGCTGACTTTCCACTGGTCAGTGATCAAACAAAAAACTGGAATTTTGAGTTGTCAAACAGGTTTTCACTTGTAAGGCCAAGCCGACAACCAACAGATTTCAGCCACCAACTGAACTCTGCACCTCTAGTTTTTCTGCTGGTGCCCCAGCATACTCTCAAGTATTGGCACTGTGTTATTTTAGACCTTTGGGTCATGATTTGCTGGCTACAAGTCCTCTTTTCTCTCAGAGAGTTGCACAGTGAAAATTAAGTGTGAAATGCTGTTCCAGTGTTTTCCTTTGATGAGAATACAGCTCTTCTCCCTCCTCTCCAACCCCATTCAGGGGAGTATTGAGTCTCAAGAGACCATTCTCTCCTTCAGCCTGATAAAAGAAGACCTTCCCCCCTCTGACTGATCAAACCCAGTGCAGCCACAAGTTTGGAAGGCGTCTCGTGCAGACACAAAAAGGTCACAATTAGAAGTTCATTTTGGGCAAGCTCAACAAAGCGTCTTGACGATGCTGAAGAGAAGACGCTGTAAAAGTCTGCTTTATTTTGACATTTGAAGAACCTTCTCGTAAGATAAAAGCAATCAAGCAAAAGGAAGAAGAGAATAAAGTGAGTAACCTGGTCTATGTTTGACAGGGTTATTGGAGGCCCCAGACTTTGAGCTCTGGTTTGTGACAATGTGATTTCAACTGTCCCGCTGGGAAACGTTTAAACACACATACACTCACAGGTCTTGTGGGGAGAGGTTAAGTGCTTATTTATTTGGAGAGTGGAGTAAATGGTTTCCACTCCCCTCCTACTCACAAACCTTAAACTTTTAAGTGTAGTGAACTCTGACGCACAGGGGGCTTTTTCTGTAGCTCTTCTTCATGCCACTTGCTTCTTTGCGTCCTCTTGAGAGCACGCATTTAGGCCAAAACTGTGTGCAGCAGTCGATCATTGTTTCTTGACTATTCCACAGTAAATATATTTTAAAAAGCACACAAAACTTTAATAATCCAAGTAAAGCACCGCTAAACCTCATTGTTTCTGGCACTCTCAGGTACATTGGCGCTCTGGGCGCTCGTGTGATCTGTGACAACATCCCTGGCCTGGTGAACAAACAGAGGCAGCTCTGCCAGCGCCACCCAGACATCATGCAGGCCATCGGAGAAGGCACGAAAGAGTGGATCAGGGAGTGCCAGCACCAGTTCAGGCACCATCGATGGAACTGCAGCACGCTGGACCGCGACCAGACTGTCTTTGGACGCGTCCTACTCCGGAGTAAGTTTCTGCCTATGAAAAACACCTGTGTGGTGAGCCCGAGGCCCCTGTTTCTTCAGCTATATGTATTCACCTTTTTCAGTGTTTTTTCCCCCATTTTCATGCATCCTATATATCCTATTGTCCAGTGCTTCATGCTTACAGTCACTAATGGATTGTTGGAATATCCTATGCCTTAAACAGGGTATCTAAAATGTAGGCTGCAGAGGCTATTTACACTAAATCCCAAGAATATTTTGTAGTATTATTTTTATGTGGTGTGAAAGCAAGACTGCATGGAGGCGCAGTTATTAGCACTGTTCACTTGCAGCAAGAAGGCCATGTATTTTAATCTCGGCCAGAGCTCTTCTGCATTAGCATGCTCTTCTTGTACACACGCTGGGTTTTTTTTCTACAACTCACACTCCAAACACATGCATGCTATAGGTTACCTGATGGGTTGCATGTCACGGTGTTGTTGCTGGACCAAAGTGTAGACAAACGCTTGGTAGCTGCCATGATGAGGTGAATAGAAGATTTTATGAATGAAGGAAAACACTTACAGGGAGGGTAGGTGTCCACAAGGGTTATGAACAGAACAAGGATCAGACCAGGCGTAGGGAAGCATAACGGAGGATCCGACCTGGAGTGATAGGAAACCAGTAGTTTAAATAGGGAAGTAAACAGAGGGGAAGACAGGTGAGAGTACTTGGCAACAGGCGAGAGATATGACAGTGATTAGCTTGAGGGAGAGACAGAGAGCAATGATATGATATGGACAGGAGGAAAACAGTACCTCACAAGAATACAAAAACATAATGAATAAACATACTATCACAAAAAAATTAACTAATGAACTGAACTGAAGACATAACCTTGCCTGCAAGCTGAATTCTCGTTATATTTGTTTGTGAGAATCCGTTTTATCTTGCTCCCATCTTTATTGTTTGGGCCTGAACCAAAAACGGTTTAGGCCAATCCCGTTGCAGTATGATGGTTTATGGTGGGACATACAGCTGTGACGAAAGCAAGAGCTGCCGAGCCCACAGCCGAGCCAAAATAAGCATGGCAGCAGAGGAGGACGCACGCGTAGCTGCTGCTATCATACCTGTTTTGTCAGAATCTACAATTTCTTCTTTGAAAGAAGAACAAGAAGTGCCTTGACTGGCGTAAACTTGTTGTTTCTCATGGCGCCTGCTGCTTACAACATTTTCATTTGATACCATGATTGGCTAAAATCAACCTTTGGCAGGCAGTAGATGTCACTTCACCCAATCAGCTTGGAAAGTTCTGCCCAATGTCCCTCCTTTCCCCAAACAGATTCAGTGAGAGCAGGACCAGACTGATAATGTGCAGAACGTAGAGTGCTACACATTATCAATCTGGCTTGCCAGGTCACAGAAGACAGGCAGTGAGGAACATAAGGATCTAACTGAAACAATAGTTATACTATACTAATACTAATGATGACAGGAAAGGACAGAATCAACAGACTAATGAACGATACTCAAAAAGGAGAAAAACAGAAATATGCATGACCTGACTTTAGAGTTCAGACTTTCCTGATGTAGGACTGGTTCTATGGTGTTGTGCTTGGCAGTCAGTATCTTTCATTTAAATGAGCTCAGTCTGGATTAACAAACACAGTTCGGACCATAGAGAGGGTCTTAAGCACGGAGTACAGTGAATTTCTAGTATTTTTACTTAAATCTCAGAACTTGAGTAGTTATTGATGTGAAGGCTTTTTAATAAAACTCTATGCAGCATCCAAAGTATTTATGCTTTTTGTTACACTGAAAACTGAGTTGGTTTGCCATCAGTAAACAACAGTGATGGGAATAACGGCGTTAAAATAAACGGCGTTACTAACGCCGTTACTTTTTTTAGTAACGAGTAATCTAATTAATTACTTTGACTGTCACTATAACGCCGTTATCATTGCCGACACCCTGTTACTGCACGTTACTCAAGTCGTACAATGAACTTTTTTTTTTTTCACTTCATGATAGGACTCGTGTGCATGTTGTCATGAGAGAAGGGAGGATGAGATAACCTCTCAGTAGTGACGGGTCCGGCAACACCGATGCGTCGGCGCATGCGTCGAGCTCGTAGAGCAAAACCTGTGTCGATGCGCGGATCGCTATGGGAAAGTCACGTGACCGATACAGGAACTGTTTCGAACTGACTGACGCGGCAAACTGTTTCTGTTCCCTCTTAACTGCGCGCGTGTGCATTCGCGCACAGCATCTGGATTCAGCGCGCACAGCAAAGCTATGCTGCGCAGTAAATAAAATCCAAGCTGAACTGTAAAGATTTTACCCACTGTGCTCTGGTTTTTAGATGTTGCACAGACACTCCTATTTGTGTGGGTTTGAATCAGTTTCACCACAGCATTCACCTCACAGGCTCACAGTTTTACAGCCCAACCTACAAGATAGCAGTTGCGCACCGGGTAGTCAAATGTCAATTGAGAAGACAGCAAAGGAAAAAAAGGTCTAAGTGATTTCTCACTAAAGGGTCAGCTCTTTTGGCTGCTCCCTAAGAGGAGAACTGGGCAAAATAACTCTTCTCCTCTTTGTTTAGCATCACTCAGAGCCTTCTGATTAAGCCTATGTTTGCAATTATGAATGGTCTGTGTGGTGGTAAGCAATTTTCATTCAGTGTTTTCATAAAAGTCTTGTATCCTTTTTTTTGCTAAATAGACAGATACCGTAGTAAAGGTTTAATAAAACATTTGAAGGAACAACTGAACTCAGAACCACAGAAACCACATCAAACAAATAAATAAATGCCAATCTCTTGCAGTTGAACCTCCACTTTTTGCCAATGTGTTTGGATTTAAATCTGGCTCTGTGGGATTGGACTGTACCACTCCAGTTGATGACTTTGGACCACCTACCTCCATTCTTTCTTTCACATAAATGTCTGATCCTAGACTGTACTTGCAGCTTGTTTTTTTCCTTCAAAATAAAGTCAAGCCTCTACCAGCATGGATTTTTAGCAGAGCCCGAACAAAGAGTTGGTTTATGCAGCCATCTCGGGACTTTTTCAGGTCCTAGCTGGCTGGTACAAAACTTGAATCTAAACAAAATGATGAATGTAAAAAAAAAGATGAAGGATCTGATAGCTGTTTTTCTCCTCCAGTCTTCCATTTCATACTTTTGCAGTTTGCGTCGTTCTCGCAATTTATTTGCACTGACCACTGATGATTTAAAGTTAGTTTATGTAGCTTTCTTATAGTCTATGGTAGGGAAATGTGCTTTTGCGACTCCAGTAAATAGCATCTACCAACAAGAGGTTAATCTGTCTCTTTGGTTTCTTTAAGCGTCAAAGTTTGTCATGTTTTCAAAGAGTCACCTGGTTCAAATGGATTATAATCATAATAATTGGAAATAAGGTTTAGTACAAAGATTGTAGAAAATAATATATAGTTAAATTCATATATGCATGAGATTCCTGTATTTTATAACTAAATATCTTCATAATTCACAAAACTGCATGAGTACAAACTTATTTGTGTACCGACACAAAATAAGAGTAGGAAGACACAAAATTGACGAAGGCATGAATAGACTCTGAGTCAATGATCTGTTATGCTTTGTTATGTTCTCAGGACATGAATTGTCTTCTGAACAGAGCAAGCATCAAAGGGAGTTATAAAAGGCTAGGACAAAGTATTTAGTGTTGTGTACGTCAATCTGTTAACCAAGATATAAGGTAAGATGGAAGAAAAAATACTTAAGTCACCTTCAGATGTAGATTTTGACGTCAGTGACTTCCTACAGATTGTTATTATGCCTGGTCCAACCATCCCAAGCATGTGTGGGGGCCGTCGAAGCATGGAGGAAAGTGAAAGAAATGAAGACACTCATCCTGCCTGTATGGCTGTGTGTGTGCGACGGGGGGAAGGAAGGGGTGAGAGGAATAAACAGTAATGTAGATGTAAATATTTAGAGAGATATTCTCACTGTCAGGCAAACAGCGCAGTTTTGAAAGATGACCAGCGCTGCCCTCGTCATTACTCTCCCCCATACGTCCCATCTGCATCCTCTGTCCCTAGCTCCTCACCTCCAAGAGTAAACGGGACACTTTTGGTGAATATACAGTCCAAGCAGTTTATGCACCGCAGACTATGCAAGAATCTTGGTTTAAGGCTCTTTATTAAGACTTCAAAATAGGGAACATAAGTTTAAAAGACAAAAGAAAAAAGAAAGCACTAAATGTATGCTTAAGTGAAGGAAACATAAACACATCGACAAATTATACCCTTGTTCACTTAGATATTTAAAAATACAAATACATTTTGGTATGCAGCCAGTGTAAACAGCAGCATAGGCTCATGTGGGGCCAGAAAAATTCAACCCCTTATCTTATCTGAACTGGGGACGTTAGATAAGGAGATGATAGATTGGACAAAACTGCAGCTGAGATGCATTGCAAGTCAACAGCGTCAAATGAAGGTTTAAACCCAAGGGAGCTGAGTGTGTTTTGGAAGTGACACAAATCTATTAATAACATGCCTGTACATGATAAAATTACATGGAAACCCAGGAGTTGTGCTAAAGGAAAGGAGAAGGGTTTTCAACCAGAAAGGGTTCATCATTCATAAATACCTGCGTATAAATTAGATGTTCATTTTCCTTGATTGCGCAGTTTTTTGTGCGGGACAACAGGAAAGTCTGTGCATTGACAGTGGATCATGAGTATGTATGCAAAATAAGTGTATTCAAAACAAACAGCTAAAAATTGCAAATATTATTAGCAAGTTTCAAAGCTTTGGCATCGGACCACAAATATTGTTAAATATAATTTTTAATAGCTGCCTGAGTACATAAATAATAAACTGACTGGACAAACGTTTTGCCTGTTGCTTTAACAAAAAACGAGATGGAGCCTTATTTGGGGTCTGGCACTTTTCTTTCATCACAGAAACCAGCTTTAAATGCTGGTTTTCTTGTGTTTGTGTTTAAAAGGCTGAAGGTTAAGTTTGATCCCTTTGTTGTGTTTGAGGGCACTTTACTCCCAGAAACGCTGCAAAAAGCAACCGTGACCAATCCCTACATAAAAATGTCCTTTTGCATTTGACCACATGATGCATGACTCATGTTCTGGGGAACCTGCAAAGAACAGATGAGAAGTGAAATGGTAGATAATGTTCTCATGACATCACCCTGGTGCTGATAAATGGGGTATCACAGTGTCTGTATTTAAACAATTTATGTGAGCAGGGGAGAGCCCCACAGCCAGGATTATTTCCATGATAATATTTAAACAGAGCTGCTCTTTACACTGCACCAGGGCTGATTTTCTCTGTCAGCTGCACCTTCATGTACTCATGGCTCGCAACCAGGTCTTGTCATGATAGTGCAGCTTTGTATGCAGAACATGTGGGTTTTGGTTCCTACAGGATTTGCTGTAGGGTGTAATGTGTCGCCTGTATTCTGAAACCTTCATTTTAATGTCACTTTTTGATCTATTTTTGTCTTTTCTGTTTAATATCCTTTCATCTCAGGCAGTCGTGAAGCAGCTTTCGTGTACGCCATCTCCTCAGCGGGAGTCGTGTACGCACTAACTCGGGCCTGCAGCCAGGGGGATCTGAAGACATGTAACTGTGACCCTCAGAAACGCGGACGAGCGAACGATCAAAAAGGTGAATTTGACTGGGGAGGCTGCAGTGACAACGTGAACTATGGGATAAAATTTGCCAAAACCTTCATCGATGCCAAAGAGAGGACTGTCCGGGACGCTCGGGCTCTCATGAACCTCCACAACAACCGGTGCGGCAGAACAGTAAGTGAATGATTTTAATACAATTATGGCGCTATAAGTGCATGGAATTTCATTTTGATGTCTCAGTTTAAATAAACAATTAATTAACCAATTAAATAAAATGTTGAGAACTACCATTTACTTTGGTTCACAGCTCATGTACTACATTTAGTATTGGCCATGTTATTGCTTAAGAACACACAAAACAACCTGCACCTATTACATAGTGTAATTTAAACAAGTCAGTGTAAAACTACGTTGACAAGACCATACATGCAATATTTTTTTTTTATAAAAAGTGAAAAAAAATTAATTAATAAGGACCCATCTGCAGGCACAGGGCGGTGCCATATATATCCAGTCCATACCGGAAGTCCACTCCAGAAGTTTTGGACATTTCTTATCCGTGTGATGTGTTGCAATATTCATACCCAGTTCAAATAACTACATCATATATTTAGAGACCAAGAGAAAGTTAAGAAAAATAGCATTTTAATTGTCATCCAGTGAGTGTGGTATATATTTAATTCAGATTGGCCAAATACTATTATCTGTCATAAAGTCTGTTTCCCGCCTGTTTACCGATGGTCCGAGCTAACATTAGCTTAGCGTTAGCTTAGCGTCATCGCAGATCTTTTTTTGTGTGTGTGTTTCAGAACTTTATTAGCAAAAATATAGATGGTCAAGAACAGTATACAGGGCATCTCTACAAACAGCAGCCATTGTCATTTACACCAAAGAAAAAGGTTGAAATTGGAGTACAAATTAAAAGTTTGAATTGCCATACTGTTAAAATAAAAAAAATAACAAAAGAAAATTAGGATGATTTAGGATGGTTTAACTTCTGGTGTGGACTCCCTGCATTATATTATAAATATTATAAATATGGCAGCACCCAATGACAAAATTTGTTACCATTGAAAATTCTTAAATTACATTGGTAAAGAGATTCATTTATTTTATTGTTTTTACGTTTGTAAAGGGTAACTTTGGGTATAGTACAGATAGCAGTCCTCAGTCTTAGAATACAGTATAATTTAATCCTTTCTTCTAGGGATATTTGCTTAATATTTTTGCAAATCAGCTCTCCAATCAAAAGCAGCTATACAACCTGTGTTCAATATTCTGCTTTAAGAAAATGTAACAGTTAATAAGCATAACTCAAATAAATTAACCCTCTAAGGAAGATCTATCCTTGTTTTACAATGCGGAAAAATACATTGGTGTTACCATGCTTCCAGTTCACGAGAAGAGATGATGTTCACTAGAATGAGATGAGATTTTAAGTTTTGTGAAAAAAGCTAAGAATCTCAACTTTTTAGTTGTTTTTACAAATAGAGTAAAGGCTTCACTAATTACAGGCTGTATTTTAAAGAATATGAAATCAGTGTACATACTTTGAAACTGTTATACTTGTTGAATTCTAGTGAGGTCACAATGATAAAATAGCATTACAAATTCCTCTTTGGTGTTGCACAAAGAAATTAAAAATTTTATAAATTTTATAAAACTGCATTTTAAGGAATTTCTGTTGTCAGTTTAAAATATCCACATCAGATTTAATTAGTTTTAGTATTTTAGATTTTAATCCAGAAAATAAAAATGTATTCAACATTAATGATACAATTTAGTTAGGGAAAATAGGGAAAATCATATTCCCAAAAATAGTAAGCAACTAATGGCTTTACTTGTAACATATGTAAAATATTTTTTGTGTTGTCTCTCACCCTCAGTGTTTCATTTTTATATCGAGTAGCCAAAATCTTTTACACATATGGTTTTAAAATGCAGGAGGCATCTTCAGTAACGCTCAGAATAATAGCGTAGACTTCCTTCGTCACAGTAAGATACCTGCTGACTTATGTCATTGCACAAGATCTGTTCAGAGTCAGGGATCTCATCAGGACCCTTTGGGTTAAGATAAGAAATTCCTTTATTGTCCCACAATGGGGAAATTCAGGCATGACAGTGGCAAAGACACGAAGTTACACACAGTAATGAAAAAACAAGATATTCAAATCGAAATTAGTTCTAAAGCAACAGAGAATGAGCTTATCAGAAAGGCCAAAAATAAACCAGGTAAACCAGGTAAGAAATGCTATGTTCCATTAAAAGAGGAAAAAATACAGCAAAAAATGCACCTAGAAATCTCTGCTTCTCTCTGGTGTTGCATGAGGAAGACAAGAGGAAGAGATGAGCGCATAGCCAAACAACCTCTTTTCCAGAATGGATTGATTCTGGTCCATTTTGTACTCTGCGGCCGTGCATAAGAACATTCCCATCTCCCCATTCCAAAGGGGATTTCTCTTTAAAACTGCCAATGTTTTTTTTTGTTAAGATATCAGGACTGTCTGTGAGGAATTAAGTGCAAATTGCTCTCTACTGTTGGACTTAAACATTGTTTGTGTCCACTGAATTTTGCATTGGGAATGCAGTCCAGAGATGAAGCAGCTCATGTGTGCAAAACATGTGCAAAAAATTTAGCAAACTGGATTGCTAAGTGAATTTTGCCCATTGTATTTCAAAACCGAGTGCATCCAATGACATCCTAATAAAACAGAAAAAGAAAAATCTCAAAAATCTTCTTCAAATGCACATGAAAATCCTGCCAGACGTGTTGGTCATGATTCTCTGTGTTATTCAAAGACTTATAAGGCTGCGACAAGGCTTTTCTTTAGGGTAGTTTTAGTGAAAACTAAAAGCATCTAAAGTGAAGTTTAACTTCACAACCGTTTTACACAAGTCTTCAAGTTCTCCTCAGAATCGGAGCAGATGAAACCAATATTATTTACAACCCTGAAAAACAACAAAAAGTAGCATTGAATAGGAAAATTCATATTTTTTGGTAAATGGGTAAAAACATCTAGTAGGAGGCCCTTCTTGGTAATTTTGCATGCCGTTGAATCAAACGTAATCCTGATAGAAACAACACCAATCCAAACTTCTTCATGCAGGCAGTGAAGCGTTTCATGAAAATGGAGTGTAAATGCCACGGTGTGAGCGGGTCCTGCACACTGCGGACATGCTGGATGGCCTTGTCGGACTTCAGGAAGAGTGGCGACTACCTGCGGAGGAAGTACAACGGGGCGGTTGAGGTGACCATGAATCAGGACGGGACAGGCTTTGCTGTGGCCAACAAAGCCTTCAGGAAGGCCACCAAGAACGACTTGGTGTACTTTGAGAACTCTCCGGATTACTGCCTTCAAGACAAAGCAGCAGGTAAGACTGCAACAGGGGTTTGAGGGTGGGTGGTAGGTGGGGGACTAAAAGTCAGAGGGGTAGTTTCTCATGGATGTTGATGGATTGCCCAGACTCTCATGTTTTAGGGGTGCTATTTATGTGTTTTGTGTATGCTCAAGCATGACTAGTGTGTTTTGTGGTCATGATTGTCAGTGTGTGTGTGTGTGTGTGTGTGTGTGTGTGTGTGTGTGTGTGTGTGTGTGTGTGTGTGTGTGTGTGTGTGTGTGTGTGTGGTGTGTGCGTGTGTGTGTGTGCGTGTGTGCGTGTGTGTGTGTAATAGTAGTCAGATAACACAGCAGGCCTCCCCTGTGATCTTGGTGGAAGTTAATATCCTTGTACCCCGAGGACATGGTTGTTCTGTGGCCAACTGACCTCTGTCAGTCTGTCAATTCACACACAGACACACACCCAAACACACACAACCCCATGGTCAGGGGATGTCTCGATCTCTCTTTAAACAATGTACCTGATCACTTATGAAGGTTTCAAACTGGCTGGCTGACGGATGAAGAACTGTTGGACACAGTTTTTTGCAGATAGCTGACATCGCTCTGAAGCCCTTTGCAGCTTTTCCATGCACTCTGTCATTTTTATTCGCCTATCTCTTTGCCCCCCACCCCATCATTCTCACCTTCTCAGTGGAATCCACAGCCTAGGGACACAAGCAGCTAATTTAAAAAAAAAGTCACTTCTCTGTGTCTGTCACAGTCTTTCTCCCTCTCTGTCTGTCTGAGCTAAGCGTAGCTGGAGGGCAGAGTGGGCCTCCGAGTGTGAGAGCCTGTCTGTCTGTCACGCTCCACTGTCCATTTAACCCTCATACACACACACACATACACACACACACAGAGGTGCTTCAAAGGGAGCAGTCGCTTGGGAAAGGCAGTGTAACCCACAGGCCGCTCTACCAACACCGCATAGTTGTGTGTGTGGGTCTGTTGTTCTACGGGCTGCTTGTTGTGATAGGTAGCAGTTCAAACAGGGAGCTTCTCACACCGAACATCGCCGCTAATCTCTGTGGGGATGACATTCACATAAGACTTGGACAATATGCCGCTCCATTGGGTGGTGGCCAGACTGCCAAGCGCTACAAGGCATTCATAGCCATTCAGGGGCATTTCAAAATGGTTTGACATCATCACCACTCGTACTGAAAGTCAAAGCATCTAAAATACACCAGATTCCATCACTTTTCTTGGTAAAAGTTTTAGCAACAGTGTTCTACCTACTTTAAGCAGCTCTTAGTTAGCACCATTTTCCAGTAATCCAAACATTTCCTTGGTCACCTTTTGGGGCTTCAATTTAACTCTAGAGTACAAAGGGGTGTTTAAGTTTCCCTTTAGATTGAGATCCCTTTCTCTGGTTATGGAAATGTCAATAAACTGGTTATTTTACATTTTAATGGTGGAAATCGTAAAAGATGTGTGCTTAAACTCTGTGAGGCCAGAATCATGAATCTTTCAAGATTCCGTGAATCCAACATGAGCGTTATCATCTTTACAGCCAAACCCGGCTAACAGATTTAGCATAAAGTAGCATGCAATGTGGAAATGTTTAGTGGCAAAGGATCAGAAAGATAAATGTTTGGCAGCTCTGGGAAATCTTGAGCTATGAACTCCACAAATCTGGCTTTTATGTAAGAATGCCAATAAGAAAACCATTAGCAAAAGAATGTCAGAAGAAGTCCTGTTTAAAATCTGTCACAAGTTATGTAGTGGATACTGGTTACATGTGGAAGATGGTGCACACAAAATTTAAGGTTTGACAGCCTAACCCCTGAAGGCGAGGACTAAACTTCACCCTAAAAAATATCCTCATGCTGAAACAAGGTGGTGGCAGCATCATGTTGTGGGAGACTTGAGATTGGGATAGAGGTTCACTTTTTGGCAAGACAATAACCATAAACATGTAGCCAGATCCACAATGGATCCAAGACTACGGTAAACTCGGCAATTGTTGTTTCCAGATGCTCTCCATCCAATCTCACTGTACTAGAAGAATGGGCTGAATTTTCTGCCACTAGATCTCTGAAGCTTGTGGAGACATACCTCATGAAATGTGGTTCTACATCCTATTGAAACAGGATGCTACATGCACACACATGCCTTGGTTTTCTGATTTTTACAGTACAAATAAATACCTAAAAGTCATGCTTTGTGTTGATCTTTTACACACATTCCTGATAGAATACATGAGGTTTGTGATTATAAATATGAAAACTCTCAAGGGGTATAAATAGTTTTGCAAGGAATATTTTTTTTTATTTCCTTACCTGTTTAGTCAAATAGTTGTAGTTTTTTTTTCGAACAGAAATATACACTGCAACATGTCATACTCTAGACAGCTTTTCATGAAAAAATAAATGAGTAAAAAAGAACTTGCAGATTAATGAAACACAAATATACTAGTTTACGAGCATACATCAGTAAACTCCTTTAAACTCTCCGCACAGGTTCCCTAGGCACTGCCGGACGGGTCTGCAACAAGACGTCTCGGGGCACAGATGGCTGTGAGGTCATGTGCTGTGGGAGAGGCTACGACACCACCAGAGTCATGCAAGTCACCAAGTGTGAGTGCAAATTCAAATGGTGCTGCGCGGTGGAGTGTAAGGACTGCGAGGAGGCTGTGGACATACACACGTGCAAGGCCCCCAAACGAGCAGAGTGGCTAGACAAGACCTGAGGACGTGTTGCTCTACGTTCCCATCAAATGCAACCCCACCTAATCCCCCTTTGCAGGACATCGTGTAGAACACGGCATTCTGGGAAAGTCTGTCCAAGAGTGCTCTGCATCTCCGCCCCAACCTTGTCTCATCATTGCATGGCTTTTTTTTTTTTACCCGTCTGTGAAAGCACTAGAAGCCCCTATCCATCCTAACGAGTCGACATTAGCTCCTATTTGTGAATGTCTCTGTGATTCAGCTGCTAGGATCAGATGAACTGTAATAGTCAGCGATACCAATTTGGCTTTATTCGCAGATTCATCCCAGAGGAGCTTTTTTTTCTGTTGTGGTACTGCATTTCAAATGATTTGCTGCTTTCATGATGCTTAAAGACAGATGTTTCTTGAGCCTTAAAACATATCCAGTATTATTAACAGCATCATATCTTGTATTCACATAACTTTGGTTTGTTTTGGTTTGTTGTTTTGTTTGTGGGAGCACACCCTTTATCTATTGGGAGTAAAATAAACCAAAAATCATACTTTGTTGGACTGTGGACAGTACCTTAGAAAGTGCAATTCAAGATGTGGACATCTTAACATATATTTGGCAACGCATGGCCAAACACGCGTCCAGAAAAGGGACTGCTGGAGGAAAAGGAGATGGACACCAGGTGAATCTTAAAACAATGGACAAATGCATCACTGGAGCATAGAGTGACACTGTGCAAAGGAAAGAAAAGAGGAGGAAAATGAGAAAAAGACTGTTTCAAGTGGATTATTTAAATTGTAATGTGTTGTTTCATTCCTCATCTGTTGATGAGACTGCACTACATTGGCTGATGCAAGGAGGGAGAAGAGCTCTTGCATTACTGTGATAATACAATGAGTTTTAGTTTTGTGTGTGATTTAAAAAAAACTGCTGCTGAGAAGAAGACAAAGAGAACTGAGGCCTTGACGGGTCACACATCAACCACCATATCCACAGATTTGCCTTCTCTGCTCTCGAGCTTGCTTGCATAACATTTTGTATAATGCTATATCTAAACAGATGTTCATATAAAAATATATGGTGAATTAGTTTGCTCTTGGTTGGTTTTGTTATTGTTGTTCAATCACAAATTTAAGTAAGTGAAGGGAATCAATATTGACCAAAGCCATCTGAAAAGGTGGCATACATAATACTTAGCTTTACAAAAACTTTTTTTGTGACTTAATGAACAAGAACTTTACAAGTGAGAAATGTCATATATACCCCACACATCTACCACTGCATATATGTAAGCAATTCGTACTCAAATGTCTTTGTAATGATCCGATGCTAACGGTAATTGATCTCATGCTACACTATGCAGACAGTCTGTCTGCACTGATCAATATTTACTAATCTGGGCCTGCTGAATGCCTGCGGTGGCTCCAACATAAAGTTTTTTTGATTCGTTTAGCTTACTGTATTTTTATTCCTCTTGAGGGCACTTTTAGACCACAGTTGGAGCTTTAAACTTTCAGCACAAGATGGTTGCATGATTATTAAATATGACAAAAATAACAATACAGTGATGTCTTGGCAAAAGTAACATAGTCCGTTAAGCACAACAAATCATACACCCTTGATCCCAACACACATGGACTATACACAAGAGTTTGTCATAGATGAAACACATACTTTATAAACATCACATCTCTTTCTGTTTCACAAAGCGTTCTTTATTAGTTCATGTTTAGACCCGCATAAAACTGTTTTATTTGCTCCAATATACTGTATGTGACAAGATAAGAAACTGTGTGACTGCAGCTTCAGTCATTTTTCATAGATTCAATTACCAAAACGGGAACAAATTGAATCTTAGTAAGAGGTTGTTTAGTAACGTGTAACCAAAGATTGAATTTCAAATAGTTTGTTTACTAAGTTGTGTAGATGTCAACACAGATTGACCAGGTCGCCCATTGAGTGTAGAAGTCTTTTTGTGCATGAATAAAACTTAGGCCTGTATTAAATTGCTTTAAAAAGTTAAGAAACTAAACTGCTAGTGACTAAAGAATTAAAGGGTACAAAAATGTTGAAATACCTTCTTTAAGTTAAGAAATTATTGCTCAAGCCTACTAAAAAGTATTGTAAGGAACTGTGCCTGCTTGGCAAGACAATATTAAAACTGAGAGTGATGACCCAAAACCTTTACACAGAACTGTAAGCCAGCAACAAAAGGTTGATTCTGTGGGTCGGGTGAGGGGTGTTGTGTCAGTCAAGGAGAGGGAAGTGTTTTATTAAAGATCCAGCCTAAAACCCCAACCCCTGCTAGCCTCTCCAACCCCCCCCCCCCCCTTCCCCATGTGGAATTCCAGGTGGGTCCCAGGCTAATGACTAGATGGCTGTAATTACCCAGGGCTGTTGATAGCTGGAGATGGGGCATGGCTGTGCCACAGAGGGCCTAGTGTGGGCTCCTGCTGGGACCACATTTAATCAAAGGCTTCTTGGGCGGCTTATCACAGGGAATACTTTCCAGCAATCTTCTCATTCTCTGCCCCCTCTGCTTCCCAGACTCCAGTTAAGTCTATGCTGCACTCAAGACTAAAGACTCCTGGTTCATAAGGTCTCACCCACAATCACAGAAGGAAAGCACTTAAAGGAACAATTTTATGTTTTTAGACTTACATATTTCAGTCACCATCTTTTTAGTGAACAAAGGCTTTTTTAAATATTTCTGATGATAAGATAATCTTTCCGTATAGAGCCTTAAAATGTTAACTTTAGTGGAAAGCTTCATTGTAAGATGGTAATAAGAAAAACCTAACATGGCTTATAGCTTACCTGTCACCCTACAAGCCTTAAATGCTCTAAAAAGACCCATCAACATCCGTGAAGTGGTCTTTTAATAGTTATGAGAGGCCAATATTATTAGATAAGCTTTACTGCCATTCCCAAGAGTAATATTATCAAGCCACATCCAGTGTGAGACTGGTGCCATTGTCCTGTGGTAATGTCTATCTGTGTCCTCAATGGCAAGCTGAGAGCATTCCTGTCACTGACAAACCATTAGCCTTTGCAGCTTGTAGGCAATGTCAAGGCAACAAGGAGGCAGAGGACAGGCAGACCAGACTAAGTGAGGACATATGATTGGCATCAAAACTCTGATTTATTTGTTCTGTATTGCAAAGAGGGGTCATTACATAGGAATATGTACCAATTTATTTAGCCTTAAATTAAGGTGGAACATGTCTGAACTAAATTAACAAAATTCTGTTGATTGCGAAGTGAACACCCTTGTTTTAAGATGACATGTTTTTGTGACGTAAAACGTCGATGCAAAACCTTTTTTTCCACCTTTATTTTGACATATATCTTGCATTACTCGGTTGGAAAAAACAAACACATCTGTTAATGGACAAAAGGCGAAAATATAAAAAAATGTGTCATAACCCCGTTGCATTGTTTAAGCACAACCTGAAACTGATACATTGTTGTAGCAACTTTTGACCGAATTTAAGTGCTACAGCTTAACTTATTTGGCAACACCATATTTTAAAAGTTCTGCAGGTCCCATAGGTCATCCTGCTTGATCTGAAAGGTTTAGGTTAAAACAGACAAAACCGTCTTTATGTGCCATGGCCAATATCAAATGCTGTGTGATTGTTTTGTATCTTTCCCCTGACTGATACCTTTTTGCAATGATATTTAATCCCTTTCTAACTTGAAAGATTTTGGCTTTTGCTAAAGGTTGCAAAGGTGTGCCTGTCCAGAAAATTTACCAAAGGCTGCTTACTTTTATTTCAGATTGATCAAATTCACGTTAACTGATAACCCAAGAGAACTAAATAGGGAAATTAAATCAAATGGTGATCCAACAAAGCATTGGTTGAACATATTGAAAACTTGTGCAATCAGGTTATTGCATCCCCCCCTCCAAACAGATTAGTTTGAAATGATTTGTCTTCAGCCAGTCCTTTACATAAAAAAATTGCTTTTTTAATTGGGTTTTGAAGTGTTTTGATATGCACAGTAACTTCCAGGCTCCAGGGTTGCATCTTTTCCAAATCTTTCATCACACACGCCATTATGTCATGATGCAAAAGCAGCTCTGATCTACGACACAGACAAATGTGTTGCTTCATTCCCGTTAGACTATTCATAACACAGACGGTGCAAACATTTGTTCAACATTATCCCAATTATTCTGAACTGTGCCAGTCTTCTTTTTTTGTTCCCGTTCTTGTTCTCACTCTTGGCTCCCGTTGGAGTCTCAAATCTGACAGTAAAAAAAGATTTATGAAACTTCTGTCAGAGCTGCAATGCATGTCAGTATGAGCAGTCTCTGCCAAATGACAAGTCTGAGAATAGAGACTGGACTTTTGAATTACATGCACATCCATGCATGCACACATATTCTTGACGTCCAACGCAGAACCTAGCCAAACAAGCAGACTATAATATTTAGTTATTTCGCTAAAAAGAAAAACAAGAAAGAAAAACAAGGAGTATAAGACAGTCCGAGGAACTGCAGTAAGACAAACAGGTTCATATAGGGAAGAAAGCACAGTAGTGTTACTTAGCAAGCCTGTTTTGCATCAGATCTTAATCTAAGCTGAGCCTTATTCTTCGTGATTCATCATCATTACCAGCCCCGTCTGGCACACATCCCTCTTACCACCTCTTTCCTCCTTCCTGCCTCTGATGCAGGCGTTTGTTAGCAACAACCGAGCCACACAGAGAGGTCTAGGTGGTCAGGGCATCAGCCAAGCGATCTGTTTTGTACACACAACCACATGTATACACCTGCAGGCTAAGACAGGACCTCCAAGGGAAAGAAAAAAAAAAAAAACATCACCTATCACTTGTCTGGTCAAAGCTTCAGAATGTTAAAAGTGTTTCTGCTCTGTCACTCACTGTTCATGACCTGATAACATACAAATACATAAGCCAGTGGGTGCGTGTGTGCAGTTGGGTTAGTTTACCCCTCAGGGCCAGCACAACCTTTGTCTTCCTGTCTTTTTTGGGGGGTAAAGTTGGATGGGGTGAGGCCGGTGAGGTCAGGGGTCATAAAGTTTAGGTGTATCCGCAGAGAGTCTTCAGCTGCTGCATGAATGACCATCACTGATCAGGTGCCTGTTGACACCCCTTAGACACTCGCAGCTTGCTCTCTGGCGGGCCAGCAGCGAGGTGCAGTGTTTTGGAAGCGCACCTGCTTGGTTGGGTTTAAATCTAAGCCGCTATGAGTCAATCTTTCTGTTATTTTGGAGCTGGAAGTGTAGTTCTGTCACACAGAAAGGGCCCAGGAAGATTAAAGGACAATGGAAAATGGCAAAGCAAGAGTTGCACAGACAATCTAAAAATATGGATCTATTTTCTTTTCACGGCACCAAATTTATCCCATTCTTTCCATTGGAGTGGAAAATCTGTTGCTGTCGTCTACTTTTACAAGATCACTGTGAGTCATTTAACTTCAGAGTTGTCAGTACTTTTGTCATATTTTCCTCAAGGGCGCTCCTATACATGGTTGAAGTCCTGAAGGAGTCCGTAATAGTGCTACAGCAAAGTGTACCGACACCAGGACATTTCCAGCTCTATGCTGCACAGTTGATGTGAAGTTTGTTTGTTTGTTTTGCTGATATGCTGCATAGATTCATGCCAAATGAATCCTCTGTACTGGTGTCCAAAATAAATGACTTTTAGAATCAGAACATCAATGAATGTGAAGCCTGTGCTGTCTCTTTCTGATAATACAGGCATGCACTTTCATACCAACAGGAACAATAACCTGGTGAGATGACATTATTTTTTTTTTTGGAGTCTTCAGTGAGCATCTTGCGCTCTGCATTCATGGTGAAAATGTGTGGACAGCCAGACCTGGAAGGTTTTTCTGCACAGTGGAATGGCTGAATTCGAATGTATTCGAGACCTCTTTAGACCTCTTGCCATTCTGAGAAGCTGCTACAATCATCAATTTGATGGCCTTTGATACTTCCCTTGATGCTTTTGTGGTGTCCACTCTCCCCCCAACAGTCAGGAGCACACCAATCTAAATGTCTGAGTTTTAAACAGGGTAAACCACCTTTAAAATCATGAATAACGATCCCCTATTCATATGTTTTTTCATGATGTGAAATGCCTGTTTGTGGTTTTATCCACATTAAGTGGGAATAAATGTTTTTTTTTCCTAATATATTGCACACCAGATATTGCACTTCTAAATTATGTTTTACAGAAAATTAGAAATATCTTTTTTCAATATTTATCATTTACCTGACTTGAAAAATAGCACTAAAGTTCTTTATTCCCAAATGTGTAAAAAACAAAAGACTTTCATGGGGTTTCCTGTTATTTTCCCGACTGTAAAATGAAGCTTGATTATTCAGAGCTTTACATGTGAGATAAACCATTTTCAAGTGTAATTTTCAAGTAGCTAAAATTGGAGAATTGTAATATCTCTTTTTAATTTTAATCTTAACTCCTGCTGCAGCATAAAGGAGTAGTTGAAGGCTTTTTAAGAAAAGAAAATCTTGCATCCTGATAATAAAGGATTGCAATCATCCTCGCTAGAGGATGCAAATGCATAGACCAGTTTTTCTGCATCACGCTAGTGTAAGACACTTGCTTCATAGACACGCATGTGTGGGTAATTTGCACTGGATTTTTATTTTTTTGCTGTACAAGGTGTAATCCTGCTATGCGGCAAGGGCTACATACGCATGTGACAGTGCTAGCGTGTTTATCTAACTCCCTGTGTGGGAATATACAGACACACCTCGCAAAGGCACAAACAACTGTGACCTGGAAAAATAGCCGAAATTCCAGCAACATACCAGGGAATCGAGGGGTTTGTGCTGACAATACAGACGCGAGGCAGAGGTGTGGGAAACAGGGGGAGATACAGGGTCAGGGTCAGCTTGTCTAGGCCTCACACACGCAGATACCAGTGAGTGATACCAGCTGACACGCACTGATGCTGACACGAGCAGTGATACTATGGCTACCTGAGTGACACTGATAGATGGTCCAGAGCCATCCCAGACTACAGAGAGCACAATCATGCCCCAACTAATTCTTATGAATATGAGAAAGCCATGCTGAAGAACATGTCTTGTTCTTCAAACTTCAGCTGGTGGGAGAGAAGAAAACAAAACATGTTATGTCTTCGGAAAATAACTAAAACTCCTAAACCTAAAGCCCCTGTGTGTGGCAAATAAGTAAAAGCCTGTTCTGTGATGTCTACCTGGACCCAGACATAATTCACAACTGTGTATTTGTTGTTGCTTCAAGTAGACTAAATGTGTTTACCACATCACCGGAGCCAGTGGGCTACTCTCGGTCGCCGAGACTCTTCACCTTTGAAAACACAGTCCGGTCGAAGATACACACAGGCTCACTTGTACGATAGATGTAAAACTCATCCCACAAACAAACACACTCCATGTGGAATGTGGGAGGCTGTTTTGTTTGCTTTTCGAGGTGCAGCTTTCTCCATTTTTTTTTTTTTTTTTTTTTACTCCTCCAGAGCGTGTATCTGGCCCAAACACAATCATGAAAATTTGGGATTATCTTTGTCCGGTCCCATCGTTTCATACACAGCCAAGTGCAGTAGTTGTTTCCTTCGACTAGGCTTCGTGCTTCAACGGCGGCGAGGCTGTACATCACGAGTAAGGACACAGTACAGTAGCCCGAGTTGCTCAGTAAACAGTGGTAAACAGAGCGAGCACTCGGAATGATATGGCTGAATACCGTGCAGAAAACATTTACACTGAGCTGCCACTGGAACAATATCATTTCAGTTTTACAATAAAGTACTGCGCTAACTAAAACAAAGGAAGGGGACTCATCTGTCCCCCTGTGTGTTCGGAGTGACTTGTTTATGCTCCGGCCTCTCACTATCTGTAGAAAAGATAATTCAGTCATGAATATTTGTGCCTTCGTAGGAGCTTGGTCATGTTTGAAAGCAGGCTGTAAGACCCAAATGTGGAGCTCAGATGTGATGGATTCAGAACTTTTCTCAGGTTTCACAGATAAGTGTTTTTACAGTGCTTTTCAAAAGTAATCATAATTGCTTGAATATTCTCACATTTTCTCATTTTCAGGCCACAAACCTCTGTATTTTAATGGGATTTCATGGGATAGACCAACAGTAAGTGGTGCATACATGTGATGTGGGAGTTAAATAATACATGGTGGTCAAGGTTTTGTTGTGAATGAAAACGGAAATCTTAGGCCTGCATTTGCATTAAGATCCTTTTCTCTGATGTCCCAAAAAAATCCAGTACCAACACCTTTTAGTATTAGAACTATTGGTTATCCACTTCACATATATGGCCTTTATAGATGGGTGGCAAGAAGAAAGCTATTGTTGAAACAATACTGAAATAATCCCAGAAGATTTCTGATTAGAAAGTTGCCACGAGAGATGTAGTCGACACAGCAAACATGTGGAAGAAGGTGCTCTCAAAATTTGGATCTTATGGCTGCGTGCAAAATTATGTGTGAATGCCCTTCAATGGCATTAAATACAGGGTAAACCGGGAAAAAACCCTGTGAAAGGCTAACTGAGAACTGAAACTAGGGCAGAGGTTCACCTTTCTGAAGAACAAAGACTAGACATACAGCCGTAGCCACAATGGAAATGTTTAGATGAGGAGTGTTGAAGAATGGTCTAGTCAAAGTCCAATCCAAATTTGAAGTTCTGCAAAGCTAGAAGATACACAGTGCTGAATAATAACAAATGCAAGTCACATTTTTTGGATTTCTGTTTGAAAAATCTTGAAAGCCATGTATTATTTTCCTTCACAATTATGTGCAAACTTGTGTCGGTTTGCAGTTTGTAAAAGTGTGTGAAAAACAGGTGTAAATACTTTTGCACTGTGCTAAAATCTAAAGGAGATTTTACCTTTCCAATATAAAAACCAATTATGAAAATGCTGTTGAGATGGGGGGACGGTGGTGGCGCAGGGTTAGTGCACACGACCTACGCCTTAGCTCTCAACGTGGCCGTCCAGCGTTTGACTCCCAGCCAGTCAGCCTTTGCCAGATTTCAGTCCACTTTAAAATAAAGTCCACAAGTGCCACACAAAAAAGTGTGATGCATCAAATTAGACATAAGTTCAACTTTATTTTTTTTTCTCAAGACAATATAGGGGGTGTAAAAAATCCTAATATATTAGAATAGCATAGAAAAGATAATCCATCCATGTATATAAATAGTAATGCCAAACAAACACCATAGAGAAGAGTTTAGTTGAAAAGGGAAACAAATGAGTTGCACTGGTGTCCCAATGTCTGAATGAACTGTGGTATTTCAATTATAATCAGTTAAACTGAAAAGTGGAGAGACGCATTGTTTTGGCAATAACATTTTGCATCCAAGTTTCTTTCAGTTACTACAGCCAACTTTTGACATTGTTTTGATCCACCTCAGGAGGGAGATTTGCTCCTCTTGTGCAGAGAATGTGGAGAAGGGAAAAGGGTAGGATTGCTTGCCAGATTGCACATATATGGCGTGAAAGTGTAAATCACCCATACACTATGCGTTGCACAGTTTTAAAGCTCTGTTTGTGCAGACAACCGTTTCTGCCGATTCAAAAATGTCTTCAAACACAGATACTTCAAAGTGAAATGAACACCACGGACTATTTGAAGCGGGGTTCTGTTCTGCTGCATGCTGCTCAGGTGGAGAGGTGGTAGGCAGCTGGAACTTTGGTGGTGGGTGTATTGGCTGGAGCCATGGTGGGCACTGTGGGCGCGAGCTGTTTAACAGCAGGTGCATTTCCATCATGGGTTCCTGGATTTTTCTTTGTTAAATCTAACTTCCCAGAACCTTTTTATCTTTCATGGTTGCTTTTTACGTAGGGTTTCTCTTTAGCTTTTCCATTTTACTTTAATTTTTGTAGATAATGTTCTCAGATCAGTTGGGCTTCAATCTGTTCGCCGTCCACTGCAATGCCGAAGGGCAGAATGTGATTAAAAATGGTGAAATCAGACTAAAATAGCATTAATTCAGATTGTTATAAAAACCCCAGAGTGTCACACAAAACTGTGTGAAAATATATACACAGAATGGATTATGAATTAACTGTGCCGGTCCAGATTTCCGACTACGAGAGAAGGGAAAAAGCAGAGATGCAGTCGGGATTACGATCAGCTAAAGACATCATTTAAGCTCTGAAGCCAAATTAAAATTATTTTTGACACAGAAGAAGTTCGTAATACTCCACAGAGCTTTAACGATTAAAGCATCACACAAACACAGGAGCTATACTGTGTGTACTTCACCTAAACTCAGAATCAACTATCCTGGGAAGTCGTGGCTGCTTTGATCTGTGTGTCAGAACATAAACGCTGAACATTTTTCGAATTTATGTGACCAACGTCAAATTCCTTGATTAATGATCATGGCCAAATAAGGATGATTCTGATATTGAGCAGAGGTGGCTGGATTTATATGTTGTCGTTGCAAAGATAAATGCAGAATTCCTGTGATTTAATGTTAACTGAAAATATGTTCTGCAGATGAGGAGAATAAACTGATGGATAACTTCAATATATTGAAATGAAAAGAAATGGTTTGCCACGTCAAAACTCAGTTTTTAGTTTGGGATCTATCCAAAAGGTCCTGCCTCCTCACCAGCGCTGTTTTCTCTGTGGATACCCATCGACTTTTGTCTGATTTGGCCCTGGTTTCTGCATTGGAAATGCACAGAGGAGAAAAGCTGCCCCAAAAAAATTTACCCTTGAGAGAGAGAGAGAGAGAGAGAGAGAGAGAGAGAGAGAGAGAGAGAGAGAGAGAGAGAGAGAGAGAGAGAGAGAGAGAGAGAGAGGGTAAGGCATCGTGCTTGGAGGCCAGTAATGAAGTGCAAAGATGGCACCAGCATTTATGGCTCAGAGATGGGTGCTGCTGGTCAGACGAGAAAATAGGGTGATGTGGTGATAACTGTAGATAGCAGGGCTCTAGAAAATGTTGGGTCTGAAGAAGGAAAGGTGAGGAGGAGTTGGGGTCATGGGAGGGGTGTAGTGACCACCATGCAGCTCCACCAAGTGACCTCTTCCCTGAAAAAGGTAAATACCAACTAGGCCGCAGGTCCAGACATGGTGTCAGCCCAGATGCTTAAATCATGTGCTGACCAGCTAGCAGGGGTCTTTCTGGACATCTTCAACCTCTCCCTGCAGCTCTCCACGGTTCCTGCCTGTCTGAAATCCTCCGTTATCGTGCCTGTCCCCCAAGACACCAATCATCACCTGCCCCAATGATTATTGTCCTATCGCTCTGACCCCCGTGATCACAAAGTACTTTGAGATGATCCTCCTAAAGTACCTCAAGGACAACCATCACTGCTGGCCTGGACAGCATGCAGTGTGCATACAGGGAGAAACGCTCCACAGAGGGCTTTCTTCACCTGGTGAAGAAGGCCCAACAACGACTCTTCTTCCTCAGGAAACTGAAAAGGACTGGACATCCCACTAAACTGCTAAAGAACGTCTACAGAGCGACCATAGAGAGTGTGTTATGTATCAGCATAACTGTATGGTATGGGAGCTGCACAGTTCAGGAGAGCAAGGACTTAGTACGTGTGGTGAGAACAGCCCAGGGGATTGTGGGATGCTGTTTGCAGGGTCTAGACTCAATTTGCCCCTCTCCCATCAGGTAAATGCTTCAGAAGTATCAAAGCCAAAACAAATAAGCTTAGAAACAGCTTCTTCCTAAGGGCAATCGCCCTAACAGCTCTTGGGAAAGAAGAGGAAGGCCTCAGTAGATGGTAATAAGACCTGAGTGGATGTGGGATTTTTAAAAGAATGCACAGAGGTGGTGGCGGTGCAGAGGGTCGGACATCAAGCAAGTCGCTGGCTCTCCTCAGCCTTTATAGCATAATTATTGGAAAACAAACAGAGCTATCTATACATGGTCGGTCTCACTCACAGAGCGCCATCATAAGAAGAAGAAAAAGAACGCAAGTCGTAACGCGACATCACACCTGTGCACGCCACAAGCATTGACAAAAACACAACAGCAAGGGGCAGTAATGCAACAAATCTGAGAAAGATCATTGATAACAGTGAGGCTTAACAATATTTAATAGGGAGACCCGAGTTTTTCCAGACTTGATATGAGGCATATAAACAAGACCGTGACAAATATCACGTCGAGGTTAAACGCGGGTGCTTAAGATTAGCTCCTTCACTGTTCTAAAGTGTAGTTTTATGACTGGCTCACAGCGCCACATCTGTCAAGTGGTTGAAATGGGATAGCTTGGATGAGGATAAACAACAGTCTAATGTGTTTATCAGACACCAAAGCACACACCAACAGTTGTTTATCCAACCCGATCACATACTACAACAACAGCCACAAGAACATGCAATCTGATGGAGCCACGCATTGTAACAGAAGGTGATTTTGACAGAGAGTGTGTTTTTCTATTGTTTGGTGTGTGTGTGTGTGTGTGTGTGTATGGGGGGGGGGGGGTGCTACCACCCTAATGTTCAGCTGCTGTAGCATACTTTCAAATTCTCTAGGAAAGAAAGGCATACTTGGAAAGTTTCCTCTTTATTTTAAAAAAAAGCCCAAAGACCTCAATTCCTCAATAGCATACCTTTGACAAAACTATGGCTGCACATGGAGAAAAAAGTATGGGAAAAGAACATTTTCACTTCACACAAACAAGACATCGTACAACCTTCCATCACAGCCTCCATTCAGCTTATTTTTCTTGGTTATCTGATCCCGCTGCTACTTTAGTGAGGTAATACTGACAGTAGTTTGCTAAAAAGAAGAACCAGAGTACAACTGCAAGCAGTTTTGAAAGAAGTGCTTTCCAACTCAAACAGACGGAAAACGTGTGCCTTTGTCCTCACACAAACTCAGCGAGGAGTTTGAAGAAAGTGCCCTGCCAGATTTTATAAGTTACAGCTGTTAGACTTAACACAAACTCTTTGGTTTCATCATCTGCACTTCCAGCGATCTTTGTGTGTCCTGCCAAAAAAAAAAAAAAAAAAGAACGTAAATATGTACCATAGCAGAGACAAACATACATATTTACCATCTGCATCCTGGGCTCCATATTTCTCCCTTCACCGCTCATCTGTACATCTGCCACACATACATGAGTAGTGCTGCATGCGTTTGTCTCAGGTCTACGCTTCCTTGCTCAGTGTTTTCTTTTCTTCTTTTTTATTTCTCGCACTCAGCGTTGTGTTTACCGTTTCCGTTTTGCTATACTTATGTATTTCTGTGAGGAGCTGGTCATTTCACACATTCAGTTGTCATACCCCTGCAGTTGTCACCTCCCCGCTTTGAGAACTGATGATTTACAGTCAGTCACTCTATATCTATTCATAGCAGTAAGAAATGTGGTTTTATGACTCCAATATCTACAGTGCTGTGAAAAAAAAAGAATTTGCCCACTCACAGATTTATTTTCTTTTTTGTTGAACTTAAGGGTTTCAAGTTATTTTAATATCAAGTAAAGATAACCTAAGTAAACACATTTTTTTTTTGTAAATCATGATTTCTTATTTCTGATGGATAAAAAGCTGTCCAGAAAAATCTGCCCCTATGTGGAAAAGCAGTTATCTCCTAAACTATGTTACTGGTTATAGCATATCTATGATGTTAACAGCTACCATTTGAGGTGACTGATGAGTCTTTTAAATCTCTTTAAAGGTGTTTTAACCCACTGTTCTTTGCAAAGTTGTTTTGAGTCTTCAGCAATACAGGGCTTTTGAGCACATAATGCTAGTTTAAGATCAAGCCACAGTATCTGCATAACATTTAAGTCTAGACTTTGACTAGGCCACTTTTAACCCTTCATTTTTTTCAGCCATTCAGAGGTGGATTTGTTTGTGAGCTTTGGATCGTTCTGCATAACTCAGGTGCATTTGGGGGCCCAATGGTTGGACATTCTTGTTACAAAATTGATTAGCTATATACTGTAGAACTCAAAGAGAAAATGATCAGTTACCTAACATGACAGCATGCATACAATAATGGCTTTAAATATCTTAAACAGACACAGTGTTTATATTGCGTATAAATGGTTTTCTCACACCTGAGGGACAGAAAGTTTGGTCGAGAGTGATCTTTGAAACAGGTCTCTTCGGGGTGAGAAGGGTGGGTTGAGTTTGTTTCTCTCACCACTGTCTGGATTCAGTCATAAGTGAGACGTGAGAGGCATTTGGCTCATGATTGGAGGAGACAAGTCCACTTCAGTAAAGTCAATGGGACACTTCAGTACACGCGAGCTGTCTGGTGGCCTATCTTGGCTGTAAGATAACTAAACAAAACCGCATTCAATGTAAAAGCACCAATCAAAGTCAGCCATCGCCACGCTCAAAGGGACAATTTAGACCTGAGATACTGTATTTGACAAAATAAGAAGGAGGTTACTTCGATGCCTAAGTATTTTTGTGTGTGCAGTGGTTGCACTAGCAGCGACAGAGACAGATGAGGTGTGTGAGAGGGACAGATGGCCAGCCTCCACTCACTCATTGACTAAGATAAAGAGCAGCATTCACTAATACACCTACACATGCACACACACTACAAACTTTGGCTTACCAGCTTTGCAAGGATTTAACTGAACTGTTAACACGAATAAACAGGCCTCAGCCTGAGGTGAAATTTGTGCATACATCAACATTTTTGAAATAATACAAATTAAAAAAAAATCATAAAAAGATGACGTCAGAAGTACTCAAACGGCACAAATACAACATCGCCTTTCCTCGCCTGGATATTTTCACTACTAT
This sequence comes from Fundulus diaphanus, assembly GCA_037039145.1. NCBI lineage: Eukaryota > Metazoa > Chordata > Actinopteri > Cyprinodontiformes > Fundulidae > Fundulus > Fundulus diaphanus. Next base: position 31,718,808 of record CM073129.1, on the reverse strand, counting down.
AAACTTCCCAAAGACAATTGCACTCTATTAGGGTGAGCTTCTGGCCCGCGTTACTTTTAGAAAACTGTGGTTGTGAGTGTGGGAAGGTCTGTGTGTTTCCGAATGACCCCTGTGGCCCAGGCTGCCTGTCTATTAGAGAGTTGGGGCTATTAGACCATCAGAAAGTGGGAGCATCCCCTCTTGCCATGGTGATAAGATCAAGGCATTCCGACAGCCAAAGCGGTCATTACCCTGTGCTCTAGCCCGTAATGTGCCTCCATTTAAACACCCCGTTTCCATGGCGCTGCAGCTGCGGCCATTTAAGTCATTTATTGGGCCCACTGTCCCTGTGGATCGCTGAAGCACATGCACATAAACACATAAACGCAGTCTTGTGTTATTAGTTGAATATTTGCATATGTACAGTGCGATCAAGCTACACATAGGCTTCACTTGCAGGTGTTTGGGTGGGGTCTGAGGTTGTGCCTGAGTCACATTAGACACAGTCAAAAAATCTCCACGAGTTAGTCAGTGGATAAGTTTAACTTTATCCTCAGATATGGTCCAATACGTTGACAGAAAGACAGAAACACACAAACAGATGCACGCACATCGTAAACTCCAATCAAAAGAAACAAACACCTCTGCTTGTTCGGAAGGTTTTCTGTCAAACAAACCCAGGCCAAAGATTTTTGATTCCACTCTTGGCCACCGAGACTTTTTCTGCCTCTAGGAGATCCTGTTTGTTTAACGTGTGACGTAGATAAAATAGACATCGATTCTGACATTAACACGCATGCTACATTTGTCCCGAAGGATAAGAAAAGTCCAATCCCCAAAACAGTCATAAAAATATTATTCATTGAAATTTTTCCACTTCAAACATTTTAATCTTTTAAAAGTATTTCAGCAGTGGTCAAATCATTATTTTATTGATCTGGGGGTATCCTTGGACTCGCTGTGATGCTAAAAAATGAAATACTTATTTTTGAGCAGACATCTTAAGGTTTTGGGCCAATCTGGAATGATTTTCTTGCAGCTATTGCAATGCTAGAGTTAAGCCTTGAATTATTATTACCTCTGACATATTTACATTTAAAAGTATTTTCATTTACTAAGAAGTTTGTTTATGACGGAAAACAGGAAAATCAGCTCTCAAAAGTTGACAAAACGTTGTAAATGGAGTATACAATTAATTTATTTTGGCTTTTATTTTCATTTATTTAAAAAAAAAGTCATTTCAGTTTAATAATACTCCAAATTAGGGCTGTACAATATAGAAAAAAAGCATACTGATAAAATAGAAATCATATTGATCAATATCGATAATTATCAACAAATTCCAAACATATATTTTAAGTGTAGCCCTGGCCAGTTTATGCTGTTGCTTAGCGAACTATTTGTCAGATAAATAACACACAAACACTGAATTCAAAATCAACCCTGCAGTCAATCAACTTTTTACCAAAACTGCAAGTATTTAAAAAAAAGAACGCATGTTCGCTGAACTCTTTGTATATGTATATATATATATATATATATATATATATATATATATATATATGCTTATGATGCATGGGATTCATTTCCACTGTTATGCTGATGACTCTCAACCATATCTATTCAAAAGTCCTGATGAATACAATCAATTGCTTCAACTACAGGCATGTCTTGATGACATCAAAACCTGGATGACTGCTTTTAAATTCTGACAAGACAGAAGTTGTAATCTTTGGACTAGAGTCCTCAAAAACTAAACTTTTTAATCAATCACTTCATCTGGATGGCATTCAATTTGCCTCTGGTAATAAAGTAAAAAACCTTGGCGTTATTTTTGACCAAGACGTCTCACTTAAATCCCATATCAAACAGGTTTCCAGGGTTTCCTTTTTTCCCCTCCGGAATATCGCCAAAATTGGAAATATTTTGTCTAGGGGTGATGCTGAAAACCTAGTCCATGCTTCCAGGCTGGACTATTTTTCTTTACTATCAGGATGTCCATAAAATGTAGTTTGAAGCATTCTTCTGATCCACAAAGCTGCAGCAAGAGTTCAACAATAGAATTTAAAATTCTCCAATTCTCAAGCTTATAAAACCCTTAATAATCAAGCTCCATCGTATATCTGATTACCCCGTATGTTCCTAACAGAGCACTTCGCTCTCAGACTGCAGGTCTGCTGGTGGTTCCTAAAGTCTCTAAAAGTAGAATGGGAGGCAGATCCTTTAGTTATCAGGCTCCTCTCCTGTGGATCCAACTCCCAGTTTTGGTCCGTGAGGCAGACACCCTCTACTTTTAAGATTAGACTTAAAACATTTCTTTTAGACAAAGCTTATAGTTAGAGTGGCTTAGGTTACCATGAGCTATCTCTGTAGTTATGCTGAGATAGCTCAGGTTTAGGCTGCTGGAGGACATCACAGTCTATTTTTCTCGTTCTGCTGAGCTCTCCTACTGTTCTCCAATTTGCATTGTTTGTTGTTATTTAAACTTTTGACTTTTTGTTCTGTCTTTTTTTCCTTCATAGTAGGTACACCTGGTCTGGCGTTCTGTTAGCTGTGACACCATCCAGGGGAGGCAGATCATCCACTATTACCATATAACATAGAAAGGATTCCTGGATCAATGTGTGCTTCTGTGCTTTTTGTGTCTCTACTCTGTCTTCTCTAACCCCCAGTCGGTCGAGGCAGATGACCGTTCACACTAACCCTGGTTCTGCTGGAGGTTTTCCTCCTTTGTTAAAGGGGATTTTTCCTCTCCACTGTCGCTTTATGCATGCTCAGTATGAGGGATCGCTGCAAGGCCATCGATAATGTTGACAACTGTCCACTGTGGCTCTACGCTCTTTCATGAGGAGTGAATGCTGCTTGTCAAGACTTTGACACAATCACTGGGTTTCCTTAGATAGGAAACTTTTTGACCAATCTGTCTGTATGATTTGATTGAATTTGCTTTGTAAAGTGCCTTGAGATGACATGTATTGTGAATTGGTGCTATATAAATAAAACTGAATTGAACTGAATTGAATTAGAGCGGTAGAAAACATCTGACACAGAGGGCTGCCATCAAGCAAGGTTAAATAATGAAGTGAGAATTAAAGCAGCACCTTTGAACTCAGCAGTGCCTCACAAATCAACAGCAAGATCCGTTTTTTTTTTACTGTTTATTGCATTTATCAGAAAAGGGGGAATTTTGAGAGTCAGACAACAAGTAGAACCAGCTTCTGCAGCACATACTGAACAAAAGTGAGTCTGTGTTTCCCTCTAGTGGCGAAGGAGAAGAAAAACAAGAATGAATGCCGTTTAAATGCTGAGAGAATACCTCGTGCCAAAGCTGTTTCCTTCTCTTTATCCAAACATAGCACAAATGACTCAAACACGGCACATGCTGCAAAAATCCTTTCATAGTTAGCTTCTAATTTTAGACTCAATAGACTAACATGAATGAAAATTGTACATTGTGAACAATGTAAAACTGTAACCCCAAAATGCAGATTAGATTAATATTTATAAAGCTTTATTTTACATCACCGTAAAACTATCTATCTATCTATCTATCTATCTATCTATCTATCTATCTATCTATCTATCTATCTAGCAAATTTTTTAAAATGTATATTTTGATATTCAAGAACTTTACTCTTTGGCTAATTGGTGTTCACTGGTTTGTTTTGTGCTGTTTTACCTTCCTTCTCCACAGTATATTTGACTTCAAACAGTGAGAGAACTACATCTTTATTAACAAGGCCTATGGTCTACTTCTGCTTTTCGTCAAACTGGTTATTTTGTCGAACATGACCAAAAGCAGAACTTTCCTAAAGAGGAATGTAGCTCTCATTCATAGATTTTTCCTCACTGTGTTATTTCTAGTTACAATGACTGCGGTGAAATAAGTCTTTTTACTCTTTATTGTACCCTAAAGCTGTGTGTGTGCGCGATTTAATGTTTTTATTTCTCAAGGATAAGCTCATATCGAAAATGATATTACAGTGGTCTTATTGAAATAAAAAAAAAGAGTTTGAGGAAATTTGGTCTCTGTTGTAACCATTAGACCCGAAATTAGTTGTATTCTAAATACTGTTTTGTTTTTCTAATAATGTATAGCTGTTTTGTGTTTAGACTGATACTTGTGTCTCAGTCCTATCAGTGTTCCTGACAATAACCCACCTTTACCCCAAACTTTATCATAATGTAAGAGTGGAGCAGTTGGGGTGTCCCATTATTAGGTTATTCATAAGTATAATTTATAGAAAAGTGGCTATTTGCTCTGCTGGGGTTAAACATTAAAAAGACTACAGTCAGATTTATAGCAATATAGCATTGCCACAAAGTTAGAGTAATTCAGTTTTCAGTTTCTTTCCGCTTTTTATCTTTTTTATTATTTCCTGTGTTTAGAAGAGACTGATCAATACAATTTTGATCAGATATACACTATACACATTTAAAATAACATTAAAAATAAATAAATAACATTGTCAGCATAATTTTCTAATTCAAAAAGCCCTACTTGATGGATTTATTGAGAAAATTTACTGTTATTCTTTTGGCCTCTGGGTAACAAACACTCACCATCAACATTAGGCCTAAAATGTTATAGTCAAGTGTGAATGCAGTGATAAAACTTTAAGTTTATGATTAATCCAACGCTTCCACTGAAAATTTCACCAACATGAAACAAGGTTCCCTTGGTCCCTTCCTAACATGGGTTCTTGATGGATTTCAATTCATATGTAAAAACTTTAAAGCTAACCACAAACAGGCGCTCCAGACCTTATTGCTGACAGATTATGAATGACAAAGACTCACAATGTGCCTGAGGTATTTTTATTTGTGCCCTACTTTATTTGTGCTGACTTCTACCAGTTTAATTTATTCAATTTATGTATTTTCATTTTATATTTGTGGTTGTAAGATACAAGCTTAAAAATAAAATTTTGGGGGGTTGAAAAAACACAAAAGGAATTTGACATTTGCAGTCCATGTCTGTGGTGGTTGAGAACTCCAGCTGAAGAACACAATCTGTAAAATCGCCTCCAAACTTGAATTGGCTTTCAAGAATGTCGTTACCCCTGCAGCTTCTGGGCCATTTCCCACTATAATCTTTCCTCCCAATCAATTTTCCATTAATTAATTGGCCTAATCTTGGAGGCAACACCCTGAACAGCCAGCCAGACCTGCTGTGGCCCAGGGGTCAGGATAAAACCTGAAACTATGGTTCAGGTTTCATCCTGAACCGTGAAAAATACATTTCAGCATATTGTGTTCATAATCTGTCATTCAATGTTAAAAATTAACAGAGCCACTTTGGATTTTTAAAACGATACGTAAGTCACGCCTTTGACAACCATTAGGTCATTGTTGCTGACGTGTTCACTGTAATTTACTGCTTTATGTCTGTCATCCAACTCTTTTACAGTGATATGTTTTTCCTGTTTATGAAGTTAAGTTTCGTTTCTCGAGACTCTCAAAGTGTTTGGATGTGTCCGTTTTAATATTCGGCCTTGTCCGTGTCTTAATAGACGCTCTGTGTCATTGGAAGCATCGAGGCACCGCCCGTGTGGACGGCCAAGAAGGACTAAACGAGCAACCCTCTCCGGGATTCTCTCTGGTGGCAGTGGCGAGTGGTGCGAGTTCCTCGTTCATCTGTAGAAACCCTGCGGACATCTAAGATAGAATCTGTGTCGTCTTGATCAGCAGTCATGGTTAAAAGGAGTATGCACGCTCTTTGCCAAATCGGACTGGACTTCTTCGAGTTTTTGAACGAGACCAATCGGACCTCCATTATAGACAGACTGCAGCTAAGAGACATTTACAATGCCGAGTTCAGGATCAGGTGAGTTCATATGGCCATACAAATGCATGTTCTATTTGGACACAAAACATATATATTTATTTTTGTTTTAATGGATATATTTTTTTTTCTGCTGTAGAAACCCAGGAAGCACAGATCCAAACTTTGGTTCGGTGATTTATGCGCTCAAAGTGTGCAGCAAAATAAAGAGACGCAAGGACAACATATTCTTCACCCCAGCGGTTTGTAAACATCTCCTTTTGCGATGGGCCCCTTTTTGCCAGGTTGAACATGGAACATTTAATTAAATAAGTAAAATTAGAATTGTTGTTTACAAGCTTAGCGACTCAATAAATAATGGTGTGAGGAACGGATAAGTTCGAGCATCCATAGTAATTCGTTAGTATTTTATAACAGCAGCGTTTTGTGGTTGACATGTCTAAACATATGAGAGTTTCCATGTATTTGCGTTAACTTTACAAAGTCAAGCTGTGCCAGCGATTGTCTATAATAAATGACTGCTCTCGAGAAGAAAAAGATCTACAATATGAACAGGAAACAATATGAACAGGAAACAGAAACAGATACTGACTAAAAATTTAAATGCTTTCTTTTTTTTAAAAACAGGATATATTATATATATTTTTTTACAGCTTTTCCTTTTCCATTTTGTGACACATATAATCTTTTTATTTTAATATACTTTTAATTTAAAATGGAAGTAACATTCAGATCAGCAAACTATTGAAATGGCAGATCTGGCCTGCTGGTGCCCACACAAATCAGAAATACAGTATGTAAAGTAAAAATATAACGCACAAAAACATTCAAGCATTACAACAAGCAGTGACCTCTCAAAAAATAGTGCCATCCATCTTTTACTGCTCTTTTATATTAAAGTTAAAATCCTTATTGGGTGTGGCTGAATTTTTGCAGGTCCGAGCCCGTTACCTGGACCAGTGGCGCACACCCAGAACCCGGCAGTCGCAACCTCAACTCAGGACGTCAGCCAGCATTGAGAACTTAGCAGATTTGAGCTCTCCAGAGGAGGCGGTGTCAGGAGTCAGAGCCCGGAGAAAGCTGGCCAGCGAGCTGATGAGCAAACTGAAGGTGGAAAGGTAACAGGGCAGAGTTCTCCTCTAACCATTCTGGTGATGTTTGTTTTCCCCTGTGTCCTTTATAGTTTCCGCACTGCGGTCCACACAAATCCTTTTACTGCTTTGTTTACAAACCTGATGCACCTGAGACGGCTGACTTACTGCTAAAAACCAGGAAACAAAGCGAGACAAAATCCTGGTCTCAGAGCAGATGCCCTCAGCTGCTTGAATTATTTCTTTAATAAACCCTGACTCTTATCTAGTGAACACCCTGCTGCCTCTTATACGCTTATTTTCTAACCTTTGCTCTTTTTGGACTCTCAGGTATCTCTCCATGTTTATCGCTGATAAACACGGCATCCGCATCACCTCTGACTGTCCTTTCGAGGGTGGCAAGCTTGTCCTGTGTGTGCAAGACACCTACGAGGTATGAAGGCTCTTTGATTGCTGTCCTTCTCAAATGAGCATCTATAGATGTTTCACAGCTGTAAAGTCCTCATAATCTTGTTTCCCCCCCGTCAGTACACGGTGAAGCTGAACGTGGAAAACACTGGAACTCAGCCTGTGTACTTCACTTACTATACTCCATTGCACTGGCTTCGGTACTTAAGTCTGCGTGATGAAAACAGGGTGACCAAACAGAACCCCCTGTTTCTAAATCCAGGTGATGCATATTTTACAAACAAGTTTGCTTTTATTTAAATAGATGCTATTTTAATAAATTAGTATGAAGGGTGTAATTAAAACCGGTTTCAAATTTTGTTCTGTTCTCAGGTGACAGCTATGAAATAGAGGTCAGTTTCCGCTGTACTCTGGTTGGGTTTTTTCCGGCTACGCTGGCGTTTGAATTCAAACCAGACCTGGAGCCCACCACCGCTGCTTTCCACATTGTGCGCATCATCGAGGCTCGGTGTGTAACTTCATTAGGACAGGAGCTGGCGCCTGTAGCTCCCTACAAGCCTCGCTCGCTCCCTGCCTGCACCCCGGAACCGCGTTGCAAGATTGTGGATGGTCTGCCACCTGAGGGGTACGATACAGTATACAGGGGATGTGTAGGAATCCTGAAATGAAAACCTTGTATTGTTCACATGTCAAGATGTTCTTGTTGGGGAAAAATAACACTTAACATGATTGCTGTAATTCCCTGCATATATCAGTGTAGGGTCAAAAGTGAATGGTTTCAAGGAGTGGCGTTATTACAAAGACGCATTATGGTGGTTTGTGTTGTACCTGAAGTGTAGGGGGAAAAATGTTGGAAGAAAAAAGTATTTCATGACCAAAAAGCATGATTTTCCCCACTGTGAGACGATAAAGGATATCTCTATCATTCTATCTATCAGAGCTCCATGCTGACTAAAATGCAAAAAAAAAAAGTATATGGATATATAAGAAATACTCTTTTATTAATTATAATTTTTGTCAATCAAATTATGGATTGATTTGTGCCCGATTTTTATTTCTTTATTTTTTTTTCACTGTTCCCCCTAACAGGCTCTCTGTGATGCAGTTAAAATATGTGGTTCAGCTAAAACAGTATCGAATCCCACCATACATGAACGATCTCATAAACAGGCTGAAGCGTTCTTCTGACTCCGATGGCAAAAGGTAAATTGACAAGAGATTTAACATTAAAAAGGTAAGCCACGATAGTTGGTTGCCATGTCTAGTACACTCTGTCAAACTATTTATTTTTTTAAAGAACGTTGTTGGAGACTCCTTTGTGTTGGGAGAACTACACCGAGAAGTTCCAGCTGCTGCTGTATCTGGAGGAGCATCAGATGGAGTGTGACATCAGAAGATACAACATTCCCAACGATGACAGAGCGTACGCTAAGCTAACAAGAGACTCAAACAACCCGAGGCTACTTGCTCTGGAGGTATGGCTGTGCTCCAATCATTCAGATCAGATCAGATACCAGAAAGGGAGATACCTTTTGTATGTTGGAAGTTTCAGGTCAAAAAGAAATCATGATTGTGTTTTTATTGTAAGCCTTTTAAATCGTACAGCTTAGCAGAGTAGCTGACTGATTGGATTGGATGGTGACTATGTTGGAGACTCAAACAGTGCTGAAACCAGACCTCATGCTGTGGAAATAAAACAGTGCAGGCAAAGAACGGCATTTAAAATATGCCAAAATCGCTGCTAAATTACAAATTTATCTTTTCTTATATTGATATATTGACGGGACAACCATCTTTGACAGCCTTTGATGCTGCAATAATAAAGCAACAAAGTAAACAGGCTTCTCACAAAAGAAGCAATGTGCTGAAGCCTTGCTGAAAATCAACTCTTTAAGGGAACTTTATTTCATTTACTGACAAATATTATTTTGCAGTAACAATGCTGCAATTAGTAAATAATTTGGACATTAAGAGACATTAGCAAGGATAACATAAAAACACTCAAATTCATTTATCAAATACTGTTTATTATGAAAGGTTCATGTGCTTATGTATTAAAAGTAAATGAAATAAATAATAAATGAGTATATGTGTTAGAATTATGATGCATAAACAGGCTGTAGGGAGAGGCAAGTCTGCACATGTTCAGTGAAGGCTGTTAGTGAAAGGGTCATAGACGACTTGAACGGAAACTGAATTAGGAAGGGCCTGTTGACTGGAGTTTGTAAAACCTGAATTTCTAACATTTTACATCAAAAATGTAGACATCATCAAATTCCCATGATTTTACAGTAGTTAAAAATCTACCTGGATTACTGAGAATGCTACACTCAACTTTTCTCAACTTAATCAACTTAATTTAAAGGAGTAATAAGTAAAGTTTGTGAATTTTCAAGATGAGATATTAATGCCTGATAGCATCTTTTGGTAAAAAAAAAAACTAATAGGGAACTAACTGTATTCTTCTAATTAACTTCAATTTTACTGAACAAAAATCTGTGAAAGATGACTGCGCTGTCTCTCTTTGTTCACCTGCCAGGTACCTGGTGTCTCTGAGAACCGTCCCTCTGTGCTGCGAGGGGATTCACTGCTGGTGTACCCCCAGGGGGAAAAGGGAGTGAAGTACCGCGGTTATGTCTACAGCGTTCAGCTGGACAGCATCAAACTTGGCTTCGCCCAAGAGTAAGACAATGGCGCTACAGCACCAGCAGCGACTACAAGAGGCATGCGATCCCTCGCTTAGCAGCAAAACTCTAATTACCGTTTCTGTTCATATTGTTTTGCAGATTTCTGAATCGATACATGACAGGTAAAGACTTAAGCTTTATTGAAGGGATTAAGTTCAATGTTGAGTTCACCATCAACCGCCTGACTGTGCGCCTCCAGCACAGAGCTGCAGAACTTGCAAAGAGCAATGAACTGAGCAGTGTGCTGTTTCCTACTGCACCCCCACTCTCATGGCAGAAACCTGACCTCCCAAAACTCAAGTAAGCCTGTATTTGTATACCTCACTCTTATTCCGCTTAGCACTCACCAAAGACACAAGTTTCCACTTTAGCATGTTGTGGACTAAAGATTCAACCTCAACAATATTACACTAAATAAAAGAAAAATGTAAATTACGATTAGAATATGTTGGGGCAGATGTTAAGGAGGATTTGCGTGTATTACCTCTGTAACTTTCCATATGTCAATATCAATGTCAACTTTATTTATATAGCACATTTAATACAGATGCCTCTGTCCAAAGTGTACATATTATTAAAATCTACCTGCAAAACACAAAAACGATGATGAGAAGAAGCTGGCTTTTTAAGATTTGATGTATTTGGGGAACGAGGGGAACAAAAAGAAGCAAGTTTATTTGGGTGCTGGTTAAACAGTATCACTCTGGCACCTAAGAATAGACTCAACAAAGAGAGAAATGAGACTGGCTGAGCAATTCCACAATAACAATCCTTGACCTCCATGAACAAAACCCACGTCGAGAGTCAATCTGCTCGTACAAACTAGGACAGAGGCCAAAAACAGTCCATGTGAATGATGTCAAGAAGCTTTTTATCATACTAAACCAAGAAATTCCAGTCTCCTGAACACAATTCCTTTCCTTTTCTGTTTTTCTGTAGACTGTTTGATTATAAGTTGGAGAAAAACCCAGAGCAGTATCAAGCTGTCCAGCACATTGTGGCTGGTTCATCCAGACCTGCTCCATATCTTGTGTTTGGTCCTCCAGGAACAGGTAAAACAAGTCCCAGAGTACAGCTCAAAATCTTTTTCTTTCATGTTCTTGCAAAATTCATTTCTGTGTTGTAATTTAAAAAATAAAACAGATTCAAACTACCCTACATATAGTAAACTGATAGAGCAGTTGTCAGCCTATTGCAAGGAAATATTTCAACCTGCTGACCCTCCACAGAGGGAAATTTCAAGGACAATAAACGTTGCACTATATTGCTCTTAAATGTGTTTAATGGCTACAGTATGCAGGCTTAAGAAAAATCTTGACATATGACAAATATGCATTCCATTAGAAGTATATCTGTAAATGGATATCTACAGATCCCTTTAGATTGTTGTTTATCTGAATTAACACTATATTTGAATCAATAAATCCTCCTCACTAGACAAGTCAAACGTGCCTAGTGAACCAAACAAATAGTAAAATTAAGATAAAAAGAAGCTAAGGAACTATGTACACACAAAAGAACCAAAAAGACAAATAAAATAGTTGAAAACCATCATCAGAATGATTCAGTGAATCCTGGTTCACTGTAGATCCAAGGTAGAGAACTAAAGTTCATCTAAAAGAACGTGGAATGAGGTTAAATTATTTTAACTAATTTAGAACAATAATTGGTATGTTTCAACCCATCACAATGCAAATCCTGAGTTAAACAAAACATTATTTGACACAATAACGTTTAAAATAATGATTTTCTCAGTAAAATCAATAGCTTTAGGACACTTGATTTTATTAATGCAATTATTTATCCAAGAAATGATTAAGGCTTGAATTGGTAACTTCGGATTAAACCAAGTAAATAATGATCGACTGGAAAGGACGTGTCAGGGCACTTCCTGTGGGCACTGTTTACATTAACTTGAGTTTAATCTTAACATTACACAAGCAGCATTAAATCGACATTAATGTTCCATATTAATGCTGTAATAACCCTCACAGCATTCTCGAACGATGGTGGAGCGAAACGAAGTATTATGTTTAAAAACGAACCATAGTTGAATTTACTAGGGCCGTAGCACTAATGTTAACCAGGAAGCTAATAGCGCCAATGCTAGCGGACATTAAACTCTAATTTAAAAGACTTTTCAGTTGTATTTGGTCATAATGAGCGCACCGGACAACACAAACATTAATATCCCATCAGTGTATTAAACACTTCTGGAAATAAAGTTTGTTATAACTGTAAAAACACACTCAAACCACATCAAAAAAGCTTGGTTTCCAGAATGCTAGCGGGGTAAGCGTGTTAGCTCAGTCAAGCTTTAAAAACACAGTGAAAACACATTGAGGAAACCACTTTACTTTCCCTGCCTAACTTTGCCAAACCTGTCTGTGCCTCTGTGTCAGTTCAGTTGACTTTGGGCATCCAGTTGGAAAAGGTTGGGCCAGTTCCGTGGTGCCTGTAAAAGTCTCACATTTCTTTGTGGTTTACAATGTACAATCTGATTTTATATTCCACTTGGCTGACAGCACAACAATTTTGTACTTCAACTTTGGTTATTAGGTGAACTAATAGATACCGTTAAGTCTAAAGTTTCCAACATCACCAACTGCTTTGCTCCAATTAAAGTGACGGCTGTTTCTGGGAAGAAAAAAAATCTCTGTGGAAACATGTTACATCAGTTGGAAGTGAAAAAAGCAAAAAAATATGTAAAAAAAAAAAGAAGGAAGTGTTGAAAAGCTGAATGCAGGGGTTGACAGGTTAACTAACCCTCCTGTGTCTAAGCTACACTCTACCAGGGCCTGCAATGAATTTGTTAACTTTTTAATTTCTGCAACTAGATCTGACTTTGGCACCAATTCCTCCAAATTAACTACAAAAACCTAGAAGAAATCAGCTACCATAACTATGCAGACGACACACAGCTCTACATCGCCATGTCACTAGGTGACTCTGAACCAATTTAAGCACTGAGTAAATGCTTGGAACAAATCAGTGCAGGATGTGCCAATATTTTCTTCAGTGGAGTAAGAAAAAAACTGAAGCAATAACTTTTGGACCAATGGAAGATGATTAAGAGTTAGCAGAGTTACACAGCTTCAGTTGCTTCAGCTAGTAACCAATAATCAGGCCCAAATCTGGATGTAATGATGGACTCAGACCTGAACCTTCAAAAGCATCTAAACACAATTACAAGGTTGGCCTTCTATCACCTGAAGAACATTTCCAGGATTAAAGGACTAATGTCTCAGCAGGATCTCAAAAAACGAATCAATGCATTTATCTTTAGTCGGAGGTTTTCCTTCCCGTTAATGGGGAGTTTTTCTTCCCACTGTCGCTTCATGCTTGCTCAGTATGAGGGATTGCAGCAAAGCCATGGACAATGCAGACGACTCTCCCTGTGGCTCTACGCTTCCCCAGGAGTGAATGCTGCTTGTCGGGACTTTGATGCAATCAACTGGTTTTCTTATATAGGAACATTTTTGACCAATCTGTATAATCTGACCCAATCTGTATAATATGATTGAACTTGACTTTGTAAAGTGCCTCGAGATGACATGTTTCATGAATTGGCGCTATATAAATAAAATTGAATTGAATTGAAATTGAATTACCGCAACAGTGTTTTCACAGCCCTGCCAAAAAAGTCAATCAGACAGCTGCAGCTGATCCAGAACGCTGCTGCTCATGTCCTCACTAAGACTAAGAAAGTAGAGCACATCACCCCGGTTCTAAAGTCCTTACACTGGCTCTCTGTATGTCAGAGAATAGACTTTAAAATACTTCTGTTAGTCTATAAATCACAGAATGGCTTGGCACCTAAATATATCACTGACTTGTTATCAGTGTATCAACCCTCCAGACCACTAAGGTCTTCAGACTCAAGTCTACTCTGCATCCCCAAGACCAGAACAAGGAATGGAGAAGCAGCATTTAGTTTTTATGCTCCACTTATCTGGAACAAACTCCCAGAAGACTGTAAAAGTGCTGAAACCTTGAGTTTTAAATCAAGGTTAAAAACCTATTTGTTTAAAGTTGCCTTTAATTTGTAATGCTTAATTTAAATGGTGGTATTAACTGAAACATCATTAGATTAAGTTTGTAGTCCAATTGATATTCACCTAGTGCTATTTCACTGCAATGTGCTTTCCTCTGTATGTTCTCTTTTCTTATGTTCTGTCCTGTTCATGTACAGCACTGTGAATTGTCTTGTTACTGAAATATGCTATACAAATAAACTTGCCTTGTTTGAAGAATCCCCAACGTGCTATATTCAGTGTGATGTGCCTGCTGAAACAGACAAATTGTTGTAGATTTGTGTTTTCCGTTTTTGGATGACGGATTGAACAGTGCTGTATTTGAATAACCTTACCCTGCTTTAAAGTTCTGCACAACTTTGTCCCTGCTGTGTTCCTTGGTTTGTTGTTCACTAATGTTTTCTATGAAACTTCTGGGGCCTTCACAGAACAGCTGTAATTATATTTTGAACAAACTATGCACATGTGGTCTCTATTTACATATGGGATCTGGCTACACTGAACTTTATTTGGGGGTATTAAAGCAGCATGTGTAAGTTTTGGCCCAAGTATTAGCTTAATTTGAGATATATTAAATAATTTTTCAGGTGACCTAAAGTACGTTTTACAGCAGTCTGAGCTCCCCTTAAACACGAGAGCTAACCTTATATGCTGGTACTTTTCGCATCCTCAAGTAAAAGTTAGTCATGGTTTTGGTTATTATTACAAAATACAGTAAATATAGTTCAAAAACCTGTATCTCAGCTCTTCTCCTCTGATGAAGTTCCTGCAGCTTTTCATGATTAAGCCTGTTGTCTGCAACGTCTTCCTCTCCCACAGCTAATTTTCTGTGCCTATCTCTTGGTTTTGTCCGCAGGAAAATACACACTCAACACTGCCATTATCATTTAAACCTTATTCTGTATTTTAAGGGAAAACCGTCACTTTGGTGGAGGCCATCAAGCAGATAGAGAAGACCCAGAAATTCTGCCACATTCTGGCGTGTGCTCCCTCCAACAGTGCTGTTGATCTGCTGTGCACCAAGATTTGCGAGCATGTAGACGTGCACAAAGTCTACCGCGTGTACGCCAGCAGCCGGGACCCAAACCTCGTCCCCGAGCACCTAAAGGTCAGTGGTGTCAGATCTAAATAATTGTAATTAGCATTTCGATTCATAACATTTGCTTTGGGTAATATAACTTATTCAATATTCATTTACATTCGGCCAGTTTAAATCACTTTCTTGTTCACATGGCCACAGTTATAATCCTTTCTCTAGTGGCTCTCCTGTGGACTCACCATGCATTGTATCCTCTGTTTGGGATAATGCATTTGTTTTGATTTGGAGTTTTTTTGTGCTTCAGTAATGCTGTATATTTTTCTTTCTTCATCTTTGTGTATTTTTGTGATTGTGGTGCTTCACAGGCATGCTCTAACCTGTCAGGGGATTCTTACATTTTTCCTCCCAAAGAGGAGCTGATGGAGTATAAAATTATAGTGACCACCCTGTTAACTGCTGGAAGGTAGTGAATACATTTTAAAACTGAATAACGTGCTAATCTGCATGACACCTTTTGTGCCCCTTTATTTTTCTACATTCTAATCCAAATCACCACCAGTTAATGGTATGCATGAAATTCAGCCATGTGATGTGCCCCAATGTATTTCAATATTGCAGGCTTGTGTCAGGTGACATACCTTCTGGACATTTCACTCATGTGTTTGTAGATGAGGCTGGACACGCTGTGGAGACTGAGTGTTTAGTCCCCCTGGCAGGTAAAGGAGAACAATCAGGGGTTTTGTCTGCAAAGGACCGGAACTTCATTTATAAATATATATATTTACATTTACTTTTCTTTCTCACATAGGATTGCTCGATGCAGAGACTGGACAGCTTGTTCTAGCTGGAGACCCCAAGCAGCTCGGGCCCATCCTCAGATCTCCTTTTGCTCTGAAATACGGAATGGGTAAGAAGTAGAGGTGGACTGATCAGAGATTTTATGGCCAATTTCTGATCACTGATTTTGTGAATCAAAAATGAAGATTGAATATTGTCTTTACAAGACACATTAGAACTCGCTTTTTTGTTGTTGTATTGGTTCATTTTATTTACACAGAATGTAGAAATGCACACTGTGACAAGTTATCTTGTTTTTTCAACAATTTCCTTCAAGGTCTTCAGAATAACAACAGTGGGCCACCTATTATTTTAAAAAAATACATCTTTTAATGGGGCGTTGCACTACTTTAAAGGTTACATTTCTTTTTTTCCTTTCTATACATACCCTTATAATTGCCTGATGTGTAAAATTAGTTTTCCTCAATTTAATGCAGTTGCCTCTATAGGCTCCACGAGTCAGTTCATGAGATAGTGATTCATATTCTCTGCTCTTGTCCATCTGGCCACTTTGTAGGGTCTCTGCCGCTGTGGACGCATTAGCGAGAGAACACAGGCAAATTTCAGTATTTATAACTTTCTTACCCCAGAAGACATTACACCTTTAAACAAAAGACCCGTGCAGATGTCTGCAAAAAGCCTGGAACTTGCGTTAAGCTCCATTAATGTACTAATGTAAACATCAGTCACTAAGAGTCAGTAGACCCTAACCTTAGAGATTTCCAACAAATTGCCGTTCAGCGAATCTTTAAACGGATGAAACAGAGAAATCCTCTGTAATACCTTCAGCATCCCGATAAATGCTGAAGTCTCACCAGGTTTAAAAGGTAGCAACTAGAGGGAACAGCCGACACGCCATCCTTTCTAGAAGCCCGTGGATGGGTTGCTATGGCGAACCATCATTATTTAGGTCTCAATAATTGCTTAATCTTCCTAAAAATAACTTCATAATCTGTCTCTTAATGTTTTCATGTACTTATATAACAAACATTTTCTGATAACACGTGAGCACATACTTTTTAAGCCCTCACAAAAGTTTGTTTGTAATACTTAAAAAGGTTATAACTCCCTTTTCAGCCTAGATACATGATCTCAGTAACATTAAAGTTTAGTCATGAAACATAAAACTAGATATGGTGTGTTCCCCAATTAGAAAAAGGATCAGTGTACTCTAACTATAAAACCAGATGAAATCATAAAATTGGACAATAATTTCTTTGAGCATCTCTAGTAAAAACCACCGCTCTCTGTACAAAGCTGTCCTGCTGTTTTTAACATGACAATTCAGAGGATCTTCACTCCAAAGCAAAACCTTGCTTCACTTTATAATGCATCGTCTGCTGTTTGGTTAAAATTCTACACTGTCTGCAGGAGTGTCCCTCCTGGAGCGCTTGATGACCGATATTCCTCTCTACCAGAAGGTCGAGGGTGTCTACAACAACTGCTTTGTGACCAAACTGCTGCGTAACTATAGGTGAGGTACAACATGATGTTTAATGTTTCTCACCAAGGGAAAGTATTTACTCAGGTTTTCGGAATACACCTTCCAATGCTTCTTTTTCAGGTCTCATCCCACCATTCTCAAGATTCCCAATGAGCGTTTCTACGAGGGAGAGCTGCAGGCGTGTGCCGATGAGTATTCACACATCTACTGCAGATGGGAACACCTTCCAAAGCAGGTATTGATTCTGCCATCAAGAGCAGAGCGCATTTAGAAGGAGTTTAATTAAAGATCAGACAGGTTATAAAGTTAAATTCATCATGCTTTTATTGTCCCTGTGGGGAAACTTGATTTGGGTAAGTGAAGCTGCACTAAAAGGAGGTACAGTAAAAGCTGTTTTGTTACCAAATGTCACAGGGATGTTGCTTTATTTTGTGGTTTCATAATGTTTCTATCGCTGCATTTGACTTGAACTCATGTATGGTGGTCTTGAAGCCAGTGAAAATGTTCATCTCTGATTTCTAACAGAGTAGAAAATAATAGAAATATAGTTGGAAAATTCATGTTTGCCAGGAGTACAATGAAAGGCAAAATAGAGGGTAAATATATAAAAACAAAAACTTAAGAAGAGATTGAACAGTAAGGGAAAATTTACAACACAGGATGCTGTATAGCACACTCAGATTCAAAGGAACGTGCAATTAAGGTAATTTAAAAGTTGCACAGATGTGTGTGTTTATTTGTGCATTCAAAACAACAGAATATTTGCAAGAAATGGGGAAAAACTTGCAAATAAGCACAGGGATCTAACCACATAATGAGTTTGAGTTTGTTGGGAGCAGAGATAATTATAAAGTCTAAAAGCTGCTGGTGGAAGGATCTGTGATAACTCTCCTTTGTTCATTTAAGATGCAGCTGTCTGTCACTCAAGGAGCTGTCCAGCTCTGCAATAGCTTCATGCCTGGTGTTGGGGATGTTAATTAAACCATAAATCATTGCTGCTTGAAATATAATCCAAAAAGTCTGTTTTATGTACAGTATGTTGCATTATTTTACCAATATTCCATCTTATAGAACACATGGTTAGTTTGGCCTGTTCTTTTACAAACAATACAGAAACTACACTATAACAGTTGTCTTGATTTGGCTTAAAACAGAATGCCACACTAACATATGTTTTGTCCTTTTTTTAAACTAAATGTACCAAGGCTATCAGCAAGAAATATTTGATAGGTATTTGCATTGTTAAAAGTAGTCTAAAATATTTTTATAACATAAAACTGTACATAAAACCTTCTTGATAGCAATAGCAACAGATATTTAGACAAAATTGATAAGGCTTCCTCTGATTGGCAGGTCATATACCAATAATCCTAAAAAAAGGTCCTGTTTATTAAATGTTTCAAAATTTAAAACTCAAATTCTTGGGTCTGAAAACATCAAGAAACAGCCTCATGATTCACTTTGCTGTGAGATTACATAAAAGATATGGACATAAGCATAAAGAGGAATCTTACAATTCTTTTGTTTTTAATTTTGGAGCTGCAAATCGTCGGGATAATTTCATAATCCCAAAAAACAGCTTGAATGTTCGGTCGGCTAAATTATTCAAGGTCCCACTCATTCATGCATTGGCCAAAACTATACTGGCCCAGCTAGATGTTCTTATACTATCCTTGATGCCCACAGCTGATAGATTAGTGTCCAATATGCTGAAACTGAATAGGAGTGGTGGGGACTGCAATGGATATTAATAATTATCAACTACCGGTAAGTGAGCACACAACTCATGAAAAAAACAGGTGCACCTTGTCTTTGTAAGTTAAAGGCATAAGCGTTTGAATGTCTCTGTCCCCTAACGCAGTCAGAAAACAGAGCAATGAGAAAAAGAACACACTAAACTTTTATACATTCTGGGTTGACAAATAAAGTGTGAGTAATCTTCAGAGGAGTGCAGCCACTGGTACGATACAGTTCCTATCTAGCTAAATTCCTCTCTGTGTCCTTGGATGTGGAAACACAATAGTAAATCTGTAAGCAGGAGAGCTTCTTTCACACGGCAAAGTTATGCAGGTGCATCCAGACCAAACATGATCAGAGTTACATACATCAATAAAATTTTCCACAACAGGGACCTTGTGTTAATAGGAGATCACAATCAAAATTAGTCCTTACAATATCTCAGTTTAACATTTTTCCTTGCATTCTGCTGACCAGTCAGTTTCAAATAATCTCTATCACCAAGAAAGCGTACTTGAAATTAGTCGAATGAACGTTTTTTTTTTGTTGGATAATACAGATGGTCTTATAAAACAAAAGTTTTTCCTAAAGTAGAAATTCCTTCATACCAAAATACTGTTTTTGATAGACTGTAGGTTTTTTTTTGGAGCTCTTTCACAGAAAGCTGGTGATGTTGATTCTGAACAAGTATGCATCCATATTAACAGGTTATTAAAAAAAAAAAAAAAAACGATTTCCTATATATGTTTTCAGGGCTTCCCGGTGATCTTTTATGGGGTTGCTGGTAAGGATGAACGTGAGTCCACCAGCCCTTCATTCTTTAATATTGCTGAAGTGGAGGTGATGATGAAATACGTGAGAAAGCTGTTGGACTCCCAAGGGAAGAAAGGAGTGGGGAAGATTTCACCCAAAGACATAGGCATCATCGCCCCCTACAGGAAGCAGGTGGGATTTCCCCCCCCCCCCCCCCCACACACACAGCCCTTGATGATTGCCTGTTTTTATGGAATACAACTGGTACCTCTGAAACTAAAACCTTTTGTGCCATGTGAAGATTGAACGGTACAGCTGTTTCATTTCTTTGTATAACACAGGTGCAGAAAGTCCGCAAGGCCTTGGAAAAAGTCGGGAAAGAGTTCAAATTTGAAGACATGAAGGATCTGAAGGTAACAGTATGACTCTTATGTTGCAAGTGCTTTATATAGGGACATGCGCTCCAGATTTGTGTTCTAAATGATAACATTGGGTTTAACAAAGCTTTTATTTCTATACATGCAAATGTGCCAGAAACATTGCCCATTCCATACCAAAACAGAACTTGAAGAACAATGTCATCCAATTTACTTGTTGATCTTGCTGGCCAATCCATCCACTAACCCTAACCAGGAACCGGCTGGTGTGTTTGGAGTTGTTGTCTTGTTGAAACACTCATTTTAAGGGTGTTTCTTCTTTTGCACAAGGCAACACGACCATTCAGGATGTGTTCAAACGGATCCCTTGTTATGGTGCATGAAAAACATATCATGAGCTGATTTTATCCCTTGTCATTTTTTCAGCAATGGCATTTTAAGAGGTTTCATAGCAATAGCTTTGTCTCTCATTGGTTTATTTATATTGTTTCAGTACCCATTGCTAACTGCAGAGCTTTGTCGATCACCCTGTATTTTGATCAACTGGCAAATGGCAGTTGTCTGTGTTCTTCTGCATGTTTCTTGATTTTTAGCCCTATTTCTATTTTATTTATAATGTGAATAGTCTGTCCAGGTGCTGCATAGATACCTTTATGTTCTGTTTTTCAATTACGTTTTTTTTTTTTAACAGTTACGCCAAGTATTTGCTGAAGAGCTGCTCAGGTCATTGAGATCAGGCTTATCAATTTCATGAATCCACCATTTTTATTTCTCTGAGTGATTTTTGTAGTTGAAGCTGAAGGATGTCGAAGCTACAAGTGGATAAGTCATCGGTCGTTCATTACTCCGTACCCAAGAATGCTACAAAAATGGCCGAATGGAGGAGGGCGGGGTGTGAAGTGCTTCATTTAGATTTAAAGAGATGGCACCAAAATGAATTGCTCTTAGACACACCTCAAAACAGGGTTAAAAAGGGGAATGTCGGGGTAAATTGATGAGAATTGCAGTTCCACTTTATATAGACCCCAATTGAATGATTCCAATATGAAACGGAAGACTGAAAAGCATGATGTCTCCTTTAAATTAACTTTTTCACTGAATAACTTCACTGATTAAACCGCACACTGCTATTATTTTGAACACCCATCCTATCAATTAATGACTCGGTTTCCTAGATTTAGCAGTATACACGACTGTTGGTTTTCTATTACTCTACTACATCTACTAGGGGAATATTTTATATAAAAATATACTTTCTATGAAAGCCAGTTGTTGATCTGTATAGTGATGTTGGTTTGCTATTATTTTTAAACACAACTTTGTGACTGTGTGTGTGTGTGTGTGTGTACGCGCGCGCGTGTGTGCGTGTGCGTGTGTGTGTGCGTGTGCGTGCGGCAGGTTGGGTCAGTGGAGGAGTTCCAAGGCCAGGAGAGGAGAGTAATCCTGGTATCCACCGTTAGAAGCAGTGCCACATACATGGACATAGACAAAAAATTCAGCCTGGGCTTTATCAAGAATGAGAAGGTAAATAAATCACACACACACACACACACACACACACACACACACACATGCCCAGACACCTTGTATGTTTGCATACCATCCTGTCTCTCTTTCTTTGCCTAGAGATTCAATGTGGCTATGACTCGAGCCAAAGCTCTACTGATCGTGGTGGGAAACCCCATGGTGTTGAGTGCAGATCCTACCTGGGCCAGGTACATTTCACAGGCAAATGTTTTCTCACTTCCATATAATAGAGGTGAAATAATAGATTCCACAAAAAAAAATTCTGTTTCTTTTCTGCAGCTTTATCCAGTACTGCAAAGATGAAGGAGGCTACGATGGTTTCACACATGCTGAGGAAGATGAGGAAGAGATTATAGCCAGATTGTCTGCAATTTACATCAGCATTGAGGCTCAAAGTAAAACACATTTCATCTGGCTTCTTAAATTAAATATTAAAGAGCTGTGTTATTACAGTGGCATGCAAATCTATTAACCCCTCTTAGCATTTTTCATGTTTTGTTGCCTTACAACCTGGAATTAGAATGAATTGTTTGAGTTTTTATTTACAGAACATGCCTACAAATTTGAAGATGTTTTTTTTTTTTGTTATTGCGAAGAAAACAACAAATAGAACAAAAGAAAAGAAACATCAGTGGACATAACTGTTCACCCTCCCTGAAGCCAGTACTTTGTGGAGCCACCTTTTATAGCGATTACAGCAGCTCGCTGTGGACAAGTCCGCATGAGCTTGCGTCGTTTTGCCACTGGGATTTTAGGCCATTCTTTGAGGCAAAACTGCTCCAGCTCCTTTGTGTTGGATGATTTTTACTGGGAACAGTGATCTTCAAGTCTAACCACAGTTTATCAATTGAATTGAGGTCTGGACTTTGACTAGGCCATTCTAACACTTTTAATTGTTTCCATTTTATCCACTAGATTGCTGCTTCAGCACTTTGCGTCGAGTCATTGCCCTGCTGGGAGGTGAACCTCTGTCCTAGTCTCAAATCACAGCCAGGCTGACAGGTTCTGCTCAAGAATATCGTGTTTAGCACCTTGCATCTTTCCCGCCATTCAGACCGGTTTCCACAGCATGATGCTGCCACCACCATATTTCACTGGTGACTGGGATGGTGTTCTTGCTGTGATGGGATGTGTTGGGTTCACGCCAGACATTTTCCTTGGCCGCCGAAAAGTTCATTTGTCGCCTTTGACCAGAGCACCTTCCTCTGTACATTTGCTCTATGGAGTGTATGGCTTATTATGGTCCTATGGACAGATCCTCCAGCCTCTCTGATTAATGCCCTCCTTGCCCGGTCTGTGAGTTCTGGTGAGCTGCCCTCTCTGGGCAAGTTTGTTGTGGTACCGTGTGCTTTCTATTTGAAGATGATGGATTTGATGGTGCTCCAGGGGAACATCAAAGATTTGGATAAAACCCCACCCTGACTTCCTGTTCTCAACAACTTTGTCCCTGACTGCATCCGAAAAGGTCTAGTTGTTACGGACTCTTTAGCCAAAATGGAAGTGTGTCAGCTTTCGGCATGATAAGTGCAGTCCGAATAGTGCTGCCAGTAAGGAAGGAGGTAGGAAAAGGAGCCTGTATGCTTCTTATCGTAGTTCCTTTAGCATAGGAAGCGCAATGTCCCTTACTGGCGCTAAGGAGCTGTAAGGAAACACACAATCCTTTGTGTGACATGATGCACAGCACCTCACTAAAATTAACCAAAATGTCAGTAGAGAAGAGAGCTCGCACTTGTAAGTCACACTATTTATCCTTTCACATACTTCGACTTCTTGGTCATCCATGTGCATAAGAGGCCTTTGGCCATCTCCGCCTTTGTTTTCCACAGCAAATAAGATCTGATAGTGTAACGGCGAAGTTGTAAAACAAAGGAAACAATAAAATCACCAACTGTGATGTAATAATATGTACATGAAAATTAAACTAAGATTTGTGTATGATGTACACCTATTCATAAAATTAAAACAATTAAAATTAATAAAACAAAATCATCGCCAGTATGTCAGCTCTGTTTAAGAAGACAATAAGAAGCAACTGGACTGGTTACTGTTAGAACTAGAACGTCTGTATAAGTTTATGCAACTTTGTATTTTTTGGTTTGTGTAAGGGAGGGCTTCAGTCGTTCAATGCAATTTTCTAACTTGTGTTTTTTGTAGTTCTTTTTCAAAAGGCTGTTAGTCCCGATTTTAATAGAATCATCCATGTGCATTTCCGTGGCGTAACGATGTTGGCTGCCCAAAATCGGCATAGCAGTCCAAAGCTCCTTTCCTACCCATGATTGTGGTTTTACTGTTGACCTCAAGGAGCAGGACCTATAATTAAAATGTTTTGAATGCAGCCCCTGACTCGTTTGGAGAGCTCTTTGGTCTTCATGGTGGAATGCCTCTTGCATAGTGGTGCTGCAGCCTCTGGGCCTTTCACAAAAGGGGTGTTTGTACAGATCATTAAGGTAACTGCACAAGCCAATTTGTAGTTTTTCTTACATTCTTTTGTATATATAAATATATTTTTCACATCTCACATAGCACATAATATTAGGATAACATGCACGGCCCACATAAAGAGGCCTTAATCCTCAACGCAGCTGTCCTGGATTTTACTCTAGCCCATGGACCCTTGCCGTATGTCTTCCCTCTCTCTCTCTCAGCCCCATTCCTGTCAGCCTACTTTCATCAAAAGGACCACAAGTACCACAAATATTAAAAACAGGTTGGAATTTAACAAAATAAGTAAAAAGCCAAGGGGGGTGAATACTTTTGCAAGGCAGTGTATACAAGGCTAACTTATTTTTTTTCTTCATCCCAGTTGAGACTGCTGAGAGTATTGTTCAGCAGCAACTGCATCCCGAGTGGAGGAACGACATGTGAGCAGCAGGAAGACAGAGGACGTCCAGCGGGGAAAATTGAAGAGCATCACGATGATATCATTTCACTGGATACAAAATTATTGTTGAGTATTTGGGATAAGAAAAAAGAACGACCGCATTGAAATACCATAAGGTTCATAAACACAATGTAAACATCAGCAGCAGCATTTAACCAAAGACAAGAGGGCACAGGGAGATGAATTGTACTTGAAAAGGGCTAAACTCACCACTGGAAACCTTAGCGGTCAGTTGTGACTTCATGATGGCGACTAAGTTATAAAAGGAAATCCTGTGTCAGTTTTCTCAGGTTTGATTGTTTTTTATTAATTATCAGTCACTGCTATTTTTAGAATGTAGAAGTAGATTGTTTGTTTTGTTTTCTTTGTTCAATCACTGGTAAAGATCTTATTTACATACTGTATATTCACTAAATGAAATTCTTTATAAATGCCATTTAAATAGTTTTATGAAATTGAAAACTCAAATATGTCTATATTCACGTGTCACTTCATGTGGTAATTAGTTCCAACATGAGTATATTCAGAACAAAATACAGTTCCTTTATCAAGCTTTTATACACCATTTTCATGTCATGCAGTAAACACAAACTTGTGTGCATTTGATTGGATTACTTTTTTAGTGACAAACCAAAAAGAGTACTGCTTATTTGTCAAATGGAAGAAAGATACATGGCTCTTTGTTTATCTTATATAATAAAAATCAGAAAAGTGTGGTGTGCATTTGCATTCAGACCGCTCGAGTTCATATTTTCCTTTCATTGCACCTCCACGTAGTTTGGTAAAACTCTACCAGCTTTGCACATCTGCGTATTAATATTTGTTCCCATTCTTCATTACAGAACAGCTTAGTCTGATCAGATGGATAGTCTGCGCTTAGAACTGGCCAATTCTAACACATGAATGTGCTTTTGATCTGAACCATTTCTCTTTAGCTGTATGAGTAGGGCTAAAATATAGAATATTGTTAAAAAACATCAAGATTATTTTTACTCAAAATTAGAATATTGTATAAGACCAATTAAAAAGGACATTTAAAAGGTACATGGCCACGTTATATGCTTATAAAAAGAAAGACCAAAAACCGTTTGACCATTATAAAATAAGGTTATATACACCAAGCGTCCATCCTGATAGTGTTTTGATAGTCCTTTTTTATCTTAAATATAACGGGCAAAATGTGCAAATATAAAGAGAAGGGGCACGATCTACTGACAGTACCGCAGAAATATCAGAAAGCCAGATGGTGACTAATAAATAGTAAACAATACCGGACCGAGCCTGACCCTCTGAAATGCCTCGCAGTAACGCGGCAGCTTGGCATGATCAAAGACCAACCATTAATTAAATAAACCAAATTACAGCAACTCTAAGAGCCTCATCAGAACATCACGGAGAAAGAATATTCCCGCTCGTAAATGTAAACAGGGTAACAGCATCAAGGTAAGAACCAATCAATTTATAATGTTTGTACTTCAGACTGTAGAGCAGGGGTGTCAAACTCCTTTCTATAGTGGGCCACTTTGGCATCACGTAGTCATTAATAGGGCCTGTAGCCCCTAAATGACACTTGATTTCAGAATTTCATTCCAGTTCACATAAACATGTAAAAAATCCACAGTAACATAACATTAGCAGCCTTAGGCCCATTTGAACAGTTTATTTGTTCAAAAAGAGTTGATATTAGGGAGAGTTGCACTTTAAACTCAACGTTCTGCGTCACTTTTTCTTTTTGGACATCTCAGTTCTAATGTGCTGTGGGAAAACTGACATCTAGTGGCAGGTTGCTGTCACTACAGTTTTAAAAAAAATACCTTCGCTACAGGAGGAACAGTTTCAGGAATTTTATACAATCTAAAAGAATATATGGCTTTACTTTATGACACGATATGCCTTTTTTGGCTCTTGAAGGCTGGGGGGGGGGGGGGGGGAGAGAGATAGGGGTGTGTGTGCAACTGTATGGAGATGCAGATTTCATTTTCCAACAGGACTTGCCACCTGCACACAGTGCCAAAGCTACCTGGTTTAAGGACCATGGTATCCCTGTTCCTAATTGGCCAGCAAGATCGCCTGACCTTAACCCCATAGAAGATCTATGGAGTATTGTGAAGAGGAAGATTCGATACGCCAGACCTAACAATGCTGAAGTGCTGAGGGCCACTATCAGAACAAGCTGGGCTTTTTTTAAAAGTTAGTTTAGTTATAATCATTAAAATAAAAAAAAAACACTTGAAATATATCTGTGTGTAATGAATGATAATATACAAGTTTAACGTTTTGAACGGAATTATTGAAAACAAATCAACTTTTTCATAATATTCTAATCATATGACCATCGCCTAAACAGGCTAATTTCCTCCGCTGTTTAGGTGGGGGATCAATAAAACATCTCTCCATTTCTACCATACTCCCTGCTTAAGACGCTCTTAATATGCATTCACACCAAACGCCATTTCGGCAACAAAGTCGACAGTTTTGCGTTCTGTCACTCGCCTGACATATTGCCCGCAATTCGAACAGCGGGCGATAAGCCAGAAAAACAGCACAATGGCTCTGTCTAGTGATGCTTTCACTTACCCATCACTCCATTCTCCAGGTTTGCTCCTTGCTGGACTTGTCTCTGTAGTAATATTTGGTTGAGTCATACAACTCAGGCCGACCGCATACCACCAGTAGCAGCTTTTCTTCCATGTTGAAAAGACTGCCGTGTCGCCGTTGCAGTCCTTCACCCCACGTCACAGCCACCTTCAGGTCCTGATTTGTGTCTTGTCGCATTACAACAACCAAAGATCAGATTTTTCAACTCCAGCCACTGTCGCTTCGCGTCCATCACAGGTGTTGCGTCACTCTGGCTTTGCTTTAATCAACAAAATCGCGCCTGTTGCCTCGCTCCTGTGTTGCACCTGTACAAAGGGATGACATGTAAATCTGTCGCTCAGGCTACCGCATTTGCGCTCAGTGTGAGCGCACATTCAGGGCGGCTAAAGGTCCTACTCACTACTCCTAATATTTTTTCACTTTATGAGCCCTCTTAAGGCCTTAGATGGTTTGTAACATTCATCTTACCAAGGTAAAATTCTAAGAAAAATCTTCAAAGTTTGTGAAAATCTAAATTTTTTCATAAAACTGTGTTACTAAGAGCTAGTTTTAGTCTTAAGATTGTTTTTTGTGAATAGGAGGCACTGATGTCTCTGGTTCAGGAGCAGCTTGATCTGAAGAATGCGGTATTTGTAACTCATGTGTAGGATTTGTCTGCGAGTAGCGGCTCTTGACGTGCCGACTCAAGCCTCAGTCCAACCCTTATGAAGCTCCTTTGAATTTTTGAATGGATTTTGCTTGATAATCCTCAGCGCTGTAGATATACCTGTTGCACATTTTCCTTCCAATCAACTTTCTATGTATATGCTTTAACTTGTTCACAATATTCAAATTTTCTGAGACACTTGATTTATGACATGTAAGCAAAAATCTAAATTAGAAGGCTCTAAATATTTCACTCATGTAATGGAGCAATGCATTTAAAAAAAATGAATTGACAAAATGTTATTTTTCTTGATTTTCCTTTAGCTGTACATACGTTTAGGTTTTTTGTCTTGCTGGAAGGTGGACCTCCAGCCCTGGTTCAAGTCTTTTGCTGTTGGGAACAAATCTTTTCCAAAATTTCCCTGTATTTAGCTTCACTCAGCTTCCTTGTCCCTGTTGACGAAAAGGAGAGCATGATGCCGTCACCACCATGATTCAGAATGGAGATGGTGTTTAAGGTGTTGTGCATTGCTAGTTTTCCACCACATATAGCCTTTTGCATGTAGGCCAAAAAGTCCAGCTTTTGTCTAATCTGAGAAGAACCTTCTGCCACATTTGCCCTGTAACCCACATGATTTGTTGCAAACTGCATTTACAACTTGTTGTAAAGAGCAGCTTTTTGGATTGCATGATTAATTGTCCTGTCAGTAGAGTCCATCTTTACATCATCTAGTTAGCACAGACCTCTTGATTACCGCTCTCCTTGTCCAGTTTAGGCAAAAGACCATGTTTTGGGAGCAGTTGTGCAATAATTCAAGAGCAAATGTCATCCAATGGCTCAAAACAAACCGACCAAATTTCTATACAAAAAGCAAGTTCAGACCGACCTATGATTTAAATTCATTTATGTTCCAATTTGATTCGAATTATGATACAGTTAAGTTAAATTCAGTTTATTAAGCCAATTGGTTCCTCTTTAAGGCAACCAAGCTGATTGCGTCAAGTCACTGACGAGCATGTGTCAACAGCAGGCAGCTGATTACGTAAACTATACTTTCAATTGTCAGAGGGTGGTTTGAAAAGTGCTCTGAGTCACATATAAAGCCTGGGACTTTTGACTTGCTGTAATATCCCCCTCCCAACTTTATCTCTGTTTCTTTGAAAGGTTCAGTTTTGTTTTCTAACCTCAGACCTTAACAGAGCAACTGAGATCACGCTGAAAACAGTGCCAACATTAAACCAATCCAGTCAAGCTAATGCTTCTTTTTCGTCTTCAAAAAGAAAAATAAATAACGCTATTTCAGACAACATAATCCACTCCTGTTTGCAAAGCTTTTTTCAAGAATCATTTTCTCTTGAACTATGTTAGATATTTAACACAGATGTTATTCTAGGCCGACTAGTTGAGGATGTCTGTGTCTAACCGTATAAAACAAGCAACAGACTAATTTGACAAAGTTGACAGATCATTGCACTTTTAATAAAGTAACAAACAGGGAGCTTATTTGTACTTTTTAAGGCTGCATTTCTTTGCTTTTGATAGAAAAGCACTCAAAACTGCAGAGTGCTACCTGGTTAGAGATCGGACATGTCAAATAATTTAAATCTTGTTTTTAGAGAGATACACCTGTTAATATTGGTATAGCTATACAATGAACAACTTGGCCAGCAGAACAGACGCTGCTGAGCTAAAAAGAGATGCCACTGCTCTATTGATAGACCAGCATTGCATATAAAAATGGCTGCAAGCGGAGTGCATTCAGCCTCAGGAAATCCATTGCAGAGTAATGTGTGGTAACTGTACATCGGCTCTGAAACGGTACTGAGATCAGAGAGGATGCTGGCCTGGTAGAGGGAGAGCATTGGTCATGTCTCAGAGCCAGTGACGTGCAACTGCTAGTATTGTCCTAAACAATAGAGCACTGTCTGCAGTGCCAGCCTAAGCTGTCGCCATAACCAAGAGAGACAATGTTCAGTCCAAATTCTCTCTGCTCTTTCAGTGTACTGTAGGCTAAATTAAGTGGGAACTGGCTATACATTTAGTCTCTTGCAGAAGAAATATGAAAAACTGCTCAGCTGACAAAGCACTTGGTGAAATACAAGTTTTAGTGTACAAAATGAATAGTGGTACAACTCAAAGAACTGTCACAGAATCTGGTGTACAAAAGAAAACCCAAGTGGTACAAGATGGAGGCGTTAGCAGAAGGCAGTGAATCTATAAAACGGCCATTCATGGCTGAAAGTGAAACAATCAGGGGGGCAGAAGACCCACAACACCTTTCTCTGTAAACAAAGAATCAAGACACACAAGCAGATGGCATGGCCTTTTTAAAGAATATGTGCATTTAAATACGAACATACATTCAGACAGAAGGAAGGGTCCAATCCTCCACACAAGCAGCCTGGTGTGCTGGTTACAGGAAACATGGTAGGAGCAACAATCGAGTTGGAAAGGAAACATCTAAAAATAGCTGATTTGTTTTGTTTTAAACAGATGTGGCAGTCTTTCATAGTTGCCTAAATGTGAGGTACAGTCTATGGAAGCCACTGATTTTAGGTTTCTCTAAGTTTGTTCTGCGTGTCTGGGAGCATCCTCCCTCAGATGCTGATCAGCCAGCAGATCCCGGACCCTCACAGTAACTGGCAGCGGCCCTTCCTCGTGCGCTTGCGGACCTGCAGCGCTGCTCTGGTGGCCATCTCAAACACTTCCCGCACGCCGTCCTTAGTCTTGGCTGAGCACTCCAGGTAACCAAAGGCATTGATGCGGTTGGCCATGTCTCTGCCCTCCTCAGACTTCACAGGCTCCTGGGAAGGGAGGGGTGTCATGTGAAAGCCGGGTTAAAACGTGAATGCTATGGTAATCATCCATTGCTATAGTTTGTAAACAAAAAAGCACACCTGTTTCATCTTGGCCAACTCCCTGCGTGTGTGGTCGTCATTTCTGAGGTCCTTCTTGTTGCCCACGAGGATGATGGGGACGTTGGGACAAAAGTGCTTCACTTCAGGGGTCCATTTCTCTGGAATGTTCTCTGAAAGACCATGCATGAGTATGAAGTCTCAGCAAAGAGCATGCCACATTTTTTCTCCCTACAAGGACAAGTGGGAGGAGTTTCCCTTTCCGACTGTACCGACAATCATCGAGAAAGCCGCTGACCCCTGGCTGACATGAGGCCATTCTTTGGAAGGACCCGCCGAAGCGAGTCATTATTCGTAATAAATTACTGAGAAAAAAAAAAAAAAACTGTACATAAGTTGAAAAAATGTGTTTGTAAAAGGTCAAGTTAAATGTTCAAATTGGTTATAAAACTGAAGTAGATTTAGTTTTTGAAATCTGATTATTTTGGATGTTCCAAAGTACTGAAACTACGATAAAATTTATATAAATATTAATACAGACTATAAAAGAGAGCTTCAGACATTATATTACATCTCTTCTATGGTCATAACCTTCATTGTATAAGTACAGGACTGTCTCAGAAAATTAGAATATCGTGAAAAAGTATACTAGTAGGCTATTCAACTAATCACTTGAATCGTCTAATTAACTCGAAACACCTGCAAGGGTTTCCTGAGCCTTGAAAAACACTCAGCTTGGTTCAGTAAACTAAATCACAAGTATGGGGAAGACTGCTGATCTGACTGCTGTCCAGAAGACCATCATTGACACCCTCCATCAGGAGGGTAAGACACAAAAAGAAATTTCTCAAAGAGCAGGCTGTTCACAGAGTGCAGTTTCAAAGCACATTCACAAAAAGTGTGTTGGAAGGGGGAAATGTGGCAGGAAACGCTGCACAACCAAGATCTGGCACCTGCCCACAGTGCCAAAACCACCAGTAACTGGTGTACTGACCATGGCATTACTGTCCTTGATTGGCCTGCCAATTCCCCTGACCTGAACCCCATCGAGAATTTGTGGGGTATTGTGAAGAAGAAGCTGAAAGACACCAGACCCAACAATGCAAATGAGCTAAAGGCCGCTATTGAAGCATCCTGGGCATCCATAACACCTCAGCAATGCCACAGGCTGATTGCCTCCATGCCACGCCGCATTGATGCAGTAATCTGTGCAAAAGGATTCCCAACCAAGTACTGAGTGCATTAATGGACATTTTCAAATGTTTGATTTTGTTTTGCTGTTAGAATATTTCCTCAGACCAAGTAAAAAAAAAAAAAAAATTATAATATTTTGAGATAGCATTTTTGAGTTTTCTTCAGCTGTACGCCATAATCAGCGATATTAAAACAATAAAAGGCTTGCGATATTTCAGTTGATTTGTAATGAATCCAGAATGTATGACATTTCGTGTTTTTTAATTGCATTACAGAAAAAAAAAGAACTTTATCACAATATTCTAATTTTCTGAGACAGTCCTGTATATATATCTCAGTTTAGATGTAGAGCTGTGTATTGGAAGATTTGCACTTGCCCCATACACTTATACATTTTCAGACAATGGACTGAATAGCGCTCTGTGAGATGGTCAACTCTTAAAGTGCTGGTTTTATAATTTAACCCTAAACCTCTCAACTTTATCCCTGACCCGTCTGCTCTGCTCTTTGGGCCTCGTAGTGCCATTTTGTTCACAAATGTCCCATAATAAACTTCTGGGGCCTGTGTTTATATGGAGAATAAATTCCATACAGCATTGCTCCATTTACTAGCTAGTTGAGTTACGAATGCAATTTGCATTTTTTTTTTTTTTTTTTTATAAAAATGTTTTGAATTTTCACTCCAAGTCTCAGTTAAGCACTACTTTGTGTTGGTCCTTAGCAAAATATGGACTTAAGTTTGTGGTTGTTTCTGAAAAGGAATGTGAAATAGTTGACATGGTGTTAAAACTTTTGCAAGGCACTACATGAAGAGCAAAGGTGACCAAAATAAAATATTGTGCCCTCAACTTTCAACATGAGGGAAATAAAATTGTTTGTTGCACATTATTCAGCTTTATTTAAAGTTGTTCCATGTAGCAAAAACAGTTTTTACATTTAAGCTCATCTACAACATTTTCATCATTTGATGCAGTGGACAGTCGCCATGAGCCTTACCTAAACTGTCAGGGCTGTCTATGGAGAAGCACATAAGTATAACATCTGTGTCAGGGTAGGAGAGAGGCCGCAGTCTGTCATAGTCCTCCTGGCCAGCAGTATCCCACAGAGCCAATTCCACCTGCACGAGAAAGGGCCGGAGGAAAGAAAGCTACGTTAACTGGAGGCTGAATCATGAGAGAGAAGCACAGCAGAAACAAATGCAGAGCACTGACGAGAACAGAAGTACATTCCTCAGCTACGAGCCCTATAAAGCCACTTCTGAGTGGTAGAGGAAGTTCCCACATGCCTGAGGCTGTTAATCAGAGTAGTGGCAGTCCCAGAGAGGCTGACCTGCTCCTGATAAAATAAATGTCCTGCAAAATTCATTTTCAACAGCTCAGCAGGAGAACTACTAATTTTAGTACACTGTAGCCTAAAACTGTCAGTGCATGCAAACTTTATATAAATGCACGTCTCCATCTTCTCTCACAATGCTTTTCTCCTCGGTTTCCTTAACTGAAGTCTTACAGACATTTAAGTAGCATCTAAAATTGGTCCTAAATAAGCTAAAAGCTGTGCATAAGCTGGATTAATTGTACCTTAGAGAGCAACAGCGGTATCTTAGTTCATCTGGACTTCAGACTTTTCTCTGCACTCTGGTCAAATCCTTGTTGGCTTACAAACTACTTCCCTAAGCATGTCAAGGTCTGTAGTTTACCATAGGTGGAGTGTTTTTTATACATGAGCTGCATCACATTAGTCATTGTAAAGTAGCAATGCTCTCAAAAATAAAGTAAAATGTTTTATCCATTTAAAGAAAAATATTCAAATTAGTATTGGATGCCATTACCCTCTGCCTTCAAACCAGAACTGATTCTTTAAAAGGTACATTTAGAAAGTTAGTGATTAGGTAAGATTAAATTATGAGCAACCGTTTATCAACACCAGGCAGGTACTAATGATCGTTAATTTAATTTAAGTTGAAACACAGACATCAGCTAAAACAAACAAGTGTGTTGGAAGCTAGAAACAGAGGAAAAGACAAAATCTGAAGTTTATGAAGGATTTCGTGCCCCAATTCGTACACCATGACAACTGAGTAGATCAACTGCATCAGCAAGGTCTCTCCCAAAGATTTCAGAGCAGACGGCTAAACTTGGCAGAAATGGACAAGAATGACGGTCATAGACAGAGGAGCTGCCATGTTGGAGTAGGTGCAGCAAAAACCTCGGGTACACTGATCCGTTGTTTGGAGAAGTCAGAAGGCATCACAATTTTTTTAATAAGTTTTGAATCTTTAGTGCAACAATTGCATCAAAGTTGTTTCCAGAAATCTTCACAGGGAGAAAATGTACCCAGAGAGGCCTTACTTCAGAGGAAGAAGGCAGTGCTGGAGCTACCAGAGGTCTCACATGTTTGGAGAACAAATACTATCTTCTAGAGTACAACAAATACAAGGGAGGAGTGCATATGTGTGACCAGATACCAGAGGAACCAAACAGTGGCCAACCAATGTTTTCTAGACATTGCAGCCACCAACGGCTTTATCGTCCCAGCCAGGAAAACGGGTCGAGGAGAAGGCCCAGAGAGACCCCTTGCTGTTGCAAGGTGTGGAGAGTTGGATTCTGTCTGCAGCTGGAGAGGAACTGCTTTAGAGCCTACCACAGCTTTTTATGATAAAACAGGCAGAAAAACTGAAGTAAAAAGGTCAGGGTCTAATTGTTTTTTTGAAGTTGTTTGCTCATGTCATTCTTTTTGTTTCTATTCACTCATAAACTTGGAAAATCTAAATTAGTTTTGGTTTTCTTCTTTAAACTGCCGTTTCCCAGCAATGATGGTTTTCCGGGTAAAAGGAGCAGAAGCACAGACGCATTGCACTTTTTATTTTGACAGTTCGACTGCCATAAAATAAACTCAAAAACACCAGGCGACCTATTTATAGTTTTGGTCATAAGAGGGTTAAACCGCAGCTGGACTGGCTGTCCACCCTCACATCCAATGTTTAGCTCAGATAAGTCACTGCTTTATTTTTGCTTAAAACCAGAAAATAGCTGGAGAGTCAGAGACCTTGAGAACAGCTCCTAGTCACCCACGTTCTAAAATCAAATCAGACAGCTGCTTCTTTGCCCAGTAACCAAATCCAATGTGAAAAATGTGGGAGTTCCATTTGGATCCTCATTGGGCTTTGACTCACTCATCAAATCCATTTCTCATTCCTGTTTCTTTCATTTAAGAAGCATTTCTAAAAATAAAAGACATGGTCTCCTGAGCAGCTCTACAGAACATCATTCATGCGTGTCATTGGGTTTAGACCACTGTACAGCTCTTTTTACCAGCCCGGAAAGATCATCAATTTCATGCCTGCAAGCTATTTAGAACGCAGCAGAGACTTATTTCCCCCAATCTTATTCTTCCTACAGTGGCTCCCAGTGGATTTCAGAGTTTGGTTTAAAGTACTTCTTAGGGCTGGGCGATATAGAAAAAAAGCTTATCGATAAAAAAAAATGCATATTGATCGATATCGATAATTATTGAAAATATTTAAAACCATATTTTATGTGCAGCTCTGCCTGGACATTTTATGATATTGCTAAATGATTTGATTTAAATAAAGAACACAAACACAGAATTCCAATTAAATCTTTATTTAACCAACTTTTTTAACCATAACAGAATTTTTTTTAAGAAAAATAACTTAACTTTATATCGCGGATCAAGAGTGGCAGGTTTTTCAGCTGCAGAGAACAGCAGACATATCCATCACTATGAAGCACGTTACTGCATGCGTTATGTCCTTATGCCGCTTTGTCATTTTATCACAAAGAAGGGAGCCCAGTTTAGCTGCTGTACCTGCTTTGTTTTGGAAGAAGTTCCAGAAAATTCCGACGACAACGACGCGGAGCCGCGCAGCTCGCGCTGCTGCGGGTGTGAGCGACTTACGTGATGAATACTGGTGGGTTGCGTTACCAGACTCTGCTTTTACCGGTTCCTTGCAAGTTTTACAAATCACTGTGGTTTATTTCTATCAGGCTGGCAAACTAGTAAAACCCCGTTTTGGGTTTCCTCTGCCGCTCCTTGCTGCAACATATTCACATGCTCTGTGTTGTGGTTTGAGAGGGCGGCGCTTAGTGACGGCGTGCCGACTGTAGCAAGGAAGTAAAACTGTCTATCGAAGTTTTTAATCGACCCTATTTTTTCCTATCGCGCCACACGTCTATCGATCGATATATATTGTTATTGAATTATCGCCCAGCCCTAGTACTTCTTACACCTACAGAGCTCTGAATAGTCAGGCTCCTGGTTATTTGCATTTAACCAAACACTCTGCTGCTCATAACCATTGATTCCTCCTGCTACTTCGCTTTGCTGACTCCACAGATGGTTTGAAAAACCAACTGAGACTCAGTTTGTTCCATCAGGCTTTTATATTGTAATGTTAGTGTTTTTTAATGCTATGATTAACTTAAATATGACTTGCGTGGTACAGTGCTTCGCAACTCGTCTGTGAAAGGCACTTTATAACTTTACTTGCATAAGTAGAAGAGACTGGGGGAGAAAAATGTGCAATCAGTCAAATATCAATATTTTCTAATATCATGCAGCGCAAATCGAAGGAGCATAACTGATCCCAAATTCATCCTGCACAAGGACAATGACTTTGAACATTCAGTCAATGTGATCAGGTACCATGTCAGGGCAAAAATACTATATAGTCCCCACCAGTCTGAATATAGAGTGCCAGCAGAGAGGCAGACAGAGCAGACCTTCATCCACAGATCTTTGGAACAACCTACAAGCACAGTCTCCAGTAAAACTGATCAATTGTTCCTTAAAGAATCAATGCCATTTTGAAGTCACTTTTTGTACTGTTCGTTCACTGCATTTTGTTAATACATGAAAAACATCGATTTTTGAAAGCATTTTTGTTTTAAGCATTCTTAATACCAGCTAACACATTTTTTTCACAGTGCTGTATATTGTGTAAATTAACCTTTACATCACAGAGACACAAAAAAAAAGCTGACTAGATCTTGCAGCACAGGAAACGGGAAAAGGAAATTAGTCATGATCTCTAAGGGAGGGTGAGTGGCTTGTTGGTGGAAATTGAGCTCTAGGCAGGAAGGTGGCACATATCCACTTCCTTTTGTTGGCTGTGGGACGCGCACCCTTAAAACAATGAACTGGCCCAAACGGGTTTGCTCACAATACACACTTCCCTTTATCCCATTAATCAAAATGGCACGTGGTTCATACCAAACAAGGTCAGGAGGGTTGCATTAAACTGCCCGCTCTCAACATCTCTTCTCATCCCAGCTGAAAGAAAAACTGGACTCCCTTTCTACCTCCAAATCCCAAAAGTGCTCATTCTGCACTTACCAAAGAAATCGGGAGCCTAAACTTCCCAGCTAGAGTTTTCTGTTTAAAACGATGACATGCTGGACATAAATGCAAAGAAATACACTCAGGATATGCAGAAACTTTCCATGTTAAATTTAAAAGAGAATACCTGTTTGCCATCCACTTCAATGTCAGCGATGTAGTTCTCAAACACAGTGGGGACGTAGACCTCTGGGAACTGATCCTTACTGAAGACGATGAGCAGACAAGTCTTCCCACACGCACCATCTCCCACTATCACCAGCTTCTTTCTGATTGCAGCCATCTAGAAACACACCAAGATTAGTCTACAGCTTAAGGCTTGAAGCTCTAAACTATAGAGAGATACAGAGTTTAAACAAGTGATGAATTTCCATCCGATTAAGACAGAAATCCTGGACATTGTAAGCATTACTGCTAACTAAACAAATAAAAAAATCTTAAGAAAAAAAAAAAAAAATTTAAGGTAAGGCTATTATGGTTACTAGTTTTAATGATTAAAAATGGCCAAAAGTCTAACATTAGTACAGTTTTAAAATGAAATTACCATTAAAACAGCATTCAATTAAACTATTAAAAATATTGTCTTTGGATTAGGGCTGGGTGATATAGAAAAAAAGCGCATTGATAAAATAGAAGTCATATTAATCGAAAGCAGAAATATTTCAGCCAGCAAAAAGTCTAACTGTTAAGGTTAAATTGCTGCTACATTAGAGGAAGGCTTTCTGAAGAAGTTTTTGTGTTTACCAATTGCAGAGGGAAACTAGCGGCTAATGCCAAGCAAGTTTACATCTATAGTTGGATCTTCATGGCATTTAGGGTAAGCTCTGTTTTAACTGCCTTTACTACAATGCAGACATTTCAGTATTAACATTTTGCCACATTTATCAAAAGTCGTGCTAATTTCTTTAACACTGAAGAAATTGAATAATCATGAGACAATTCTCATCCAGGTACACCTCCACTCCACAGAAAATAAACTATAAAACGGACTGAAAAATAGTTTCAAGCCAAGCTGTGTTAGATGTGTAGATAAAGAGAGCTGTACATTTTATCACCTAAAACAGTCAGAGCGCAGACTGGGTCTTCCTAGAACGCTCCTTATTTCTAAAAGTGCACTAAAAAAAAAAAAAAAAAAAAAAAAAAAAAAAAAAAAAAAAAAAAAAAAAACATGCTGGTTCAGATCAGGAAAAGATGGCAAGTCACATCTTAACCCGTCAGCTCAGA
Source organism: Fundulus diaphanus (assembly GCA_037039145.1). Lineage (NCBI taxonomy): Eukaryota > Metazoa > Chordata > Actinopteri > Cyprinodontiformes > Fundulidae > Fundulus > Fundulus diaphanus. The sequence goes on along the minus strand of CM073129.1, from coordinate 31,680,354 downwards.
TGTCTTCTGAGAAAATAAACTGTCTTCCTTTTCTAAATGCATGGTAACTGACAAAAAACACTAGTTTCACTTTTTATTAAGTTCTTTTTTTTTATCGTTGAAGTTTGAATTTAATCTTTGTTCTTCAAGCAAGCCGCTCAAATACTAATCTATATACGAGACCCTTTACGATGCTCTTGAAAAACTGGCCCCAAGTTGTCTGCCATCATCGAAAGACCACAACTCTCGTTTATCACCACAAGAACATAAAGAGACGACCTTTGTCAGCATTTCGTTTTCTACACATTAAATCAGGCAAGCGTATTGTCGGATACTCTGGAGAGAGCCACCTGTTCTCTGGGTAGCTTCCCCCTGGCAATGTCAGTACGATGCATGGAGCAGCAGCGGGTTGCCGTCACATTCAGAACCAAACCTACCCGACTAGCAGCCAACAACGTGAGCTTTGCAAAGAAAATTAGGGTATTCCCACACACAGAGTAATGCCGTGCAAAACACTGCTCGTTAATGGCACCAGCTGCCACAGAAGGCTTCCTACTGTTAGTGTGGCACCACACATTATGGACTCTGGCCCTTTTACTTCACATGAATGCAAATTTTTGGACAAGTGTTCATCCTTGTTCTGAAAAACTGGAAACGTCAAAGTCCTGTTTCAGCACACAATATGCGTTATCACTTGGTGTGTTCCGACATCATTAAAATCATGTAGCCTGGGACACGTCACTTCTGCACGCACACAAGACTGAAAAAGAACAACAACAAAAAAAGAAATCCTATACACTGCATTAACATGTAGAGGAAGTGTATACAGACCGGTGTAGAGCGGCACAACATATCAAGTTATAATTGCATAAGCGTGCACAACATTGCAATGTGAAAGAATGGATGCACTGTTAGGTAGTATTTAATAAGTGTCGTGTATTCACACACCGTCGTGTATTCACAGAGCAATGAATGGATTCCAACTTCCCCTAATGCCCATCTCTGGTGTACTTTTTAGTGGTTGAATGCTACAGTTCATAATAAGTGGACGGGACATTATGTAATCTTTCTGGAAAATGACCGTTAATCATAATGAATATCATTATTGAAATTAAATATTTTCCTTAAAGCATCCAACACTAGTTTTCAGTACGTAAAATAGTGTCACAGTACCAACATTTTGATATCGGTCCCAAGATGTATTTCGAATAAAAAGAACGCGAAAGATATTATTGCTGAGTCAAAAGTGAATGGATTGGGTCATACTTAGACAATTTTAATAATAATAATAATAAATAAAAAAACAACCTGTACACATGTTTGTCTGTTTGTTGTGTGTACTCTAAGCCGCAGTATGTCCTGAAAGGAATTGCACCACAGTAGCACACGGTGACAGTAAAGAATCTTGAAAGTCATAATATTGCCAGAATAAAGCAGTAATGATGAGAGTAAGGTCGTGAGGTTACCAGAAAAAAAGCTTCTATAATAAGAATTCTTCGATAGTTATCAAGATCTGACGTGACCAGCTCAAACAAACTGCAGACACAGCCTGAGCTGAGCATTTTAACGCAGGGGAAAGACTGCCCTCTCTCTCCAAGCAAAGATTTATATTAGTGAAACTACGGTTCAGTGAAAAAAATATTATATTAACATCCCTCTTTGTAGACCGGAGCAGGATCAGCAGCAGCTTTGCACATGTGATTCATTTGAAATGTGAACACAGTCGAACGGCTCTCCTCCTCTTGTGCCTTCGGCAGGCGGGCAGTAGCCAGGTAGCCTGGCCAGCCAGACTCCGTTTCGCTTTGCTTTGCAACAAACTGACTGCCAACTCCAGCTGTATCGCTGTATTGAGAGGCAAATGTTAATCTGGCTGGCCAGGTTAGCAGCCAGGACGAAGCACTGACTTCAGTGAGCGCTGCTTTAACGTGTTGTTGTTCAAGTCTCCAACAACACAGAGAAACGTTGCTAGATTTGTTTCTAGTGGGTTTTCTGAGAAAAACAAAAACGACAAAGTAGCTGAGTGGTAACAGTGTCTCTTGCCACGACTTGCTCCTCGTCCTCTCAGCGATGCCGCCGCAGTGTTGCGGGCGCTGTCAGCAGCGCCGCAAGGACCGGTACCATCCAAATGCAGTATAGTACAGTTTTAAATGCCACAGTACCAAACTACAGTAGAGAGTCAGACAACCTGAACAACCCTAATGTAAAACACCAATGAGCCCATTAAGACAGACATTTGACAATTAGGAGGCCCTTTAAACCCCAACATTTGTTCCCAAGTGCAAATTTGCCTGCAACCAAAAATGGAAGAAAAATACATTCAATTTATATAATACTTAATATACTTAAAAATGGGAATAAAGTATTATATTATTAACATGGCAATCTTTTGATATTACTTCGATGATGAATGTAGATGAAATATTAATTTTAATCTTTGAAAAAAAAAAAAAAAAAAAAAAAATTGGTGGAACGGGTTGTCCATCAAGTGCATCGTCTCAGACACGCCACAGCAGAAGGCAGTAAAAGGAAGGGATATTCAAAATAAAACTACCCACAGCTAGAGACCATCAATCCGTTCCATCTTGCCGCACTTCAGAGCAAGGTATGCAATAATGGCAAAAACTGACGTGTGCACACGGTTGTGGTACAGACGTGTTCAACTTTAGGGTATTTCCCATTAGAGATAGCGAACAGCTCTCCAGTGTGTGCATGCTCAAGCATTACAGTAGACTTTTAAGTAAGCTCTGCTTTGCATCTGCATTGAGCTTGGTTATAGACAATGGTGATAATAATGTTCCCACAACTTCCTGAGAATAATGTACCATTATTATAGGAAGAAAAAAAATGAAACATGGTCGTACGACGCAACAACATTTTGTGGTAATGGTTTAAAACATTTTACATCAATTAGATTCACAACCATCATCTCTGACCTTATACTCAGTAACATGACTTTAAAAAGAAAAGTCAAGTTCTTAGTATTCCAAAAATAGCAATGCCATCTTTCTAGTCAGTGGTTTCACTGTGTGATCTGCTTAATATGCAAATTTTGGTAGATCAAGCTGCTCAGGTTGAATGCTGCTAAATTCTTGTCACCAAACCAATGGTAGCATTCTCACATTTTCTTTAAACCGTTTCCTTATACTTCTCTATAAACTGTACTTAAAGTTCTTATTTTGTACATGATTAACAACAGGGTTTTCACCAGGATTCTTTGACAGTTTAATGGTAAGTATCACCGTGGTCATTTCAGTAATTTTAATATTTTAACTTTCAGGTAGCAGTTTTTAAACATGTGTATGTCAACATCTATTCTGTATTGCTATGTCAGGACATTTTGCTAAATATACTTAATGTAATATGCATTGGGCATTTTCATGGAAAATGATCAATATTAATGGCTAGTGATGGTAATTACCAATGTGTCAATGTTGACATGGCTGGAATAAAAGTAAATTTAAAGGTTTAAAAGCGAGTGCAAATAACCCATTGTGAAGGCTGACCAGCTTCATCAGGAGTCATTTCCAGCCATTGGAGGTTCCCTTTCCATGCTGGAGCGACGTCAGACTGTTTCTTTAAGTCTTTTAGCTAAAGTGACCAGACTTCTAAAATGAAAACCAGGGACAGTAAAAAAAGTTACGCTGAAATTAGAGCGTCACGGTCAGTATGACACGGAAAAGTATTACAAGGATGTTTGAGAGCAACACAAAAGTCAGCAAAGCTCTTAAACGTGTATCAGCACAGCTATAAACCTCCCAAACCACATTACCTAACTCTAGCTTTTATTAGCTTGACGAACATCCCCCTTCGAGCTGCACAACGCAACGCTCTGCTGTGGGAATACAGCCAGAGAAGTAGCGGAACAACACACCACCTCGTGCACCAGTCTCCTGTGACACAAACACACACAGGCTCATGCGCTCACGAGCACCCACTGAAAAAGAAAATACAAATCCCAGTGAGGACCCTGAAAGAGATAGCCAAAATGTGTAGAGGACTTACAGGACTATTTTATGTACCCATTTTTAGTGATATTTAAAGACTAATTATTAAAATAATATTAATATGCAACATAAAGTGTTGGGTTTCATCATGACTACTGTTTTCTGCAAAATCAATATCCTTACCTTTGCTTTTTATGAACATTTTCAACCTTAAATTTATACTGCGATATATACCGTTACCATGAAAGGCTTTGATTTATACCGACCGACAAAAAAAAAACGTGCCGGTTCGTTGGTGCCGACCTTTCTGGCTGTATAGAATGGACCCGCACCAGGTTCTGAGAGTGGTTGAACACTCATGCCGTCTAGAGAGCGGGAGGAAATTATTTATCCCAAAATGTTCTGGGCTGCACAGCGCTGCGGCTCCATCCTCCACATGCATGCACTGTAAGTTCATGAGTTAATCGGAACAAGTGTTTAGATGGACACTGATCGGATTACAAATCACAAACCAGCCCTCTCAAATGGAATACAATTTCATCCTCATGGTAATAATTTGTTGTTTAAGCTTTAAAAGGAACAGTAATAAATGACACTCAGTGGTCAAATTCGGAACAACACATACACAATGCCTTATCCCGAGAAGCACCATTTACCCAACGGTTCTGCGGTTGTGGAATTCCACTGAATTTTTATTTCCACAAGATGGGTATATGTGACCCGCAAAAGCAAAAAACTAAGAACAAGTCTGCAGAGCGCAAACTTTCAATTTGTGAGAAAATAGTGATTTTCATTATATTGCAAAATATGCTAGTTGACGTTATGAAGTAACCACTCAGTGCTTTAAATTACCATTTCCAAAGGTTTTAAAATGGTAAACTGTGTTTAAAAACAGGATGTCTTCTGCTTAAAATCTCTCCAGGCTATATTTACGTCGGGCTGTGGAACGCCGCGGCTCATTTGTATGTCGCCTTTGTGTAGCTGTGCACAGCCTTTTGTTAACGCGTGTCGGCCAATAGACCAGTTCATTGTTATCGTTTTGATTCGGGTTTTTCACGCATGCGCGCCGGACTGGTTGGCAAAAGACGAACACAATGGCGGACGCAAACAGAGAAACTGACGAGTTCTCAACGTATTTTTCTTCTTTAGATAACGTATCACAAGATCGTTTTAAGAGTAAGTTGATGGTTGATGGTATCAGATTGCCAGATCCACACAGCAAAAGCCTGAAGGGACGGAGCGAGTCTGTGAAATGCTGCCAAGCGTTCAGTCCCGCGACATATACAGCTACCTTATAAACACGCAGGCCAGTACACACGAGAGAGCATGGAAGCATGAAACCACTGGACGGCTACAATCATTTTATATCTGGACATAGGCTCCAGCAACGCCATGAGGGATTAAGCGGGTCAGAACATGGATGGATGGATGGATGGATGTTCAGATATGTTTGTGTAACATACGAACGCGGAGTCAGACACAGCGCCTCAGCAGAGAGGAAGACCCGCCCGGTAGGTTAAAAAAAAAAAAACATAGTTCACTACGGATTATTTTGGTGTTTTTGTCTTGTTAAAATTGGCGGGGGTGTCGGCAACGTTGCAGCGTAAACACAGAAGTACTAGCGCCCGTGAACGGGGGCGTAATGCAGCTGCTGCTGCAGCGCATCGACTCCGCTTCTCCCGGCTCCGTCTAGCGATCGCCACCTCCCCTCCGCCGCTATTCAAGTAGAACAATGACTAGAGCAGAATTAAGTTGTATTTACCGGAGATGAAGTGTAGACAGCATATTCTGTCGTGGTATGATGGATCCACCAGTCCATTGGGAGTGTCTGCCTGCGCTCTTTTCATTGAAATTATCCATTTCTTTCTTCGTCCTTCGGTAAACGACAGAAACGTACATCCAACGATTTGGAATGCCCAAGTGGTAGGCATTGTTTAGATTCCAAAAGTAAACGAACTAAAAATACACTCTAAATCACCCATTTTGTCATGTAGTAGATGAGAACAATACTGTTTTTGCCAACCGCCGTGACCCGGATGTAGCGCTGACGTCACACGTGACGTCACGCGTGAACTGGTCTATAGGCGCCGTGCTTCAAGAGAGCAGATGGCTACTTATGCAGCTACTTAACTCTCAAAGAGAAACTGAGCTTATGTGACTTGTGAAGAAGGTGGACTGACCTGAACAGATCTCCAAGAGTGAAACCGCAGCCTGCTCAGTGCTCCACGTGTGTATGCCTGTCACGATATTCAATAAATCGCTAAATAAATTTTTATCACGATTAATTAAAATTAGCATGATAATTTACATAGGCATAGCGGAAAGGTTTCAGCACGGTGCATTGGTGTCTGCTCACCCCTCCCTTCTCGTTTCCTCAGTGTAGGAGGGGTTAAATCTTTACCAGGGTTTCCCACAGAAAAATGGGGTAATCCTGGCGGTAGTTGTCTGGTGGCTTGCGGGAGGTTCGTCAGCAGTGTTGCACGATGCAAGTCGGAGGAGGGGTGCAGCCCTGTGAGTCAAGCTAATAACAGCTAGCGCGTAAGGTTACATGACAGGAAGGTTTTATTCCAGATGGGAACTTTACTGACCGTTTTATGTTTCTCTCAAACATTGAGGCTTTTCAAATAAACAAACAACTCTTAGCAATTTAAAAGCATCAATACCATTGTGCATGATGCAACTTGCAGACACAGCAACATGGAGATAAATAAAAAAAAAAAAATAAAAAAAAATAAATAAATTATAAATACTAACCAAGTTTTTTTTAGTTTTTTGTTTGCAAGAGTGCATGACTTAGTGTTACCATTAAATAAATTATCTTTACTTGAACAAAATAGTGCAGTGAGTTGATTTGGACCCTCAATAGACCAGTTCATTGTTATAGTTTTGATGCGGGTTTTTCGCGCATGCGCGCCGGACTGGTTGGCAAAAAGCGAACACAATGGCGGACGCAAACAGAGAAACTGACGAGTTCTCCGCGTATTTTACTTCTTTAGATAACGTATCACAAGATCGTTTTAAGACTAAGTTTATGGTTGATGGTATCAGATTGCCAGATCCACACAGCAAAAGCCTGAAGGGACGGAGCGAGTCTGTGAAATACTGCCAAGTGTTACGTACCGCGACACATACAGCTGCATTATAAACACACAGGCCAGTACAGACGAGAGAGCACGAAAGCCATGAAACCACTGGACGGCTACAATTATCTTATATCGGGACATAGACACCAGCAACCCCCGCGATCCCATGAGGGATTAAGCGGGTCAGAAAATGGATGGATGGATGGATGTTGTTCACACGTTTGTGCAATCACAAAGCGGCGTCATACAGACCGCGTCTCAGCAGAGAGGAAGACCCGCCCGGTAGGTTAAAAAAAAAACATTGTTTACTACGGACTATTTTGGTGTTTTTGTCTTGTTAAAATGGGTGGGGTTGTCGGCGACATTGCAGCGTAAACACAGAAGTACTAGCGCCCGTGAACGGGCGGAGGGGAGGGGAGGTGGCGATCGCTACACGGGCCGGAGTAGTCAGCGGCTGCTGCTACCGCTTCTCCGGCCCGTCTAGCGATCGCCACCTCCCCTTCGCCGCTATTTAAGTAGAAAATGACTAGAGTTGAATTAAGTTGTATTTACCGGAGATGAAGTGTAGACTGCATATTCTGTCGTAGTATGATGGCTCCCCCAGTCCATTGGGAGTGTCTGCTTGCTCTCTTTTCATTGAAAATATTCATTTCTTTATTCGTCCTTCCTCCTTCGGTAAACGACAGAAACGTACATCCGACGATTTGGAATGCCTCTGTGTGCAACCGAGTGCACAACAAGTGGTAGGCATTGTTTAGATTCCAAAAATAAACTAAAAATACGCTCTATAAACTAAAAATACGCTCTAAATCACCCGTTTTGTCACAGTAGTAGACGAGAACAGTACTGTTTTTGCCAACCACCGTGACCCGGATGTAGCGCTGACGTCACGCGTGAACTGGTCTATAGACAGACATTGAAGGGGTGGGAGGTGTAGTTGCAAGGTATGCAAAGTAATTCAAATCAACAGCTTTTGTTAACACACCCCTGCTTAGGATGCTTCTAAATAAACGTTGAGGCTTGTTTTCTCCCTAATCTTTGCAGAGCCATCATTCAAAAAAGGTAATATTTTTCAAATTTTGATTTCCAAAAGTTTGACTTCGTTGGAAAGCTTAAAGTCCACCTTTTCTGAATTTGTAAATCACTCAAAACAGCCCCGGGGAGACTTGTTCGTGGTTTTGCTGTGGCCGGTCACATATGATGTTGTATTCTGTTCCATTTCTGGTCCGCTTCTCTTACAGGCTACCATGTTAGCAGGCTGTTGCTTTTTTACCAAAATAAAATACCAAATAATGTGCTCTGATTCTGGGAACTCTCATATGATTGGATCAGGAACCAGGAAGTAAACAGGGGCTACACACTGCACTGAAGTCTTTCCGCACCGTACCTCTAGTTTTAAAAGGAGAAAAAAGGTGACTAAGACATTGCTGATGACGAGGACTGATTGTTTATAGGGAATGTTACTTCCATCCTGGGTGACAAGTGAGAATGATTTAGATTGATATTATAATAAATATCTTATTTATAGCTCCATTAAGTTTTAATTTGTTGACAAAGTCTGAATGAAGGTACTGTGGAGAGAGGAGCAGGGCTCTAAACGAACTTTTCAAAAATAAAGTGTCTTTGTTATGCAACTATAATGAAATTTTGGTGAGACACTCAGAATGATAAGAGGCAGACCCAAATTAAAAAACACTTACAGAAAAATGAGACACAAGCATCCCTAAAGGACACCCTCAAAAATGTAAAACCCTCAGAAGAAATACAAAGTATTAAATATCTAAACACCCTTTTTGACTCTTCAAAAAAAAAACTTATAGAATAAACATCTTTGTAAGAAAAATATGCACAGGGACAAATGTAGCATGTAGTATCTACATAAATTGCAGCCTGTGCTGAAACAGTGTGAAATGGGCTGGAGGTTCATTTGATTGTCAGAAGTGGTGTTTTTGCACTGGTTGCATTGTTATGCCCATGCCCCCCCCTGCCCAGATGCACTAGCACAAGGGTGAACTTCTACCAAACCGCATTTAACACCCCAGTTTTACAGCCTCATTTTTGGTGTGTTTAATCACTATTCATGTAGAAAACAATGACTATTAAACGATTAACCAGCTAGTTTAAAAGTTTTATTTTTATGTAAATCCAGTAACTATAGCAGGAAGTCAAGTTTTTGTGGAACAAGATATTAAAGTTCACAAGTGGAAGTTATTTTAAGTCAAACCAATGAAGTGTAGTCAATTCTAATCGCTTCACAACATTTATATGAATGTTAAAGAAACTACACTTCTAAAATAAAAGAAATGAACTCTAAACATCAGCTCCAACAAGCTCCGTGAAAAATCTCCATGTGAAAGGTGTACTATTCAAAAGCAAAGCTTCAGTTCGTATGCAGTTATATGGCAACGTAAAACTGTTGAAATGCATCTAAATGGAGATATCTAAAGAGGTGTGGGGGCGAAAGCCACTTCAAAGTTAAAAAGCAACACAGACTAACTCAAGAAACCAAAACATTAAAGACATTTTCTGAATAGTGAGCACCAGTAAGGAAGTTCAGGCCTAACAACATGCAGGCCTCTATGCAACATCTAGTCTTTACAAAAATCCTAACATGCTCCTGCCTTACATAACAGTTGTATGTGTGTGGGATAGAAAGAGAGCAAAGGGCAAAGTCATCTTTCTCAGTACATGTGGCATAGTTCCCCTCTTTCTCCACAACGGCTGGTTGTGAACTGTCACGGCTGGTAACACATTAGCCAGGCTTGCTCACTGGAGGTAGCAAGGGTCAAAAACAGCACAAAACAACCAGGTATTGACGAAACACTTCCTCCCTTTCTGGACTGCAAACCAACCCGCCAGCCAGGAACTCAAAAACCAGTCAAACCAACCCTCAGGAAAATTAAAATAGTTTCAGGTCTAGATTTGTGTGTGCTTTATGAGTGCTTGCCAATCCCCGACTAATGCCTTATAATCCCGACATTCCACCTTTGTTCATCGAACACATCTTTAAAGGTTTTATCTCGTTAAATAATAAAAAAAATAAAATAATAAAAAATAGAAAAAAAAAATACTGAAAATCATCAAGTGGCCAAATAAAGTAAAAATAGAAAGTTTCTTGGGACCCTAAAAGCTTTTTTAAGGGCATTTTAAACAAGAGAACATGAGATGGCAAACAACTGCCCTAATATGAGTGTGGAGAACAACAATCCCTGATCAAACAAGGCTTTTTGGATTTAGGAGCAAGAAGAGATCCCGTCACAATTAACAAACACAGGAAAATAGTTAAGATTTGCGTTTAGGACAATTTAGATCTTTCCTATTTTGAAAAATGAACTAGTTCTGTTTGGACCAGCTCAGAAAACTGTAAATATTAAACACTAGTGTATGGCCGAGCTCTCCAGGAGGTAACCCTCCTGCCCAATAACCACTGGAAATGGGCACCTTTTAACCACTCTTAGAAACTTATACAAAGATTGTTTTTTTTTTTTAAATGATACCAAAACTGAATTTCAGAGCATTGAAATACTTTAAAGAAGAGGTTTTAAATTAAACAAAGTTTCTAAACAGTGGAAACTGATCAAATTAGCTCTAAAAAACAAAAGAAATAAAAATACAACATGGGCCCTCTTGGAAATCATGTTTGATGGGCAGTTGCTCAAGGTTCTGTGATGTAGTTCTGGGAAACACTGAGATAAAAACAACTTTACCTTAAAAAAGGGCCAGTTTGTGTTGTGTGTTTTTAGTTAGCTTTGCCGACTTTGAAAGGGTTTTTCATAAACTGATCACCAGTCTCTTCTGAAGTGACAACACACCTTAAAAACTATTTCCCACTTACAGCAGTTGACAGTTTTGCTATTAGCAGGCATTCTTGAATTTAAAGGCTTTGTGTGATTTCCTTCTAAGACTGCCCATTTAGGCCAATCCAGGCTTACTGTAGAGTAATTTAATTGGCAAACACATTTGTTATTCATTTAAAATTTAGAGCGGCTAAAGGTAAATGGGTACCCTGGAGCTGCTGACCTTTGAAATAAAAACGAAAGATCCCAGCTTTAGAAGTTTGCCACTTACAAAAAGGACTACTTTTTACCCTACTAAAAAAAACAACATTATTCCTTCGTTAATGAGAGAAATCAAACTCACATTTTCAAGGTTGAATCTAATGCTAGACCACCTCAACCTGCTTCAAATCCAGGCTGTGGAGGTTGAAGTCAGAGAACCAAGCTGGAGCCCAAAATAGGACAGAGCCACTGAGACTCCCCATGTCCAATTCATCACAGAGTACACGGCTCAGCGCAAAATATACACAAAAAGAGAGAGAGAGAGAAATAAATCACAAAATTATCCCTTCAGTTGCCCCTCGGACTTCTGATCAAACAGAACGAAAAGTCACTGTTTTTGAGGGAACGAACCAGACGGGTGGTGGCAAAAAAACAAAAGCATTAGCATGGTAGCACCAGCTGCAAAATAAGGAGGACAAGGAATATCAGAGGCATGCATATTACGTTATTTTGAGTATGTATAAACAAGTGGTTAAACTACATTGGCTGAGAGGGAAACATGACGACATGAAAGATGAGAAAAGGATTTTTCTCAGCTTGCTGTTGACTAAAGAAGCGGCTGACTGTACTGCACCCTGTTCTGTTTGCTCTGATGTCACCATCTGAGGGTGAATGTTATCATCCGTAGGTAGTTCCATCACTCATTAAAAAAAATAAATAAAGTACAGCACATATGAAAGCTGATATCTGTGAGCAGCCTCTGCTAAGTCACCGCATCCTACTTCCAGTGCATTTGAAGACACACTTAAAGGAAGCCCTCAGGAATTGAAATTCTTAAAAAAGTAGAAGCGATGTTTTCAGGAGCTCGATATTTTTACAGTAAAACACGCTCCAGTCGCATCAGCTCCTTAAAAGAACGCAGGCCCCCTTGGTCTGATGGAAAGCCGCCCACGCAAATCTAGGACAGGATACCGTGGTGAGATGTTTTTGAACACCCTGTGTGATAAGTATCTTTAACCTAATGTGCAGACTAGCAGCTCGCCACAGACTACGACTGAGCAGGACTGGATGGAAGATAAAACAAACTGAACAATCCCTCCTCTATCAGTGCATGACTTGGTAAATCTCTGTTCGCTACTGTGAATTGAGATTTTAGTATACTTCCTACGCTTCTCAGCACAAAAGGCCCTGGTTGGTACATATGTCAAAGTCAAACTACTTCTAGTAAAAATGCCAGATACAACTTCCACAATACTAAAGGCTTTTACATCGACCCTTAAAGTATGCCTGAACTCAATGCAGTAAGTAAGAATTGAGCGCTCACACATTAAGTTTGTGGTGAATTTTAACCATTGATTAGACATTACGTCTTAAACTGACTTTTAAATATTAATGCATGGTATAATCATCTCATTTTAAATATAGTTCAACCCTGGTGCATGTCAGTTAACAGATGAGAGGTATTTAAATACTGTTAACACAAAATGCAAAGTTTGAGAGTGCAAATTTCATGTATAAAAAAAAAGTTAAAATCAGTTGACCCACGAGGGTAGAGCTATCTAAAGTGTGGCCCGGGGGGCGTTTTACAGCCCTCGACCCACAAGAGTAGCATAAATTTGGTTTGCCAGCTCAGACGGTTCATGCATATACACATTTTTAAGAAAATGTTAATAAGAGTTCTAATTTCTCAGATGCAAGCCCTTTATAAAATAAGTGATAACATTTAAAAAAAAAATCTTAAAATGGAAAATGTAATGATCTCTTATCAACCATGTTTTGCTTTTGATTTGATAATAAGACTGCAAACACAGAGTTACTGAAAAGCAGACGTGGCGCACCCATTTATAAACAAAGCAAGAGTGATGCACATCCTGCTCTTCTGGTTAAAAATACACAAAGTAGACAAATCAAGCTAACATTTAGCACACAGCATGCAGTTTCTCTCTTAACAGGATGAACCTTTATGTTTAGGACCTACACTGATTTACTTATCTCTTCTGTACAGAAATCAGATGACTGTTTCGTCAAAACATTACATGTTAGTTTATTGTCGAGCAGGTAAAGATGGGGAAAAAAAATAAAAAAAATTGTTCCTGCCTGCCATTAAAGGCATTCATGTGAACCTCTAGGAGAGGCTGAGCTAGGCCCGGGCGATAAACTGAAACTTTACCGATACCGAAATGTATGACAATAATCAACGGCATTTTGATAAGTTCTGTATTTTCAGTACGTAGTTTTTGACTGTCCCTAAGATCCTGTCCCTTTAAGACGCTGCGTGAACAGCCTATAGTCACGTGACTCCACCCCATCTTATCTGAAAGAAGAGCGCGAGGTTGAGAAAATGGAGGAAATTTCAAACGTTGAAACGACAGTAGAGCTGGTCGAGGAGCAGCTGTTAAGTACGTTGCAGCCACATCTGATCTCTGGTTCAGTCCATGATGGATCCGATCATTAGTCTGGCTGTACATTACACCAATGACCAATGGAAACTGAGTACCAGAGTGCTCAAGACCCGCCGATACCGGGGAGATGGACGGACAAGGTTTAAACTCTGTATGGGACATCAACGAAGAGGCTCTTGTCGCCATTACTACTGACAACGGCGCAAACATAGCTAGAGCTGACGAGCTCAACAGATGGATGCGAGTGCTGTGTTCTGGGCACAGGCAGCACCTGGCAGTCGGTAAGTGAGCACATCTGAATGGAGTTATTTTGTATAATGCTGACCACAGGCGTGGCCGTGCCATTGGGTTTATTATCATTTTATTTTTGACCCATGTGCCCTGTTAGGGAAATTGGTGGAGTTGGGAGGTGCATCTATTGAGATAATTTTGCTGTGATTGTCCAGGGGAATCATACCTGGCGGCAAGTGGTGTGTGTGGAGGGGGGGATTGGCGTTATTGTTCATTTATTGTTAACGAGGTGAACTGCTCAGTGAACTGCTCATGGTATTGATTTTAGACCATATCGCCCAGCTCTAGGCTGATCATTCATGGTTTTAATAGTACGCAAGGATTGTCGCAATGAGGGAGGGGGGGGGGGGAGAGATTAGATAAAGTAGACTGACCCCAAGTACCTTACTTTGGGTGTCACTACCTCTCATTGCCCTCTTAGATAGGACAGTGTCATTGCAGAGAAACAAGCTCAGAGCTCCCACTGATACGAATGGTGGCATTTTCATAGTTTATATTTGTTTTATTACTACTACATTTAGAAAATACCACAGTTTTTAGATTTACCCGCCACACCTTAAAGGTCGGGTCGTGAAAATAGTCTGACATTAAACATTATGATGCTAAAAAGGTTGAGGACAACTGCAACTGACTTTGTCGTTTTACAGCATTTCAAATTATTGTTAAAAATCCATCCAAAGCCTTCTAAAAGTGTTTTGTATTGTTTTTCGCAGTAAAGTTTCAATATTTCCTCACTTATTTAAAACCTTGGATGTGTTCAACATGACCATTTAACACTGCAAAGCATATGCATGTGGGAATGTATCTGCATGTTAAACCCACATCAACAGCATTTGTCCAAAAGCACCACTAATTTCTCAACTTAACAAGGAACAGTTGCTGCCATCACGGTTTGCCCAGGTTAGGGGGAAAAACAGCAACAAAAAAAAAAAAAAAAAAAAAAAGACCTGGGGCCCGTTCTTCGTACGTTGCTTAAAAAATCTGAGATCAAATGACACATCCAAGATGATTTCATCCGGCTAACCATGATCCGGCTAATTGGGTTCTTCGAACACACCTGTTTATGATGAGTATCGCTGGATTGAGTTATCTGAGATAACTGCGCGTTCATGCGTCGCTTTAAAAGGGGAAATGTATCGATAGTAGAAACATTGATGAGCAACGCTGCTATTGGCTGTTCAGCATGGCCAAAGAACGCCCACAGTTTTTCTCCCAAGCAGAACACGAGCTTTTAATGGAAGGTTATGCCGAATTTGAGTCATTAATTAAAACGACAGGGAACACCTCAAAGTCTGCTAAAGCCAGGAGAGAGGGCTGGCAAAAAGCAGCAGACAAATTACATGCATACGTGCTGTCCATGGTAGATGTTTCTATCACTTTCTACAGTATGTATTTTTGCTTTTTAATAATTTCATATTAACTTTGTTCCTTTATGTCAGAGCCTCCACCGGACCCACTAGAACATGGGGACAATTAAAGTGAAATACAAGAATATTCTACAAAATGGTAGCCTTTAATTATTATACTTTATTTTAAAAAGCCACTTGTTATGGCAACAGATCCAATATCGGTGTCATTCCTTAGACACTGGAAGTAAAGGACGCGTGCAAACCGGGAATTTGAACAAAGAATTCTTTATCTATAAAAAATGAAGTTTTTCCTTTTCCAAGTCATACACAGTCAAAAACCGTATTGCTCCGTGTCTAGATAATCTGTTAATACAATATACGGCTCGACAAGGAAGCAAGCCTTTCAAAGTAAAACTTAACTTCACAATAAAATGGTCATGCCAAATCATTAACAATCAAATCCAGCTAACTGAGTTAGCGACGTACAAAGAACGGGCCCCTGGTTTCAAACTCCATAAGGTTTTTCACAATATACTTACTAAAGTGTAAGGTCAGCTAACTGAAGTAAGTTTGCTGCATCCCCCCCCCCCCAATACTAAAAATAAATAAATAAGTTTAGCTGCTTGGTCACCAAAAACCCTTACAACCATGGTTTAGAAATCAGAGTAAATCCTCTTATTAAAAAGGTGAGTTTTAAAATGCTGTTGGTAAGCGACGAGCGTCGCCTCAGGAAAACAGACTGGCTGGACCCAAGCATATAGCCACTTATTAACCAGCTGATGTCAGTTTCATACACACGTGTAAAGACCTGAATGGCAAAAACATTTTATTTTTAACATATTTTGTTCAATAGGCACTAGAAAACTAAATTTTGATTTCCATTAACTTTTGCTTAAGGATAAACCTAACTTACAGAAGTGCAGTTTTGTCAAGTTAAACTCAAAGGTTAACATATGCTTTGAACAGGGATGGGTACCTTTGACCTTTAAACCGATACGGTACTGATACTCGGTACCTGGGAACCAATACCAGTACCTATTTTTTTAAACTTGTGTGTTTATGTATAAATAAATGATAGTTCATTAATAAAATCTCTAATTTTTTAAAAATATTTCTCAATATATAAACTTTTTTTGATCAAGAAATTAACCTTAAATAATTTAGGAATTTTAACACATTGCCTGAACCCACACAACATCAGAGGCAAAGTTGACGAGGTCAATAAGGGATCGAAACTGTGTGCGAATAAAATTCAGAGAATTGTTTCAGTGCAACAGTTTCAGAGAAGGAAGAGAAAAAAAAAAAACCCACACACACTATTGAAAACATTTTATCCCGCTTCGTAAAATCAGGGCGGGATACATTTACAATGTTAAATGGGAGTTTTCCTCTCCACTGCCGCCACATGCATGCTCAACATGCATTGCTTTAAAGCCACCAGACAATGCAGACGACTGTCCACTGTGGCTCTACGCTCTCAGGAGGAGTGAATGCTGCTTGTCAAGACTTAATGCAATCTACTGAGCTTTCTTAGATACATTTTTTGACCAAACTGTGTGATTCGATTGAATTTGACTGTAAAGTGCCTTGAGAGGACACCATGAAATTGTGGTATTTTTAAATAAAGCTTTATATCCTAAGAAATGACATAGCAGCTTATGCCTATTCCCCCTGCAATTTACACCTTAGTCAGGATCATTTAATCATGTCTAGCTAGGACTCTGATGGCATTTCCTTCACTGGAGGAGCCCTGGGTTTGCTTTCCATGTCCATGAACCACGAGGTAGGTTCCCTCCCTCAAAGTTCTGTTGATTCAAATGCTAATGACATACTTTGGCAGAGATAGCATCGTGCAAACATCCAAAGTGAAAAAGCAAGCCAGCAGCACCGTAGGAAGAAAAATACCCGACGCATTCACGTGGATCAGCCTGGAACCAAACATGGGAGCAAGCCCGCCGAAGCACATCGGCAGTCCTGCAGGCAGGTGTGACTTCGGTTCACGACCGACACCGGGAGAGCAGTTTTGTTACGGAGAACAAGCCTAGACAAGGGAACGAGCTGCTGCTGGGAGCTGAGGGTCTGCGCTACTGGAGCCGCGCAGCATAACAAGGGTGTGGTGGCTCAGAGAAAGGAATTTCCTCGGGACAGACTAATGTTTTATCACTTATCTACAGCAGACAGACTTTGACCACACACCCGAATCAGTGGAAAAAAAGTGGCCGATTTTGTAGGTTTGGTAAACGGTTTGACATGTTTGCTTACCAGGAATGACTGCGTTAAAAAAAAACAAAAAAAAAAACGACAGGACCCAATCCCTGCCTACTCCGCCAAACAGGTTTTCAGGAAGAAACCGAAAATAAAGTTCTGTGTATTTTTCTCTTCCACGAAGTAAAGCTGGGGGCCCTCCGTTTTCCTCCGCAGCTGAACTCCCTCCAGTTAATTAAATTACACAATGAAGTGGGACATATGTCTAAAAAGCGAGCAAAGCTAAGGAAGAGGCTAGGAATACCGACAGAGTCCGTTTCACGGGGACAAACAGGTGTGTCGCTCGCTTACGGCGTCTCTCTTTTACATTTTTCCCCCCATACCTTGTCGACCAAATGTCGGAAACCGTGTGGAAAACTTCCAGCCAAGTTAACAGGTCTCAACTCGCTAAGCTGCTGCTGGTATTTCGACTCATTAACGTGTCCGCTGGAGCGGTGCGGCTTCAACCAACACTTTACCCGAACCGACAAACTGACGTTTAGTGACTCCGCGTCCCCGCCTCAATACCTCGGCTGGATTATGTTGCAAAAATTGACGTTTATACCTCACCTCTCCCAAAAGGTTGTGCCTTCAGCTAACCAAGGACCTCCGTGTTTCCCCGATAGACGACCGTCCTAATATCCACGAAGCTAATCAATGACTGGCTATGAGCAGAGGTAAAAACTGATACTCCTCTTGGACCCTCCCACTGTGCTGCGTTCGGATCGCCCTCGTAAATTCGCCTCTCATCCAGCACCAACAAACAAAGATAAATGAATAGAGTGCTCTGTTTATGTAACAAAACGCAAACATTTTATCAGGTAGTATTTATTTGAATGTGATCAAGCGCAGTCATTTTGCGAGCGATCGCTCAGCGTAGGCATATCAAGTTCGTAAAATAAAGTACTCCAAATTCCTTAAGGCACCCAAGTGCAGCACGAAGTCTTCATAATTTCATATTCACGCGCCTGCTCTCTATTGGCCGGAACTATTTACCAGTTAAATCTCTCCGCCCCCGACAGCTAAAGTACAATGACATCATTTATTTACGAGGATGTCCAACTTAATTATTATTCCTTATTTACCATGAACCTTCACTTTCCTTTGCATTTTCTGTCGCCTTATTATTAACATGATAATTTGCTGTGGTTGTTGTCTTATGTTTTCCGGTGTAAGGAAATCGACTATGACCCGAGCTCTTTTCTCCCACAAAGCAACAGGAAACCACGCAACAGGGATTTGAGCTTTTTAACATGCCATTCTCTCATTGAGGTCGCAAGTTCAGCCCCCCTCTCAGTACACTGCAGCACAGTGTTATAATGCGGCAGCATTGGCTTCAGGGTAAGAGGAACATTTCCGCAAACAGTGGGGAGATTATTAGACCACACTGGTTTACCACAGGCACTTCTATATCAAGAATTTGGTTATTCTAAAGACAAATCAGAAAGTTTCATTAGACTGACTTGTTCTACAAGATTCCCTGGAGCATCGGCGTCAAAACTAAGCCTTGTGAGATTTGGATCAAACACTTGTCCATCATGCTGGGGATTTTCTTCATCCTGGTGCTTTACAGCCCTCTGCGGTTTCTATAATAATACATCATGGGCTTTTTAGTTACATAAAACAATGGCCCCTCCCAGTGCCACAAGGAACTAATGCTATTTCTGTGGATTATCATAGACTGGGCCTTCTGATTTCGGTAAGCAGATTTTAGAAAGAATTTGAGGTGGAACTATATTTTAGAATAACAAATGTTCCTGTGGATTTGCAACAGTTCCCTGATAGCTGCATTTGGCCCCGGGTTTACTACCCCTTTTAAATCTTGTCACTGTTTTATTTCATGCTTCTACTTTTAATTTGATTATTCTATATCTACCATACTTATCTTATTTGTTCTAAATCTGAATGTTTTTTTAATTTATTTTAAATCATTTATTCCTTTTGTTCAGCACTGGTCAGCACCTGCTGTTTTTAAAGTGCTTTATAAATAAAGTTGGCCTGTTTTGGCTTGGCTACAGATGTGGACATTTTTGGGGGAACCTTGGGTAAATCTGTAAAAAGCCTTTGAATAAATTAATCTTTAACAGTAGGATAATCCATCAGTAAGAAAAATCCAACCAACCCGATTAATGCTAAAGAAAATAATAGTGCTTGACAAAATAACCTGTAGCAAAGTTGTTGGTACTCATTTCAACCTTTTTAAAATGAATGTAGCGTACGTTTTTATTATTATAAGGTCCTACATTGAAGGAACATGTATTACAAACACCCATTTCCCTGAGCCACTGGCTCAAGGAAGTAGGACAGGACCACACACAATGAGAAGGATGGAAATGGAGAAAATAATCTCCAACTTGCTTTTAGAGAAGAAGGACATCTTGGAGTCACCAAATCTCTGTAACACCCATGATACGCTATTGACATACCACTCGGTTGTAGGGAAGCATGCCAATAAAATAAATAAATAAATTCTGTCCCACTATTAACCCAAGTGTAAGTTTGTAAAGTTTGATGACCTCTGCTTGGACTTTAATGGGAACAGTGTGTTTTGGTCAGATGACACTGAGATTGCTAAAACTGGAATTTTCAGTAACACTGCGTTGATTTGGTTTGAATCGAAGGATGAATAACTGGAAACAGACCAGCTGTTAAGTATGATGTAGAATCTGTGACTATGTGGGCCTGATTCTCTTCAAAAATCCTGGGAACCGGTGGTAGCACGAACTCTTTGAACTGGAGATTTTTAATGAAAAGCTGAGTAAATCCACCACTAAATTAAAAACCAGTCACCATTGGGCCTGTCAGTTGGAGAATAATCTCAACATATGGCTAAGTCAACATAGATGGGTTTATCTGAGAATATATATATATATATATATATATATATATATATATATATATATATATATATATATATATATATTCAATTCAATTAAATTTTATTTATATAGCGCCAATTCATGAAACATGTCATCTCGAGGCACTTTACAAAGTCAAAATCAATCATATTATACAGATTGGTCAAAAATTTCCTATACAAGGGAACCAGTTGATTGCTTCAAAGTCCCGACAAGCAGCATTCACTCCTGGAGAAGCGTAGAGCTACAGCGAGAGTCGTCTGCATTGTCCATGGCTTTGCAGCAATCCCTCATACTGAGCAAGCATGAAGCGACAGTGGAAAGAAAAACCACCCATTAGCGGGAAGGAAAAACCTCCAGCAGAACCGGGCTCAGTATGAACGGTCATCTGCCTCGACCGACTGGGGGTTACAGAAGACAGAGCAGAGACACAATAAGACAGACAAACAAGCACAGAAGCACACATTGATCTAGTAATCTGTTCTACATTAGATGATAATAGCGGGTGAGCTGTCTTCTCTGGATGATGTCTCAGATAACAGAACGCCAGACCAGATGTACCTACTATGAAGAAAAAAAGAGAAAGAACAAAAAGTTATAAGCAGAAATTATGACAAGCAATGCATAATTGAAGAACAGTAGAACTCGATAGAGTGAGAAAAATAGATCCTGATGTCCTCCAGTAGCCTAAGCCCATAGAAGCACATCCCCATAGGTAGGTCAGGGCAACATAAGCCACTCTAGTTATAAGCTTTGTCAAAAAGGAAAGTTTTAAGATTAGTCTTAAAAGTAGAGAGGGTGTCTGCCTCACGGACCAAAACTGGGAGTTGGTTCCACAGGAGAGGAGCCTGATAGCTAAAGGATCTGCCTCCCATTCTACTTTTAGAGACTCTAGGAACCACCAGCAGACCTGCAGTCTGAGAGCGAAGTGCTCTGTTAGGAACATACGGGGTAATCAGAGCTCTGATATATGATGGAGCTTGATTATTAAGGGCTTTATACGTTAGAAGAAGAATTTTAAATTCTATTCTTGATTTAACAAGAATGAAGGGAATGAAGGGAAGCTAAAATTGGAGAAATATGATCCCTTTTGTTGATTTTCACCAGAACTCTTGCTGCAGCATTTTGGATCAGCTGAAGACTATAATATTAAATTTGAGCAGGAGTTCTATGAGCATGCCTGCTGTTGTTTTCAATCAGTAATAGCTGTTCCTACAAGCTGGAGAGGGGACTGCAAAGACAAGACATTAACTGTGTTCAATTTCTCACTTTAAAGCATTCCTCTAAACAAAGTTTTGAAGTACGCGACAGTACAGAACAGTTTTTCTAAAGATTAGGTTATTATGACACACTAGCCCCAAATTCATTCCCTGTAACCGAGTGAAGTGCCTCGTCCGACGTTTTATTGCTATTAAGCCATTTTTAGGCACTCATTTTGGTCCTCAACAGTTTAAGAGATGCTTGAGGGACATTGCATTTGTGAATCCAAATGTTTTACAGCAGTTCCCTCTGTCCATTGTCGATTTTTCTCTTGGATTCTCAAGGCCAAACAACAAAACCTCCCCTTCCTCATATTTCATGCTCTGAAACACACATTGAGCAGAATGCTTCCTGCTGTGAAATATGTGAGAGCAGCAATGGTAAAGTATCTGTAAAAATTGTCTACAAATTCAGGTAAAAAAATAGAAGATGTGAAAACAACTTTTGTTCGATATGTCTAGGCACTTTTCAACAAACAAAAAATTATGTTTTAGTCTCTTTTCTGCACTGACAAAATTGGTTTATAGTCACAACAGGGGTGACGTTCTAAATGATTTGTTTAGTTGGAGATAAAAACCTGTAGATAAAAACTGGTACTGAGAAACAAAGACAAACAGAAAAACAGTCTCATAAAGGTTTGCTAATGGTATGGCAGTATTATAAAACTGAATTGTCAAAACGGGAAAAGAATGATCTTAGAGTTGTGTCAAAATATATATATTGCATGTTTTTGTAGTTCTAAGTATAAAATACATTTGTGAATTTCTTTCTTTTTTGTAGACACTTTTAAATTAAGAGTAATCAAAAATAATACCTGAATCCGTCCTTGATATCTAGCAGTTTGTGAGGAAGGGTTGGATGCCACAGACATGTTTCCCTAATAACCTTAGTTCTAACATAGTGTCTGGTTAGCCGTTGCATGCAAAGGCCGCAGTATCAATGATTAGCAATTATATTTTTATATAAAGCTTAGGGGTGCTGGATCTTTTTTCAGAACTATCAGTACAAAGAATTATTAAATGTAGTTTAATTGAATTACATTTGAGAGTTGTAGTTTTCAAGTGAAATTGCTGGTTGGAGATGCCGGGGCCAGAGATTAAACTACTAACCCTGCAGTGAAACAACAGCCTCGCTGTGGACTGAACTAAATCCGATCAGCTCACAGTTATTTCATTGTTGGTATTTCATCTCATGGACACAGCGGAAAAGCAAGTAAATAAAAATATATCACAAAATAAGGCAAAATGTGTTTGATAGAGTCGTGCTCTAAATTAAACAATGCCTTTTTCAATGGTCAGCGATTAAACATTTTGTCAAAGAAGTTTTATCAAAAACGAATAGCAGAACGCTGTTTGGAGGTTTAAAGTTAATGTCAGTATTTTAATTTTTTTATGTAAAGTACAGTTAAAGAATTTCAATTCAGTTCATTTTGTTTAAACAGCCCCAATTCCCAACAAATGACATCGTAAGGACTTTCATAAAAGACAGACGGATCCAGTTCATAAAACAAATAAAGAGATCAGTCTAATCATACAGACATATTCAAACTGAATTAAATAAATTCCTATTTGATGCAGTTAAATTCTATTGGTAAATATTTCACCTTGGAAATCCCAGAAGATTACATAAAGTTATTGACTCTACAGCAATCCCTAATATTTAGAAAGTACTTGGTGCTACTGCTGCTGGGTGATTCCCCTTTTAACAGACTTAGACAGGAAGAAACCTTCCTCAGAACCTGTCCTAGGACGGGACCATTTGTGGCAACCAACTGGAATTTTAGAAGACAGAGAAGTCACACACAAAAAACTGAGAAGTAATGGCCATTTGTACTGTCCTTGGAAAAGAAAAACGTGGGTACACAACGTTGATGGCAGCATGAGCTCGGTTTGTTTTTTTGTCTTGAAGAGAAACATAGCTACACCATTAGGTATTGAGTCAGTGGTACTATTTTTGAGGTAGAAAAGAGAGTGCATATAGTTCTGGGCACCTGTACCTTCTTCATGGCTCTCTCAAACAAAGAAACAAGGCTAAACACAAACAAATGTATCAGCTATAAAGCAAGAACAGTCAATGCCCCAGTCAATGCCCCCCCCCCCCCCCCCCCAACATAGAGACATGGTCAAACAAAGAAACAACAGGTAAGACAGAAATAGAGAGCAGTAGCTGTGAAGTGGGCAGTAGTCCTCCTACAGCCTAGACCTACGCAAAGCAGCATATCTATAGAGAGAGAGAGCTCAGGGTTACGCCAGTCACTAAAGGGAACGTTTTAGGACTGGTGTTGAAAGTAGGCAGTCAAAAACTAGGAGCTGGTCCCAAAAGAACAGCCTGATAGCTCAAAGATCTTCCTCTCCTACTTTTGGAAACTCTAGGAACCATCAGTAAACCTGCAGTTTGAGGGTGAGGTGCACAATATGAGACATATGAACTGACAGAATCTTCAGTTTAAAATTAAACTTGATTATCATGGGCTTTATATGTTGGAAGAGGAGTTAAAAATCCGAATTATATTCGAGTAAATGAAGAAAAGCTAACCTGTGACAAATATGACCTCTCCTTTTAATCCTCTTTTGAAGTCCAATTGCAGCATTCGAATAACAAGACAATGAATATTTGCAACAGACCCACCTTGAAATAGCAAATGCACAGAGTAATTGTTCTCTATCACTTTCTAATTTTGACAATAATGCAAAGGTGAAAGAAATATGACTCAACCTTTTATTTAAAGGGCCTCTCCTGGTCTGGTCCTGGTGGTTTTGTATATTATTAAAGAAGGTTAGTTGATGCTAGCCAGAGTATATGACTGAAGAGTTTGCTCAAAAGCTGACAAATTTTGTCTCATCTCATTTGAAATGTAGGAAATTAAAAGTAGTCCTGCCTTTTATATCTTCAGGGCATACCTGTAGTGAAATGAACTGATTGAATTAATCAAGACTTGTGGGAAAATACAACTATCACCTGCATAAGCACAGAAATACTCCCAGCAAATCCTGTTCTGATTCTTGTGTTGCTTAATCCTCCACTATCTCGCTCTGTTTGGAAGATTTTTGGCAAGGTAATTCTCTGAGTGTGAAATAAAAGGATACAGTTAGAGGCTTATCTTTAGTGACCTGAAACTCACCAACATGGTCTACAAAACTGTGGATCCTATTGTTTTTTAGGCATTCTCACAATTTTAGGGCTATTATTTAATATGAGCAAATAATAGATAAAAAAAATCTGACAGACGAGCTGTTTATATTAAGTAAAACAAAAGCTTTTCATTTCATTTGGCCTCCATCCATTTTCCAAACCGCTTTATCCCTCATGGGGTCGCGGGGGTTGCTGGTGCCTATATCCAGCGTTCACTGGGCGGGAGGCGGGGTACACCCTGGACAGGTCACCAGTCTGTCGCAAGGCAACACAGAGAGACAAACAACCATTCACACACAGACTCACACCTAAGGACAATTTGGAGAAGCCAATTAACCTAACAGTCATGTTTTTGGACTGTGGGAGGAAGCCAGAGTACCTGGAGAGAACCCACGCATGCACAGGGAGAACATGCAAACTCCATGCAGAAAGACCCAGGGGTGTACTTGAACCCAGGACCTTGTTGCTGCAAGGCAACAGCACTACCCACTGTGCCACTGTGCAGCCTCATGAATATTTTTTTCATGAGTGTATGATGTTATCTCTGACATTAATTGTACAAAGACGCTCTTGCTGATTGCAAATTAACCAAGGAAATAGCTGATAAGAGCTCCTTGTAATTTTCTTGATACTTGGTTGTATTTATATAAACAATTTGTTTTGGTTATTTATTCACGAAATAAACAATTTGTTGAAAGGATAACTGACCCATGATGAGCTCTGAAAGCACTTTCTGTATCAGCACACTGCACAATGACTGAAAGTTTTAATCAGTTTTCAAAGCTCAGTCTGTTGTGATTTTGCGGCCATGCTCTGCTTTATGCCTCAGGTCCGATGAAAATATCAATAAAATATTTGTGAAAACCAAACTTGGCATTTATGATCTTTTTCCCACCGTTGCCTTTTATGGATCAACGAACACAGAGAACAAGGGAACCGGCTCGATGCTTATGTGGACCACTGAGTCACTTTCTGTGTCCTGGAGGAAATTTACACAGGGGTTTTACTAGATGTCCTCAGCTCACCCTCATGGCAGTAACACAGCTGAACTGTGAGGAGATGCTGACACTTAGTGGTGTTACACGAACACTGCAGCTAACGCAACACAGTCTTGGAGAAGTGCAAGGTTTCTACTGTTTTTATCAGAACCATGCAAAGTATGTCTTAGTCTACTATCATGCAAGGGAATGTATTTTGAACAGCATACTGCATCAATATTTGAACATTTTGGAGCTAAAAGCATGGAGCAATGTCTTTCTCTTGAGCACCCGGGTTGGCTGGCTGGCCTTCTTGGATTTTAGTAGTACTTGGTATATCAGATATTGGGTTATTTTGATGTCAGCTGAAGAATCAATCTTCAATCAGCTGTTCATGTCAGAAAGTTGAACACTATATATATATCTAGAACAGGGGTTCCCAAAGTGGGGGTCGTGAGACACCATGTGGGGGTCACAAAATGATCCCAATGAAGATCCAAAATTTCTGACTTCACAATGTCAGGGATATGTTTTTTTTTTAATAAAGCAAACTTATACCTTTACTCATGGATAAAAGTTATCCAAAATTTCTGACTTAATTTCTATGAGTTTTTCTAGCAAATATGTGAAATCAATCTCAAAATGTCTCAGCTTTTGTGGAAATTTTCTCCTCCATGGCAAATAATTTATTTTCTTTAATCTACAATGACCACAATACAAATTTTCTCTTTTGGACATTACGAGAATAAAGTCATAATATAGATTGAGAACATTATAAAGAACTCACTCTTCCCTACGGCCATCAGACTTCTAAATTGCTGACCGTTCTCCGTAATCATGTACAGCATATATAAACTAATCTTTCCACTGTTTTATTTTGCACAACTTCCTCTCTTCCTCTGTCGCTGGTTTACCATGTGATTTCCTGTCCGCCAGTTTCTGTATCTTTTTCAGTTTGTATTATTTCTTCTTCTGTTTATTGGAATTCAGGGTGTAGAGCATTACACAGGTAAGCATGTTTTACTGTATATAACAATCAGTGTGACACTGAAACTACAATAAACTAGTAACACAAATGCTCTATGTCGGGTAAACATGTTATGAAGAATTAGCCGAATACAACTCAACTTAGTAATAAGTAATTATATCCCTACAAATAACATGAAAATTTCAAATGTTATTTGCTCACACAAAAAGCTTTTCTGAGCAGCTTAAACAACTTCCAAAAATCTGTCCTGCCCTCTCAAAGTCTTCCTGCACAAGACAGGTAGGTGATAAAGTTGTGGAGATATCCAGAGCAGCATTAAGTTTAAAATTTAAGTTTTAAAAATCTCTAAAGATATCTAAAAACAGGAAAAGTATGGCACAACTGCAAAGCTGCCAAGGCATGGCTGGACAGCTTAACGGCTGGCTGGTTAAGGAGAACATCAACCAGAGAAGCAGCCAACAGGCCCATGGTAACTCTTGGGGAGCTGCAGGGATCCACAACTCATGTGGCAGAATCTGTCAACACCACATTTACTAGTTGTTAACTCCACACATTTGGCATTTTCTGGAAGAAGGAAATCATTGCTGAAAGCAAGCCATAACATGCACAGTACAAAGTTTGCTCCAAGCCTTGTGAGTATGAAGCGGTAATTAGGTGCTCTGATCAAATGTGATCAAAACTGGACTTTACAGCTCATCAACAAAACTCCAAGCATGGGGAAAAACCACAATACATCACTATAGACACCCCATCTCACCAAGAAATCAGGTGATGTGAGAATCACACAGTGACTATGCTTTTCATTTGAAGGGGCAGCGAAACTGGCCAGAGTTGCTGGTAGGCTGATGTCTGGCCCGCATCCAAAACACTGTGTTGTAAAAAGCCGCTCCCTGAATACACCATACCCACCATTAAACATGGTGGTGGCAGTACCATGCTGTGGGAATGGTTTCCTTCTGCAGAACAGGGAAGATGGTCATAGATGATATGAAGATGGATAGAGCCAAACAGAGGCCATAACTGGATGAGGCTGCAACAGCCTTCAGAGTGTGGCAGAGACTCGCATTCTAGGAGGACAACATCCCTAAATATACAACCAGAGCCACATAGAATGGTTTAGATCAACGGGTTCATGTTTTGGAAAAAGTCCAGATGTAAATCGATTATCAATTTTATTTTTTGCAAGACCTGACAGCCAGTGTTCACAACATTTATCTGAACAACAGTACAGGCTGACCAGCTGGGAACAAAATAAGGCCAGCGCAATATTGTTCCATCTCTACGAACGAGGGTCTGATGTTTGACCCACAGAATCCACTCCCCCACTCCCTGGTGACCAATCAGTCTCACCCACGAGTTCCACCTCAACTTTCCACATCCAATCATTGTAATTTTGTCACAGGTTATCTGTTGTATACATTATGTGTGCACTGTATGCTGTTGGGACCACCTCTTTGGAATAAGGTCGTAGACTTAATCCACTGCACCACAAAGGAACGATTTGCAAAAAATAGCTTGATGAGGGTTTTTGGGGAATGTTCTGTACACTTAAACAAAAGAGGAATCTTTTAGGAACTAGTATAGCATTTCAGAAAAGGACATTATACCAATGGCTAAAGATGGTGGTAGTGTGATGGTGTAGGGCTGCCTTTCTGCTTTTTGCTTTTGGACCTGGATGCCCAGCCGTAATTAAAAGAACCATATGTTCTACTTTCTACTAAAAAATCCTAAAGCTGAAGCATTCATGGGTTTTACAATTGGACAATGAATTGAGACACATCAGCAAGTCCATCTCTTATCTTAAATGGTTTAAAAAATAATAAAAGTTTTGGAATGTCCTAGTCAAAGTCCAGTTAATATTCAAGATAGAATGCACCCCCTGTTGCGACCAAGTGCTTCCGTAGTTTTGGGTATTCTACATTCTAAATATAATTTGGACGCTATTGTAATGTCAAGCCAGAGTGATATTCCGATATTAGAGCCAGACACGCTGTTGTGCTTAGCAGATTTATTGGAAACTAAAACATAAAACTGGATGTGAGGAGGCCAATGTCCAGAAGGGAGCAGGAGACCCGGAGGGCTGACAGTAGGCTGCCCACAGCAGGAGATGACTGACTAAATGAAACTGGAGGCAGGGATAGATCTGTGAAGCTGCAAACCTCCACAAACACTGGACAGGCGGTGCGTACTAAAATTTGAGACTAGATCTGTGAGATGAGCTTTTGGGTCATACACAGGGGTGACAAGCTCCTGGGCACGATGCAGGAGTCGAAAACGGCCTTGGTCATGTCCAGAAGTCAGAGAGCCAATGAGGTGTCCGAGGGAGGGGCAAAGCAAGGCAGAAAAATCCAGAAATGAGAAACCAGGGCCATGAACAGGCGATGAGGATAAAGACCGCTGGACAGCTTCTCGCTTGATGACTTTTAACAATCTGGCAGAGGCTGGCTGTGTGAGGCAGGTATGTAGGCAGGATCACAGGTGGGATGAATGGAGGTGATTTGGAGAGAGACAGGTGTAGCTGCTCACTCTAATTAGCTGGGTGGAGTGGAGCGTAGCAAGCATCCAATTGGCCTAAAAAACAACAGATGACGGGGAAAACAGGAAGACGGGGGTAGAACACATAATAGTATGACCTCAAACAAGCCATTCATGCTTGTAATCACTCCAATGTGGATATTAAATAAAAAAAATCAGCAAAATACAGTGGAGCTACATCCCTCACAGGGATGTTAAAGACTCATTGCCAGTTTACACCTGGTGGTGTTTGTTGTGTCTAAAGGTGGAACAAGCTCTCGCTAGCCTTAGGGAGCAATTACTTTTTCACAACGGTTGGTTTAATAGCCCTTTTCCCTTAATAGTTGAAATCATCATTTGGAAACTGCTCTTTGCTCTTACTGGCTTCTGTTACTCTGTTTATGTGTGATATTAAAATATGCAGTGCATTTATTTTTAAGGTAGTGACATTACGCTTTAAATGCTGTGCTTGATGTTTTTAATCTAAAATCAGCGTCTGCCTTTACTAAAAGAGAAAAAAGTGAGCTTCGCAACTCATTTGGGAAGCTACTGAAAACCAGTTTCTGGTGTTCCCAGCTAATCCCAGGTTATCTGCATTGTTTCTTTATACATTTATAAGTGTGTTCTAGATGTTAAAAGACATGGTTTTGGTCTGTTTGAATTTACTTTTGAGAAAACCAGTTAAGAGATGCCAGTAATTATAGCTGCATTACAGCCTCTGAAAATGAAAGTAGGGACATAGAGTATCTGACCACTAGAGGGCCAGCATATCTCACAGATAGAGATCTACACATGTATCATGTACTCAAGCGCATGTGTTGATCTTTAATGGTGATCTAAAATTCTTGTGTTTTTACATAATATATTTTGAACAGTACTAATTTTAATGTACTCCACGTTATCCTCCACTTGCTACATGCCAATTAATTCCTTCAGAAAGCAAGAAGTTAGGGGATTTCTTTTAAACTAGGCCAATTCCAAGTAGAAAGAATCACATTCCTCCACAGCATGGCATTTATAACCATCGACCTCGTCTTCCACCTCCTACTCACGCTTGAAGCTGATTTCTCTTCAAAACACTGCTATTAGTAGCAGAGAATGTGGGCTTCCTGTTTCTCTTGTCTCTAAAGTGTCTTTTATCTCAGCTCCCTCTGGTGTCTTTTTCCTCAGTATACTGAAGTCAGTTGAGCTAAAGAGACTGTTGGGAAAGGAGAGAAAAATCTGTGGAAATTCCCCCTACTGCCACTCATTTGAAATGCTCCCAATTGTGCAGCCAGTGGTCAGTTCAGATTGCCATTAATCACCTTGGGGGGTGGGTAGGGGTTGTCATGAGGTAGGAGGAGGAGTGAAGAGGTCGGGGAGCAGGTGGGAAAGCATGATGCTGGACGAGGCGAGGAGGACAGATGAATGGATGCAGTGTAGTCTCCTCAAGCAGTGGACTGAAGCTGTTTCAGTGACCGTGTTCTGCACAGTGATGTCTCTATGAGCAGGCATCTGTATGGATGGGATGTCTCGCGGCTATGTGACAAAATAAAATTGTGTGACTTCCTAAAAACATCACTAAATAGAAAAGAATTGAAGAGACAGCATAGGTTTTATTGTGTTCTATGGGAGCCAGAGACTCAGCTGTGCTACTTTATACAAAGCTAAAGGCGTGGATCTTTGCTTGTGTTTGTTTCAAACGCTCTAATCCAGCTCATGCACGCTGATCCATAGATGCAGGCATGGGTTAAGGGCGTTGCTAATACTTCCCAATGCCTTCCTTTCTTTTGGAAATAGATCATTTCTACAGGTCTTAATTCTTCATGGGCTTGCAAGTCTCCACTTTCTGGACTTAAGTTCAGCGTAAAACCTGACAAACGCATCACCAAAGAACATTTTTCCTCCACAACCCCCCCACCCCACCCCCAATCTGATCCTATCCCGATAAGAGCTAAAGCTGTTTATGAGATTTAGAGAAGAAAAGAGAGAAAAACAGGAAAAAAACTGAGAATGAGAGAGGATTAAAAAAGATTTAGAGAAGGAGTCAGAGATATTCCTATCCCTAAACATGCAGTGTGGAACGAAGTAATCCAGGATTTTGTGTGTGTTTGTGTGTGTGTGGGTGGGTGGGTTTTTATTCTTCTTAAAAGGCTTTTGGATTTGGAACGGCTGTTGCATTATAAGGCCTGTATCTCTGCGTGTTCAGCAGACTGTACACTTGACCTTGTTGTCCTGCTGCTCATATTAGTGGCACTAAGTGGACAAGAAACAAGAGAAGAAGAGATAGAAGAAAATGGCTTAAGATGCTTGTTTTTTTATTATTTAAACAACTACAAAAACCATCAGATGTTGCTCACAAAACCTTTTTGTTCTGGCTGCTTTCACCACTGAATATTTAAAAAAGCATTGGGAACATGTCTTCTTGCACCCTCTCATGTTGCACAGTCTGAGCCTTCCAGCTGGCTGGTGTGTCTTCCTCTACATGCAGGAAAACCGATTCTTCTCTCCATTGATACCATCATCGTTTGGGTGTCATCTTCCTGTTCCAAAAGCTGCTCAGGTGAGAAAAAAACAGGCTGTTTTGTTCGATAAAACGCAAACATTATGCGTTTTTAGTTGGAATTACCTTCATGGTTAATTTATACCAGAATCTAAGAGCCTAGACTTTTTCAGAGGAAAGAGGATTTTCCGTTTTCTCCAAAGACTTTAACGGACTATTTGAGTTGTCTGTCTGGCAAATTCTGCAAGAATCTACTCCTTTGTTTTACCTGCTTGGATATAAGCGCCGAAACAAATTAGTGCATAATTCTGAAGTGAAAGGTAATTGTTTTGTTTTGTGCTTTTCAATTTTATTTTATAAAACAATCTGAAAAAAAGCAGTGTGCATATCTATATTGCAGCCTCTAGCAATTAGTCTTCCAGGATTGCCCTGTATTTAGCTCCGCCCGTTTATATCCCCATCAACCTTGTCCAGTTTTTGTGTCCCCACAGCATGATACTGCCGCAACCATGTTTCACACAAAGCATTTTGTATATCTCTTATGCCTTTCTTTCAACAAATACTTTTTTGTCACTTTTCCCCACCCAAGGTGTGGACTTTTGCAGCTCATGCAGAGTTCCCACGGGCCTCTAAGCAGCATCTCTGATTAATGCTCCTTTCTAGAAAGATGTTCAAAGTTTGGGATATCGGTTTGCAACCAAACCCTGCTTCGGATCTCTCCGCTACTAATCACAGACATGTCTCATGTGTTTCTTGCTTTTCATGACGCTATTTCTTCACCAATGTTTTCTAACAAACCTCTGAGGCCTTTTAGGGAACTGTTGACGTTAAATTATGCACAGGTTGACTCTATTTACAACCCAGGTGGTTTCTGAAGTCTACAGATTGCACTGGATTTTATTTCGGGGTGTCAGGGTAAAGGGGGCTAGCTTGATACCCAAAAAAAGAAACAAACTAAATGAACAACATGATCTCTGGTTGAAATCAAGTAGGAGAATATTTGGCGAAATAATTTTGTTGGAGGCCAAATTGGAAAATTGGACGGCCAAATTTAAGTAACCCCTGTATATCCCACCAAATGCTTTAACTCACTCGCAGCTCTCTGTGTTAATCAGGGGAAAAAAATCTTCAGTTGAGCTCCTATAAAAACCCAAGTTGGTGTATTTTTGCAGAGAACAATCTGTTCCTTCAAAGGTGTCCCATTACACTCCTGCTGCATGTATTTCAGTGAACAGCCTGACAAAGAGGCAGAATGAAGTGTCATTTTAAGAACAGAAAAAGTAACACTGAGTGCTCTTCACTTCTCTTTATTTCCTCCTTTCAGATCCAGCGCACGTCTCTTAAAGTCAGGTCTGTGTTAGAAGGCACTTGTACAGGCAGTACCTGTGTTTTTCACCAGAGCAGAAAACGCAGTCGCTTTGGATTGTTGCCACCTTCATTGGTAATAGACTTTGGGATAAAAAACAGAAATTAGACAAATTAGACGACATGGGAATAAACTTTGGAAAGTAATGTCTAATCTTTTAAATTACTTTGATTTCTTCTTGGACTGTAACAGAGGCCTCGACGTGGCAAAAAATGATGCACTGATCATGATCCTAGTTGATTCTGAATGACTCTGTGAGCTCAAGAACAAACAAAGCAGGCCATCATGTTTTTTCAGGTCTGAAAATCAGATTCCTCTTTTTTGCTTTGTGCATTTTAACATCTCTCCTGTCTTTTTTTTTTTCTTTTATCACTCACTGTTCTCATGCACTTGAAAATTGCAGAAAATGCTCATGATGTTTCCACCATGTTTTGCTGCATTTTTGGTTAAGCAGAAAGAGATGAAATGAAACACAAATGCCAATAGAGTAAAATTATCGTCTTTTATTTTAGAGGTAATGTGTGGTTTCCGGGCTTTCCAAATGGAAGTGTGTTCACGGAAATGTCAGACTATTTTTCCAGAAGCATGTTTGTGAGTGCAGAAAATGATGGACCAGAAGAACTGGTTCAAAGTCTCAATTCTACAAATCCCGAATATACTCTGTGTGATCCAGGCCAGCCGAGTTCTTTCACACCAAACTTTCTCATCCATATCTCTACAGAGTTTGCTTTGTGCATTGGTGAGAAGTCATGTTGGAACGGGAATTGGTAATCCCTGAACCGTTTCCACAAAGCAGGGAACTTTTATGTTCCCTGCTTTGTTCCTTTCTCTGCAACCAAGGGGTGCAGTCTACCTCCTGATAAATAACCACATGCTATAATTCCGTTTGCCCTAAACTTTACACTTGACACAATGCAATTAAATAATTATAAATACAACATCATTTATGCAATCTGATAACAAAACAGCTTCTGAAAGATTTTTTTTTCAAGTAATCAATTATTAAAGGTGTTATGTCTGTTCAGGGTCCTATAGAAAGTCCCTTTATATAGGGGGGTAATGGCCTGGTGGTTAGATAGCAGGGTGCTTACGTTCTGGAGATGCGGCAAGGTTCCTGGTTCAACTCCCACAGACTTCTACTCTGGTTTCCTGAGCAAGCCTTGGCCCCAGAATGCTGCACAGTGGCAGCCCACAACATAATGGCACCAGAGACTGGTGAACCTCTTTTGACATAAAGTTAATCTTGTAATTGTAAAATTACAAGAATAAAGTTGTATTTTTATAAGAACTCTTACAAAAAAGTTCAGGAAACAATAAATATTTTTAGCACATCAGTATCAAATCATCCTGACCCCCCGGGGGATCCTTTGGGAACCCCTGCTCCACGGGACGGGTTAAATGCAGATGACAAATTTCACTGGAATTTATGTTGCAATGACAGTAAATATAATGAGTATTATTATTATTATCTGCTTTACTTTAAACACATCACAATAGTCTAACAAAAAATATTTTTGGAAGAGCATTGTTTCAAAAGGATACAGGAATGGAAACAGTAAAAACAACATAATATAAAAGATACTTTAATATTCCAGTAGTTTTAATAATATGTACTGTGGAAAGCAGCAGAGCTGATTTTGGTCAATGTTAATGTTTGTTTTCATTTTCTGCTTGTTCTTCTTAATAAGTATGTCTATAAAGCTGTATAAATTGTTTTTGGAATTGTTTATTATTCTGCATTTATAATGCATATTTGGTCCAAATACTTGTTTGAGACTTGGAACTTGGGACTTGCATATTTTAACTTGGGAACTGACCAAAGATGTGAGTGGAAAAACCTGAAACTGTCTTGTGACTTGCAAAATGATTGTCCCTCCTCTTGCTTTAACTGAGGTTTATCCGAGGCTAGGGTTCAGATAGGAACATGAGCATATACGAGAGATCTACCAACAGAGAGTTCTCACTCCCAGCTGACGCCAACTGTGCAAAGGCTGCAGTTAGGCCTGCATTGTGTGGAAAGTCTTTAAAAATAGTTGAAGGCAGTGGATATTAGCATCATATTAGGAATCTTAAAAAGTCCAGTTTGCAAATGAAATTTCTGCAGCTGTTTTCTGTAAAAAAAAACAAAAAAGCTCTGTGAGATGGTAAACACAGTGCAGTGAAAGAGACAGACATGCCATCAAGGGAAATACAACTGTTGTCTGAGGACTCGAGGAGTCTAACCTACTAACAGAGCATTGCAGGTGTCTTTTTCTCCACCAGCATCATGGAGGTCTCCCTGGATGATCGCCAGTTGCTGTCATCATGTCTGTTTCATCTTGTCAATCATGCCGTCATGCGGTTCAGCAGACTCAGGTTTAACAATTGCCTGCAGGCCACAAGCTAATGTCGCCTGGCTTTCCTTGGAGACAGACACTTATAGCTGTGGTTTGAACAGTCACAGGAAGGTAAGAGGTGTGGCTTCATGCTTTCTAAATTACGGGCAGCTGTGGGAGATAAATGGACATGATAATAGTGTTAATACTTCCAAACAGTTGTCAGATAGCATTTGAAAAGAGCAAAAAAACAAAAAAAACAAAAAACAAAGCGGGCTGTTTTGCGGATGGATCTCATTCTCCAGATGACATGTAAAAAGTGAAAGAAGGAGGCTGAAAGAGGGTGAGGGAAAGGTGTGTCTGCAAACTCTGTGATGCAATTTTAATGGAACTAACTGTAGTGTAGTTCATGCTAATGAGAGTCTCGAGCAAGACTTAGCAGCTTTCATGCTGCGATGCAAGACCATCAATTAAGGAAGAGGGTGGAGAGTGGCCTTTCATGCTCCTCGAGTCTTTGAGGGAATTACTTCGTTTGAACATTTTACATCTTTGAGTGAAACGAGTCAGACAGAGCAGAGGAGAGAAAGAGTTAAACTGGATGCTCCCCGTTGCTTTGTGAGATAAAGTGTTTTCTGTTAAGGGCAGCTCTGCCTTTACACCAAAGTTAAATTCTGTGATCTACTGTGAAAGAATCTGTTGGTACTTCCTTTTTTCAACACAATATTGCAGAATTTGAGCTCTGAAAATGCTTTCTACAAGCGTTTGATTAGAAAGTGAAGAGAGAGTTTTTCTGAAATCAACTTTAATCAGCATCCCATTTGTCATGATTTTAATAAAAGTGTCCAATCTACATGCTCTTATGGTACCTTGCAAAAGTATTTATACCCCTTGAATTTGTGTTGTTTTTTTTCTGACATATTACAATCTCACACTTCTACATCTTTTATTGAGATTTTATGGGATAGACCTGGACAACATAGTGTATAATTGTGAAGTACAATAACAATTATAAATGGTTTGCATTTTTGGCACATACAAATTTGAAATGTTTAGTGCTATTCTTCTTTGACCTCAACCAGAAAATAAATTATGCACGCATGGACTCTATCTACTAGGTATTGAGCACTCATTTTTATCGTGGGCTATGTGATTAAAAGGGCACTGAATATATATTACTGTCATATCTGGCAAACTTTTTATTTCAAAATAACACATCTCTTAATCCTTCCATTTAAAAAAACTCCCAATAAAATATGTTGAAGTTTGTTGATGCAATGAGCAAAAATGTGAAAAAGTTAAATATTTTTGCAAGGGCCTGTAACTGCAAAGGAGAAATGACCTTGGGAAAGACGGGAGGCAGAGCTCGAAACACAGAGGTGAAGGGTATATAGAAAAACTGCACAGGAAATAAAAAAAGGCAACCAGTAACAATGACACTGACAGCAATAGCTTCCAGCTGCTTTCTTTCACATTTTAATGTTTGGGCATCTGCTGTACTGGAGACATCATTTTTTTATATGATGTACATGGACATGTCTGTTTATCCCAAGTGAGAGTCTCACAGGACAAGGAGGAGAAACACAAGATTCAAAGAACAGACACTGGCCTCTTTGTTGTTCATTAATTTGAATTCAGTTTTGCACTTTTTTAACTACAGGGGACCTTGGGGACCTATTGTTGTTGTTGTTGTTGTTGTTGTTATTGTTGTTTTTGTTGCTTTACCATGTTAACTTCTAGTAAAATGACCAATTACCTGACTATAAGCAAGTTTGTCATATTTTCTTTAAATTGTCATTGTGTTGCGCAACAATCACAGAATGAATCATGAAATTTTTGTCATAATGAATTTCCATGCATCTTCAGGATAATAAGGACTGCATTTTATAGGAAGACATGGCAACTAAATAGCACACCAATCAATCTTGGTCTCAGATTTTAAAAAACATGAGAAAGAAAACAAAATAAGATAAAGCAATTTCTCCCTGTTGTGTCATATAAGTCATCTAAGCAACCATAAAAGGCATATGTAAAACAAAGAGGCTGAATCTGATTTAAATTTCTCACCAGTTATTATCTGATAATAAAAATATGTTCTATCAATAACAGCATAAATAATGGTGCTATTATGTTTTTACATGGCTATGAATTGACATCATTTTGAGTTATGGCTGTGACAATTGAGCAAGCACGCATGAGGAGAGGAGATTGCGGGTTTTTTTTTCTTGTAGTTGTACAATGTGACAGTTAATAAAAATAGCAAAGCCCTAGACTGAGCAGCTCAGCGACAACTTCCGTTCTCGTCTTCGGAATAGAACCGATGGGCATTGAGCATTTTTAGTCTCTTTACAGGATTTATGAATATGAACAAAAACAGAAAACCAGTCTTTCACTATTTAAAATGTTATTAAAAAGAAACTTTCTCCATCTGAGCTTTTGACAGCTGCCAAACGATGCGCTGTCTATTATAATTAATTGCTCTGATGATTATGAGTATTAGCACAGAGCCATGTGGTAAAATCCGCATGTCTGCGTGGATTATCCTCGGGTCCTGTAGCATTTGTCTCTATTTCAGCTGACTTAGTGAGCTGACTGAAGGAAATGTATGACAAATGAATTCGATTGGACTATACTGAGCCGCTCTATTATTATGTTCACATGGCTCCATGAGTGTGTGTGTGAGAGACTTGGCATGTGTATGTCGCTCCGAGGCTCATGTGATCAGCAAAGCCTCTCTCTAAGAGAATTGACTATCTATTCTGTAACAGAAATGCACCGAGGTCTCCGATTGGCACATGTTAAATCCCTTTTTGAGTCACTGGGAGGGCATCAGCTATAGTGTACATGTGTAAGTGTGTGAGTACATGTGAGGGAAAGGTTGCATGTGAGTAAATGCCACCGATCCCAAGTGAATTAGGATGATTTTTGTGGGGTTACCAAGCAGCTATGGTATCTTGCATGCATGTGAGTCTCTTGTTTGTTATCTCCCAGTCCACATGCTGACTTTTAACTGTGCTGCCAGGGAACAGAAGATTAATCCCCTGGTTGGGTTATCCAGGTTATCCAAGATACAATAGTGTTTCTTCAGCGAGAAGGAGCAGAGCCAATGAGCACAGGGAGGAGACTGTTTTGTTTTGTTCCTTGAAAAGATCATATGCTGGGATCAGAAGGCAGAAAGCTAAAAAAGAGAGAAGTCAGGAGGGTGTTGAAGGTTCAACAAATAGGGCAGAAAGTGGAGGCGAGATCATGATATTAACTCTTGGTCAGAGTAACAGATTAGCTCACTGGGTGAAATGATGTATGACTGGCACATGTGCACAATTACACCCCTGTCTATGGATCTATTACTCTGTCATAGAGTACGTGAGGGCGACCATATACATCATCTCCTCAACTGCATCTCAAACACACAACCTCACATACAGAACTTCTGCTGTGCTTTGTGCGGTGCTTTACAAGCAGGCCTCTTTCTGCTGTGTGATTTCTTAGCAGCTCTTGTCTATCTGTTTCTCCTGTACACGCGCAGCGTCCCGCTTTACAGCCTGGTCGGGCTCTGTTTCCTCAAATTAACTACAGTGGCCATAGTCGGGGGAAAGTCATTTGTTCTGCGTAAACTTCTTTGGGCAGCTCAGGTCATTTCAGCCACTGGCACGAAGACACGCACACACACATACGCGCGCGGAGCCTGTGAGATGGGTTACTTCAGTTTGCTCGGTGTCAATCAGCCACTCTGCTCCTGTTGGTGTAGTCTGCTGGGAAATGCCCATGACTCAGTTAGAGTGAGTTCAGTTTAATTTGAACTTCTCACAGCTGAGAGGGACTCGCTCACACATTTCACAGACAACTTAATAGGATACAGATTTTATGATTTCCCTTTTGACCAGCCAGTGTTTTTTTCGATATGGGAAATATGGCTTTCTGCCCAGGGCAGAACAGCTACTAGGGTTAGTCACAAGGCAGAAAAAAGAGCCCTAAATTCATTTTCTACATGATGCAGCTCATACTTCCATATATAAAGAGTATATTTATTGGATCTGAATTATTTTAGACAATGTTTAAGGAACTGACCAGATACTATCCTTTTACCTACCAAGTACTTTTCTAGAATATGCTAGGTAATTTCATGAAACTTTCATTGAACTTATTTCAGATAATTTCCTGGGATCTGCCAGGGACTTTTGTGGAATTAACCGGGTACTTTTATAGATTATACCATGTACTTTTCTTAAACTTTCATAAACTTCTTTGTATGTAAGAACTGGAAGAAAATGTGGCAATGAAATTGAAATGAATATAATTCAATTCAATTTTATTTATATAGCGCCAAGTCACAACAGATGTCATCTCAAGGTACGTTGCAAAATCAATTCAAACAAATCATGCAGACAGATTTGTTAAAAAGTTTTCTGTCTAAGGAAACCCAACAGATTGCATCAAGTCGTTGACTTGCAGCATTCACTACTCCTGAAAGAGCGCATAGCCACAGTAGACAGATGCTTGCATTGTGTCGCTGACTTTGCAGCAATCCCTCCTACAGACCATGCATGTAGCACAATGGATAGGAAAACTCCCCTTTAACAGGAAGAAACCTCCAAAAGAAGGAGGGTCAGCATGAACTGCCATGTGCTACAGCCGACTGGTGGTTAGAGAAAAGAGCATAAGATTAGCAGCCACTTGTTCTCTGCTAAATTTAACTTGTATTTCTGTATTTTTAAGGCGCCTGCATTCAGACTAATTTACTGGATACTTTTTTAATGAACATAGCTTTCTTACTCTGAACAATTGGGGATTTATGAAATCTTAACTCTATATGACAACACCCAAAAATAGCATTTTAATGTTTTCCTAGCACCAGTACCACAACAGATGGATAAAAGTTTAAAAAATGGTATATAAACTGGTTAAATCAGGAGTAAATTATTCTGCAGTGATTACAGGTGCAAACATGTTTTGTGATCTCTAAATCTGAACTCAGGTGATTTTTAGTTTTCTCAAAAAAAAATTGCTGACATCTTTATCTATCTAATCTATATCAGTTTTTGTCAAATCAACATTCTTCCTGCTCAAATGTTCATTTTTGTTATTAGTGTTTTTCAGCCTCTTGACCTCTTTAATAAAGGTAGAACTTTCCACAAACAATCTGTGCTTTCTACTATGAATATTCTCTATGAAATTACAAAAAGCAAGAATACAATGTTGTATCTCTTTGGGTTATGATACACTACATGGTTGCCTGACTACAAAAGCCTTAAGTGCTATTTATGATTTTTAAAAATAGAAAACTATGCAAGGTTTTGAGTAAATTATTATTTTTTGAAAGCATTCAATAAACAGTCCAATTTAATATTTTTAAAAAATCTGAAATTTATGTCATTTAGTTGTAGATCGGCTGACTTGCCCAGGGTGCGATTCTTGCAAGAACCACCTCTGTGTCTGACTGGCATCCAAACTCTGCACCGCCTGATGCATCTAAATGAGTTGGAGTGTGTCTGTTTGTGTTGTGTTACACCATTAGCCC
Organism: Fundulus diaphanus; assembly: GCA_037039145.1. NCBI lineage: Eukaryota > Metazoa > Chordata > Actinopteri > Cyprinodontiformes > Fundulidae > Fundulus > Fundulus diaphanus. Next base: position 31,639,657 of record CM073129.1, on the reverse strand, counting down.
ATGCCTCTTTCTGTCTGACTACCAGGCAGGCTACACTGACAAAAGATAAATATCATGTATCTCACACGTCCTTGCGCAACCCATCTGGCCCTCGTCACATTATTGTACACTAAAGAGTCTTTTTGGTTTGCTGCATGCGCCTTGCTTCCATGGCATCTGTTTCCATGTCAGGCCGCTAGGTGGCCCACTGTCACAGTTTACAAAAAAAAAAATCCTCCACATCCTCCAAGCAGGATAAACTGGAGCGCAGCGCACCAGCAGTCTGCGTGACGCCCCGACACAATCGCACCTCTGTCCCGTCACTGGCTGAGGTCTCTCCACTTTAGTTTTCTTGGAGAATAAAAAGAAGAGTCGCTACGCAAAACAACCCAGTCCGGGCGCTGACTTCTTGTCCACATAGCTTAAGAACTTTATGCGTAAAGGAGGAGAGGAGAAACGGAACTTTCGGGGATCCTGTCTCTTTTGCAGCGGATCAGTCGCAGGGGGCAGCAGGCTTGGTTGCGAGACGGGAGGGTCAGATCTTCCTGTCTTTTCACCTTATCCGCATTTTTGGACGCTTGGATGGTATGGTGTAACTTCCTGCTCTGTGCCAGAAAGGAGCCGCTTCACGGTTTAAGCGCAGAGGGCATGCGAGTCTCTCCTCCGCCTCGGATAGTGGATTGGCTATGAGGAAAGAGATTCACCTGCTGGGCTAACAAAACAGGACCACACCGCACCAACAGGTATGGATTTGTCAATAACCTTCACACCTCATGGGGGGGGGGGGGGGGGGGGGGGGGGGATATCATGCACTTTATTATTTACTGCTGGTAAAGTGAGCTTGGTAAAAGTAATACATCCCTCACATCTGATCTGCATGTATTGCCTACAACTGTATTACAGCTTGGCAATTTAAAGTCAGTTAATCTACGAAAGGAACGGGTTGCATCTCATTCTGATCGCTTTGGGAAATACAAGAGGATTTAATGGAAGAGTTGCGCAAAAAAAGGAAGAAAAAAAAGATTGAACACCCTTTTCTGGAATCAGTTTTATCTGCACGGTGGTGATTTTATAGCGAAGACAAATGATTGCGGTTGTTTCAGGTGTTGCACAGCCTATTGGAAGGCTTCCCTCGCTATTTCTTTCCCTTTCAGACACGCGCGTAAGCACACACCGTAGAGCGCGCGCGCACTCACACGGGTTGCCACGCAGGTAGCTGTATGATGTCTGTGGGCACGTGCTGTGTATTTATTGGCGGAGCAGCTGTCTAGATTCTTTATCAATTTTTTGGATTGGTCCTGATGATACTTTTATCTTGTTGAAGATTTATCAAAAGACGAGTAATAATGAATCTTTTTGCATCATCTTTCGTCTGACTCGTTTTAAATGTAGCTGCACTTCTCTGCATTATCTAAAAATAATCACAGAAACACGCTTGCCATAGCTTATTTTCTGTGGGTAGCAGTAACATCTCCCGACGGTACATCTACAGACAATAGAGAGCAGTAGTTTTGACTGTTGAACCTAATGAAACAAATGCTTTTAACTTGCAGATATCGTGTTGCCATGCAAGATATTCCTAACTCTTTAAAATTCTCATATGTTGCCACATTAAACTGCCAATACTAATAACTTTAAATGGGACTTTCTAACACATGAATATGTTTTGATCTAAACCATTTCACTGCGCCTCTGGCTGTATATTTTGTGTTGTATTGTCCTGCTGGAAGGTGAACCTCTGCCCAGTCTAGAGTCTTTTGCAGCCATTAACAGGTTTTCTTACATGACCGCCCTGTAATTAGCTCCATCCATCTTCTCATCAACTGTGACCAGCATACCATTCTGTGCTGAGGAAAAGCAACCCCATGCAACCAGCATGATGATGTCGCCAATTGTCATTCTTGGTAGGCACGGTGTGTTCAGGGTGACGTGCAGAACTAGTTTTCCTTTCTACAAATAGCATTTTGGATCAAGACAAAAAAGTTAAACTTTTGTCTCATCTGTTCAGAGCACCTTATTCCATTTGTTTAGTTGTGCACCCTCCGTGCCTTGAGGGAAACTGCAAATGGAAACCCATGATGCCTTTCCATTAATAATGTCCATTTTCTTGTCACTTTTTCACAACGTCCAGAGGCGTGAAGTGCATGACTGAAACAGTTTCTCTCGTTTGACCTGTGGATTTCTGCAGCCCATCCCAAATTTTAAGGCCTGATTTCTTTTATTTGAGTCGGATAAGAAAAAGAGCAAAGTTATTTCTGGCCAGGGCGTTCCATACTTCACAAAAAACTCAAATGCAGTACTCGGGGGAAATTCTCATTGCAACCTCCCACTGCAGCATAAGTCAGTCCAGAAACCATGTCCACTCCTCATTTCTTACCAGTCACACAGCAGCTGTTGGACATCACACAAGACAAACGCTCTGCCGGGATAATGTGCCAAGGAAAAGCTGCAAGCACTCCCAACCCTGAGCTGCGAGAATAGAATGAGATCATATTTGTTCTTCCAGTCCTGCTAGAGAGAAGAAATATATCCGTTTGTGCAGAGTGTGTGTAGGCCCCATGGCCTCTTGGCTGATTCACTAACTGATGCTGACCTTGCTTGGCCTATTAGTCTAGGCATACGGACATTTCTTGGTAGGTTTGTAGGTGTGCCATACTCTTTCCATTTTTGAGTAATGGATTGAACAGTGGTTCAAAGCTTGGGATACTGTTTTACAACCTAACCCTGCTTTAAACATTTCCTCAACCTTATCTCTGAGCTGTGTGCTGTGTCCTTGGTCTTCATGATGTTCTTTGTGATGTTCTTTATCAAATATCTGAGACCTTCACAGAATAGCTTCATTTATACTGAAATTAATTTACACACAAGTGGAATCTGTTTAGAAAGTAGATGACTTCTGAGGGTAATTATTTAGATGTATCTTATTAAATGGGGCTCAATAATACACACCAAGCTTTAGATTTTCAAGAATTAAAACATTTCTTATCATTTCATAATTATGTGCAACTTTTTGTTAGTCTGTTCTATAAAATCCAAACAAAAGATTTAAATTTGTGGTTGCAAGATGAATAAAAAACATGGAAGGGTCCAAGTGGCATAAATGCCTCTGCAAGGCACTGAATATGATCATTTAGAGATCCATGCTTTCAAGCTGCCGTTTGAACAAAACTGAATATAATTGTTGGTCATGCTCCTATCCCTCCTTTTTCTCTGAGGAGCAGAGGTGTATGAGCAGGAAGAGAACTGACAACAGGCTTGACTGACAGGAAGAAAAAGCAGCAGGGAGGTGGTGAGCGGCGCAACCACAGAGATTGGATTGGATTTCTGGGGGGTTTATGGCAAGATACTCAAATGCATTATCGGAAAGAAATGTGTGGCCACTCACTGGTAGCTTTCAGAAATGGCTCAAATGTATTTTTAATGCGCCCACAGAACAAAATAAATCACAATACGCTGTTAGTGTCACAAGTTTATTCAATAAACAGTTTCTGGTTTTGTGCTCATATTATTAATCACAGGCCCGCAAATGGTTTAAGGTGAGAAGGTGGAAGTTGGAAATGGAGCGAATGCATTGAAAAGTAAGATTAAAAGAGAGCTTGTGGAAGGAGGAAAAACATAGATTTTTTTAGTAAAGTAATATTCATAGATTTTCTTTCAAGTTACTTAAGCTGCATATGATTAGAAGTGTTTACCTAATTAGAAATGTATCATCATTGAGGACAGATTTGAGAGGAACACTTGCTGTTGAATCATTGTGTAATATTGACTAAACCCTTTAGGAGAGGTAAAGTGGATGGCATGAATGTGTGCTTGAGTGTGTGCAGTGATTTCTACAGCAGTTTTAAGGGTTAGCTTAATGGTCAGGTAAGTTTTGAGATTAAATGGATTACTTTGGTTTTGTTAAGAAAACAACATAATTACAGACCTTTTCAAGCACCAATGATCAAAAAAAGCTGACATTCCATCCATTTTTTATATATTAAAGTTGATAAGGTTCTGTAGAGATTTCCAATAGTTCTGAAGCTTTAGCTCTTCTGCCATTTGATTTGTCATGCCCATTATCTGGCTAATTGCCAAGGTTGCACTGAAACAGTTATTGGAGGTGGTCAAAGGATTTCATATGGCCATTATGTCTCTCAGCAAGGTAACTAGGGATTTTATCCCTCCAAAACAGGATGTTAGCATTATCTATTCAAGCATTTCATGGATTTTCTTCCATATCATATACTGGTGCTAACATGCTTTGCCAACTCTTCCTTTGCATACATTGAAATCATTTCACAACAAGAGAGCAAAACATCAATTTTGCCTATCCTGCAGATCCTTGGTGCTACTTATTGTTTTCTTTAAGTAAATGTTTAAGGCTATAAATGTTTCTTCATACATTACATCTCAAAGTTTTTTTTACAAGTTTAGATTTGTTTTTATTTGGCATTTTCCTTTTGTATTTTAACTTGCTTATACCTTTGGCTACCCTGTGGCAGGAATCTAAGCAAGATGAATGAATTGCAAAGCCCCTGTCAGATTATCTACAGTTGTATTAATTTAGAGTATTTAGTATTTCGCCCCACCCCCTTTCCACCCTCGATCCACACTTTGGTGAAGTCTGCATTGATGCAAGCTTCACTGAAGTGCATTACTCACAATTCATTTTAGCCACAAGGTGAAAACATTTTTTCTAAAAAGACCTGGGCTCAATTCGAATACCCTTATAGAGCAAGGACTCTTTAGCCAAAGTGAAAGTACGTCATTGGTCGCCATGTTAAGGGCTGTCTGAATAGAGCAGTCAGTAAGGAAGGAGGTAGGAAACATAGCCTGTATGCTCCCTACCTCCTTTAGTTCCGTGGTGCTTAATCTCTCGCTAAAACTAAACTAAAATAATTCAATGAGTTAAAAGATAACTGAAACTGTACACACGTGAACCCAACATGCCCTACCGAAACGGTTGAATACACCTACTTGTACCATTACACCCCCAGTGCTTATTGTGTAAGGATGTAACTTTCCAGTTTTTAACTAAGTTTTATGGTTTTGGATAGGTATGGATAAGTCACCACAACTACTTTAACTACTTTAACACAATGGCAAATTCTACATTCCTTCTTTATTAAAACAGAAAATAACTAAAAAAAAAAACGAAATCCCCCTTGCAAGTAAGGAACTTTTAAGGTGGGAGACAGTATTTTTGTTCTGGAAAACTCACTTAGAAATTGAAAATATATATAAAAATAAGATATCCAATTTGAGCTAAAGACTGCACTATAGACTGCCAAACGATCTTACAAAAAGCAGCACAGAATTGAATACATTTCCCAGTACAAACACATCAAAGGTTTTCAAATGTTAAACCTCTAATCTGGAACGACACTCTTTGAACAGCACCTGTCTTTACCTGTGAGTGACATATAAACTAAAAATGATTGGAACTCATACAAGTATAGTAATACCCTTGCAATCCTGTTTCAGTCATAATATTTCCTGTACTCTGCTTTCTTTACTTCCCAACCATGCAGTAAATTTTCCTTAAAAATCAAAAAACAGTTCATTAAGATGCTTCTTTCACTTGTGCACCTCACAAAACACATTTGACCTCTGAATTAATAATAAAACAGAAGAGGTCACGGAATGCCACGTGGGACTTTGCAGAAACCTTAGCAGACCTACAGTTGTCCTGTTTGATGCCCATCACTGGAAGTGTGCGTCTTACACTCGCTTATATATTTATTTGCATACAAAGTGGGGAAGTGAGCTCCGATCTCATGTGGTCACCGGAGATGCACGTGGAGATGCATTTCAGTGCCAGGTGTAAAGTGACCCTCTCAGATCTGTCCACTTATGATCACACGAGACAAATATAGCTCTAGATTTGCATTCCAATTACCTCCAATTATGATAAATACAACCTCTTTCAAATATCAGGTATTTGTCAAGATAAAAATAATCTAAAAAAGACAGCTTCTAGTCTTTACCAGGTCTTACACAATACACAATACTGCCTCAGAAGAGGAAAACTGCATAACATTTTACAGTTGGCCATTATTTATATATCAAGCAAAGCAAAAATGAAGATATTTTATAGCTGGAAGAACTACTTTTGGCAGCAGTCACTTAGTGTAACTGTCTTCTTTATTACCTTACTAGTCTTTAACATTGTTGAGAAGCCATTTTGGCCCACTTGTCTTTACAATGTAGCATCAGTTCATTGAGTTTCATGAGCATTCATTTAAACATAGCTCTGTTAAGGTTGTCATTTAGGTTGAATCCCAGGTTCAGGTTGGGCATCAGGAAGATTCTGGTTGTTTTCATTTTCCAGCCATTCTGTTGGACATTTTTCCCTATTGGATGAGCATATGGTTGGACTGGTTCACAAAATCCAGTTTTACTGTGGTTCATGGCTTCAGGGTTTTCCCCCTCAGTTTGGCAGTAATATTTTTGTCTATTTTGTCAACAATTCAGAAAAACCATATATCAGCAACTGATAACAGGCAAAGAGGGCGTGAGGCTTCAATGAAAATAGACTCGATATATTTTTCACAAAATGGGAACACTCTACATCAAAGGTTCTCAACATGTGAGAAACTGACAATTTCTCCACTTTAAAGTCTAACTTCAGAGGACAATTCTGTTAACTTTACAAAATTTAAGGCTTGCAAATTGTATCTTCTGAGTAAAAATCAAACACATAACCATCTTTTTAACTTTGTCTAACTTTATAATTAGCACTCCTCCCAACAATACCCAATGCATGATTACATACCTGCTGTTTGTTTTTCCATTTGTTGTAAATAGTCTGGTATTACTTTTAATGGACAAATATACATGCACATTTTGTATATCTTTTTTTAAATAAAATCACCGTGCATAGTTAGACATCCCTATGAATCTGAGTGTACTATTTTAAATAACTGTACACTATTATTGTCTTATGCTGATTGTAAATCAACCAGATATTAAGAATAATTCAAGACTTAAAGGAGGAATAAGCTAATTTTCCTTATTTTAGATAGAAATAATTAAAAAATTGTTTTGTGAAGAACTAAAGGTATCTTTTTAGATTGAATATGGTATGAGGTCGCACACCATCTCCCTGTGTTGTTCTCCTGACTCCTGTTTACATAGCCGGGCTGGCCGCGCATGCATATATGTGTGCGCGCGTGCATGTACGTGCATGTGAACAACTGCCACTCAGGGCTTAGCCCCTCCCTGCCCACAAAATGCCACCGTCAGAGCAGTGTTTGGTAGGCACAAAACGTTCTTTTGCAGCTGGAGTGAAGGTAGTGTGAAGTTAGAGAGAGGCACGGCTTGTCATACGTCTTGCTGGGATCTACAGACAGTACTCAAGCTCCACCTAGTGGTAAAAAATCGCTTCTTGCTCCTTTAAGTTTCTTCATCTTTCAGACATAACATAAACTGACAAAGACAGAGTCCTGATTTACTACTGTTTTGCAATGTCTGTAAGTATGATGGTGCATGTAAAACTATTCTGGAGCGCACTTTCAATACAAAAAATGATCTAGATCAGTGGTTTTCAATAGGTGAGGCGCGCCCTCCATTGGGGGGCGCCAAAGAGTCACAGGGGAGGCGCGAGAAGACAGAGAAGACAGAAGAAGACAGCGCTGCCGCTCAGCTCTGTGAAACTATTATATTTATATTTTTGCCTTCTGTCTGAGTGCGCAGGAACCAATCAAGCGCGCAGTCCCAGCAAACACGTCCAGGTGGGGCCCATGTGGGCCTCACTTGGGCTAGATGGGCTTCAGCTGGGCATGGGCTCAGGGTGGGCTGTGTTGCTGGGACCCATGTGGGCAGCCCATCTACTGCCCACATGACTCATGTGGGCAGTATATGGGCTATACCAAGCATGGGCAATAGGTGGGCTCCAGTTGGGCAGCCCTTACAAATTCAAAATGGTCAAATCGACATGTTAGAGCCACTGAAAGGTCTCCTTTTTTATGCTATTTTATTTATTTATTTTTAATAAGTAAAAGTCTTTAATATTGCACTAATCCAGCCTATGATGCATAAATTATTTAAATAATTGAAATTGAAATCACTTCACAACCTTTCAGTGAAGCGGCTGAAAATTTTGAGATGTTTTTGAGATGTTTCATAAACTGGATCAATATTCTAATAATAGTTTTTAATGTTTCTTCCTTTTTTGTTTTCACACAGGTGAATTCTACGTTCATATTGATACACTGGAATTAATGTCAAACCAAATACTATATGTGCTTTGTTATTTTATTATTATATGTATAGCGTAATGATTTTGTACACATTTTATTTAGTTAATTCTGTTCTAACATCATCATGCTGTGGATTTAGTAGCTTTTAAGAGCTTTTTAAAAAAACATGTTTTTCTAAGATGTCTTGCAAACGAAAGATGCTAAGAATTTAGTATTTCATGGCCTTTATTAACAAACTTTAGAAGGGGATATAAATTACCACAATTCTCAATTCAGTCACTAGGGGGCAGTGAACACGAGACAGGGGAACGTTTATAATGTTGATATTTTAATAGTTTCACAACTAAATTAGTATATTTTACGATCACCCAAGCTAATTAAACAAATACGAAAATGGTATGTAACAGAAGTAAACCTTGGATCGTCCAGGATCATCGATAGTATTGCTAACAAAACAGTAGTATTTCAACCGGACGTGGATTCTGACCACGCTTAGCCGGAAGTTAACGGGCGCCATTTTGTGCCGTGTTCCGGCTTCATTGGAAGGACGTTTTTTTTATCCTTGCGACGGAGATGGTATCTTTCGGACGACATACAGGTAAGAATGCCTCTACATCTAATAAATACTGTTTTTCTGAAAGTAATTAGTGGAGGAGCTAGGTTTAAAGTGTCTGCTGCAGGAATACTTTAGAGAATTCTAGGGGTTTGAGAGTATCAGCAGCAACAAAAAAAGCCACAGTTGTAGGTGACCACGACCGCAACGTGGTTGAGGACTAGGTTGAGCCAGCTGCTACCGCAGTCGGCTTGGAGCTTTGGCTCTGCAGCACATTCTATCTATCTAACTCCAGAAAATGTTTTCTAACCAAATCATTTGCAGTTGTTGGTTGGAGTTCATCTGCTGTGTTTAACATAGCTGAAAGTTTCTTTTTTCTTTTTTTCTTTTTTTTTATAGAAATGTCTTCAGAAAGAACAAAAAGGAGGAGAATAAAGACAAAAAGCAAAAGCGGAGCAACATTTGCTTGTGCTTGAAAATAAGTCTATGGCTTTGTTGGCAGATAATTCTGAGAACATGGATTCCATGGACACTTATGATGCTTGTGTTGACAATTTATCAAGTAATCATTCAGAAAGAACACAAAGGCAAATATTGGCAAAAACGGAGGAACATTTGCTTACCCTCGAAAAGGAGTCGGCTGATTTGTTGGCAGTTAATTCTGAGTTCTAAGTTGAACAGTAATCAATAATTCAATTAATTGGCTGTTATAGCTTTGGTAAAGCAAAAAATTCATAATTCTATTATTTCAGCTTCCTAAATAAGAATATTTCGGTCTTCATTCATGGCCATAAACTGAGTATCTCTTTTTGTGGACAGAACAAGGGATTTGAGAAGCACCAACACATTTCAAAATGTTTTAACATTTCATGATTATAGCAACCAATCTATTAATTGTTGAAATAATCAACAACTATACAGTAATCCATACCAGTAGATTAATCAACAATGAAAATAATCTAGATCCCGAGTTTTTCTTTGTCAAGTTTGCCACCGGTCCTTTGCCACATGTCTCTCCCCTTTCTCCACCCCTTTCCTGTCAGTCTACTGTCAATAAAAGCGAGCCATTAGAAGGTGCAAAAAAATAAATAAAAAAAATAATTTAACTTTGTACTGACTCTGTTCTCCCTTAGATCACAGCAGTGGCAGACATTGGAGGGAGCACTGTGGATGAGGCCACAAGACGGATGATGGTCTTCATCGTGGACCATGACCTCTCAAGGCTGTATAATTTTGTGGGCCGGAATGGCAAGCAGGAAATCCGGTCTTTAAAGCTGTTTGAAGTTATATTTGGTAAGTGCATAATGGATAATTAATAACTGTAATATAGTAACTTTTGTCAAGATAAATTTACACTCATTTATTGGCTATGGTTATTACTGAAATGCCATTTCAGTCATGCTAGAAAGCTTAATTTAATGTAATTGGGATATTAAAGTGATCAGTTTTTGGTGAATATCACTTCAACATGGTTGACTTTACAATCCTTGCTGAGAGTGTTGTTGGGACATGTGAAGTGACCGTAACATATGTTTCCTGCAGGAGCTTTAAAGAAGAACAGCCTAACCAGCCAGATCAGCAGGAAGGATGTGGAGAGGGCAGTGTAAAATGGCTGATTGGATCACCACCAATCACATCGTGAAGTTTGCAGACAACACAACGGTGGTGGGCCTGATCAGAGACGACAACGACCAGGACTACAGAGAGGAGGTGGAACAGCTGGTGGGCTGGTGCAGAGACAACAGCCTGATCCTGAACGTGGAGAAGACGAAGGAGATCATCGTCGACTTCAGGAAGAACCGGCCTCACCACGCTCCACTGCTCATCAACAACTCAGCTGTGGAGGTGGTCAGCAGCACCAAGTTCCTGGGGGTGCACATCACGGACAACCTCACCTGGACTGTGAACACCACGTCACTGGTGAAGAGGGCACAGAAGCGACTGTACTTCCTGCGGAGGATGAGGAGAGCCCACCTGACCCCGCCCATCCTCACGACATTCTACAGAAGCACCATAGAGAGCATTCTGACCAGCTGTCTCTCTGTGTGGTGTGGAGGCTGCAGCGCCTCCAACTGGAAGAACGTGAGGAGAGTGGTGAGGACAGCAGAAGGGATCATCGGGGCTCCTCTTCCCTCCATAAAAGACATTTCATCTCAGTGCTGTGTGTCCCGTAACATCATCAGGGACCCCTCACACCCCCACCATAGACTATTCTCCCTGCTGCCCACTGGGAAAAGGTTCCCCAGCATCCCCTGCAGGTCCACCAGGTTCTGCAAAAGCTTTTTCCCTGCTGCCATCAGACTGTTGAACTGCTGTTGAACTGCTAAACTACAACCCACAAACTCTGCACAACATTTGCATTTTTTTGCATCATTGCAGCTCATATAGCATTACAAATGCTATTGGACTCCTAGTCTAAAATTGCACAAATAAATGCATTCATGCACAAATCCCCTTGCACAATCCAATCTGTACATAAATAATTTCTTTTTTTGTTACATTTCAATTGTTTGTATACTGTATACTTAAAATCTACTGTTTACTTCTAAATCTCTGCCGCACCTAAAACTGTAATTTAACTTCTACTGCGATTTACAAAAGCTGTATGAAACGAAATTTCGTTCTGTACGCACTCTGTGCATAACAAATGACAAAGTTGTCTAAGTCTATGGGACAGGGGAGGCAATAGACAGGTCCGCCCTTCTCCCACTAGATCCACTTCTCGCTCAGCCGAAGAAAATTTGTTATGGGACCATTTTTTTTTGTCTGTTCCATTTTTTGTCTTGTATAAAACTTTCATAATCTGTATCATATTGTGTGTATTATGCATCTGTAAAATACATATTATGCTTTTGAAATAATAAAAAACCTTGAACAATGACATGGCATTTTTATTTATATAGTGCATAGAGGCAACTCGCAGTTGACTGCAACAAAGTCTTCACAAGCAGCATTCACAAAAAATAATACATATTACAATAATAACACAAAATGACACACTCCAAAATTAAATAGCCTGTAATAATAAAGGCTATACAGTGTAGGACCCATAATCAGCTGAGGGTCACTTGTGGGTGAAAACTGGGTTGCCCATGTGAAACCCACCCTCAGCCCATGTGGGCTTGCCCACAAGGGGCCACCATGGAACCCACTGACAAAACTAGCTGGGCCCCAACTGGGCTGCCCAGCTGGGGCCCACTCACCAGCCCACATCCAACCCGCATGGGCCCCTCATGGGTGTGTTGGCAGGGGTGAGACAACTCTCAACGCTCAAAACTGGTCTGGCCGCTCAACTCTGAAAAACTCTTCTCATCCTTCTTTCCTTGAGTTCCATCTCTGCTCGCGCGCAACCATGCTCGTGCGCACCTGCTCATTCCACGCTCAACAACAGCTGTAATGTGCACTCACTCGACTGTTTCTGCGCTGCGACTTCAAAAACTGTCCACTCCACCAGCCAATCACAGACATTTTTTTTTCCATCCAATCAGAGTATGGCTTGCAAATACTGCATTCAGATGGATTAAATCAAAATGTTGCAGCCTTTGGCAGAAATGACTAATCATCACCGTGGGATTTGAAGAAAAACAAAATAAAAACAAATAAAAAGTTTAATATTTTAGCCTAAAATATTTAGTCTAAAATATTAAGACTAAAATATTAGAGTTATTAAGAGTTACTAAGTGAGGTGTGAAAAATATTTGTGTCTCTTTTCTTTCCATCTTCTGGAAGGTGATGCAAAAGTTTATTCTGATCATGATCATAATCATTGTCATCATTATTTAAAGAGCACTTTAACACAAGGTAAAACAAAGTGCCAAACATCAGAAATACATCAGATAAGAGATAATAATGAAATGCTTGGTTGTTAAAATAGCAATAGGTTTAAATTGTGTATAATTAGCCTAAAAGTAAATCGGAATATGGATGTGTTGACGTCTGTTAAATTCAGGTTTTCTTTTTTAGTATTATTTCAGCTGACGTCTCCTGTTGACGTGAGTTCAGTTTGACATTGGCGTCTGTTTAGTCTCTAATTACAGTTCAACTTTAAAAATAGGCCCTCTGTCCGTGATGTAAAAGTAGCATGTAAAATGGAAATATTTGGATGGATGGATTTTATGAATAGGCCTTTTTTATGGATGTACTTTGTTAAAATAAATACAATAAATAACATGTATTGGGCTATCAGATGTTTGTGAAACACAGGATTCCAGGAACACAAAAGAAAGATGCATTTGCTGCAGGGACCTGTGTGGGGTAGGTTTGTGGTTTTTTTGGGGGGGGGGTTATCTTTACCTATTCCAAGGGGAGGCTCACATTCAATGAATTTGAAAACCCCTGATCTAAATGATGATAAAAAGTTGAAACGTGAACTGAATCAAATGCTACAGTTGTTTTTTCATGCAACACGCAGCAGGAGTGTAACTCTGGGCTCCATTTGTCTTAACTGCTTGTTCACCTGGCTGCTGCAGCTTCACTAAGTTACTGACACAAGCTCTCAAGCACTGACCCAAACAATACAAGCATGTCCTGAACGTAGACAAGCGAATAAACAGAAATATTTTCTTTCTTCATGAACCATCTGTCACAGGATCACGAGCCAGTTTAAGGTTAGAGAGATCATTTTGGGTTTTCCTCAAGAACACTATGGTTTATAGAGGAGTTGATTTTGTGCTCAATGTCTGCAATTTTTCAAGGTTTTATCCTATAAAACAAACCTAAAAAATCTCTAGGGGCGCATGTGGCGAAGTGAGTGTAAGCAACTGTGGGCTGTAGATATAAAAATATGTTCTTCACACTCTGTTGTATTTATATTTGACACTCTTACTTTGAAGTAAGAAAGGATGTCATTACAAGAGACTGCAAATAAAGACTGTTTGCTGGGAACACACAAAAGCACTGAAGAATCTTTCAGCCCTTTTCACCTATTTTTCTGTCACTTTGGGTACTTGATAGAAAAGAGAAACATCGACAGAGTGACAAACGCACAGACAGTTCTTCACACCTGATATTCCGGCAGGCTCGGTGGGACTGGGAACCAAAATTGTAACATTGTTCCCGTTTCAGCTGGTGTGGATTTCTATTACGCTGCTCTTTGTCAAACAAACCAAACATTTTCAGGACCATGGAGAATATTATGTTTTATGCAAGGCGGGTGAGGCGGCTCCGCATGAAGTGGCGATGTGCAATTGGGGCGAATACAACTTCTTTGCACCAATGTCACACTTACTCAGACGTTGAGCAAGGTATTTACAAATTATGAGGAACTTCGTTAGCATTATTACTGTAGTATTACCGCTAGCCATTTATTTTGGTTGTATTTGCATAGAATGCTCTGTGCTGAAGTCTGCTTCCTGCTTTTGGAGTGGCCTCTCGGCCACTTGGCATTCCCATGTACATTCAGACCGCACCAGAGTTCACTTCGACCGAGCCGAGACCTAGGTTTTGAGGTGGAACCGAGTTAGCTTTTTTGGTCTGCATCATAGTCCGATTACGCATTCACACCTCCTCAAAGAAATCAAACTTTCTCAGCAAACCAGCCAGAGTCCGATTAAAGAGGACTAAACAGGGCTGGTGTGAATGCACCCTTACTATTAGGACCAGCTTGGAATTAGAAAACCACAGAAGCTGAAAAATATATCAAATCTGGAGTCAATTACTCCAGCCTGACCACAGATTCCGTCAAACATAGCTTGCGATTCATAAAACCTTTTCTCTACCTGTCAAAACAAACAGAAATAACTAGTTTTCTCAAAAATATGAAAATCTTGTCTTGAGAACCCAATATCATGTCTTGTCTTGTGATTTTGGATACATCATTGCGTATCTATTCATCACAATTCCTTTGCTCTTTTGTTTGGACATGACAGTTTTTGGACAAGGTAATATATAATATTTTGCAAAATACTGGTGTCTTTTAGTAACACAGCCATAAGTACCAAACATGCTTTTGTATTTTACAGCGTTTTATCGCCCTGTGTAATTTTAACACACACACTCTCTCCTTTGCAGAGTTTTTCTCACTCCTTCCTTTATCCATTTCTTCTACCAATAAGCCTTTTGGGTCCTAAGAGTATTGTCAAGGCTCCAGTCTAAAGGAAGACAACAAAAAAGTGAAATATATAAAAAGAGAAGAGGGAGATAAAAAGACCCAACAGAAGCACATAAGTGCAGTGTGTGTCTTATAAAAGGAGGCGTTTTTCCTTTGCCACGTAAATATGTTAATTTTGGCTTAATTAAAAAAGAATTTGAATTGAGGAGAAGAGAAGACGGAGGAATAGAAATGAGAGACCTTCACATAAAGGACAAGAAGCAGAGGAAAGAGTCTACAAGGGATAAGTAGAAATAAATAAAAAGCATGTCCCATAATAGGTTGTGCTGTATTTCATTGGCCATCACCAGAAGCTGTTTGTGGTCAGTTGAGGCCCATCAGGGACGAGTAGCCTCTCTAAATGTGTGTAACCCACATAAAGAAATTGTTTCTTGGCGATCGGGCCCCGTAAATTCATTCCTAGCCCGCAGCCCTGTTCTTATCCTTCCTCCCAAAGGTGACTTATAACATCCAAACAGCTATATATTTTTACATCCTTTTCTCACTTTAACTACAAACAGACTCACACATACATAAACACACTCGCTCACACTTGCATGCTCGTGCACAAAAAACAGGAAATACATTTTGCAACAGAATGGGCCCGTTCTGCTTCGCTCCAACATGGCTTGTGTTGCTGTGTAGCTGTGACAGCTGCAACAACATCAGTGCCTGCTGTGGAACAGGACATCAGAAGAGAGAAACAGCATCAGATGCTGCGCTTACAACTCCAGGATTACCTTAGCCTGAACAAACTCCATTACTGCATCTATTACTCAGGTATACACAGGCTGGAGAAAAAGCACTTTGCAGATCTAATGTTTACCCAGCACCTCTAAGCCCCATGCCGCTTCCCTCAACTGGCACAGCAATGACGGAGTGAAGACCGCAGGAGAGAGCAGAGCATCTGCGAAATATAGAGCTTTAATTTAACATGCTGTAGTTCTTCACTGTTATATGATTCTGAGTCATTATTTGGTGGTTAATCTAGTGTTGTGGAATGAAATAAACTATTCATAATTTAGCTATCATTAGGAAATGAGTAATAGCAGTCGTTTTAAGTTATTTAAAAGTGAAGTTTGGGTGCCGCTTCATCTTCAATATCTGTGTACTCTCATTTTGATCAATTCCATGTGAAAAAACCCCTAATTGGATAGTTTATAGATTCAATTATTAACTGATGAAAAGTTGGTTGGCACTGCAGTTTCACTGTGTAGGTTCTAGGGTTCTCCGATGTAAAAGTATTGAAACAAATCAAAGAAATGCAATAAATACTGTTGATTTATGTGTTTAAACATCTAAAATTTCAGTAATGTTAATAACATTCAAATTAATTTCCCTTTGGTGTTAATTACATAAGTATTTTTTAATTTAATTAAAGGTGTATGAGAAAAAAATAAACCATTGATGGCTAAATCTGTACTATTTTTATTAATACATTTTTTTATTCCTGCTGTTGACTTAAAAATAATCTTTAATATTTTGCAGCTCTTTTCCTTCTGTGGTTATTTAATTGGTATTTTTGTCTTCATGTAAAATGTCTCTAAAGTTAGAAAGTCAGAAGTCCTCACCATCTCTCCCCAGTCGGCCTCTTCCATCCTACTGGTTAATTTGGCACATGTTAAACAAAGAATGAGCAGCTGGTCCTCATGCCCACTAAGCTGACCGTTCATAACAGTCTAGAGTCTAGAGTCAGTGTTTTTTATACTCACTCTCTCATGGTCTAGAGTGAGTATAAAAAACACTGAAATGTAACCTTTGGATAAACGTCAGCAAGAGAGTCTTAGGCAGAGGACACTGCAAGAAAAAATATGTTTCTCAAATATTGCACATTTCTTTTTTTACGGTCCTGCTGGGGAGGGGTTGCTATTTCTTAATCTACACATAACCTCCATTTTATCAGCTACACAATGCTAGTACCAGACTGGGCCCCATTTTAACTTTAGAACTTCCTTAGTATTTAGTGGTACAGGTTCAAGATTTAGGACCACGTTGACATAGAATCACTCAGCTGGTCCATAATTCTCTGGTGTACATGCACAATGCAAATCTCTTCTTCCACCATATCCTAAAGTTGCAATGCTGGATTGACATCTGGTAACCTAGAAGTAAAGTGAAGTCTTTCAGGAGACAGGAGTGGCATCCAGTGTGGTCTTCTCTTGCTATGTTCCATCTGTTTCAAGGCTCTGTTGTACCTTCAGAGATGATATTCTGCATACTTTGCTTGTAGGGCTGGGCTATGTGGACCAAAAATAATATCTCAACATTTTTAGGCAGAATGTCGATATAGGATATTTATCTTGATATTTTTTTCTTTCAATAAAGTAATTATAAAAAGATAAGTCTGAATCAAAGCTTAATCCCAAATGTTTCACAGGCACATTTGTTTAACAAACAGCTGTAGATAAATATGAGAAACGGCTTGAAAAGAACCTACAGGAATACATAAAAGTATAATTACAACACAAAACAGACCATCTCGATATAAACTATATATTCTCATTTTATAGCTCTTTTGAAAAAAATCTTGATATTTTTAAAATCTCAATATATTGCCCAGACCTACCTGTTTGTAACAAGTAGTTATTTGGTCTACAGTTGCCTTTCTATCATTTCAAACCAATCGGCCCATTCTCCTCTGATCTTGGACATGAACATAACTGCCGCTCACTGGATATTTTCTCCTTTTTTGAACCATTCTCTGTAAAAATAAGAGACAGTTGTGTGTGAAAATCCCAGTAGATCAGCAGTTTCAGAAAAACCCAAACCAGGTTTAGTCTAGTACCAACAACCATGCCATCACGCAAATCCCTTTTTCAACTATTCAGATGCTCCATTTGAACTTAGAAAGTCATCTTCACCATGTGTCGATGGCTAAATGCATTGCGTTCCAAAAAATCCATACTGTAATAAACCACACGTTTATTATAACAGAAATATTAAAGGGGATTTGCCATTTCTTTTTTAGTCATATTTGGCTGACTGACAGCTTATAGGATTAGGTGCTGAAGGTTAAGTGCTACTCTATCTGATATCGCTATCTGGTATACTTTGATATACTTTGATAAAATTAAAACCTTGCCTGCTCTTTAAGTACATGATTAAAGTATAATGGTCCACTTGTTGATTGCAAGTGCTGTAAGGCCTCCTAGTCTATGTGTTTTAACCACACACATTAAAAAGTCTTGTGGCTACAATAGAAGTGGCTATGTAGTAGGTTAATAAGGGAGAAAAAGGAGTGTAATTTAGTGTGAGCAGAAACACTGTAAGACTGTGTTTCTGTTTGTTTAAGTCTGAGGTGAGTGATGAACTGCCTTGTGTCTGAGCTGAACATCATCCATCACCCTTGTTAGTAACTCAGGGGTCCTGTCATTAGATGTTTCTCTTCATTTACACCGCTAATAGCCATCTCTCCTGGCCAAACTCTGCACTGTCTCGCTGTCTGGTCTAAAAAATTGTCCCTTTTCCTCATCTAAGCAAATGCATCACTAAATGCGTTTGTGAGAAATTCAAGATATACTGAACAGGTTCAGCATTACATTCAGTCTGTTGCTTATTCAGCCCATTACATTCAGTTTGGTGCAAAAGCAAGGCATGTGCAAGCTTTGTTTAGAAGGTTAATAGCTCAGCACTGAATTATTTATGATCGAGTTACCATGTAATGAATGTGTGGTTTTTGGAGAATTTCAATAAGCTTTCGCCTGGAAAGAAACACAATTTGACTTGCACTCCGAATCGCCAGTGGGGGGAGCTCTACTGGTGAAATCTTTAGATTCTGTCAGTAGTAAACAATTTGTTCACATACTAGACAAGGGCACATTTTGTCATGTTAATTTTGATTGTAATTTAATAAAGTCTTGCCAAAATGTGCAGAATATTAGAGTCAAGAGAGGTTATCTAACCACTTTATAGCAACCGTGTCTCTTTTTCAAGCACATGAATCTCAAGACAATTGCAAGTACAATCCCTGACAAAGCCTAGCTGTTAACACAGTATACACAGAAGATGCTCCTAAATCTACAAATCTTTAAAGAAAGTAGCTAAAGACACATTTCTCCCAATCAAAGAGAAAAAAATGAAAGCGACTCTTTCTTTTTATTCTGCTTGTGTGTGTGGATTTCAATAGTCTGTTTCTCTATAAGGATGTGTTTACTTTAATTCCAAGGTTTAATGATAGATTACTATCCATTTTCCAGGAACAGCAGTGAAGGCAGCTTTTCCATGGTACGTAGATTCATGGTTTTGAGGTGAGCTATCATTGCTATTATAGCAGCCCACTTGCTGTGACATATTGCGGCTTATTAGGAAAGCAACTCGATTTGTAGATTTTGGCGTGGCCATAGGTTTTACTAATGACTCTGCAGTGACAGGACTCGCTGCCAGTTTGTCAGCCGAGAGGTGGTCCTGCTTTCAGCAGCCTTTATAAACAAAGCAATAGAGGCACTGTATCTTTGGCAGTGTCAGCTCTGACTCATTATGGCTGATGGCAAAGAAGAGCTGTTAACCAGGAGTCAGACCTATGTCACACATGAAACAACCGGGATGCTTTCCTCATCATTAACCAGACATCAGTCACTGTGGCTATTAGGCCAGCAATTTAAGGTTCACTTTTTGTTTTTATGTCTCTGTGTATCCTGTCTGCAATTCTCCCATTGGGCTCTGGTGGTGATCTTGAGAAGTCGGGGAAGTTAGACTTAAGTCCAAATATATCTGTTATAAAATCTGTTTTTATTTACATTTTTTAAATGACATGCTGAAAGCTATTTATGTGATTCCCAGTAATAAACAAATACTTATTGACATTACAGCAAACATTACATGTGTATGTATATATATATATATATATATATATATATATATATATATATATATATATATATGTGTATGTGTATATATATATATATATATGTGTATGTGTATATATATATATATATATATATATATATATATATATATATATATATATATATATATATATATATATATATGTGTATGTATATATATATATATATATATATATATATATATATATATATATATATATATATATATATATATATATATATATATATATATATTAAAAGCGGTATGAACAGTTTTAAAGATGCCCTGATCAGAATCTGGCAGATGATTTCCAATCATAGAATTAGGTTTGGCCATAATTTGTGCATAATCAAGGAATTTGGTTTATGATTACAGCACTGACGACATACAGACCTATAAACGGTGTTGATTTATTTCTTTATTTTGTATGCAGAGAAAAGAAAAAGGGGGCTATGAGTTCAAAAAGTACAATAGACTTATTTTGTTTCACAGTGGTCATCAGAGAGCCAGTCTGGGGGAAGAAACTGTCTCTGTGGAGGCTGGTGTTTGCAAAAAGCACTTTGTAGTGCTGACCTGAAAGTAAACTCTAAACAATTTGTGGGCAGGATATATGTGTTTTGCAGATATATTGGCAGCCTTTTACTGACACCAGAACTGTCAGTCTTGGATAGAGGGAAGGCCAGCTTTGTAGACCTGATTGCTCCGTGCAGTCTAGACTGGTCATGTTTTGTGGATAAGCAAAAGAACACAATGATGGACTAACACAGCACAGATTTAATCATGGCAGTGTAGAAGATGACTAGCACCTGCTTTGGAAAATTGCAAATGGCTTGTACTTATATAGCACTTTATCAAGTCCAGAAGACTCCAAAGCACTTTACACTACATTCAGTCATTCACCCATTCACACACACATTCACATGTTGGTGGTGATGAGCTACATTTTTGTAGCCACAGCTGCCCTGGGACAGACTGACAGAAGCAAGGCTGTCATACATTGGTACCACCGGCACGCAAAGCAGGTGAAGTGTCTTGCCAAAGGACACAACAACTCAGATGGTCAGAGCAGGGGATTGAAACCGGCAACCCATTGGTCACAAACTCCCTGTCGCCCCAGTGGTGTACTGTACTTCTTGAGTTGCTGCAGAAAGTACAGTCTCTGCTTTGCCTTGTTTTGAACAGCATATGTGTGAGGATGAGCTCAGGTCGTGAGAAATGGTGCTTCTTAGCAACCGGAAGTGATCCAGAGTTCACACAGTGTTGTTGAGCATGGTGGGGGGAGGTGGTGTAAGGGAAGTCCACAGTCATATCCACAGTCTTGAGCAGTTAAGCTCCTGGTGATTCTGACCACATAAGTGCACCAACTGGTTCAATTCCTGTCTGGATGTGAATTCGTCAATGTCCTGGATCAGACCAATGACAGTGTTGCCATCTGCAAATTTCAGTAGTTTCACAGACAGGTCCAAGGAAGTATGGTCATTGGTGTACATCAGCCCCGGTGGGGGGCATTGGAGCCCATGGTTCTTGAGGGGGAGAAGATGCTCCCCAACCTCACCTGTTGATGCTGAACAGTCAAGAAGCTGGTGATCCAGTGACAGATGAAGGCTGGTACTGTGAGCTGGGTGAGCTTTTGATGGAGGATGACTGGGTTGATGGTGTTGAATGGCTGAGCTGTCTATAAACATGCATACGTCCCTGGGGAGATTGGGGTGGTGCATGATCAATTGTAGTCGCAGGTTGCTTGCAAGAACTGCTGACCTGTATGTGCAGTAAGGTAGCACTGCTGCAAGGCAACAGCGCTACCCACTGCCCGTCTGTGCAGCCCCTAACGGCTTTTAGGCAGAAGGGGGAAATATCACCATTTCCAGGGGCTTTCCTGGACACTGTTTACATCTTCCTCAGAGGGCAGAGGGGAGGAGGTTCTTGGGTTGTAGGCGAGGGTGCAGGTAGTCCCCCTATGTCATTTTACACAGACTCTACACTCTACTCCATTCCACACGCTTTGAGCGTTTTAGACATTTTTTCCCCTACCCGGCTCAACATTGCTCAGAAGATAGTGTGCGGGCAGTCGAGTGGAGTAGAGCTCTTACGTGAGCAGACTGCTAGTCAGTGATTGGCCATGGGTGTGGCCAGCCAATCAACCAACCGACAATGGAACGAGGGGGAAAAATAATTTGCCGACTCAATACTACTGTATGGAGAGAGAAACAATGGATTCACTGGATATATTGACAGCTGTTAGGTTTTGTCTCTAAAGAATGCGTGTTTCAAAAAGTTGTTCTTCATGGCTGCTGATCCAACTACTGTTGTGTGTGTGCGGTAGAGGGCAGAGAAACCACTGCTGCAGCTGCAACGGCAGGCTTCCTAGGAGAGAGAAGGCTCCCACTGCGGTGTGGAGAAAAGCCCAGCTGCCGTGAAGTCCAAGACTGCGCTTTGCTTCCCAGCAGTGTGGATGCTGCTAGGGTTTCGAGAGAGAAGGCTGCTGGGCTTCACACGGACAGCAGAGCCTTCGATCTGGGCAGCCGCTGTGGAGTGGAGCGAAGCCCTAGCAGTGTGGACGCTACTGAAGGGCAGAGCAACCGCTGCTGCAGCCGCCTGTTTCACTCCACGCCTCAGCAGCTTCCCAGAGAAGAAGCTGTCCCTGTACGTGTGGGGACCAGCCGTGTGGAGGCTCCTGGAGCTTTGCTCCACTGCAGCAAAAGTGGATCTAACAAAATGAAGACTGCACTGAATTAGTGCAGCGGGAATACCCAATATTCAACCTACAACAATAAAAAGTCCTAAATTTTAACTCTGTAAGGCAGTTTGGAACATTCACACACAAACCAGTACCTGTCCAGGACAGTCAGAAAGGAACTGTGCATTATTAGTTCAAATGTGTTAAGCATTTTAACATGTGTAGCTATGTTACCGGTAAGTGCTTATTCTCTGTAGTACACAATCCGTATCCTGACACTTCTAAGAAAGTGGCTAACATTTCCAAATCCAGCATATTGCCTGATTAACAAAGACTGAAAGGTTTAAAGGATGAAACAAAGCAACATTGCCATAATATGTTCACCCCACAACAGAAAGTCTTCCTCTCTTGCTTTTTCAAAGGTCCAGTGAACTGAAACATGTCTTGACATGTCATGGAAAATACAGTTTAATTTTTAAGAGGGTTGTATATCTCTGTCTTACTTTTTAAATACCTCATTGATATTGAACATAGTTATATTACAGTGTTCCCTCAGTATCAGCGTCCACGCCAAAGAGTGTTGCTGTCAAAGTGACCTAGTAGTGCTTAATGATGTGTTCACTGGGTTGACAAAGATCTGATTTTCACTTTCTGGGCAACCAGTCACTGTCCAGGATCAGTCAAGATAAGTTTTTACTGATTTCTGTCATCAGCCGATTTCTCAGCTCATTTCTGTTTATGAAGTGAGACAAAGCAGAGCATAAAGAAAGTTGTAAACTCTCTGCTTCACTCTATCTTACCTTTCTTTATTAATTTCCCTTTTTGAGCTTGCCTGTAGCCCAGGGCCTGTTCTACTGGTTGGCTGTGTTTATCTGTGTATGCCCTTTTATCTTCAAGTCTTTGATTATTTTCTTACAAGTGGAACCACCAGCTATTTTATAGCTTCCTCATTAGGTTGTCAGGCAAGCCCACAGTGCCTGCAATTATATCTAATTATGCAATTATGAATCCAATATAAAGTGTTATATATACTGTAGTCGGGTATATTTGAGCTCAAACACATGCAACAGTAATTATTGCAGTTTGGTGGGTGGTTTTGTGTCGGGGTAATAATACAGATAAAAGAGATGGTGGAGAAATGAACACGCACACATTTTATTATTTTTATGCCCACATAGCAACAAGTGGTAACCGCAAGGGCTTCTGCATCCACACTAGCTATTTGATTTCAAACGTGGGCCAACGTTGAGGAAGGTTGTTACTTTTATATTGTGTACATTTCCAACACAATGGAATGGCATGGGACAACAGCGTTTTTTGCATAAACTGAAAATATGCCTCTTAATTTACCTTACTCGAAATAATTAAAGGAATGGTTTCTAGTCAAAGTGTAATATCAAGTCAGTTAAACGCCTGGAATATTTATCTGGTCAGTTAAGTAGTAGAGGGTTTTTTAATGAAAGTAACGTCAGGAGAACTAAAAGGGCAACAACGAGACAACCCCAAAGTCAAGAATGGTGTTGCAGGCAGGAACAGGGTACGTACTACCAGACACTGGTGGCGTCTCTGATCAAACCATTAGAATCAGGCTTTATGAAGATGGCCTAAGGGCCTGATGTCCTCGAGTAGGCCCTGTGTTTGGTGTCCTACATGGTGGAGCTCAAATGGCTTTGTCAGAGAAAACTGGAATTGGCAAGTTCAGCACTGGGACCCTGTTCTTTTCTCCGATGAGAGCAGGTTCAGTCTCAGCTCATGAGACAGACGTGAAAGGGTCTGGAGAAGCTGTGGTGAACATTATGCTGCCTGCAACATTGTTCAGCATTATAGGTTTGGTGGTGAGTAAGTTGGTTCGTGGAGTCATATTCATGGAAGCATACATAGACCTGTACAGTAAAAACCATAGCACCCAATTAAGTATCTGGATGAAATCCTTAGACCCATTGTTAGTTCTTTGCTGCTGCAGTGGGTCCTGGGTTCCTACTGGTGCATGTTAATTCCCGGTCTGATGTGGCAAAATGATGCAAGTAGTTCTTGGAGGATGAAGGAATTGGTACTATTGACCGACCTCCATGCTCCCCAAACCTAAATCCAGTAAAACATCTCTAGGACATCATGTATAAGTCCAACCGACAACACCAGTTTGCACTTGAGTTCTGGGAGTTCAGTGATGCCCTGGTCAGGATCTGGGAAGGGAATCCACATGAAACCATCCGTCATCTCATAAGGAGCATGCACTGATGTTGTTAGGCATGCATACAAGTACGTGAGGAACATACAAACCACTGAGTACCATTTTCAGTTGCTGCAATGACATTTCAACAAATTACCAGACCTACCGCAGTTTTTCAATTTTACTTTCTCTGTGACTTTGGATTAAAACCTCTGTGGGTTGATAATTTTTTTTTCATCAAATGATGTGGCATCCTTTTGTTCCTAACACATTACCAATCCATACCGGTATGGATATCCAGCGGGATTTATTTTTCCTTCAACTGAGATCTGATGTTTTTTGAGCAATGTATTTTTGGGTTTACAATCCAGCAAAACAGGTGGCGAAAATGTCCTGGTTTATCAACTGCCTGTTCAAAATGAAAGAATAAGTAAAGACGTCTCAGTGACTTCTTAATGGGAATTCCATGTAAGGTTTGTGCCCATGTTTTCCTGTAGTGATTGTCCTTGTTTTCCATAAAACAAGCATCTTTGTTGCTTCTTCTTCCTTTTCCTGTTCATAGTTTAACTAGGGATTAATAACTGTCAGGTTTTTAGTACCAATGGGTACCTTATTGTCATATTTGTGACATTTGTTGTTTGCGTTCACAATATGAGGAGGGAAAAAAATTTGGGATGACAAGAAGAAAGTTAAACTCAACATTTTATATATTTTACATATTATTTGTTTAAACAAATATGTCTTTAACATCAAAAGCTCTTTTTCTAGAGAAACCTTGCCAGAGATATTAAAAAGAAGTAGTATTTAAAATAAAATTGACTCCATTTTCAAGATAACGCCTATAACTGAAGTTGAATATCGACAAGGGAGAAATGTTGACATAAGATAGTAGTGTATTTCATATAGATATTGTTCGTATTTATGTCATATTACTTTAGTTTCAGCCTACTCCCTTACCTGTGCACCCTGTTGGAGGCACACATTTCAGCACAGGTTCACAGGAAGGTTTTTTGCCCATATATATTTTATTTTGGCAAACAAACAACAACATGCTGCTTTTTAGCCTCACTTTGTGCGTGCATTTTTGTCATTGGTGAATTTCTTTTCTATCCAGAATTTCCCACGAGTTTCTCGTATGCATAAAGGCCTATATCATATTCATAATTGTATTTTAAAAAATAATTAGGGTTTAAGTGGAGATATGGATGGCCAAGAGGGAGTTCAGAGAAGAAAGTAAATACTTTTCATATGATCCTCTACCATGAAAGAAAGTGGTGGAAGCATCATGTAGTAGATATACTGTCTTTTTTTTTTTTTTTTTTTTTTCTCAGCAAGGTGTTTTATTGGGATTTCAAAGCTACAGATACAACCCCTGTACACTTAAAACAGAGCACAAATGGCCATGGCAAGATAAATAATCAGTGTTTTACCTTAATTTGTGACAAAAAGTATGATTCATAGATACATGCGAGATCATACTTCATTCCTGTATACTGTCCTTAAGCAGACCTGAGAGGCTGGTCACAGATGATACAAAGAAGTCATGATTGGAGATATTTTTTTCACCCACCTGCAGAAGAACCACTCAGGACAAGGAAACAGTTTTAAATGGTTTATTGAAAAATCGGTGATCGTTGTGTGTTGGGAGGACGGTGCCAGTTAGTTCCTGAAATGTTTAATTGAAGCTGAATTTTGGAGAAGAGGGTGATCTTAAGCTTACTGTGTCAGAAAGGAGTGGCTCAGAGCGAGAGGTAGTAGTCTGGTTTGGAGGTCAGGTTCTGCAAGCTATCCAGAGGGATTCGTGTTGCTTAGTGGCTGGTGAGTGGAAGAGAAGGCAGGCAGAGGACTTAGACATGAAGGAGCTATAGGAGACCACAGTGGAGCAAGTGCTCGAGGGACAACCAATATATTTGATCCTGAAAACGTAGAGAACCTAAAAGGATTAGAATGCTCGAAAGGATCTAGAAGATGTTAGTTTTTGGCTTGAAGTCTAAGCAGTACGGCTGATGATCAGGCGCCGAGTGGTCGTTAGGCAAATCCCTGCTCTTGTCATGATCAGAAGCAGAGGACCCAGAATTCAGCCAGACGAGTAGGTGACATGTAAAGACAGTTTAATGATAAAACAGGCAATGGGTCAGAACTGGAATGTCAAGCAGGGTGGCGAAAAAGGATAATTAGAGTTCGGAGTCCAGAAACTAGTCAAAATCAAGCCAGGCGATCAGAAGTGCAGAGGTGTCCAGAGCAGAATCCGGGAGCATAGTCAGAGCGCAGAAACAGGTCCATTAACCGGATCGGACAGGGGCAAGGCAAGCTCAGAAAAACAGGAGACAGACAACGGATCGGATCATGGGCAGGCAGGCAGATAGAAAAACGCTAGATATGACTCACCGGAGGTTTGTAATGATCTGGCACTGTCGAGTTGACTGAGACGGGTATAAGTAGAGGAATAAAAAGGTGACTGGAGCTGAATACTAATTACTGGTAACAGGTGAACTGATCAAAGGAAGGGTGGTTGCTAGAGGTGGGCTGAACAGACTGGTTAATGACTGGTGACCGAGAAGTGAACTGAACTGACTGGTTGCTGGTTGGTGACAGGGGAGATTAAATGAAGAAAAGTCTAAAACTAAACAAAACCCAAACTATGACAGCTTTTCGGTGCGAAGAGCAGGGATTTGTGAGAGTTTTGGTCCTGCCCTCATTCCCCGCTGTCCCACAAGTTCTGGGGGTATGGCCCTATCCATTGGTTGCCCAACATGTCAATCATTCTGAAACGCTCACGTAATGCCAGTGTTTGTGCATGTTTCTTGTTAGTTGCTGGTGTTTATGTATAAACCCGGTTAGCTTAGCGGTTAGCTTTGGTGTTAGCCGTGCATTGTAGCTCCACTGCTCTCACCGTTGCTCTCACTAACTTCTGGAAAAAAATCCCTAACCCTAGCTTTAAAGCACCCTGAAACTCTAAACCTTCACAGAAGATGTACAGAGCTACATGGCGATCCTGGAAAACAAAAACTGCTAGAGGCTGCAAAGGCCTGAGACTGGAATGGAGGTACAACCCCAAACAGGACAATGACACAAACATACAAACCAAGCTATTATGTTTAATAGTAAATGTTTAGATCAAAACACATTCTTATGCTGGTAAGGTCTCAATTAGTATACACAGTGACATTTTAGATTTTAACTTGTAAAAGGATTTAAAAATCGGATTCTTTCCGCCTCACAATCAAGTGGCACATTGTGTTGGTAAAAATCCCAACAAAATATATTGTGACTAAATGCGAAACAGTTTAACAGGTATTAAAATGTTTGTAAGGCCCTGTATAAGTGCTGTGTATCAGAGGCATTCTGTAATGAAGTGACTCTAGGCTTTATTCATTAATGATGCAGTCTGACGAGAAAGAGGAAACACCTGTTTAAAGGAGCTGAGGGAAACCTCTTCTAATCTCTACAAGTCCAACCTTCCAGCACAGCTTCTCTGTTTTTCCACCAGACATGTCTTCCACCAGCACCTCAAATAGATGAGATTTAAAAAAGCCCTGTTGGAGGAGGAATATGAGCTACTGTAGGTGATGCACTTCAGTGTGTCGTGTTCCTTTACAGAAGCTATTGAGGGGAGAGAGAGAGAGCGTGAGAGAGAGAGAGCGCGAGAGAGAGAGAGAGAGAGGGAAAGATAACGGCAATAAAAGCACTATCCGACACCCTCCTCCCAGGGATCACATCCTTAAAGCGGCTTCTCTTACTAATCCCATCCTAATGTGTCCAATATTATGACACCACCATTAGCTGCAGCGCTCTGAGGGCTCATACATTAGGTAGAAATCAGCTTCCCACATGTGCACTAAAATACCTGTTCTTTGAGCAGGTTTTAAGCACTTTTTATACAAATTATTAACATAAATAACTGTTCTAAATTAAACCACACAGCGGCGATTGTACATTTTCAGTTGAAAGGTTTTGTTAATTCTGGAAGAAGCCATTTGATTGAAACAAAATTGTACTATTTTCACCAGTAGCAACTTTTTTTGCACAAAAATATGAAGCTTTAGATGGACTTAGTGCTAACGCTCAAGGCTGCAGAGTGTAGTCACTGATCAAAGAAACTAAATTTTAATCGTAAATGAAGGGGGGGAAAAAATAAACGACTCCACTTAAAGCACCCCTACTCATTCAAGTAACACAAATTAAAAATTATTCTTGAATATGAAAAGAGGTTCCTTTCTAAAATCTACGCCATAATATTTATAGCTGCATAATACACATAATCTGAACTGTCATCGCAATGTTAGTGTGTGCAGTATTTATATATTGGAGGCAATATTCGGTAGGATATTATTCTTTATGTGTCATGCATTCAATCTGCATTCAATCTGTGAATACATGTTTGGCCATTTGGATGGCTAAACATCTTAACAGCACTGAGATACTGTAACCAGCG
Source organism: Fundulus diaphanus (assembly GCA_037039145.1). NCBI lineage: Eukaryota > Metazoa > Chordata > Actinopteri > Cyprinodontiformes > Fundulidae > Fundulus > Fundulus diaphanus. Next base: position 31,610,748 of record CM073129.1, on the reverse strand, counting down.
TTATGGAGAATGGTATAGACACTGTTTAATGGTTAAGAAGAACAGAGGCCGAAAATAATGAGTTAATCATAATCAAGATCGTTACGAAACTTTTTAGCAATGGAAACCCACTTACATTCAATTCAATTCAATTCAATTTTATTTATATAGCGCCAAATCATGAAACATGTCATCTCAAGGCACTTTACAAAATCAAGTTCAATCATATTATACAGATTGGGTCAGATTATACAGATTGGTCAAAATGTCCTATATAAGGAAACCAGTTGATTGCATCAAAGTCCCGACAAGCAGCATTCACTCCTGGGGGACCGTAGAGCCACAGGGAGAGTCGTCTGCATTGTACATGGCTTTGCAGCAATCCCTCATACTGAGCAAGCATGAAGCGACAGTGGGAAGAAAAACCACCCATTAACGGGAAAAAAAAAACCTCCGGCAGAACCGGGCTCAGTATGAACGGTCATCTGCCTCGACCGACTGGGGTTACAGAAGACAGAGCAGAGACACAACAAGAGAGACAAAAAAGCACAGAAGCACACATTGATCTAGTAATCTGTTCTACATTAGATGGTAATAGTCGGTGATCTGTCCTCCCTGGATGATTTCACAGTCAACAGAACGTCAGACCAGGTGTGCCTACTATGAAGAAAAAAAGAGAGAGAACAAAAAGTTAAAAGCTGAAATGACAACAGTCATTTCAATGTAATGCAATGCAAATCTGGAGAACAGTAGACTGGAGAACAGTAAAAATCAGTAGAGTGAGAAAAGTAGGCCCTGATGTCCTCCAGTAGCCTAAGCCTATAGCAGCAAAACTATAAAGGTAGCTCAGAGTAACATGAGCCACTCTAGTTATAAGCTTTGTCAAAAAGGAAAGTTTTAAGATTAGTCTTAAAAGTAGACAGGGTGTCTGCTTCACGGACCAAAACTGGGAGTTGGTTCCACAGGAGAGGAGCCTGATAGCTAAAGGATCTGCCTCCCATTCTACTTTTAGAGACTCTAGGAACCACCAGCAGACCTGCAGTCTGAGAGCGAAGTGCTCTGTTAGGAACATACGGAGTAATCAGAGCTCTGATATATGATGGAGCTTGATTATTAAGGGCTTTATACGTTAGAAGAAGAATTTTAAATTCTATTCTTGATTTAACAGGAAGCCAATGAAGGGAAGCTAAAATTGGAGAAATATGATCCCTCTTGTTGATTTTCATCAGAACTCTTGCTGCAGCATTTTGGACAAGCTGAAGACTTTGAATTGCATTTTGTGGACTTCCTGATAGTAAAGAATTACAATAGTCCAGCCTTGAAGTAACAAATGCATGGACTAGTTTTTCAGCATCACTCCTGGACAGAATGTTTCTAATTTTGGCGATATTCCGGAGGTGAAAAAAGGAAACTCTGGAAACCTGTTTAATATGGGATTTAAATGACATGTCTTGGTCAAAAATAACACCAAGGTTTTTTACTTTATTACCAGAGGCCAAGTTAATGTCATCCAGATTAAGTGATTGGTTAAGAAGTTTATTTTTTGAGGACTCTGGCCCAAAGATTACAACTTCGGTCTTGTCAGAATTTAGATGCAGGAAATTTAAAGTCATCCAGCTTTTGATGTCATCAAGACATGACTGCAGTCGAAGTAATTGATTGGATTCATCAGGATTTATGGATAGATATAGCTGAGTGTCATCAGCATAACAGTGGAAATTAATCCCATGCTGTCTGATAATTTTGCCGATCGGAAGCATATATATAGTAAAGAGAATTGGTCCAAGGACTGAACCCTGTGGTACTCCACAGGTGACCCTAGAGTTTGAGGAAGATTTATTATTAACATGAACAAACTGGAATCTGTCCGACAGATAAGATTTAAACCAGCCTAATGCTTTCCCCTTAATCCCTACAGTATGTTCAAGTCTTTGTAGGAGAATATTGTGATCAACTGTATCAAATGCAGCACTAAGATCTAACAGGACAAGTACAGACACAAGTCCATTATCTGAGGCCATGAGAATATCATTAGTGACCTTCACCAGAGCCGTTTCAGTGCTATGATGAGCTCTGAAGCCTGACTGAAACTCCTCAAGTAGGTCATTGCTTTGTAAATGTTCACAAAGTTGATTAGCAACTACTTTCTCAAGAATTTTAGATAAGAAAAGAAGATTAGATATAGGTCTGTAGTTTACTAGCTCATCTTGATCAAGAGAAGGTTTCTTAAGTAAAGGTTTAATAACAGCTACTTTAAAAACCTGTGGTACATATCCATTTACTAAGGATAGATTAATCATGTCTAAAATAGGACCACTGATCAAAGGGAATACCTCCTTAAACAACTTGGTTGGGATTGGGTCTAACATACAGGTAGAAGGTTTAGATGAAGCTAAGATTTTAGATAGCTCAGAAAGCTCTACTGCTTCTAAACAGTTCAGACACAGCGCAGGTTCTAAAGATTCCTCCAATGCTGCCTTACTTACTGGGGACGAGGTAATCATGTTTGGGAGGATGCCAATTATTTTATTTTTAATGGCATCAATTTTATTTATGAAGAATCCCATAAAATCATTACTACTAAGAGCTAAGGGAATGGTTGAATCAACAGAGCTGCAGCTCTGAGTAAGTTTGGCAACTGTACTAAAGAGAAATCTAGGATTATTTTTATTCTCTTCAATTAATGATGAAAAATATGCTGCTCTAACTCTGCGAAGGGTCTTGTTATACAACAATAGACTGTCCCTCCAGATTAAGTAGGATTCCTCTTGGTGTGTAGAGCGCCATTTTCTCTCCAATTTCCTAACATTGTGCTTCAAGGAACGCAGCTCTGAATTAAACCAGGGAGCCACATGTCTGCCTGATATCAATATATAGTTGCATATTATTTGTAAGAATTTCTGTTTTATTCAAGTCAAATGGGCCTAAACCGCCTGTCTCTCTGTGTGTAACACAATATTCTTTCAGGCTGAGCCAGTAACTCGGCCTGCTTGTGTGTGTGTGTGTGTGTGTGTGTAGGGGGGGAGGCGGGGAGGTGGACAGAGAGAGGCCCTGAATGCACAACAAGAATTCTAATTTTAAAGGCCTGAATTACCAAAAGGCTGCTTTCAATCTGATTGAATCCAGCTTTATTAGCATTCCCCCTGCCTTTATACGGTGAGGCTGTGCCAGCCTTGTGTCCTCTCGTGGGCTGCAGCTGTGGCAGTGAAGGGCACAAAGAGGAGCCTCAGTTGTGACAGTGGTAGTCTTAAACTCTTGTTTTAAAAAGAGTCAGAATGTCTATTAATTTGGTCTGCATGTTATCTGCATTTTCTGGAGATGATGTGGCTTTTACTTTGTTGAAAGAGATTTTTCATATGCCTTTGACTGTATTTTATTTAAAGAAACAAACTAATAAAGGTGGATTCACAGATTTCAGTCTATAATGTATAAGGAAATATGTAGTGGAGGAGTATTTATTTAATTATAAATACCACTGTGTAAATCTGTAGGTAGTCTTTTACGGCTGAAGTGTAACAGTTTCCCCCAAATCTTCTAATTTTGCAGTATCCCGAAAAAGTGTTAATCTGTAGTAGCAGTTTTATGCCATGTCCATATTAGATGTTTTGTAAAAGAAGCCTCTCCTTACACAAAACCAGAACTTTTTAATCAACATCTTTCAAGGTGGCAATTTTTATAAATCTGAGCTTTTAGTATTTCCATGTACACTTGACAAAATTGTTATTTTGAATAGGTGAAATATTTGTAGTTAGGACCAAATGTATTCACATCACTGGCAGATTTGAAATTATTTCCATTCAGCAAAACAGGAAGTTTTTCCTGACAAACAACATCGCTCCAAAAATAATGAAACAATGTAAAAGGAGTATCGATTTAACAACTAAGTCATACCTTTTTGTTTACATTTTATTTGGAATATGATGTCAAAAATAAATGTTATTCTTTTCAAGTGAAAAAGTCGTTGAGGTTGGTAGATCTCCTTGCCATCATCCAACTCTTTATCCTCTTTAGCAGATTCTCAATCAGATTAAAATTGGGACTGTGGCTTTTCCACACCAAAACGTACACATTGCTTCTGAAGCAGATATGTTTTCTGAGAAAACATGCTGGTAAAGTTAAAATATTTCTTTAAACCCACATTTTCCAGAGGTATCATTAAGTGTGGTCTGAACTGTGTGTTTAAGAATCACACAGATTGGGTGCTATATCAAAAATGTCAAACATGTCGACCAAAAAGAAGATCCACTAATCAATTGAAACCGTCACGTCAAAACCTTGTTGATGAACTTTTCCGACTGTCCTGCCATTTTTCCAACTAATAGATCTACATTCTATCTTTCAAAAAGTCATTTTATGAAACTGTAATGTAGCGGCCTGCTTTTTTTACTGCTTTCTGGGCTCGATCACTTTTTCTATGAGATTTAATTTGACCCTGTCACTAATAAACTGTTATGTGCTGAAATGGTTACTGGTTGACAGAAAACTATGACCTATATTAGAGTGAACTGAACTACAATACATCAAGATACAGATCTGAGCAAGTATTTCTGGTTCATGTCATTTCGTTTGAGGTGCAGAGCTGGTCCATCATCATGCTTCCAAATAAAATATCAAACATTTCTCTACTCTTCAACTCGCTACTTATTCAGGGAACTGACCTGGATATGATGTTTCTTTTTGGAGTATCTTTCTTATAGCCAAATTAGGTCAAAAGGAACAACCATAGATGTGTAAATTTTCATATCAGTGGAAAGGCAAATTTGACTTTTCCATTAACTCTCCTCGTTGAATGAGGATTCCAGCATTCACCAACAGCTTACCACTTCAACATCCTTCTATATGCCCTTTTAAGTGGCAACTTTTATATAGACATATTTAATAATTATTTTGTACAGCCTATGCTGCATTATGTTTGAAGTTGCTTTAGCTAATATTACGGAAAGTATTTTGTTGAAGGAAGATCACAATTCTTGCTTTGTATTCAGATGTCCTGTTTAATGACTGAGTTATTGCCTTCTAGGGACGTATTTAAGCATTTTGCTTGAAATTCTGTTGGGCATGTGTGGTGGATATTAATAATTATAAATTAAGTGAGCACAAAACTCATGAAAAGAAAATATAAGAGAAAAGAAAAGATGCATCTTTGTCTTTGTAAGTTATTTAATTCAATGGCGGGAAGCGTTTGACTGCATCTGTCCCCCCAGTCAGGAAACATAGCCAGAGGAAAAGGGAACACTAAACTTTTATACATTCTGGGTTAACATAGAAAGTGGGAGTATTCGTCAGAGGAGTACAGCCACTGGTACAATCCAGTTCCTATCTAACTCAACTCCTCTCTGTTTTCTTGGATGTGGAAACACAATAGTAAATCTGTAAGCATGTGAGCTTCTTTCACACGGGAAGGTTATGCAGGTGCATCCAGACAAGATATCAGAGTTACATACATCAATAACATTTTCACAACACATGTTTCTTTAAATAATGAAAAATATATTAGGGTAGTTAGGCAGTAATTTAATCTGAGCTTTAAATTTACGATATGGATTCAGACATTAAATCCCCTTATGATGAAACAATAAGCATGTCCCTGGAGTGAACAGTTTGTAAATAGGCTTAATTAGGATATTATTACTTGTAATATCAGCCATACTGGTTAGACTTCAAGCCATATTTCTCTAATTTTATATGATTTATGTGAAGTTTTAATTTTTTTGACTTTCATCTGAAAAGTAAGGAGTAACCTACCTCGTCAGTTAAGTGTAGTAGATAAAGTCCTATATTTACAATAATGCTATAATGTTATTTGCACATTTTTAAATTACCCTGCTGCACATTTCTTTTAATCTGAATCCTATTTTTCTTATGTTGTACTACGGTAAATTTACCTTTACTGTATAGTCTCTTATTGTTATTTTTTATATAGGTTTACATGCTGCTGGCTCACCTGAAATTCCCCACTGAGTGACAGTAGGGGATATTTCTGTTCTATTCTATAGCAGGTGTATGCCTCAAATCTTGTCTGTCAAGTCTGTCTGCCTTTCTGATGACAATAACTCTTATCAACTAATCTTTGCTAGTTAAGGGAAATATACATTTTCTTAGTAAAATCTTGTCACCAACTTGTTATCTAGTAGTTATATAGTCTATGTGAAGAATCTTATCTTGTGAGAAAATGAAATAATCTTAATTAATGCCGTATATCTGCAGTACTGATTTAATAAGAGCTGGGAAATTCTTTAATATTGTGATACTTATGGTGGACATTTTCTGTACAACCTCCTGACTGTAGTAATGAGGGCCTCACAGGTTGCGGGACTGCTTTTTAATAACCGGTGCAGTCTGACGACTGGAGCTGTCCGTGATCCTGACCAGTTCAGCACCGTGCAGTGAGAGATCTGTCCATGGTGCTGCACTGCAAACACACAACCAGGAACAAGTAACAGGAAACACACATAAAGACACTTTAATCCACTTGTCATGCATGACATCAGTTTACCAGATCGTAGTTTGTGTCATGGATCTGAACGTGTCAAGCCACATGCCGAAGAGAGTGACCTGATGTCCAAGGCTCAGGTTTGAGCGTTCAGTTGTTAAAATGACGTTTTTGTTTCAGGTTTATACTTAACCATAATGGAAACATTGTGCTTTCAAGTATCTCCCTGACATGGCATGGTCTTTCTTCACCCCTAACGTGTTTAGAAAAGAGGTGCAAATACTCAGTGACACGGTGTCGTGGAAATCCATCAGACAGAGAGTTGTTTGTTTACGCCGAGGAAGAAGAGACGGGAGGGCAACAGGGCAGTGAAAAAGAAGGACATCAGCGGACGTAAGCCAAAAAGGATTTTAAAAAGTGAGAACATGAAGCGATTATTCACTCTACAAAGATTGCACGCACAGACAATAAGATGTGAATGTTATTTTTCATTGAAGTAACTCCCTGTCTTCGGAGACTTTTCAAATTCACTTTTATTACTTTGGTTCGGCTTTCAGATTAAACATTAAACAAACTTTTTTTGGGAATGTGGTAATGCTTCCGATTGCATATATTATATTTACTACAGTATATAATTTATGTGCATGTGTTTGCAAACTGATGCTCTGCCCTATTAATGGATACTTTCCCTGACTGGATGAAGCTGCGCCGATGCATCTTGGTATCTCTCAAATTAGCCCTAAATGCTTTTTTGACTTTGGAAGTTTTGCGAGGGAATGAAATGGGAGTTGGGGATGGGGTTGTTACGAGGTTGCTGTGCAACATGCATGCGTGTGGGTGTGTGCGAGCAGGGTAAGCTTAGGGGTAAGCTTTTAGAGGTCTGAGCAGAAGGGTGTGAGTGAGAAGGAGAAGACAGATTTGAGCAGTTATCTTTCCCTGCAGACCTCCTGTCCAGCCTGCCCACATGCCCACAAATGCACACACACAGCAGTGTATAAACCAAGGCACACACATTTACCATGGGTTTCCTCATATGTAATCATTTTTTTAGCATGCCTTTCATTCGCACATCCCCAGTCCTGTCTAAATGGAATTATTACATCCAGCTGTAACAAAATGCCTACGCAGATTGAGTCCGCAGGCTCGCCGGCTGTGTTTGTTGTGCAGCAACAGCAGAATCTCTCCACCGTACCTCCTATGGCTCATCAGAAACAAGCCCTGAGCTGCGAGCACACAGAACATTGCCTGGGATTGTGGGGCTGATGCTATTTTTGCAGCCAGTGAGATGAGGGATGTGCTGGGAGAAATCTTAGTATACCCCCCCCCCCACCCCCTACACCCACCAGACACTTTAATTAGAGTGCTTGCACTTCTTGCTCTCTCACCTGTCTCTTTGTTACAGAAAACAATACATTTTGGAGAAGAATGTAAATGGATAAATGGATAGATAAATTGACTGAGAATGAAATTTGCGTGAGCTTTGTTTTTTTGTTCTCTCAAAGACAATTGAGCAAAAAACAAACAGACAATAAAACAAAAAACAAATAAATGAATCAAATAAAGAGTTTCCATGTTGTTTGTGAGTGTGTATGCATGCAAGCACATGCACTCAACACAGAGTTGATGCCAACAGAATAAATCAATGCAGAGAATATTGTGGCAATTTACTACAGCAGTCTGTAAGTGAACCTGGTGGAACAAACTAACTAATGCATGAATAAATAAGCACAGTGAAATGGAGAAGTGTGTGTGTGTGCGGGGACCGTTCTGCAGATCGTGGACAGTCCTCCACCGTGCCAGCCAATTAACGAAGTGTGTAAACTGAGCTCATTAAAGAAACACGGCATTGGTCACACACACTTTCATAAACACAGTCACACACAAGCATAGTGTCAGCATCAAACCAGATGCTCTCCGGTTGCAGGCGCACATATAGGAGGGGAAAAGTTTTCCTGGTTCCAACAAACCACATCCTAGATGATACAAAATGTCTTCCATTGTGTGCGTGCCCTTTCCTGTGTCCGTGTGTATGAGTCTCTGTGAGTCTGTTTGGACAAGCTATAAAAGATTGATTTAGAGTTGTTGCTTTGAAGCAGCTGCCAAGTGCTGCCTCACTAACCCTCCGTGTTGAGAGAACAAAAGCTTTTCGTGGTCCCCACCTACTAAGCATTCCACTGTCTCCCTCTGTCTGTCTTCCTCTCCCCACGGCTCTGTTCTTTTTGCCTGTTGTTCTTGTCTTACACTCATCTATTTTAATCCGCCTTCTCCGATCGTCTGACTCTGCCCTTCTGTTTTCTAATGTTGGATGAGTGGAGCACCAGCGCAGGATTTTCATTTGCTTCACAGTGTGATAATGTTGAGTCAGGACGACGTTGCTATGCTGGCAATGGGACCGAGTGCTGTGCGGGTGTCTGGGAACTTTCACCACTCAGTGAGAGTGTGAAAGATAAACATCTACCAGAGTGAGAAAAAAATGTTTCAGTTACTCAGCCTAATACCACTGTGGGCTATTATTAGTCACTGAGAAAAGTGGCTGGATCAGAGTGCAAGGTGTGTCCTATTAGTCTTCAAAGGTGTGTTTTTCTCCCTCTGGTTTCTAATCCACTCACGTCTCACTTTAAGTCAGCTCAATTTACTCTAATTGAAATTTAACGGGATTAAGAGCCATAAAAGTTAATGGAGGAGCTTTACAAAGCATCAGAATGGGTTTCCAATTATACTGGAAAATGTTAAATAAAACCTAGTTTTAGAAATCCCCTATTATTAATAGTTGTAGTCCTTTTTTATATTTGCTGTTCTTTTTTCTCTTTTTTTACTAAAAATGTTTAATCTTGGTAGTTTCTTACTTGGAAAGATGAGCTAAAATGATCCATGTGTTCCATCCATTTGTTTTAAACATTACACAAATTAAGAGACACGGTGCTCATTGGCACACCTAGTAAAGATGACCCCCAAATTCCACATCCTCTGTAACTGCACCGTTCTGTTCATGTATGTGCACGTTCATCCGACAGAGCAGCTATGTTGTAATTTTAATTAATGAGAACGGTTCCACATTCTCCGAACGTCAACGTCAGCTGTCATGCTCCCCGTCGTTCACCGTCAAAATACGGAACAAGTCAAATCTTCTGCTCCGATCCGGTCCGTCGGACTCCAACCAGGTCAAGCTCCACAATTGCAATTGTATCAAACAGGAAAAAGAAAGCTACCAACATCCTGTTTGTCAAAGTAAAATAGGGTAGCAAGAGATTGTAACTACAAATTAAAACATCTTTTTAAAATATTCCCAATAAAGTTGACCTTTTTAATTAATATTGGATGCAAACGACTGGTTTTCCACTGAACAAGGAAGCAGATTTGTTATTTAAAATGTACAGGCTTTGTACATAAATACAAACACATATAGGTTTTTGGTGGCCAATGTACTCAACCATACTTGATAGAAGTAAAAATACGGCAAGTTGACGTATAATCAGCAACAGAGAAATTTACGCTGTTAAAAGAACGAATGGATCGTTCATATCCCCTTTTTTATCGCATGAACTCGTACCTCTCGCACATGCTCTACTCGAGCTCCAGGGAATTCAGAGCGGAGCAAGACGGAGTAACCGTGAATGCAGTAGACGTGGCTTTTCACAAACTCAAAGAAGCGGTCCGGAGCAGAGAGCGGACATGTACAGAAGTGGAGGATGTGGAATCTGGGGGTTACTATTGATTAAATTTTTATTACAACTGGATAATCTCAATGATTTGAGTAGATTTATTCAGTTGAAAATGGAGGTTTGACTAAACTAAAATAACACTGAATACATTTTTTAATTGCAGTGGCATAAGTGTTTTTTCAATTGAAAAAATGTTCCTTCATCAAAAAAGTATATCCATACTATTTCTGACCTGTGCCAGCCCTAACAATTTTTATAGAATAAATAGAAATGGGACTCTAACATTTGCTCTCATTTATATTTTTTATTTGATCTATGAGTTCCTGTGGTATATGTAAAATATCAGACGCAGCCTCCAGCCTTGTACCCAGAAGAGTGGAAACGGAGGCAAAAAGAAAAATCTGTCATGAGTGACACCTTGTGGCAACCATTAGAGGCCTACATGCCACCTGGTTTATTGGGGACATCCTAGGAAGAAGCCTTATCTGCCTAACCTGCACATATGTAAACATGTGGAGTTTGCTAAATACCAAGACTCTGATGTTAGTCAAAGAAGACTATTATTGCGCTTTTTGGGAACAGACACTCCAGGTGGTTCTAGCTTGAAACAAAGTATGCACGTGTGGAAAAATTACCTCATGCTCAATGACGTGGTGGAGGATCTGTGGGGCTTTTCCTCTTCCAAGGACAAGTCTAAATCTTGTTAAAGTTTATGGCCTTATGAGCCCCTTAAAATACCAGAACAATTGAATTAAAACTCTGGATGTCTCCGCCAGAAAACCGAGAAAGGGTCATCATTAAGTCCTTCAACTGGAAAAAAGGCTCCAAACGAATCGTCAAGAAATAATTAACTGAGTATCTCAGTCCCCAGGCCTGAGTCCTATAGAGGAGCTGTGGGGTGCCTAAAGAGAAGGCAATGTAACAGGGAACCCAGGTTCTGGAGGTTTTACAGAGGTTTGGCAAAGAGGAAGGATCAGTGATCCCTCTCTGCATGCCTGAACCAAGCAAAATAATATAGGAGAAGACTAAGAGCTCTTCTACTGTCAAAAGAGTTGTGTACAAACTATTAACAGTGCGTAGCCTCATTTTGTCAGTTTTCTTTAAAAGGAAAAATCCCTGAATGGGAATTTATCCCCTTTGAATAAATGGAGTGAAAATAGATGGCAGTGCTTTTCTATTTTTTTTCAGTGTACAATCACTCTACTTTAGAAGAAGACGGATTTAAAGGATTTTTAAACATTTCTGTACAACGTTTGTTTTATGGATTTATTGTGTCATTTAGAGAGTATGAAGGCACATCTAACAGGTATTCATGTGGAAACAAGGAAGAGCTTGCTTGATTAACACCCTTTATAGTGTCCTCTTTTTTAACACAGGAAACCCGTGACAAATTCAACTTTATCTGTTTATATTTAAAAAAAATCTTCATGTGTTTAAAAGTCGCTAAAAGTATAACAGGAGGGATGGTATTTACTTTTTACTGCCGCCTTTTTGGATTTGTTTTACATCTTCATAAGAAAAGACTGGAAAGTCGATCCTCACGCAATAGGTGGGGAGATTTGACTTGAAGCCTTATATAATACCGCTGCAAGGAAATCTAGCATTTGTACTTCTTTTGAGAGCCTGGCTGTGAGCGTGTAATCAAAGACCCCAGAGCAAATCCCCCCCTGAGGGAAACATTCATGTATTCACACACACTTACACAGCAGTACAGCCTGCGGGTCACCTACGGTTCCATCTGTACGCTGAACAAAGCACAGTTGATACAGTAGACAAAGGGCTCAAACGACTTTAAGAGCAGATATTTCAAAAATAGAATTGTGCCCTTTGTGCTTCATTCATCCATTCATCATTCATCACCGGTTTGGATCTTCTGCTTGAATCCTCTGCAACGTGACAATAGAAGCTGGCAGATTGTCGGGCTGTGGGCCTTGGTGCGACGCCAGCAGAGACAGGTGGTGGGAATCTGTTGGAGATTAAACCGCTTGGTCACCAGCTACCCGACTCACTGTGGCCCTGACAGACATGACACCCCTGGCTCGCGGACCTGTGTGGCATGTGTCAGGGGTAAGTCGAAGCTTGTCCTCATCTCCCTTTTCCAGGTCAAAGACAACTTTGGAGATATGACCAGCCAGAGAACACAAGGCTGTACAAAACAAATTTGTTTAAGAAGTTAAATCAGAGTCTAAATAAACTGGTAAATTAAGGTCATGGGCTGAACTCAATTTTCCAGGAAATATATTTGATTATGAACACTAAATATATGCTTTTTATCTGCTGCTGGTAGATAAGGTTTCCGCAACTGAACAATGTAGTGTGACATGCCATATTGAACTATGTATATATATATCAACGTGTGAGAAAGACAGAGAGACAGAGACAGAGACAGAGAAACAGAGACCAGCTATTCAAACAGAAAAATTACCCCAGATATTTTTCAAAAAAAGGGTGCTGTTTGTCTCCATGAAAGTAGCATATTTAGATTTAAATTTGAAGTTAACCCGTCCTAATGTGCAATTTTGTATTTTCTTGTGACGGCAGGTCACATCTGGCCCAGACTGGCCTACAGGTTGCCCTGTGGTAGAATATAGACAATCGTGGTTGGTTCCGTCTATACTCTTAGAGAAAAAGATCAGTAAGTTGATTCATTGTGAGGGCAGAATGTCAGGAAACTTTTAATTCTACAAAATTGTGTGACCTATAATTAAAGTTATTTTCTTCTATAAATAAAGCACTGCCCCAAAACGACAACTACATGTGCCAACATCCATCCTCACCAATGCCTTTCTTATTTCAGGGTTGAGATATTGTATTTTCTTTGTTTGGCTGTCCAAGTGGCTCACTTCACTGCCTGCAGCTGAATCTAAAATGCTGCTGTGAAAATTCAATTTTAGCCTCTTTGTTTGTTCTGGTACAAATCTGAAAGGAGACTGCAGTGAGGTTTGCTGATAAGAATGGGACTTTTAATAACGCTGAAAAGTTATCGGTGCTCAACAGACTGGCTTCTTTGGTCAGATTTCATCATTTTTATTAAAACTAATACTCAGTAAAGCAACTTGGAAACCATAAAGGATCACAAATACTGGAATAATACTGAAACATTAAACTGCATAAAAGATAAGATCTGCTTATTTTAGCTCCATAATAATGTCGTGAGCTTAAAAGAACAGAGCACCACCCTCCCACCCCCCAACACCAAGTAAATATCTTTATCTCTTGAAAGCCACATAATTATTTCTATTGAGGACGGCTGCTTTTCTGGTTCATAAATATCAGAAAAATCTGCAAGACTTTTATTAGAATCTTACTTCCATTTTTATATATTTTGTGGTACAACATGTTGCAGGAAAACTAAAACAGTAAACATTGTAATTTGTTTTGTGGTCATTAAAACTTTTCATAGTCATTGTATACTCATATATCATAGTGTAATTGCCAGTGCATAGAATTTGAAGTAACATATTTATTTATTCATTGTAAATTGCATTGCATTACAATAATCACAATAGGTTTGATCGGCAAAAGGTTTAGAGGTAAGATGTGATTATATAGCAGCTACAATATCAAATGATTTTAATTTAAAATGGGCAGAAATGAACAAAGCTTGTTCTATGTGCTTTTGGAGATACAGGGTAATACTACTTGCTTTGCAAAACATTCCCAATAGTCAACAAATGCAGCAGGATTTAGCAGATTTACCTTGTTACAAGATGCAGGCAAAACAGAACAAAAGGGCAAAGAGCAGACAGAAGATAAAAAACAATTTACCAAACCAACAGGCCTTTCAGTACAAATATAGTCACAGCCTGACTCCTCCTGTTGATGCAATCCAATTTGAAAGTGCTTCACTGGGCAACTGGCAGCAACAAAAAACGCCTTAAACATATTTCTGTTCTCCAAAAATTTATTTATATAAATTTTTTGTGTGTAAATATTGAATAACCTTTTGCTTCATTTATAGTATACAAAAGCATACCTTTCACAACTCAGCCATACTAATATTGATGCACAGTCTTGGAAAAAAAATCTAAGTAAATAAGTAAACGTCATAATATAAAAGCTTGTGAGAAGTTCTGTCCCTGACTGCTGCACCATGTTGCTTTAGTCCATTTGCCTCTATCCAGCTCCTTCATTGTCCTGCGGTAGCATTTCAACATTGTAATGTCACACAGTTTTTCAGGCATTCTGTTGGTGATTTGCTGCCACGGATCCTTGGTGACCCAGTTTGGCCAAGTCCTCGCTGTGGACTCCAGAAAATGTTTTCTTTTGAGGAATACAAGGTTATATCAATGATTTTATGGGTGCCCAGATGATTTAGGCTTGTTTTTATTGCACAACAAGCCTAAATCATCACACCTCCACTACCGTGCTTAACACATGGTATGAAATATTTGTCCCGACATGCAGTGTGTACACTACTGGTAGGGTGATGGTATTCACTATGGCCAAACACGGCTTCACTGATCTTATCTGTCCAACGGACATCTTTTCCAAAAGTCGTAGTGGTTCATTAGGAGCTTACTTTGTAAAACTAACTTGTATTGTATTCTCTTTAGAGAAAATGCTCTCTTTTTGTAGCAGTCCCCGCAATCTGGTGAAATTCAGTGTTTTTGTGACTATGTTGTACATTAATATTTCAATATTTCAGATCTTTAGCGATGTCTGTAGGGTGTGAGATGTAGCTCTTTTTTTTTTTTTGCGCAATTGTTTTTAAGATTGGACAATCCAACATTGGGGTAAACTCGTCCAATCCCATGATTGGCAAATGTGTTAAATGTTTACCACTTATAAATCCATCCCACTGTAGATTGATGGTTCAAATAGTTTGAAAACAGCCTTAGAACATTTCCCAGATCAATGGGCAGCAACAATAGCTTTTTTTTTTTTAAAGTTAATATGGATCATTTTGTTTTTGGCTTTGTGTTAACAGACACCTAGAGCTCCAGAGCAGCCCCTTGCCAAACCTGCCGCTTTTACAGAGATGGTCACAGTTGGTAACGATCAATTAATTCAATCAAATCAAAATTAATTTGATTACAAGAGCATGGCTACTATTTTTACTATTACATCCAAACGAAGCAGCAATGTTTTATTTTGTTTCTTCTGTTACTGTACCCACCATCATAGAAGCTTTTCTTTTTTCCATGACTATTGTAGTATTATTTCCTTCACTGTTGTTATAGTGATGGTCAAAGAACAATATAGGAAGGCAGAGATAGCACTCCCTGAGGCATTACATTTCTAAACAGTATATATATATATATATATATATATATATATATATATATATATATATATATATATATATAAAACGTTTACGAGGAGTAATAACAGAAAACACAATACCAGATAAAAAAGTCAGACGCAAGACACAGCAGTGCTGTTTTCATTGCATAGATTACATTAAGGTGCAATGAAAGAGTTCTTGCATATTGGCTTCAGGGAGCTGCAAACCACTGTCTGTTGGTGCCAACAGCTGCTCACTCACAACCCTCACAAGCTTAGGCAGCAACAATACATCCCTAATGCTGTCTAAACCTAACTTTGTCCCTTGTTGCCATGTTTCCTCTACCAAAAGAGTAATACTGAGCCCTTATTTATTTTGTTCACAATATTTCATCTATCAACAAAAAAAAATGAATGTGAAGGCAATCAAGGATTTTTTTTAAAGCAGTCCATAAATGGGGCCTAAAAAAGCCCTTTAGCTGAGCTCAAGATTTTATCCTGTTAATGAATATAAATTCAGAAATATACATAGAATTCGTTGTGAACACTAACTATGTCTAAGCATTTTATAATTTTAGTAATGCCGTCTCATGGCCATAACGCTCTTTGATAAAATGAAAAGAAAGCGGGAAGTAGTCTACTTTTATCAGAAGCTAATAGGTTTTTATTCAAGGATTCTCCTTTTGTGCCGGTGCATCGTTTTCTCTTCCTCTTCAGCTTGGTTCTGTGTGCTCTATCAAATCCTTGCGTGTCACCAGGGAGCTGTAGACCTTTACCTGCTCTAGTCTGGCTGTGTTAAAGGTCAGATATGAGAGGATCTCAGACTCTGGTATCCGAAGTCAACTCTGCCCAGGTCCTACACCCAGGATTAAGAGCCAAGGAGACGAAGGCTGCCAGGAAATCAGGCTGTCAGAAACAGTCTGCATCTCTGTCAGGGAAACTCATGGTTTGTGTGCGTGAACAGCAGAACGTGGAAAGAAAAACGAGATGTGTGCATGTGTGCTTGTAATATCAATACCCCACTGATCCTCTTTTCCCCGCTGTGGGTCTCTGCACACCTCTGCCTGCCAGATGTGTTTACAGAGAGAGGGGATGTCTCTGTGTGTCTCTTTCTCTCTGTGTATATGTGTGTGCGCATGGATTTCTGTTTATGTAGGTGTGACAATCAGGTGTGAGTCTGATTCTTGTGCTTGCAGTGAGAGATTTATGTGTTGGCTGGGGCGATGCTGTTTATTTTGGCAATATGCTATCAGGAGCTGCCGTTGTGAGATCTGTGATGTGTGCGTGTGTGTGTGTGTGTGTGAGTGAGAGAAAGCGATATGTGTGTGTTCAGTTGCACGTCTGAGTTGCTGTCGTCCTGCGGACAGCGGTTTGTAATCAGAATTAATCAGGTGATGTGAATCAATGGGTTAAGTCTGAGTGTGTTATTCTTGAAAGGCACAGCAGGAATCAGGTTTAATTATGGACCCAACTTTACCAACGCACACACATCACAAAATTGCAGATTTCTAGTGCAGGTGCACACAAGCATTTCTATTTTCCCTGCCCTAGTATTTCACACATCTCAGTGATTTCTTAATTGTTATCTTTAGAGAGCATTGCAAAGCACCCCAAAGCTAACTACAGCTGTTAAGATAGTAAAAAAAAAAAAATCAGCAAGGGGCAAATGCAAAACTGTCTCTGCAGGGAGTTTCTGCTGCACAAACATGCACATATGTATTGAAAAAGCCACTTTAAAATGCTTTTGTTGAAAAGGCTCTTGAAAGGATGCATCTACAGTTTTTTTTTCCAGTGCTTAACAGATTGCATATAAAAGGATTGCACTAATACATGCCTGCGTCTTGATGTGTCTTAAGAGACTACACTAAGCCTATTTCTATACAGACCTTTTGACTTGAACCAGTAAGAAACCCAGTCAATAGCAGTATTGAGCTTTGCATTCAACTCAGAGGTAGTTCTAGTTCTAGTGCTGTTCATGCATGTGCACCTGTGCAACATGTTTCTCTTTAAGCATACACGCTGAGCCTTCTGTACTTGTTTATGATGTTGGTAATTATGTGTAAAAATCCACTGAAAAAATTAGAAAAAAGGTTATTTTGTACAAATCTGCTAAGTGGGCAAAAACAGAGAAGTAGTCTCTTTGATAATATACATGTCATGTTTTGTAACCTGAACCCGAACACACCACACTCAGAGTCAAATTTTAAGTGAGTTTATTGAAGAGGATGAATGGTGGATGATGATGACCAGAGTCCAATCCAGGCTGGAGCAGGAGGCAGTTAATGGCTAGAGCTGGCAAACATGATGGAACCGGAGCATGGAGGTGGCAAGACCAGCAGCACAGCAGAAAGGGGATAGGAAACCAGAACAACAGCAGGATAAACAGCACGACTGGATGAATACTTGCAGGGCTGGAGTGAGAGCAGGACCAGGATAACAGCAGGCAGACGGTAAACTCAGGCTGGACAAGAACAGGACAAGGTAAGCAGCGATGAGCAGAGAAACACAGAGGTAACAGTACGGTCCGACAGGGAAGAGCTAACTGAGGAAGGTTTAAATAGTGATGACAGGTGGAAAGAGTCCTGGCTTGATTAGTGGCTGACAGGTGTAAGTGATTAGTGGAGCATGGAATCTGGAGCTGTATGGGAGGCTGAGAGTGCCCTGAAATGTCCATGGTGCAGCAGGTAAGGCTGCACCATGACATCACCCCCCCCTTAAGGCCGTCTCCAGACGGCCAAAAGAAACACAACAAAAAACGACCCACCCAGGGTGGGTGGTGGGAGGCTAGGAAGGAGGGCCAGAGTCAAAACCAAAACTACCCAACCAGGGCGAACCAAAAATAAAGAGAAAACGTAGGCAAACAAGAAAACCTCTACACTACGCTGGCAGGCAAAAACCTAGGAGACGCCGGGGGAACTAGAGGACGTACTAACACGCCAGAAAAACAGAAAAATCTAAACACCAGGGAAACAGAGAAACTAAGAGGATTCAGGAGAAGTAGCAAAACAGGGAAACTAGGGGAAGTAAAGCGTAGGGACCTAAAGGGCGCCAGAATCCGTCCTAACGCAGGAACCCAGACACATAGACACTAAGGGGATAAAAACAAAAACTTAGAAAAACAAATACAGAACTAAGACCGGAACTACAAAACTTGACAGGGACTACAGTGCTAATACAAGAACTACGGGGCCAAGACGGGAGCTACAGGGCTAGGACTGGAACTACAGGGCTAAAAAACATAGGTGAACTACAGGGACAAGGAATAACAGGGGAACTAGGAGGCAAAAACAAAAACTAGGGAAACTCAAACCAACAAAAGCAAAAGAGCATGAAACAGCTCAGAACCAGGGATCCGAAGCCTAAATGAATGCGAGGACCAAGGAGCGCTGAGATTAAAAAGCGCTGGGCAAAGGAATCCAACCAAGAACTGGAAAACAAAGGCAAAACTAGAAAATCCAAAACAGAAACTAAAAAATAATTAAGTAGAGCAAAACTGGAAAACTAGGGCTGGGGTAACACAAGGAAAGACTAAAGCAAAAACTAGAAAATCAAAACTAGGAAGGGAACAAAACACTAAAGTA
Source organism: Fundulus diaphanus (assembly GCA_037039145.1). NCBI lineage: Eukaryota > Metazoa > Chordata > Actinopteri > Cyprinodontiformes > Fundulidae > Fundulus > Fundulus diaphanus. Next base: position 31,591,867 of record CM073129.1, on the reverse strand, counting down.
AAACTATAAAATTTAAGCAAAACAAGGAGACTAGAACAGGTACACTAATGTAAAACTAGATAACTAAAGATAGAATAGGGACACAAAAGCAAAAACTGGAAGACTAAGGTAAAAAACTAGAATTCTAAAGCAAACCCCGGAAGACTAAAGGCAAACCTAGAACACTAGAACAGAGCTGGAAAAACAAAAACAAAATAGAAACTCAAGTACTCTAAGGAAAACAAAGAACCCCCTAAATCACTCTAAAACTGAGGAATTCTACATAACTCAAAACTAAGGCAGAGCTCGAACAAGAAATAAACAAGCACAGGCCTTAAGGGCGCAGGCAAAACGGCTACTAAGCCACAAAGAGTCCTCGAGGAGGTCGACCAGGCCGAGGCAGGCGGCGGAGCAACATCGCCCGATCGAAACCTCGAGGAGGGTGGCCCCGACGAGACAGAGCAAGACACGGGCGTCGTGGTGGGCGACCCCGACGAGGCAGAGCAAGACGCGGGCGTCGCGGTGGGCGACCCCGACGAGACCGCAAAGTCAGGTGTGGCCAGCGTTGGAAGAAGACCCTGGAAGACACGGGGCTACCGACTAAGGGCGGCGCCACGCCACAGGACATAGGACTACAGGCTTCAGAGGTCACAGGGCTACAGGCTACAGAGGTCACAGGGCTACAGGCTACAGAGGTCACAGGGCTACAGAGGTCACAGGGCTACAGAGGTCACAGGGCTACAGAGGCCACAGGGCTACAGAGGCCACAGGGCTACAGAGGCCACAGGGCTACAGGCTACAGAGGTCACAGGGCTACAGAGGTCACAGGGCTACAGAGTTCACAGGGCTACAGAGGTCACAGGGCTACAGAGTTCACAGGGCTACAGAGTTCACAGGGCTACATAGGCCACAGGGCTACAGAGGCCACAGGGCTACAGAGGCCACAGGGCTACAGAGGTCACAGGGCTACAGAGGCCACAGGGCTACAGAGGTCACAGGGCTACAGAGGCCACAGGGCTACAGAGGCCACAGGGCTACAGAGGCCACAGGGCTACAGAGGCCACAGGGCTACAGAGGCCACAGGGCTACAGAGGCCACAGGGCTACAGGAAACTGGCGGCGCCGGGCTACAAGAAACTGGCGGCGCCGGGCTACAAGAAACGCCTGGCTACAAGCTACAAGAAACGCCTGGCTACAAGCTACAAGAAACGCCTGGCTACAAGCTACAAGAAACGCCTGGCTACAGGCTACAGGAAACGCCTGGCTACAGGCTACAGGAAACGCCTGGCTACAGGAAATGCCTGGCTACAGGAAACGCCTGGCTACAGGCTACAAGAAACAGCGGACCCCCCTTGGTCCCCATGTCACTGGCAGGTAGCGGACCCTCCTGGGTCTCTGCATCACAGGCAGACGGTGGGCCCGCCTGGGTCCCAGCGTCAATGGCAGGCGGTGGACCCTCCTGGGTCCCCGTGTCAATGGCTGGCGGTGGACCCTCCTGGGTCCCCGTGTCAATGGCTGGCGGTGGACCCTTCTGGATCCCCGCGTCGATGACGGGTGGCGGACCCTCCTGGGTCCCCGCATCAACAGCGGGCAGCGGACCCTCCTGGGTCCCTGCGTGTCTGGCAGACGGTGAACCCTCCTGGGTCCCCACGTCTCTGGCAGGCGCCGGACCCTCCTGGGTCCCTGCCTCGATTGTAGGCGGTGGACCCTCTTGGGTTCCCGTTTCACAGGCAGACAGTGAGCCCTCCTGGGTCACTGCGTCGTAGGCCGGACTAGCGTGCTCGAGACCCACGTCGGACGCCGTAGTGGCGTGCTCTGGACCCACGTCGGACGCCGGGCTGGCGTGCTCTGGACCCACGTCGGACGCCGGGCTGGCGTGCTCTGGACCCACGTCGGACGCCGGGCTGGCGTGCTCTGGACCCACGTCGGACGCCGGGCTGGCGTGCTCTGGACCCACGTCGGACGCCGGGCTGGCGTGCTCTGGACCCACGTCGGACGCCGGGCTGGCGTGCTCTGGACCCACGTCGGACGCCGGGCTGGCGTGCTCTGGACCCACGTCGGACGCCGGGCTGGCGTGCACTTCACCCACGCCGGACTGCGGAATGGATACTGAGTCTTTTGCTGTGGTCTGAGCAGGAACTGAGTTTTTGGCCGCAAACTGAACAGGTACAGAGTCTTTGGCTGAAACCGGCGGCGGAGAAACAGGGTTCTTGGCATCGGAGGCATGGGTGAGGTGATTTGGGAGTAGGTCATCTCTGTCTTCATAAAAGAAGTCCCATAGCTGGGTCTCGAGGATTTGGGGCGCTCTGGCCAGATTCTCCTGGGCAGCCACAGCGACCACACCTGACCAACTCACCAGGGAGAAAGAGGTGATGTCGGACCCCGTTGGTGCTGTTGCAATGGCAACGTCAGGCTGAGCCTCAGGGAGCGCTGTGGTAGAGATCCGGTGCCGGCGATCCCTGCGTCTACGTCGGGAGGAGCTTGGTACCGAGGGGTTGGCTGCTGCTGGTGACAAGACAACGGAGGATCTGGTGGGCTCGGCCTCGGCAGGAGCTGCAGTGACGGCTTCAACAGCAGCAGCAGGATCGACCGGTGCAGCAGAGGTAGAAACGGCAAAAATGGAGGGAGCAGCAGCGGTGTCAGCGAGAGGAGCTGAGACTGGATCTGCGACCTGCCGTTGTTGCTGCTCAGCAGCAACAACGGCAGGATCGACAGGTGACGTGGAGGAGGCACTAGCGCAGGGAGCAGCAGCAGAGGTGGACAGGCTGACGGGCGGAGGTCTGGGTGGAAGCGACCTGCCATAGAGCCGGGCAAATGCAGCCTTCTCGCTCCATTCTAACTCCTCCATCAGCCCCGTTGCCTTGAGGAGAGGGAGGAGCTCCGTCTTGCCCTTCAGCAGGTTGCGAGTCTGAACCAACGCGTCCACCTGCCTCCAAGGTGGACTGAATGTGGCAACCTGAGCCAAAAGTTCCCGGAGTTGCTCAATCAGATGCTCCGCGTTTCTCTGTAGAACCTGCTCCACTGCGCTGCCGTCCGGAAGCAGTTTAAGATCCATCCTGCCAGCTCCTGCACAGAAGCTCTGTGTGGGTGTCGGGTTCTTGTGGTCGGACCGTTCTGTCATGTTTTGTAACCTGAACCCGAACACACCACACTCAGAGTCAAATTTTAAGTGAGTTTATTGAAGAGGATGAATGGTGGATGATGATGACCAGAGTCCAATCCAGGCTGGAGCAGGAGGCAGTTAATGGCTAGAGCTGGCAAACATGATGGAACCGGAGCATGGAGGTGGCAAGACCAGCAGCACAGCAGAAAGGGGATAGGAAACCAGAACAACAGCAGGATAAACAGCACGACTGGATGAATACTTGCAGAGCTGGAGTGAGAGCAGGACCAGGATAACAGCAGGCAGACGGTAAACTCAGGCTGGACAAGAACAGGACAAGGTAAGCAGCGATGAGCAGAGGAACACAGAGGTAACAGTACGGTCCGACAGGGAAGAGCTAACTGAGGAAGGTTTAAATAGTGATGACAGGTGGAAAGAGTCCTGGCTTGATTAGTGGCTGACAGGTGTAAGTGATTAGTGGAGCATGGAATCTGGAGCTGTATGGGAGGCTGAGAGTGCCCTGAAATGTCCATGGTGCAGCAGGCAAGGCTGCACCATGACAAACAATCACTGCAGTTTTAGCAATTAAACACAAATGCTTTTGTTTTTTCGGCATAGAGATTAATTTATATGCTTTGTCATCAAGGTATTTTATTAGAAGTATTTTTCAGAATTTATACTGTACAGCAATCCAGTTTCCTCCCTTTTTTGTTGAACCCCCTTGGGAAAACAATTTTCCTAATGATAAAACGGTATATTTGGATGCACTGTAAATGCAGCATCTCATAATCGCTGTCAGCAATTATAGATTTGTATTCTTTTTAGTTTATGAGTTCCATCTAATTTATAAAAAATAAAATAAATTAATCCTCAGGTTTGGTCAATACTCAAGCTGAAAACATTTAGGGACTGTCAGGGAACTCCCTTTATTTGGTCTTCAGTTGTTGTTTTTTTAATTCCAGATTTGTGGCGTCTTCTTAGAGCAAAGCAGTAGAATAATGTATTTCACTGCTGGCACCTTTAACGAGGATTAGCTCAACCTGACAACCAGCTGTCTCTGATGGTGATGGCTTTATTGTGCTGTCGTTACAGGTGCACAGTCATGGAATGATTGGTATTCATGTTCTTGGATACACTTTTTCTGTTTAGCTCAGCTTCAAGTAGACCAGTGCTTCTGCCCCTCTGTGGTTCAGTCAGCTGTGGCACTGTGCTGATAGAAAAAAAGGAAATCATTCATTGATGGTCCTTTTTAGTACCATATACCTTTCATAAGTGGTTTATGAACTAATTTCTACTAAAAAAAAAAAAGAGAGACAGAGAAAATGATTGATTGAATTATTGAAAATTGTGTTTTTTTCTCAAATTGGCATTACAAAGTTAAAAATACATGTTCTGTAGCCAGGACAGCACTTAGCAGTTCTTCAATGAGAGTGTGACCTGCAACAGAAGATGATTGGTAGCTACTTTTCTTAATTACCACCTTCAACATTCCAGGCTGTGATGCAACTGTATCTCAGTGTAACACATTGCCAAACTATCTATACACAGCAGATTTAAAGTATTTTAATCATTCTCTAAATTAGCCTGTGGAAATTTGAAAGGATTAATAAAACAAGTATTTGTAGAGCAGTGCCTGGATATGACAGGCATAAAAAGGAATAACATGAATATGTTGTGGATCAGGGAGCTGATTCATTTTATATCTTGTGTGATGTTTTGGGAATTATAGCTGTATTTGTGTACCTAATTTGCAGATTCAGAGGTGAAAACAGAGTCACTAATAAGAAGTGACAGACTGGTTTGTGGCAATCTTCTCACAGACTGAAAGCTGCCGGAGATTACAGTTGAGGCAGCAACGATTGAAGTGTTAGTTTCAGTTATGAGCGGACAATTGTGAATCATAGAGGGAGCTGATATTTGTAAAATGAGTCTTTTGATATTGGGTTCTAGTAGATTTTGAAAGAATATGCAAATGTCGGAATGTAAGTGTGCTAACTCAGGTGGAGCTAAATACCATGCAGTGTAAAAGTCATGTTTCATCTGTTTTTAAACCGAATGAAGTTTTGACATTTCCTTTCTACATTTTCACCCTGCAAATGTCCCACACATTACGCCACAGATTGAAAACAAAAGACAAAAGAAATAATAATGGTTAATCTTGTTTGAGCACATTTTACAGTTACTCTAAATTATAACCAATTTTATATCATAGGTCTTCATATTTATTGGACATTGGTAAATTATTATCAAACATCGGGCACACTTAATTGTGAGTTAATGTGCTTAATCATAGATATGCTTTCTTTGCTGCTAAGCATTTATAAATTCAACTGACATAATGTTTGAATCTCCAGTTTGAGTTGACTTTTTCCCCGATTTGATTCATCTGCATTGCACTTTCCTTCTATTACATTTCTGTCGGCTTGTTTTCGGAAACACACACACACACACACACACACACACACACACACACACACCTGAATTTGCATATTTCTTATATCACATTCTCCTGCATCTGTGTGTTTAATTTCTAAACTCGCCAACCCACTTGTGTGTGTGAGTGAGAGATTGAAATACGTCAAATGTCTAATCCCATGAGAGGAAAAGCTGTCATGAGAACGCTGGCAAACAGTAATAGATAGGCGTAGAAGGATCTGTTAAAGGTATATAGAGAGAAAAGGAAACATATGGGGGGAGAAATCCCACGAGAAAAAGCAGTCTGTTCATTAGTAGTGAAGGAATGTTTGTGTGTTTGTATCAAGCCTGAATGCTGCTGCCGCTGCTCCTGTTCCTTCTGCTGCTGCGTGTGGGGTACTAACTAGGACACATCTCCCAGAATGAGGCAAAGCCAGATTCAGAACAAGATTTCTGTCCTCAAAGTGTTTCCTTCATCGCATTCCTTCCTCCTATTTGATGCATTCTTCAGCATAAACACCAGCATCACTGTTAAATATGTGTTTTGTAGACATGTGATGCTGGGGCCCATGCATTATGAATGATTTAGTCAACTTACAGTGATGGTGCTGGAACATCTGCTTCGATTAGCAGGATGTTGCAAACCGAATTACTCTCAGACCGAGGCACAGAAATGGTTTAACTCAAAAGGGGTTATTACCACAACTGTCACACATGTTGCCAAAAAAACACAGAATACAACAGCGTTTAAGAAATATTACATTGCAAATTGGGTTCAGAGTAATTGGGGAAAACGCATAGCATGATCTCATAAGTGTATAATTTCACTTGGCTTCATAGTGGGTTTAAAACAGTGGTTCCTAAAGCTGTGCTCAGGACATGTCTGTAGATTTTAAAATACAAAGTGGAAAGTCCTGAGACAATCTCCAAATATCAAATAGAAGTTAAAAAGTGGTTGTTATGGGCCAATTGTTAGCATATATATTTTTTAAAAAGCCATGGTAAGTGGAGAAATCCGCTGGTAACCAGAACCTAATGAGTGACAGGTTGATAGGTCCTTAATGGTGACTTGGTTGTTGGAAACCCAACATTTTTGTAACTCCTGTGATAACACTCTTTGTTGTAGAAGTTGTTGATGAGTAAAGAAAGCCCATAACAGTGTAAGGAGCTTTTTAAAAGGTAACTGAATTTTAATGTTATAATAAAAGGTAGACTTTTAAAAGGTAACAGGAAGGCTCAATACATTACAGCAAGGTTGCTCTAATTTTTCTTTTTGGGCTTTTAACCTCTGCTTGTCATTAGACATCCTGGAAACATCACATTTGACTTTTTTCTGTTTGTTTTTCTTAAAGCAGACCTTTAAAACTGCCTGTTTGCTTCTTTTTGTAATGCAAATTTCATTTCATTATATACTAGATATGGAAACCGTTTCACTTTATTAAGATTTCTTTTACTGTACACAAATTCAAAAGTTTAAATGTAGCTTAGTACTATTTGGCCGACTTGCTCTTGTACACCTTTTCAGCTCTGCCCACAAATTGCCTATTAAATTAAGATCAGGGCTCTGTAATAGCCACTTGACTTCATTGCCCGTTTGTACATAATCTGGCTGTATGATTGTGGTAAATGTCCCCTTGGACCCTTGGAAGAACCATTTGCACTCAAGCAAATGGTAGATTTGGTGAGATGACACTGAATATCCAGATGTAATCCACCCCCCCCCCCCCCCCCCGACACACACTCTTTCAGTTGTGATGTAGGGCTTTCCCTCCAAATAAAATACTTACTGCAGTTATACAATTACAGTTTAGTTTCACCTGACAAAATGTCTCCAAAAGTTAAGCTTTTGTCACTAAATGCATTTAGACACTATAATCTGGCTGTTTTATAGGTTGCCGCACAGACTTTGCACTAAAGCATGTTTGTCTCTGACAACATATCCATATTTTTTGCTGAACAGTCTGGTATCTGAATATTACCTTGCTGTTTATACTTATGTGTTGGACCAGATATATATTTGGGATTTTCAGGCATGTGGAAGTAATACCGACGGATGAATTAGACTTGTGCCAGTCCACAATTCTCCTCCCAATATTTTGTTGGATTTATTCCGATTTTGATTATGTTGGAGAGGGAAACGGTACGTTTGAGGTGTGTTTGTCTTAAAATACTTTCACATGTCTGCCTCAATTAACTAAACTGTTGTGTGCTTACCTATCAGAAACCTACACATCCATGGCCTCATCATCTGTGGTTTCTCAAATAGTTTAAAGGCACATTAATTTATGTTAGAATATTTGAGTTTGAAGAAAGTAAGACAAAACAATCTAAAAAGGATCTTGCATTATTGTATTTTTTTTATCAAAATTCTGACTAACCTAAAACACGGAAAACTTTGGTATCTCACCAGATACCAAAAGAATCCCAATTAAAATTTAATTTACGAAAACACCATAGGAATCAAAAACACAAACACTAATGATAGTTTAAGAAGTTACACAAAATATATTTTTTTTTTTGGCCATCTGCCTGCATATCTTTCTTTCAAGCCCAGCTGCGGATCTGCCTGGCCCTGTAGCTTCGGTTCTCCATTATCATGACTGATGGGGCAACGTGTAAAAAAAGTCTGCAGCTCGTACAAATCTGCTGGCAATAAGTTGTTATGGGAGTTTTGTGCCAGTCCCCACATCTGCCAGATATACTGGCAGTATAAAGAGGCTCCTGCTGAGTGGAATTTGCTGTGACTAGATGGATTGCATTTTAAGTTTAGTTACCATGCCATCTCTTAGTGTATAATGGCATCTCTTCTTGGATCGAGAAAGATGCACACATGATGTGATGGAGTAAATTCTCAAAATTGTGTCACGTGATTCTTTCCGTTTCTTCAGGGTATAATAAAAGTGAGATGGGGCTTTTAATGCATATGTGTGGAACTGGAGTCCATCTGTTGTTGGGGATGCTGATATGGCAGCAGCATCTGTGGGGAGCTGACTTGCACATTACAAGAACCCACACACATAAAACCTGCACATAGTGGTCAGCTAACAGTTCAGTTAACACTATAAACACATCAAATGACCGCATAGATCCATTCATCAGATGTCTTCTTCATCTCAACTGACCTCCAAAGAATTCATACTAACACAGAAGAATAAGTAACAATTCAGCAAAGAAGGGGTGGGCATGGATGGAGTTTTTTATTTGGACAAATAAACAACAAAATATTAAGCTGTAGTAAAATATAGTAGATAGTGGGCAGGGAATGATATATCAGTGGGGTGTGTTGTTATAGGTCTGAATTTATTCATTTATGTGTGTGTACCTGTGTCTAGGCAGTTTGCGTTCCCTCACAGTTTCATGTGTTGACCTTATCTGCAGATTCCTGTTGCATTATTACCATGAGTTATACACCTTTATTTACCTCCCGCGATCTACAGCTGCTGGTTGTAAAATGCATTGCATGTTTGTACATAAAAAGAAACACATATTCAAGAAGCATGCACACAGATAACACACCTAATTCTGGCAACCTGTATGAAAACAGCATGCATAAGTTATATGCACCAGACTGCAAGGAGAAACAGAGCGTGAGGAGTTATCTGTGGAGGGGAGACAAAGTTACATAAAATGTGTGTGAGAGGTACAGACATGAGCAGAGGAGGTGTGCAGAAAAGAAAACATTAATGGAGTTGACAGCAGATCGTTCTGTGCAACTTCAATCGTTGCTTCCCTTTAAATTTATCTCAAAGTGAGGATGAACTGAATTTGACACTAAAGTTGAGCCATATTTTTTTGGACCACTCTCTATAAATCATCAAGAATTCATGCTTTGCTTTCTAAACAAATAAACCTTGCTGCTGATGTGCTATAACGTATATATCCAAGCTGATACGTATAAAGGTAATACAGTAGCTGGAGTATCCTTTTAGATTGGTGGAAAAGTTTGGGTTGCTCACCTCCTTCAGCCATCATACATTCTGAGCTGCTATACAAAGGTGCACAGGGGTAGGGGTGGTGCCACTGCGGCTGCACGTGACCTTAGGGATTTGACCTCCGCTTTCTTTCTGATGACACATTTAAAAATTGTGACTTTTTCATATTCCGGTATATTGTGAAACAGGTAACCGGCCCATGCCGAGCAGAGATGCTAGCATAAAAACAAACAAAAAATCATAACAATGGAAGCTAATGATATCGTTATATAAAACGGTCCACTCAGATATACAAAAACAACAGACGAAAAATAGAAATGATGTCAAGAAGGAGTTAGACAGTCTGAAAGATGACTTTAACGAGAAATTAAATGCCATTTCCAAAAATGATATCAAGTTGGGTAATAAACTTGAGGACAGAGAAAAGAGGGTGATGGAAATGAAGGAGAGATGCACAGAGATGGACAATCTGCTTTCCCATACTCTTGAACTACAAGACGGTATCATGGATAAGATCATGGATCTTGAGGCACGTTTGTGAAGAAATTACATCCAGATTCACAGCATTAGAGAGGAAGCAGAGGGGCCAACCTTCCTATGATTGAAGAATTTATCAAGAGAGAGCTCTCTTCCTGACACCAATCTGAGAATTCAACTTTTTCACAGATGGTAGGAAAACTTCCCAGGGCACTAACCCAAGATCCTTAATAATATGCTTCCTGGAATCCCCAACTAAAGAGCTGGTTTTGCACTTGCCATGGAAAATGAAGGAGATTAACTACGGCAGTCAAAGAGTGTTCTTTTAAAGGATTTTCTGACAAAGATCATAATAAAAAGGACAGCCTACAAGATGATCAGAAAAAAGGCTTAAGGAAAAGGGACTCTTTACCCAGCAAAACACGAGTGCTCCTTGACACCAGCACAGTAGCCTATGATCAGAATCCACAGTGAATTTGGGGAAGCAGGAGATCATAGAGCATAGCACAAACACCAGCAGGTCTGGCATCTTAAGATTAAAGCAACCACAATGGGAAACACGGTCCTCCTGCTGTTTCTGCCTCAAGACATGACTACAAAGGATTTACGGCACACATTTACGAGAATCTGAGAGGGTTTTCCCATATAGATAACCCATGAGAATTGCAGTAATGTAATAGAAATGTATCCAATTTAGCTGCTCGAACAACTAGTCCACCCAAATCACAACAAGCAACAGTACCTCCAATATCCAAACGTCCCGGGCTCCTGGCTTACTCCAGGAACATCTCCGGTGACATCATGGCCCCGGCGCCTTCCAGTCCTCAGCCCACGCACACAACTCCCCCTAGCAGGAGCCAGGTCATATTACCCCTGACTTCTGCCTCTGTATCTCTGCTTTTGCCACTCGTATCCTCTATTTTTCATACCTGTCTTTGCTGGCTTCACAAAATCTCTGTGCACATGCATCCTTTCATCTCTCCATCCCTTTCTCTACTCTTTCTTCTGCCATAGAAATGAATATGACGCCTGCTCCTTTTCATGCTCCTCAAACTCTTTGAACCTCTCAAGTGCCTCAGTCATCCTTTCATATGGCTCCTACTCATCCAAATCAACGTACCGCTCCACGACTACCTCCTCCATTTCCTACTGGTCTATTCTTTCCCTCTTTCTTTCCCAATCCCTTCCCCTACACCTCACCAGTCACCTACCCATGATGTCATTTTGTTCTCATTCACAACATCTGGGCAGAACCTTTTTGTCATGGGGTGTCCGACTACTGTACTGTGATTGGACAGGATTTAGATAGCCGTGTTTAGGTTGGAAAAGCGGAAATATCTCACACGTCTGTCGAACTTAACACTGTAGTTGCATTGTTAAACTCTGGTGGTTTAAGTGGTCAAACATCCCTCTTCCTCTCACTTCTAAAGTTCCCTGCCACCCTCAACCTCTCTTCAGAGATTACAAATAACATAAATGTTAAAAAACTATAAACAATCAACCCTCTTCATCAATATTATCTTAGTCAGGTTTTTCTCCTTTCAAAATTAGGGGTACGGTGCAGAACTACTTTGGTTTGGTGTGTAGCCCGTGTTTACTGCCTGAGCCAATTATATGAGAGTTCCCAGGGTTCCCAAAACAGAGTTCCCAAACTGAAGCATTTGGTATTTCATCATGGGAAAAGAGCACCAGCTTGCAAACATGGAAGCCAATAAGACAAGCGGATCAGAAATAGATCAGAATACAACATCTTATACCTATCCTGTGTAAGTAAAAATTCAGTGGGGTCGGTGGGAAGTGTATTTGGTCACATTCACAGCAGCAACAAACTGTTGAATAAACAGCATTGAGTGTTGTCAGTGATAGGCTGTTGGCCATTTTTGGATCTTCACGTCTCTGTGGGCCAGCTGTTTATTCAACATTAACAACTAATTTTGGCTTTAAAGTCTTCACTTGTCATCTTGAATTTAGCTGTGCAACAACCTCGTTTCTCTTGACTTGGCAAATGTTGAATGGTAAATGGCTTGTACTTGTGTAGCGCTTTATCAAGTCCGACGACCCCAAAGTGCTTTACACACACATTTACACCCTGACGGTGGTAAACTATGTTAGTAGCCAGAGCTGCCCTGGGGAAGACTGACAGAGACGAGGCTGCCATACTTCAGCGCCGCTGGGCCCTCTGACCATCACCTGCAGGCAATGCAAGTGAAGTGTCTTGCCCAACACAAGAAACAACAAATGTCAGAAACGAGGGTTGGTGGTGGGGTGTTCTGAGTTGAAACACTAGGTGTCTTAATTACTTAATGTACCTTTTAAGGGACATTAAGTAATTAAAAGTGAAAGTGAATGCAGATCTTATAAAACAATCTCAGTAATAAAGTTGGTACCAACACCCTTATCTTCCACTCTACAGGTATTGTGATAGGCTTTCATGCAACAATAAAGAGGCTTGTCAGCCACAAAGGCCTGTCAAGAACCTTAACATCTTAGAATAAAAATCTTACCCAGCCTGACACCCTACTACCTGAACCGTCTTTGTGACCTTATATTTTAAATATTTTGCTTCAGTGGCTACTAGTTTTTTTTATACATCTCATTTATTTACTTCTCATTGTATAGCTGCACTGCTCATGCATTGAATGGGTTTTACTTTAAGAAAACCTATCACAAATAAATGTAACAATTGCTTTCATATTTTATTTAACTCAAAAGCATCTTTCTCACACTCCTAAGCTTGTTATTTACTGATGTTGTGTATTTAAAGATTCACATTCAGTTTGAATTTGGCAGTTTTACAAATGTAGCTGCCATGTTCTACATATTTTTGGGACTTCTGTTAGAACTAATTATAAATGGTGCTGTGTACTCCTGTGTGTGTTGGCTGAGCCTGATTCACATTGGCCTACAGGGACCACCCTAGCAGATGCTTTATTTACAAAATTATACATGTAGGGCAGAAAAATAGGTCTGAACTGAAGGAGATTATAGTTACAGAATGAGACCAGTGAGGACTTCAACCTTTAGTGAGGTGACTCATTCCTGTATTATTGTTTATTACGTGGAGAATGATGCTGGAAAAAAGAAAGACAAGATGTGCCAGAACCCATTTCACAAAGTCTGATGCTTTTTTTTTTTTATTCAGGTAGTCAAGAACAGTAGCAAAGTTCTGAGGGTGTAACTTGGGCACTATCTATTACTCCCTGCCTCTTACCAAATCAAAACACTGACCAATCTGGTGTTTCTTTTTCAGATAAATAATTATATTTTTTTCAGTTCACTTACCTTATTGATCCCTTTTAATCTTCTGCTCTAATAATCAGTATTGGAAATGTGTCATTGAGAAATTAATAAATCAAATGATCAGTTTGCACAAATTGCAAAATGTACAGTTTAAAAGTTTTCAACCAAGAACCTTATATATAGGATACAGATTGAAACTTTGCAAAGACCTTTGTTGTTAGCATTGCCTTTAGATAAAATCACCCCATAATAATTTTGTGCATAACTGTATTAAGCAAATAAAAAAAAACAACAATGAACATTGTATGTCAGCAATCACTTTTAAACAATCTAGAATAACACTGATCTTTCCTTATTTTGCCTTTATTTTATCAGGTTAGTCCCACTGAGATAAAAAAATATCTTTGACCAGGGATATCTTGCTAAGAAGGCAACCGTACAGTTACATTACTAAGGACCATAAAGAAATATAATTTATATTAAAACATTGTTCACTTGCTCGCAAACATGGTAGACTGCAATAATCTCAGAGCTTTAAACTCAATCAGTGTCACCAAAGTTTTAAGTTGAGGTTGTAGTCAATCCCAAGTATTGGGAGCTGAAAACCGGAAGGATTTCTTGCCTAGTGCCGTTTGAATTTTGGAAACAACAAACTGCAGAACATCCAGGGTGACTGTGGCTTGATGGGTTGAGTAGTTGTCTGGCAATCAGAAGGTTGTGGGTTCAATTCCAGCTTCCCCTTGCCACATGTCGATGTGTCCCTGGGCAAGGCACTTAACCCCAAGTTGTCTACCGAGCTGATCTTGAAATTGATACAAAAAGAAACTGGATATACACTGAATATGTTCTCTAACAGTCAAGTGATCATCAATTAAAAGTCCTAGATATTTAAAAGTAGATATAAACTCAATTTGTTGATCATGTTTTGTTAAAGGTTTTTGACAAAGTGCTGATCTTACAGATCCTAAAGTAGTAAAAACATGCTTTGCTTATCTGCATTCAGGACAGGCTGCAAATTACAGTGTTGTTCTTGCATTCTATCAAAGGGAGATTTTAGATAATGGAAGACCTCAGGAGGAGTGGGTGCTGCACAATATACGACAATGTCATCTGCATATAAATGAAAAGTTGAATTTGGAATATCCTGTTGTAGAATATGTATGTAAATGGTGAATAATAATTGGCTCAATTGTAAACATTTAGATACAGCTTGGATTCTACTGGTAATTTTATTTGCAAACTAACCAACTGCTTGCTGGGAAAAACCAATATCTGAAAGACATGTGATTAAAATATTATAATCAACAGTATCAAATGCCTCTGAAAAGATAAAACGAAAAAAAAAAAAATCAACAGCATTGCTTTCTGTCAAGAGCTTCAATTATATTATTTATGACCATTGTTGCAGCTGTAATAGTTCTGTCATTTTATAAAAATGCAATTGAAAAGCGTTGTTTTACCCGTTCACTGACCAGCAATTCAAGCAATTTTACCAGAACAGAGACTTTATAAATTGGTCGACAATTACAGTTGTCGACAGTTACTTATTCTTCTGTGTTAGTATGAATTCCTTGGAGGTCAGTTGAGATGAAGAAGACATCTGATGAATGGATCTATGCGGTCATTTGATGTGTTTATAGTGTTAACTCAAGTGTTAGCTGACCACTATGTGCAGGTTTTATGTGTTTGGGTTCTTGTAATGTGCAAGTCAGCTCCCCACAGTGGGTATAAATTGGTCAACAATTAGTTAAAATACTAGGGTCACCTCCTTTTAAAAGGGGAATAACAATGGCAAATTTCCAGTCCAAAGGTAGTTCATTTGAGGTCTAGGTAAGATTAAAAATGTGACACAATGGTTGCACTATCATTTTAGCTGCAAGCTTTAGGCAGAAGTTCTCCAAGTTCCCAGAGCCAACTGGTTTTCTTGGGTTTAGTTCATTTAGAGCCTTCATGACCTTTGTTTTAGTACTGGAGTGAAGTTATAGACCTTAGTATTGCTAATGGTTCATTCAGAAGTTAGCAATATTTTATTGGAATTTTTAAAAGTATATAGAAAACTAGATGAAATAAAATGATTATTAAAATATTTAATATTTCTCTGCTGTCACTTATTTTGTGACTGTCAACAAGAATACTAGGGGGAAGACTGATTGAGTTTATGAGCAGATGATTTGATAGTCTGCCAGAGCTTCTTTGAGTTTTTGAGGAATTGTGGGAAAAAATACTTTTAAAATGAGACTGGTTAATTTATTTAACAGATGTCTAAAGTTTAGCCAATCCTATTCTAATCCTGATTTTCACATCTGACAGGTCTTGTCATGTTTTTAGACACAGGTGCTGGACCAAAGTGCAAAAAAGAGCTTGAGAGCCGCATGATGAGATGACTATAGTTTAATGAAAGAAATAAACTACTTAGAGAAGGCAAATTATGCAGACAAGAAGCAGGGAACAAACCGGATGAATCATAACAGAGGATCTGACAGAGGAGGGACAGGCAGATTAAATAGAGGGAAAATAGCTGAGACGGCAGCGGGAGACTCAAGACAGACAATCAGGGAGAAAACGGAAATAAAACACCAAACTAATGCTGAAAAAAACTAAATCCTAAAGGTAAAACTAAACAAACACCACAGGATCATGACAGGTCTGCTGTGAACCACGTATTATCATGTCCTTTAACGTTGAATATGTTTAAAGGCAAGGCAAGGCAAATTTATTTGTACATTTCAGTTCAAAGACAATGCAAAGCGCTTTATATGAAAGGTGATCTGTAGTCACCATGGTAGAAAAATTTTATGGAAACAATTACATGGCTGCCCATTGAGGGCATTCACCCTACTGATCACTTCAGGGCTTTTTTTCGGAGGATTTTGTTTGGAGTGATATAATAAAACTTGGTGGTTATGAAAAATTTTCTGTTACGATTCTGGTACTGGTCTTATGACCAGAAAGTTTTGTTTGTTTTGTCAATATCAAATGGACTTTATTCATGAGCGAGTTAGCTACTCTATCCATGCTCAGTTGCAGCACATCAGTCCCTAATGCTGACATGTTTCCTCTTAAATATAAAGACAATGTTGTTGTTAAAATGTCATCCTTAGTTCCTTAGTCCCCTTTAGATTTTTACTACTTGCTCTTCGTTCCTAACCTTGATTTTACTTTGGATTAACTGAGTCAAAACACTTTGGTATCCTATGATGGACTGGTGTGCAGTGTAATCAACCCCACGCCCAATGACCACTGGAGATGGGCACCAGTCCCCCCTTGACCCCCTTAAAGTAAGTCTGTACTGACAGTAGATGAAGGGATGTATAAACACTTTAGATGTTCGTAAAACATCCATTTCAGAAATCCTAGAATATAATTTATTTTTATGTCTGCTTTCTGTCATTTTGAACCCCACCATTTGCAGCGGATAGATGGTTATATTGAGCCTAGATCTGTGGGCGATTTCATTTTTAAGAAGGGAGCTGTTCGTTTTCACTCAACTTGCTCCCTCGGGAGGGGGGGTTGCTGCAAAGTTATTGACTCATGGAAAATCCAGGCTTCTATAGATAAATTAGTTATTGTCAATCAGCATTACAGTATCAACTAAATTTGATTGCATTTTATTACGTCTTAAACTGGGGTGACTGTGCCTCAGTGAGGAGAATAGTTTTCCTGCAATCAGAAACCGCAATATGGTGATTTGCCCTTGGGCAAGGCACTCAATGCAAGTTACTTGCTGATCTGCAAATTGTTGCTTAAATGTGAGTGTGGCTGGGTGGGGGAATGTGGCTCCAGTTGAGTCCTTTGAGAAGCACTAAATAAGTTTGGTTCATTTACCATTAACTGGACTGGATGTACTTAACTGTAAATATTCTATTGAATTGGAATTAATTGGATCTGTCTGTCTTGTAAAGTAGCTTAAGACAGCTTTCTTTGGGAACTGGGGCTATATAAAAAAAAACAGAACAGAATTTAATTTATTTTTCACACCATAATTTAGGTAGGCATCTATTTCTTTTTCTGTAAGAAGGCCAAGTTTCACTTAGCACATGTCTCACTAAATGAGATACATTTTAGTTTGACATTTTCCCCCCACTGATACTAACATGCTTTTTTATTCTTTGTTTTAGTTGTGCCCTCTTTATATTAAGTCAGCTGTTGTTGATCTCTGCCACTTATTGCCAACGCTCCCCCTAATGAGGATTTGACATATGTGTAGCAACATATGCCCCTCCTGAATTGGTGAACATGAAGGTGACACGTGTGCTGCTTTAACAGTGTTTCAAATGAATTTTTTTTTTTTAAATCATTGTAAGCAAAATCTCAAATAGTTTTGGTTTACTGACAGATTGATTAATTTATGAAAACAGCACATATATAAACAGAGTAAAAGATTGCACCTTGTAATACATTGGGTGATGGTTTAACCTTTTATTTTATGACAAACGTAAAAGCAGATCTACTGTTAATGTTATAATTCTATAAAGTAAATACAGACAGCTAATGTAAATCACCAAGAAATGAAAATTAAGAAATAATGCAGAACCCAAAGAACAACACAATTGAGTCTAAATATATCAGCAGTGAAAACAAGTAAAAGTGGAACCTTTGAAAAAAAAAACACACGGTGATAAAAAATTCAGCTAGAAGGCATAGTGATGACAGCGTATAGGGCAAGTAAGTGCTTTTACTGCTGGTCACTTTCACCTGTCTGTCTGGTAGATGGACACATAAAATCTCCCTCCCTTTAAAGCAAGATGAAAAAATAGACTGTATTCTTCCTTCTTTGAGTGAGTACTGGAACAAGCAAAGAACTGAAACCTTTCTACCCTTTCAACCTTCAGTACCATCATTAAGAATAGTTTTCTAAATGCATCTGAGAGTCAGTCGCTCATTCTTTACAGCACTTCAACGCAGGCTAGCTGACAGCCTTTCCTGGGCCTGGGATATGGAATCTGAGATGGGCCCACTCATGAAATTCTCTAACTAGCACAAGAATTTACCTTACATTTACCCTCTCAAGACATGATACTGTATTCTATCCATGTCTTCAACACTTAACCATGAAGTAAAAAAAAAGTAACATCAAGAAGAAAAATAAACATTTAATCATTTATTTCTGATACAGATAGATAAATTAATTTGATGCATGCATCTCAAGTATTATTAAAATGTTCACATGTACAAATAGCCATTTTGCCTCTTGAATTTGTGGCCCTTTTGGCGGCTCCATATATGCTGTGGTCCAAATTGTTCTTATTTTAGGCTTTGTTAGGCCCATAGTTTCACGGCAGAACCTCTCTTTAGCTGTTGAAATTTTACAGCAAGTTACGAAAACACAGCGCAAACCTAACCAACGAACTTCCCATATACAGACAGCATGTTAACTTCCCAACCAGAGGGAAAACCACACTGAAGAACTGTTTCACTGTTTTAAAGCATGCATACAGCATTGTCCCTCTTGCAGGGCTGGGACTCTCCGATGATTGTCTTCTCCACTTTATACCAATCTACAGATTGGTATAAGGTGGAGGTCTAAGCCTGTGGTTCGAACTTTAAAAAAAAAAATTAACCGATGATTCATAGCACATGCTTCTGGCCTGTCTGGACTGCACTGACTGGAAGCTTCAGCCTTTGACCTAAATCAACTAACTGAGGTAGTGACATCATACATCAGCTTCTGTGAGGACATGTGCGTGCAGACCGAAAGCTGCTACATACTCCAAGAGAACCGAGACAATTTGTCTCACTCCCGTAGTAGATGATGTCATTTTGATCTTTCAGCTCTGTCTTGGAGGTTCTCCCTGCTTTGTCTTGACACGTCGGAACAGACCTTTTTTCTCAAGGGGTGTCTGACTGCTGTACTGTGATTGGACAGGATTTAGATGGGCGTGTTTAGGTTAGAAAAGGGGAAATGTGTCACGCATCTGTCGAACTGCAGTTCAACTCTGGTGGTTTATGTGGTTGAACATGCTACTTCCGCTAACTTGCAGCGTTTACCCTATAAATTATCCAAGCAGGGCAGTCGCACCCCTGTAGCACCACACATCCCCGGTGTTCGCAGTCTTTCCAAATAGCACCAGAGCACTCTGTGAGATTTGTGTCTGTCAGCTCCCCGCCTGCTCTGTGCTCTGTTCTTCATGCCCTCCTCCCCCGATCAATCTTTAGTGACGTGGGGCTGACTTCTGCAGCTGAGCGTCTCGTGCAATATGAACAGACAGAGCCAAAACAAACTTTTGTCGTGTTCTTCCACCCCGACTACGAGACAAAAATGTTTTGTTCTCATGGAGTATGTAACAAACTTAAGACCATCTGCAGCTTCAACAACAAATCATTGTTCTCATCACATCTGAGACAGCTGTGTCGCACAAAAGAAGAAGCTTTCCAGTGTGGAGAACTAGCCTTATACAAGCATGCCATAAAAAAGCTGACAAAGCAGATCAAGTTTGCAAAATGACAGGTCAGTGAGAGAAAAAAATAGTTTCTCCACAAATGACACAAATGACACTTCCACTATAAATGGACACGCACCCCCCCCCCCCACACACACACACACATACTTTACAGTCAGTAAAGGTATGATTCAGAACCCACTTCACAAAATCTGATACTTTTTTTTCTATTCAGGTAGTCAAGAACAGTAACAAAGTTCTGAGGGTGTAATTGGGCACTATCTATTACTCCCTGCCTCTTACCAAATCAAAACACTGACCAACCTGGTGTTTCTTTTTCAGATAAATAATAATATTTTTTTCAGTTTACTTACCTTATTGATCCCTTTTAATCTTCTGCTCTAACAATCAGTATTTGAAATTTGTCATTGAGAAATTAATAAATCAAATTATCAGTTTGCACAAATTGCAAAATGTACAGTTTAAAAGTTTTCAACCATGAACCTATATATAGGATACAGCTGGAAACTTGTAATGTAATGTAACACACTGGAAAGCAGATCAAGTTTGCAAATTGACAGGTCAGTGAGAGAAAAAAATAGTTTCTCCACAAATGACACTTCCACTGTAAATGGACCCCCCCCTGCCCCCCCCCCCCCCCCCCCCCCCACACACACACACACACACATACACACTTTACAGCCAGTAAAGGTATGATTCCCCAGGACCAGGGGCAGTCCTAACCTGTTTGGTGCCTTGGGCGAACAACCCCACCGGGCCTCCATACACCACACCCAACAACCATAAGCCTCACAAAAAAACATGGAAGACACTGAAATAACACTATACACAAACACATCAAGACAAGCAAACATTAATACTGTGCAAGTTACAAGTATAAAATACAAATGCAAAAAAACTAGAATTAAATACAATAAAAAAATAGTACCATAAACATAACATCAAGACAAGAAACAAACATTAAAACTGTGTAAGTTAAAAGTATCAAATTCATATAAATTATATAGATAAATACCTGTCATGGTTTGGTCTTTGTCTGGCTTTTTCTCTGTTGTTTTTTCGGTTACTCCTCCTGTCACTCAGCTCACCATTACAACATTAATCTTGTGTGAGAAACAGGTGACCTGCTCCATGAAAACAAGCTAAAAAGAATACCAACAAGGCATGTATTTAGCCGGATTTTGGGGGGGGGGGGGGGGGGGGGGTTGATATATTGCTATCTATTGTTGTGCAGTGCGATTGTTGTGGCCATTCATGGTAGATTTTGTGGTTTGGAATTGCTACCAGTTTAGTTTTCTTCCTTGGGTAGTTAGAATATATTTAAGTTAGTTTAGAACCAAAATTTGTAATTACTTTTTATATTTGGAATTGTTTAGATTACGTTGTTAATTGTTAGACCCTCCCATTAATTTGAGTAATTAAGAACACACCGGGTGCGTGGTGCAGGGCTATTGTTTGGCAAATGTCTGGTGTGTTGACGGGAGGTTTTGTAAATAATTTTTTTACCACCTTTTAGAGCTTCAAACATCAATTTGAGATTTTTGTTTTCAACTAAGTTGCAAGACATTTTTCAGTAATTATTTTGTCACTACTTTTTCAAGAAATAAATCACATATATTTTACATAACAATGAAATCGGGAGTGCGTGCAAATCAAACCACCTGTTACCACCCACGGCCTATGTTGGAAATTTTGATTTTTAACATAGAACATAGAAGGCCGCAACAGCGACAACCAGCTGTCAGAAAAAAGCAAAGCAAAAAAGCGACTTCACGTTCTAAAACAATCCCATAAAAACATGCCCGCCAACTCATGAAAGTTACAGCCGACTTTAGAAAAACCTAAGTTGCTTATAAAAAGTGGACTATGCAACACTGAAACTCACATAAACACCCTTCATGTATTGTATGATGTTTACATGCCGCTGAGAAAAAAGGCAAATAAACGTAGCCTACCTGCACATATGCTGCATCTGCTTCTATCAGGTCTGGACATTCAAGTGTTGGCTCCTTACAATAGACGAAATGTAAAGAGTGTCATGGTTCAGCTTTGGCCTGGCTGTTTTCCCCTGTTATTTTCCAGTACCTCCTCCTCTCACACAGCTCAGCCTCCACTCCCTCAGCAATCAGTCACACCTGTTAGGCACTAATCAGTCAGTACTCACTCCACCTGCCAGCCTCTCTACAAAAACCTCTCTCAGTCTTCTCTTCCCCGCCGCTTCGTCATCAGTCTCCACTCACTCAATGTCTGTCAGCCTAGTTGCTCTCTGCCTTGTTGCTGGATCTCTTGCTACCCCCTGTGTTCCAAGTAAGCTCTCTGCTTAGCTGCTGAATCTCCTGCTACCCCTGTGTTCCAAGTAAGCTCTCTGCTTAGCTGCTGGATCTCCTGCTATGCTTGCACTCCAAGTAAGCTCTCTGCTTTGCTGCTGGTTCTCCTGCTACCTCTGTGCACCAGCCCTGCACCTTCAAGAACTCTTTCTGCTGCACCTTTGGATCCACAGCAGCCCTGCACCTCCAAGGACTCTCTCTGCTGCACCTTTGGATCCACAGCAGCCCTGCACCTCCAAGGACTCTCTCTGCTGCACCTCTGGATCCACAGCAGCCCTGCACCTCCAAGAACTCTCTCCGGTCCTCCTGCTCCTGCTCCCATCTACATCCTTCTGCTCCTGCTCAGTCGAGACTCTGGTTCTCTCACTCCACTACTCATCCTCTCTTCAATAAAACTCTTATAAAACTAAGCTCAGTGTGTGGCTGAATTCGGGTTCATCAGACAAAATCCTGAGAAAGAGTACCTAGGTGTCTTTGGTAAGACTCCATAATAAAGTCCTCTCAGTTACAAGCTAGTATCCAACACTGACATTCTCGTCCGGGGTTTAGAAAAATCAATAAAATAAACTCCCTCCATTTGATCACGATCATCATTTCATGAGTCACTCCAGCAGATACAAGTAAACTATTTAAGATTTCCTGCTCAACATTTGTTCCAATCAAATATGGCTGTCCAAAATGGCCGTAACACATAACCGATGAGGACGCTGTTTCAGCGTGGGGTCCTCCCATCCTCCACTCCCTCCCCCCTTCTGTTAAAACCTGTCTCAGGCAACCACAGGAGAAAACGATTTGCACCAGGGCTTTGAACCGATTTTTTTTCCCAATCGGTTCGTTCCGAAAAGAAACGGAATTATAACGTTTCCGGTTATGAGTTCCACCAATAAATTGACGTTCCCGAACCGGTTAGAACAAAAAAATACTCTTCCCGGAACGGTTAATTTCGTTCCTGTCAGCTGTTTGGAAAGAGCGTTTTACTTAACGATGGATCGTAATCAGTGACGGACTGGGATTAAAAAACGGTCCTTGCATTTTCACCAACCAGCGGCCAAGTTTTGCGCGGACCGAGGGCGGGGGGGGGGGGTTGTATCCATGTGTTTTTTTCCTGCCATACAGTATATACACGTGCGAAAGCAGCAACAAAAAAACGCGTGTTAACGTCAAATAAACATGCAAGCATATCGAGTTCGCTTGTTTTTTTATTTATTTATTTATTTTTTATTTTTTTTGAATGTTGGCGAGGCGGTAGCGTGAGTTTGGCGAGGCGGTCGCCTCGCCAAGACAGCGCTGCGGGAAACCCTGCATTTGAGTTATTAGTGGGCCGAGAGATAATGTAGGCCTACAATGAACAGGGTGAAAGGGGCCGCGCACACCCGACGATCATGCCGAATGCCAAACTGTCCAGTCCGTTACTGATCGTAATTTACCTCTTATTTAAGATGTGTAGCTCTAGTGGAGACACCGCTCTCGCTCCATTCAGTCAGCGAATGTGTGATGTGATGTCACACAGGAAGTGAACCTCAGCCGTCATGGTAACGTGCGCAGGAAAATAATTTTTTTTTTTTTAGTTAATTAGGCAACGAAAACTTTGAGGAACGAAATAAAACCAGTATTAACCGGTTACCATTATTTTTAAATAAGTGTTCCAGTTCCAGAACATAAAAAATAATAACGTTTCCAGTTTCGTTTCTGTTCCCTGTAAAATACAAAAAGTTCCCGGTTTTCGTTTTCGTTCCTTGAACCGGTTCAAAGCCCTGATTTGCACTGCTGCATGCAGAGGGCGCCAAATACCCACAAGTGGAGTAGTGCATTAGGCAATGAACATTTGTCAGTCTGGGGGGAATCTGATGCCGCCCTAGATGAGAAGCTGACTTAGGTGGCTGTCCCTGTCGACCATATCAGAAACTGCCACTGCCCAATATCTCAATACATAAACTACATAAACTTCTCTAATGGGGCGACAGTGACACAGAGGTTAGACGGGTTACCGGTTCGATCCCCTTCCTCCTTGGGCAAGACACTTCACCTGAATTGCCTGCTGGCGGTGGTCAGAGGTGGTCAGTCTGCCCCAAGGCAGCTGTAGCTGCTAACATAGCTGACCACTGTGAGGGTGTGAATGACTGACTGTACAAAGATGTGCACACTTACCGATTGCCAGGTCCAGCCTGCACTCCAAAACACTGCACTGTGGATTTATAAACGTGTCCGGTCTTCTCCTGCTTAAACCCTGAAGGCCCCATTTACTACCCCGGTTTAAGATTTGACAATAAATGAGGAATACGTTGATCAGAGGTAAAACATTGTAATATGTATATTTAATTCATTAGGAATTCCGAATGGAGACAAAAGTTTACATTACCAGTGTATCTACGTCAATCCCTTGGTATTGCAGCTTTTGTCTGATCTAAGTTGTGGAAAAACATCCTTTTCATCAACTTAGTGCTCCTCCCGCTAAGCTCAGGAGGAGGGGTGATTTCAGATTTGGAGGCTTACCTTGCAGCAGGGAGAAACAGTCAACCCCCTGCATTCCTCTCTCAGCACTAAGATTTTCCTCAACAGCACTCACATCCATCTATTGAGCTTTAACCATGTTTGGTAAAAGTAGTAATGGTGACAAGGGCCTGTTTCTTCATGTCACATGCAGACAGCATTGTGTTTAAACCTTGTCCGATCACCTCCGTGCTGTCTCCGGCACTATGGTGTGCAGTTTCGATTCACCATTCCTACAATGTACAGTCAGACAAATGAACGGCTCCATCGTGCGAGCGGACAAGAGACCAGATTTGGGTGCAACATACTCCTCTTCCGCCTTGTTTCCCACTTCTTGAGACCGGATGGGGTGGAGTCACATGACTACAGACTGTATAGGTAGCGCAGCATCTTAAAGGGACATGAGCATAGCCTTACAGCCAAAACAGGACAACTTTTTTTTTTTAAACACTGAAAATTCCGACATGGGCAAAATAACAATGATTATTGTCATATATTTCTGTGTCTGTAAATTTCAGTTTATTGCCAAGGCCCATTCCCTACCAACACCTTTTCAACCCCCTCCTCTCCAGCTCTACCAGCACATCTGAGATCAAAGAGGAAGATATCAAGATATCAGGACATTCCAGCGCCAGTATGTGAAGAAAACACCGGGCCCGGGTGGTGTCACCCTGCTTTTAAACTTGTGCTGACCAACTGTCAAATCTCTAGAACTATGTGAACTCCCCACCTGCTTAAGATGCTCTACAATCATCCCTGTCCCCAAGAAACAGACCATCACAGGTTTAAATGACTAGTGACCTGATGTCTGTAGTTATGAATTCCCTGGAGCTCCTGGTGCTGAAACATGTGAAAGACATCACAAGCCCCCTGCTGGACCCCTGCAGTTTGCCTACCAGGAAATAGATTGGCCGAAGACCTACTCAACCTGGGTCTACACCTCAACCAACCAGGGAAGTATGCCAGGATCCTGTTCATAGACTTCAGCTCGGCCTTTAAAACAATCAACCCGGACATCCTCCACCAGAAGTTCATCTAGCTCACAGTGCCACCCTCCATCTGTCAGTGGATCACCAGCTTCCTGACCAACGAAGGCTGAAAAGCGTCTTCTGCCCACGAACAACCAACATTAGTGCCCCAAGGAGTGTCTCCTCTCCCCTCTCCTCTTCTCACTGTATACTAATGACTGCACAACTGCAAACCCATCTGTGAAACTCATAACCTTGGCAGATGACACCACTGTCATTGGGCTGATCCAGGATGGTGATGAGTCTGCATACAGACAGGAGCACCCAGAACTACTTGGAGTTACACCTGCTAAAGAATAGGGATGACAGTGGACTTCAAGGCAAGGGAAGTTTATTTATGAAGCACTTTTCAGTAACAAGACGATTGAAAGTGCTGAGAACCCCACCCTCTCACTATCGTTAACAACACTGCGTCTACTGTGGATCATGTCCGGTTGCTAGGAACCACCCTCTCTTGAGACCTGAGATAGTCCTCACATGTTGACAGCATCCTTAAGAAGGGCCAGGAGAGACTGTACTTCCTGCAGCAACTCAAGAAGTACAATCTTCCCCAGGAGCTACTGATCATCTTTTACACTACCATCGACTGACAATTAGAGCTGCAGAGAGGATCATCAGGACTGACCTTCCATTCATTCATGACCTGTACAGGTCCAAGGCCAGAAAAAGAGGTGTTAAAATACCTGTCAGTCCTACTCATCCTGGTCACATCCTTGGTAAAATGAGCAGACACAGAGCCAGTTTCTACCCCTAGGCTGTGTCTCTGATGAACATTTTACAGTCAGGGTAGCGAGCTACACTACTGAGGAAAAAGAATCCCCTGTATATCCTCCTTCTGTTCTTACATTTGGCCCCTGAAAATGTCTTTTTCTGTTATAGTTTGTAGTTGCTGTCTGCTTGCTGTTACTTGTCTGCTTGTTTCCTTATATGATGTGTTGGAATTTGAAGTCACATTACGTGCTTGTACCCTTTAAACTTGGCAAAATAAAGTTGATTCTGATTAACATTTATCAGTCTCCAATTGTCACCTGTTCTAATTTTAGCTTTCGCTAGCAAAGATACACAACAGGTACCTGACAGAAAATGCTCAGTCTGTGTTCTCTGTTAGTGCCTTTAGAGCAGAGGACACAGAGATGAGAGACGTCCGTTTGTAGGTGAAAGTGGAGCAGGAGATTGAACCAGAGGTAGGCTGTAACGGCGTTTGGAGGCGTGTACTTTAGGTCACAGTCACGGTACCATTTCATTATATGAAACTGATGAAGCGGCTGCCTGAACAAGAATGGAGTAGCAGATTCAAGCTTAATATTTTCTTATTTCTATCTGTAGTGCACAGATCATTTTGTACATCACTGGAGTAGCTTAATAAAGTCAGAGAAGTTACATCAGTGACTAAAATATATTGTGGGACTGGGGGTTAGGGGTTTCTTGCCTCCTACTGCAAGGACAATTAGGAAGAAAATCCTATGAAAAAATCCTAATGAAAAACATCATTAATGTGACTTGCATATAAAGCCTATATATGTCTTTAAAAGCAACCATCATTTGAAAAAGTTGCCTATGAGTTGAAAGTTTTAGGGCTCAGTTCCGGGCACCCCCTCTACCATGGGCCCAGGACAACTAATCCAGTTTTCCCCTCCTGTCGGCAGGCATGTTTCAGTGTTTGGGCTTTGATTAGATTCTTAATTAACTTCCATAATCATTGTTCACCGGCTGTTCTTTGGAGGATGCCTGTCTGTCTTCTAAGAGTTGCTCAAAATCTGCAGATTAGCCACAGATTCAGATTCAAAATAAAACTGAAACTGATTAATCTCACAATTTCAAGCTGAAGAGATGTCAGCAAGGAGTTTATAGAAGTCATTTGTTTGGCCCATTGATCTAGAGAGGGTTAACGTCAACAAACAACAACAGAAAACCACTAAGACATACTTTGTTTGTTTTACAAGCTTCACTTACAATATAAATTGGTAACATTCATGACAGTATAAATGGAAAAAAAGACTGAAAAGGTATAGCTTGTATTAAAGGGTTTATGGGAGAGAGCTTCTTTTATTTATAAAGAACATGGTAGCATAACTTGGGTTTGCAAAGTGGCATCTCAAGGAGACTAAAGTTAAGATGTCTGGCCATATTGCACTGTTCCATGTTTAGAATTAAAGTCTGTTTGCAAAGAGGGACCTGTCAAGACAGCAGTATAATTTACAAGGATCAATAATTAGATTCATATAGTGACATTTTTATCATTTTAAAAGCATAAAATAATGCAATCTACTAATGTAAACAGGACTAAGTCAAAACCAATTGAAATTAATAAAGCTCTCTTTTTCACAATCGTTCAGTAGTACTTTTAATTCACCACATCATTAGCTCTGTCTATTTGAACTCTTGCTGAATTCCAGGCTGAGGGAACAGTGTATTTAAATGCTCTCTTACCCAGGTCTGTTGTGACTCTGGGAACAAACGTGATTAAAAGCCTGGAAGCGCAGTCCACACCGTGGTTGGGGCCTAGTCATAAAAGAAGTTAGGTAAGGGGAAAGTAGTAACGGTATACATTGATACTTCCTTCCCTTTCTGTTTTCAGAAAGGGAAGGAAGACCAACAGCTGCATAAAGATGACAATGGTGAACACAATATCCACAACCAGTAATAAAATGTAGAGTGCAAATGTAGAGTGCTTGTAGAGTTCTTTAGAAAAATGCATAAAAAACAAGTTATCAAAGTCCATAAGTAGAAGGAATGTTACTGAGATGAAATAGTTGTGGATTTCTTGAGAGAACCAGGCCTTGTTTAGCAGCCATAGTACTTGGGTACCTGCAATCACTGGGTCTACCAAACTGTAACAAAAGTATTCTGTAACTGTAAGGTCATCTTTCCATAAGAAGTGAAAATAATGTGTGTGACCTGACTTTAAAGAACACATTGTGTAAAACTGTACTATGGCACTGTGCGCCTGCTTTACTCGCTCTGAAAATGAAGCCATTGAATTTTAGCTTGACATGACAAAATATCTGGTATATTATAAAACAGAAAGTGTTACCTTATCTTTCTGGGTTTGAGGTAACAAGCTTAGTTCTTTCAAAGGCAACGAGATGAATGAAATGAACTGAATACATCCCCTGGCTTATCTTAAATTGATAAATTGACTGACTTATTTTAAATTGTCATGTATGACTTATGTATCTTAAATTAGTGCTGTTACATACGCTCAGAAGATATTCAGTACTTGTACCTATCATGTGAAACACCTCAGTCCATACGCTGTCCACTGATATTTCATGCATATGTTTGTGGTTATGTTCTGCATTTTTAAACCTTGGACTCTGCTCTTTTATTTGTTCATGAAAAATAGCATTCCTTCTTGTGCAAGTGTCTGTTACTAAAGAATATGAATGAAATCCATCTTTCCACTTTCTATACCCGTTTATTCCTTGCTAAGTTGCTCAAAGGTTGGTGCTTATTTCCATATCTGGGCAACACAGAGATAGACCAGACAGGGAACTCTGCATTAAAACATGAAATCAATTAACCTAGCATTAATGGGGGGGGGTTTACGAGGGAGGAAGCTGAAATACCCAGAGAGAACCAACAAATGCACATGGGAAGAGGCTAACTCCAGCCACGATTCAAAGGATAGACTTTTTTTGCTTCAATGCCACAGTGCTAAAAAATGTACCACTGTGCAGCAAATGGCTAAAATTATTGTAGGCCGTATAGAAATCAGAGCCTAGTAGCGGACAGATTTGTTTTTACTTTAGCAATGTCAAATACAGATGGCTACTACCAGTCATCTGGTCGCAGCTCCACTGGAAAATGTTAGCACATTATTGAGACTGTTTTGGTGTGGTTGACTAGTAATGATCACTAACATAAATGTCTTGAGACTGCTCTTTATCCAACAGCCCAATTCTCCACGAACAAAAAAAGAGAATTCACATTAAAAGGAGTATAGAGTTGGTTAAGCAAAAAACAAAAAGGTGCAAACAAGGAAATCTTTCAAAGTGTTCCTGAGAAATTGCCTTTCTCAAGAATGAGACTGATGAAAGGCTAATGTCCATGTCTGTCACTTCGCTTGAAGGCTTGGAAACCTCAACTGAAATGAAATTAAAGAAGTAATTTTACCCAGTTGGATTCTTTTTATCATCATTATTTTCTTTTTTGTAAATCGGTGTTTTCCTATGCCAGTCGTTTCACTTGTTCCTCAACAGGGAGTGCACCAAGGGTCATTTGCATTTCCCTTTAATATATTTCTTCAATTCCAAAGCTTCCGCGATTCCTTTGTGCATTTGTTTATTTACTTCAAAGTTTTTTTTTCCTCTGTCATTGCTCAAGAACCCTGAAGAAAATTTAAGTATAGTCAAAAATGTAATAGATGAGTATAAAAAAGTTATGTACCATATATTTTAGAGAGAGAGAGAGAGAGAGACTTTGATGTTATTTTCACAGAGTTAAGTCAGCCTACAGCTATGGTGTAACTCATGGTCATAGGTTTTTTTCCCCTCCTCTGTTGTTGGATGTTGTTGGACACATTGGTGAGGGAAAGGCTCAGACAGTGTGACTGCGTTTACCACCTGGATTTGCACTGTCAGCAGACAGCGATTTGCTTCTACGTGTGCACACAACCTTTGAGCGTGCTTGACCTGAGGATGTTTTAGGGGTAGCCGTGTCACGTGTACATGAATGATTGGTGATGACATCAGGATTGTACCTTCCGGTGCAGTGAGTACTTTAGCTTAGCACAGAGATCAGCAGACACAGATGGGGGCAATGGGAGAATAGAGGGGTGAGATGAATGTAGTGTGACACCCTTGGGTCGAAACAAGCTTCGGGGATGTGTTGGGAACACACTTGAAGCGGCAGCAGCAAAAGCTGATTTGAAAGATGAGAATGTGAAGACTGTGACGAGCACTCAGCTCAAGTCATGGAGTATTGTTAACAAGTAAGAGACATAAAAGGCTAAGGAATAGAAGGGGTAAATGGCCAAAAGCATACAACTCCACATTTTTCACATCTTCTTTCCATCTAACTCTCTTTCCTTGGACACACATACACACACACACATGCTCCCACACCATGTTAATGCTGAGTTACCACAATTCTAGTTAAATTGGAGGCTTAATTTGAAGCCACTGGCTTTCTCTACAGGTCACATTGAGTCAATTTATCTGCAAAAGCCAAACTGTGGGTTTGATTAATGAAACACATGGACATGCTTCTGGCAGGATCAGGGAAGCCTAATCAAGCGAAATCTCTCGAGGTCGCAATTAGGTTTGGAGAGTCCTCGGAGACCTAACTCTCCCTCCCAAACAAGCTTGTCCATTGATTTAGAAGAATGCAGAGATTTTGCGGACAAATAGTTTTCCTTCCACTTTCATGTTCTGCTCCAAACAAGTTTGTCATTTACATGTTTGTAATATGAGTGGTGGAAGTGTAGCAATACATCCAGTTTACAACACCATACATGTTATTGGGTTCACGAGAATGAAGCTTTAGCAGTAATAATGTCTAATCATTTTAGTGCCCAGAAAAAGAGTAAATCAGAAATGAAAACTTGGTTTTAAAGAATCTGTAATTATTGTAATATGTTCAACTCAAAATCTAACATGAGTCATTAAAATCCGATTTTTATATTTATTTTTCTACTTATCAAATTCTAAGGTGGTAGTGGCTTTATTTCTGTCCATGCAAATTGCATAGAATTTGACCAAATTGTGTTTTTTGGTTTAAAATTTCCATTTTTTCTTCAAGTCATATATGTGCTTATATATAAACAAAATATGTCTCTTTTTGCCATTGACTCTCGTCCAAAGTAATTTTTTGAACATTAAAATTTGATTTCTGTATCTATTCATTTGATAACTGATTTGAAGTTTCATTTTTCTACTTGGTGAAAATAGAATATTGATCAGAAATGTGATGTTGCCAACTTTTGAATCTCCCAAACTCAAATAATTCCTCCCTCACAATTTTAATTGTGAGGGAGGAATATAGGAGGAATATAGGAGGAATATAGTTTAATTTTAAACTATGTTTCATGTTTTTTTTTCTTAAAGAAAATACGAGATTTTAATAGCTAAGTTGCCATAGTATAAGGTTAAAATTGAATTTTTTTTAATGTTTAAAAGTCTTTATTATTTTTTAAATGTATAGTCAGCATTTCAGTTAAGTCTGACATTCATAAAATAAATAAAAAAATAAGAATATCTTGTTACATAGTATTTCTCTGACAAGCAATTTTGGGTCCAAGGGACACAGGCAGAGTAATTTGCTCAAAAAATATAAAATTATAAGAACCAGTGAACTGGTCAATTTTGATATTTCACGGTTTGGATAATATCTGTGGAATAAATTGCTGTTCAATATTAGACAGGCTAATTCTTTCCTCATTTTTTCAACTCTTTTAAAATCCAGCTTGTTTTCTCTGGCTTTTAAAATATTACCTGGACCTTTTTACTTATCTTACTGATGTCATGTTTTGTAAATGTATCCTTATTTTTTATTTTTACTGTACATCACTTTGGTTCTGCTCTGTTTTTAAATATCCTTTCAAAACAAGGTTTATTGGACTGGGTTGTATTGGTATTGTACTGAAGCTAATAACAATAAGGTAATAATCATAAATTTATTTAAAACATGTGTTTTCATGTGTTCAAGGGATACAGGTGGAGCATGAAAAAGAGGGACCACAGAGGGAAACAGAATGCTACGTTTAAAGCACGCCTCGTCATATCTGGGACTAATAATAATTAGGGCTGTCAATCGATTAAAAAAATTAATCTAATTAATTACATACTCTGTAATTAATTAATCTAAATTAATCACATACCATTTTTGCTGTGAAAGTATTTTAAATATTTAAATTCAAATGATTCAATGAATAATCAGCATTAGATAAATTAAAGTTCAAAAATTCTTATTCACATTTCATGCCTTCAGACATTTTAACATGTGTCGTTGTGGCATATGTGGCACACAGTAACGTAGGGGACACAATGAAAATAAATGAACACTCCCCTCAATATCAACACTTTACAACAGTAAAGTGACGTCCGCGCTACTTCCGGGTTACGCCGGTAGGCAAAAACAGGACTGTTCTCGCCAAACACCGTGACAAAACGGGTGAATTAGAGCGTGCTTTTAGTTTATGCCACACAGAAGCATTCCAAATCGTTGGATGTACGTTTCTTTCGTTTACCGAAGGACGAAGAAAGAAATGGATATTTTCAGTGAAAAAGGACCCAGGCAAAAAAATCCCAATGGACTGGGGGAGCCATCATACCCCGAAAGAATTTGCAGTCTACACTTCAGCTCTGGTAAATACAACTTCATTTTGCACTGGTCATTGTTCTGCTTAAATAATTAAAGCCGCAAGCGGCGTCAATCGGCCCTGCAGCCAAGCGCCTTCGCGCACCGCTGGCCGTCAGCCACCGCAGAAGCTGTCACGCATTTTCTCCGTCCGTCCACCGGCCGATACACACGAACGCGTTGAGCAGCGCTAGCCCACGACTCACAAAAAATCTAGTGCAGATCGGTGGATGCAGCGAGGAGATACAGCCGTTGAATAATGATAATGCATTTGGCCACCGGGCCGGACTAAATCGTTTGGCCAGCATTCACAGACTCGCTATCTGGACTGTATCTGGCAATCTGATACCATCAACCATCAACTTACTCTTAAAACGATCTTGTGATACGTTACCTAAAGAAGAAAAATACGTCGAGAACTTGTTGTTTGCTCTGTTGGCGTCTGCCGCTGTGCTCGCCTTCTGCCTTCCAGTCCGGCACACAGGCGCGAAAAAACCCGGATGAAAACAATAGCAGTGAAGCATTAATTTTTTTAATCCGTTAATTTTATTTAAATTAATTAATCGAAATTAACGCGTTATTTTGACAGCCCTAATAATAATAGCTCACATTCACAGTACTTCACTAGACAAAGTCACATGCTGACAGCAACCTGATAGCTGTTTGTGAGACAGACCTCACTTTGATGAGAAACACTGGGAAATCTCATTTCGCACCCTTAACAGCACCCCCTTAACTTCTAGTGAAATAAAATACATGAGACAAACGTATACCTTCACACATACCCATTATTTTGCTCCTTTTAAGGTAGTACCCTAGCATTTTTGCCATTTCAGCATGGGTCAAGTTGTGTTTGTTTCACTCAGTGTCTGCTATGGGTGAATCTATGGGTGTAAATGGGCAATTTTATTTGGAGGATACCCTCATAGGCGCCAATTTATTGACTGGAAACGTTCTGTCTTCAGCTGCCAGCCTACTGAGTATTTATGGAACATGTCCTCCACACTCCAAGCAGTACTATAATAAGAACAGCTACACAGACATATTACTGCCAACTGTCTATGTAAGAGTAGAGTAAAACAGTATCCCAAACAAATCTGCATCAGTCTACAGGATATTTCTTAATGTATGAAGATAGAAATCAATACATTTTAAGAGTTGAACTTATCAAATTCAACATGAATTTCAATACCTCTATCCCACACACTAACATTAATGAAGCTGTGAAACATCTGGAGTCTGATGAGACATCTGCTCTAACTTTTGTGATTACTTAAAAAACAGAAGTAGCTTTACTATGGTTGTCATGTCACCAGGTGAGTGCATCTAGTTGGCTCTCTATGCACTACTAACAAAGTGATCTCTTGGAGTGATTGTTTAAGTGTCCCCTTAGCTTTTCGAAAGAACTAAAAGATGGCAAACTGGCCCTTGTCTGCCAGTAGACTCAACCTTTTGCTTACCCACGATGACAGTTATTTTCAATTCTCTTCAATCTAATCTTTAGACCTACTAAATCTGTCTGAGTTTTCTGGCAATCATACCTTCAATCCAGTCTTGAAGCTCAAGCTGTCCCTTCAGCTTTAATAAAGGGACAAAACACTTCAATCTGGACAAGCACATCTGCATGCACATTTTATGAATTACAATTTCCTTTCATACTGATGTCCACAGGTTTCAATTATTTGTAGACATATTTCTTAGAAAATGTATTGTGTATTACTGCTGGTTGTTACACTTGTGCAGATTCTGAGGCAGCTGATTTGCATCTGTATGATGTTCCATTGCACACTGTATGTTATCTGCAGTACCCAAACATCCAAAAATATAGTGGGAAATCCTGGGTGTTGATTGATGTTTATGTTAGGCATTGGTTTTGGTAAAAAAAAGGTGTTGATATTCTGTCAGGGCATTTACAACTTGAGGAAAGTCTGGACAGCACTCTGTCACACTTGCCATGATTTCACAGGTGTTGCAAGTGATCTTGTAATCAAACACCATCCATCCATCCATCCATTTTCTGACCCGCTTAATCCCTCATGAGGTCGCGGGGGTTGCTGGTGCCTATCTCCAGCGTTCACTGGGCGAGAGGCGGGGTACACCCTGGACAGGTCGCCAGTCTGTCGCAGGGCAACACATAGACAGACAGGACAAACAACCATTCACGCACAGACTCACACCTAAGAACAATTTAGAGAAGCCAATTAACCTAACAGTCATGTTTTTGGACTGTGGGAGGAAGCCGGAGTACCCGGAGAGAACCCACGCATGCACAGAGAGAACATGCATACCAAACTGAGAGTGTCACTAACGTTTTAGATAATGAATTATTTTCTCGACTTCTGACCTTATGGACCTTAGCGTCCTCACAGGGAATTTTCACGGCAGGTTTTTGCACCATTTGTCCAATGAAAAATCCTTTCCAATGGGCAAAGACGTGGTAAGAGGCCAGTCAAGAGTCAGAAACACAAAGGCATCTTGTGAGTTGAACAAGTCCAGTAGGGACAAAGCAGAATGACAAAGTCCAGAGAGCTAGGTCATAACCAGGAGGTAAGAAATTGGCAAGGAATCTACACACAGAACTACTATTGATAATCTGGGAAAGTTGCTACTTCTTCTTTAGTTTTTAACGGCAGCTTGCATCCATCACTGTTGCACTACTGCCACCTCTTGGATTTCAATCCTCATTACTTCTTTCCACAAATTCTCTTAATAAATTCAGTATTTTTCAGGAAACGAAATATCTTTCTTTTCCCTCCATCACTATTCAACTGAGCAACCACTCAAATTTCAGCTCTCTATTACAGCCTATTTCCACACTCAACAATCTTCATTGAGGGAAAGTAGCTATGGCAGGTGGAAGCTTAAATAGAACAGAACACAGTTGAGAGGCCACAGAGCAACAAGCATGCACAGGTGGGGTGAATAAACTGATTAGTACCCGACATGTGTGCAGACATGGAAACAAAGAGACCGAAAAATGGTAAGAACTGCTCCTTTTCACAGATGTGCTGCTGGTGCTGAAGCGCGTCTATGCACGTCTACATATCAGTGTTAAATGATTTGTCTTAATATCTCTAATAGACCCCTTGCAACCACGTGACTCGTTACCCAGAACCCCTTGCGTGGCGGCCATATTGGTTGGCATGCCATTGTCTACACAACGCGCCAACATGCAAACAAAGTCTTATGTGGATGAGTTACAGCCTTCTGATAAGGCAGCTTACTTTGCTAAATGTGCAAGGATCGGTAATGCGGACCCTTTGGCTCTTCCTGATAAGGTTTTTTCTAGTAATCCCGATGATTGGCCATCAGTTTGCTACGCGGATCTGGTGAACTACCTTGTTGTCACCCACCCCAACGTACAGTGGCGATCAGATGAAGGCCTACAAGAGTTTGGAAGCGCACAAACAGTTCACTGCCGGATGGATACGTGAACTGTCTGTTTGTTACCTGAATGATGTAGCAGTTGTCCGTGGAAGGGTGAGTCTAATGTTTTTTATTCTCATAACTTAGCCGGGCGTACACTGTACGTGCTGGCCGTCTTTTTCCGTACGGGGGTGCGGGCCGGGCGGTCGGCCGTGCCGCGCGGCCGGCGGCGCGTCTCGTCTTTCCTCTCTCCCCTCCGTTCCCCCTGACGCCCGGTGCCTCCCGTGGTCTGGGTCCCTGTCACCCACCGGGGCACGAACAGTATGAGCACTCCGGTCGCGCCGTACACAGGTCGTGAGCGGTGATCTTTTAAACCCCGCGGTTCGGTAGCTGAATATAAGTACCACGATTGAAAAACTCGTAGAGTGTATGCCCGTGAACGGGCGGGAGGGGAGGTGGCGATCGTTACACTGGCCGGAGAGCCGCCGCTGTCTGGAGCAGCAAGAAGCGGGTGCTGCTCCAGACAGCGGCGGCTACAGCAGCAACAGCGGCTTCTCCGGCCAGTGTATCACCGGCTGGAGAAGCCGCTGTTGCTGCTGAAGCAGCAGACAGCGGCGGCTCTCCGGCCAGTGTAGCGATCGCTACACCGGCTGGAGAAGCCGCCGCTGTCTGGAGCAGCACCCGCTTCCTGCTGCTCCAGACAGCGGCGGCTACAGCAGCAACAGCGGCTTCTCCGGCCGGTGTAGCGATCGCTACACCGGCTGGAGAAGCCGCCGCTGTCTGGAGCAGCACCCGCTTCCTGCTGCTCCAGACAGCGGCGGCGACAGCAGCAACAGCGGCTTCTCCGGCCGGTGTCGCTACACCGGCCGGAGAAGCCGCCGCTGTCTGCTGCTTCAGACAGCGGCGGCTGCTGTAGCGCATTAACTCCGCTTCTCCGGCCCGTGTAGCGATCGCCACCTCCCCTCCGCCGCTATTTAAGTAGAACAATGAATAGAGCAGAATTAAGTTGTAATTTACCGGAGATGAAGTGTAGACTGCAAATTCTCTCGTAGTATGATGGCTCCCCCAGTCCATTTGGAGTGTCTGCCTGCGCTCTTTTCATTGAAAATATCAATTTCTTTCTTCTTTCCTCATCCTTTGGTAAACGACAGAAACGTACATCCAACGATTTGGAATGCCTCTGTGTGCAACCGGGAGCACAACAAGTCGTAGGCATTGCTTAGATTCCAAAAATAAACTAACTAAAAGTACGCTCTAAATCACCCGTTTTGTCATGTAGTAGACGGGCTGTCAGGCTAGCGTGCCCACCAAGATGGAGGCGCGCGCCCCCGATCACGTGACTGTGACGTCAGATGCAAGGGGTCTATATGCATCCATGTGCACATGTAGAATGGTAGGTTGAAGTCAACATGTTTTTATGGCTCTCAGTTAAAGAGTAAGATACTGACAATGTTGCGATCATTGACACATGGAATGATGAGTCAGATCATGTCTTTGTGGTCTTTGCAACTAAGGCTACATTCACACTGCAGGGAAACACGTCCCGAATTGGATCTTTATACCAATATGCGACCCATATCTGTCTTTTTCACAGCAGTGTGAATTGTCCAATTCCGATCTTTTCACCCCCCAAGAAATCCGATTTGTGCAATTTCCATATGTGGTACTAATTCAAATACGTAGTCTGAATGGTCATGTTGCATTTTATCCATCTTTCACATCACTCTCCTGCAGGCCAGCTGACAGCTTTGCTAGTGCCCGGAACAACAGTCTTTTTGGGCCCCCCCTCTACACCTGCCGCCACCACACACACACACACACACACACACACACACACACACACACACACACACACACACACACACACACACACACACACACACACACACACACACACACACACTCACACACCAAAAAATAAAGTCAACTTAACTGTATACTTCATGCCCGGGAAATCTCTGTATTTTATATTGGATATTTTCAACCCATCTATTGAATTTAGTGCACTAGTTGATCTTTTCTTCATAAGAGAACAGCAAGCACTGCAGTCAAAATATGGCCTTTTTTGACCTGCTGTATATTAGCCAGTCCCTAACAATTTTTCCCCTTCCATTGAGGGAGGTGGAATAGGCTATGTTAGATACTTTGGGAATTCTCTACCCTCTGAATCTGCTGGCAGTTAATTTTGCATTGCTGAGAAAGGCTTCGTTTTTGCCATTAAATGCACAACGTTCACTTGATCAGAATCAGTCATTTTTGTTGGGCATAACGCGGGATCATTGAAATTAACGGTGTGATCCGTCTCTGAGCGACTATGCTCAGACTATCCGATCGGGCAGTAAGCCCCTCCACCTGCACCCTCTCTGTTATCGCTAGGGATGGCTCTGTCTCCTCCTCAAACACACGCTGTGTTCCCCCCACCCTCACCCCCCTGAGCTCCCCGCCTCAGGTGGCTCTCCTGCTCCGCTCTGTCTATCAGACTGAACCTGGACCTCTGCCCTGTCTCTGTGCTAAGCTTAAGTGTTTCTGTAAAAGAAAAGGTGTTTTCCCCCTTACACTAGCCAGCGGATGCTGTACTTTAAAATCACAATGATAAACACATTGCTTCTTACCTGGCTCTGGATGGGCATCATTCCTCTGCATGTCCGTTCCTAGACCTGTTCCTGACTCATCCTCAGTTTTAAAAAAATATTTACGCATCAGGGCGCGCTCGTGGCGTAGCGCGACCCATGTTTGGAAGCCTTTAGTCCTCGATGCGGACGACCCAGGTTCAAGTCCGACCCATGGTCATTTGCCGCATGTCTCGCCCCTTTCCTGTCAGTCTACTGTCAATAAAAAGCGAGCCACTAGAAGCTGCAAAAAAAAAAAAATATATATATATATATATTTACGCATAAAAAGTGTGACTGATTGCAGAGGGAGAGAAGGGTAAGCTGAGTGAGAGGAGGAGGAGGAGGAACTGAAAACTAACAAAAAAGGCCAGACTGAAACTAAACCATGACAGGCCCCTTATTTAAAGAAAACATATTACATATACCTAATGCAGAAATGTATATATATATATATATATATATATATGTATATATATATATATATATACACTCACCGGCCACTTTATTAGGTACACCTGTCCAACTGCTCGTTAACACTTAATTTCTAAGCAGCCAATCACATGGCGGCAACTTAGTGCATTTAGG
Source organism: Fundulus diaphanus (assembly GCA_037039145.1). Classification (NCBI taxonomy): domain Eukaryota; kingdom Metazoa; phylum Chordata; class Actinopteri; order Cyprinodontiformes; family Fundulidae; genus Fundulus; species Fundulus diaphanus. The sequence continues at coordinate 31,552,614 of CM073129.1, read as the reverse complement.
CATGTAGACATGGTCAAGAGAATCTCCTGCAGTTCAAACCGAGCATCAGTATGGGGAAGAAAGGTGATTTGAGTGACTTTGAACGTGGCATGATTGTTGGTGCCAGAAGGGCTGGTCTGAGTATTTCAGAAACTGCTAATCTACTGGGATTTTCACGCACAACCATCTCTAGGGTTTACAGAGAATGGTCCGAAAAAGAAAAAACATCCAGTGAGCGGCAGTTCTGTGGGCGGAAATACCTTGTTGATGCCAGAGGTCAGAGGAGAATGGCCAGACTGGTTCGAGCTGATAGAAGGGCAACAGTGACTCAAATAACCACCCGTTACAACCAAGGTGGGCAGAAGAGCATCTCTGAACGCACAGTACGTCGAACTTTGAGGCAGATGGGCTACAGCAGCAGAAGACCACATCGGGTGCCACTCCTTTCAGCTAAGAACAGGAAACTGAGGCTACAATTTGCACAAGCTCATCGAAATTGGACAATAGAAGATTGGAAAAACGTTGCCTGGTCTGATGAGTCTCGATTTCTGCTGCGACAGTCGGATGGTAGGGTCAGAATTTGGCGTCTACAACAGGAAAGCATGGATCCATCCTGCCTTGTATCAACGGTTCAGGCTGGTGGTGGTGGTGTCATGGTGTGGGGAATATTTTCTTGGCACTCTTTGGGCCCCTTGGTACCAATTGAGCATCGTTGCAACGCCACAGCCTACCTGAGTATTGTTGCTGACCATGTCCATCCCTTTATGACCACAATGTACCCAACCCATGATGGCTACTTTCAGCAGGATAATGCGCCATGTCATAAAGCTGGAATCATCTCAGACTGGTTTCTTGAACATGACAATGAGTTCGCTGTACTCAAATGGCCTCCACAGTCACCAGATCTCAATCCAATAGAGCATCTTTGGGATGTGGTGGAACGGGAGATTCGCATCATGGATGTGCAGCCGACAAATCTTCGGCAACTGTGTGATGCCATCATGTCAATATGGACCAAACTCCCTGAGGAATGCTTCCAGCACCTTGTTGAATCTATGCCACGAAGAACTGAGGCAGTTCTGAAGGCAAAAGGGGGTCCAACCCCAACCCCTAGCATGGGGTACCTAATAAAGTGGCAGGTGAATGTATATATATATATATATATATATATATATATATATATATATATATATATATATATATATATATATATATATATACTGTATATATATATATATACATTACTGCAAGAATTACTTCTTGCAGCCACCATCAGACAGAAGTCTGATGGTGGCTGAATTTAATAGTAGTTTGAACGGCCACCTCAACAAAATCTGATTTCTGCAAAACATCGGAATTGAGCATCAAGACCTGCAGTGTGAGCGTACCCTAAGTGACTGTGAGTGTTAGAAGTGAAATAAATTGGTGCTCAACTCCATACCATCTTTGGTTTTGTGATGCCTGCCTTGTTATTTTACAACTCACTTTTTGATGGGACATGGGTGGCTTAATTTGTGATTTATGAATAATCAGAGTCAGATCAAGAAGGGACTCTTTGTGAACATGGAACAGTTTTGTGAAAGAACCATGTGTAAGCATGATTATCCTTGTAAAATAACTCCTAAGCAGTGCATTGAATTAAGGATTTTTGCCTTGAGTTTTTTTCTTTTATGTAAGCAAGTTATTCTACTTACCCCATGAATCATTTCCACCCTACATATTGTATTATCCTACCACAATGCACTGTAAGTTATGTGAGATGAATCATTTCTTGCTAATTGCTACAGAGGAAGAAAAAGTAGGCTTCCCATTTTTACAAATGGTTCTGAGAGTGAAAACTCCTTGAATATTAATGTTTCCAGTCCATGTTATCCTCGACCATAGGGAACTAAACCAGAGCCCAAATTCCCCAGAGATGTCTGTCTGGCTTTAGCTAAGATGCATACATGAACACATACCCGCATGAGCACACACACTCAAATACAGACCAAAAGTATGAAGGGGAAACTGATCAGCCACATGGAGCGGGGAGGGCACTCCAATGGGACTAATTAAAGAGATGGAACAGACTGCAGAAATCATTGGAGAGCACAACTCTTCCTCCAACAGTCCTCCAACACTCTCTCTTCTCTCGCTCTTCCTTTCTCTTTCACTCTTCTGTGTTCAGTTGATGAAAGCAACATCATAAAGGGTCATAACATCCGACGCTGCGTTCATTGCATGCATTCATACCACAGAATGGTGTCGGAGCAGTTTAGGAACTGTGGTGACTGCAGCATCTTAAGGTGCTACTAGAAACACACAGTCAGATGTAAACAAGTGGAACACAATTGTTTACAAGCACTTACCGTAAAATTGGATTCTCAGATTCTCTTTGTATTTGTTTGTCAGTGCAGAAAAGTGCTTTTTGGAGTTGGTGCAGATTTGTGTGTTTGTTGATGAGTGAGTCACCATTGGCTGCAGAGTCTGAAACTGATGAAGACTCAAGCGGTTTAGATGCTATTGATTAGAACCCCCTTGTTCCTGTGCAGTCACACACAAACACACTCACACATACCTCCTCTTTCTCTGTTTTTCTACCCCATTTTTTCCCCTGCTTCCTGCTTTCTGAATCCATTTCTGCATCTCACACCCACTCTTTCTGCGGCAGTCAGACCCACAACCAGCCATAATGAAGTGGCACTGCATGATCACAAACACCGCTGTGTGTCTAAACGAGCTGGAGAGGAAGCTGGCAGCGTTTCTGTTTTGTTTCCTAATTATTTACTTCTTGCAGAGCATAGGTGAGAGCGGTAAGAAGAGGGTGATTGGAGGAGGGAGAGATATGGGACAACCGATGGAGAGAAATGAGAGAGGAGAGAAAACATGACAATACACTGAATTTATGGAAACTGATTGGCACCTGCAACAATCCTAAGCTGGGTCTTACACGTCAGAACATCCACATTGTTTTTCAGCAAAACCTATAAGAATGATCTCTAACTAAAGAAAGCATTGGCCTCGTCTCTCCAGCTTTGCAGCTTCTTACTACTCGAAAAAAAAAAATGTCTGGCTGAAACGACCAGATGAGTCATGCACCAAGCTCAGAACTCAAGCCAGGGTTTAGCACACACTTCCTCAGGGCAAAGAGACAGGCACACACATAGAAAGACCGTGTGCCTGAACATGGTGCATGTCCACAGATAAACTCATACGCTCACACTTGGATCCCTCCAGGTGTGTGTAATCTCATCTCTGCTCACTCTCGCAGACCTGCAAAGTTTGGTTTACTCACATCTTCACAAATCCTTCCAAGAGTGTTTCACAGAAATGTGTTTTTTTTTCTTCTGTAGCCACATTTTAGTTGTTAGGTGTAAGTTATTTCATGTTTAATAAATAACTCTCGGTCTGTTAGGTATTGTCTGGTGAATATCCGCCCAAACAGCTGATATCAGGACAATAGGCGAATGGGTGATTCGAGCACTGGCATTCTTTTAACAGCAAACTCTACATACATATGGAATAAATTAGTGAAAACGTCTCTTCAAGTTCAAGAATTTATTAACAGAAATAAAATGAACATCCAGAGAACATCACTAGAAAATGCTGTTTATCTGAATTAACACTATATTTCAATCAATGAATCCTCTCTACTAGGCTTGTGAAACTCAACTAAACTACTAAGGAAAATTAAGATAAAAAGAAGCTAAGGCACTATTTACACACAAAAGAAACAAAAGGGACAAAATAAAAATGGTTGAAAACCATCATCAGAATGATTCAGTGAATCCTGGTTCACTGCAGATCCAAGGTAGAGAACTAACGTTCATCTTAAAGGAAAAGTCCGGTCAAAATCAGAATTCAAACTGCTGAAAGTACAAAATATAAAACTATTACATACTGTGCAATAAATTATACGTTTTTTTAATTAAGAATTATTTTCATTTAATCGTGTTTATGTGGCGAAATCCATCTTGGTCAAGAATAGTACTGTCACCTCCCATTTTGTGACATCACGAAGCGGACCCTGTTGAGCAAGCGACACTGCCGCACTACAGCCGACAGCAGAAATATCCCTCCGCCTCAAAACGCAAAACAGAAACAGTCCGCGGACGGTGAGGGAAAAAAAAACACAAACAGTCCGCGAACGGTGAGGGGAAACCCCATAACCCAAGTCCGCGGACGGGAAACCCTCGATAAACAGTCCGCGGACGGTTGGGGGGGGGGAAAAAAAAAACAAAACACTGCTGCTACCGTGCGCGAGAGCTGCAGTGGACGGCAGAGGCTTTGTTTCCCTCGCTTGCTTCTGAAGCCCTGAATTAGGCGGATGCACGGGGAAAAACATTGCAAAAAAGTTGTGGTGGTCTGCACATTAGGCTAAAGACTAAAACACACAGACCAGCTCTGCCCAGACGATGGACAAAATAATAAGGCACATCACATGTGATATCCCTCCGACCCTCTGGTCGGTAACCAAATATCCCCGCAAATTCTAAATTATAAAAAATAATAACCTACCGAAAATCCTCGCTCTCATGTCATGTTTTCAAAACATTCTTCTTTGAAATAGTCGCTGCATATGACATGTTTTTCCTCTGGCCAAAAGTTAGATGGCAAATCCGCTCTCTTCTAGTTGGCAATCCAGCGATGAGCCCGTGGTGGCTCATGAATCGGAAGGGTGAAATAAGCAATGTTTTTTCCACTTTTACCAGTTGTGTTGGAACATCCTACGGCCATGCACGTGGGTATTGTTGCTTCAACATTAGCTCTCGTGAATTTCAATGGTGAAGCCCATTGGAAAATCCGAAAATAATGCTGATGATCGCAGCTGTGTAGAACGGCTCCTATTGACTTTGCTTGGAAAGCGGGGAGAAATGCCGTCGGCGCTCCGCTTTCCCACGTCAAAGGATGTGATGTCAGGCGGCCCTTACTGCCCATATATGGCCAGTAATGTCCGCCCCCATACACAGTGATCCAGACGACAATTTATGTTTTTATTTTCTTATTGATTAAAGCTAAGTTCATTAAATAACCACAAACGTATTAGTTTTAGTTATAGCTAATGATCCCCTGATTTTTCCTTGTTGACCGGACTTCTCCTTTAAAGAGTGTGGAATAAGGTTAACTTACCTTAACTAATTTAGAACAGCATTTTATAGAAGTGTTTCAACCCATTTACAATGCAAATCTGAGTTATATAAAACATTATTTGAGGAAATAACATTTAAAGAATGATTTGCTAAGTAGAAATCAATAGCCTTTAAGACACTTTATTTTTATTAATGTGATTATTTCTCCAGGAAATGATTAAGGTTCGAATTGGTATCTTAGGACCAACCCACCAAGCCAATAATGATCGACAGGATGTGACGTGTCCTGGACATGTTTACATTAGTTTGATTTGTTCACCTAAGTTACACAAAACACCATTACATCAACATTAATTTTCTTAATTGACTTAATTGAATTGCTTATTAACAGAGTTCTGTAGGACTTGATGTTATGCTGAAGAGGTAATGCATTAATTTGAATAAGGTATGTTAGAGAAACACAGAAACAGATGTAAGAACCACTGATCTTGTATGTAGATTTGGCTAGGTGTTTTGGTTTGTTGTCCTCCCCATCAAAATTTCTTGAGTTAATACGCAAACTGCATGTCTTAAGGCTTTCTTATTTATCGTATTTTTCGGACCAAGAGGCGCACAGTGAATTAACATGTTTTTGTGTGTCTTTATCCACATATAAGGCGCACCGGATTATTAGGTGCGCTAAATATTCTTCCCAAGTGTGTAATATCACTCCGCCTCTTCACATACACAGCTCTCTCCTGAGAGAAAGAGCTATCCGTCTCTGTCAGGAGGACAGTGTAGTTGGACTACCCTGCCCTGTTTCTTACATAAGGCCAAAATAAACTTAACTTTTATAATGAATTAACTTACTAGGTTCATTGTTGCTAGCGCGTACTCCTGGCGTGGGCTGCCTAAAGGCTCCCAAATACTTGGACGTACTGTCCACATACTGTGAGCTTGGTGGACTCCACTCCGTTTTACCCTTCATAGTCGAGCGTACTATTGCCTACATTTCTAGTGGCAAATTCCTACAACTCCCACACTTTCTGCCAGTGGGACGAAGTGGCGGAACGGATGGTAAAATGTGTGATTAGCTAGCTGAGCACCTAGAGTCGTGTCTTTTCCAGCAGGCTCCCACCTGTCAGTGAGAACAGAGAGGGACTGTGATGCTGCGTGTCCTTGCAGCTGCCTGCTTGGAGCAGTTCAGTGTAACAAGCTCGGTGTCATGTATAAAACAGTTTGATGTAAAGACTTCTTGCCTTTACATTTATAGTGTGACACCGCGCACGCAGTTGTAAAAATTGAGCTCTGCACGTACCTGAATGTATGGAATGCGCGCAGAGTCTGCCTCGAGAACGCGTGGTCCTCTGTGGAGTAAACTGCGCCTGAGTATGTGGGGGCCTTTACATGATGGCACTTCTAGTTTTGACATTACAGTCAGGCGGTCTTGCAGAGAGGTCAGGGGTCTGATCAGGTAGTGACACAGTGTACCGTAATGCTCTGAATATCCATTGAGCGGAGCGATTTCGTTGCTTACCAAAGTTGTATTAACACATTTTAACAAATTTTTGAGCCCATTGTACCACATAAAATCGGCAGTAATCACAACAGTAAACATATATAAGGCGCACCGGATTATAAGGCGCACGATCAATCTTTGAGAATATTTAAGAATTTTAAGTGCTTCTTATAGTCGGAAAATAGGGTTTAGTGAGTTAAACTGTGCACTGGTGAACTCCATTCACTAATCGGGTTACTTGTAAAGGGGGATCGGGGGGATAAAATGCAAGCCACTCATTTTATATATTTAAATTTATAGATTTTTTTAAAGTAATGGATCCTTTTTCTTCCACTTTACAATTATGTCTTACTTATGCTTGTCTAGCACATTCAATTCGATAGAATACTTTAAAAAAAGTTCTGATATATCTAATTAAATGTCCCTTTGGGATCAATAAAGTATATTTGAATTTGAATTTTGAATTGAATTTGAATATTGGTCTATTGTTAATTTATTTATATATAGCGATATATGCTTCAACTCAACCTTTCAATTTATTGGGATGAAGTTTTCTTTGCATTACTAAACAAGTGGCTCTTGGTAATAACATTACATAATAACATTCACTTTTGGAAAGCTATACTTTCAATAAAAGCCAAAAATGAAATACACTTTTTGCTTCATGTACAGTTGATGCAACGTGACCAAGAAAAGCCACAGAGCAGTGTTTGTAGCAGATTTACATCCTTTCAGCACTACTTCAGTGTTTGGTTTTTGCTTGGTTGTGAGAATAAATCATGTAGAAGTTACAACAGATGGTAAGCCACTTGTCACATTATATGTTTTTGCCTATACTTGCTTTATTCTGTCTCACTTCGTGTCATTTCCTTCCACAAATGTACACAAACATAGAGACTAAATAGCCCTCCTGGTGGAGCAGACAGAGAGTTTGCCTGTTGTGGAAGTTTATGTCCTAGTTGATGCCTGGAATATAAAGTGCTTTATTTCTATGCATCCCCTCGCTCAGGGTAAACAGGACAAAATTTTGGTTGGCGAGTGTTTGAAGGTTTATACTTATCATTCTGCATTACCCACGATAAAATATAACACAAAGACAAAAAAATATTTTAAACTAGAATATTGCTGAGTGATAAAATAAAGCAATATTTTTGGTTTGGATTTTATTAGTGGTTACCATACCATACCATGCCATCTTTATTTATAAAGCGCTTAAAAACAGAGAACAGCTGAAACAAAGTGCTGTACATCACCACAAGCTAAAACACATCCATTAAAAATCTAACATGAAAACACTTAAATTAAACAATAAAACCAGTTACAGTATGAGTTGCTGCCTTCTCTTTTAGCTGTCATGTGTTTCAGTAAACAATTGGCTAAAGTAGATTTGGAGAAAATAAGTTGTTGACTGTCTGGCATGTTTTTTATTGTTTAAAATTTGAGCTAATATTTTCCACCTGGGAAGTTTAAAAACATGTTTTCTTAATAAAATATGCATATATATATATATATATATATATATATATATATATATAGCTGGAGGGAAGAATGATAAAAGACATGTTCTTGCTGCATTCAGATTTGAAAAAAAAGGTTTTATTCTTAAAATAATATTAATTGTCATGGTTTAAAATAATTAAGAATAAAATTTAACTTTTTGCTATGACTACTATAACTGAGACAGCCTCTAATCATATCAACTATTTATTAATTTTTTTTCACTTTGGTTTTTGTTTTGATCTATTCACCAAACTTTATTCTGGCCTTTTTATTTTTCTTACTGTCCAAAGGTTTCCTTCTTGAGGACTTTTTAATGAAAAGGAAAACGGGGATCTCCTTATTTGCCATTGCACATTCCAACAAAATTTGTATCCTGCATTTCACTCATCCCCTTAGGGGTTTTTATTACATGCCCTGTCATGGTATTTCAGGCATACCATATAAGGAAGCTGGTTGTCTACATGTGCCAGGAAAGATTTGTGCCACAAAAAGAATATCTCAAGACACAATTATAATTGTGTGATTGACTTAATTAAATCAAGACTGTAACCAGCATCAAAGTAGGCATTCCACATTGTTTTAATAGTCAGGTGTGTTTGTCTGACCTTCAACCATTTGGATCACTTGTGTGTCAGTGTGCAGGTGTTTGAATGTGTGTGTGCATCCCTTACACGCCTTGGTGCACCCACTCCAAGGGGAGAAGACCTCCTCACCGCCACCAATGAAACCACCCCCAGCCTTCCCCACGTCCCCAGCACAGGCGTCGGGGTGGGAGCAAAGATAATGCCCCCATGGTGTTTTAAAAGTATTGGTGCAAATCTTTGTCCCTAAGTTAAAATATGTACCAACTGGACAATCCTGTTTTGTGCATCTTTCAAGTTTGAAGCTCTGAGGAATCTACTCATTTGTTTTCACACAAACCGTTAAGTGAGCTATACAATAATCTGATCCATGACAAATAAGTAAGTCCAAATCCAAATTTATTCAAGGTAGCATGTAGAAATCTTCTATTAACCATGTCAAAAACCTTCCCTGCATCTAGTCAAAAATATTGACCCGGATTTTATTTTGGAAGTTGTTGCTATGTGGATTTGTTTGAAATCATGGGTACAAGATGGGCTTCTTACAGGATGAATTTTGAGCTGGAAGAAACAAAATGATAATGTAAATGTATATTTTGTCTAGGAGGTGTTACAAACTCAGAATCTTAATTTTACCCAAACCGGGGGACCAGTCAATGTCCACTCTATTCAGCCACTCTATTTAAACAGGTCACCAGTCTATCACAGACTGCCCAGTTTTCCTCTTGCAGATGTGTATTTTTACATGAGATGAAGAAAATACAGTTTGTTTTCTTATTGTGTGTTTTTTTATCTGTTTCTTACAGAATGCGGGAGCGGGGCCTTTGGATTTGTGGAGTAGGTGTATGGAGTCTACTGCTATCCCTTTGTCTGGCCTCCCTCACACATGCACACAGAAGTCATACAGGTAACTGAATACATGCATTTATATCTGTGTGCATCTAAATTTCAAATGTTCCTGTCAGCCAGTAAGCATACTTTTACAGGACCCACAGTATTGGGCCTTTTGTAAATAGGCATCCTCTCCAGCCGGTTTCTTTTTACTTGTTGTAAAATTTGAATGAATAGACTGTGTTCCACCTGAGGGAATGTCGAGGTCAGATCCCCAATGAAACATGGGATCACAGGGGCTGGTTGCCAGGATGAACACACAATAAAAAGTTATTTAATAAGAGGAAAGGGAATACAAGTCAACCGGCTAAATGGCATTCCCAGTTCAGGATGCTTTCATGCTTCTGCAGTCCAATCATGGTGGTGGTGACACTCAAGAGTACCCATGGGTTACAGCACAAAGAACAGTTAGCTTTGTTCATTTGTGATTTCAATTTGTGTGATAGCCTTCTTGTGTAGGTCAGATGGTTGTACCACTGCATCACTGAGCCTGGATGCCTCTTTACAACTCCTTGGTTCATTTGTCGTTTGAAGGTTGTGTATCTTTGCTCAGGGATATCCCTTGTCATGCTGACAATCACAAACCTCGAGGGTAAAATGTTTATTCAGGAAAACACTGTATTTGCCTGTGTATCAATAGGATTTTCTTTTCACTGTATATGCCTGCTGTGTCCGTAAAAAGAGAGTTTATGGTCAAGGTTAGCGATTTTTCTTTTCATCGTTCCAAGTAAATAAATAGTTCAAATTTAAATGTCGTCTTGCATGAACATATACCGGTGTGCCATATTTATGTTGACATTGCATAGTATTTGTTGCTAATTTTTATGTAATGGTCAAATTAAAAATTAAAAAGTATCAGAAACTGAATATATGGGAAGTGACAGGGTTTAAGGCTGTGGGATATTTTACCACATCTGAGGTAGAAATAGCTTAAAGATTTTACACTTTCATGTTGTTGTTGTTATCCCTTTATCTACTCTCTGCGACTTCATCATGAGCAGATCTTCTGTCAGTCAGGCCACTGTGATTCAAGACGTTTATGCAGTTCCTTGGTGTTTTTGATTAGTGGTAACTGGAAGGGATGGAAATTTCCAATATACAAAAGAATATAGTAAATAGTTGAAATTATCTTGTTCAGTTTATTCAAATAGCACCAATCCAAAGTGTTATCTCAAGACACCTTTAGAAAAGAAACTAGTTGAATTCATGTTAGGGTTGTCAAAATAATTGATATCACAATATAATAGAAACAGAAAAAAAATAATTATGTTTAGTTTAGTATCATTCTTTATATCTCTTTAAAGATAAACAGTTATAGTAAAATAAAATAATTGCATGACTGAATCAAAGGTACATACTCCCATTAAGAATATGAACAATTATAATCAGTGTTACATGTGTAGAGGTGACATTTAAATCAGGGCTTTGAACCGATTTTTTTTCCCAATCGGTTCGTTCCGAACACAAACGGAATTATAACGTTTCCGGGTATGAGTTCCACCAATAAATTGACGTTAACGAACCGGTTAGAACAAAAAAATACTGTTCCCGGAACGGTTAATTTCGTTCCTGTCAGCTGTTTGGAATGAGCGTTTTACTTAACGATGGATCGTAATCAGTGACGGACTGGGATTAAAAAACGGCCCTGGAATTTTCACCAACCAGCGGCCCACATGGGGCGCGCACGCACGCACGTGCCCGCAACACACAGATATAACTTCACATGCACGGAAATAACACGCAGGTTTGTAGCCCCATTGGTGTTGAACTCTAACTTTAATATGCATGAAAACTGAACCAAGAGGCATTTCAGTGTTTCGCGCAGGAATTTGCTTAGGCGAGGCGGTGCGTTGGGGGGGGGGGGTGACAAGTTTTGCGCGGACCGAGGGGGGGGCGTATCCATGTGTTTTTTCCCTGCCATTCAGTATATGCACACGCGAAAGCAGCAACAAAAAACCGCGTGTTAATGTCAAATAAACATGCAAGCATATCCAGTTCGTTTGTTAGTTTTTTTTTTTTTGTGTTTTTTTTTTTTTTTGGAATGTTGGCGAGGCGGCTGCCAAGACAGCGCTGCGGGAAACCCTGCATTTGGCTTATTAGTGCGCCGAGAGATAATGTAGGCCTACAATGAACAGGGTGAAAGGGGCCGCGCACACCCGACGATCATGCCGCCTCGTGATTGGCCGGCCCAAACGGCCCACGAGGGCCCGCGGCCCTTCTGGCATCTGCCCAAATGCCAGACCGTCCAGTCCGTCACTGATCGTAATTTACCTCTTATTTAAGATGTGTAGCTCTAGTGGAGACACCGCTCTCGCTCCATTCAGTCAGCGAATGTGTGATGTGATGTCACACAGGAAGTGAACCTCAGCAATCATGGTAACGTGCGCAGGAAAATAATAACTTTTTTTTTAGTTAGTTAGGCAACGAAAATTTGAGGAACGAAATAAAACCGGTATTACCATTATTTTTAAATAAGTGTTCCAGTTCCAGAACATAAAAAATAATAACGTTTCCGGTTTCGTTTCTGTTCCCTGTAAAATACAAAAAGTTCCCGGTTTTCGTTTTCGTTCCTTGAACCGGTTCAAAGCCCTGATTTAAATATATACAAATATATTTCTTAGAAAAAGGCTGAATTGTCCCCTACCTTTTGACTTTGCCCTAATTGATAAAGTTAAAGTTGTCCTTTTGTAATAGTTCTTTTTTATTGCTCTTAACCAGAAATTACCTTGTACCTTCAAAACATTTTGCCATTGTATGTAACGTATGGGAACAACGGAACCAAGATTCGACACAGACAGGTCAGTGGAATGCAAACAGACTTTATTTTTAAAAGTAAATAAGTGTGCTGCTGGTAACGCGCAGCTCACTCTCGGGCTGGGAACCTCCTGTTGATGGGCTTCCTGTGCTGGATGTCCGGCTGCGGACTGGGTCCACAGGGCGGGTGCCGTTGAGCGGCAGGCGGGCTGGTGTTCCGCTGGGGACTTTCCTGGCGTGATCCAGAGACGGTCCTGGTGTGATGTCCAGAACACGGGGTCCGCACAGTGTTTCCAAGGGGGGTAATCCAAAAGGCAGGTCCAGGTCCAATCCGAGGTCCGGTAACTTGCAGGCTCAGAGGTATAAAGGGATTAGGCAGGCTCGGTAACTCACTGACTGGGGTTTCAGGCTCACAGGCAGGCTTTCCAAGGTCAGGCGAATCCAGGGTTCCAAAGACAGGTCAAGGTCGGGCAACAGAACAGGCAGGCAGAATCAGAAAGGCTGCAAAGCACTCGAGTGTTGGCTTGAGACGATCTGGTACTGGTGGTTGGTTTGACGGTGGGTTATAAGGAGGTGGAACCAGGTGAAGCCGGTGAAGGATGATTGCAGGCGGGGTGGAGCTGAAATAGGTGTGCTGAGTAAGGGATAAAATCAACCCCAGTGCCAGGATCATCACATTGTATCCAGTATTGAGTATTTTTCTTGGCATTGGTATCAAGTTACAAATTAGTTACACATTTCTGTGACAGGCCTAGTTGTTATCCAATTAATCAAAGTTTAGTTGATTGAAATCTATACTATTCAAATAATCCAATAGGATACTCAGATTCAAATCCAATTACAAATCAACCTCCTTATTAACAGTAAATGGTATTACAATGCAAAAAGGGAGTTAAAAGTAAGTTAAATTTTCTCGAAATTAGCGTTGCTTGAGCAGGCAAGTTTAAATGATCTGCCAATGGAATAAGATTTTTGCACTTAAGCTAGGAAGAACTCATCTCCGTCATCTTATTTCCAGTGCAGTATATCTAATTATCTTATTTTATGGGTCAAAATAGTCATTCCAATGGCAGATCATTTTATTTTCCTGCTCAAATCAAGGACTAATACACTAATTTCAAGAACATGTTACTTTTAGTTCCCTTTTTGCAGTGTACATTTTCCGTCGTTATGGAGAGGTGACCTAGTGGTTAGAGCAGAACGCTTCCAACCTGGAGAAGCTGCATGTTCCCTGGTTCAAATTCTACAGACTGCCACTCTGGGTCCCTGAGCAAGACCACACAGGGAAGCCCAATACTTCCTAAGGACTGAGTTAAACCAGGGGTGCCAAACTCCAGGGCTCAAGAGCCAGTGTCCTGCAACGTTTAGATGTGTTCCAAGTTCCTCACGCCTGAATCAAATGACTACATTACCTCCTCAGGCACACAGGTTCTACTAATCCCTGCTAATGGCCTAATTATGTGATTCAGATGTGTTGAACTTGGGACAAATAAAGATGATTATAGTTATATTGTTATTATATTGGCATTGTGACCATCAAACTAAAAGTGTTGGTAGATTTTCTGCTGCCAAAACAACCACTCCACGTCTAGCCATCTCCTCCACTGGACCCTTGAATGTGTGCTATGGCATCTGGCACCATGCAAATTCTTGAAGATCCATAAGTTGTAAGGTTGGGCCACCACATCCCACAGATAATCGATTGGATTGGGTTTTGAGGAATCTGGAGGCCAAGTCAACACCTAAAGTTTATTTTACCCCTGAAATGAGTTCCTGAACTTTTGTTGCTTTTTGGCAGGCTGAATTATTCTGTGCAATGAAGAATTTTTGTTTCCATGTAAGGGTGGAAATGGTCTGCAGCGATTCTGAGGTAGCTAAAGTGACATCCACATGTATGGCAGAAGCCAAGGTATTCCAGCAGAATATTGCCCAAAGCCGCATACTGCCTCCGCAGGCTTACCTTCTTCCCATAGTGTATTATGATGGCATGTGTTCTCCAGATTATTCATGTAATGTAAAACAGAAAGAAAATCATCCAACTAGACCATATTCTTCCTTTGCTAAATGGTCCAGTTCTGATCCTCACTTGGCCATTGCCAGGGTGGTAAAAAGGTGAGGATAGGATCCATGACTGGTCTTCAGCTATGCAGTCAGACTGAGATACACGTCCATAGTCTGACACCTTGTTCTTAGTACCAGAATTAACTTCTTCAGCAGTCTGAGCTACAAAAGCCTATCTGTTGGATCGGTACCAGCTCTTCCTACCATCACCAGTGCTGTGCTTGTTTGTTTGTTATAGTCAGCTCGACAACAAACTGTTTCTCATGACACTAAAAACTATGTTATTAGGTATTGCGAGATTCTGACCACAGAAAAATTCAAAACAAATTTAGGTGAAGGCAAAAATGTATGTAAACCAGATATTATGGACCTCGTTATAAATAGGGCCAATGTCAAGATTTGCCAGTGCATTGGATACTTATCGTTTATTTACATCATGTACTGTTGCTGAAACCAGCCTCGAGTGCATTAGAGGTTTTTGTTACCTGAATGTACTTCTTTGCTAATTCTGCTGCTTTGGAGTATTTGCAATTCATCCCTTTTTCCAGTTTAATGGATTGATGTGAAGTGGTGGGATTCTATGCATTCTTAGAGTACCAATTTATAGATATAGCTTCAACTTTGAGATTCTTTCCAACTAAAGTTATGGTGATGGATATCAATGGTTTTGCTTTTATTGTTGAACTTAGAATCGCTTGTCTTGAAATGCACTTCAGTGGTGGGGAAAAAAAACTTTGCATGTTGCTACCATTTATTCAAATGTGCATGCTTTAAACACTGTTTTGATATTGGAAAACTATTAACTATTAACCTGATAACAATTGTGCATGAAATACCACTGAAATGAAATACATGAATGTGGCTTATCAACCACTGTGGGATTATCTTTCATAAGAAAGTATGTCTTTGATTAAGAAATATGTATTAGTACTTTATAGCACCCTCATTGTTCATCTGATTCAGAACCATGCTCCTTTTTCCCCCTTAAAACAGCTCTGCACTCACCGTGTTTTGAGTTTCTTTAAGAAGACAAAAGGCGAAAAGACACTTTTAACCTAATAATAATAATAATAATAATAAAACATTTACATACTGCTTTGAACGTTGAAATATTATTGGAGTGCAAATATATTTTTTTTAATTAAAATAACTAATTACATTTAGTAGCCAATTTAGAAACTATATTTTCTGTAGTGCTGTCAGTATACAGTATTTTATGTCCTAAACTCTACCTTGTCCTATTTGTCCATTAGCAGCTTCCTGAAACAGGATATTACTAGTCTGAACCTTTTTCTTGAATTCTTTAAAAAGAATCAATTTCAGAGAGACATGCTCGAGTCATTTCATGTTCTTTGAGGAAATTGAGAATTTCTCATAATGCTATCACAGCTTAGTAACATGATGCTTTATGGGAGTTTATGAGTCTGTACAGTGAGTTTGTGGCCTTGCCAGAATGCGATAACCATGTGTATGTGTTTGTATGTGTGTCTGGTGTGTGTTTGTGAGTGAGATCTGCTCTCCTGTTCTCTGGCTGTCAGGCATTATCATCTGCTCTCAAAGAGAGATTCTTGACAAGGCAAGGGCAAATATTTTCATAAAAGGAAGGGTTTTGAAAAGACATGAAAAGAGGGCCTCATTGTCGAGTGCTTCACCAAAAATTTTCAGTGAGTTTGCTGATGTCCACAAAAAAAAGAGGTGAAAAAACACTAAAAACAGCAGGTGTGAGGATGAATAATGTGACCAGAAAAGACAAAAGAATATTTCTTAATTCTGAAATACAATCACTTCTAGTGGTATTAATGTGTTCAAGCTTGTGTTTGGTGCAGAGGCAGGATCTGGAGAAAATTCGAGGAGTCCAGCACAGTAATCTTTGGATTTTAATCCAAAAATGAAATCCAAAGATTGCTTTTCTGGATTGTTTTTTACAGTGGCATTTAACATTGTGGTTGACTGGTTTTACAACATGAAATTAAAAGAAAATTAGTAAAGTTTTTTTAATTTATTTTTTACTTTGTTACCATTTTATTGTAGATAGCAGAAGCAAAGCCCTGAATTAGAGCTCTAATGTTAAAGACAGAGCTATTTGAAATTATATGTTGCTTAAATTTTCTTAAATAATGTTTTACTAAATCAATAATTATTTACATATTTTAGCAGTGGTTGTGCTTTTTTTACACATGAACTAGAAACACTGCTTTTTTAATGAGATACATTCGCTATTTCAATCTGAAAAACTCACACAGAAAGAAGAGACAATTAGAAGAATTTATTGATACAATATTTTAAGACTTTGGCGCTCAGACCTCGGCAGGAAACATTCATGCTGAATTATACTTCAATATGCATAAGCAGGTGTATGAGAATAGGAATGATCCCCCCAGGCCTGAAACTGGTGGTGGAGTGGAGATAGAAGAAGTTTGTTCAGTCCATGTGATGATCTGTTTGAGCTAGATGTCCAATTTGATAAACACAGGTTTGCATGACTGTCCATGATGAGCAGGCTTGAAGCGACTGTGGAGAGGAAAAACTCCCCTTTGGGAAGAAACCTCTGGCAGAACCAGGCTCAACATGGCGGTCTTCTGCCGGACCGATTGAGATATGACAGGGAATTCTGTCCAGTCCAGGAGGAATTACACTCTAATAGGAACAAGGTTGTAGGAGCACATAGGAAAGCCAGATGGAGCTGCTATGATGGTGGAGAAGGGGATGGAGGTGGGTTGAATCCAGTCATCAGAGTCCAGATCAGACATCGCACAGCGACTGCTTGCTTGCTGGGTAGAAGTTGAGCTGGATTTAAAGTTCTTTTAAGACGGATCCAGGACACTGATTGGCTTCGAGGAGGAGCAGTTCAAAGCTGATTGGCTTGCGTCGGAGGCGAATGAGTCCCTGATTGATGGAGGTAAGCAATGAGTTTCTTCAGTCTGAATTTCCGCATTTAGCTCCATTTCTGAGAGGGAAAAGCAAACACATGGGATTCCAGTGTGTTTCTGAGCTGCTAAGTAATGTATGAACAGCACCATAACGGTTAACTTATGAAAGGGTTATAATTACATCCAGTCTGTGAAGTCAGCCATTGAGAAATTTAGGGCAAAATCACAGCGAGACATGCCACAGTGCTCTGAGACAGAATGGATCACTAGACTTTAGTGGTGTAGTGTTTTTTTCTGTAGTAGCTGTGAAGCTTCATAATAGAACAGCAAGAAAAATCAGCATCATGGTGGTGGTCATTGGTTAGGGGGTTTTGTATAAAGGTGTATTTTTTTAAAAGCATCACATGCTGCAGAGACATAATAATTCACACCCCTGGCAGATTTAGGTTTAAAGTAATATTTAATTTTTACCAACATGAATTAATATCAGCAAGTCCTGTCTTAAATCTGATAGAGAATCTGTGGTGGGTGCTAAAGTTTATTGTGATGGCAAGGCGACCTTCGAAGCTCAACGTTTTATTTTTATGTCATTATTGCTACTTTTGCAATGTTTTATTATATTTTGAAAATGTCTCATTTCCTATAAGAAGCAAGCTTGTTGGTTGGATGAAAATAATTTCAAATCTTAATCTATCTTCAATGGTTTTAGACTTAATTGTATTTAAATGGCATTTGTCCATCATGCTACACATGGGTAGCATTTTATATCCACCGTATTGAGTTCCACGCCTACTTCACAACTGCAAGAACTGGTTTGATTCAATGCTTTGAAAGATGACACTGCTGAAACAAAATGTAGGCCGTGTCTTTCATTATAATTTTCTAGGTTATTTCTAACATTTCTATGTTCAACTAATGTTTTAGGGTTTCTTTTTTTTTGTAATTTTGTTTAGGGCTATTAAAAAAAGTTTGAACTTCAGCATGATTGTTTAACAAGGTCTACAACGGCGTGTTTGTGCTCCTGTTAATGGCTGATTGATTACAGAGTAATTGGTAATCAGGGAGTTACAACACTATCCAGGTGCAGGTTGTTTGAGGGAGAATAACAGCCAAGTAATCAAATAATTATGGAACACACCCATGAGTCGTATCAAGGTCAATGCCTGCTCTCACACAGCTCCAAAACACACACCGACACAAATATACAGATGCATATACCTCAAATACAACTAGGTAAATATGTTGCAGTTCATCATAATAGTTCTCAATTACGTTAACCAAAGATGAGATTGATCATGTAACTGGTCGTGGACAGTTTGGCATCCTATCTTACAGATATATTAGTAAACCAGTAAAAAGCAGCCTTGTGCTTGATAAATAACAGGAAATGTCAAAAAATACTGACACAGAGACTGAAAGGGACAAAAGGCTGACAATAACATTGTTGTATCACTGAAAACAAGGTACAGGTGAGTTTATGAATATAATTAATTTTACTCCTCTATTTTTGACTGATCATTGCAGATAGGCTCACTTTAAATTTTAAATCCACAGCAGCACAACAAGTGATGAGGCCAATTCAAATCTGCTGTTTTTAAGGGGACATATGCTATATAAGTTCAGTCCATTTACCATTTAATGCCTTCCTTTTCACATTTAAATCATTCAAGTCTATATGAAGTGGAACTGCAATGGTTTGAATTCCTCATTATTGTTGCCCCATAGCTCCTCTTTTGCCCCTGTGCTGAAGTGTGTCTGAGAGCAGCTCGTTTGGGTGCGGTCTCTTTAAATACAAAGGATTCCATCTCATTTGGCATTTTTTGCAGTATGCTGGGGGACAATGTAATGAATTGTGAGGGTTAATACACCCAAGAACCGAACATTTTAACTTATCCACTTCTAGCTTCGGCATCTTTGATCTTGGTCTACCAAATCACAGCGAAAAAACAAAACAAAACAGTGGACTTGTGAAATTGGTAAGTTGAACATCCATGACCTTTTTTAGCATCTTACGGCAATTGCTTTGACATAAGTGTACAAAAAATGTAACCGATAATAGAGAAAGCCGAACGGCTTAAAAATATGACCCAAACAGAATATAAAGATATCTGGACCGCACCTAGAAAGACTGCATTCAACTTTTCTGCACTCAGAGACTCCAAGTACACAAAAAAATGTATTTAAGGGCTAAAAAAGTAGATTCTTCATGACATGTCGCCTTTAAGGGGAATACGTCAAACTTTAAATTCAATCTAAAAAAGTTAATGGTGGACGGGAAATGGTTAACTGTGCCAAAAGAAACACAAGCTATAACTGTTTTGGTGAAATCATTAGGCTAGCATTGACTTAGCTAAACACAGAATCATCTTTGTGAATGTTCATGTTGTTAATGTTATATTTATTGATACTTGCTGCAGCAGAAAAAAAATTCTGGTGTTGGTTGGAATGTACATATGTACATTAGGTAAAATAAGTACTGAACACATTTTTCACTGCAGAATTTCTTTTGATATTAATTTTGACTTTAATACCACACGTGATGTTGGTAACAACCCAAGTAATCCATATATACAAATAAATAGAAAAATCCACAGAGGTGTTATGGATAAAGAAATGGAGCCATGTGGGGAATAAATTTGGAACCCAAAGACATTTCTTAAATACTTCATGAAAAAGTCTTTGATGTTTTGATTTTTCTAAAGATTTTCACTTGAATTTAACTGAGGTGATTGATTGGGGCACTCTCGCACTTTAACTTCCTTTCCAACTCAGTCTTACTGAAAAATGTGTGATATCCATGTTGGTCTTGGAGGAAACGTAGTATTGTCACAATTTGGCTCTTCAATACATGTCAGGCATATGTTTTATTTGGCCTATATTTTGCTGGGGAAAACTTCAGTCACGTCACCTGGTTGCAAGCCAATGTAAAAGAATAGGCCAAATAAAAATTAATCCTGACATGTATTGAAGAGCCGAATTGTGACAATACTACGTCTCCCCCGGTGGAGCAAGATAGATGTTACACGTTTTTCCGTGAGACTGGGATGTCCTTTCTCTGAAAGGTTTCCTTGGCCGTGTGTTTGGGACAATTGCTTTTGTGACGTGAAAAACCATCCTTCCTCCAAGTATGGTGTGTGCAATGACATCCACAGAGTTCAGCTTTGGCTTTATTTGACCAGACAGTATTCTCCCAACATTTAACTGACTTGTTCAAGTCTTGTGCAGAAAGCCCTAAACAGGCTTCAACATGTTTTTCATCAGCATTCGTACTTTGCGCACTGATTGTGCATTAAGGTCACTGCCACTGGGAGTATTACCTATTCTTTTCATAGGAAAACTAATTGCAATTTCTAGGGGTTTTCTGCAAGGTCTCCTTGGTTCTCTGACAACTTTCTTGATTGTTCTGTTGACAAAAAAAAATACATTTTATAGGGCTTTAGTTAATATTATACTAGCCAATATTACTTTACACATAACAGCAGCAATGTATTTTGAATACAGGTGTATTTTATCTTTTCTGTGTCATTTAGGATACTAATTAAGGACAATTCGGGACACATTACCGAGAGTATAATGACGTCATTTGATGTATGATGTCGCACATTATGTTAATCAATCTCTGCTTTGTCTGCTAGTGTACAACAATTAATTAGCATGAGTTTATAAAAAAAACATTATTTTTTGGAATTTAATAAAACTTTATAAAGTTGTACTAAGTTTATCAGAAAAAAAAAACACTTTACAAGCTTCTAAAGTTGAACACTTTAAAAGAAAGAAAAATGTTAATACACTTTTGTGTTAAGTTAAATTTGTTTAAGTTAATCTCGGATGCTGTTCCCTTGTCTGTCTGGTATACATCTTTGAATTTGTGTAAGAATTAATCCATAAATCGGCAGGAGGCTTTTTCAGTTGTCTGTTTTTTGTATGACTCACTTATTTTGTGTGACTCACAGTTATAAACTATTCCACAGCCTTTGCTTGAGCTGCATTTTCTTTTCTTGACGCAGTTTCCTTAATATTCTGTATACACCAAATTCCTTTTCTTGTTGTTTTGTTTTACTAACATCATAGTGCGCAGGTTGGTTATGATGTGGGGTGCTGCTGCTGCATGTTTTGATTGACAGCCGGTTCAGCTCTGTGACAATGACTGCAGCTCAGCTTACTTTACATTTCAGGAAAGTGTTGAATACTTTTTTTGCTTTTTAGAATCTGATCTAGTCAAATGCAGGACAATTTTTTCTATTTATGGGACACCGGGAAAGGAGTGAAAAATGTGACACAGTCCTGCACAAATTGGGACATGTGGTCACCCTAGTGTCATTCCAATAATTAGATCCATAACCTCATTTGTGGACTAATTTGCTTTGATTTATTTGTACGTATAGAATAGTGGTATAAGTTTGAACTTCATCTAAAGAAAAATGTTAGAAAAATATATATACAGAAAAATATTGACACGTTAGATTCTTGATTTACCTTCTGCAGATATACATTCTCTCAAAGATGGAGAAAAAAAATCTGCAAAATAATATATGGACCAGTATTGCCAGGGCCTTAATTTCAGCAGGAACACTTTGTGAAAGATATCTCAGCAGAGTTGATCCTTATATACCTAAAACCGAGACTAATTACTTCAAAGTTTGTTCCTGTTAGAAGCCAAAGATTAGAAACTAACGATTGTGTTTCTTAATTAAAATGTCTACGTCTGATATCCTCGTCATTTATCAAGAGTGGATGAAAGTATTATACTATTCAGACCACAATGTACAGTGTCTGTACATTAATGTTCAAACTCACATCACAGTTTATATTTTATTATTAGACTGTTCAGTCACAAATGAACCGCGACACTTTGAAAGAACATTATAGTCTAGATGACAAAAAGTAAACATGAATAATATATTCACCTTCTGGAGTTAATCGTTTTTATCTTCGCAAATCATTCAGTGCACAGAGCATTTAAAACAGAAATTAAGAATTACATTTTCTCTAATCTCCAGTAGATGAAACCTTCAGTGTTTAAAACAACATTACTTCCAATGAAAAAAAAACAAAAACAAAACAGAGACATTCATGCAGTCATTTGTGTATTTGCCAGCTCTTTTAAAGTTATGATTGATTCTTCTCCAAGCAGTTTTACTTGAAAGCACAAACATCAAGAGTATGTAGCCCTGGACTGACTTGCCAAATTGATAATCTGCTCCGTATTACCACATAAGTGCTATTTTCAGTGTTACATTTCATTCAGTCAGCTCTCTCACAGAAAACCTGGACACCTTGAACATGCATTGGCGTATGTTCTTGCAGGGCAATACACCACATCTCATATTAACATAACCACATTGACTGACATTCTCCTTTTGCTATCAAGTCTTCCGCAACGGTATTTTTTTCTGTTTTCTATCTGTCATTTATTTTCATGTTTCCAGAGTCTCCAACGTTCTTACTTCCAACATACCAGTTTCTAAATGAACTACAAGACAACCTTTGTGCACCTGGATAAGTTTTTAAACTTGTCTGTCCTGTTATTAGTAGTTGTTTCCATGTAGTTGTAACATAATGTGCTTCATTCTATCAACTCTATTCTGCGTGCAAAAAAAATCAAAGTGCAAGCATTTGTTGTTGAGCTGGTGGCAAGAATATCCAAAAGTATAGTTACAGCTTCTTGAGGCATATTACAGTGAGACAGTAACCAGTATCATCAGAAAGAAAGCAGATGGAAAAAGAGGTGGTGGGGTTAAGTCCCAGCATATATGCATGGGTGACTATATGCATGTGTTGCATGTGCATAACTTTTGTTCTGCTTTCATCTTCCAGATATTCAGCTATTGAGATTGAATAGAAAGAATACTTGCCTTTTTTGTCATTCCTCTCTCAGTGTATTTCCAACTTCACAACATATGTATAAAATGCTATTACACAGTGTTTAAAGCTCTAAAAACCTAAAGAGTACTAAAGATGTTCTTTAATAAAGACATCTTATTTGAAGGTGAAGGCCAGGCCTTGGGTAAATGCCTTAGTGGCTTTGCAAATAGTCTTGGCAAATCAGCTTGGCTTGGACTTTGAAGCAAAGCGGAACAGCGATTACGCTGATCACTACACCACACATTGTCGACTCATTGATTCTCAGTCTATGGCCTGCCGTCACCATACATCGCCTCTGATTACAGCGCAGTGAGAACTTGACTTGCTCAGAAAGGCATTGTGACTGCCAAGAAGGTGAAAAAGAGAAATAAGGACAAAGACATATGGGGCTACGGGTACTACACCACCTTCACACAAGCCCAGATGAATGTGTGCAGTCAGTCCAAAATCTAGACAAGCATTCAGCGAATGCACATGCAAAAACATACACGCATCCACCCACCCACATGCGCACGTACGTACACACACATGTCTACATGCATGCATGGTCAAAGAGGCTCTTTACTAATGTGATGTGTGGAGACAAGCTGTCTGCCCTCTTTAGCGACTGTTCCATAGTAAAGCTGCTCTCCGTGCATGGTCAACAACACGGCTCCATATGGGTTGTGAAAAATTCAAGTTAAAAAAATCACAAATGTGAAATCTTTCATGTTGACAAGCATCTTAACAATTCCTTACAGATTCACTGCAGTGGCCCAGTGATGGAGAAGATTTATAGAGCTGAGTAAAAGGAAATAGTCAAAGACACTTAATGACTCACATCAAGTAATGTTTTTGTATTAGAAATGTTGCAAGTTAATAAATGCATAATTTGTGGCCAACACTGAACTATATTTGTTGGTCATGTTTGATATTTTAATGAACATATTTGTTTAGATGTGTGTTTATGTGTTTAACAACTGTCTATAAGGCAAAATTGTATCTCTTCAAACTATGAAATTCTTTGTGTGATTTAAATAGACACAGAACAACCATTGTAGCCTGAACGATAGGGGCAGATGAGATTTGTTCAGATATTTGCTAAGGCTCTGGGCATTGTGAGCCGGTTGTAGTTGGCACACCTTTTCAATGACATGGAGGACTGGGACAACATGTTGGGTTGACCAGGGAGACAATTTTAACTATTGAGGGACCACATTTCTCACCCTCGCCTGGGAATGCTCACCATAGGGTGTTGGCAAGGAGGCTCTGACCAAATACTGAACCACTCTACCCTATATATGTTTTAAGGATGAAAAGGCCTATTACTCTGTGCCCTGAGGCATTTTGTGGGAAGTGCTGCAGGACTATCATGCGATGACCAACCTTTTAGGGGGGTATCCAGCTTAGCCAAAGAAAGAGCAGAATCCACATTATTGGCACAAAGTTTAGCTTTAATTAGGTAAAAATAACTTTTATATATTATATACAAATGGAGACTGCATTTGGACTCCTTTCACTGCCATGAAATGTGTCAAAAATTTCCATCCATCCATCCATTTTCTGATTCGCTTATCCCTCATGGGGTCGCGAGTGTGTGAGCTAAATTTTAACCCTTAATATCAACCCACACCAAATGAGACAAGTATTCAGTAAACACAAAGCACGTTCCTTGTCACCCCACAGAACATATGATTAGATCTGCTGAGAAACTACATCCTTATGCTTTTTCTCCCTTTCTTCCACTGAGCTCATTTATGATGGAGGCGACATAGAACTTATGCCCATACAATTCCCACTGGCGGAGGGGTGTCATTAGTTGGAGGGTGCTGAACATTGCAAGCTGGACTGAATTGATCAAAACATATTTTTCTTATTGCTGATCTGCCAAATGTCTCAAACCCCGGCCAGTCTTACTGCTCTTTGTTCTTGTCCTGTTTGAACCTTTGCATTACCTGCTGTGCTGGATCCAAAAACATTAAGCCAGATGCCCCTTTTTTTGTTGATAGTTTTCTTCTGATGAGCATAAGACTCCAGACTCCATCCTTCCTCTGAGTTTCACCACTGAAACTGTGGGGGAATTAGAATAGAATATAATGTCATAACCCAAGACCTTCAGAATTAATCAGATCCTGGCACCAGTCCACCTAACCTCAATTATGTTCCCTCCTCAGTCTGGTCAAAACCTATTCACTGGATTCACAGTGCAAACTTATTCTGTTATTCTGGAACCAGTGGCACCGTCTCCCTCATTTCCCTCACTTCTGGTTTTCAGTTCACAAACCAATGCTCAATCAGGATGCATAAATCAAGAACTAGAAGCAGCTCTCAGATGTGCGACCTCCTCCAGCCCTTCGAACTGGAGCCACTGTATCCCCTGGATTGAATAAGACCACAACTCACACGTCTCCTCTTTTACAGGTCTTTGCCTCTTTGAATTATCACTTGGCTATCAACCTCCTTTATTTCCCTCAGATGAAAAGGACATCTCTGTCACGTCTGTCGATCATCACATCTGCCCTTGTAAATGCGTCTGTCCATCATGTCCTCTCCTCTCCCATAGCACTGCAAAACAAAATCGCAGAATCACCGACCGTAAAAGAATCCTTACCAACTAATATACACCAGGTGTCATATTCTGGGTTTTGTTTTGTTGTATATTTATTTTGATTAGTCAGTATACCTTTCTGTCTTGGGTTCCGTCTTGTTTGATTTGTGTTATAGCTTGTGTATTTTAGTTTACCCTGGCATATTATTTAGTCTTGGTGGTTATTTTTGTTCTTAGTAGTAGTTCTGGTTCTCTATTTACCTTATTTAGATTCTGTTCCCTTCCACTAGTCCTGTCAGCTCCCTCAGTCACTCCCCCGTCCTTGATCACTTCCACCTGTTCTGATTAATTAGTTGTTCACTCTGCTCACCTGTTCCTCTGCCTATTTATACCTGCCTCAGTTCTCTGCTCCTTGCCAGAACGTCACACGTGTTTCATTTCACCTATCCACTGGTAAGAACCATCCTGTTTTTTTTGTATCTGCCTGTGCATCTGGTTGTCTGATCTGTTTTTGAGGCTTCCCCAGTTTTTGTTTTTACCTTGGATGTCTGCTCTGTACCTTTTGTGGATTGTTTTTGTCAGCTTGACTGACCCATCATCCCTTCAATAAATCCTGTTTAAGCTTACCTCAAGTGTCTTGCTGAATACCGGGTTCATATCATCCTAAATCATTACAGTACGTTCTGGGCTAAAGAACATGAACCCGTCGCAGACACTTTTTTTTTCGCTCTGGAAGAGCAATGCTTTGTGAGCCCGGTTTTTCGCCCAGAATGCCGGCTCACGCTGTTCACTCACCAGAAGTCCCTGTTCAGTCTCCCTCTGAGTGTTTCCAGCCAGATCCAGACTTGTTCTTGGAGGTGGATGCGGAGATGGTGCAGCAGATCCGCCCGGACCTTTTTCCAGAGCTGGCCCAGTTCCCCTCTCCTAATTCAGATCCACGGAGGTTGCGGCGGGCTGAGGTGATCCCTTTTCCGCAGGAGGGATCAGCTTCCCCGCTTAATCTGTCGTCCCGCCGACGCAAGAAGAAGCGCCCTTCTGCCCGCCACCCCCCCACCAGTTGTGAGCAGCGGGTTGACGAGTTAGTTGGGTCATTATCTGCTGACGAACATCTGTCCCAGCAAGCACCCTTCACTGTTCCTGCTGCCGCTTCCTGCCCAGCAGACTGGAGTTCTTCACTTACCGGTACTGAGCTGTCCACAGCTCCTCCTAGTGGCAATCCAGACACTGATTACAGCTCTCTAGAGAACAAGATTAGGACTTTTGCTCCTTTAATTAAGCGTCTGAGAGAAACCTTGTTTTCCCACTATTCTGCTGAACTGGAGGCAAAATTAAAGGAGCTGGAGGGAAATTACAGAACGGCCCTCAAGTCCTTCTACAATCGATCCATCCCTGTCTCTGAGGGTCTGACCAATTCCCCGTTCCAAGAGCCTGTCAGCGGGGATGCATCGTTGGCCAATCCGGCCTGCGATGTGAGGACCCAGGAGTGTCCGCCGGCAGTTGGCGACGTGGAGACCGAGGAGTGTCCGCCGGCAGTTGGCGACGTGGAGACCGAGGAGTGTCCGCCGGCAGTTGGCGACGTGGAGACCGAGGAGTGTCCGCCGGCAGTTGGCGACGTGGAGACCGAGGAAGGTTTGCCGTCCGTTGCCGACGCGACGACCCAGGAGGGTCCGCCGTCCGTTGCCGACGCAGCGACCCAGGAGGGTCCGCCGTCCGTTGCCGACGCAGCTACCCAGGAGGGTCCGCCGTCCGTTGCCGACGCAGCAACCCAGGAGGGTCCGCCGCCATTCCGCGATGCTTGGACCCAGGGGGGTCCATTGCCTGTTTGCGACGCCTGGACCCAGGGTGGTCCTGGAAACCATATGCTCCAACCACACTATAGAGGACTGAGGAATCATTGGGGCTCTCAGTGGTCTGTCCGTCCCCTAGAGCCTTGGAGGGACGCCAGGTTGCTGAGGCCCTATCGAGACTCTAAAACCTCCAGGGGTCCCCAGAAGTTCCCACCTCCACTCTCTCAAAGAGACTACCAGCTTTCTGAGTCCCTGTATTGGCGGTCACTCCCCGGGACTCTCCAAAGACTTATTTTAAGGCTTTTTGTTTCTAAGGGTCTGGCTTCTTCAGTCGCCTGTAGCCAGGCTCCCTCTCTAGTAGCCAGTAGCCAGGCTTCCTCTCTAGTAGCCAGTAGCCAGGCTTCCTCTCTAGTAGCCAGTAGCCAGGCTCCCTCTCTAGTAGCCAGTAGCCAGGCTCCCTCTCTAGTAGCCAGTAGCCAGGCTCTCTCTCTAGTAGCCAGTAGCCAGGCGCCGCCACCCTTAGCCTGTAGTCCGGCACTGCCCGAAGCCTGTAGTCAGGTCCTGCCCGAAGCCGGTAGTCAGGTCCTGCCCGAAGCCGGTAGTCAGGCCCTGCCCGAAGCCTGTAGTCAGGCCCTGCCCGAAGCCTGTAGTCAGGCCCTGCCCGAAGCCTGTAGTCAGGCCCTGCCCGAAGCCTGTAGTCAGGCCCAGCCCGAAGCCTGTAGTCAGGCCCAGCCCGAAGCCTGTAGTCAGGCCCAGCCCGAAGCCTGTAGTCAGGCCCAGCCCGAAGCCTGTAGTCAGGCCCAGCCCGAAGCCTGTAGTCAGGCCCAGCCCGAAGCCTGTAGTCAGGCCCAGCCCGAAGCCTGTAGTCAGGCCCAGCCCGAAGCCTGTAGTCAGGCCCAGCCCGAAGCCTGTAGTCCGGCGCCTCCTATAGCCCGTAGCCCGGCACCTCCTGTAGCCCGTAGCCTGGCGCCGTCCCCAGCTTTTAGTGCGGCGCCGTCCTTAGCCCTTAGTCCGGTGCCAGGTTCTGTTTTCTCCCTCTCCAGGCCCCGCCAATGGTCTCTGAGGGTCCTACCGCGCCGCCGGCCTCCGAGGTTCCTGCTCCGCCGCCGGCTTCCGAGGATCCTGCTCTGCCAGCGGCCTCTGAGGATCCTGCTCCACCATCAGCTTTATGAAGCCCTGCACTGCCGGCATCCTCTGGGACGTTCGCCGGAAAGCCTGACTCACCGGGGCCGTCCTCCGGGACACCCACCGGATTACATGACTCACTGGGGCCGTCCTCCGGGACGTCCGCCGGAGCACCTGCCACGCCGGGGCCGTCCTCCGGGACGTCCGCCGGATCACCTGCCACGCCGGGGCCGTCCTCCGGGACGTCGGCCTAATCACCTGCCACGCCGGGGCCGTCCTGCGGACCGTCCGCCGGATCACCTGCCACGCCGGGGCCGTCCTGCGGACCGTCCGCCGGATCACCTGCCACGCCGGGGCCGTCCTGCGGACCGTCCGCCGGATCACCTGCCACGCCGGGGCCGTCCTCCGGGACGTCCGCCGGATCACCTGCCACGCCGGGACCGTCTTCCGGGACGTCCGCCGGATCACCTGCCACGCCGGGGCCGTCCTGCGGGACGTCCGCCGGATCACCTGTCATGCCGGGGTCGTCCTGCGGGACGTCCGCCGGATCACCTGTCATGCCGGGGTCGTCCTCCGGGACGTCCACCGGAGAACCTGATTCGTTGGGGTCGTCCTCCAGGACGCCCACCAGACTTTTACCTGTATCCGTTCTCTGGTCTTTTCCTTTTTTCGTTCACCCTGTCTAGGTTGTTTTTGGCTTAGATTTTGATTGAACAGTTTGGGTTTTTCATTGGACTTTTTCCTCCGCTCGCCCTGTCTGGGTTGTTTTTATTTTGTAATAAGTTCTAACCCTCCTTCCTGTAACCCCCTCCACCCACCCGGTTTAGTCTGTCCTGTTTTCCTGGTTTAAGGTCGTCTGGAATCCGCCCTTGAGGGAGGGGCTCTGTCATATTCTGGGTTTTGTTTTGTTGTATATTTATTTTGATTAGTCAGTATACCTTTCTGTCTTGGGTTCCGTCTTGTTTGATTTGTGTTATAGCTTGTGTATTTTAGTTTACCCTGGCATATTATTTAGTCTTGGTGGTTATTTTTGTTCTTAGTAGTAGTTCTGGTTCTCTATTTACCTTATTTAGATTCTGTTCCCTTCCACTAGTCCTGTCAGCTCCCTCAGTCACTCCCCCGTCCTTGATCACTTCCACCTGTTCTGATTAATTAGTTGTTCACTCTGCTCACCTGTTCCTCTGCCTATTTATACCTGCCTCAGTTCTCTGCTCCCTGCCAGAACGTCACACGTGTTTCATTTCACCTATCCACTGGTAAGAACCATCCTGCTTTTTTTGTATCTGCCTGTGCATCTGGTTGTCTGATCTGTTTTTGAGTCTTCCCCAGTTTTTGTTTTTACCTTGGATGTCTGCTCTGTACCTTTTGTGGATTGTTTTTGTCAGCTTGACTGACCCATCATCCCTTCAATAAATCCTGTTTAAGCTTACCTCAAGTGTCTTGCTGAATACCGGGTTCATATCATCCTAAATCATTACACCAGGACAAAAAGTTTGACTCTGCTCACGAGATGTTCTTCTAAAAGTAATCTCTAAGTCTCCCTATAAAAATTGGCTTCTTATAAAATATAGTGGTTGATACTTGTGACTGGATACAACCAGTAAAAAGGGTGGGGCTATTTAGCTTCTGATTTTATGTATAATTTGTTGTAAAATGAAGGCTGGAAGCCCTCTGTCACAGGCTCCGGTCCTAGTTTGTTTTTTTCTGGGAATTTGTCAAACATAAAAATGTTAGCCTTTTCAATGTAGGCTTTAAACTTCAATTTAGTTTTTTCATGAAAACTTATTTATTAGAGTTAACGGTGTGTAGTATAGTGGTTAGCACTGCCATTACTGAAGTCTCCACCTTTCAGTTGTGGCTCTGCAGGCCTGTGGAAGTTGCTCCTCCTGTCCATGCTTACGTGGGTGTTGATTGCGTACTTTGGCTTCCTTTGTCATTTGTTTCTGATTCTGATTAAAGGCCTTTACCATTACCTTACAGCCAACACTGACGATGAGAACCCTCTGTTGTTTCTCAACAGAGAAACATGTTATTTATGATCTGTCCATTTCTTAATCCTAATTATGTGTTGGATTGCCTTAAGCTTTCATTCTCTTGGGCTCACAGTCTGTCTTTTTTCTTGTTTACAAATTTCAGTGTAACTTAATTTGCATATTTTCACCTTCACCAATCAGTGAGTCCTTGGTACACATGTAGTGTTCAAACATGTAGTTATTAATGTGCCAGGAGTGCATTTGATAACAGGTTCTTTGACCTTCTGTGGAGAAACACAAGACAATCTTCTGTGCTTATTTGCTTCTCAGACATTATTTCATCACATATTTAAAAAAAAATGTAGAGATGGAAAATACATTTTTTGTCTGTCAGGACAGCTGGCTTTTTGCTGAAATATTGAACAGGGAGTTGACAAAGCTGCAAAAATGTTTCATATCTTGCACAGGGGGAGATGTATTTACAGCTGGTGTTTTTTTAAGCAAGCAGAGAAAATGCATGTCTGTGAGCATTGAAGGGCGATGCCAGACACAAAGATTCTTGGCCTCTGTTGAAAAACCACGGTAAAAAATAAACAAAAGAGGAACGTGCAGGTGTGACTTGTATACTTAAGTGAAGCTTAACACATCTCTAATTTTGTTCACATACATTCTGTGCCTTTCATTTTCACAATCCCAGTCTGATGTTATCAGAGTCCTAAAAGGCTTAAGATAAGAAATATGACATAGAATTATGAAAATGTATAATTCATTCACTCATTTATACATTACAGATGGGTGTCATGATCCAGAGGTGTTTCAGTTTTGGGGCTACTTTGGGGACCCACATTATCATATATATATATATATATATATATATATATATATATATATATATATATATATATATAATATCTTTAACTCCCTCATCCTAAAGTAGTTAAAACAATGGACAGGTCACATATATTCATGAACTTCCAAAAATAGTGATGTTCGAAATTTTATTGTCCATTCAGTTGTTCCCATTTATCACAAGGGAATGAATACAATGAAGCTCTAATTATTTACAAAAATAATAACCAAAACAGAAGTGTAGTCTTTTTGTGTCAATGTATAGTTTGACACAAAGTTATATGGTTTATACCACACATTATATATTAATCAGTCATCAAAAAAGTTAACAAATCTTTGTACTATGTAAAATTCTCCAGTCTGTTTTGGTTTATTTTATTTCTTCCAGGCAATCTGAACTTATTAGAACCTTTTTTGAAAGTTGGTTGGATATTTAAAACAAAAATCAATAACTTAAAGGACAACTATAATAAGATGCAAAGCAATGAAAAGTAGATTTAGAGTACAAAACTTATCAGGACCAACCTTCCGAAAATGGGTCAAAGTATCTAAGCTTTATCTTATTAAACCAAGAGCAAATACAGGCAAACTAAATTTAGTTTTACTTCATTTTAATATCTTAATTTAGCATTTAAAAACACACAAGCAAAAAACAATCAAACAAACGCATACACACTGTCCCCCACTTATCCATCAATATTCAGGTGTACTATATAAACATTTAAAGTTTTGGGCTTTTTTTGTGGCTGTGAAGTGTAAAAAAAAAGGTTTAACGGAGAACTAACACTGTACTCATTTGCAGCACCCTGTTTTTAAAGCTGTTGTCACAGGCTAATTGGTGTAAATAAAAAGCTTCCTTTGAGTGCACTGGGAGATTACCTCATTGGGGCTTTCTGATTGTGTGAATCATTACCATTTAGCTTGCAAACCAACTCTGCATAGAAGCAGCCTTCTAAATCTGTAGTTTATCCAGCAAAAAGAAAGCATACATTTATTGTTCAACCTTCTTAAATCCAATGGACTGCAGATGTAAGGTGTATTAATTAGATTTTTTTTTTCTCTCCAAAAAATTGTGTTAAAATCATGACTCTCTTTTACATAGTGGTTTTAAAGACCCAATAGGATGCATAAAAGAGGCAAATTGGGTGTAAATAAGACAGAACCGTTCAGGTTTGGACTGAAGAGGCATGCTCAGCTTTACAGGACCGATTTGAACAGACAGACTGGGGGGTGTTTAAAAAGGGTTACACATCATCTGTGCTACCCTATATTAACTTCTGCTTTCATGCTGTCCTACCCACAAAAACCCGAGACGCAGCATTCAGATCAGGAGACAGACTGGCCTATAGCAGGGCTAGAAGTGAGTCTAGAAGGGAAAGCACAGATACAAGCAGCGCATCGAGGACCACTTCAGCAGCAACAACCAGCACAACATAGGCATCAGAACCATCACGGACTATAAACACAGCGACCAGCAGCTCAGAAACAACCCATCTCTCCCCGACACCTTAAACAGCTTCTTTGCTCACTTTAAATATCAAAACAGCAGAAGGACTGAGCATCTCCCTCAACCAGAGGTGCAGCATCAGCTTCCCGTCCTCCAGCTGCACAAAGTGACCTCCACCTTAAAGGAGAAGTCCGGTCAGCAAGGAAAAATCAATGGATCATTATCTATACCTAAAACTAAAACGCTTGTGGTGATGTAATGGGTTTAGCGTTAATCAGTAAAAAAATAAAAGTATAAATTGTCGTCGCGATCACTGAGTCTGGGAGCGGCCATTATTGCCCCAATATGGTAACTGACATCACATCCTGTGACGTAATGTTGCGGTAAGGCACTGCGCTCTACAACTTAATTCAATAGGACCTGTTGTACACAGCTGCGATCAACAACAATTATTTCGGATTTCGAGAGGACTTCACCATTGAAATTCGTGAGAGCTATTGTTAAAGCAACAATGCCCACGTGCATGGCCGTTGGATGTTCCAATACATCGGGTAAAAGTGAAACAAACAATAGTTATTTCAGCATTCCGGGTCATGATCCACCACGGGTTCGTCGTTGGATTGCCAACTTGAAGAGGGATGATTTGCCATCGAACTTCTGGTCAGAGAAAAAACACGTCATCTGTAGCCAACATTTTGAAGAAGAATGTTTTCAAGATGACAGGAGAGCAAGAATTTTCAGTAGGTTTTTCTTTTTTATAATGTAGAATTTGCGGGGACATTTGGTTACCCGACCAGAGGGGCAGAGTGATATGACACACTTGGAAAGAATATGTAATGTGCCTTATAATTTTGTTCATTGTCTGGGCAGAGCTGGTCTGTGTGGATTAGCCTTTAGCCTAATGTGCAGACCACCACAGCTGCAGTTTTTTGGGCTTGTTTCTGAAAGTGAAGTCGCGTGTTTGGGCTCTAAACTAAGTGACGCTGCTGCACTACAGACACTCAGTATGACCAGCTGAAATATCGCTCCGCCTCATAACGCGCTGAAGCGCATCCTGACATAGGAGCAGAGTAAAGGCAGAGAGAGCAGCTCTGCCCGTATTTTCTGCAGTTTACGGCTGCAATAACTGATGATAACTGCTGAAAGTAGATTAGGCGGTGCAGATCACCATTTTGAGCAGAGATCGGTTCTAAAGATGAGTTTTTACTCCCTGATAACATTGCAGAAACATCCCGCAACATGACTTCACAAACTGGGAGGTGGCAGTACTGTTCTTGACCAACATGGATGTCTCCAGTAAAGCACATTCAAATGAAAATTACTCTTAATTAAAAAAACTTATAATTTATTGAAAAGTGTGTAATCATTTTATATTTAAAATACTTTCAGCAGTTTGAATTATGGTTATGACCAGACTTCTCCTTTAACGAATGTCAATAGCAACAAGGCTGCAGGCCCAGACATGATTTGAGGTCGGACTCTAAAATCATGTACTGACCAACTTGCAAGGATTTTCTGGACATCCTTAATCTCTCCATGCAGCTCTCCATGTTCCCTGCCTGACTGAAATCCTCCATCATTGTACCTGTGCCCAAAA
This sequence comes from Fundulus diaphanus, assembly GCA_037039145.1. Taxonomy (NCBI): domain Eukaryota; kingdom Metazoa; phylum Chordata; class Actinopteri; order Cyprinodontiformes; family Fundulidae; genus Fundulus; species Fundulus diaphanus. Next base: position 31,518,241 of record CM073129.1, on the reverse strand, counting down.
AACACAACCATCTCCTGGCTAGGTGACTACCCTCCCGTTGCTTAGACCCTCGTCATGAAGTGCTTCGAGAGGATCCACCTGAAATACAGCATCCCTCCCGGCCTAGACAACCTGCAGTAGGAGAACCGCTCTACAGAGGATGCTGTTTAGTTAACACCTGACATGGCTCTGGCTCATATGCACCATCCAAACACCTAGTTAGGAGGGTATTCATGGACTTCAGCTCAGCATTGAAAACACTGCTCCCATATATTTGGAAGCTCCACAACCTGGAATTATCTCCCCCGCTCTACTCCTTCATCAGCGACCAACAGGCCCCAGGTTGTAAGGCTAGGGAAACACACATCTGTCCCACTGATCCTCAACACCGGAACACCACAGGGCTGTTTCCTCAGTCCTGCTCTCTTGACCCTCTTCACCCACGACTGCTTTACTATCCATTTCAAAAACATGGTTGTGAAGTTTGTGGATGACACTACTGTGGTGGGTCTCATCATATAAAACAATGATTAGACCCACTGCAGAGAGGTCCATAATCTTAGACAGTGGTGCTCTAGGAACAACCTCAGCCTGGACACCAGCAAGACCAAAAAGGTAATAGTGGACCACAGGAAGGCCATGAACATGCTCAACTTTGCAAGCATGGGGAGTTGGTGGAGTGTGTGGACAGCATAAAGTTCCTGGGCATTGACATTTCTTCTGACCTGTCCTGGACTATGAACACCCCCAACCTGGTGAAGAAGGCCCAACAACGGCTCTTCTTTCTCAGGAAACAAACGGACTGGATTTTCTACTCAATTGTTGATAACTTTTATAGAGCTACAATAGAAAACATTTTATGTCTCAGCATAATAGTGTGGTTGTGGAGCTGTACAGCAAAGAAGAGGGAGGATTTAGCACAGGTGGTAAGGACAGCACAGGGGATTGTGGGATGCCGTCTACAAGATCTGGATAGAGTTTGTGCCGCACAAGTCTAGAAATGGGCCAGACGCATTGCCACAGATCCCACCCACCCAGAGAATATACTGTTTGACCCACTTCCATCAGGTAAATGCTTCAGAAACATTAAATCAAAAAAATTAACACACTCCTAAATAGCTTTTTTTCCAAAAGCTTCATGTAACAGTGCAGTACTTTATATAGATAGAAGGGACTGCTTTCAGACTTTTTAGACTTGGATATGAGTCTTATTAGACTCTAACAGTAATGTAGTCAAGACCAGCTCTTCCGAGACCAAGACCAAGACTGGGCCCTCTGAGGTCAAGACCAAGGCTGTAACTTTAAAATTAGACGTATATTTCTGGACGCTAACTTTTTTCTACAAAAAACCCAACCAAATAACTTAAAGCACAAAATGCAGAACTAAAAAAGATCCATTCTTTAACTAAAACTACTTTGGGGTATTAAATAATCATAATAATAAACTAATAAGGATATTTGTAAACTGGTGCAACATTTCTGATGAGGGTCAGGGAGGAGCTTTCCAATTGTTTTATTGTTTAAATGCCTGTTTGCATGAACCTCCCATTAATCTGTGCATATACTATGTCTAGGATACAGTAGAACTTTTCTCTGTGAAACACCAGAGCTGATTCACATGTAAACTTGGTAGCTTCAATCCTTTTGTAGTCGTTGGTTTTTAATGCAGCATGCAAGTTAAAATATGGTTTCATTTAGTCTTTTATTGTTTTTATATTTTTTATGTTTTTAACTTTGCCCTATTGTGGTATTGTGTCATTTTGTTTTGCAGCACTAAAGCCAACAGCAATAGTTTTTAAAAGTGCTGTAAATAAATTTGATTCGATTACAAAACGATTATCTTCCATATATGGGAAAGTCAACAGGCACAGGATAGTCTACTTCGGGTCATTCACAATTATCAGTAATGTAATGCATCAAACCCTGTCTACTATGTAGAAAACATACCTAAAAAAAGGATATATGGATAATCTATATCACTCACAATCGCATGCGGTGTTTTGTGACAGCTGTTGACTAATTGTATATCGTCCGATTGCATTAAACGCACCACTCACAAAGTAACCGCTGCGTTTGGAAAGCTGATGCGCATGCACACTCGTTTTCTAAGGGAACTTCAGCCGTTGGCTAAGCAGTTTTTCAGAGTGGTTATGTGCTGTAAAAACTGATCAAAATACCTGTTTCAACATGCAGGAAGCGATGGGTTGTGGCCTTCTAGCTTGCGCTGTGTCCAAAACAGCGAAAAACTGGCCAGAGTAGATCCACAGAACATGAAGATTAGGCTGCTCTCTGAAACGGGGCTGAAAAGCCCCAATGAACGCAGGCCCAGCAATGTGTTGCTCTGTAGGTCTTTGTCGTGTTTTCATTTTTTTGTTTTCGTTTTTTTTACACAGAAACTTGAATCTACAGAGCTTAGAACAACACAACCTCAACACTGAGTGCTCCCAGCGCTTCTCAGCTTTACAAATGTACACATAAACATGTAACATATGTGAGAAGCAGACAGCATGAATCTATGTATGTCGGGCTGGTGAGATAAATCCAACTTTCTGAGTGGGAGAGTCAAAAGGCAGTTTTGACTGCGTTCAGGTGTTGTGCCAAAGTTATCGTTAGACAGTATTTGTACCCCGCGCATCGGGAGCGCAAACATTTGCATGTTTTGGTCTTTTCGGGAAGCGTTGTTGGTCAGTGCAATCAACTGATTTGATTTAAAAAAAAAATATATGTGGAAACATAATGTCTTGTTGTGTCTGTGTGTTATATGTAATCAGTGTGCATCCTGAGCCGGTGTCTTTCTCATCAAAAATGTAATTATACAGATTATTGATTCTTGGTTTTTGAATAAAGACTTGTAGTATATACTGAAAGCCCAAATTTTGAAAATCAAGATGAAAAAAGGGGAGCAGAACTAAAATGAAGGAACTTAAAAGCAGGAATCAGGATGACTATAAGGAAATGGCAGCTCTAATGTCAAATCTTGGGATGTATTAGTACTGGGGAGGATGATCACTTGATAAGTGATATCCTGATTTTAAATGAATAGATGATGTGAGGAACAGAACGTGAACCCACACAAAAGTCTTCACATCATGTAAATTTGTGACACACAGAACAACATCTACACTCATTGGTCATTTTAAACGATACACCCTGTTGATGCCAGGTTGGACCCTCATTTTGCCTTTAGAATGGCTTTTTTATGTGCCTGAAAGATTCCTCATAGATTTTGTTACATATGGTCTCATCAGGCAGTTGCTGCATGTCTATTGGCTTTGCACAATGCAAATATCCCATTCTCTCACATTCTAAAGGTGGCCTATTAGATGAAAGTTAGTGTAATGCTTAAGAAACCAAGTTTTGGACACTGCAGTTGTGCAGGAGCAGAAAAACAAGACCCATGTACTAAGGCCTCAGTTCTTGACGCAGTTTTCACTGGTTCGAGTCCCAGCCCAGAGACATTAGTCGCATGTCATTCCTATTCTCTCGTCACCCTTTTCCTGTCTGGGAACTGTCAAATAAAGGCCACTAGGGCCACAAAAAAACCTGTTTGAGGTAATTTATACTTTGACATTTTGAATTATCCTACTGGAAGTTGCAGTCAGATGGTGGGTACACTGTGATGAAGGGACAGACATGATCGACCACAGCATACAGGTAAGCTCTGGTGTTTTAACAAAGTTCAGTTGGGACTAAAGGGCTAAAAGTTCCTGTGGCCTTTTTATAATCTTGAACCAGTGTACCCGTTTATCTTTAATGTCTCACATCAACAAGGAAGTTTCAACCACACAACTAATGAATGCTGCATGAATTTTTTCAAACAATTTTCTTTTAGCTTGAGCTAAGTTAGTGTAAATCCCTTTTTTTATGTAGTACTCACACCCGCCTGTTTAGTCCCAACAGCAGTACCGCCTTTAAAGTCATCTAAAATCTCCCTTTTTTATACATTTCGGTTTGAAAAGTTGAATATCAGTCAGGTGACAGGTAAGTATATATAGAGTCTTAACAGTTAGGGAATCCAGAAACAAGAAGCATTAAACATTGAGTGACATTGTTTCTTTAAGACCTTGTATTTCCTAGTTGGGCTCTTAGGTTTTCAAGGCTTCAACTCTTTCCTGTGTTGTTCTCCTTACCTCTTCTTTTCCTGATGTTTCATATTCTCCCTTTCCTCTTCTTCCTAACTTTTGCTTTATTTCACAGCTATTAAACCAGGAAATTTCAATCAGGTAGGAGAGCGTGGATTTCTGCAGGGGCAGGAGAAAAAGACTGAACTTTTATTTAATGCAGCCGGTCTTTCCTCTCCCCTCTCCACCTCTATCTCGTCTCTCTTTTCTTCCACGGCTGAACTCAACCTTGGCTCTTTATAGTTTATGATTCAATTTCCAATTTGTTCTCTGGAGGTATTTGCCTGGTGGGTGGCACGGCGCTTTTGTGCTTATGTGTTTGTACAATACTCGCCTTTGGTATTCATTGGAACACAGGCTTACAGACATATGCATTTGAATTTCTAACTTTGTGTCTTCAGTGCTGCTGGCTTTTATTCATAACAAGGTCACATTGAGATTGGGGTGCCCCTTTCAGTTGACATGCACTGCAGTGTGTATAGTAAATATATGCAATTTTATATCATTACAGCCAAGTATTACTAGAGTAGCTTATTTTAGGGTATAATAGTTCACGGTTCTTGAAATTTCTAAGCCTGTGTTTTACTTTACAAATTCTGCTACACTCCATGAAATAAATTCACATTGTTATATAAGCCCATAATTCTTTGTTAATCCAATCAGTTAATTAGGCTACAAGCATGTCTTGAAGACATTAAAGCATTTGTGACTTTACATTTTTTTTTGTTTTGACCTCATACAAGACCGATGTTGTCCTGTCTCAACAAGAGCATGTGAAAAACATCTTAATCAGTCACTTACTCTGGATGGCATTAACTTGGGTTTCAATGCTAACGTCAAGAACATTGGTGTTACCTTTGACCAGGAAATTTTTATTTAAAACTAATATTAAACATACTTTGAGGACATCACTTTTATGTTTCCTCAATGTTGTCAGCATGACAAATACAGTATCTTGTACCTGTGAGACTCAAAAAGACTAATTCACACATTTGTTACTGCAGGACTGGACTATTGCAATTTTTTTTTTTGAAAAGTCCCCACCCAAAATATAAATTGTAAAGAGCCCTCAGCCCATGCAGAATTTTGTAGCAAACAAGTTCTGATGAGATTTAAGAGGAGAGATTATACTCTTTACTGGTTGGGCAGAGAGACGTTCATACTTAGTCTGGTTTTTATGGAGGTCTCAAACTCTAACCTTTCAGGGCCACTGTCCTCTAGTTTTTAGAAGTGTCCTTGGTCCAACACACTTCAATCAAGTAGCAGAAACATATATAAGTTGTATGACACTGGCTCCTGAGGACCCAAGTTTTTGACCCTTGAGGTATTTATTTATTTTTTAACATGCCCTGTCTGGCAGCGTAGCACTCGAATTCACTAGAATTGCTTTCTTAGTGCTAAAGTGAGCCTAACAGATTTACTTTCACAAGAGCATTGCTGCTTTCGCTATAGTGCTCCACTTGATAGTCATGCAAAACACTTTCTTGGACATGTAATGGCCTGGTATCCCGGTTCTTATAACCCCTCATTCACAGATGTTCATCTGCATTTTCCGTTACGTCACAAATAAAAGCCATTTCAGTCAATAGGGCATATCCCACAGGCTTTGTGGTGCTACAGCATGACGGAGAACCCTCCTCCGGTGTCCGTCAAAAATACGGGTTTGTGATGGATGATGGAGCAAAAAGCGTCAATTTCAAATGCAAAATTGTAAAGCGGATCCGGTATTATTTCAAAATAAAATGGGGAGAGAGGCGGGGCGGGGTGGGGCTGTCAGGGTGCATGAACTGATCCAGTTTGGATTGCTGCGTGGCACATTTTGCAATGAAAGGATGGAGCGCACAAAGAACATAGTCAAAGTGAAGCCGGCTGCCTGCAGCCTTAAGTTAGGTCGTTAAAGATCTAGTTGCACCTGAGAGGTGGGAGTGACAGCCCATAAAGCCACTTCCTGCAAAGTGCTCTCATTGCTCCCTCTCCTATTATCTCCGTTGCACTGGGAGGCTGCATGTCAACCAGGGTATTGGTGTTTGTTACAGACAACTTTTGCATTTATTTAATCTATTGTTATCATCGTCTTCTTCAACACGTGCAGAAAGAGAGACAGAGCAACAAAACAAACAGAAGAAGTATTGCAGGTACAAACAACCAACGCCTGTGATAACATCACTGAAATATACACAGTATTATTTAATACAAGATGTATTCAGTCGCAGTCAAAGTTAACTATAGGGTTTATCTGTAAAGACACGTATATGTAAGCACCTGTATCCAAACACCTGTAGGTGTAAATGAGTATGTGCTTGAATATGTAAGATATGTCCATAAGAAAAAATGCTCAATAGTGGTTGTGGGGAGCTAAAGACGTGCCCCCCAGGGCGCCAAGAGAGACACCGAAGGAGACCAAAAGGGCCCCATAGCGCAGGAGCCCATGGAGGACCAACACAGTGATGGCTGCATCCCCCCTCCCAGAGGAGAGCCCCACAAAATTCCCCAGCAGCCGCAGTTCAACGACTCCTGGGGGCTACAGCGATGAGGCCGTAGGCTCCATACACTTAATTTAATAATGCACAAGAATGGATTCTGTGCACACACTTGCACTCACCACACATATCCCAGGTACTCATAACCCAGAGGGGCAACCAGCCCCCAGACCTGGGGGGTTATCCCCTTCCCCACGGTGGAGGAGAGCAGAACACCTGAGCCACATGCCGAAACCAGGGCTGAGCACTGCCCTGTCCTGGGCAAACCAAGTCCCTACCCTGACCACAGCCCCGACAACCCCCAAACCCATCCATCCAGAGACGGGGCTAACACAATGCAAACGAGCCAGCCAACCAGAGCCAACCCAGACAAGCTATGGCATCCCCCCCCCCACACACGCACACAGACACAGCACATCCTTGACATGAAGGCCGCACGAAGCCGACTGGCTGACACCCCCCCCCCCCCCCCCCCCTTCCCCCCTGAGGCTGCACCATGGCCCCTGATGTAAAGGTAGTCACTCTTCCCGAAGGAGGGATTGCTGCAAAGATGAATCAATGTTATTAGCTGTTCTTCCTTAGATAACTTTTTACCAGTTGGTGTATCAAGTTGGATTGAATGTAATGGAATTTGAATACGTAAGATTTGAGTCATATATATATTACATTTTACATTTTACTGTACATAACTGTATATAAGGGGGAGTATTGGCCTAGTGGTTAGAGCAGCGCGCTTGCACTCAGAGAAGGATGCAAGTACCCGGTTCGATCCCCAGCGCCTGCACTCTGGGTCCCTGAGCAAGACCCTTAACCCCTGATTGCTCCCCGGGCGCCGCACATGGCAGCCCACTGCTCCCCGAGGGTGATGGGTTAAAAGCAGAGAACAAATTGCGTTGTAATGTATGTTTCAATGACAATAAAGATGATATTACTATTATTATATTACTATTATAAATGTTATGAAATACACTAAACTGAACTGAATTACCTCCTAGACTTAATTTCTATGTATTTCAACCAGAGTGGATGAGAATCTAAATGAGAAATTATACCATAAACAAAACGCTTACTTTATTGCAAACTAATGTCACTTAATTTTATTTGAATGTTTCATAAACACCTTGCAAATATTTATTATTCTAAGCAGTAAATTAAGTTTATCACTGTTTTCTGTAATGTGTTTCAGTTTGCCTTTAAACTATCTTGAAAAGCTGAGTGTTTCTTAAACATTTCAATTAAAGGTATACTATGCAACCGGGGTTGATTTTCCAGCGAGGCTCCCCCCAGAGGGCGAAAGTAAAAGTGCACTGTCGTAAAGATGCTCAGCTGTTCTCCTGATTTCTCCGTCAAGCCAGGCGCGGTTGTTTTGAGCTTAGCAGACAGGCGAACGCAACGAATCACCATCCTGCTGTTCAAGCAGAGCTACGAGGGGGCGCCCTCCCCTCCTCTCCGTCCCCGCCAGTGGAGTGAGGGGAGCGGGCGTCCCCGAAGCGACCTCCGCCCGGCCCGGGACCCGCTGGGCCCGGACGTCGGCTCGCGGGGGGGTTGGGGAGGGCGAGCGTCCCGCCGGGGTGTCTCGTCTTTCCTCTCTCCCCTCCGTTCCCCCCCGACGCCCGGTGCCTCCCGAACCGCGTCCGAGCGTCGCGCGGTACAGTTTGAGAACACAGATCAGCACACAGATGAGCGGTGAACTTTTAAACCCCGCGGTTCCGTCGCACAGTTTGAGATATATAAGTACCACGACTGAAAAACTCGTACAGTGTATGCCCGGCTTAACACAGTGAAAGTATGAACATGCACAGAGAGAGAGAGAAACCATTCAAATGTTACTTACAATCGCATCAGCAGAAACGCGAGGTCCGCGTCAGCCTTGCAGCCTTCTTTCTCTTTTAGCTCTCGCCATTCGGAAAAAGCTTGCCCGATGTTCACCCGTGTACGATTCCTCTTTCTGTCCAGAGCCCTTTTCCTCTTTCTTGCCTGCTCCGACATGGGCTTTCGCTGTTTTATCGCCGGTTCCGCCATGATAACTGCACAAATATCGCCACTGCGCTAGCAACGAGCATGCGTTTCACTGGGGGCGTGTAGCAGTTCTCGCCGTAAAGCAAGACCGACTCTCGCGATGCACGAGACTTCTGAGCCTGTGGGCGCGGGCCGAGGGCTCCTGCAGTTGCAAGTACGGTATTTCCCCTACAGACCACCAGGGCGGCTGAGAAAACCTTTGTTCAACCTGAAATGACTCATTTAATCATCCAAAACGGTATGGAACACATTAATTAACTGAAAAATGTTGTATAGTATGCCTTTAAATTGGAAGTGATAGGATTTCTGAGTGAAAATCAGCTAATGTATTTGAATATACATAAAAAAAGACATGTCACAATGCATGTATCTTCAAACTGATAAAACTCATTCCTTAACCTGATGGCGTACACGTGAACCAGTCCAGGTTTCTTATGGTTATATAGGTTTTCCCCTTGTGCTTTGTGTATTGAAACCATACATTTAAAATTTAAAGATAAATATTTCTTTTTAGCAACATTTTAAGCACATCAAAGCCTTTTCTCTGCGTCTTTAGGGTGCATTTAACCCTATTTATGCTTGTTGTCTCCCCCATTTCTCCCCATTTCTGGTTTTTGGTCTTCAGAGCGGAAACAAATGACAACATGATCATACCTATAAGCATCTAAAGATCAGAGATTACACGACAGCGGTGGTTTCCATACGTGGCAGATATCCATTGAAATATTTCGTTATGCACTACAATTGGTGCAGTACAAGAATAATTTAAGTGATTTAATTACTTTATGTTGTGTATCACAACACCAGAGTGGTCTTCTTTACCTCAAGCTTTTTTTATTTTATTTTTTATTATTTTTAGTTCTGGTACACGTGTACCTCCACCCCCGGTCCACCCCAAATGGTGCTTGTCTTCTGCATGCTGGATCTAAAGTAGATTAGGCTTTTCAGAGGTTACTAGTTGTGCATGCTTGCTTGAAGCTATATGAATAATGAATATAACATACAGTACTTAGTCTAGGAAAAAGCCCCCTATATGCTGGTACAAAAGTGTGAGGATGCAAGTCCATGTTCTCATCCTGCAACATCTCTGCTCCCAAACAGGAGCAGGGATATTGCTGACATCCCTGTGGATAAACAAGGCTTTTTTGATTAGCAATGACACATATTATGTGTGAAATTCAAAATCAAAGCAGAAACGAATCATTGGGGGTTCTAGTCTTAAAATAAGATAAACAACATCATTCTGCTTCATTTCAACACTAGTTCGTTCAGCTCCTGGGAATATATGTGATTTTCTTTTCAGAAAACTTTTCGGTGATATCGGCAGAAAGATGAGACCTTATTTAAAGCACTGCTACTTGCTGACCAAGCAGATATCTGGGTCTACAGCTACTGGTGGTAGACTTGTTTCTTCTGTGGGGCCTCCGTCCTAGTTTCTTTGGGGATTTCTGCAGGGTCTCTGGCCTCGGCCGGGATCATAAGTCTTACCCTGTTCCCTAATGGCTCTTGTGCTTCTCTGACGACCTTGAACTTTATGGCTGCCCTGGGGTCATGCCATATGCTGCCTGCCTGGCTCCACTGTGGTCTTCCAGAACCAGGTGCACCTGCCTTTTGTTGTTCATGGGTCCTGTGTGTTGCCGACCCTCTACCTTTCTAACCATTCTTACAACTGTGCACCTTCAGTTACTGACTCGTTAATATACACCCACTCAACACAAACCCGCTTATTTCTACACATACAACACACACACACACACAGATACTCACCCATGTACCGACACACAAATAATCTAAGTGGTTGAAGGTCATACAAACACTGGTTACTCTTAAACCAGTGTAGCCTGACAACTTTGAAGCTCATTTGAGTCAAGATTTAATGAAGTCAGTTACACAATTAGGATACCCTCTTGCTATATCCTTTTTGAAGAGCAAAATCACCCTGGCACATCAAGGAAACCAGTTTGAAATGTGAAAGAAGGGACCTCTTGTCATTTACAGATGCAAACATTATTGCCAACTACATTCTTCAAGCATCTTGCAACCATAGAAGGGATGGTGTATAAGTCAGTGTTTCTGACATGGAACACTCAACATAAAATATGCATTGGATCTTTCCAACAGGCCATACTCTCAATTTTCTTGCTGGCCGTTTATAAATACAATGAATGCTTAAAAACAAGCAACTTTGGGGTTTCATTAAAAGGTTCGGCCTAACCTTTTCTTCATCAAAATAATTCACTTTCTTTGAAGCTGTGGCCAACTGTATCACATGTTTGAGAGGCCATGCTGTAATTTTGACTGTATTTGGCTGCTCAGAAACACAAAAGCAGCGATCAGACTATAAATATTTGAGATTAAAACTCATTTACCTGATTTATACTCAAGGTAGGAATAAATTGTACTGTGTACACATCTTGCTGCTGAAAAAAATGTTTAAGTATTTTATAAATTGATTGAACTGACAGAATATTCCCATTTTTAAGTTGCTGTTGTCGATATGTGAGAATAAGCTATGCTGAAGGCAATAGAAGTACCTTAAATTTTTACCATCCTGTTTCATAGACATACTGTTACTCACAGAGTTGAAAAATTCAGGCTGGGAAGAATATACCCATCCATCCATCCATTATCTAACATGTCCATCCATCCCTTGTGGGGTCGCGAGGGGTGCTGGTGCCTATCTCCAGCTGTCAATGGGCGAGGGGCGGGGTTAGAAGAATATACCTTAAAAGATATTAGATATTCCTTAATTTACAGTAATAACGACACCAAACAGTACTTGGGTTGTTGAATTTTCTACTGTTTCCTCGTACATTGAGTGACAATGACTAAGGGAATTTCCTAATGTAATTTTTACAATAATTATTGACTCCTAATCATGCTACCTAAAATCCTAAAAGGAAAAAGAGTTTAGAGTAGAGTCGATAGAAGATGGTGTAATATTTGATTTAGAAAGTCATCTGAAACAAATAAACTACTCAGATTTATAAGCATAAAGACGTTACACAGTATTTATTTTTTCACCATTTGTCATTGGCAACACAATATAAAGCATATTTACAATGCCATTTGCTTGAACGGGTACACCTGTTGCAAATCTGAGTTTTCAAATCTTTCTAAATCTGATATTGAAGGCAAAAGCAGATGTGGTCATAAAATATCACTACAGAGCAAACAGAATATCTGTGTGCTGACATAGTTTGCTTGCATTTAAATGTGATACTGTGCATCCATTTAGAAGAATGTCTGCAAATGTAATTTACAGCCAGGGCAAATAGCACTGCATTCTCAAAGACCACAGCTCTTTGTGCCATTCAAATTGCATAGGAATTACTGTCTGCTAAATGTTGGTGGTCATTTCTATGCAGGAGGAGAAAAAAAGCAATCTGCTGCTCTGCTCGATTTGTGTTGTACTACTACATCATGTCTTTTTCATGATCCTGTCTTAACTTTTGATCTTTGAACTGTTACAGGTGTGTGAAATTCTTTCTGAGGTGTTAGGTAGGATCTAATGCTTGATTATTAAAATTATAAGAAAGTCAAATGTTTTCCTCTCTTTGTCTTCTTTCTGTGCCTTCTGTGATTGTATCTAAATAGCAGACAAAAATGCAACTTGATGCAAACATATAAATTGTGCATACAGTATCTGCTGGACTGCATGTTTACACCTTCAAGTATTGCATTCTGGATCTAGTACATAAAAAAATATGCTGGAAGCGTATAAAGGAAATTTACAAAAAAAATTAAGGATATGCTATTGCTTTGTAATTTCTGTTTCTTACCTGTAAAAACATGATGCAACAAAAACAGCAAGAAAAAATACAGATTTGCTTTGCAAAGACCTTATATAGCAGGAGAAAAAATACACTGGACACCTTTTGTTCCTTTTTTCCTAGGGGTGGGAGAAATATGTTTATTCAAAAAAATAAGAATAAAAATGCAGCCTTTTCAAAGCCCTGCTCCCTCCTTACAAAGTGCCACCCTGTGACGCATTGACATGAAAGAAGGGACACATAATCTATAAATGGATTTTGAGAACACAAAATTGCAGTGATTTGCTATGGTGGCTGCACTGAAAATAAGAAACTAATTCAAAAGGCATTTGTCAAATTGAAAATGATAATCTAAAGGAGCTTAATATACAGCTAACTGTTCTGGTGCCCTCAGTTACATGTGATAGATTGTAAATAAAATGACGTAAAAACAATAAAGCTCGGAAATGATCGCATGTGCTGCCCTGGATTAACAGTCCCTTTAGCCTGGATGGGGTAAGGCTAATGCTGATGCGGTGAACTATGGGTATTTGATTGTCATTTTGCACAAATCAGGGCTTGCTATGGAAAAATTGTTTCAGTATTCTTAACAGCAGCTCCAGAGCTATGCACTGATGGATGACTTGCTCTTTACTTTACTGATGCACTGTGATCAATGCTGATGCAAGGAAAGAGAGTGTGATAGAAAATAGAAGAGAGCATTATTGTGCTGCCTCTGCAAATCTCTCTTATTCTGTCTTTCCGTCTTCCCTCTCTCCCCAAACTTCTTGCATTAATCCTTTCCTCTCTCAGTAAATTCGCCACTTTGTTGATCCTGTTGGTATCTGCATATTCTGCACTCTCACCAATATCGATGGCTAAACTAATGAGCCACAGTGTTTCTAAGCGTCGCACATGCTGTAATGGGGTAATTTTAAGAAGATAACTAGATTAAAAATAGGAAACTGAGTATGTGAAAAAGGATGTGTGTGTTTGCACATTCCCTTCCTGTGCCAGTCCTTAAAGAGGTAGAAAACATTGGATTTATCTAAATGTTTGGGCAGGCCTCTCATGTAGCCTAAATGTGTTTAAGAGGCTTTCATTTTTAGTCTTTTGCTTTTGTGAGTTAAATAAAACAGCAGTAATGCAGCTTCACTAATCCTCTCACACAACTAATCCTAGCAGAACACCACTGTAAATACTCTGTGGGCTGCATTAAAGCACCAATCACTCAATCCCTCACTGAGTGTTTGATGCCTATTTTGGTTCAGATTAATAGAAACTCTTATTATTTTTCATCTTTCTGAGAGATATTCTGGGAATAACAGGACCCCCCTCCCAGCTTTCTGTTGCTCCCTTTTTTCCGTACGTGTTTGTGTGTTTCTTTCCAATGTGTCTTTGCACTAAAGTACGGACTGTGTTGGCAGTGAATCAATACAGGACTATGTACCCTTAAGTCAGACAACAGTCTTAAAAATGGATTTAATATGACTTATGTATGGTATACACCCTCAAAAGAGGACTTACAGCACAGTTGGACTCTTCTGTTTCAATGCTTTTGTGGGCAAATGTAAACTGTGATGCTGTGGTATCTAGGTTTGCATGTAAACCTTTTTCTTTTTTGATGAGAATCATCAGGTTTCTAAACCTAATTCTATCATAATTATAGCGAATCAGTATTTAATTGATGGCTTTTGGCTAACTGTTTTGCTTAATTTAAAAAATTGGCATCTATTAAAATTGGTTTCATGATCTGTGGGTTTTTGTATTGTGAGTCACTTTAGTTTTTGTATTTGAAAGAATTCTGATTAGTTTTTGTTGTTGTTTTTAGTCCATGTCAGTGTTCAATACTGCACTGCTTTGTGTTGAAGATCTTTCTTGTGTTCAGCTCTTTGAGTATTTGTTTCTATTTTTAGTATCATTAGTCATCTTCCTTAGCTTTTCCATTTAGATCTAAACCCAGCACCACTGTATTCTACTGATTATTGTGGTTCTCAAATCACTCAGTCACCTCCCCAACAGTTAAGAACCAGTCAGTTGCATGAGTTTCTTGTCAGACGCTTCCATAATCTGTTACCATTCTTTTCCCAATCCCCTATTGCGTTGCCAGTTTTACCATTGGTCTCCCATTCCTTTTATCCCTTCTCCAAGCTGGAAGTTCTTAATTTATCAGAACATCTTCAATATGAGACTGCTAACCGAGTCTTTGCATTTGGGTACACTCTGCCAGAAAATATGACATCTGGGCTTTGTACAAAGGCTCCAACTAATGACTATTCTTTCAATATTTTTCCTAATTACTTAAAAATCACTTTAATACAACAATGTTTACTGTGCACCTTTTTGTTCTCTGAATTAGAACATGTTATACCAAAACTTTGCAAATTAGCACACCTGTGAATTTATGAATTTTATGAAATAAATCCCCACATTAATTTAAAATAAGTTTAAAATAAGGGACATGTGAACATTTGTTTATCTTCTTCTTTGAAAAGTTTTGATTCAAAATATTACATTTCATCAAGCCAATTCTTGAGGCTTGCAGTTGAGCCTCCAGAACTGACAAAGACTCCTGGATTGGAGTCAAAATGCATTCACAAAATATGAAGGAAAGCCTGGTGGTCTTTGAATTAAAGTTATCGTTGCCGATTTTTATAACTGCGTATGCACAAGACCATCTTACCTGCTCTTCCGTTCGTGTGAAAAAAAATCAACTAAATTGACTCTGGTCTTATTTCTTTCTACTGAGGCCTTCCTCTTCTTCTCATAACCCTAATGTGTACATGGTTTGCTTCTTGCGACTCTCAGCCACGTTCAAAGTATACGGTGTGAGCAGTGGAGCTACAATGAATGGCTAACACTGAAGCTACCCGCCAAACTAACCGGATACATACAGCAAGTGGAAACTAACAAGGAACGTGCATGCACATTGCTGTTACGTGAGCGCGTTAGAACAATTGGCCTGTGGAACAATCAATAGATGAGGTGATACTCCCTGGGACTGAGGGACTGAGGGGGTGAGAGCAGGACCAAAACTCTGACCAATCCCTGCCATGCATTGGTCAGCATTAACCTCATTTTTCTGAATACATAATGTGTTTACTACTGTCAGGATGGAAGGACCATTTCATCCAGTGTATAAATTACCAGGATTACTATAGCTTTAAGCCTGTTAGTTGCCATGTAGTTGCCATTACTCATATGATTGAATGTATGGATGGGCCAGTTTGGAATGACTACCATTTTTATTGCATCAGGAGTGAAAGCTACAGAAAGAGTGAGGATAAAGTGGATTATTCTATCCTGACTGTACAAACAGAATAGTTGTATAAATCAAGCTTTATTTAAAGGTTGGCACAGAGTAGTTCAATCCAGTTTTGACCAATGGTTCTGATTTTGGACAAAAGCTAAAAAAGATTGCCAAAATCACTTAAAAGCCATGAAATAGCCCTTAAGCCAAGTGCCCTGGATCAGTTGACAACTTCTGATATCTCATACTCTTATTTACCTCTGTAACACATTAACAAACATTTGCTTGGCGGCTGTTCTGCATTAGGCCCTTTGTTATAAGGATTACTGAACATTCAGAAAAAAACATGTCATTGATGTGTTTAATGTAAAAACTATACCCTTCTTCTTGTTAATTATAACTTTAGACGTGTCATACCCATGGCCACTTCTCCATGAAACTGCTCTCAAAAATAGTGGATCCAATTTATCATCTTTGGAATCAAAATATAGTATAAGACATTTGTCTTTGTTGTGTGTCTTCTAATTACTGAACTCCTATTGTATCCTTTGCACAAAAGCCATAATGCTCACATTTTATCTTTGTTTGTGCATAATTGTGATGAATGTTTAGTGGTTAAACTGTTTCAAGCATTTTCTCTTACTCTTACATAATTTTAAGCCAATTTAACTACAAATGTCCTTTTTAAATTTGGTTTGATATTACATCAACTAATCTCTTGTGTAAACAGAAAATAACAAAATGCTTAATTTTTTCTGTGAAGGGTCATGCTGAGCCAACAAAGAGGCAAACTGTGACCTTCTTCAAAAAAATGTCCATGGTCAGGGAGAAGAGATTAAAGAGAAATACGTAGCCTCCATTTAAATTTGTACACTCATAAAGTTTTCAAAGGCCCTTCAACCATTTTGACAATATTGCAATGTGTTTTTAATGAATCTGTGGAAATGATGAAATATGCATAAAAAATCATCCCATTTTCAGAAAGACTCTGCAGCTGAGCACTTGAATGTCTTCCCAGGTGTGTTTGAGGTGAAATATCCAAGCCGCCCAAAGCAAATACTGAATATTTGCTGTGCAGCACTAGCTGGAATATTATTCCCTTCAACTAAAAAGTAAATATTACTGAAATGTGAAGTATGATAACAAAACTGATAGAATAGGGTGCAGGAAAAAAGCAAGAAGGCAAAACTGTCTTTTATTTTCCTTTCTTTTTTTTTTTGGCTGCACTCACACACACAGGTGTGTTTGCAGTTATTTTGTTGATTACCCTCCTGCTCTGAATGGGCAGAACTTACTAAAATTAAAGGTGTTTCTCATTAAAATACAAAAGGTGTGTCAGGAAGATGTCTGCCTATGTGTGCCCACACACAGTCCTGAGAAAAGATCATAGGCTACCTCTAGCAAAGGTAGGTGAAAGCACCAGTGTGGGTGTAAAGACGACACTGAGGGCCTTTTAATGGCTTGTTCTCCCACTCTGGTGTTTTTTTAGTTCCCCTAGGTAATTAGACCCCTGCTGGAGCTGAATGGACCTATGTTGAAAATTACATGTTTGTGAAGTTTTGTTTCATAAGAATGTGAAAGTTGTCCTTTATTTTACTGACTGGTAATGTGACTGATTTTTTCTTTTACCAGCAAGGAAATAATAGTTTAGTTGTTTTTCTAACAAAGAGCTGCATTAGCAAAGTACCTTAAAAAACATGACAGTGCAATATTGCAGCAGTCTAGCAGCAACAACTGTTACTGTTGTCACTCTTCCTATGCAATGTTAAAGTGCTTGATTTGACAAAGGTCTATAGGCACAGCAAAATCAACTGCACAGTAGAGGAAAGGTCAACCCTGGTTTGTCTAAAGATGTCCCATCAATCAATATTTGTAAGGAAACGGAACCTTTTTTGTTGAGGACATTAGGACTTCTTTACAACAGGAAAAAAAACAGGTGGCATTAAGAAAATCGATGACGGATTTGTTTCCTTTTATGACCCTGTAAACATTGATAGTGAACCAGCACAACAGCCAGATGGTAGGAACGCCCATGCATTTCCTGTGTTAGAATTTCAAACCTTCCAGTGCTAAATTGTACTCATCTAATCTGATCTGTTTAGCTTTTGCTTGTTTGCCTCCCTCTGTTGCTACAACCTTCTGTCTGTGATCAATCCAACTAAAATATTTTTTTAGAATAAAATTCACCAGGATGTGGGGGCTTAAGAATAGTGACAAGCAGAAACATTTTAGGTACTGTTGGTATCTTAAGGGTTCATGACAAAGTAATGGTGGAGTAGAATTACAATTACATTATCAAAAGATTTTTGAATGCTTATCTTATGTATATGAACATTAGTTATATGCTTTGACTAAACATTTACCGGTGGGTAATTTGTTTATAACTGAGGTGCAAAATTAAATGTTCCTCCATGCTACTTTTAAAAGGTTGGACATGAATTAACAACCAAACAAAACAGCATGAAGAATACAGATGAATCAGGGCCTAAAGGTAGAGTCAGCGATTTTTCCCCAAGTCCCTTTTGAATAACTGTGCATGTGCAAGACCATCTTATCTGTGATCGCGCAAAAAAAATCTCCCAAATCCACTGTGGTCTTATTTCTTTCTACTGAGGCATTCTTCTACTTCTCATAAGCTTGTACGCAGTTTGCTTCTTGTGACTCTCAGCCATGTTCAAAGCATACAGTGAGAGCAGCGGAGCTAACACCGAAGCTAAACACTAGAAGTGCACATGCGCATCCAGCAAGTGGAAACTAACAAGGAACGAGCACGCACACTGGTGTTATGTGAGCGCCTCAGAATGATTGCCATGTGGGACAACCAATAGATAAGGTGATACTCCCGGAACTTGAGGGACAGAGGAGGGTGAGGGCAGGACGAATCCTTTGACTAATCTCATTCGTACCGAACGGCAGGGAATAGTCAGAGTTTTTACAGGTCTGCAGCTCTCACAGAGATCTAGATTTTTCACCTCCTTTTTCTGAATACCTCATGTATTGACTACTGTCAAGATTGAAGGACCGTTTCACCCTGTATAACAGAAAGTGTTTCTGAACAGGATTACCAACTTTAACTTTAAGGTATATCTATTGTTATCAAAGTCTGCTTTTTGGGAAAATTACATTTTCTTGGTCAGCAGCATTATGACAACTCTATATTGACATCTTTCAACACCGATAATGCAAGTCAGTAGCCATATGTTGATCTTAATTATTCTCTTAAAATGGTATAACTGAAATGTTAAAATAAGTGGTACAAGACAAGATGTGTAGATTGATAACCATTGTTCTTAGGTGTCACTGCATGTCAGTGTTTAATAATGCCTACCCTATGTTTCTTTGAGATGGACTGGTAATCTGTCCAGGGTGCATCTTGTCTCTCCCCCTTTGACCACTGGAGAAAAGCACCATTTTTTAAATTTTGCATAATGAATAAAAACTCACGTCATGTATGAAATGCACATCTTTCATCTTCTTTTGGAAGTGCTCACCTAAAGTGTCTGTAAGACAAGGCATGTCTATAGGCTTTAATTTCATTGCATTAATAACCCAACACTGCTGGTTCTTCAATTTCTTCCCCACGGAGTTCTAACAGAGACCAATCCGCCTTCCAACACAAACTCTCCCTGTCCCTCACAGCATTTACAGTCAGTGCAGGCTGTGCTTTTTCTCATCTCCCTGTCTCTTCTATTCCCTTTTCTTTGCCTTCATCTCTCCTCTCTCTCACTCCTCTCATCTTTCCACCTCTGGCTCTGCTGCGAGCCAGGCTCATACACACCAGGGTTTCCCTTTCATTTTGTAGTGAGGGATAGGATGAGAGACAGAAAGAAGCAAGAGACCCAAGGAGAAGAGGGATGTAATGATCTGTCCTGATGAATGCCGTTAGAGAGAAAGTGCTGACACAACAGAAGGAAAGCGTTTGGAGGAGATGGGCTCAACGCACCAATCACAGAACTCATCAGATGACCTGTCAATTTCCAACAGCCAATGGAAGTGTTTGAATTATGAATCAAGTACTTTCATCTAAGCAACTCATTGTGTCATTATGTCCCAGCATCATTTGAATGAACCTTCAGATGTGTTTGTGTAGCTTTCAAGGTGCCATGGATAGTCATTCAAATGTCAGGTAGTTTCTTTGTGAAAGGAGGGAAAACATTGATGGCAAAATAAGTAGCAAAATAACTCCAATTAGTTTAATTCATGGTTTCTTACCCAAATAGTTTATTGTTTCAAAAAGTGCATATTTTGTATTAACCACAGTTTCCTCTTAAGTTTTTTTTTTGGTACAAACAAAAACATCCATTACCTTTATTCCTTTCTGAATTGTTTCTAAGGAAACAAATGTCCTTGATAAATCTTTTTAAATTTGGTTTTAAGTGGGGTGCAATGGTGGGCGAGGGGCTTGTGTGCATGACCCAAGTATAGAGGCCTCAATCCTCTATGCAGCTGTCCCATCCCGGGTTTGGTTCCTGGTCCATGGACCTTTGTTGCATGTTGTTCCCATTCTCCCAACCCCATTTCCTGTCAGCTTACTTTCTGCTAAAATCTCCTAGTGCCACAAAATAAAAATCAACACATAAATTGGTCTTAAGTAATTGTTCAAATTCTCAAGCAATTTTAACATTTTCACTACCTCATCTATTTAAAAATTATTCTTTTTATAACACCTATATTTAAGTCCATAATTACGAAAGTTATCTTTTAATTTTACCACCATGTTTTTTTCTGATAGAAAGTCATATTGGCCTCTTGGAGTAGTCCAGTCAGAGTTCTCATTTAAATATGATAGGTAATCTGTAGAGAATGCTAAAGATTAAGGTGATGACAAGAAGATCTTTCAATTACAAACACATGGCGCTCATCACCAAAGATAAATCATCAAAATACCAGTGGAGACATGCAAAACGTTGGTCAGCAATTATAGGTTGGGTTTGATTGCTGTAATGCAAATAAATATTTTCCAAAGAATATATAGAAGAAAATAAATATTTTTGACATACCATACTATGTACATCAAATGTCAATGCAGAGTGAAATTATCTATTTCAAAACTAGTACCCCTTGCACATTGTTTTACTTTCTGTTGTAAGATGCCATTCATTTTCCATCAGAATGAGATTTCATCTAAATCTAAATTTGCGAGGTGTACAATTCGTTTTACATGCCCCTTGTTAACATTGCTGGTTAATAGTAAATTTTGAAAAAAAGAACAATTGTGATTCTGCTGAAGAAAGTCTGATTGACCAGAAAAAAAAAAAAATCATCCGTGTTGTTACCTTATCTGGTGCTGGTAATTTTGTCCCTTTGCCATTTCCTGTTCTGACCATTCCTTACTCAACTTTTTGGATACAAACTGGTACTGTCTACTGAGAGATATTTTTAATGAACCAAGCAGTGAATTATATTAATCATGGGAACATTTCATACCCATTCTAACCATTCACAGTTTAAAGTAGTCCATAGTCAGCTTTGATAAAAATGTGGTTACAAAAGTCTAAAAAATCTACTTAGGTCATTTTTCAGACCTATTATATTGACAATTAATAAAAGCACCTAACTAAATGACAAATATAATAAACCCAAATGAAAAATATTTATATATACTTTAGTTTAATTATATTGCTATAACAGATATTGTCCATTACCTGTTAACCCCTTTTAGATATGTGAGACGAATTAGCTTCATACCTGTACAGGTCTGAATATAGCCAAAGTGACTGATATATAGGAATAGCAACATGTGATCAAAATTCTGAAAGCTGTTTCAAATTTTGGGTTTGAAGCTTTTTAGCAACCCCAGGCATTTAAATAATGGAAATTAGTAAAATTAGTATTCATTAATATGTATATTTTGAGTATAATTTTAGAAAATTTAACTTTAATATACATGCCAAATGATTCCTTTAGGTTAGGTAAATGATGAATAAATATATAATAACTATCTTATACCCTGATACAATATTTTTTTTAATCACAAAACAGGAAATAAAAGCTCCTAGTACAATAGATAAAAGGATCATATGTTGTATAAAACATTGCATCATGAAAAAACAATGGTTGTCCAAATACAAATTTTTAAGCTAGATTTCTAAAACTGATTTGTTATTGAAAAAAGAAAAATGGTATTGTAGTGTAGCAATTACTCAATTATTTAGTGTTGTTTGAGCAAAAATCACCATCAATAAAATGATCAATATCTTGAGATTGAAAAATTTGTTTTGCCGTGTGGCTAATTAGCATCAATTTATACAAATTGTATAATGGTAAAATTATACAAATTGTATAATGGTAAAATTATACAAATTGTATAACGTTAAAATTCATCATTTCTATTAATTTGAACATCTATTGACAGCAGAGGCACAATATTTGTTGTAGAACTGTATTTAAATTCATGCATTAGAGGTTACATTTTGACATTGATCCAAATAAATAATATAGATATAGGAGATATGCAGGTGGCAGCCACATTGTATGTTTTGACTAGATTGGCAGTGTATGCTGAAAATTATCGGATTGTCCCGCTTTCTTGGTGAGAGTAAATAGGCTGATAGCAAGCCATTTATCACGATCATAACTCAGTTTCTGTGCACTCCCACACACATGCACATTCAAACACAAAGTGAAATACACGGCTTGACGTTTACGAGTGTCCATCTTTATTCCTTTGATGGTAGCAGAATTCAGACGGAATGAAATCCTCATCAACAAAGCGGCTGTGGTATAGATCCATCTTTGTTCACTGACTGACAAAGAAAAAACCCAGGAGGGGTGTTTGGACTCAACACAATCATGTTTTTCTTTCTCTGCTGATCTGCCAGTTATACACAGAAGGACAAGCTGAAGGAGGCAGAGAAAGAAAGGAGACACCAACATGGAAATGACAAAAAAATAGCTCATGGCTTTGAGCCCACTAACAACAATGTAAAGGGAAAAATGTTACTGGAGCGTGAAAAAGGGATGCAAATACTCCTGTACCTAGACCAAGTGGGAGGGAGAGGAGACAGTAAAGAAGGTATCAGAAATACAGATGAGTGAGGAAATGTAGGTGTGCTCATGAAAGACACCATTAGTCAACAAGGAAAAATGAACACTGGGTTTAAAGCATGAGGCCCTCATGCACACACACACACACACACACACACACACACACACACACACACACACACACACATGCTGCTTCAGGTTAATGTTTGAGCTGTAATGCTGTGTTAATTCATCTGAACATATTAACAATTTATATCCAATTCACCGCCCTAATATCTTGCCTGCAGCACAAATTAGTACAAATCGTCTGCTATGGGGTAGCAGCGGTGGTGCTGATGGGCTTGCTAATAAGTCAGGACATGCCATGTGTCACCAGGCTCACCCTGTCGCATGAACTAATATCCTTTATGATTTAGCAGGACATTAGCCGTGCTGCCGGTGCGGAGAGATAGTTCTCTTGTCTAAGCTGCAATAAAAGTGCAAGAAATCTGTGCCATAGAGCCAGGGGTACATGAGGCTTGGGAGTTAGTGGTGTTTTAAAGGTTGGTCATAAATGGCTACGTCTCGGGTAAATTATATTTTCTTATGTGAATGGTCAACACTTACATGTATGCCATGCTGTTCTGTTTACATACCCAGTCGTGCACGGTCCTCGAGAAGCTGTTGCTTAGGGCTCTGCACCTTGTTGTGCCATTGGCAGAAAAAATCAAAAGAAATTAACTCCGGTTTTAGTGTCGGTTTCAATTCCTTTTATAAATTCTTTTTATTATTTTTTTAAGTCTCTTAATGCTCCTGTCCCTTCTTATTTGTTTGAGCTGCTTCACCTTTTCATGCTATTGCATGCTCTTAGATCAGCTTACAAGATACTTTTGACTGTTCCAAAGACATTTTACAAATCCAGGACACAAAGCCTTTGCCATGTTCACTCCTAAAATGAGGAATGAGCTGCCACTGCAAGCACAGTAAGGAAGATTACAACCCTTTCCATTTTAAGAACTTTTTTAAAAACCTTTTCTATTTGGCTTGTAACACAATATGAGTTGTCATCTTTGTCTTTTTTATCTTTTACTCTTTGAATGTACCTGCAGACTTTTTAATTTTTGTAAACCTATGTAATGACTTATAGTTGTTTTATTGTTCTATTTTTGTTCTCCATCTTACATTTTTTGTTCTGCACTTTGGCCAGTTGTTAAAAGTGCTTTAGATATAAAGCTGTATGGTATGCTTTCAATTAAGTGGAATGTGTTCATTAAAGTATGCAATCAGAAAAGAGATCAAACTTTCACGTTTTTATGTTCTTCCTTTCTCATTTCAAAGCAGATAAAAAAAGAAAAATTTAATATGTCTTGAGTAATTTTCTTCTACTTAGAAGAGCTTCCTGTAAATCCATGCGATATGCATAATGAGATATATATCTCCGCAAGCCTGGCTTTTGTTTCATTTTATTTGTCACTTGGATCTTTACCAGTTATCTCTTGTTTTCGAGCCATAGCTTCCTGTAACATCACAACTGTGCAGGGAAATATGTTGAAAGTACTATATGAGGCATAAAGCTTTAAACAAAGCATTAGCTTAAATACACATGTGTTACTATTTCTTTTTTTCCCCACCTGTTATATTTTATATTTGCAGATGGTAGGTGCGCAATTGTTTATAAGAGGAAGTACCTCCTCAGGGCCCAACAGAGTATTTGAATTGTTGAGACAGGTGAATCTAAAACCTCTTCTGTAAGCATTATTTGCATTTATAGTTAAAAAGTTTCTAAGGTCCACCCCAAGTACTTTGTAGCTGCTTTGCAAAAAGCACACAAACAACCAGAAGAGAAGTGTCACTGTCTTTATGTGTGTAAGCTGACAGAAGCATTTGTATCTCTGTTATAAAGATTGCTGAAAAACAACAAGGCCATAAATTGTCTTTCCTAACAACTAAACACATATAAAAATCAGCCCAGATGTTTCCAAACAACATTTAGACTGTCTAATTACTTCTGTTTTTCTTAATATAAACTAAATAAATCTATTCACAATTAATATAATTTCTAAATTGTCAACCTTCAAGCTATTCTTAAACAGGTGGGTAGATTACAAAGACATTTTACTCAAGTAGCACTACTTCAAGTCAAAGTAAAAAGCACCCAACCAAGAAATTACTCAAGAGTAAAAAAGTATTTGGTAAGAAGGCTACTCAAGTACTGAGTAAATATTTATAACTACTGATCTAATATTTCAAAATGATATAGTCGCTCAAGCAAAAATGTTAAATTATGTACAAATTCTGGTATTTCAATGACTAACATAATTTTTTTTACAAACAATAATGATTACAAAGTCATTCAGGCAGAACAAACACTTCTAAACAATGTTTTTCAACATAAAATGTATGAAACCAAGCGGTTAATGTATATACAGTACATTAGGACAGTGCAAAGTACTTCCAATGACAATATCTACTGTATGTTTACTCGAGCTGTAAATGGTTAAATAGGGTCAGCAGATAGAAATTACCATTAAAACAAAACTTGTGCACAAACAAGCAGTCTCACCTTAATGTAAACTGTAGATGTGTGTCTCTGGTGCATTTTTGGTTAACACAAGTTTGTTCTTTATTCAGTGAAGTTACTCACAGTGAATAGAGTAGCCTGACATTTTACTCAAGTAAGAATAGGGATACTTCATAATATTTACTCAAGTAAAAGTAAGAAGTATGGTGCAGTAAAACTACTCCCAGAGGTATATTTTGTTCGAAAGGTTAATCAAATAAATGTAACTAAGTAAATGTAACTAGTTACTACCCACCTCTGCTACTAAATATGCCTGATTTGTTTTAAAATAAACAATATTTAGGCCCTCAACTCAGCTGGCGCTCAGAATTATTTCTCAGCGTAACTTCATGGATGGGAAACTGAACAATGTTCAATATATATATATATATATATATATATATATATATATATATATATATATATATATATATATATATATATATATATATATATATAGCACAGTTTGCATCACAGCTAAGCTAAAAATATAGCTTTACAGCTTATTTTAAAAGCAAATGCAGGGTTTCCCGCAGCGCTATCTTGGCGAGGCGGCCGCCTCGCCAAACTCACGCTACCGCCTCGCCAACATTCCCCAAAAAAAAAAAAAAAAAAAAAGTGACGTTAACACGCGGTTTATTGTTGTTGCTTTCGTGCGTGCGTGAATGGCAGGGAAAAAACACATGGATACCCCCCGCTCCGCGAGTCGGTCCGCGGGCAACGTGTTGTCGTCTCCCCCCCCTTCCGCGAATCGGTCCGCGGGCAACGTGTCGTCCAACAACCCCCCGCCTCGCATAACCAAATTCCTGCGGGAAACACTGAAATGCAACTTAAAGTTGAGTTAGAGGGAATGCAACAGGTATGAGAGACAACTAAGAGGACTGTATATTTTCTATAACAGTATATAAAAAGTTATTCCATGCATGTATTCATACATATGTTCACTTTTTAGAATTAAAAAAAAAGAAAGTAGACATGCACACTCACAATAAAAGAAAAAAAAAAACTCTTTACCTCATCCTTATTTTACTGAGCTATTTTACTTTAGGGCTTGTTATGCTCCTCTTATAATCTTCTAGCATGTACCACTGCCCAGAGAGATGCTGTGGCAATAGATGAGGGGAGATGGGGGCTGAAGTTGAACACAGATTCTTTTAGAGCTTTTAGACACTGCAAAGACAGAAAGCAACACTGAGGAAAGCAAAGACAGCAGTGGACGAGTGGGCTTTCCCCCTATCTCTCCATGCTCATTTTCTTGGCAGATTCTGAAATAGAATTTTAATTTGCTCTGTTTATGATTCAGAACAAATGGTGCCATCTCAGAGGCCAATGTAATCTAATTAGCACAAACGCAGTCCATGATGGGCACACATACATGCACTGGAAAATGTACATTGTAATCAAATTAACTTGGCATGCGCTCTGAACTAAATTTTAATTTCTAAAGAGGCTCTTTATGAATATAACACTATCTCGCTGAAGGAAATGCTTAAATATTTATACCTATGAAATATGTGACGTGTATAAACAACTTTGAATGTCTGGATTAATCTCAGTCGAGATCATTTCCTTGTCAGTCATTTAACGAGGAAGATGTGTCAGATCTATTTGTTTATTTGAAGATTTAAATCGATACCAAAAGTATAACACCAATATTCATAAAACTGGACATAATAAGGGCTTTTGTGACAGTTAAATAATTATATCCAATTATTTTTCATTGCCCTGTGTTGGACCGGAAACCTGTCCACGGTGTACCCCACCTCTCGTCCAATGACCAGCCCCCCTACGACCCTACACAGATAAGCGGGTAAAGACAATGGATGTGTCATGATTCTGGCCTGTCTGCTGTCTGCATTCTGCTACACATCCTCGGCCTACCATCACCAGGATTATTTACTGCACCTGCGAGCCGATCAGTCAGCTGATCTCACACACCTGTTTCCTGCTCTTTATAAGACCGCTGCAATCAAAGAAAGCTTGATTGTCTAAAGCCTTTGCCAGCAGATGTCCAGCATTCCTCATGCAAGATAAGCAAGTGAGTTATGTTGTGAAAGCAAGCTTCTTTAATGAGAGCCTTCTAGCAAAGGTGAAATCTAGCTTTTGCACTAAAGACGTTGAGAAAATTAACCATACCTTTGTTAACCCACACTTAGATTACTGCAACTCATTATATAAAAACATTGACCAATCCTTTTTACAGCGTCTCCAAATGATTCAAAACACTGCAGCTTGACTCTTAACTAGAACCCAGAAGTATGAACATATTACCCCAGTATTGGCTTCTCTGCATTGGCTGCCTGTATCTTATTGGATTGATTTTTAAATTCTTTATTGGGTTTTAAAAATTTGATTGGCTTAGCCCCCGCTTACCTCCGAGATGTTCTGCAGGATGGCTCCATTTCCAGAACACTACGATCAAACAATAAACTACTCCTACAAGTTCCCAGAACCAGATTTAAAAGCAGAGGAGAACGCGCATTTGCCGTTACTGCACCGAATATGTGGAACAGCTTACCCCTCAATATAAGATCTGCCCAAAGTTTGGAACATTTTAAATAACTCCTGAAAACTCATTTATATTCCTCTGCATTTAAATAATGTCTGACTTTGTAAACTGCCTTTCTTGTTCTTATTCATTGTGTTTTATTCTTTTGTGTTTATTTCATTGATGGTTTTATGAAAACTGTACAGCACTTTGGTGCAGTTACAAGCTGTTTTTAAAGTGCTTTATAAATAAAATTGACATTGACATGCCTGACTTCCTTGTTTTAAATTTGATCACTTCCTCTGGATTTTCCTGCCTTACTCTTGTCGGACTTCTAAGCACCTTCTGTTTTTTGAACCATAACCTTCACTCCATCGCTCGACCTATGAGCCCTGGATGTTCACACCGATCTCAGATCCTCTGTGCACGACCCAAGCCTTGTCCCCAGGTTGCCCATCAAGTCTCAGCCCTTCTGTCTGACCCCGTTACAGTGTTTCAAGCAAGCGCTACTCTAAGTCAAGCTTCTGCCTCCTGTGACATGATCACAATCTGTAACCCTTCCTGCTGGCTTCCCAGTGTGAAAAAGGATCACAGAACCAATAGCGCTGTCTGGATTCTGGTAAAGTTGGTGGCTTTACCTTTAAATCTATTGTATTCTATTCCTTGACTCTGATGGAGCCACTAACCTGTCCTCCTCCTTTTCAGTGGTCCCAGTCCGTGTGTTTAGTGGTTTCCTACCTTCCACCATTTTATTGTAATAAATCTGTTAAAATGCACTTCTGGTGTGTTTGAATTCTCAAGTTGCAGGTTCCAGTCATTACAGAATGGATGAATGAAGATTGTTTTTAGTTGTTTTCAGTATATTGGTGTGCACGTTGGTTTGAAGTATGAAAAATCTATATTTGAAGTGCTATTTAGCTCTACTATTTTGTGCCTTCCTCTACACAATATAGCTTAAATCCCACTCCCTACTGCTGCATCCCTCTTTCATTCTCCTCTCATACTTTAGCACTAAATTCATGAAGTGATGCAAATGTTCCAAATGTTGTCTTGGAGAAACAGCATTATAATACCAAAGGCAATTCATTGTAATACATCAACTAGACATTACAGTGGCCTTTGTGATCTGGTTTCTGAGAAAGTATATTTAAATAGATATATCTGCTGTTTTTTGACAAATTTTTATTTAAATGCATTAGGTTTCGTTTTTTAGTGTGACCTGTCTTGACATTTCAGGCATACTATGTAGAGTAGTTGGTTGTTCTTGGCAGTTTTGTGCTACATAAAGGTTGTCGAGATGGAATCCTAACTGCATGATTAACTTTATTAATTCAAGACTGCATCTGGCATCTAAGTAGGCACTAGGCAGGCCATAGTGCTGGTAGGGGAACCTGCATTTATATGACTTTTAATCATTTGGATTATTTGTGTATGAGTGAGTGTATGTCCATGAGTGGGTGTGTCGTTGAGCCTATGTGTAGACGTAAGTGTGCTTGTGTTAAGTGGGTGCAAGAATTTGTCATGGAGGTGCAATGTTTTTAGAAGGGTGGGGCAGGTAGACATGACTCCGGAAAGCAGAAGCAGCCCAAGGCAGAAAAACATTTCTTTACTGTTATTTGTTTGCTTTTTTAGTCCAGCACTTAATCATTTGAAGTTTGAGTGCTTGACTTCCATATATCCTCTTTCTGCTGCCAATAGTCTTCAGATTTGGTACTTTCTCTAGAAGAATTCTTCTAGTTGCTTGACATAAATGAGCAAAAACAAGCCAAAGTCCAAAGAAAATCTTTGAAAGTTCTTCAGTCACCATGAAGAACGATTGATCACGGCCCCTTTAAACAATTACGAGGAAACCATTCTCTTGAAGTAAAGTAGTATGGCATTAATAATGATAGCTTATCATGACAATTTCATCATAGGATAGAAGCTGAAATTAACAAGACTGAACATTTTTATATCTACAGTCATCACTAAAAGTAGTTTTCTCTTTGAAACAAAGTTTTCCAACTGGTTGTTTCACAGTTAAATGTATTCAAATTAGCCCGTGTACAAGTGGGAGAAAAGGCCCCAGTGGCAGGGATGCCATTTAAAAAAGCACCCTGCTTGGATCAAGTAATTTATTACACACAGAGAGACTCACACACACACTAACTCACTCCCTCTTGGTTATTCGGGCGATGTGTCCATCTGTCAGTCTGTCAGTTACATGTCATCTTTAGTAAATGGGGTTAACAGCCACTGCTGTGTTAAGAGAGGAAAGGATAACAAGTGCTTGTGCCAAGAAGAAAAACTAGGATGAAGTTAAGAGAAGCAGAGAGATACTCACAGTAAGGAAAAAAGGGACCCATTATAGAAAGCGTAAAAACTCTCAGATTTTAGGGCCTCTGATTGAGGATAATAGCTTGCTACCCTGCTGAGTTGGTTTGCACCCTGCCAAGAGCGAGGGCAGAGATAAAAAAAACGGGCATTAGGTGAGAGAGAAAAGAGGGGTCATTTCTGAAATAGCGGGAGGATGAGGTAAAACAAAAAGGTGAGGATGGAAGGATGAAAGCGGTGTAGCAGAGAGGAGAGCATGAATTGACGGATAAAGTGTTAGAGTTACAAGAAACAGGTTTTTAGTCTCACAGCTGTTATTTTCCGCCAAAATCTGGTTATTGGACAAAAGACATAGTGGTACAATGGTTAGGCCTGTCATTTCAGTAAAAGATGATATCTGGTTCAGTTTTCAGCTATGCAATCTGTACATGCATGCACTGGGTTTCCCCAGCATATAACATCATTTCTGCATCACTGACAGACTTACTGTTTAACTTCATTTGTGCAAAGCAGTGCCAAAATAATCACTCAGCCATTCTGTCAAAGAACTTTAGTGCACTGTTAATTTACCATATGGCCCATATCGGAAAGAAAATACTGCCATCTATTAACCCTAATATGTATAATCAAATCATTCCTCTAGTAAAACCCCTACCCCCACCTCCTCATTACTGCCCTCCTCCTGCTGAGCTCAGTGTGCTGCTGCTCTCGCTAATGCTCAGTCAATTACTGCTGCAGGTGCTGAGCCTAAAAATGGGGCGGGGTGAATGTATGTCTGTGGGAGGCTTGATAAAGGTGTTTTCGCGGTGTGTGTGTGTTGATTTTCCCAAGCTGTGCTAATGTAAATACTGCTGTCAAGCTTATCAAGGTAAGACAAAACACTAGTAAGACAACATCCTTCTCTGGTGTCTTTTCTCTTAATAGTGTATTCTTCTTTATTTGAATTGAGTCTAATTTTAACCTATTTTATCTATAAGTGTTAATTTCTTTCCATATACGAAGAGCTTCTAAACTGTATTTTCAATTATTCTGGAATACATTTATAGCCATTACAAGGCAATATGTAAAATGGGGAAAAAATGTGCCTGAGTATAAAACAAAGCCAGAGCTCAAAAAGCAATTAATCGTAGGTCAACAAACTGTGCTTTTTTTTCTTCGAGAGGGTTAAGTAGCTGATAGAGAAAGCTAGCAGAAGGTTAACATATGTTGTATAACACTTCAGCTATTCTGTCGTTGTTACATATTGTCTTATTCTGGTCAATCTTGCTAAAAAAATCAATTTTTGACCTAACAACTGCTGAATATTTGCCTTTTGTCTTATACTACGTTTTATCTATTAATTTTTTTTAAATCTTTTAATTTCTGAATTTGTGGATTTAAAGTTTTATAAACTTTTGTCACTCCCATTTGTGTTGAATTACCCCTGCGTAGTAACTATTTGTTTAAAACGCAAACAGTGGGCGGTTGGCTTGGGAGATTCGGGGGGTTGGAGCCTATCCAAGCAGTTAATGGGCACCTTTGACATATTACTAGTCCATCATCTAGCTAGCAAACAGACACATAACCATGCATGCATACTCTCACTACTAACTGGAATGTAAAGTCACCAATAAAACTAAATTGTTTGCAGAGAAACGCAATACACGCACAAGGAGAAGATACAAACTAATGCCTAGCCTGGATTCTAAACAAGTGAGGTTTGAGCTCTCTTGCAGCCATATTGTATTTTAAATTCTTTTAACAATTATATTATACATGTTGCGAGAACAAAATGTGAAAAGTTATTTCTCAAATTTGAAAAAGGTGCTAACCTCTGTTGACATAAATTTAGCTTGATAAGCTACAGGAAAATGCCCGTAAATTCTCATGGATTTTTTTGTATGTAAACATTTCTTTGGAATCACTCTCTTTGATAAGTGTTAATATCAACTTATCACTTTATCTTTTAAAGTGCTGAATGGAATGGATATCCACATTCACAAATAGATTTTTTTGTTTTGTTTTCTGACAATGGGTTTCAGCTTGGAAGGATTTAAAAACATCCTGGCCTCCGATGTTGTGTACATAGGAAAAACAGAATCTTCCTGTATGGGGAAGCCCTGGCATACAGTATGCACAGTATGACTGTGATCTGTAGAAATGAAAACACATGCGCACAGCAGAGTGAATGCCGACCATTTCAAAGTCACCTGAGGCAACAGTTGAATCTCATCATCTGTCCTTATAAACAATTGAGTCCTTGCCATTCTTAAAGTTTACTTACAGTAGTAGTGGTGCCTTTTTTCAGCAGGTAGTGTTTGTATGCATGTGAATGTTGTTGAGTTTCAAAGAAGATACTGCCTACTAGTGGCGTGGCAGGAAGATGACAGAATTTGTTTTAACGTTTCTACTAGTGTGCCATGCATGAAGATCACAATTAAAATGTCGTCATGTAGATGTGTTAACAGAAATGGAAAAATTATCCCAATTTTAATGGACTGTTGTGTGCACAAGGCTTCAGTCACAGAGAGCTACTCATTGCTCCTTTGTCTTTTACTCGTTACCAGCACAAATTAGTTAACTTTTCAAATATTAGTTGGCCCGCTTAACATACTCATGTGGGGGGTTTTCAGTTGAGCATGCCTTGTTCTTAAATAGTTTTCAGGCAGAGCACAGGCATTTGTTTTAGTTTTCACTGCAGCATGTAGCCGTTGCCCTACCGTAGGCACACACTTTGTAATGGAAATGACAAGGACTTCTAACAACTGTTTGAAAAAGCCCAAACTTACATTAAAAAAAGGACTTTCAGGTCAGCGAGCTTGAACATACATGGTCATTTGTTACACACATACAAATACAAAGTCAAGCCCCTCTAAACACATGATAGAACATGGCTTGTGTAAAATGTTGCACAAGTTTAAAGGCGCACACACTGCATACATGAACACAGATCTCCTGACAGGCCTTATTGTTTGTCCTTGACATTTTCATGTATTTGATGAAAGGCTTATATGAAAGGACCATATGTTGACATCACAAATCTTCAAATATAGAGTGGCTTTCTTTGTTCCCCTCTCTCATGCCTCACTCAGGGGACTTCTGAGCTCGGTGTGGACTGGTTGTTAATTAAACACACGCCAGCCTGTGTGAAATGTGTGCGCACGTAAATAAAAACAGAAATTGGCAACCGCAGAAGCTGTAAAGAGGCTTTTCACATCCGACCTGTGTTTGTACTGCAAAGATGTAAGTGTAACACAGAACAAAGCATTTTAATCTCGTGCAAATGTTAGTAGATATTGCATGTATGTTGGGGAGCTGCAAGGGACTTAACTTATACTTACACTACAAATTCACCAACCAAAATCATGGTTGTTGTTCAGGGGACGAATAAGAAAGACTAGAGGTTTAAAATGCCTTCCTGAAAACATTTTTTTTTTTCATAATAAGATGATTCAGAATCTTAATGAGCTTTTGGGTTCATGGCTTACAGAGAACATCACTAAAATTTGAACTCTATGGTTATTCAGTCTAACCCCATCTTCAGGTTTCCATATTTGTTTGGCTGGTATTATTTTTTTGTGGTAGGCTGACTAAATTGACTTCCAAATCTGTTAATTATGTGGCTATTTATTTTTTCATACAATATGGTGAGGGAAGATGATGTCTGGATTTGGTAAATGGCTTGTACTTGTATATCAAGTCAGACGACCCCAAAGCGCTTTACGCTGCATTCATTCATTCACCCATTCATGCACACATTCTCACCCTGAAGGTGGTGAGCTATGTTAGTAGCCACAGCTGCCCTGGGGGAGACAGAAGCGAGGTTGCCGTACATCGGTGCCACCGGGCCTTCTGACCACCGCCAGCAGTTAATGTGGATGAAGTGTCTTGCCCAAGGAAACAACCTGCCAGTTACAGGACAAACTCCCCTTACTCTCACTATCATACCGTCTAACTGTCCATTTACAAACATTTTTATTATATTGCTTATTGGATGACAAAACTTAGAAGGTAAAAGACCTCCTTTTTACACTTTTTTTTTCTCTCACAGTGCACGTAAAGGCAGGGACATGTGAGGTAATCGCTGCCCACCGCTGCTGCAACAAGAACAAGATTGAGGAGAGATCTCAAACTGTCAAATGCTCCTGTTTCCCCGGCCAAGTTGCTGGCACCACTCGAGCGATGCCCTCCTGTGTTGATGGTGAGTAACACTAAACAGGTGAGGTTTGTGCATATTTGTAATGAATCTGAACTCTCAGTCTGTCTAAGAAACAAATTATTTGAGCAGTGCAGTGGAAAAATACTAATTAGGGTTTTTACATTTTAATTTTTTTTTCACTCTCTGGGTGTGATGATTGGGCAGAGCTCCTGCTTGGTTATTTCATGCAGAGCACTGCACAGAGGCTGTGCTTGCATTATGACTCTGGGAGAAATACTGAACAGTGCTGCCTGACATTTACCCTGCATTAGCAGCAGTCTATTTATGCATCCCATGTGTGCGTTGGCAGTATGCTACAGAGGAGTTAGTGCTACTTCAGTGTTCAGTATTGCTTTATGGAACCTTCAGTCATCTAATTTATGTAGTTTTGTTTGTTTTGTGTTTTTCTTTTTTGTTAGTTCATTTCTATTATGCATTTATTTATTTTGCAACACAGGTACCATTCATCATTCAGCTTTTTATTCTATTTTGGTAGAACCAAGTTGGTTCAGGTTAGAAAACTAGTGAACATTAATGCATATTGATACAAACCAATGAAGTTCTGATTTAACTCATCATTTTGCATAATGAGCCACCATTGTCACACACTCAAATTTGACATTTTAAATATAAAGTGATTTATCCTGTCTCGCTAAACTATTTTTCAAAATAACTATTATTTTTGCTACATTTGTAGCTCCTGTCCACATGCAAATGAAGATCCAAGTAAAAAAAATCTGATTAAAAAAAAAAAAAACATTTTCAACTCAGTTGTAACCATTTGGACTAGAGGTCAGAAAATATGGAGAGGACAGTTGACCTCTGCCCTACACGCCCTTCCATCCCTCCATCCTCAACAACACTGTGTCTACTGTCGCTGTCTCTCTGATGAACATAGTGGAGACCTTATAGTCAGAGTGGTCAGCTACTCACTGGGAAACAAAACACACATACTTGCCCTATCACAACCTGTCTTTATTTTGTTTTCTTTAAATAAATAAAAAATCCTTTAAAAAGTTGCCCATGCACATACATGTACATCTTGTTTCTTTTATCCTTCATTTAATTCTCTGGCCTCACTTCAGAATGGTTTTGGCCTTTCTTTGAGCTAAAGTGTGCCAAAGTGTGATTAACACACTTTGGTCATGATTATAGTCAGCAATTGAA
The DNA here is from genome assembly GCA_037039145.1 of Fundulus diaphanus. Classification (NCBI taxonomy): domain Eukaryota; kingdom Metazoa; phylum Chordata; class Actinopteri; order Cyprinodontiformes; family Fundulidae; genus Fundulus; species Fundulus diaphanus. The sequence continues at coordinate 31,482,969 of CM073129.1, read as the reverse complement.
TAAACTGTTTTATATTTACTGAGTAGTTGCTCTGAAAATGACAAATACATGACGGTGCATCAACAAGTTAAACAATCTTTCTGTCTGTCTCTCTCTCTTTCTATAGATAGATAGATATAGCCTATCTATCTATCTATTCATCCATCTATCCATCTATCCATCCATCCATCCATCCATCCATCCATCCATAAACTTATAATATATCAGTTTATCTAATGACCGCACACTAGCTCAAAAAAAGTAGATCGACTTGCTTGAGTTTTCACGGTTGCCATAGTTCCCCTGTAGCGAGAGTACAGCTCGGAGGTTACAAGCCAGCAACAAGCACGCGCAGTATTTGCCGCTTGGGGGAGGGGGTGACACGGGGACGCAGGGGGAACCATAGACATAAGCTAGTTGCTCCCCATATAATGTCTATGGGGGGAACCGTATGTGACGGGAGAACGCTGCTTGACGTAACACCAGTGTCATTCAGTTTTCTTTTCAGAGACCTCAAGCTGAATCGTACACTGTGTAAACATGACATCATGTCTACGATTATAGCATAGGAGTGACCCTCATTAAAATATTGTATGTACTGCTGCAGCATATCTGGTCCTGTCTATTCTGTGACACATTAAAAACTCTGAGGACTGACCACACAAAAAACAAAACCACGTTAATCTATTCATATGTGCCACAGAACAGGCAAAACGGCACTTGATTGCCGTCCATCTTGGGGCACCATGAACGCTCCCATTGTCAATTCCGGGTTAGCTTCAAAGATGACAGTCCCTATCTTTCCGGTTGATTTTGTCATTTATAAAATTGTTTCGGGAAATGGAAGTTTGTGTCAGAAATTTTTAAGGTGTTTTGTGCGTTGTTAAATTGTTTTCTGAAATGTGTTGAATTGTTTCCAGATTTGTAAAAGTGTTTCAGATTTTGTATTGTTGGTTTTCACTTCCCAGCCACCGTACTCATGTACTGTTACGTTGTAACAAATCTATTTATAAATACTTTTATTTATACAATAATTAGATAAATTAATATTGGTTCCTGCTGCTGTCTGCGCCTGTTAACTTTTTATCTGGTACTGTCCCAATCATATGATTATTACTAAATCTGACTCCTATCCTGTGGGAATCCCACGGGAATCCCGTGAACCATTGGAATTCCGAAAAAATATCAGCCTTTAGTATTGACCTATATTATCCTGCATTTTGTGGTTTATGTTGATTTTAATTCATGACATTTCGTTAATTTCTGACATATTACTTTTTTGTTATAGTTTTATGCTAGAGAATCTGTGGGAGCCAAGTAAGTTTTCTGTTTCTGTACGTCAGAAGAAACAAAGTTTGATCCCCCTATGGTGGCTGGACAAGTTAATCACAACGCAGAGGCTGTAAACCACCTGTTACATACACATTAGGTAGACATATACATATAAACAGCAGTATGTATATGTGTGTATGTTTTTCTTTCTAAAATGTAAAGAAAAATAAATGCGGAGGTTGTGATAGTACAAATATGCCTATTTCTTTATTCATAGCAGCGTAGTTGAATACTAAAGCTGTGAGGTGCTAATTGTGTTAATCAGAGAGACAGTATGGGGGGAAGAGACTGTCTCTGGGGCGACTGGATTTTGCAAATAGTTCTCTGTAGTGCTCACCTGAAGTGAAAAGTCCAAACAGTTTGTGTGCAGAATGTGTGGGGTTTGCAGAGAGACGTTAGCTGCCCTTTTCCCTTTTCCTGGAAATTGTAGTATAATACTGCAGTACTCAAAAACATCCAGCCATCCATCCTTCCATCCATCTTCTACAATAGGGCAGTTTATAGTGACAAATGTATTGAACATATATGTTTTTGCTCATTTAACAAATGAAATTCAGGAAAAGCATATAACCAAAAAGCGAGGATTGAACTGGTGTTCAGTAAGAATTGTTTCCAATATGTGATGCTGATGTACTCTCAGTGAAGCTCTTGCTGCACTTCACCACTAATCCATTAGCTGTTCCTACTTTACTCCACTGAGGGTTGGAGGGGCCAGTCTCTGCTTCCAGACAATAAACAACAGAGAGAATGCACCTTGGAAAACTTTCCCGTTGAAAGGCAGACAACTAAAAACAAACAAACTTCTCCTTTAAAACAAGTAAGTAGCCTAATAATAACAACATTTTTAAACTGGGCTTTGAATCCTGGAAGAAAGTTTTCATAAACTGAGTGCAAACAAAATGGCTTCAACGATCCAATCAGAATCAGAATCAGAATCAAGTTTAATCGCCAAGTAGGTTTGCACTTACAAGGAATTTGACTTGGTGTTGATGGTGCAGACAAAATAAAATAAGATAAAATAGATATATATGCAGAAGCTATATACACACAGTGACTGTGCGTTAATGTAACGCAGAAGCTTGTAAGTATTGAACGGGGGAGAGAGACAGTGTCCAGTGTCACGGGTGGCTCTTGGCCTTGTTGATAAGGCCGGTAGCAGATGGGAAGAAACTGTTCTTTTGGCGTGAGGTTTTGGTCCTGATGGACCGCAGCCTCCTGCCAAAGGGAAGTGACTGAAATAGTCTATGACTGGGGTGCGAGGGATCAGCTACAATCTTCCCTGCACGCCTCAGAGTCCTGGAGGCATACAGGTCCTGGAGGGATGGCAGATTGCAGCCAATCACCTTCTCTGCAGACCTGATGACACGCTGCAGTCTGCCCTTGTCCTTAGCGGTAGCACCAGCGTACCAGATGGTGATGGAGGAGGTGAGGATGGACTCAATGATGGAGGAGTAGAACTGCACCACCATTGTCCTTGGCAGGTTGAATTTCTTCAGCTGCTGCAGGAAGTATATCCTCTGCTGGGCTTTCTTGGTGAGGGATTTGATGTTCAGCTCCCACTTTAGGTCCTGGGAGATGATAGTTCCCAGGAAGCGGAAAGACTCCACAGTGTCAATGGTGGAGTCACAGAGGGTGATGGGGGTAGCTGGGGCTGAGTTCTTCCTGAAGTCCACAACCATCTCCACTGTTTTTACAGCGTTGATCTCCAGGTTGTTCTCCCTGCACCAGGTCACCAGATGGTCAGCCTCCCACCTGTAGGCGGACTCGTCACCATCAGAGATAAGTCCGATGAGAGTGGTGTCGTTCGCGAACTTCAGGAGCTTGACAGACTGACTGGAGGTGCAGCTGTTGGTGTACAGGGAGAAAAGCAGAGGAGAAAGAACACAGCCCTGGGGGGAACCAGTGCTGATGAGCTGTGAGTCAGAGTCATGTTTTCCCAGCTTCACGTGCTGCTTCCTGTCAGACAGGAAGTCTGTAATCCACCTGCAGGTGGAGTCCGGCACGTTCAGCTGGGAGAGCTTCTCCTGAAGCAGAGCTGGGATGATTGTGTTGAAGGCAGAGCTGAAATCCACAAACAGGATCCTGGCGTAGGTTCCTGCAGAGTTCAGGTGCTGGAGGATGTAGTGAAGGGCCAGGTTGGCTCTGTAGGCAAACTGTAGGGGGTCCAGGAGGGGATCAGTGATTTCTTTAAGGTGTGAAAGCACAAGACGCTCAAAGGACTTCATAACCACAGAGGTCAGAGCGACGGGTCTAGAGTCATTAAGTCCTGTGGTCCTTAGCTTCTTGGGAACAGGGATGATAGTGGAGGATTTGAAGCAGGCTGGCATGTGACATGTCGCCAGTGAGGTGTTAAAAATGTCTGTGAACACTGGAGACAGCTGATCAGCGCAGTGCTTCAGGGTAGATGGAGAATCTGGTCCAAATCAACTATTTTACTGCTGTAATTAACAGACGGCATCTAATTCACAATTTTCTCAAGACCAGTCCAGACCAAAACAGCAACATCTTTTTTTTTACTATAACTTAGTGTGAAACATGAAATGCAACCAAAGTCTTTTACTTTGAAAGTGTCAGGGCTCTCATATGTCTTTATGTGGCGAGGATGAGAAGATCAAAGGCGTAAGAAAACCAGAGGGAGAAGCAGTTTTTCAGTGGAAATATATGGATGTTTTTTCTGTACATATATACAATACAGAGAAGGAAAGAACAATAAGTTAAATCATCCACCTGAACCTGTCGTTTTCACTCACTCTGCGTCCAGCTAATGCCAAGTCAGTTAACATTTAGCTGGATGTATCTTCAGTTGTCTTGTACAGGTGTTTCTCAATCAGTTACCATATTATAGAAAAAAAATTATTTCAATAACTCAATTGAAGTAGAATACTGTATATTATTTAGATTAATTAAAAAGAGACTTGTGTTTTCAAACAGTTATTTCTGCACCGTGATGCAGTTGGTAGCACTGCTGGCTTGCAGCAAGAAGGTTCTGGGTTTGAACCCCAGCCTGGGGTCTTTCTGGATGGAGTTTGTATGTTCTCCTTGTGCATGTGTGGGTTCTCTCTTGGTACTCTGGCTTCCTCCCACAGTCCAAAAATGAATGTTAGGTTAACTGGTCTCTCTAAATTGCCCTTAGGTGCTAGTGTGTGCGTGCTTGGTTGTTTGTCCTTTGTGTTTCTGTGTTGCCCTGTGATGGACTGGCGACCTGTCCAGGGTGTTCTCCGCTTTTCGCCTGTGACTGCTGGAGATAGCCGCCAGCCAACCCTGTCCGGATAAGCAGGTACAGATAATGGAGGGATGGATTTGATTCTCCGCTTACAGCTGAGGAAACATTTAATTCAAGATATTATTACATCACACTAATAAAATAAATTCATAAAACATAAATGACAACTTAATAAAAGTGTGTTGAATACCTGCTTAAAGGTTTTTATTTTCAAAAGGTCATTTTAATCTGACAAATGAGCCCCGTTGGTAATTCCAATTTGCTAAAATGTACCTTTATGTCCATTTTAAAGGGCTGCTTAAGTACAAATTTTCATTCACCTAAACAACCCCGGACAGTGTCGTTGATTTGTATCTGACTATAAAAACAGCAGCGCACCAACTGCAGGTCGCTCAAGTGCGAGCCACCAGAATGGACAAAGTCTCCTGGAAAGGTGTCGAAGCGTTTTCAGATATACAGATATTTAGGCCTGTTTGTTGTTGCCATGACCCAGATAACTGAGAATTTGCACAGGCTTTCACCTAAATGCTGTGACAGTCCACCATAGTCATTCTTTTTATTGGTTAGATGGTCTAGACTACAACACTAGTTGTAGCATTCTTTCAGTCAGCTGACCAGCAGTCGGCTGTAACAAGTGGTGGAGTGACAGTGCTGTGTTACTCTATTCTCCATACAGCCACAGACACCATTACTTTTTATGCTTTTTAAAAAAAAGAAATTTACCTTTAGTATTTGGGAAAAATGGTATTACAGAATTTTGAAATTGAAACTGGTTTTATGAATACTGGACAGGAGTCTGTGCTTAGTCAGGACTGCCGTTTGCATGCACAGTTTTTCCCAGTCATTTTAAATGTGATCAGAGGAAAAGCTGAATTTTGTTACAACTGAGAGAAAATAATGTCTCAGAAATAAATGTGTATATAGACAGGCAAATGGTAATTAAGGCATATTGGAGGTCCACAGAAAGCAGGTAATTTGACATACCAAATAAGAAACTGTAAAAGACAACACAACAGATTTGTCATGAGAAATGAAGGCACTAGAAAATGTCTTTCTTTAATATATTAAACAAATACAAAGGCTGAATTTTTCATATGAAGTATTTCACATTTGGGTTAGGTCATTTGGGGGTTCAGTGGCTCTCTCAACTGCATAATCTTTCGCATGCTATTTTAATCAACTAGGAATTAAAGCCACCAACTGTTTATCTCATCATGCCAACCTCTTGGTACCCCCAGGAGTGGGTTGGAATATAAGTTTATTTTCTAGAAACACTTTTGCTTTTGTGAAGATTAGATGGCAGCAGGGCTCAGGAGAGTATGGTGTCAAAATTCACAAATACACTGTCAAAAAATATATAAATAAAGCACAAGATTGGAAAACACAGCCTCAAAGACTGAAACAATCCACACCTCTCTCTTCTTCCAGCCTCTATTGTAGCCCAAAAGTGGTGGTGTCAGATGCAGCCGTGTATGGAAGGTGAGGAGTGCAAGGTTCTACCAGACCTCACGGGATGGAGCTGCAGCACGGGCAACAAAGTCAAGACCACAAAGGTTGGTGACCAGAAAGGGTTTTCTTTCTCAAATACACACTTATTGTTTGGCTGGTCTGTCACTCTTGAACACTCCTATTCATTTAGAGCATGTTCATCTTCTCCCAGACTTCACTTTTTTCTCTTTTATTTCAAAATCACTCTTTTCATCACCCAGTTTTTGTCTCTCCTTCTCCATTTGGATCCAGCATCAAATATTTTCAGCAAAAAGAAAAAAAAATAAGGCCATCAGGAACAAGACATCTAACACACTAATTGAACACGAAAATCACAAATACCCTCGCTCTCACTTGCCCTGTTTTCCCCCACGCCACTTTGGCATGCCATCTGACTCGATGCAAAAAGACCTTGTCATATTGGATACACAGCAGAGAATGTTCTGAAATAGTGTTTTCAATGATACTTTTGTGTGACATGTGCAAGCCATTTCTAGCACTACGTTTTGTCCGTTTATCTGTGCCTGTGTGAGATTGTGAACACCTGTGGGTGTACATTTAGCTCAAGATTCATCTGCACCCCTTTGCCCTGTTTCATTGGCTTGACCCACTCTGCCTCCTACAGTGTTCTTCTGTCATAGGAAGAAAACGTGTGTGAGACTCATCTCCTGTAACTGCATGCTTCTGTTTCTAACCTCCATCCTTCTCTTTGCCTTCGCACCCTTCATTATTAATGGCCAGACGCAGACCTTTGTTTTCTGCCTTAATAATTGATTGAAGGCGTGGTCAGAGGAGAGCAGCAGGGTTGCGTCTCTTTGGGCAAAACAGAGTGATGGGAAGAGCTTGAGACACATAATATGCTCTTTCTTTCCATTTCTGACTTTCTCTAAAACACTCAGAGACAGTCTCAGGAGACGTGGACTCTGTTTCTGTATGATAGAATGCCATACATACTATTTTCTATGCTAACTCTTCATCCTGCGAAGAAAATTATGCCAAAAAGTTCCTTCATATAAAAATCTTTCAAAAATCAACCATACTGTTACCCTGTTTTCCAATTTAAGTTGCCAAAAGCACATAATAAACTGGTTAAGTTAAAAAGTATTTAAGAGATAGCTATACAAGAGAACAACATATTACTCTAGATTAATTTAGACATTTACTTTTAAAGGAGAAGTCCGGTCAAAATCAGAATTCAAACTGCTGAAAGTACTTTAATTATAAAATTATTACATACTGTTCAATAAATGATAAGCTTTTTTAATTAAGAGTAATTTTCTTTTGAATGTCCTTTAGTGGGGGCAGCCATCTTGGTGAAGAACAGTGCTGCCACCTCCCAGTTTGTGACGTTAGGTTGCGGGATCGTCCCAATGCCCTATCTGTCCCCTTGTAAATAAATATCCGTTTTCATGCCAAAATATTTTTTTTAACCTCTCAAACAAAGATAGACATGGTATTAAGCATTTAAATTTAAAGTAATACTAATTTTACATTTTAGAGACATAAAAAGACAACAAATAAGCATTAAAGTACGGTTTATGGGTTGGGTTCTGCAATGTTATAAGATGAGTATAAAACTCATCTTTAGAACCAATCTCTGCTCAAAATGATGATCTGCACCGCCTAATCTACTTTCAGCCGTTATCATCAGTTATTGCAACCGTAAACTGCAGAAAATACGGGCAGAGCGGCTTCTTCTGAGTTTACTCTGCTCCTGTCAGGATGAGCTGCAATGCATTATGAGGCGGAGGGATATTTCAGCGTCACTTAGTTTAGAGCCCAAACAAGCGACTTCACTTTCAGAAACAAGCCCAAACAACTGCAACCCCACAACTCAAGAAATCTACAAGCGACTTTAGAAAAAAGAAGACCAAAGTCGCATAAAATAAGTGGGCTTCGCAACAGTGAGCATTCTTTCCAAGTGTGTCAAATCACTCAGCCCCTCTGGTCGGGTAAACAAATGTCCCGGCAAATTCTACGTTATAAAAAAGAAAAACCTATCGAAAAGTCTCACTCTCATGTCATCTTGAAGACATTCTTCTTCGAAATGTTGGCTACAGATGACGTTTTTTCTCTCTGGCCAGAAGTTCGATGGCAAGTTGGCAATCCAACAAAAGAGCCCGTGGTGGATCATGAATTGGAAAGGTGATAAAACAAATGTTTTTTTCACTTTTACCCGATGTATTGGAACATCCAACTGCCATGGCAACTGAACAGGCATTGTTGCTTTAACAATAGCTCTCGCGAATTTCAATGGTGAAGTCCTCTCGAAATCCGAAATAATTATTGTTGATCGCAGCTTTGTACAACAGTTCCTATTGAATTAGCTTGTAGAGCGCAGTGCCTTACCGCAACATTACGTCACAGGATGTGATGTCGGTCGGCCATTTTTGCCCATATTTGGGCAATAATGGCCGCCCCCGTACACAGTGATCGAGACGACAATTTATGCTTTTATTTTCTTATTGATTAAGGCTAAATTCATTAAATCACCACGAACGTATTAGTTTTAGGTATAGCTAATGATCCACTGATTTTTCCTTGTTGACCGCACTTCTCCTTTAAAGATTTTCATGCTCATTTTCACATTTTATCAAAATTCAGCTGCTAATTTCATTTTGTTTGGTTGGGATATTATTATTGAATACAAAGTAACACAGAACTCTGAAATAAACAATGAAACATGGCTTACAAATCCTTTTTACAAAGAAAAATCTAATGCAGCATCTTTTTTTATTCACCCCATTTACTCTAATTCAACTAAATAAAATACAGTGCAATCACCTGTGTGTACTTTAGCACTACTTTAGAGAGATTAAAGAGAAATTACTCTACAAACAGGATTATAAGAGCCATGGAACATACCAAACCTTCATGGTCTGGTTTTCCATGCTGACCCAGAAACAACAAACACGGTGGCAAGAGGGAAGGTAGAATGTGGTTTATTGCAAGTAAGTGGAGACAGGGGTAATAGGGTAATGGCTGAGTTAATCGGGATGGCTAGGAAGGCTCCGTTCATGGACTGTAAGGAAATAGAGAGAGGAGAGTGAGCACCCGCAAACAACAGGCTGGGAAGGTTATTGGCAGAGGTTGATTTACGGATCAGGTGGTGAAGAAAGCACTGGGGAAGGTTAGTCAGGTTATGGTGAACAGTGACAGACCGAGGTGACAGACGTCTTCCTTCTGTCTCCTGCCACCTTAAATGCTCCTCTTGATTAGTTAAGATCGATAACACCTGTTGCCAGCATCTGCCTGTTGCACCGTGCTGGAGAAAGGTAAGAACAACCACACACCACAGCTGACCTGACCCACATACACCCCCACCCCCAACGGTTGGTGCCTGGCAACTGAACAGGAGAGGTGGAATACGAAGATCTTTCAAAGTCCGATATAAGTGAAGGGTCCATGATCAACTGGCCAGCCAATCAGATCCATGAACAATCCTTGGGACTATAACCCTCCTAGTCGAGCAGGTCGACTTCAGAAGGGATGACCGTCAATGAACTGGGAGGAGGGGACTTAGCCGGAGGGCACATTGAACTGGACAAAACAGGCTTGATCTGGGAAACGTGGAAGACAGGATCAACTCGAAGGTGATCCGGTAGTCTGAGGTAGACAGAAGATGCGTTGATGATGGAGTCAATACAGAATGGGCCCTAGGACCGGGGTGCCAATTCCTGGAGTATCCCTTGAGGAGAAAGTTCTAGAAGACAGCCGTATCCCTGACTTGGTTAGTAAGTAGGAGATGGCATTCGTCTTCTATCTATTTCTTACTCAGAGCAGCAGAACGGTTGAGGGCTGTCTTAGTTTGCTCCCAAATCCTTTTGCAGGTCCACAGAAAACTCTTGACAGATGGTAAGATGGTCTTGGGGAATGTAGCTGGTAGTAAGAATGGTTGGTAATCAAGAGAAGTCTCAAATGGAGATTTTCCTTTGGTGGCAGAGATGTGGCTGTTGTGGGTGTACTCAGTCCAGGTGAGATGTTGACTCCAGGAAGTTGGACTTGTTTCATAAAGATAGCAAACAATGTTTTTGAGTTAATTCGCTCATACTGGCCATTGGTCTGAGGGTTGAAACCGGAAGACAGCTGGACCTTGGCCACAAAGGTTGTACAAAAATTTCACCATACCTGGGAGATGAACTGGGCACCTCTGTCGGACACCATCTCAGAGGAAACACTGTGCAGTTGGAATACCAGATGAAACAGAAGTCAGTGGTCAGTTGGGCAGAGGGAAGTTTGGAAAGACTAATCAAGCCTTAGAAAACCTGTCAACGATGGTGAGAATAACTGTTTTGTGTTGGGATGGTTAATTTCTGTAAAAGTCCAGATGGAGGATTATAGAATCAGAATCAGGTATACTTTAATAATCCCAGAGGGAAATAGCTGTTTCAGTACCATCACCATTACATAAGGAGTTCTTGTTTTTGGTGCACACTGTAAAGGCTAAGACAAATTCACAGACATTCTTATTGTGAGATGGTCACCACCACAATGGAGAAGGCCAATGGAGCCCAATCATGGGCCAATCGTATAACTCGAAACCGAAGGAAAGCAGGTACGTAGAGGCATCCAGGTGATCCTTCCCAGGATCTGGTTTGTTGATGAAAGCTTGCTAGAGGCTAAGTTCCAGATCCAAGGAGAGGGATCCGACAACACAGGAGGCGGGAATGATGTAGTTGAGTGGAGTGTCATGATCTGAGAGGAAAGGGCATCTGGTTTGATGTTTTTGGATTTGGACTACTACATGTGGTGGTAGTTGATGATATAGTTGAATCTGGAGAAAAACAGAGACCAGCACACTGTCGGGCATTAGGGCTCTTGGCAGTTTGAAGATAGGGCGAGGTTCTAGTGGTCAGTCAAGATGAGAATGGGTTGTTGGGTGCCCTTCAACCAATGCCTCCATTCTTCTAAGTCAAGCGTAATGGCCAACAGCTCCTGGTCACTGACGTCATAGTTTAAATAGGCTCTCTCAGTGTCAGAAGACCAGAAAAACACTAAGACATGATGGTATTCCCCCTTCTGCCTGAAAGCCTGCACTGACAAACTGGGCCCCATTTAGCTCAGATCTCAGCACCAGCTCCCCAGAGAGCTCCGCTTTCTCCCCACTTTTCTTGTCTTTGTTCGCAAATGACTGCACCTCAGGTGTTGCAGGAGTAGCATCTAAGATGCTACAGGTGCTATTTGCACCTTGCAAATAACACCTATAGTGCAGCAATATGTATGGTTTGGCTGCCGGTGGTCAGAGGGCCCAGTGGCGCCGATGTATGGCAGCCTCGCTTGTGTAAGTCTGCCCCAGGGCAGCTGTGGCTGCTAACATAGCTCACCACCATCAGAGTGTGAATGTGTGTGTGAATGGGTGAATGACTGACTGTAGTGTAAAGCGCTTTGGGGTCATCAGACTTGATAAAGCTCTATACAAGTACAAGCCATTTACCATTTTTACCTTTTAAAAGAACCATGGTTTGTTTTGAGGAAATCCTTCACATATTTTCTCCAGACACCCAAGACCCACAAAACCATTTTTAATGAATGGTGACTTCAGTCTGTCACTCTAATGAACACTTAACAGTAAGAGTTCCCATATCAATATCATGCATATTTGTACCAATCCAACCATGTCTTCCTTTTTTGTATATATATTTCCAAAAATTCTTATCTCCAATTTTATATGTTTATATAATAATGTAGTATCTTGTCATTGTCATTGAAATCAAAGTAGAACTGAAGTGTTCACAAACTTGGCATTTACAGCTGATTCTGATTCACAAACTTCCAGAAGGATAAACCTAAACATAAAGCTTTGATGGAATGGTTTTGATCAAATCATGTGTTAAAATTACCAAGTACAAGTCCAGACTTAAATCCAATTTAGAATGTGTGGCACGACTTTAAAATTAGCATTCATAAAAATAAAATGAAAAAATAACATTCATAGATGCTTGTGACGGGGTTCTACTATGCTTGGTCAAACATAAATGACTAGCCAAGGCCGGAGATCACTTTAGTGCAATTTATTCAGTTTTTCTTTCAGGTGAGCCAAAGATGGCAGGTGCAAAATATATACAAGGATATCCAGGCAGGTTAAAAATAGACAAAAAACCCCGTACCTTCCATGTTACAGTCATTCACCCTCAGTGTGACTTCTCTGTAGTCTAACCACAGACTGCCTCCATGTGGAGCAGAGCCCTGCTTCTAAAGCCACAGGCTCCGCCCACAGGAAGTCCAAACAAGCAAATAAAAAAACAAACAAACCAGAACAACTAAGCAATTACTTCTAACTCAAATAAATTAAAGTATACAAAATAATAATGAGGAAAAAAAAATAAACTTACAATCAAAAACACAGTACTCAATTTAACAAAACACTCAGTACTTCTGATGACATCACGTCATCATGTGACTCCCTCCCAGCACACCACAGTCCAGCAATAAGCCTGCTTGAAAACAGAACCGGGAAAATGTTTGAAACTGAAAATAAAAGGTTAGGATGAATGCTAACTGAAGCAGGAACACCATGTGTGCACCCACGATGAACCGCATTAGTTTAGCTGCAACAAAAGGTAAGTTAGAGATGGTGTATGTGCCTGTGTATATGTGTGTGCAGGCATGCTCGCATGCTGACGCGGACTTATAACTACATCCCGGCTCGTGACGGCTCCTCCGTCACAATGCTCTTCATTCATTCTGACTGAGATTAAGCAATTATGCAGATAAGAATGCATGTTTATTTGTACCTTCCGTTTCTGCATTTGCATATGTATGCAAGACTATCAGATGAAATCCCAATCAAGTACATTCATGGTTTGTAGATTTAAAGTGACTTAAAACGTGAATAGGTTTTTGGGCAAGGATATTTGTGCAAGGCGCCGATGATTACAAAAAGAGGCAAATTTCCATTGGGATATGACACCTTATGAAGGTCATCCAGGAGTTGCTTCAAATATCTGATCTCACATATTTTGTTTTGTCAGCATCAAGGTGTGCATTTAAAATTCCCTAAACATGATCAAAGCAAACCAGGCATCACTTTATTGTTGATGCTGCTGTAGCTTAAACGAGCACAAGTATTTGCTGTCTCCTGAATTCAGTTCTTTGATCAATGATCTGGGATGGAGTTTTTGTGTGTTTGTGTCTACATTATTTGGGAGTGTTAGCTTTTGTGTTTACCCTGATGATGAAAATAATATTTTTTTCCCTTTCTCATTTGCTTTGCTGTTGTATGGTAAGGTCAAGATGCGCTGGCATCCAAATCAATACCATCGAACGATCTCTTATAGTCCCATTAAGACCTGCTCGTGAATTGGAATTGACGATGGCACACAAGTAAAACAAAGAAGAGAATGAAAGAGGGGAAGACAAAGTGTGCAGCAAAAAATAAAAAAGCAAGATAAAGATAAGTGTAAATTAAGTGAAGAAATAAGTGGCAATGGCAGTCTTACAACATTATTTAAAACCCCAAAATGGATATAGCTCTCTGTTTTGGTCCCTTTGTCCCTGGCCACGAGCAGAGGATAGGTAGAGAGGAGGAGGGCAGAAGGAGTAGACAAAGGAGGGGACAGGAGACAGCTCGATCGATGGCAAATAATATCATATGGATGAACAAGCTGAAATGGCTATAGTGCCAAGCCACAAAGGTGTCTCAGACTACAAGCCAAGGGTGTACAGAAGCACAAAGAAAAACAAGCAAATCAAAAAAGGTGTCAATATCAAAAGGAAGTCATTTTTTTTTCTGGCAACATAGAGTGACTATTGTCTCTTCAAGCAGAATATGTTTCACAAACAACAAAAAACAAGATTATCAATTTAAGACCCTCTGCAAACAAGCTAACCAACTTTTTTGTAGATGCAATCTTAAGTATGGACTAACAGTTGCATCATAGAATTTGAAAAGAAGATAAGAAATACCTTTACTGTCCCACAAGTAATATAGTAATTAGTAATTAGTAATATAAACAACAAGCTAATTTAAAGTTAAGTTTAAAAAAAAGAGAGAATGAACTTATCAGAAAGAGAAAAAATATAAAGTAAATGTATTAATAATATGTTATATTCAGATAAATAAATGCTCTATTCTGGTTAAATGAAGGAAAGACAGACCCAAACCACCATGGGTAAATTAAAGTACAGAGCGCAAGTTCAAGGATTCTTGGCGACAAGTTGAAATGACACCAGTGTTGTGGACGTGCATGGGAGAAGAGGAAAAGCATCTGCCGCTGCGACTGCACAGGTCTTTTGTTTAGAGCCGTTATGTCTCCTGAGGTACGAAAGCTATAAATATTGAAGTTAGCCCGTGTTCGCTCGCTAATTCATTGATTATGGCAGAGACTCAACAAAGTGGCCAGGCGAGCAAGAGCACACAGCACTTCACACCCACATGCATGCGCAGAGAATTCGGCCTGGATCATTCTCTCATGAACTGACCAATCCAGCCTGTAGAGGCAACTGCGGTAAATAGAGGATGACTAATTTTATACGTTGGGCAATTGTAAGGGTATGTATGGGAAAGAAAATAAATAATATTTAACTTCAAAACTTGTACTATGCGTCTTTAAAGTACATATTCATGACAAAAAGCAGTCAAACATCTGATAGGGACTGCATCCACATAGAGCCAAATACTGTATCCGCCGAGAAAAGTTTAAGTATAAAGATGGAACCGCACAAAGCTGAAGGAGCTGTATTAGGCATTGTAATACCTATGCCATCTGGTTGAGTGGTATGGCATAGGTATTACCTTGTTGTTGGTCCAGACAAATGCAGTAGAGGAGCACAATGTCCTCCAACAAATTGAATAGTGTCTAAAACACAACTGAAACTCCAAGGCCACCATTGCTGTTATTAGTGTTACAAGTTTAAGAACCTAACTGCAGAAGGTATAAAAGATTTAGAATAACAAGTAGTTTTCATCATATGCATATAATAACACCGACCTGAGGGCATTAAACTAAAACATGTCAATAAGACATGCCTCGGATCCAAGTCTATGATATGACCAGCTTTCTTAGTGACCCGGCTCTCCCAGAGTGAGGCCAGATCTCTTTGACGAATGCCTATAATTCTAGAGCACATTTTAACAATGCTGTTCAGGTTGCTTTTGTCTCTCACTGATAAACAACCGAATCAACAGATAAAAGAAAAAGTGAGAAGACCTTCGATGTAGCAGCAATACTAAACTCTAAGAATCTTCGCATTAACACCAAAGGAACGGCGTCTGCGCAGCAGGTAAACTCTCTGCTGTCTGTGTTTACGTCAAATTTCAATTCGTTGTCAAACACAGTTCCCAAGTATTTGTAATTCTTCACAATTTGTGCTTCTTCACCATTGATGTCACTGGCTTTATGCTGGTTACCTCCTTGCCTAAAGTCTACAACAAGTTATTTAGTTTTAGAGACATTTAGGTCCAAGAAGTTTTCATCGCACCAGGTGACAAATGAGGAAAGAGCTGGACCATGCCCTTTGTCATTATAGCGTACAAAAGATTAAAAAAGATAAGAAGGATCAAAAGTTTGTATTAGAGTCTGAGGGGTTTGAATTCAGTCCCTTCCTGAGTGGGATGAGACATGTTACATGGAATAGTTATCCTTCATGAATCACAAATGTGTGATTATTACCTGATAGCTACCTTCTGCCACTCAGCAAAAATTATTTAAGAGTGATTTGAGGAGCAAAACAAATTTGAGATGTTGACTTGGCCTGCAAATTCCCCACGTCTTTGAAATTGAGCATCTCTGTGATTTTCTGGACCAACTTGTCTGATTCATGAAGGCCCCACCTTGTGGGATACAGGAGTTAAAGAATCTGTCTCTAACATAGATACAACAGCACATCTTTTAGAGCAGGGGTCACTAATTAAAAATCAGCGGGGTCCGAATAAAGAAAATCAACAACCAGTAAAGGTCCGGACACATTTTTTATTACAATCCGTTACTTTAAACAGTATTTAACACTGAAATAAAATGTTTATGTATCCACCTTATACATTGACTTTTTAAACGAAAAAATAACATAAAAATAGAACGTTTTTCTATTTTAAAATCCAAAGTGCTTTTTGAAATAGAGAACCACAATCTTTCACAGTTTGGTATATAGACAATTTCTTGACTTTCACATCTTTTATAAAACACCTGAACTTTTTTTAATTTCTTTTTTATGGCTTAATGATAGACGTGAGCTTTAGGCTGCCCTGCAAGGATTTTACACCTGGGTTTGATTGGCAACAAAGCCAACCTCAAGCACATATCAAGGTGCTCATTCGTTCTGCGCCTTTAAATCAGCTATTTTCTCCGTATGTATGAGCAAGCGGATATGTTTGGGAACGCTCCGGAGGGCTTTGCCATATTAACAAGTGAAGTTAGCACAGGGGTTGGAGCAAAAATAATGTTTGACTGAAAACATTTTCTCGCAAGCCCATATATTCCCGGGCCGTGGACATCATGCCGCATTAGTTGGCTCACTTGCTTAGTGTGCAAAGTCAACTAAATCTGATACTTTTAAAATATCCTTTGAAAATTCCTGTATCTCTGCCACCTTTCAGCTTTAGACCCTTTGCGTCATCCTGGACAGCCTCTCCATCACTTTCCACATCCACATCATCATCTGGGTTACTTTCATCTCTGCACCATCAAGTTCTTCCTTCACACTGTTGACAAACTGGTCCACAGTCCACTTTACAATCCCAGCTCCCTTTCCTCTCTGTCCTCCAGAAACCCTCAAGCAGCTTGCATCATTACATCATCTACTTCACACCTGTACATCAACTCCACTGGCTCCCTGTCACATTCAATATAAACCAATTTTATGATCATACAAGGCCAAACACAGCCTTGGAAATGCAGGACACATAACCAACACTATCATGACATAATACATTTTAATTTGACACAGATTGCACATGACAATAATCCGTCTCTGCTTTGCCCGTAATTGTTCACCAATTAATCATTACAGTTTATAAAAAGGCATGATTTAACTTTTTTGAAGTTTAATAAAATGGTTATATTTTAGCCCAGTGACTGGAGACCTGTCCAGGATGAACCCTGTGTCCGCGCTCCACTTTAACTTAATTAAAAACTCTCTGAGAATCGCCTTTCTCTGGCCTCACCCAGTTAGAACCCGTTCTCCAGTCCATGTTGTAGCTGCAGTTTATTTGTTTTATCTTTTTGATGTAGTTTTCTTAACAATCTGTAAGCATCAAAATCCTTGTCATTTTATTTAGTGTCCTGGAGCGCAGCTGCTCATCAGGTGAACACTGCTGCATACCGACAGCAGATACAGCTCTGCCTTCTTTGCTTCAGAACAGCGCAGGTTTTTTTTTTTTTTTTTTACTTTTTCCGAATCGAACCCAGTCAAATGCGGTACATTGTTTCACATTCCGACTCTTGTTCTTCAAGGGTCATGCTAAATTAGCCTGAGCTAGCGCGTTACTCTTCTTTGTGTTTAAATAAAACATAATAGCGAATCATGAGGAGATCCCTGGTTGGTCGCCGCGTTTATCAGCGAGGGAATAAACGCTGACAGACGACATGGCCACAGGTGGAAATAATTCATTAATTAACTGCCGGAGCAGATTGACGCTTACCGAGGGAAGTTGTTGTCAGCTGCTGAACTTTCTGACCTGCAGGTTTGCATAAATCCAAAGAAAACCTTTGACCACCGCTACTTTCATTCATACCATCTGTGGCCAGTTTAAAATGCTCTCCCAAAGGTTAAAATGATGAACACCGATAAACCACAGACTGACAATGTCCGCTTTGGAAAGACCCGCCCTGCTCTCATTCTGATTGGCTAATGTCCCGGCTCTGCCAGGTTTGATTGGTTGAGAGCAGCTTCAGATTATAACCTTGAATAAAAAGTCTAAACGGGACTTTTTGCGCTCAATTTCCAAATGACGGAAATCCGTCGCAGCGACGGAGAACTTTAACCCCTGAGTTAGACACTGTCGTTGGACAACATGCAGTAATATATAAATGTTTTAAATCAGGTTGGGTCCGGATTAGCCAGCAGGTGGGTCCGGATCCGGACCGTGGTCCGCTAATCCGTGACCTCTGGTCTAGAGTCTAAAGATGTTCTTGCCTCAATGGTTCATGGCTATTTTGTTACCAAAAAAGGGGGACTAGCACGCTATTAGGCTCCCGGCCATAATATTATGTCTGATTTTTAGTATATCCAGATGCTCTGTGTGTCTAATTAGGTAAACAGACATGCATGAATTAGTACAAAGTGAGTAACAAACTCAGTATAACTGTGGACTGGTGATAAAAACTAGCACTTGTACTAACACACCTAAGCAGTACATCTAGTTGCCCAATGTACATGTGATGTCCATATCAAATAAATGAATAAATAAATAAAATATGCATACCTTTTTGTTGTTCTAGTAAATCTTGACTTAATAGACCTAAATGGCAACCCCAGGAGGAAAGTTTAAATTAGCTTTATTAAAAGATCACAGGCACTGTTCCAATTTTTGGGACAGAGATGAGAATGTTATGTCCACCTTATGTCAGAATGTCTTTTAGTACAAGGAAAAGTTAGGCTTTACCTTCTTAAATAGCCTGAAGAACTGTAAGTGGCAATATTCCAGGCGAGCAGTGTAGAGGACAGGTCCAAACTCATTGATCCTAATTCCAATGTCCCCGGGGTCCAATAACAGATCAAATCCAGAATCCAAAATCGCCAACAGGAGTCTTTAAGTTTATACAGTATGTGTACTCAAACTAACACCATGGTCGCTCTCCCCAGTTCTGTTAACTTCTCCAAGCAGCTTACCACTATAAACACCCTAAAGGATGACTAAACTTCAGAGTTTAGCTTTACCGTTTATTCTAATACAGCATACAAACAATCATAAGGTTACTGCACTGGACTCTTAAAACAAACAACCCGGGCGACGTCCCTGAGGTTAAAAGTCCTGTTCTCACACAATTACGACATTTTTCTAAGCTTAGACACACCCCTCCAAGGGTTGTGGTCTCCTGCGTGATTTGTCTGAAGAAGGAATGTGTCGTCGTAGAGACATTATCTGTTTTCCACCGTGTGTTACTTTGTGGGTGTCTCTGAGCTGACTAAATTAATGCACGTCTCTAAATCACAGGGAGAGCTGCTTCATTAAGAACTCCACACAGCCTATATCTAATTAAACTAGCCTCAGCTTATAGCAAAATATTACACAAATTAAACAAACCACAACAAGTCAGTCACCAAAAAGATTTGATTATGAACATCCGACTTACGAGTCCAACAAGGTCAGGGTCAAAGGACAGTCCAGAATTGAATCGCAGGGATCTGAGAAATAGCTTGAAAAGGGAAGAGGCTGGAAAGCTGAGACAGAGCTGCAGAAGATCTGGTAAAAGGTTGGAGAAAACAGATGAGTTGTATAAAGAGCAGAACAGACACAGTTAATAAGACAATCAGGGAGAGAGTGGGAAAACTGTAAAATGATACAGGTATCTGTAAAAAACAGATTTGTTGTTGTGAGGTTTGTTTTTTAGCATCTTTCTCAAGAACTTTATGATTAGCATTTGTACCTCTTATCACACACAATGAGCAATTATCATTATGCTTCAAGCATGTTTAGATCTTCATGTTGCTTTTTAAAAAAATATCGAACATTTAGCTTATCATTGCTGTGAATTTTCTTATCAGCACATGATAACGTTGTAAAAAAAACAGAAAGTTGCAACTCAAGCAAAAACATGCTGTCAAAAATAACACAAGCACCGAAAGGCTAGAAACAAATGTGATTTATTGGGCTCGTTTTCATTTTTATTCCATCACCTTCTCAGGTGAGGTTTCTCAGTTGAAATAATGCAAACTCCATCTTATATACTTCTACTATGTCAACACAGTTTGAAGAAATCTCCCACATCACTAAGTCACACTGTGATCAGCAGTAAAGTTTAAAAATATACTTGTTTTACAAAGTCTTGAAAAGTGTGTTAAATGTAACAGTTACAGGTGTAACATTTCCTAGTGCAGGGAGCAAAAACGTTTTAAATACAGGCAAGAGAAAAGGTGTTAAAAAAGAAAATGAAAGTCAAGCACCTCCTTAGTTCTTTGGAAAGTAAGCACTAGCTGCCTAAATGTGCTTTTTTATGGGGCTCAAAACCGACATGAACGGGCACATTTCTTTAAAACAATGAATGACCACCTGAAAGGATTTTGAATTTGCACAGTAAAACGTGACAGGCAGAGAAATGCCACAGTGTCTGTAAACAGAGAAGTGGCATGACAACAAACTCCTGCAAACTCTTTGATCAGTTGCGAGGTGGATGCCTGAAGGCAATGGAAATGGACCCAGGAAAGGTGGCCTGAAGCCATGTAGAGCAGAAGAATACTTTCAGTTGTCATCTCACAGGAAACCAGACTGAGCTCCCTCAGCAAAGGGTGGTCCTTGCTCTTTGTTCACTGCCTCATGGTTAGATGACTGAACAAAAGACATACTCCCTGAAGAAGCAGGAAAAGGGGAACAGCATGTGTTGTGACTGAAGGAGGAAGCCCCTGGGCGACTCAAACGGAGAGAAAGACATGTAGTTCTCAGATTCTCAGAGTTTGGTCTATTACACGCTCCAGCATAGCGGCCAGTGTTTGTTTGCCAACAAATTGCTTGTAATGGACCAAAAGTGAAAGTTTGAGGCAACAAAATGGACAGATGGTCATATGAGATAAGGAGACATAGTGATTAGGGCAGCCATCTCAACAAATAGACGTAATGATATGGCAGGCAGCCAGGTGTTGAAAGTGAGGTACTGTGGGCTGGCTGCCATAACTCACGCTGTGTCTTGTTTAGTTTCTTGCCAGACGACAGACACTTTACAAACTGTAGTATCAGTGCTACACCAACAATGCGTACTCTGCACTGTAACCATATCTCGGATTTGAGGTCATGAATAAGGTGTCATCAGACACATCTTGCTCTTAGGTTCTGTCAGTCAAAAAGCATTTTCTGAAATACTGTGAATATCGTTAGAAGTTACTAGTCATAATAATTATTTCTATTTGTCATTGCATTACATTAAAATTTTCCTTTAATTAATTTTTCTCCATTAATTTCCTCCATTAATTGTGATCCTTCTCTACGAAGAAACTCCAGTTTGTTTGTAGTTTTACTAAAATGCAATTAAATCTGTTTCTCCATCTGAGGAAGCCCAGTCCAGAGTGCATTGACTGACTTTACAACGACCACTCATACCGCATAAGCATATGGCAACAGTGGAAATAAATCACTTCCTTTAACAGGAGGAAACCTCCAACTTTCACTAGGGTATATAATAATTGTTGTCAGTGTAGAAACAAGGAAGGCTTAAATGCCCACCCATCCTATAGGTTTGCAGGATTTCTATTGGAACTGTCAGCCCTAAATTTATAATGAATTCCCTTTGGTATACTACCAATCCGAGAACTAGCAATAGGGTGTTAAGTGTTTTATGTAGAACACTTTTGCAGGTGCACACCAGCTGTAGATGGTGATATTCACAGATTAAGTTCCTCTATTTAGTTTTTCAGGAACGCTGTTGACTGTGATTTTAACTGCCTTCCTTTTTCGCTGTTGCAGGTGACCCGATAGTCCAGCTCATCTCAAGTCAAAAAGTAAAGGACAGCACAATGGACTCGTCAACCTTTGAGGAAGTGCACTCGGATGGATTTCTATGGGGAACCAGCAATTGTTTAATTTTTCCAAGGATACCCGGGAACTGGTGGCTGGAGAAACAGGACTCTAGAATTGCTTGCCATCATGTTAAACACTGCTGATTTTCCTGGATCATTTATAGCGAAGGACTATGTTACCCACAATCCTTTAACGTTACAAAAAATGATCAAGATTTATGATTTAAAAATAGTTAGATAACAGTCAAATAAATTCTTTCCAGAAGCTCCTGTTCTTTATCAGGTTTTTCTTGATGCGTTTAGTCCATATACATTGTTGGAACAACTATGAAGAACCTTTTTAACAGAGCCCTAAACACGTCACACACAAAAAAGCTATTAATCCATAATATTTGCCTCATGTAGTATTGGTGACATATTCAAATTTACGTGTGCCACATACAACCTGCTTAATGCTGTCAAAAATAATCTTTGATCTATTTTATTTTTATTTTTCTTCATTTCTTTTTCTACACTGTAAAAAATATTTTACTGTGAGCGGGTTGTGGCTTACCACATGCCATTTTTAAAATGCAGAGTTCGTCTTTTTTCTGCTTTTTATTATTTCACAATGAACAAAATCCTTTCAAAAGCAAATTTAGACTAATACAAACTAGATGTTATGGTATATTAAAACATGTAAACGTATAAAAACTTAAAAGAAAGTATGGAATGAATGAAATTAATGGGGCTAGAAATAAATTGATGCTCTAATGATTTTAATATCTGTGTTTTTAAAAACGCCTGTTAACCGCTATTGAGTACATGTGTCAGTATTATATGAAATGAATAAAACCTTTCAAAAAAGGAGTCTTTGTAGTTCATTCAACCCGGATAAAGGGTCACAACACTGCAATTGTTTCTCAACAGGTTATTCATTAGTGTTGAATTAATTTTCTTTCTGCGGAAAACCTGAAGTAAAAAGAACTTCAAATCACTGATTAAACTTGTAATTATTTTATATGTAAATCATAAGTTTCATCATGTAGTTGCAAACAAGCTGAAATATCTCTTTCCTCAGGGGTCTTCTGTGATGTGTTACTTCAAGCTCATTTATCAGTGGCTTCTTTTTGGTGGAACTGGCCTATTTCGAGATAAATTGTGTTTATAAATTCTGATGTTTTCAAACAGGTGAAGAAGAAAAATGTGTTTGCAGCACAGTCCCAGAGGACTAATTAGGCTGGTAAACACAACTTTTTGCGGGAGATTGTGACTGAATTTTTTTTTTTTCCGTGTATTTCAGCCAGCAAGTGAGTTTTTTTTCCACAATGACTAATAATTCAGTGTTGTTTTATGGTTATTATCATAATGGAGCACGGATGCAGCTGAATATTTGAATGTTGTCTAAAAGATTTGTGGTTAGGTTTTACTTAACATTATGGGCATGTATTTCATATGTACCACATAAAGGTGTCACCCAGTAAATTTATTTAATTATTTTTGTTTCCATAAAAAACTGAAACCTGTATATCATGAAGATTTTTCACAGAGTACTACATTTCACACTATTTCATTTCTGGTAATTTTGAATACTTTTGTCTTACAACTATTTAAAAACATAAAATTCAGTTTCTTAGAATATTTGAATAGAATAGTACATTAGACAAGTAAGAATGATTATAAATACAGAGATATTATGTTATCACCTACACAATAGTTGGGAGGTCTGCTGGCTTGAGAGTGGTCCAATCAGATAGTCATTAACATCCTCCAAAACAAGCGTAAGCCACAGGTCATTGTTAAAGAAGATGGCCATACTCAGAGTTCTGGATCCAAGCATGTTCACAGGAAGTTCAGTGGAAGGAAAAAAGGTTGTAGAAAAAGCTGCACGAGAAAAATTTATAATTGCAGATTTCATAGAATTGTGAAGCAAAGTTATTTCAAGAGTTTGGAGGTTGCATCTAAGGCTATTCACTTTCTAAGCAAAACACCAGTGCACACATAGACTTTATTATGTTGTGTTGATTTAGAAGTTTCTACATCTCTGTGTAGGATCTGTGTTTAGCAACATGCCATCCATATGTGGTTGAAAGCTTCTCACACATGGACTTACAGGTTGAAAGAAATAAGAAGTGACCATGGCAGAAATGGTTATAATTACATAAAGTAAAATGTCCAAAAAGCTTTTATCATCAGAGTATAACAGCTTCACCATTAGGGCTTTCCTGTTAACTGCTCTCACTGTGTTTTTCAGGCTTCAGATGAATTCAACCATGAGTCAGAAATGTGTTGAAATTCTTCCACAGCACCTCTAACAGTGCACTTCTTTCTGTGCTGAATGAAGCTACCCAAAATCGTTTACCCCCAGTGCTGAAGCAAGGCATCAGGTGCAGCTCAGACATGGCAGTCTAACAAATAAATATGTCCTCAGCAGTATTGCGGAGCATAAATTGAATCATCTGTGACTTTTATTGAAAACTCAACATGATGTTGAAATTACTCAGTGTGCTCTCTGGTTAGTGGTGATGAAACAGTTACTGCTAACAACAGATGCCAGCGCAGATGTTGCATCTGGCAAAAGCCACAAACTGCCACAGCATTTGGATGCACTGCAGAAAGAACAATGACCAGAAGAAGGTAATGGATCAAGAGCTGAATTACGTGGTGAATTTCCCTTGTATGTTATGTGAGTGTTACAATGAACAGCCTGCTGAGATTGTTTAAACAGACAATGGTAGTTTTGGCAAAGGCGAAAAAAGAAGAGAGAGCGGGGAGTTCTTGCAGCAGTGTAGTCTTTCTCCATTCTTTGCAAAATTTTGCTG
Source organism: Fundulus diaphanus (assembly GCA_037039145.1). Classification (NCBI taxonomy): domain Eukaryota; kingdom Metazoa; phylum Chordata; class Actinopteri; order Cyprinodontiformes; family Fundulidae; genus Fundulus; species Fundulus diaphanus. Next base: position 31,458,540 of record CM073129.1, on the reverse strand, counting down.
CTGCTTTTGCTTTATTTCTGCAAATGACTCACAAAGCAGATTGCATTAAACACAAAAGAGTGTAAAGCCATGACGTCCAGCAGATCTGAGCAATTTGCACATATTTTTGGCAGGTCACAGGAGTCCTCTCTTCGGTCACAAACACAGGAGATGCAATGTGGCTTTTTATTTTTGTAAATTACAGAGCTGAGGTCTTGCCTTGAAAAGGCCTTTCTCCAAACTTCAAGAACATCAGACTTACGTTAGGGCTGGACAATATAGAAAAAAAAGCATATCGATAAAACAAAAATCATGTTGGTTGACATCGATAATTATCAAAAAGATTCCAAACATATATTTTAAGTGCAGCCTAGGCCTATTTTATGCTGTTGCTTAATAGCCTATTTTTATTTTATTTTTTTATTTTTTATTTTTTTTTTTTTTTATTTTTATTTTTTTTTTCCAGTGTCCTGTCTAGCAATATGGCAATAGGAATTGATGTCTCAATGCCAGATAGAGCTCGACAGATTTTGCTTTTACAAGTGGAGCAAACAGCTTTCGCCATAGTGCTCCACTTGATTTATGCTTGTAAATAGCTTTATTATGATTCCTGCAAGGAGAATTTCAAATTATATGGACATGACAATGGGAGAGTAAAGGAAGAACAGAAAGTGAAAGAAAAGAAAAAAAAGAGTAGAGGTGAAAGAAAGAGGAGATAAAAGGGAGAGAATGATAAAACTAGGCTAAATAATAGCCTATTTTTAAATAAAGAACACTGAATTCAAACACAACCCTTTATTCAACCAGTTTTTTACCAAAACTGTATGTCTTAAAAAAGGACACTTCTCTGAACTCTTTGAAGGGGGCGGAGCTTGGTGAAGAAGTTTTCCTGGGTCTGTGTTTGTGATTGGTTGGGAGGGTATAATGACTGCAGTATTAACCTACATGATAGGCTAGAATGCAAAAGGAAAGAAAACTGTTCTTCTATTAAACTTTTTATTGACCACTTTTTTTCTATTGAACCACACATCTGTCAATCAATATATATTGTTATTGAATTATCATCCAGCCCCAACTTACATCACAGTTATGTCATATAGAACATCAGAAGGTGTTTCTACATAAATGAGGGATCCACAGACTAAGAAACAGTGGAATAATGCATGATGTGTATACTAATTCATGTAGAGCCATCAGCTCAGAGGGTCACCTTTTGTCATTTTTTGTTCTTTTTGGGAGCTAAAATCCTCAGTTTTTGCAGGATCCCCCCCCACCCAGTCTGCTTAAAGCTATAGTTGATAATCCTGTTTGTCATGATGCAGCCTGATGGCTGCACTCTGGACATTTCCTGCCTCCTCCTTTCCCAGTGCAGCCCTGATTAGGATCACCTGTCAGGCTGCAATTAACTACGACTGGCTCCACCTGTTCACACCCCTTTATATACTCACCTCAGTCTGTTCCTGGTTGCCGGCTCGTCTTCAGTCATCCGAACATCACGCCTGTCTAGTTCCTGTCCGTCTCCAGATCCTGCTCTGTCTGCTCCAGTCCGTTCTCGTCAGCCAGCTCCTGCACCCTACTACTCTGTCTGGTAAACTGTAGTGATGGTGAGATGAAGCCTCATGAGGCATTGAACAACTTGAGCCAACTGGTTCGAGAAAGGGTTCATTTCTTGAAGCTTCATGTGCACACGAAACCACCTACTGGCAAGTTGTATAATCACAGCCAGCTGTATCTTAACACGTGTGATGCATTGATTTTTTTACTATTATGGCTCTTGGGAATGACTTCACAAAAGGTGTAGGACAAAATCATTTGTCTACATAAATTATGTATACACATATGTGTATAATAAAATATTGTTTGAATGTATTCTCTGTGTGTAATTATTCCCAAAATAGTAGTGTCATGTGATATGGCATGGTGTGTAATAATGTTTTTCTGTGACTCTAGAAAAATGGCATGGGCTTAATCAGGCAGAGGACAGTGAAAGTGCTTGTGGAACTAGGGAGGGGTAGTGACTAGGCTAATGCTTGTGTAACTTGGATGATTTCATGCATTTTTATTAAGAAACAACAATTTCTCCAGTTTTTGGTTTCAAATGATTTCTCTTTTTTGACACTACTTCTCCAGCCTTTGAAAAGACACGCTCACATGGCACAGATGATGCTGGGGTGCATAAATAAATAAGTGCAAGTATGTACAGATTGGGGTACTGTGACCGGTGATTAGCCCAGTACTCCAGAGGGTTCTCCAGCCTGCTTATGTTTGCCTCTGACAGGTAGCGCTGGACCTCTACGGTGGCATCTGCTGACACATTTTGAGTCCTCTTTGCCTCCATGACACTAGTGTCCAATCTTTGCCAAAGTCTGCTACCTAAATGGAAACCACAGGTCATGTTAGTAAGTGTTGTAATAGGAATAAGTAATCTCAAAATGTAATATAAAAGATTACCTCCAGTGAATTCTTGAGAGGTGGAAGCCTGGGGAATCTCGTGAGTGTTCTCTTCTGTGTTCCTTCGGATGACGGTGGCACACTCTGAAGTCAAGCGCTTCACTGCTTCAGCAGCTTTTGTGTTGCTTAAAAATGCTATAAGTTTAAATCGTGGGTCCAGGAGTGTAGCCAGTGACAAGATGCTCATTGACTGGAGCATGTGCAGCTGTCTGATGAGCTGCTCTCCTATTTGCACTGCTTCTGCAGGTGCCGACTTGGTGTCCTCCTCCTGAAGGGCATTCTCTATCATCTTCAGGAGGGGGATAACTTTTGATGCCGACACGTGTTCTTCTGCAGAGAGCTCCGTGGTGGCGTCATAGAAAGGAGAGAGTAACGAAAGGCACGCTAAAACAATGTCAAACTCACTGGCAGTTAAAAAGGGAATGTCAGTGTGCAATCCAGCCAATGCCGCTCCTACTGGCTCCCTCAACTCCACCAGACGTTGCAGCATCAAGTAGGTGCTGTTCCATCTTTTTTCCACCTCCTGCATCAGCTTGGTTGCTTGCATGCCCAGCTGAAGCTGCACTTGTGTAAGCTTCTCCTTTAAAGATACAGAAGAGTAGGCCATTAAGTCACTGCAGTAGGAGTACAGACAAACTATTAACATTATATATTGGAATAAAAGAAAAGAGCATACCTTAGCAGTGGTGCTGCTTCTAAAGTAGCTAACCAGCTTCCTTGCTTTGGCCCGGAGGCCAGAGAGCACAGGGTGCTGGTCAAGCGCCCTCTTCACAACAAGATTGAGGGTGTGAGCAACACAAATGTGGTGGCGAAGCTTCAGGTCTCTCACGCATGCCACCATATTAGGAGCACCATCGGTGACCATGCACGTCACCTTGCCTGAGATTCCCTATTCCTCCATCAGGGAGGCTTTCACACAAGCAATATTTTCAGCAGTGTGAGACTGGGGGAATGCCTGCACTCCCAACAACACCGAGCTCAGCTTTTCGTTCTCCTCCACAAAGTGGCATGTCGCTGCCAGGTAGGCATCCATGTTGATGGATGTCCACATATCTGATGTAAGGCTAACAGCAGCCACCTTCTCTACTTTAGCCTTAGCGTGCTCCTTAGCAGACTCATATTTGGCCTCCACCATGGCCTTCAGAGCCTAAAGGAAGAAATATATACATATTGCTGAATTGTGACACATACAATAATGTAGTCATTTGTTTCATGTATGGACCCACACATACCTGCCTTGTAGGGAGAACATAATTGGGATCCAGCTTAGACACAAATGTCCTGAATCCAACGTCATCCACAATAGTGAAAGGCTGGGTATCCTTCACTATCATGGAGACTAGAGCTTCATCCAGCTCTTGTTTTCTGGTGGCTGGTTAAAAGGGAATAAATACAGTGTCTGTTACCTGTCTTTATTTGCACAACAAGCAAACATCAGCATGCAAAAATTGTGATAGTGTGTTTGTAATATAGTAATAAAATACCTTGGCTGGGTGAAGCTCCAGTTTCCGGTACGGTAGTGCCTTAGCATGGATGAGGTGTTATTATTGTACCCCAACTCCTTGGTGTCAGGGTTCTCTGTGTTGTCCTGCTCTAACTCTGTTCCTCAGGTGTGTCTAGTTGGCTGAGGGGGCGTGGCCCACACCTGCAGCTCGTTGCAGGCAGCTTCCTTTGGTTTCTTAAGCAGAGCGCTGACAGATGGAAGACGCCAGAGCCTTAAACCAGTCGTGGTACGACGTGGCCTCTGATCAAACTTCTGGAAACCTGCTTGTGAGTTTTTGTCTTTGAACTTTGACTAATTTTGGATCTCCCTGTTTTGTCACAGTTTTTCGTGCTTGGATGCACTCACCTGCCTTGACGTCTCGTCCAAAGAATCAGATCTCCAGAATTCTCTCGCTCAGATTTTGCTCTGGCTCTCCCCTCATACTCCCTGGATGTTACCCAGCGGGGAGATTCCCCCTCCCGGATTCTGCTGGTTCTTCCTTCACTCTGGTCAATCCATCTGTCACCCAGTTCCGAGGAGGCTCGCTCTGGATCCCTCGCCAGTTACATGTGCCGTCCTCAGCCACTAGCCGCCAAACACCAACAGGGGTAGGATCACAGAGTTCTCTCGGCGCTACTTCCTCCCGGTTAGGTCCGCCCAACTTTATGGTAAGAAGCACAGCTTCTAGTAGTTCTCCTGGTTCATTTCCCAAAGTCATTGCTCTTCTTCTCTTTGCAGTCTTACCAGCCATGACGTTCTGACCTCGCCGAGTTGCCCGTAGTCTCGTCCTTTACATCTGCCTCTTTCTAAATAAACATCTTAAAACTGTGCTTTGCTTCCCGATCGTATCTGCATGTGGGCTCGTCATCTGAAAACCATGACACTTGGAGCACAATAAACACCTCACCTTTACAGAAAATAAGAAACAGTGAAAAATACAGTTCCTCATAAGCAAACCTAATGCATTTGTAAATGTTCAGTTCACCTTACCTTGTTAGGGCTTATCAAATCGAAATGTTCCCACATAGGGGAAATCCTCCTCTTTCTCGCTGGCTCCATTCTACTCCTATCCTGTCCTCGCACTCCTAAATCACCTATCTATCTATCTCTCTCCTAAACTCTCCAAACACCAAACTAACTGTCTCAAACTAAATAACCACTATCCAAACTCTGCTATCCAAACTATCAAAACACTATCCACTCTCTCAACTGACCGCAACTCACCTACAACAACCCACATTTTGAATGGAGCCTGTGGGGTTTCTAAAGCTGTCAAACCCCGCGCCAAAATCTGAGCCACTTACCGAAGCAGTCACGTGGTACAGCCGGGCAGCGAGGCTTCGGACGTCATCGTTTTCGGCTCCTCCCCTAAATGAAGCAAGCTTCGATACGCGCATTACGGAAACGCCCCTTCCATTACTCGACACACGCCTCGAAGCCTCGGCACATCACGTAACATCACTAGTAAACTGACTCTGGCTCTCATCATCCACTACCCGCTGTTGCAATAAACTCTCCAAGCCAGCTCTGTCTGTGCGTGCTGTGTCCGGATTCATCCAAGACAAATCATGACACTGTTCAAAAACACTTTTTGTTATACTGGATGAAACAGTCCTTTAATCCTGACAGTAGTCAGGAAGTTGCGTGACACGCTCACGTAACGCCAATGCACGTGTTCATTCCTTGTTAGTTTCCACTTGATGGCTGTGCATGCGCACTTCTAGTGTTTATGTATCTGGTTAGCTTAGGTGTTGGCCAGTGCCATATTAACAATTTAGTTATTGGGGAAATAGCAACATATTGCTATAATAAACATTCATTCTAATGAAAAGTTTTAGCTTTTGACTTTTATTTATGTCATTGAATAAATTCGTACCGAGATGCTGTGTCCTAGTTTGCGTTTGGTAGGGGCTGTAATTTTCCTAGATTTTGTGGAAGGAGGCTCAGGGGAGGACTCACTTGAGCTTGAAATAGGAGTAGGTCTGTTAGGTCGACCACGCCGAGCTGTCTGTTTTCCGCCATGCATTACAGCCCGGTTGGCTTGGTCAGGGGTTATCTAGTAGCTGTGTCAATGGCAACCATCTGGCTTTTTTTTTTTTTTTTTTTTTTTTTTTCTCCCCAGTGTCCTGTTTAGCAATGTGGCAATAGGAATTGATGTCTCAATGCCAGATAGAGCTCGACAGATTTTGCTTTTACAAGTGGAGCGAACAGCTTTCGCCATAGTGCTCCACTTGATTTATGCTTGTAAATAGCTTTATTGTGATTCCTGCAAGGAGAATTTCAAATTATATGGACATGACAATGGGAGAGTAAAGGAAGAACAAGGAGTGAGAGAGAAAGAAAAGAAAAAAAGAGTAGAGGTGAAAGAAAGAGGAGATAAAAGGGAGAGAATGATAAAACCTTCTCCGTCTGCTCCGTCACCTGGAAAGAGAGATGCAAAAAGAACAGCACAACCAACAGACATAAAGCAACAAATACAACCGAATAACACCTAGATGCCATTGCTAAATCATATATATTATTATGTAAGCTGACATGTGTAATGTGATACTTGAAAAAAGAAAGTGAAAGAACATAAATAAATAAATAAATAAATTATAAGATTACTGTATATAAGTGAACACTTAATACCTGGGACCCAGCACCTGTGGGAGTTTGTGAGAGTGCACTAGTTTAGGTGAAAATTTTCCAAAAGGAAATAGCTTGATAGTGGTTGTGGAGAACCAAAGGCCCGCCTTCCCCGAGCACAGAGGCAGGAGTCAGGGGACCCATAACCCCGGACTCCCAAAGGGGTCCCTAAAGCAGGTCGCCCAAGAGGGGCCGACACAGGATATCTGCAACCCCCCCCCCCCAAAGAAGGAGCAGAGACGACCCCGAGGAAATCCCCTAGCCACCGCATCGCCGACACCCTCAAGAGCCGCGGAGACGAGCCCGTGGGCTCCGCCGGCAGCCAGCCCCGCTGGAGTGGTCCCGGCCATGGGCCCCGGGGGCCATGGCGGCCCCCCGGGGGGCCAGGCCCCGCGAAGAGGCCGCCGGGAATGGGCCGGCGCACGCCCGGGAACCATCTGGCTTTCTAATAGTTCTGCTGGACTGCCGGTAGATGGCGCCACATCTGTTTATGTCAGCTCATTGCGCCCATTGCTGTGGTTCTATTTAGGCTAAAAAAGGACTATCAAAACACTATCTGGACGGAGGCTTGGAGCAAATAGCCTTATGTTATCATAATCAATTGGATTTTGGTCTTGTTGGTATGGGCATGTAATGTGGCTATCTACCTTTAAATGTGGATAAATTGTGTTTGCACAGAGAGAGACACTATTTCAGCAATAGATTAATCAGCTGGCACACATTTTGCAATTGCAAATATTTTCCTTAATTTTTTGCTGAAATTTTAACTTGACCATTAAAAGATGGACTGGTCAAATTTAAGCAGAATAAGCTCAAAACTCAGAGTAAATATGTCTCTCATGTTGTTGCTTGACAGCTGTAACCATTCACAATCTACATTCTACATTAGCAAGGTTGGGCATTTAGGTAAGGCAGCATTCATTCTCATTTGTTTATTATAATTTGTGTTATGATGACACAAACTGGTTAAAACGTGTTCTTGTTTGCTCCTAATGTTGATAAGTTATAGAAAATTAACTGAATTTAAATTGTGCCTTTTTAGTCATATGGACCACTCAAAGTGCTTTACACTATAACACATTCACCCAACTGCACTCACTAAAGCACACACATTCATACACATAGAGATCGACTGAGAACTTGAGGTTATGTCCTTTGCCCAGGGGCACATCAACATGTAACAGGGAGAAGCTGGAATCAAACTCACAACCTTCTGATTCCAAGTCAACTAAGGTACGCAATGAGTCACAGTCTCCCCCTTTATGTCCAAAATATCTACAAGATGATGCCTTACTCCACTTCCTTGATTGAAAGTGGAGTAAAATAAGCCATTCTTTAATTAACACTTTGTTTTGTCTGAACTAATGCTTAATTGTTCCCCAGATTAAAAAGCTGTAACTCTAATTTCACCCTCAGTTTCACAACACCTCTTTGAAGGTGAACATACCTTTGCTATTTACAAATTGTGACTAGCTGTTGTCAAATAATGGGCATGCCGAGGTAAGTGAATCTTTATCAGCGCAGACTGCTTAGCACAAGACCAAGTAGTGTTTTTGTGGCCCATTGCTGTGACATTTGAGTAGCATTTGAGTAAACTCTGTAAAAGTGGGGTTTATGCCAAAAGGTCAGAGACCTACATCGATCATGTCATGGAATTTTTCAACATCTTTAAAAAACTTTGGTAGATATACTAGAGTTCCATGAGCTTATATTACAATAATAGATAGGAAAGGTGAATGCTATTTACATAAGCCAATTTATCCGCTTGTGTCCTAGAACTGCAAGGAAGAAATGCAATAGTGGGTTGGAGATATGAGACTTAAAATGCAAGATTACAAAATGTCCATTAAAATGCTTTTATTTTTCAGCTTTTGAACAAACTGGCAACAAAATAAATTAATGTAGTGACTTACCTTGTTACCTGGGAAAGTTACTGCAGATGAAAAACAATGTGTTAGATGTGATGAAAGTGAACAGAAGATAATTAAGTTTTTGGGGCTATATCAAGCAAAAGTGACCCTATTGTATACCAAATTAGCTAAACAAAGTGTGACATCCACAAAAACAACACAACAAAAACAACACAACATTTCTAAAAACCTCATTAACCATAGATATATTATTAATGCTTACTGTTAGAGCAAGAAGTGCATGCAGAATTTCCAATCTTCTAAGACAAAAAAAAAAAAACATTAAGTTGGAATGTAAACACTGTTTTGCCTGTGCATTTATAGGAAAACAGATTGAATTGAATTTTGAAATAGTGATGCCAGTAAGATATGCATAAATACCACTTTATATCCAAAATTAAAACCCAAAGTTTTCATTTAAATGGTAAACCGCCTATAGAAGCCTATATGCTCTGCTATATCCTTTACATACTGACATTTACTATAACTATTGTCTAAAACATTTAGTTTTTCCTATTCCTAGCTTCCAGCAATGTATTTTAAATCTAGTCTTTGCACTTTGAAGGCCTGCTGTTTAGTTCCACTCATCCTGACATGAGCGGATGGCAAATAGAGAGAAGGTAGTATAAAGAAAGAAATTAGAGAGGAGGAGTCTTGTGATGCTGGTGCAAAGTAATGACCTGAAAATAATGTAGCTTCTGTCATGCGACTCAGAGAACAAAGCAGATTGGAGCAGGTTACAGATGAACTTAAAAGACCAGAGTGACATATAACTGTATGGAGTGTGTATGTGGGTCTGTGTGGGAGGAAGATAGTGTGTGAAAAGGAACAGAATTTGTGTGTGGGACTGATAAGCCGCACAAGCCAAAGGGGTCTTTACATGGCGGTCTCAACCTTTCATTTTCCTCAAACACACCTCCTGCTAACCACACTCACACACACAATAAGGCAGATAACCCCAACCCTGACTGTCATTCATACCATTGGAAACCTGAAAAGGAGGTGCTTAGCTCCATTTCTATTATAGTCGCTCTTGAATGAGCGTTAAATATGAGTCACAGTGATTAAAGTTGCAGCGATGACTCACAGAGACAAGATGACCTCTAATCTTTACCTGTCATAGAAGCTGATTTGTGTGGTCTTAATATATTAATTTTCATTAATTCTACACTTTAAAGCAAGGCTTGTGCAAATTCTTTCTACACACCCTGAGGAATTTGCTCCCAAAGCTGACCAGTGGCTTTTGACTATTGTTTCCTGGCTCAAGATACATTTACAAATAAAAGACAAACTGACACCTGGGCAGAGAGACCATTTAAAGCCCTTTGCAGGTGTTTTGAGTTAATCAGCTGATTAGTTTGTGGCACCAGGTGTCTTCAAAATTTAACCCTTACACAATATTCTAATTTTGTGACACACGGAATTTTGGATTTTCATTTGTTGCCACTTCAAATCATCAAAATTAAATGAAATAAACATTTGAATGCATCAGTCTGTGTGCAATGAATAAATATAATGTACAAGTTACACCTTTTGAATGCAATTACTGAAATAAATCAAGTTTTTCAAAATATTCTAATTTACTGGCTTTTACCTGTATACTATCCATCCGTCCATCCATTTCTTACTCGCTTTATCCCTCATGGGGTTGCGAGGGGTGCTGGTGCCTATCTCCAGCATTTCAATGGGCGAGAGGCAGGGTACACCCTGGACAGGTCGCCAGTCTGTCGCAGAGCAACACAGTATATATACTATACAGACATATTTTTTGACCAACTTTTTATTTTATTTTACATGTTGTAGCATTAACAGAAGCACAAAGGGTAAACAATACAATTAACAAACAAACAAAATACATACACAGGTCCAAGACAACATAACTAAAGCATTACATCTGCACACTATGAAACACGATATAAATTTACTGTACAGACATCTTTATGAGAGTGGAATATGTGTTAGGATGAGGCTCATTTATCAGATTTTTGGATCTTCTCAAAAATAATTTGCAGAAAATGCACTTTTCATCAAGCCCACATTTCAGCATTGACTGTTGTTATTGGTTTGATGTAATATTCTTATCTTGAATGTTTTATTTTCATTAACTGTTCATGTAAAATCATCACAATTAACACAAATAAAGCTTATAAAATGTTAGTCTCTGTCTAATTAATCTATATAATAGGTTTTACTTATAGTGAACTGAGTTACTAAAAGAAATTAGTATTTCAATGATATTATAATTTTTTGACTATAATTCATACTCCTGGCAGATTTAGATTTAAACTGACTTTCATTCAACCAAGAAGGTTGTTTCTGATGGTAAATGAGACAGGTATATGTCAGATATAATGAAATCATTTAAAAGGAGTATCAATTTTGGAAAAAAAAGAAAAGAAAAAATATTTTTTATATATGAAAAACAGCATGATCAAATGAAAACTCTTTATTGGCATTAGAACAATCCATTTCTTATAATTGCTGACCAGCTGACTTTACTGACTTGATTTTTGTATGTTTCCCCTGGTATTTTGATGATTTATCTTTGTTGATGAGCTTCAAATCTTCAAGGTTGGGCACCCCTTTGCCATCACCCCGACCTTTAGCCCCCCCAAACAGATTCTCAAGATTCAAGAAAGGTCAAAACAATGTAAGGCAAGCAGACCCACCATAGTGTTCATCTATGCTGTCAGAACAGGTAACATAAGAAAAAGAGAATGAAACAGTAGAGAGTGAGATGTTGCTTTGGAAATCTTAGTTTAGACAAATCTTTGCTGTGTAATTGGTATTAAATAGTCCCTCTCTGTGCCCATCACAGACTGAACAGAGGAAAATGTTATGCTTCCAACACCAAGCTCAGGTAACATCAATACTCTGACAAGGCAGGTGGGCTGGGTTGTCATAAAAGAGCTGTTTCACATACTGGTGGATGGCCAAATGGAAAATATTGCTATACAATGCAGTTAGCAGGGTGACCACTGTGGTCAATGAAATTGACAGAATTGCTCATTTAAATTTAATTTTAAAAATCTAGAATGGGAGCAGTTAAATGTTTCTGTCCTGTATTTCTTATTTATCCTCAGTATATAAAATGTCATTAAATTTTTGAGGAACTATATTTTTAATGAACTACTTCGCATTGGTTTTGTTCCTACATTTTTTTAGCTATTCCTTTTTTAAATCTGTCTAGGAAACCTACTGAATACCATATAATTTCACACTTACAAGACTGTGGCTCTCTGTAAAAATGTTGCTCCTTCTGTGGCTTCAGACAGAAACCTGCATGGCCCAACTGTGTTTGTCTTTATAGCCTGATGAATGATGTTTCCTATGTAAGTGTACATGGTAAAGTACTCTGCTGCCATTATATTGAAGTTTTAAGAACACAATTAGAGGTCATTCTGATGAATCTTATAGCCGGAAAAAAGTCCTGTTTTCTCTATTTGAATATCCCCATTGTTTGTGACAGTTTTTATCTAATCATTCATCCCATGTTTTCTTTTCTGCCTCTTTAAATTTCAGTTTTGGTTCCATAAGGAAAATGCATCCCAACCTCTTTGTATTGAAAATAAGTTGAAGAACTAGCAAAATAATAGTCTAATACTGTCAAATAGTAATATTCAAATCTGCAACTAATCTGTCTGTGAAAGGTGATGACATCTTTTTTCCCCCCTGTCTGTGATGAGATTCAGCGGGCCAGAAGTGAGGAGCTTTAGCACTGTTATGAATATTCAGTTGTTGACATTTAGTGTGGAGCACTGAGGATCTGAGGGTGGGACAGTGCCAAGTTGGAGTAAGAGCATTACAAAACATGAAGGAGATAGAGGGATGAGGAGAAGCAAAGGGATTTAGCAGGAGACAGATGCTGATATCTCTCACACACCCACAATAGACACAGGGGAGTTGGCTTGGGTCGATTTTGAGAATGGAGACTGGGAGTGCCACTGCTGTAATTAATGAGACTTGTTGGTGATGATTGTTATTGTCAGCTTTTTTTTTTTTTTTGCTGCAAGCGGCTTGGTGACAGACTTGAAACTAGATCTGGGTCACGTTGCCAGAGTCTATTCATTAAACCCATTCAGCTCCCATGCTGCGCCATCAGCTGTTTATTTAGCTATTGCGAAGGGAACGGATGTTTTCTTCACTTGACTTCAGAAGGTTCTCTCAAATTCAGACACTCATCACAAAGACTGAGAGACCACAGAGTTAAATTTGGAAAGACAAAGAGAGAGAGAAGTAATAGATGTAAAGACAGAGGACGTTAATTGAGACAGAGAAATAGAGAGAAGAAAGAGAGGAAACGAGGAAACCATGTCTTTGTGTTGTTGTTTACAGATGCTATTTATTATTTTAATGACCTAATTTGCATAATTGCAGTCACATGCAGTTTATGCTGGAAACTCGGAGGACTTCCTGTTGTAAGACTGAGTTCAATTAAAGTAGACCTGAGTTTGTCACTTAGAGAGTTAAACTTACTGTACACGTGTTAAGAGATTCCAGTGGAGCAAGAATTAGGCACTATCAAACACAGAAATCTACTTGCCCTGAGTCTGTTGAAGATTGCTTAAGTGACATAATAATACTTTTATCATTAACAAATCTCATTACTTTGTGAAATTAGTTTGAATCTGCTTTTAGACAGCAGCAAAGAATAATGACTTTAATGTTATTGAACATAAAATTAATTTATTAAAAGTATATATGGGAGGAGTTCTACTATCATATCAAACAAAAAAATGTCCTTATACTCACTGGTTTTTACTATGGATTTGATGATTCAATGCCAATTAGAGTAATCCATATCAGTAAATCATTGATAGAATTGAGCTCCCTGTACCTGTAAATGGTTCGCTGTCTGTGGGTGTAATAGCCGCAACCCCAAGAAGATATGTGGCCACCTTTTGCACATCCAATTTTATAACCATCATGTCCAATTGTCTTTGTGCAGAGCTTGCAAAACTGCATTGTAGGCCATGCATATCGTGTTCTTGGTCAAACCTGTGTTTCCAGCTTAGAATCTAATCCTTTCTCATCCTTTACAAAGGCATCTACATTACGGGTGAGGCTACAGCAGCCTCCTGTATAACTGTATTGTTACCTGCCTGTTTTGCTCAGGTAGGCACTAGTCATTAGCTTTTATGACTTAAAAATTAACAAAGCTTCTGAAGTTGGAGAATAAATTCTTCAGCAAATGTTGTCTGCACCGTACTAATTGCACGTGCATGCAAATAGGTTTCAAGCCAAATTATCTATAGAGTATACTACATAAACATGCTAATGTTGACCATCCACTTAAGCAAAGGTTTGCAGGGGTAAACATTATCAGGAGGGACAAGAGCTAAGTTTACTGAAGACTATAGATGTGTGAGGTCCTATAAACTGCATCTTCAGGAGCAAATGACAAACTATGTGTGTTTTAGGTGATGTTGAATTACAAACAATTATAGTTGCTTATTGAATGACTTAATTTCAGCTGGAGCTGCATGTTTATACTGCCCCTCTCTGGGAAAGTATTAACTGGAAGAAAATTAAGAGAGACTGCAGCATCCTCAACATCATTAGTAGTGCTTCCATCAACATTTTTAATGCACATTTTGAAGTATCGCATTAGAAGGAGTTGATGGAAATGGCAAAATTTGAATTAACTAACTAGATTTTGCAAAAACGTTTTTATGCTCACTTGAGGTGTTTTTTGACTTTTTCAAAAAACAGTAAATGTGCTAAAGAGGAGATGGAAACACCTTTGTTGAATTCCTTTTGACATAGTGAACATTTACCTCACATTACTGATCAGCTGTTTCTGCTGCCGATGTCTTTCCAGACATTCCCATAACGCTCGAAAACAGGTCTGGAAGCTAGAACAGGTATGTGTGGACCGATGAAGAGACTCGAGCATTTCTTAGTCTCATCCGTGAAAAAAGGAAAATTAAAAAATCAGCACATTCATTAAAGCCCCGTTCCATTACTGACCTGTGGTCCGTGCTAGTAAACAACTTCTACTTCCTTTTTTTTCAGCCAACGTCAACATATGACAACATTACGCTGTTGTGCTTGGTTAATTTGCTAAAAACCAGTAGATGGAAACATGTCTGATGTGCATATACCTTTTTGCAATATTTTAAACATTTCCTAAAAAATCGCATGAGAATTGGATGGAAACACAGCTATTGGTGAGTTCAGTTGCAATACTGATGCAACGTAGTGTTATCTAATTTTACCAAAAAATTACTTGGTTTTAGCCAATCTCTATTCTAAGATAACTTAGATCTGTATTGGGTACATAAAAAAGCCATTAATTTTTTTCATGAAAAACGTGGCTACTTCTAGGACTCTTTACATTGACAAAAATATTAACATTATTTATCAAAACCCCTTGGAACTGCTTTCCTTGAGACAAAAGCTACATATAGCAACCTCAATATGTTGGAATTTATATTTTTGACTCATATTAAGGAACTAACAATAAACTGTAGGTATATCTCAAATTTGTATATCAGAGAAACCGCCTAGGAAAGTAATATGCAAAAAGAAAAAGCTTAAGGACAACATTGGAAGCTACACTGACCTTAATGACGATAAATCCGTTTTGAGTATCTGTAATGCAAAGAGGGGGGAAGGTGTGGGCTGTAACAGAATTCTGAAATAAAGCTGAAAAAAGTGAAGGGATGTGCTCAAATATGTGATTTGCTATAATGCTTATTTTACATGACTGAAAAGACTGAAAGAAAATTGATAATTTGAAAAAAGAAAGGTTCTTTGAAAGACTGTATGGTGACCTGACAAGAACTTATATAAAAAAAGGAAAAGAGACGTAACAATAGTAAATGAAATTTTGCAGATAAGCAGAGCTGAATGTATAATTTAAAATGATTCCGCATTAAGACACTGGTTTTTTGTTGTTGTTTATACTATCAAATTTCATTTGTCTACAATAAAAAAAAATCAAAAATTTCATAAAAGTACAACATAGGGTTATTCACTTTATTAAGCCTAAGTAGTCTGACATCTCAATAACAATTAGTGATTTATCTGTAGAAATTAAGCATAAAAAACATAAATATGTTATTATGAATGTAGTTTAAGATCAGAATTGTTTGTTTTGTCAACTGCATGTCAAGCAGTTTACATTCAATGCTGCCTGGTTTTGTGGATTTTTTTTTTTTTTTGCATGCATACATGAATGCATCCACATAAGTGAAAGACATCAGCAAAAAGTATGCAAATGTTGTTAAATGTAAAAGCCTGTGTACCCCATTAAAGCAGCGAATGACTCTGCTACCATAAGATTAAGCAGAGTAATGACATTATTATGAGATAACGAAATCTCTTTCAGTGTGCACTGTTTGTCCAATGCTCTTTTCGCCTTATAATGAGTCTCTGAGCAAAGAAGTTTTCCTAAAAATCGTTCTGCAATGAGGACGACAAACAAGAGCTTTAATTGTGCTGAAATCTTCAAGCTTCTTAAAATGCTCTTTTTAAGATTTTATTTTCAGGTTTAAACACATTAGTCTTGAGCAGAGATTGTTTTCCATGTTGACAGGAATAAGGTAGCAAATTTCTCCTTCTAAAGTAATGAAATGGATTTACATAAAAATTACCCTGTTTTCCCCAGTGGGGGATTATTCTTGAACTTTGAATAATACCAGTGGGTAAGGCATTACCATCTTCTTAGAGAGACTTGTAATAGTGCATTAAAGCAGCATGCTGCTGGTGCACTTGAGGTTCCCCCATGCTGGACAAAAAGGATCTCTCTATTCTGTTCTATTCTATTTCAATGCAGAATAAAGCATTTTCATAATGTCGAAGGAGAACTGACTGTAATGTCATCTGTAAAAGTAGCTTTTATTAAAAATTAACTTTTTTTTTTTTTTTTTTCCTTGCAGTGTCTAAGTGAGGAACATAGCAGACTGCACAGTCAGTGCACAGAGCAAGTGCCCAGACATTTTTAGGGGGCAGGTGCTCAGGCCAACAAAAAAAAGGGCAACCATTCTTACATTTATTCATAAAATAAAAAAGTATTATATATTTAACTTACATATTTATTTTTGTTAATACAATCAATACACATATACTCAAATTAATTAAACAATAAATTAATCAAATGATCAAATAATAAATCAATTACTTAAGTAATTGCTGGCAGACTCAGACAGAACAGGGCCATACTTTGCTTGTTTTACAAATGACCAGTGAATATTGGATAATCATCGTCAAAAAGAAATTTTAACTTAAAACTTATTAAAATTGTGCTCTGAATAAATGACATGTAATACAACTTCTAATATTCTCTATAAAATACAACTATTTTCTAAAGAGGTAACGCAGTTATAACTGTTAATGTGTAAGGAGGACCGAGTGCAGAGCAAAGTTTTGGCCAAGATGCTGTAATTACAAAACACTGTATGCTTCTATTTTCCACATTTTTTTTCCCCCCCGTATCCTGTCTAGCAATGTGGCAATAAGAATTGATGTCTTAACGCCAAATAGAGCTCGACAGATTTTGCTTTCACAAGTGGAGCAATCAGCTTTCGCCATAGTGCTCCACTTGATTTATGCATGTAAATTGTTTTATTGTGATTCCTGTGGGGAGAATTACAAATTATGTGGACACTTCAGTGGGAAAGTAAGAGAGTAAAGGAATAAAGTAGGAGAGTAAAGGAAGAACAAGAAGAGAAGAAAGAAAAAAAAGAAAGGGGAGGTGAAAGAAAGAAGAGATAAAAGGGAAAGAATGATAAAACATCTTCCGTCTGCTTCATCACCTGGAAAGAGAGATGTAAAAAGAACAGCACAACCAACAAACATAGTGTGATACCTGAGAAAAGAAAAGTGGAGCAGCCACCGGGAATGGGCCGTCACCCACCCGGGAACCCGCCCCAAACCCGAGGGACGCCATTGCGCCAGCGGGCCCAGGCGCCAGCGGAGGGGGGCAGGACGTGGGGGGATGGGCTCCGTACCTAGCGGGGACTTGAGATGTTCACCAAACACATACTTACAAAAAAAAAAAAAGCAAACAACCACACACTGCCACATAGCACTCACAACCAGCAATCCCAAGTGGGGGGTGGGGGGGGGGGGGGGGGGGGCGGGGGCACCACAATCCAACTACCCACCTGCCTGTGCCCGACCCCCAGTCCCGCCCCCGGAGCAGACGCCCCCGGACCAGGCCCACCAAGGAGGGGGCCAACATGACCCGTACGGGCCGCCCAACCAGAGTCCCCCTCACCCCCTACATACCTAATAAACCCACTCCCTCCCCAACCTTACCGTAGCCACCCCTCCCCCCCACCCCTTTCTGGGGAGAGCAGAGGCGTCAGCCCCAGTCCCGGCAAGCCGCTCGCGCCCCGCAGCCACCCCCCGCCCAGACCCCGGACCCAGTGGCCCGCTCCTCCTCCGGGCCCCAGACTCCGTGCCGCAATCGGAGAACGGGGGTGTGGAAAAGACCCCCATCCTCCCTACGCCCGCTCAGATGTTGTGTTGTTGCATGTTGTTCTCAAGTGTGTTTAAAACTGGGAGCACCGAAGGGGGTGCCCGGCACAGACCACCCCCCCTCCGGAAAGAAGCTGGTGCCGGCGCACCTCCTCCAAGCAACTGCCCAGAATGCGAGAGGGGGTGAAGGGAGTCATCCGAGGCGAGGCTCACACAACATAAGCCCCCCCCCAGATGTCTTCACCCCCACCCCCCCATACCATGGCCTACATGAATGTGCGTTGTGAAAATGTTTGGAGTGAAAGTGTCTAAAATGCATGATAAAATTGGGGTGAGGGACGTCATCAGAAAGTGGCAACCTCCAGTAACGCCCCCCTCCCCAAGGTCCTACATGTGTGGCAGCGTGATGGAGCAGGCAGAGGGAGGAGTCCGGGGATGGGGAGAAAAGGACTGGGGAGCCTACAGCAGTCCCAGCTCCCCTACTGACTCCAATAGGCACCCCCGCTCCCCAAAAGCCCACCCGGAGAAGGAGGCCCCGCCAGCGGCACCACCATAACCCGGGGGCCAGGGAGAGGCGGCAGGGGCCGCGAGCCAACCACCCACCAGGACCAACACCTTCACCACCCCCTCCCCCCCCAGCCCACCCACCAAGCCTACTGACCCCCCCCCCAAAAAAAAAAAAATAAATAAATAAGAGGGGGGACCCTGGCTAGCCAGCCCGCACGAGCCATCCCAAACCCCACCCCCCAGGCAAAACCCGCACCGGGAGACGGCACGGACCAGGACCGAGACAGGGGGCTGGACACAAGCCCACCAAAACGTCCACATACCCCCCCACCCGTAGATGTAATCCCTCCCCAACACTAACATTCAAACAACTCACCATACATACAACAATAGACATCCAGGCAGGGTTAGTCCCTACTCCCTCTCCCTCCCCTCCCCCCACTAGAAGAGTACCAACCCAAAGAATGGGAAGAGCATCTGCCCTGAGATGTTAATGTCCATGCCCCCTTACCAGCACACCAGAAGCCCCGCGGATGGGCAGACACCTGGGTGCGCGCCGGCCCAGACCCCAAGCGGCATACCCTCCGGAACCCGAACCCCCGAGGCCCCGCCGGGGCCCCTGCCCGAGGGCGGCACACCCCAGGGACCCCAGGCCCCCAGACCCACCCAGCGGCAGCACAGCTACCAGGTCAGTAACCCACGTCCGTCACCGCAAGCGGCTGCTGTAGGCCGCCCGTAGGCCTCCCAAGCCCCTCCCAGATGGGGGCAACAGACCCCGGAGTCAGACCCACCAGACGCCCAACTCCGAGTGCCCCCCAGAGCCCCAGGGACCCCCCCCATCCAGCCACTGCGCCCTGCAGGAAGCAACCCACCGCCCCCCCATTCCACTAAGTGATGGTGCTGATCAAAGGAGCCCAAAGAGATCGATCAGATGTGGATGCAGATGCTGTCTCAAGATTAATATGATCCAACAAAAGATCTCTATACTGATTGATACTGAGATTTTCCTTACTTTTCCAATTCATGAGGATAGTCTTCTTTGCGATACATAATGCAGTGAAAACCATGTAAACTATTTTTTTTTCCAGAGGGCTTTCCTCAAAGTTACCCAGTAAGCAAACTGATGGGGAAGGTGAAATTTTACAACTCAGGCACTTTGATAAGTCCTTACATATCTGTGCCCAGAACCTCTGGACTGGTGTGCATAACCATAACGCATGAATATAATTATCAGGATGATTGCCTATGCAGTGTGGACAGATATTAGATTGTGCAAGACCCATCTTGAATAATCTTTGTCCTGTGTAGTGTACTCTATGAAGGATTTTGTATTGTATTAGTTGTAAGTTGGTGTTTCTAGTCAGTTTGAAAGTTCTTAGACATATCTGAGCCCAGAAGTTTTGTTCAAAGCTGACTGATAAATCCTCTTCCCATTCCGTAATAGGAAGAGATATTGAATCATCTATTTTAGTCAGTGTCTTGTATGATTTAGACAGTAGTTTTGGGGGGTTTAAATCTAGGAACTCTAATATGGAGCTAAATGCGGAAATTCAGACTGAAGAAACTCATTGCTTACCTCCATCAATCAGGGACTCATTCGCCTCCAACGCAAGCCAATCAGCTTTGAACTGCTCCTCCTCGAAGCCAATCAGTGTCCTGGATCCGTCTTAAAAGAACTTTAAATCCAGCTCAACTTCTACCCAGCAAGCAAGCAGTCGCTGTGCGATGTCTAATCTGGACTCTGATGACTGGATTCAACCCACCTCCATCCCCTTCTCCACCATCATAGCAGCTCCATCTGGCTTTCCTATGTGCTCCTACAACCTTGTTCCTATTAGAGTGTAATTCCTCCTGGACTGGACAGAATTCCCTGTCATATCTCAATCGGTCTGGCAGAAGACCGCCATGTTGAGCCTGGTTCTGCCAGAGGTTTCTTCCCAAAGGGGAGTTTTTCCTCTCCACAGTCGCTTCAAGCTTGCTCATCATGGACAGTCATGCAAACCCGTGTTTATCAAATTGGACATCTAGCTCAAACAGATCATCACATGGACTGAACAAACTTCTTCTATCTCCACTCCACCACCAGTTTCAGGCCTGGGGGGATCATTCCTATTCTCATACACCTGCTTATGCATATTGAAGTATAATTCAGCATGAATGTTTCCTGCCGAGGTCTGAGCGCCAAAGTCTTAAAATATTGTATCAATAAATTCTTCTAATTGTCTCTTCTTTCTGTGTGAGTTTTTCAGATTGAAATATTAGTTGGGATTTGTAAACCACCTTTAATATGCTTAAATTTATTTCTAATTATAGATTTAAGTTGTTCATATTCCAAGAATTTATTTTTACTAATGCCATATTGCATATTTAGTTTGGCAAAAGTGATAAACTCGGTTCCGTCAAGTAAATGTTCCAGGTATTCAATACCTTTATTCTTCCAGTATGTAAAGTTTATCATATAAATATTTTGTAGGATGTCAGGGTTATTCCAGATGGGTGTACGACTGCATGGGATAAGTGATGACTTCGTCATTTTAAGAAACTCCCACCATGCTGTCATAGTGGAGCTAATGTCAATATTTTTAAAGCATGTATGCCGTTTTATATTTGAGCTAATAAACGGCAAATCTGAAATTGTGATATTATTGCAAATTTTCTGTTCTATATCTATCCAGGGCTCGTCTAAAGGATTATGTTTTATCCATTTAGTGATGTATTGTAGTCTATTTGCTAAGTAGTAATTATGGAAGTTAGGCAGATCTAGTCCCCCTCTGTCTTTAGTTTTCTGTAGTGTCTTTAAGCTAATACGAGGGGGTTTATCTTTCCAAAGAAATTTAGAGATAGAAGAGTCTAGAGATTTAAACCAGTCAGATGATGGTTTATTGGGGATCATTGAAAATAAGTAATTAATTCTAGGTAAGACCATCATTTTAATTGAAGCTACCCTACCCATAAGTGAAATTGGAAGCAATTTCCATCTTTCAAGGTCCTCTTCTATCTTTTTTAAAAGGGGGATGTGGTTAAATTTTACTAAATCCACTAGTTTAGACGACACAGTAATACCCAAATATTTAATATTTCCTGATTGCAAATGTAAATCTAGGGGGTTCTGAAAAGAGCAATTAATTGGCAGTGCCGGTAGATTTAGACCAGTTTCTAGAGTAATCTGAAACCTTTGAGAAAGATTCTAGTAATCTAATTACTTGAGAGAGGGAAGAGTTTGAGTGCTGAAGATAGAGTAATACATCATCAGCATAAAGACTTATCTTATGCTCTATTTTCATGCATTTTATACCTTTGACAGCATTAGTTTGTCTAATTGTGTCTGCTAGAGGTTCGATAACAATGGCAAAAAGTGAGGGGGAAAGCGGGCATCCTTGCCTAGTGCCCCTCTGAAGACAAAAGCTGGAAGATGCTTGATTATTTGTCCTGACACAGGCTGTAGGAAAGCTGTATAAAGTTTTCAACCAATTTATAAAAAAATTGCCAAAACCAAATTTATGTAGAGTAGCGAATAAAAAAAATCCAATTTACTCTATCAAATGTTTTTTCTGCATCTAAAGACATATTAGTTTTAATATTGGTATTGTAGGAATAATCTGTTAAATTAAGTAATCTGCGTGTGTTTGTGGATGACTGTCTTCCTCTGATAAAACCAGTTTGATCAGGGTGGATAATGAAAGGAGTGACTTTATCTAATCGTTTTGCAAAACCTTTACAGATTATTTTAATATCCACGTTAATTATGGATATGGGACGATAGCTGGTGGGAAACATAGGATCTTTGCCTGGCTTAAGCAGAAGACTGATGGTGGCAGAGTTCATATTAGCTGGAAATCTGCCATTTTCCTGAATTTCCTGCAACATTCTGTGGAACGTTGGTGCCAGAATAACTCTGTATAAAACTCAGTAGGGAAACCATCTGGACCTGGAGCCTTTTTATTGGGCATGCTTGTTAGAGCTTCCTGAACTTCAACTGTTGTCAGCGGTGAGTCCAGTGTCGTTTTTTGGCTGATAGTTTAGGAAGTGTAATTTTATCCAGAAATTGCTTGATGTCATTATCTGATGGATTTATCTGTGATATGTATAAAGATTTGTAGAAATCTCCGAAGGTGTTGTTTATACATTCCGGATCATGTAATGTATTACCAGATGAGTCTGTAACTGCAAATATAGTCGTTTTCTCTTTATTTATTATTTATTATCTATTTATTTTTAGCTGATTAGCTAGGAAGCTTCCTGACTTATTGCCATGTTCAAAATTTTCTATTCGAAGTTTTTGTATTAGAAATTTATTTTGCTTTTCAATATAACGGTTTAATTCTAATTTTATTTTATGGATTTTACACAACTTTTCCTCTTCTTGAGAGGTTTCTAGTATTTTAAGTTTTTCTTCTAATTCCTGAATCTTTTTGTTTTTTATCTTCTTTTTATGAGATGAGAATGAAATTATTTTACCTCTCATCACTGCTTTCCCTGCTTCCCATAGTATAGATGCTGATGTGCCTGGCAGATCATTGTATTCTAAGTAGGCCCACTCTTCTTTGAAAAATGTAATAAATTCTTCATCTTTAAGCAGCGATGTATTAAATCTCCAGCTCTTGTTTGGTGGGGTTATTTTTTTATTTGTTAGGTTTAAAGTAACAGGAGCATGATCACTAACAGCAATAGGATGCATTACAGCCTCTGAAACTATTACAGCCTCTGAAACTATTTTCCACATTTTATTGAGAGAGCTACTTGATCTTTCCCTGCAAAATGCTTATTGTCCTGCTTTGTTTTCTTCAGCTTTTCACATCAAAATAACATTATAAATGAAACAAAACTAGTGAACTGGTCTAATTTGTAAAACTCATTAAATTCACTTCCTGTCTGTCTATCTCTCGCCCTCTCGCTCTTCATTAAACTGTGCGTTATCCATGGATGGTCTTTGTGTCAAAAGGCAAGCGTTTTCAGCTGTAAAACGCCTAAATGAAGCCCTTTTTTTGGAAATGTGGCAGCTGCAGCGTTTTGGCCTGGTATTCAGCACTGCATGAGGGCAGAAGAATGAATTCTTACCCCATGGCTAAGTGGAGGAGACAAGACAGGGAACTTGAGTGTGCCCTGGATCAGGCTGGTGAGGATTCTCAAAAGATCTTAAATAAATTGACATCAACTACCAAAATACTTTCATGAGTAATTGATGGCAGAAAAAAGTAATTTTTATGTTTAAATATTGATGAATGGAAAGCAAATTGGACTCCAGCAGGAAGGGCAATTTTCTTATTCAAGACAAAAGGGCAAGTTATTGAGCACCACTGGGGGTCTATCTGTGCACCTGCCTTACAGACTGAACATTTTTTACTAAAGCTCTTGTCAAAAAAGTTTTTTGTAAAGAAAAGGAAAAGAGGCTGTAATTCTTGTCTTATTCAAGGTTCCAAGGCTCTCTAAATATCTAGCCTGCATTGCTTTTTCTTTTTCTTGTGTAGCCAGCTGCAACTTCCAGATTAGTTATTTTTATTAACAAAAAGCATTGGTACTTGATAGGAAATAATACTGTCACACAGCAGGAACTACAAATGGGAAATATCATATAGGAACTGCATTCTTCATGCTCAGACCAATAAGTAACACAGTTTATCTTATGTGTGTACGGCTGACATAAAATTTATTGCAGTTTTTAGAACCTTATGATAAGCAAACCTTTGGCTGTGAAGTGTTAGCATCACACTGGAGCTTTGTATTCATTGTTTTCTGCCAGTTGGTTTTGCTCCCCCCCCACAATTGTTTTTTTTTTATAGATCAACTCATTTGTTTATTGCCTGTACACTTCTAAAAGTATGTCAATAGTTTCAACTTCAGTTCTACTGTGATTTCGACAAATCATTTTACTCAACTTGGTGTTAGTTTCAGTGCTTGCATTTTATTTGCACCCCCTATCTTCTCCATTTCAGTGTCTCAAAACATTCTAATGATATGCCAGCACAAACATGCCTACAGTGTTGTAACAGCCGTGTTAGCAATTTACACCCCTTTCATTGTTGCCCTCACTCCACATTCTGAATATGACCTTACACCTCAATTACAGCTGACACAAATGGGAAAGAAAGTGGAAAAATAGGAAAAAATATTTCCTCATAGAGCGCTCTTGTCCTTACAGATGAAGTACAGAGGCACTTCTTAAAATCCCAAGAACATGTCATCGTGTCGGTAAAGCTGATGTCACACTATTTCTTATCTTGCCACGTCTGTTGGCGTATCTAATAATCCATTTTTGCATGGGTCTGAACGTGACAAATGAAAAAAAACATTTTGAGGAAAGTCAAGTCCTGTCACAAACAGGATGTATAGTGTTTGTTATGCGACCCTATTACATATATTGTCTGTGCATTAGTTTCAAGGGTATAGAATATAGTAAGTTACTTTTGCTGAGTTGTCCTTGTCTCATTCTTGTTTTTCCCCCCCCCAAACTTAAAGCCTCAACATCTTGGGCTGACTACTCCAGTCTGTACACAGTCTATGTTCTGCAACCAAAGGTAATATAGTTTTCAGATTCGTTCCTTTAATTTATTTAAAGAAAAAAGAAAACATTGACTGAAGTTGAAAATGTATCAGCTAAGAAAGCTATTGCTTGTAGTCTATACAATTATATTTCTATCACATATTGTCAGAAAAACGTATTTATTGACCTTTAATGCATCCTTTCTCTGTAATAGGTTCTACTTCTGTCCCTATGGTTGTCTTGAATTTTGGCCATTCATGTGATTTTGGGGCTGATTGGCCGATCCTTCCCGATTCCATGCTCCACTGTTCCAGGTCACCGCTGAGCTCACATTAATCAGTTTCACCTGCTGCTGCTGCTAATTAGGCCCAAGTCATTTCACCTGTTGCTGCACCCATTTAAAGCCGCATCCAATAGTCGTTCTCCACCAGATTGTCTCTCATGTCACTGCGTGCATGTTGGTTTACCAGTGTTTGTGTGCGCCACCTGCTTCGTGTGTTCCTGTGCCCTCTCTGGAAACTCATTTACTGCGACTCTGGTCATCTACGTCAATTATCTTGACCTGGTCAAGCCACCTCCAGCCAGTTTAACTGTCATCTGTTCTGTTGTCATTTGCCCGTTCAACCTGTCATATCCACATTTTCTTACAATAAACTTTTTAAGCGCAACACTGTGTCTGGTTTGAATATCGTGTTCTCTGATCTGCTGCTCTTTACAGGGGCTCTGTATTTTTTTCATGACAAAGACCCTCGGGAAGCTTAGTAGTTGATGGGGACACAGTTTCATGTGCTGCGACTGGATTGCTCGATTTCTAAAAAGGACACTGTAAACAAAAAAATAAATAAAAAATAATCTAAGGATTCTATTCTAAAGAGTTATAAAGTAAAAACAGCATATTTTGTCATTCATGACAGTTTACAGTATTTTAAGGTCAGCAATCAGTTAGTTACCTCAAAGCCAAACATATCACCGTAACATCATTGCAACAGCTGCTTTTGTCATTTTCAGCTGATTTTTTTTTTTGTTTACTTAAAGTACTTCCTGATGTGTCTGGCAAACAACACAGTTCTTTCTAAGTAGGACATGTTAAAAATGGCAAAATCTCATATTCATTTGTATAGGATTTCATGTAAATGCAAGCATAATGACTCATTAACATATTTGCAAATTCTGTTGGTACGGTGACTTTTTTTTAACAGTACAGCTAAAATTGTCATTTTTCTTTTACATTTGATTTATGCACTGGATAAATTTGAAACCCTAGTTTGCAACTGTTTTTATGCATCAAGGCTTGAGCATATTCTGAAAGTGTAAAAACACTTTGATCAATTCTGTACACTCACAACTATGAAAAAGAGAACATATACAAGTGTGCACACTTGAGTTCTCATTAGTGAACACTCTTACAGATCTACACAGACTAATGAATATATTTCACAACACTTTAGAGTCAGTGCAGTTAATGAAGCCTATTTGCATAATTAAAAGGAGATGAATCAAAAGGTACTTTACAGTACCCTCTTAGTCCCAGCTAAAACATGGCCTGAGAAGGAGGAATAGAAAGTATTGCATTCACTTACATCTTACCCCAGAGAGCTGTTAGAGGTTGTGAGCTAGGGTTTTCAACAGACACAAGAAAAAGACAAACCTTTGTAGTGCTACATGACACTAATAAAATCAGTGTCATTACATAACAGATTTATTGGCAATCAACAAAGTTGAACAAAAATCCAATGGAAGCGGGATGTTCATTTCTTCAAAAACATTAACAAAAATAGTTCTACAGCATACTTCAGTCACTTTTTCCCCACATTTTACATACCACTTCTTACATTTCTCTCTCCATACATCCACTTCTCCATCCACCCTCTTCCAAAGCCTCCAGTCAGCAGTCAGGTATAGAATTCCATTACAGCCTAGTGATGCAGCACTTCAAAGGAGGGAGGACAGCATGCATGTGTAGCAGTGGGAATGTGTGCATGTGCAGTTTAAGTGAGAGGGTTTTCTGCCACGTATGGGGAATCTCATCATGGGATACAACAGTGATGTTCCCCGGCTGACGTCTATCCTGCAGCGTGTGCAAACTGTTTCTTTTTTTTCTTTTTTTATTAATGTACATGCTGCTATTAGTGACTTGGGTTCAGCTTAACTCTCAAACTGCTATGCTTGGTAAAAATATTAGAAGTTTCCCTATGTAAATACTCTACCTTATTTAATACAAATGTAACAGTTTTAAACAGGCAGCAAAATGGGAATCAATATACTTGACCAAGAACAACAAGTTCAATTACTAAGTGGAGGAGGCTACAAGAATGGAAAACAAAACCCTTATCTCTGCCTCCCACTGAATGCAGCATTTAGGTCAGTAACATTTGCTTTCATTATTTGCATGAACTCTGTCAAAACATTTTCTTTTTTTTAATGTTTGTGTGAGTTTCTAATGAAGCAGAAATTACGTCACCTCGCAAATGCAACAAAAAGAACAAGCTAATTAACTCCCAAGATTAATATAAAGGCTAATGTCACTTAAAACCTTATGATACATCAGTTTCAACTCTTTCTTTCTGCTTCCTCTCATCCTTAGAAAACAAGACTTAGAAGTTATCTATATGGAAGTATGAAAGCTAAAATCAATACATATCCTCCCTTCTGCAAAAGAGACCAGTTTTAATTGGCCAGATGTTCACCATGAGTCATACATTTGCTGCATACTACTGCTGGCTGCACAGATGATACAGAGCATCCATGTAACTAACAAATACAAAAATTACATTTTCATACATTGTACATCTGTATGTAAATCAGTAGTATTACAGTAAATGTGGATGGGTGCAGACAGCTGAAGATGACAATTGCAACCAAATGAAAATCATTTTAAAAAAAGGGGTTAAAAAAAAGAGTTTCATCCCCAACCGTTTTGCTTCTATGCAATTAAATTTTCTTGAATTCCCATTGGTAAATAATTCACAGGCAGAGCCATCAGCAGACAGGCATGGCCATATAAATGTTTTAGGTTGTGCATGAGGAGGGCAGTGAGTGATGTTATGAGTGATGGTGGAGTAAATTTTGATGTTTCCTGTGCTTTCAAACATTTCTTGGCCAGTCTGTCTCAGTGTCTCACTCTGATGGACTAGATGATGTAGATGAGATTCTCTTTCCACGTTTTCCTGAACATAAATAAAACGAGTCAGCTCTGGTGAGTGTAAACTAAAAGGAGCAGAAAAAGGCAGTTAAAAGTAGCTACAATGTGAGATGAACATCTCTTTGCTGAAAAAAGACCCTCTAGAAAGTTTCATTTTCATTTGTCATTTATCTGATGGGAGAAACTGGTGTGTATTATGCATAACTGTATTTAAACAAATAATCTAGATTTTGTTTTGAATTTAGTCAAACTAACCTAACATTTAGTTCAACCTCTGAAAAACAAAGTGCCAGTGTGTTAAATTAGTTTTCTAGCCTATTTATCTGGATAAAATAGAGTCTTGCAACTTTTGCATTCTGTGTCCATCAGTAAGTAGTCATAGAATATTTTTCAGAAAATATTGTACAACTGTTTGAGTTATTCACTTGTTTTGTAGGGGATTGTGCTTCTATCCTGTATGGACACAGCAAGCAAACTAATTTTAAGTGAACATTTATGCAGCACTCAATTCAGTAATGCAAAAGTTACAGAACTGAGTCATTCACTCTGTCTTAGAGTGTTTAACGTATGTGCATTAGATTTGAATGAGCTGTGCAGACCTACCACAAGGCCAGCCAATGCAACTAAAATTATCCCTCTGTCTTATCTTTGGCGTATTGTTCTAAAACTGGGCATATTCTTCAAAAATGTCCATCAGGTAAGACAAAACATTTCAATCTGTTCAAAGTTATTCATCTAATATAGTTTTTAGTAAAACCAAGAAATCAAATTTAAACTCACTTCTTTGTGTTGGTCTTGATTTTCTTTCTGCAATTTTTGGTATCTGGTGTCATATAACCTAAACCCAAAGCAGAAACTGCCATGCTACTTTGAACTGTTCAGACCTGGTAATGCCATGCCATGGTTTATTTAAAATAAGTTGAAAGCTTTAAGCATGCCTGTTCACACTTAGCATTAAAATCCCCCCTGAATAAGATCTGTTACTTGCTCCAGTTGCAAATTAACACATGCAGCAGTATCAGCACCACTTTGTAGGATGTCAGGTAACACACAGCAAATTTGATCTATTGCTAATCTCTAGTGTTGCGCCGATGCCATTTTTTGGCCCCAATACGATACCCGATACCTGGCTGTGCAGTATTGGCCTATACTGATACCATCTGTTTGAAATTTATGTGTGTGTGTGTATATATTAAGAACTGCATACTACTTAGGGTAGTAGAACTTTTTATTGCCTACCTGGAATGGGTGACAATAGTTGAATAAACTTTTGGCTCTCAAAGGCCAAAATAGTGCAAAATTCGTGAAATTATAATATGTATAACAGTAGTGCAACAGTAAGACAGTAAAATTTCATTAATAATTGAATAATCTCTTTTAAACCCTGAGTTTTGGCTCTCAAATGGCAAAATAGTGCAACTTTCATGAACTTATATAACATGTATAATACTAGTCGGGAGAGAGAAGGCTGCATTCAAGTGACATACAAACATCAAAATGGTATCGGTGCCCTATTTGTTGGTACTTGCCGATACCGATACCACCATTTTAGTGCTGGATCGGGGCCCTGTCCGATACTGGTATCGGTATCGGTGCAACACTACCAATCTCCCAAACAAAGTATCACTATTTAAAGCGTAACTCAGCCCAAAAATCTACTTTTTTCCAGATCAACTTGATAAACTGGGCGTAAGGGTGCTACTTAAATGTTACTGTACAATTATTTACATTTTAATGTAAACTGTTTTAGTGCTGAGCTCTTAGGGTTGAAAAGTGTTTATTGTGGTTGAATTTTCTTATTGGTCGTCATTATAGCCCACGTTTCAGTATATAAGTGTCTCAGTCAAATGCACCACGTAGCGGGACAGGAGTTGGAATCACGAGCATTGGGAGCATTGATCCATGATGTTTAGTGTTTGTTACTACTTTGGATGTTTGCCCATGTTATGCAGCAGTGATGCTGCTAACATCACTTTACCACTGTATCTATCTTGTCCTCCACTGCCTTTACAGCGCCAGCTTTAAGCATTGTTGAGTCAGCGCCTTGAGCCAGTGGCTCAAACTGATGATGCTCAGGCCTGCTCAACAAAGATTCACTCAACCTCCGGTGATGAGGGGAGGTCAAAAATCCTTCACCTTAAAAGGCCGATCCATGGCGAAACCACCAGTGTCGCCCTGAACACTTTCCCTCATCCTGACCACAGCCCCACTTATAACCCCCACTTACCCCGGGGTTCCACTGAAAGTGGAAGTGGTGCGGCTGCGCTGTGCTTTCTGCCAGGCATTCTATTACATAGGGAGTGTTTCAAAGCGGCGAGCTTCTGCATGTTTGGACTTGGATCATGTAAGGATTGCGTCATCACACGATAGTAGTGTACTTGTAGGCTTTAAGTAAAATTAAAATTGTTGTCCATGGTGTCAGGTATCAAGTAAGATGCTCTGATGGCTTGGTGCTGGAACCGCTGGCAATGACATATTGATATTTCAGAGTAATATGCGATCCAAAGTTTGTACATGTAGTCTTTTGCTTGTAATATTGCAACCAGTTGCTAATGGTTGAAAGTAGTGACGTTATGATATGAACTGAGGCCGAGTGTCAAGAAATGGAGAATGCGTTACTGCAAAGCATGTACAGGACTGTCTCAGAAAATTAGAATATCGTGAAAAGTACTGTATACTAGTAAGCTATTCAACTAATCACTTGAATCGTCTAATTAACTCGAAAAACCTGCAAGGGTTTCCTGAGCCTTGCAAAACATTCAGCTTGGTTCAGTAAACTAAATCACAAGTATGGGGAAGACTGCTGATCTGACTGCTGTCCAGAAGACCATCATTGACACCCTCCATCAGGAGGGTAAGACACAAAAAGAAATTTCTCAAAGAGCAGGCTGTTCACAGTGCAGTTTCAAAGCACATTCACAAAAAGTGTGTTGGAAGGGGGAAATGTGGCAGGAAACGCTGCACAACCAAGATCTGGCACCTGCCCACAGTGCCAAAACCACCAGTAACTGGTGTACTGACCATGGCATTACTGTCCTTGATTGGCCTGCCAATTCCCCTGACCTGAACCCCATCGAGAATTTGTGGGGTATTGTGAAGAAGAAGCTGAAAGACACCAGACCCAACAATGCAAATGAGCTAAAGGCCGCTATTGAAGCATCCTGGGCATCCATAACACCTCAGCAATGCCACAGGCTGATTGCCTCCATGCCACGCCGCATTGATGCAGTAATCTGTGCAAAAGGATTCCCAACCAAGTACTGAGTGCATTAATGGACATTTTCAAATGTTTGATTTTGTTTTGCTGTTATAATTTTTTTTTTTTTACTTGGTCTGAGGGAATATTCTAATATTTTGAGATAGCATTTTTGAGTTTTCTTCAGCTGTACGCCATAATCAGCGATATTAAAACAATAAAAGGCTTGCGATATTTCAGTTGATTTGTAATGAATCCAGAATGTATGACATTTCATGTTTTTTAATTGCATTACAGAAAATAAAGAACTTTATCACAATATTCAAATTTTCTGAGACAGTCCTGTATATCAAGGCTTGCTTCATTTAGGGTAAGAGCCAAAAATGATGATGGCCAAAGCCTCGCTACCCAGCTGTACCATGTGACTGCTTCGGGAAGTGGCTCAGATTGCCTGTGGGTTTTGACAGGCATTTAAGCACCTTAGTATTCACTCAAAATATGCTTGTTCAAGAGTTGCTGTCAGTTCAGGTTTTGAATAGATTTTTTTTTAGTGTGGATAGTAGAGTTTGGATAGAATTTTGGAGACATCAAAAACCAGGATAACTTTGAGAGAAGGAAATATAGCTTGGAGATTGACGAAAGGATAGCAGATGGAGCCAGCTAGGAAGAGGAGGATTTCTATGTGGGAACATCCATCCATCCATTTTCTGACACGCTTATCCCTGCTGGGGTCACGAGGGGTTCTGGTGCCTATGTCCAGCTGTCAATGGGCAGCTGTCCAGGTACACCCTGGACAGGTGGTTGCCAGTCTATCACAGGGCAACACAGAGACAAACAACCACCTAAGGACAATTTAGAGAGACAAATTAACCTAACAGTCATGTTTTTGGACTGTGGGAGGAAGCCAGAGTACCCGGAGAGAACATGCATACTCCATGCAGAAAGACCCAGGGTGGACTTGAACCCAGGACTTTCTTGCTGCAAGGCAGCAATGCTACCCACTGCGACACTGTGCAGCCATTATGTCGGAACATTTTGACTTTATTTCTTCCAATAAGATAAGATAAATCTAAAATACTTAAGATTCATTAGATTTGCTTATCAAGAACTGTATTTTCCACTGTTTAATTTATTTATAGGTGAGGTGCATTAGCTGGCCTAAAAACTGACATTCCTTTATTAACATTAGAGAAGTCCAACATTGTTGGATGGTGCCTTTCTAGGCTGTCTCCATTTTATGACCCCACTGCTGAGCTGTCTGCAGAGGAAAATGTTTCTGCCTCCAAAGTGGTTCTCCTCATGAAAATGTTGTTCAAAGCCTTCAGGAGATGACAAAGTCAGCACCAGCAGCTGCATTACAAGTTGGAGACCACCTCATCAGTCAGCTTTGGGAAAAGCTTCAGATTTTCCAGTCCATGAGTATTCTATCCCTAGCTACCCTCCTTGACCTTAGATTTAAAGTCCTAGGTTTTTTCAGCCAGACTAAAGCCACCGAAGCAATTAAAGGTATACTATGCAACCGGGGTTGATTTTCCAGCGAGGCTCCCCCCAGAGGGCGAAAGTAAAAGTGCACTGTCGTAAAGATGCTCAGCTGTTCTCCTGGTTTCTCCGTCAAGCCAGGCGCGGTTGTTTTGAGCTTAGCAGACAGGCGAACGCAACGAAAAGTCGAAAAAACGGCAGTACAAACAATGACTAACACAGTGAAAGTATGAACATGCACACAGAGAGAGAGAAACCATTCCAATGTTACTTACAATCGCATCAGGAGAAACGCGAGGTCCGCGTCAGCCTTGCAGCCTTCTTTTTCTTTTAGCTCTCGCCATTCGGAAAAAGCTTGCCCGATGTTCACTCCTCTCTCTTTCCAGAGCCCTTTTCCTCTTTCTTGCCTGCTCCGACATGGGCTTTCGCTGTTTTCTCGCTGGTTCCGCCATAATAACTGCACAAATATTGCCACTGCGCTAGCAACGAGCATGCCTTTCACTGGGGGCGTGTAGCAGTTCTTGCCGTAAAGCAAGACCGACTCTCGCGATGCACAAGACTTCTGATCCTGTGGGTGAGGGCCGAGGGCTCCTGCAATTGCAAGTACGGTATTTCCCCTACACACCACCAGGGCGGCCGAGAAAACCTTTGTTCGACCTGAAATGACTCATTTAATCATCCAAAACGGTATGGAACACATTAACTGAAAAATGTTGCATAGTATGCCTTTAAGAGACTGACCTCAGAGTGTGCCATCATTATGCGTTCTAGACAGAGCTTGGAGGAAACCTCCCAGGCTTCCACCTCTCCTGATTTCACTAGAAGTATCCAATATTTTTTATTTTGAGAGTATAGGCATGTCTAGATGACATCAAAACCTGGATGCCTTTAAATTTTATGTTTTTTCAAGGCTGGGCTATTGTATTTCTTTACTATCAGGAAGTCCACAAAATGCAGTTCTTTAGCTGATCCAAAATGCTGCAGCAAGAGTTCTGATGAAAATTAACAAGAGAGATAAAATTCCTCCAATTAGCTATCCTACATTGGCTTTGTGTTAACCCTCCTGTTGTCCTCGGGTCAAAATGACCCACCACTGTGTTAAAACCCCCCAAAAAATCCACTAAATGTTATTTTTTTAATTTGAGATTTTAAGACTTTTCCTAGATTGGCCCAAACAATAGAAAAAGTTAAATGTTACTTTTATTCACATTTCCATGTAAGCTGTACAAAAAAAGGTACAAAGATGGTCTTCGGGTCAAAATGACCCGTGAGGCAAATAGAGTTGAAATCAAGGTCACAGAGTTATTTACAAACCACAGAATGTTACAAAGTTTTAGTTGTGTCTCAGATCAATCAGTAGCAGAAGTAAACAAGGCAAATCAGGTGGTGTTCTCGCAGACTTCAGAAGACCACCTGTTATTTCCAGAGGTTATAAAGGTCCTGCACAACAGGACCCTGAATTGTGTCTGTGCTGAAGCCATGAGTGTGCGTTACAACACTGAAGAGGCTTTAGAGGTGATTTTCTCACATGTCCAGCAAGACAACTCTGATTCAGAAGAGGAAGTAGAGAATGTATCCAAAGAAGAAGATGGAGAGGAATGCAACCCAGAGCATGATGAATCATCTTCAGAAGAAGAAGAAAACCCTGAAGCTGAAAGTGAGACTTTCCTTTCAAAAAATGGCAAAATAACATGGTCCTCAGCAGCATATGACCAACACGGCAGGCATGCAGAACAAAACATTGTAAAGATGACCCCAGGACCCACAAGGTATGCCGTTTCTCATGCCCATGATATTGTTTCTACATTCTACCCGTTTGTCACACCAGCAATAGAAAAAATAATCCTGGAGATGACAAATCTGGAGGGCGACCAGCAAGACGTGTGACAGAAAAACCTGCAGCCATAAGAGAGGTATGGGACAAGTGGGTGGAGCGTTTTCCCTACCTCTACAATCCAGGGCCTGACGTAACAGTGGATGAGCAACTGGTTCCATTGGGGAACAAAAGGGGAGAGAAGAGGAGGCGAGAGGAGGACGATGCATTGATATCATTTTGTTCATTTTCTTAAGCTATAGAAATTCAAGTGGAGAGGGAAAACTCAAGTATTCACACATTTTGTGGTGAATTACAATATACAAGATGAAATTTGGTGTTTAAAATTCAATTATGCTGCTTATATTGGGGGTTTAGTGAAGACGGGTCATTTTGACCCGGAGGACACAGGGTGTATACTGAAAACGAGGACAACAGGAGGGTTAAATCAAGAATAGAATTTAAAATTCTCCTCACATATAATGCCCTTAATAATCAAGTTCCATCCTAAGCTATCTCTGTAGTTATGCTGCTAAAGGCTTAGGCTGCTGGAGGACATCAAGATCTATTTTTTCTCACTCTACTTTTCTCCAATTAGCATTATTTGTTGTTATTTCAACTTTATGTTCTCTCTGACTTTTTTCGCTTCATAGTCGTACATCAGGTCTAGCGTTCTAGTAGGTGTGACACCATCCTGGGGGGCAGATCTTCTGCCATTACCCTATAACAAATAGAATTCTTGGATTAATATGTGCTTTTTGTTTCTCTGCTCTGTCTTCTCTAACCCCCAGTCAGTCGAGGCATATGGCTGTTCACACTGAGCTTGGTTCTGCTGGGGAGTTTTCCTCTCCACTATCGCATCATGCATGCTCAGTATGAAGGATTGCTGCAAAGCGCTTGACAATGCAGACGACTATCCACTGTGGCTCTACGCTCTTTCAGGAGGAGTGAATGCTGCTTCTCAAGACTCGTTGCAATCTGCTGGGCTTCCTTCGATAGGAGATTTTTTGACCAATCTGTCTGTATGATTTGATTGAATTTGATTTTGTCAAATTTGTCATCTCCAGACACTTGAGATGACATGTTGTGAACTGGCATATGTAACGAAATGGCTTGGAGGTGAACCCGGAATTCAACCAAAACTCTGCTAAGCTGGAAACTGGTTTATTGAAGGGTTGATGAGGAGTGGAACATAGACAGGCAAACAGAACATAATCCAAACGGTAGGTAAGGCAGACATCCAGGCAACTCTTGAAAGGGGACAGGCGGACAGAACTGGGCGAACAGACAGAACAGGGTCATTTAAGCAGAATCAAGGTGCTGGGAGCTCTTACCATAGACGGGAATACATTCAGGGATTCGAAGGGATGGAGTGCGAGAAAGCATGAAAGACGAACCGACAACTAGCTGAGGAGGGGGTGAGGCTTAAATAAACGGACAAACAGGTGAGCGGAGTGAAAAACGAATTAACCAAAGGTGCAAGCAATTGCGGAACTGACAGGAGCTGGGGAATAAACCAAAATCCAAGGACAATAATGAAAACAAATCGCAGAACTAAAATCAGAACTAATACAGAAAACAGATAACGAAAATAATCAACAGGCTAAACAGAACTCAATAATCTAGAATGCAAATAGACCAAGAGGCAGGAAAATACTTAAATAATAAAGGTGAACCAGAACAGAATATAATATAAACAGGCTAAACCGGACTTCAGAACTTAAAACACAAAGTAAACGTAAGGCAGGAAAAATCTAACTTAACCGAATCATACACAGGAACCAAGACCGAATATTACACTATATAAATAAACTTGAATTGAGATCAGTTATTTCTATCAGAACACTTGCTAACTTTATGCTATTTTCTCTTAGGCAGCGAACTGTGACATCTTTGGACATGAGTGTAATGGAAGCAAGAAAAAGGTTAAATGGTTGAAGTCTATTGCTACCTTTCAGAGCCTAATATTAACAGAATTGAAAATCTACTGGAGTACTGGGAGAGGTAAAAACTATTTTACCCCAATTTACACAAACTTGTACTTGCATTTTTGTGAATTCCAGCACCCTCAGTGCCCTGTGTACGGGTGTTTTCAAATGCTGGAAAAGTGAAAGAATAAATGAAAACCAAAAACTGTTGAAAACTCTTATTACTGAATACAATCTGCCATTTTGCACATCATTGAGCTGATGCACGTTAAACCAAACTTGAACAGGAAACACCATAGCGGCAGAACACATGTGAGGCGATGAGACGATCTGGCTGTGAGGGGGTGAGTGCGGCAGGCATATGAAGGCTGGGGAACAGGTGAGCAGAGTTAGAACTGATTAGTGGCAGCAGGTGGAACTGGTCTGGGCTGATGACTGAGCTACTTGGACAGTGGCAGGTGACAGGCTGAAACTTCAAGTCCAAAACAAACCAACAAAAATCTAAATCATGACAACCTACAACTTAACAGAAAGAAAGAAGAAACAGACAAAGGCTACTGACCAATAAGGTTATCGTGATACTAAAATTTCAAACTCGATATTGATACCCCGGAAAATATTTGATGCTCTATCATTGTCAATATCATGGGGATAAAAATTACAAATAATGAAAGGCATAAAAAGTTTTTTATTAACATGAAAAAAATCCCCTTTTTCAGTCTCAGCAGAATCACAGATGCTAGTTAAATAAGTGTTCAGATAAATGCAAAATAAATAACCTAAATATAACACGATTTGAAAATAATGTGCAAATAATCCAGGAATCTAAAATTAATAGCAAAAATATGCAAACAACACTTGTTTAAGGTAGTGGTTTTCTGATATTATGCAAACTGCAAGAATAAAATTAGCAACAACTACAACATTTTTGGTTGTCTGAGTTAACAACACACAAACGAAGCCACAATCAGAACAATATTTTGAGGTATTAAACTATACAGGTAGACAACAGCCAGTTAAAGTGAACATCACACAATTGAAATGCTATCTTCTCAGTTACATTTAAAAAAGGCTGAAATTGAAAAGTGCACATAAGTGTTAAGGCACACAAGAGATCAAAAAGTGCACTTTCTGAACTCAGCTCAAACACATGCTCTGCATGTC
Organism: Fundulus diaphanus; assembly: GCA_037039145.1. Taxonomy (NCBI): domain Eukaryota; kingdom Metazoa; phylum Chordata; class Actinopteri; order Cyprinodontiformes; family Fundulidae; genus Fundulus; species Fundulus diaphanus. The sequence goes on along the minus strand of CM073129.1, from coordinate 31,420,953 downwards.
CCAGGACTCAGTTATAAACTGCAGGGTTAAAGCCATGAAAGAGCTATTCTGGTCCGGTCAGTTTTACATTTAAAATATAGTTTCCCTTGTAGCTGCTGCATGAATGTTTGTTTTGTTGTATTGTACAACTCAGGGATTTCAGTGTGCACGAAGCGGTTTGGTGAAGGAAGAACATACCGTGGATTTAGTTACATAACAAGTTGTTGGAACCCAGGTTTTCCCATTATGTAAATAGGATACTAATCCTCACATGTATTCTGCCACAGCCCCATTTAGTTTCACAGCTTCTGGTGACTTGGGGTCATATTTTCTTTGCTTATCAAATAGAAGTGGTAGATTTTGGCTGTGCGTGCTTCTTCTTAATTGTTGCAGCAGGAGGACTAGTTTTCTCTGCTTCACTCTGCAACTGTAAGGGAAAACATGTTTGAGTAATGTTAGCTAGCTAAAGGATGCTAGCCGCGGCTAATGGCGAATAACAAAAAACTAACATTAATAGAGAAGCAAGCTGTGGAATGTATTAACTTTGATTCGTTTTTTTCTACACTTTATGAAGGTTTAACCTGTTTTATATGGTGTTATATGCTTAGATAACTTGCAAAAGGTTTCAAGGCCAGGTCAGCAATTAGCAGAAGAGAAGGTTTCAAGGCCAGTTCAGCAAGCAACAGAAGAGAAAAACAACTCCATAAATGGTAGACGTAGCTGTTAGGGAGTAGAACCGATACTGTGTGCGTCATTTGCTCGTGTAACTCTGTAAAATCCTCCTCTTTGAAGTTAATAAAACAAGCCTGCATAAGGAAGAGACAAGAGTTGTTTCTTGCAGACGTTGGCTGGTGCATCTTCTCTCCCTGTGCAAAGGCGAAATTGAATTCTGTTTCCTGGCTGAGTTTTGTTGCACTCTTCGACTAAGTCCTGCACACAAATCAACGAACCCGAGGAAGCAAGACGGCTTCAACAAAGCTAAACGTGGCTAGTGTGGCATTAGCATGCTAACCACACAACATCATTGCGGACTACAGGTCACGCTAACATTAGTAATACATTCAATATATTTAAGTTCAACTAGAAAAAGCTGTTCCTACGCAACAGCGAGTGAGAATGCTAATCTGCAGAATGATTTGAGAAGATGCAGAAGATCCATGCAGAAGAGAAAAAATAGCTGAAAAATATTAAAGAATTTGAAAAATTTGAAGAATTTGAACAATTTGAAGTAATTTGTAGTATCAGTAGTAGTAGTAGTAGTATCAGTAGTATCAGTAGTAGCAGTAGTATCAGTAGTAGCAGTAGTAGTAGTAGTATCAGTAGTAGTAGTAGTAGTAGTATCAGTAGTAGCAGTAGTAGCAGTAGTAGTAGTAGTATCAGTAGTAGTAGTAGTAGTTTTTAAAGAATTTGAAGGAATTTGAAGGTATTTGAAGAATTTGAAGGAATGTGTAGTAGTAGTAGTAGTATCAGTAGTACTACTAGTAGTAGTAGTTGTATTATTAGTAGTAATAGTAGTAGTATCAGTAGTATTAGTAGTAATATCAGTAGTAGTAGCAGTATCAGTTTTTAAAGAATTTGAAGGAATTTGTAGTAGTAGTAGTAGTAGTAGTATCAGTAGTACTAGTAGTAGTAGTAGTTGTATTAGTAGTAGTAATAGTAGTAGTAGTAGTATCAGTAGTAGTAGTAGCAGCAGTAGTATCATTAGTAGTAGTAGTATCAGTAGTAGTAGTAGTATCAGTAGTAGTAGTAGTAGTAGTAGTAGTAGTAGTATCAGTAGTAGTAGTAGAAGTATCAGTAGTAGTAGGAGTAGTATCAGTAGTAGTAGTAGTATCAGTTTTTAAAGAATTTGAAGGAATTTGCAGAATTTAAAGGAATTTGTAGTAGTAGTAGTAGTAGTAGTATCAGTAGTACTAGTAGTAGTAGTATTAGTAGTAATAGTAGTAGTATCAGTAGTAGTTGTAGTACCAGCAGTAGCATCAGTAGTAGTAGCAGTAGCAGCAGTAGTATCATTAGTAGTAGTAGTAGTGGTAGTAGTAGTATCAGTAGTAGTAGTAGTAGTATCAGTAGTAGTAGTATCAGTTGTAGTAGTATCAGTTGTAGTAGTAGTAGTAGTAGGAGTAGTATCTGTTGTAGTTGTAGTATTAATATCAGTTGTATCAGGAGAATTAGAAGGAATTTGAAAAATTTGAAGAATTTGACAAATTTGAAGAATTTGAAGTATTTGAAGTATTTGAAAAATTTGAAAAAATTTGAAAAATATGAAAAAATTTGAAAAATCTGAAAGATTTGAACCATTTGAACCATTTGAACAATTTGAACAATAAGAATGATTAAAAGAATTTGAAGGAATTTGAAGGAATATCAAAAATTTGAAGAATTTGAAGGAATTTGCATTCATTTCAATGGGAAAAAAGTACGCACAAAAAGTACAAATATTTTAAAAAGTATTAAAGTTAGAATAATGATGAGATATAGCAGGAATGTCGGGAAGGAGCTGAACGTTTTGACACCAAAATTGTTGAAATCGGTTGAAGTATGTGGGAGTAGTTACACGCCGACGGAATAATAATAATAACTAGAAAAAGCTGTTCCTACGCAACAGCGAGTGAGAATGCTAATCTGCAGAATGATTTGAGGAGAAGATTCAGAAGATCCATGCAGAAGAGAAAAAATAGCTGAAAAACATTGAAGAATTTGAAAAATTTGAAGAATTTGAACAATTTGAAGTCATTTGTAGTAGTAGTAGTAGTAGTAGTAGTATCAGTTGTAGTAGTATCAGTAGTATCAGTAGTAGCAGTAGTAGTAGTAGTAGTAGTAGTAGTAGTAGTATCAGTAGTAGTAGTATTAGTTTTTAAAGAATTTGAAGGAATTTGAAGAATTTGAAGGAATTTGTAGTAGTAGTAGTAGTAGTATCAGTAGTACTAGTAGTACTAATAGTTGTATTATTAGTAGTAATAGTAGTAGTATCAGTAATAGTAGTAGTATCAGTAGTAGTAGTAGTATCAGTTTTTAAAGAATTTGAAGGAATTTGAAGGAATTTGTAGTAGTAGTAGTAGGATCAGTAGTACTAGTAGTAGTGGTATTATTAGTAGTAATAGTAGTAGTATCAGTAGTAGTAGTAGTAGTATCAGTAGTAGTAGTAGTATCAGTTTTTAAAGAATTTGAAGGAATTTAAAGGAATTTGTAGTAGTAGTAGTAGTAGTAGTAGTATCAGTAGTACTAGTAGTAGTAGTAGTAGTATCAGTAGTACTAGTAGTAGTAGTAGTTGTATTAGTAGTAGTAATAGTAGTAGTATCAGTAGTAGTTGTTGTAGTATCAGCAGTAGCATCAGTAGTAGTAGCAGTAGCAGCAGTAGTATCATAAGTAGTAGTAGTAGTGGTAGTAGTATCAGTAGTAGTAGTAGTAGTATCAGTAGTAGTAGTATCAGTTGTAGTAGTAGTAGTAGTAGTAGGAGTAGTAGTAGTATCAGTTGTAGTAGTAGTAGTAGGAGGAGGAGTAGTATCTGTTGTAGTTGTAGTATTAATATCAGTTGTATCAGAAGAATTAGAAGGAATTTGAAAAATATGAAGAATTTGAAGTATTTGAAGTATTTGAAAAATTTGAAAAAATTTGAAAAATTTGAAAAAAATTGAAAAATCTGAAAAATTTGAACCATTTGAACCATTTGAACAATTTGAACAATAAGAATGATTACAAGAATTTGAAGGAATTTGAAGGAATATGAAAAATTTGAAGAATTTGAAGGAATTTGCATTCATTTCAATGGGAGAAAAGTACGCACAAAAAGTACAAATATTTTAAAAAGTATTAAAGTTAGAATAATGATGAGATATAGCAGGAATGTCGGGAAGGAGCTGAATGTTTTGACACCAAAATTGTTGAAATCGGTTGAAGTATGTGGGAGTAGTTACACGCCGACGGAATAATAATAATAATAATAATAATAATAATAATAACTAGAAAAAGCTGTTCCTACGCAACAGCGAGTGAGAATGCTAATCTGCAGAATGATTTGAAGAGAAGGTGCAGAAGATCCATGCAGAAGAGAAAAAATAGCTGAAAAACATTGAAGAATTTGAAAAATTTGAAGAATTTGAACAATTTGAAGTCATTTGTAGTAGTAGTAGTAGTAGTAGTAGTAGTAGTAGTATCAGTAGTAGTAGTATCAGTAGTATCAGTAGTAGCAGTAGTAGTAGTAGTAGTATCAGTAGTAGTAGTATTAGTTTTTAAAGAATTTGAAGGAATTTGAAGGATTTGAAGGAATTTGTAGTAGTAGTAGTAGTATCAGTAGTACTAGTAGTAGTAGTAGTTGTATTAGTAGTAGTAATAGTAGTAGTATCAGTAGTAGTAGTAGTAGTAGTATCAGTAGTAGTAGTAGTATCAGTTTTTAAAGAATTTGAAGGAATTTGTAGTAGTAGTAGTATTAGTAGTAGTATCAGTAGTACTAGTAGTAGTAGTAGTAGTAGTTGTATTAGTAGTAATAATAGTAGTAGTAGCAGTAGTAGTTGTAGTAGCAGTAGTGGTAGCAGTAGCAGCAATAGTATCATTAGTAGTAGTAGTAGTAGTAGTAGTAGTAGTAGTAGTAGTAGTAGTAGTATCAGTAGTAGTAGTAGTAGTAGTAGTTGTAGTAGTAGTAGTAGTAGTAGTAGTATCAGTAGGAGTAGTAGAAGTGTCAGTAGGAGTAGTAGAAGTATCAGTAGTAGTAGTAGTATCAGTTTTTAAAGAATTTGAAGGAATTTGAAGGAATTTGTAGTAGTAGTAGTAGTAGTAGTAGTATCAGTAGTACTAGTAGTAGTAGTAGTAGTAATAGTAGTAGTATCAGTAGTAGTTGTTGTAGTATCAGCAGTAGCATCAGTAGTAGTAGCAGTAGCAGCAGTAGTATCATTAGTAGTAGTAGTAGTGGTAGTAGTATCAGTAGTAGTAGTATCAGAAGTAGTAGTATCAGTTGTAGTAGTAGTAGTAGGAGTAGTAGTAGTAGGAGTAGTATCTGTTGTAGTTGTATTAATATCAGTTGTATCAGAAGAATTAGAAGGAATTTGAAAAATGTTAAGAATTTGAAAAATTTTAAGAATTTGAAGTACTTGAAGTATTTGAAAAATTTGAAAAAAATTGGAAAAGTCGAAAAAATGTGAAAAATTTGAAAGATTTGAACCATTTGAACCTCTTGAACAATTTGAACAATAAGAATGATTAAAAGAATTTGAAGGAATTTGAAGGAATATGAAAAATTTGAAGAATTTGAAGGAATTTGCATTCATTTCAATGGGAAAAAAGTACGCACAAAAAGTACAAATATTTTAAAAAGTATTAAAGTTAGAATAATGATGAGATATAGCAGGAATGTCGGGAAGGAGCTGAACGTTTTGACACCAAAATTGTTGAAATCGGTTAAAGTATGTGGGAGTAGTTACACGCCGACGGAATAATAATAATAACTAGAAAAAGCTGTTCCTACGCAACAGCGAGTGAGAATGCTAATCTGCAGAATGATTTGAGGAAAAGATGCAGAAGATCCATGCAGAAGAGAAAAAATAGCTGAAAAATATTAAAGAATTTGAAAAATTTGAAGAATTTGAACAATTTGAAGTAATTTGTAGTAGTAGTAGTAGTAGTAGTATCAGTAGTAGTAGTAGTAGTATCAGTAGTATCAATAGTAGCAGTAGTAGTAGTATCAGTAGTAGTAGTAGTAGTTTTTAAAGAATTTGAAGGAATTTGAAGGTATTTGAAGAATTTGAAGGAATTTGTAGTAGTAGTAGTAGTAGTATCAGTAGTACTAGTAGTAGTAGTAGTTGTATTATTAGTAGTAATAGTAGTAGTATCAGTAGTATTAGTAGTAATATCAGTAGTAGTAGCAGTATCAGTTTTTAAAGAATTTGAAGGAATTTGAAGGAATTTGTAGTAGTAGTAGTAGTAGTAGTATCAGTAGTACTAGTAGTAGTAGTAGTTGTATTAGTAGTAGTAATAGTAGTAGTATCAGTAGTAGTAATAGTAGTATCAGTAGTAGTAGCAGTAGCAGCAGTAGTATCATTAGTAGTAGTAGTATCAGTAGTAGTAGTAGTATCAGTAGTAGTAGTAGTAGTAGTAGTAGTAGTATCAGTAGTAGTAGTAGAAGTATCAGTAGTAGTAGGAGTAGTATCAGTAGTAGTAGTAGTATCAGTTTTTAAAGAATTTGAAGGAATTTGCAGAATTTAAAGGAATTTGTAGTAGTAGTAGTAGTAGTAGTAGTAGTGGTAGTAGTAGTAGTATCAGTAGTACTAGTAGTAGTAGTAGTAATAGTAGTAGTATCAGTAGTAGTTGTAGCATCAGCAGTAGCATCAGTAGTAGTAGCAGTAGCAGCAGTAGTATCATTAGTAGTAGTAGTAGTGGTAGTAGTATCAGTAGTAGTAGTAGTAGTATCAGTAGTAGTAGTATCAGTTGTAGTAGTAGTAGTAGTAGTAAGAGTAGTATCTGTTGTAGTTGTAGTATTAATATCAGTTGTATCAGAAGAATTAGAAGGAATTTGAAAAATTTGAAGAATTTGAAAAATTTGAAGAATTTGAAGTATTTGAAGTATTTGAAAAATTTGAAAAAATTTGAAAAATATGAAAAAATTTGAAAAATCTGAAAGATTTGAACCATTTGAACAATTTGAACAATAAGAATGATTAAAAGAATTTGAAGGAATTTGAAGGAATATGAAAAATTTGAAGAATTTGAAGGGATTTGCATTCATTTCAATGGGAAAAAAGTACGCACAAAAAGTACAAATATTTTAAAAAGTATTAAAGTTAGAATAATGATGAGATATAGCAGGAATGTCGGGAAGGAGCTGAACGTTTTGACACCAAAATTGTTGAAATCGGTTGAAGTATGTGGGAGTAGTTACACGCCGACGGAATAATAATAATAATAATAATAATAATAATAATAATAATAATAATAACTAGAAAAAGCTGTTCCTACGCAACAGCGAGTGAGAATGCTAATCTGCAGAATGATTTGAGGAAAAGATGCAGAAGATCCATGCAGAAGAGAAAAAATAGCTGAAAAATATTAAAGAATTTGAAAAATTTGAAGAATTTGAACAATTTGAAGTAATTTGTAGTAGTAGTAGTAGTAGTAGTATCAGTAGTAGTAGTATCAGTAGTATCAATAGTAGCAGTAGTAGTAGTATCAGTAGTAGTAGTAGTAGTTTTTAAAGAATTTGAAGGAATTTGAAGGTATTTGAAGAATTTGAAGGAATTTGTAGTAGTAGTAGTAGTAGTATCAGTACTACTAGTAGTAGTAGTAGTTGTATTATTAGTAGTAATAGTAGTAGTATCAGTAGTATTAGTAGTAATATCAGTAGTAGTAGCAGTATCAGTTTTTAAAGAATTTGAAGGAATTTGAAGGAATTTGTAGTAGTAGTAGTAGTAGTAGTAGTAGTATCAGTAGTACTAGTAGTAGTAGTAGTTGTATTAGTAGTAGTAATAGTAGTAGTATCAGTAGTAGTAATAGTAGTATCAGTAGTAGTAGCAGTAGCGGCAGTAGTATCATTAGTAGTAGTAGTATCAGTAGTAGTAGTAGTATCAGTAGTAGTAGTAGTAGTAGTAGTAGTATCAGTAGTAGTAGTAGAAGTATCAGTAGTAGTAGGAGTAGTATCAGTAGTAGTAGTAGTATCAGTTTTTAAAGAATTTGAAGGAATTTGCAGAATTTAAAGGAATTTGTAGTAGTAGTAGTAGTAGTAGTAGTGGTAGTAGTAGTAGTATCATTAGTACTAGTAGTAGTAGTAGTAATAGTAGTAGTATCAGTAGTAGTTGTAGCATCAGCAGTAGCATCAGTAGTAGTAGCAGTAGCAGCAGTAGTATCATTAGTAGTAGTAGTAGTGGTAGTAGTATCAGTAGTAGTAGTAGTAGTATCAGTAGTAGTAGTATCAGTTGTAGTAGTAGTAGTAGTAGTAGTAAGAGTAGTATCTGTTGTAGTTGTAGTATTAATATCAGTTGTATCAGAAGAATTAGAAGGAATTTGAAAAATTTGAAGAATTTGAAAAATTTGAAGAATTTGAAGTATTTGAAGTATATGAAAAATTTGAAAAAATTTGAAAAATATGAAAAAATTTGAAAAATCTGAAAGATTTGAACCATTTGAACAATTTGAACAATAAGAATGATTAAAAGAATTTGAAGGAATTTGAAGGAATATGAAAAATTTGAAGAATTTGAAGGAATTTGCATTCATTTCAATGGGAAAAAAGTACGCACAAAAAGTACAAATATTTTAAAAAGTATTAAAGTTAGAATAATGATGAGATATAGCAGGAATGTCGGGAAGGAGCTGAACGTTTTGACACCAAAATTGTTGAAATCGGTTGAAGTATGTGGGAGTAGTTACACGCCGACGGAATAATAATAATAATAATAATAACTAGAAAAAGCTGTTCCTACGCAACAGCGAGTGAGAATGCTAATCTGCAGAATGATTTGAGGAGAAGATGCAGAAGATCAATGCAGAAGAGAAAAAAATAGCTAAAAAACATTGAAGAATTTGAAAAATTTGAAGAATTTGAAGAATTTGAAGTAATTTGTAGTAGTAGTAGTAGTTGTAGTAGTACTAGAAGTACTATTAGTAGTAGTAGTAGTAGTATCAGTAGTAGTAGTAGTAGTATCAGTAGTATCAGTAGTAGCAGTAGTAGTAGTATCAGTAGTAGTAGTATCAGTTTTTAAAGGATTTGAAGGAATTTGTAGTAGTAGTAGTAGTATCAGTAGTACTAGTAGTAGTAGTAGTTGTATTATTAGTAGTAATAGTAGTAGTATCAGTAGTAGTAGTATCAGTAGTAGTAGTAGTATCAGTTTTTAAAAAAATTGAAGGAATTTGAAGGAATTTGTAGTAGTAGTAGTAGTAGTAGTAGTAGTATCAGTAGTACTAGTAGTAGTAGTTGTTGTATTAGTAGTAGTAATAGTAGTAGTATCAGTAGTAGTAGTAGTAGTATCAGTAGTAGTAGTAGTATCAGTTTTTAAAAAAATTGAAGGAATTTGAAGGAATTTGTAGTAGTAGTAGTAGTATTAGTAGTATCAGTAGTACTAGTAGTAGTAGTAGTTGTTGTATTAGTAGTAGTAATAGTAGTAGTATCAGTAGTAGTAGTAGTAGTATCAGTAGTAGTAGTAGTATCAGTTTTTAAATAATTTGAAGGAAATTGTAGTAGTAGTAGTATTAGTAGTAGTATCAGTAGTACTACTAGTAGTAGTAGTTGTATTAGTAGTAGTAATAGTAGTAGTAGCAGTAGTAGTTGTAGTAGCAGTAGTGGTAGCAGTAGCAGCAATAGTATCATTAGTAGTAGTAGTAGTAGTAGTAGTAGTAGTATCTGTAGTAGTAGTAGTAGTAGAAGTATCAGTAGTAGTAGGAGTAGTATCAGTAGTAGTAGTAGTATCAGTTTTTAAAAAATTTGGAGGAATTTGAAGAATTTGAAGGAATTTGTAGTAGTAGTAGTAGTAGTAGTAGTAGTATCAGTAGTACTAGTAGTAGTAGTAGTAATAGTAGTAGTATCAGTAGTAGTTGTTGTAGTATCAGCAGTAGCATCAGTAGTAGTAGCAGTAGCAGCAGTAGTATCATTAGTAGTAGTAGTAGTATTATTATCAGTAGTAGTAGTAGTATCAGTAGTAGTAGTAGTAGTAGTAGTATCAGTAGTAGTAGTAGAAGTATCAGTAGTAGTAGTAGTAGTATCAGTAGTACTAGTAGTAGTAGTAGTAGTAGTAGTAATAGTAGTAGTATCAGTAGTAGTTGTTGTAGTATCAGCAGTAGCATCAGTAGTAGTAGCAGTAGCAGCAGTAGTATCATTAGTAGTAGTGGTAGTAGTATCAGTAGTAGTAGTAGTAGTAGTATCAGTAGTAGTAGTATCAGTTGTAGTAGTAGTAGTAGTAGGAGTAGTATCTGTTGTAGTAGTAGTATTAATATCAGTTGTATCAGAAGAATTAGAAAGAATTTGAAAAATTTGAAGAATTTGAAAAATTTGAAGAATTTGAAGTATTTGAAGTATTTGAAAAATTTGAAACAATTTGAAAAATTTGAAAAAATTTGAAAAATCTGAAAGATTTGAACCATTTGAACCATTTGAACAATTTCAACAATAAGAATGATTACAAGAATTTGAAGGAATATAAAAAATTTGAAGAATTTGAAGGAATTTGCATTCATTTCAATGGGAAAAAAGTACGCACAAAAAGTACAAATATTTTAAAAAGTATTAAAGTTAGAATAATGATGAGATATAGCAGGAATGTCGGGAAGGAGCTGAACGTTTTGACACCAAAATTGTTGAAATCGGTTGAAGTATGTGGGAGTAGTTACACGCCGACGGAATAATAATAATAATAATAATAATAACTAGAAAAAGCTGTTCCTACGCAACAGCGAGTGAGAATGCTAATCTGCAGAATGATTTGAAGAGAAGGTGCAGAAGATCCATGCAGAAGAGAAAAAATAGCTGAAAAACATTGAAGAATTTGAAAAATTTGAAGAATTTGAACAATTTGAAGTCATTTGTAGTAGTAGTAGTAGTAGTAGTAGTAGTAGTAGTAGTATCAGTAGTAGTAGTAGTAGTAGTAGTAGTAGTATCAGTAGTAGTAGTAGTATCAGTAGTAGCAGTAGTAGTAGTATTAGTTTTTAAAGAATTTGAAGGAATTTGAAGGAATTTGAAGAATTTGAAGGAATTTGTAGTAGTAGTAGTAGTATCAGTAGTACTAGTAGTCGTAATAGTTGTATTATTAGTAGTAATAGTAGTAGTATCAGTAGTAGTACTAGTAGTAGTAGTAGTAGTATCAGTTTTTAAAGAATTTGAAGGAATTTGTAGTAGTAGTAGTAGTAGTAGTAGTATCAGTAGTACTAGTAGTAGTAGTAGTTGTATTAGTAGTAGTAATAATAGTAGTATCAGTAGTATTAGTAGTAGTAGTATCAGTAGTAGTAGTAGTATCAGTTTTTAAAGAATTTGAAGGAATTTGTAGTCATAGTAGTAGTATTAGTAGTAGTATCAGTAGTACTAGTAGTAGTAGTAGTAGTTGTATTAGTAGTAATAATAGTAGTAGTAGCAGTAGTAGTTGTAGTAGCAGTAGTGGTAGCAGTAGCAGCAATAGTATCATCAGTAGTAGTAGTAGTAGTAGTAGTAGTAGTAGTAGTAGTAGTATCAGGAGTAGTAGTAGTAGTAGTTGTAGTAGTAGTAGTAGTATCAGTAGGAGTAGTAGAAGTATCAGTAGGAGTAGGGGTAGTATCAGTAGTAGTAGTAGTATCAGTTTTTAAAGAATTTGAAGGAATTTGAAGGAATTTGTAGTAGTAGTAGTAGTAGTAGTAGTAGTAGTAGTATCAGTAGTACTAGTAGTAGTAGTAGTAGTAGTAATAGTAGTAGTATCAGTAGTAGTTGTTGTAGTATCAGCAGTAGCATCAGTAGTAGTAGCAGTAGCAGCAGTAGTATCATTAGTAGTAGTAGTAGTGGTAGTAGTATCAGTAGTAGTAGTAGTAGTATCAGAAGTAGTAGTATCAGTTGTAGTAGTAGGAGTAGTAGTAGTAGGAGTAGTATCTGTTGTAGTTGTAGTATTAATATCAGTTGTATCAGAAGAATTAGAAGGAATTTGAAAAATTTTAAGAATTTGACAAATTTGAAGAATTTGAAGTATTTGAAGTATTTGAAAAATTTGAAAAATATGAAAAAAATTGAAAAATCTGAAAGATTTGAACCATTTGAACCATTTGAACAATTTGAACAATAAGAATGATTAAAAGAATTTGAAGGAATTTGAAGGAATATCAAAAATTTGAAGAATTTGAAGGAATTTGCATTCATTTCAATGGGAAAAAAGTACGCACAAAAAGTACAAATATTTTAAAAAGTATTAAAGTTAGAATAATGATGAGATATAGCAGGAATGTCGGGAAGGAGCTGAACGTTTTGACACCAAAATTGTTGAAATCGGTTGAAGTATGTGGGAGTAGTTACACGCCGACGGAATAATAATAATAATAATAATAATAATAATAATAATAATAATAAAGAAAAACAGGAAAACAATAAGTGAGAATGCTGTATAGCATTCTCACTGATAATAATAATAATAATAAAGAAAAACAGGAAAACAATAAGTGAGAATGCTGTATAGCATTCTCACTGATAATAATAATAATAATAATAAAGAAAAACAGGAAAACAATAAGTGAGAATGCTGTATAGCATTCTCACTGATAAAGAAAAACAGGAAAACAATAAGTGAGAATGCTGTATAGCATTCTCACTGATAATAATAAAGAAAAACAGGAAAACAATAAGTGAGAATGCTGTATAGCATTCTCACTGATAAAGAAAAACAGGAAAACAATAAGTGAGAATGCTGTATAGCATTCTCACTGATAATAATAAAGAAAAACAGGAAAACAATAAGTGAGAATGCTGTATAGCATTCTCACTGATAATAATAACTAGAAAAAGCTGTTCCTACGCAACAGCGAGTGAGAATGCTAATCTGCAGAATGATTTGAGAAGATGCAGAAGATCCATGCAGAAGAGAAAAAATAGCTGAAAAATATTAAAGAATTTGAAAAATTTGAAGAATTTGAACAATTTGAAGTAATTTGTAGTAGTAGTAGTAGTAGTATCAGTAGTAGTAGTAGTAGTATCAGTAGTATCAGTAGTATCAGTAGTAGTAGTAGTATCAGTAGTAGTAGTAGTAGTATCAGTAGTATCAGTAGTAGCAGTAGTAGTAGTAGTATCAGTAGTAGTAGTAGTAGTTTTTAAAGAATTTGAAGGAATTTGAAGGTATTTGAAGGAATTTGTAGTAGTAGTAGTAGTAGTATCAGTAGTACTAGTAGTAGTAGTAGTTGTATTATTAGTAGTAATAGTAGTAGTATCAGTAGTATTAGTAGTAATATCAGTAGTAGTAGCAGTATCAGTTTTTAAAGAATTTGAAGGAATTTGAAGGAATTTGTAGTAGTAGTAGTAGTAGTAGTATCAGTAGTACTACTAGTAGTAGTAGTTGTATTAGTAGTAGTAATAGTAGTAGTAGTAGTAGTATCAGTAGTAGTAGTAGCAGCAGTAGTATCATTAGTAGTAGTAGTATCAGTAGTAGTAGTAGTATCAGTAGTAGTAGTAGTAGTAGTAGTATCAGTAGTAGTAGTAGAAGTATCAGTAGTAGTAGGAGTAGTATCAGTAGTAGTAGTAGTATCAGTTTTTAAAGAATTTGAAGGAATTTGCAGAATTTAAAGGAATTTGTAGTAGTAGTAGTAGTAGTAGTAGTATCAGTAGTACTAGTAGTAGTAGTAGTTGTATTATTAGTAGTAATAGTAGTAGTATCAGTAGTATTAGTAGTAATATCAGTAGTAGTAGCAGTATCAGTTTTTAAAGAATTTGAAGGAATTTGAAGGAATTTGTAGTATTGTAGTAGTAGTAGTAGTAGTATCAGTAGTACTAGTAGTAGTAGTAGTTGTATTAGTAGTAGTAATAGTAGTAGTATCAGTAGTAGTAGTAGTAGTATCAGTAGTAGTAGCAGTAGCAGCAGTAGTATCATTAGTAGTAGTAGTATCAGTAGTAGTAGTAGTATCAGTAGTAGTAGTAGTAGTAGTAGTAGTATCAGTAGTAGTAGTAGAAGTATCAGTAGTAGTAGGAGTAGTATCAGTAGTAGTAGTAGTAGTAGTATCAGTTTTTAAAGAATTTGAAGGAATTTGAAGAATTTAAAGGAATTTGTAGTAGTAGTAGTAGTAGTAGTAGTATTAGTATCAGTAGTACTAGTAGTAGTAATAGTAGTAGTATCAGTAGTAGTTGTAGTATCAGCAGTAGCATCAGTAGTAGTAGCAGTAGCAGCAGTAGTATCATTAGTAGTAGTAGTAGTGGTAGTAGTATCAGTAGTAGTAGTAGTATCAGTAGTAGTAGTATCAGTTGTAGTAGTAGTAGTAGTAAGAGTAGTATCTGTTGTAGTTGTAGTATTAATATCAGTTGTATCAGAAGAATTAGAAGGAATTTGAAAAATTTGAAGAATTTGAAAAATGTGAAGAATTTGAAGTATTTGAAGTATTTGAAGTATTTGAAAAATTTGAAAAAATTTGAAAAATATGAAAAAAATTTGAAAAATCTGAAAGATTTGAACCATTTGAACAATTTGAACAATAAGAATGATTAAAAGAATTTGAAGGAATTTGAAGGAATATCAAAAATTTGAAGAATTTGAAGGAATTTGCATTCATTTCAATGGGAAAAAAGTACGCACAAAAAGTACAAATATTTTAAAAAGTATTAAAGTTAGAATAATGATGAGATATAGCAGGAATGTCGGGAAGGAGCTGAACGTTTTGACACCAAAATTGTTGAAATCGGTTGAAGTATGTGGGAGTAGTTACACGCCGACGGTAATAATAATAATAATAATAATAATAATAATAATAATAATAATAAAGAAAAACAGGAAAACAATAAGTGAGAATGCTGTATAGCATTCTCACTGATAATAATAATAACTAGAAAAAGCTGTTCCTACGCAACAGCGAGTGAGAATGCTAATCTGCAGAATGATTTGAGAAGATGCAGAAGATCCATGCAGAAGAGAAAAAATAGCTGAAAAATATTAAAGAATTTGAAAAATTTGAAAAATTTGAAAAATTTGAAGTAATTTGTAGTAGTAGTAGTAGTATCAGTAGTAGTAGTACTAGTATCAGTAGTAGTAGTATCAGTAGTAGCAGTAGTAGTAGTAGTATCAGTAGTAGCAGTAGTAGTAGTTGTAGTAGTAGCAGTAGTAGTAGTATCAGTTTTTAAAGAATTTGAAGGAATTTGAAGAATTTGAAGGAATTTGTAGTAGTAGTAGTAGTAGTAGTATCAGTAGTAATAGTAGTAGTAGTAGTTGTATTAGTAGTAGTAATAGTAGTATCAGTAGTAGTAGTAGTAGTAGCAGTAGTAGTAGCAGTAGCAGCAGTAGTATCATTAGTAGTAGTAGTATCAGTAGTAGTAGTAGTATCAGTAGTAGTAGTAGTAGTAGTAGTATCAGTAGTAGTAGTAGAAGTATCAGTAGTAGTAGGAGTAGTATCAGTAGTAGTAGTAGTATCAGTTTTTAAAGAATTTGAAGGAATTTGCAGAATTTAAAGGAATTTGTAGTAGTAGTAGTAGTATCAGTAGTAGTAGTAGAAGTATCAGTAGTAGTAGGAGTAGTATCAGTAGTAGTAGTAGTATCAGTTTTTAAAGAATTTGAAGGAATTTGCAGAATTTAAAGGAATTTGTAGTAGTAGTAGTAGTAGTATTAGTAGTAGTATCAG
This sequence comes from Fundulus diaphanus, assembly GCA_037039145.1. Taxonomy (NCBI): domain Eukaryota; kingdom Metazoa; phylum Chordata; class Actinopteri; order Cyprinodontiformes; family Fundulidae; genus Fundulus; species Fundulus diaphanus. The sequence goes on along the minus strand of CM073129.1, from coordinate 31,405,740 downwards.
TAGTACTAGTAGTAATAGTAGTAGTATCAGTAGTAGTTGTAGTATCAGCAGTAGCATCAGTAGTAGTAGCAGTAGCAGCAGTAGTATCATTAGTAGTAGTGGTAGTAGTATCAGTAGTAGTGGTAGTAGTATCAGTAGTAGTAGTAGTAGTAGTAGTATCAGTACTAGTAGTATCAGTTGTGGTAGTAGTAGTAGGAGTAGTATCTGTTGTAGTTGTAGTATTAATATCAGTTGTACCAGAAGAATTAGAAGGAATTTGAAAAATTTGAAGAATTTGAAAAATTTGAAGAATTTGAAGTATTTGAAAAATTAGAAAAAATTTGAAAAATATGAAAAAAATTGAAAAATCTGAAAAATTTGAACCATTTGAACCATTTGAACAATTTGAACAATAAGAATGATTACAAGAATTTGAAGGAATTTGAAGGAATATGAAAAATTTGAAGAATTTGAAGGAATTTGCATTCATTTCAATGGGAGAAAAGTACGCACAAAAAGTACAAATATTTTAAAAAGTATTAAAGTTAGAATAATGATGAGATATAGCAGGAATGTCGGGAAGGAGCTGAACGTTTTGACACCAAAATTGTTGAAATCGGTTGAAGTATGTGGGAGTAGTTACACGCCGACGGAATAATAATAATAACTAGAAAAAGCTGTTCCTACGCAACAGCGAGTGAGAATGCTAATCTGCAGAATGATTTGAGGAGAAGATGCAGAAGATCAATGCAGAAGAGAAAAAAATAGCTAAAAAACATTGAAGAATTTGAAAAATTTGAAGAATTTGAAGAATTTGAAGTAATTTGTAGTAGTAGTAGTAGTTGTAGTAGTACTAGAAGTACTATTAGTAGTAGTAGTAGTAGTATCAGTAGTAGTAGTAGTAGTATCAGTAGTATCAGTAGTAGCAGTAGTAGTAGTATCAGTAGTAGTAGTATCAGTTTTTAAAGGATTTGAAGGAATTTGTAGTAGTAGTAGTAGTATCAGTAGTACTAGTAGTAGTAGTAGTTGTATTATTAGTAGTAATAGTAGTAGTATCAGTAGTAGTAGTATCAGTAGTAGTAGTAGTATCAGTTTTTAAAAAAATTGAAGGAATTTGAAGGAATTTGTAGTAGTAGTAGTAGTAGTAGTAGTAGTATCAGTAGTACTAGTAGTAGTAGTTGTTGTATTAGTAGTAGTAATAGTAGTAGTATCAGTAGTAGTAGTAGTAGTATCAGTAGTAGTAGTAGTATCAGTTTTTAAAAAAATTGAAGGAATTTGAAGGAATTTGTAGTAGTAGTAGTAGTATTAGTAGTATCAGTAGTACTAGTAGTAGTAGTAGTTGTTGTATTAGTAGTAGTAATAGTAGTAGTATCAGTAGTAGTAGTAGTAGTATCAGTAGTAGTAGTAGTATCAGTTTTTAAATAATTTGAAGGAAATTGTAGTAGTAGTAGTATTAGTAGTAGTATCAGTAGTACTACTAGTAGTAGTAGTTGTATTAGTAGTAGTAATAGTAGTAGTAGCAGTAGTAGTTGTAGTAGCAGTAGTGGTAGCAGTAGCAGCAATAGTATCATTAGTAGTAGTAGTAGTAGTAGTAGTAGTAGTATCTGTAGTAGTAGTAGTAGTAGTAGTATCATCAGTAGTAGTAGTAGAAGTATCAGTAGTAGTAGGAGTAGTATCAGTAGTAGTAGTAGTATCAGTTTTTAAAAAATTTGGAGGAATTTGAAGAATTTGAAGGAATTTGTAGTAGTAGTAGTAGTAGTAGTAGTAGTATCAGTAGTACTAGTAGTAGTAGTAGTAATAGTAGTAGTATCAGTAGTAGTTGTTGTAGTATCAGCAGTAGCATCAGTAGTAGTAGCAGTAGCAGCAGTAGTATCATTAGTAGTAGTAGTAGTATTATTATCAGTAGTAGTAGTAGTATCAGTAGTAGTAGTAGTAGTAGTAGTATCAGTAGTAGTAGTAGAAGTATCAGTAGTAGTAGTAGTAGTATCAGTAGTACTAGTAGTAGTAGTAGTAGTAGTAGTAATAGTAGTAGTATCAGTAGTAGTTGTTGTAGTATCAGCAGTAGCATCAGTAGTAGTAGCAGTAGCAGCAGTAGTATCATTAGTAGTAGTGGTAGTAGTATCAGTAGTAGTAGTAGTAGTAGTATCAGTAGTAGTAGTATCAGTTGTAGTAGTAGTAGTAGTAGGAGTAGTATCTGTTGTAGTAGTAGTATTAATATCAGTTGTATCAGAAGAATTAGAAAGAATTTGAAAAATTTGAAGAATTTGAAAAATTTGAAGAATTTGAAGTATTTGAAGTATTTGAAAAATTTGAAACAATTTGAAAAATTTGAAAAAATTTGAAAAATCTGAAAGATTTGAACCATTTGAACCATTTGAACAATTTCAACAATAAGAATGATTACAAGAATTTGAAGGAATATAAAAAATTTGAAGAATTTGAAGGAATTTGCATTCATTTCAATGGGAAAAAAGTACGCACAAAAAGTACAAATATTTTAAAAAGTATTAAAGTTAGAATAATGATGAGATATAGCAGGAATGTCGGGAAGGAGCTGAACGTTTTGACACCAAAATTGTTGAAATCGGTTGAAGTATGTGGGAGTAGTTACACGCCGACGGAATAATAATAATAATAATAATAATAATAATAATAATAATAATAAAGAAAAACAGGAAAACAATAAGTGAGAATGCTGTATAGCATTCTCACTGATAATAATAATAACTAGAAAAAGCTGTTCCTACGCAACAGCGAGTGAGAATGCTAATCTGCAGAATGATTTGAGGAGAAGATGCAGAAGATCAATGCAGAAGAGAAAAAATAGCTAAAAAAATTGAAGAATTAGAAAAATTTGAAGAATTTGAACAATTTGAAATAATTTGTAGTAGTATTAGTAGTAGTAGTACTAGTATCAGTAGTAGCAGTATCAGTAGTAGCAGTAGTAGTAGTAGTAGTAGTAGTAGTAGTATCAGTAGTAGTAGTATTAGTTTTTAAAGAATTTGAAGGAATTTGAAGAATTTGAAGGAATTTGAAGAATTTGAAGTAATTTGTAGTAGTAGTAGTAGTAGTAGTATAAGTAGTAGTAGTATCAGTAGTAGCAGTAGTAGTAGTAGTATCAGTAGTAGCAGTAGTAGTAGTTGTAGTAGTAGTAGCAGTAGTAGTAGTATCAGTTTTTAAAGAATTTGAAGGAATTTGAAGAATTTGAAGGAATTTGTAGTAGTAGTAGTAGTATCAGTAGTACTAGTAGTAGTAGTAGTTGTATTATTAGTAGTAATAGTAGTAGTATCAGTAGTATTAGTAGTAATATCAGTAGTAGTAGCAGTATCAGTTTTTAAAGAATTTGAAGGAATTTGAAGGAATTTGTAGTAGTAGTAGTAGTAGTAGTATCAGTAGTACTAGTAGTAGTAGTAGTTGTATTAGTAGTAGTAATAGTAGTATCAGTAGTAGTAGTAGTAGTATCAGTAGTAGTAGCAGTAGCAGCAGTAGTAGCAGTAGCAGCAGTAGTATCATTAGTAGTAGTAGTATCAGTAGTAGTAGTAGTATCAGTAGTAGTAGTAGTAGTATCAGTAGTAGTAGTAGAAGTATCAGTAGTAGTAGGAGTAGTATCAGTAGTAGTAGTAGTATCAGTTTTTAAAGAATTTGAAGGAATTTGCAGAATTTAAAGGAATTTGTAGTAGTAGTAGTAGTAGTAGTAGTAGTAGTAGTAGTATCAGTAGTACTAGTAGTAGTACTAGTAATAGTAGTAGTATCAGTAGTAGTTGTAGTATCAGCAGTAGCATCAGTAGTAGTAGCAGTAGCAGCAGTAGTATCATTAGTAGTAGTGGTAGTAGTATCAGTAGTGGTGGTAGTAGTATCAGTAGTAGTAGTAGTAGTATCAGTAGTACTAGTAGTAGTAGTAGTATCAGTAGTAGTACTAGTAGTAGTAGTAGTATCAGTAGTAGTAGTAGTAGTAGTAGTAGTATCAGTAGTAGTAGTAGTAGTAGTATCAGTAGTAGTAGTAGACGTATCAGTAGTAGTAAGAGTAGTAGTAGTATCAGTAGTAGTAGTATCAGTAGTAGTAGTAGTAGTATCAGTAGTAGTAGTAGAAGTATCAGTAGTAGTAGGAGTAGTATCAGTAGTATTAGTAGTATCAGTTTTTAAAGAATTTGAAGGAATTTACAGAATTTAAAGGAATTTGTAGTAGTAGTAGTAGTAGTAGTAGTATCAGTAGTACTAGTAGTGGTAGTAGTTGTATTAGTAGTAGTAATAGTAGTAGTAGCAGTAGTAGTTGTTGTAGTAGCAGTAGCAGCAGTAGTATCATTAGTAGTATCATTAGTAGTAGTAGTAGTATCAGTAGTAGTAGTAGTAGTATCAGTAGTAGTAGTATTATCAGTAGTATCAGTAGTAGTAGTAGAAGTATCAGTAGTAGTAGGAGTAGTATCAGTAGTAGTAGTAGTATCAGTTTTTAAAGAATTTGAAGAATTTGAAGGAATTTGTAGTAGTAGTAGTATCAGTAGTACTAGTAGTAGTAGTAGTAGTAGTAGTAGTAGTAGTATTAGTAGTAGTAGTAGTAGTAGTAGTAGTAAGAGTAGTATCTGTTGTAGTAGTAGTATTAATATCAGTTGTATCAGAAGAATTAGAAGGAATTTGAAAAATTTGAAGAATTTGAAAAATTTGAAGAATTTGAAGTATTTGAAATATTTGAAAAATTTGAAAAAAATTGAAAAATTTGAAAAAATTTGAAAAATCTGAAAGATTTCAACCATTTGAACCATTTGAACAATTTGAATAATAAGAATGATTACAAGAATTTGAAGGAATTTGAAGGAATATGAAAAATTTGAAGAATTTGAAGGATTTTGCATTGATTTCAATGGGAGCAACCAAAAACGCACAAAAAGTGAAATATTTTAAAAAGTATAAAAGTTAGCATAACCATGAGATATAGCAGGCATGCCGGGAACGAGCCGAACGTTTTGACACCAAAATTGTTGAAATTGGTTGAAGTATGCGGGAGTAGTTAGACGCCGACGGAATAATAATAATAATAATAAAGAAAAACAGGAAAACAATAAGTGAGAATGCTGTATAGCATTCTCACTGATAACTAGAAAAAGCTGTTCCTACGCAACAGCGAGTGAGAATGCTAATCTGCAGAATGATTTGAGGAGAAGGTGCAGAAGATCCATGCAGAAGAGAAAAAAATAGCTGAAAAACATTGAAGAATTTGAAAAATTTGAAGAATTTGAAAAATTTGAAGTAATTTGTAGTAGTAGTAGTAGTAGTAGTAGTAGAAGTACTATCAGTAGTAGTAGTAGTAGTATCAGTAGTAGTAGCAGTAGTAGTAGTATCAGTAGTAGCAGTAGTAGCAGTAGTAGTAGTAGTAGTAGTATCAATAGTAGTAGTTTTAGTTTTTAAAGAATTTGAAGGAATTTGAAGAATTCGAAGGAATTTGTAGTAGTAGTAGTATCAGTAGTACTACTAGTAGTAGTAGTTGTATTATTAGTAGTAATAGTAGTAGTATCAGTAGTAGTAGTAGTAGTAGTATCAGTAGTAGTAGTAGTATCAGTTTTTAAAGAATTTGAAGGAATTTGAAGGAATTAGTAGTAGTAGTAGTAGTAGTAGTAGTAGTAGTATCAGTAATACTAGTAGTAGTAGTAGTTGTATTAGTAGTAGTAACAGTAGTAGTATCAGTAGTAGTAGTATCAGTAGTAGTAGTAGTATCAGTTTTTAAAGAATTTGAAGGAATTTGTAGTAGTAGTAGTATTAGTAGTAGTATCAGTAGTACTAGTAGTAGTAGTAGTTGTATTAGTAGTAGTAATAGTAGTAGTAGCAGTAGTAGTTGTAGTAGCAGTAGTGGTAGCAGTAGCAGCAATAGTATCATTAGTAGTAGTAGTATCAGTAGTAGTAGTAGTAGTAGTAGTAGTATCAGTAGTAGTAGGAGTAGTATCAGTAGTAGTAGGAGTAGTATCAGTAGTAGTAGGAGTAGTATCAGTAGTAGTATCAGTTTTTAAAGAATTTGAAGAATTTGAAGGAATTTGTAGTAGTAGTAGTAGTAGTAATATCAGTAGTACTAGTAGTATGAGTAGTAGTAGTAGTAATAGTAGTAGTATCAGTAGTAGTTGTTGTAGTATCAGCAGTAGCATCAGTAGTAGTAGCAGTAGCAGCAGTAGTATCATTAGTAGTAGTAGTAGTAGTAGTATCAGTAGTAGTAGTAGTAGTATCAGTAGTAGTAGTAGAAGTATCAGTAGTAGTAGGAGTAGTATCAGTAGTAGTAGTAGTATCAGTTTTTAAAGAATTTGAAGGAATTTGAAGAATTTGAAGGAATTTGTAGTAGTAGTAGTAGTAGTACTAGTAGTAGTATCAGTAGTACTAGTAGGAGTAGTAGTAGTAGTAATAGTAGTAGTATCAGCAGTAGCATCAGTAGTAGTAGCAGTAGCAGCAGTAGTATCATTAGTAGTAGTAGTAGTGGTAGTAGTATCAGTAGTAGTAGTAGTAGTATCAGTAGTAGTAGTATCAGTTGTAGTAGTAGTAGTAGTAGTAGGAGTAGTAGTAGTATCAGTTGTAGTAGTAGTAGTAGTAGGAGGAGTAGTATCTGTTGTAGTAGTAGTAGTATTAATATCAGTTGTATCAGAAGAATTGGAAGGAATTTGAAAAATTTGAAGAATTTGAAAAATTTGAAGAATTTGAAGTATTTGAAAAATTTGAAAAAATTTGAAAAATTTGAAAAAAATTGAAAAATCTGATAGATTTGAACCATTTGAACCATTTGAACAATTTGAACAATAAGAATGATTACAAGAATTTGAAGGAATTTGAAGAATTATGAAAAATTTGAAGAATTTGAAGGAATTTGCATTCATTTCAATGGGAGAAAAGTACGCACAAAAAGTACAAATATTTTAAAAAGTATTAAAGTTAGAATAATGATGAGATATAGCAGGAATGTCGGGAAGGAGCTGAACGTTTTGACACCAAAATTGTTGAAATCGGTTGAAGTATGTGGGAGTAGTTACACGCCGACGGAATAATAATAATAATAATAATAATAACTAGAAAAAGCTGTTCCTACGCAACAGCGAGTGAGAATGCTAATCTGCAAAATGATTTGAGGAGAAGATGCAGAAGATCCATGCCGAAGAAAACAAATAGCTGAAAAACATTGAAGAATTTAAAAAAATTGAAAAATTTGAACAATTTGAAGTAATTTGTAGTAGTAGTTGTATCAGTAGTAGTAGTATTAGTTTTTAAAGAATTTGAAGGAATTTGAAGGTATTTGTAGTAGTAGTAGTAGTATCAGTAGTACTAGTAGTAGTAGTATCAGTAGTAGTAGTAGTAGTAGTAGTAGTAGTAGTAGTAGTAGTAGTAGTATCAGTAGTATCAGTAGTAGTAGTATTAGTTTTTGAAGAATTTGAAGGAATTTGAAGAATTTGAAGGAATTTGTAGTAGTAGTAGTAGTAGTATCAGTAGTAGTAGTAGTAGTAGTAGTAGTAGTAGTAGTAGTAGCAGTAGTAGCAGTAGTAGTAGTAGTAGCAGTAGTAGTAGTATTAGTTTTTAAAGAATTTGAAGGAATTTGAAGAATTTGAAGGAATTTGTAGTAGTAGTAGTAGTAGTATCAGTAGTACTACTAGTAGTAGTAGTTGTATTATTAGTAGTAATAGTTGTAGTATCAGTAGTAGTAGTATCAGTAGTAGTAGTAGTATCAGTTTTTTAAAGAATTTGAAGGAATTTGAAGGAATTTGTAGTAGTAGTAGTAGTAGTAGTAGTATCAGTAGTACTACTAGTAGTAGTAGTTGTATTAGTAGTAGTAATAGTAGTAGTATCAGTAGTAGTAGTAGTAGTATCAGTAGTAGTAGTAGTATCAGTTTTTAAAGAATTTGAAGGATTTTTTAGTAGTAGTAGTAGTATTAGTAGTAGTATCAGTAGTACTAGTAGTAGTAGTTGTTGTATTAGTAGTAGTAATAGTAGTAGTAGCAGTAGTAGTTGTTGTAGTAGCAGTAGTAGTAGCAGTAGCAGCAGTAGTATCATTAGTAGTAGTAGTAGTAGTAGTAGTAGTATTATCAGTAGTAGTAGTGGTATCAGTAGTGGTAGTAGTAGTAGTATCAGTAGTAGTAGTAGAAGTATCAGTAGTAGTAGGAGTAGTATGAGTTTTTAAAGAATTTGAAGGAATTTGAAGAATTTGAAGGAATTTGTAGTAGTAGTAGTAGTAGTAGTAGTATCAGTAGTAGTAGTATCAGTTGTAGTAGTAGTAGTAGTAGTAGGAGTAGTAGTAGTAGTAGTAGTAGTAGTATCAGTTGTAGTAGTAGTAGTAGGAGGAGGAGTAGTATCTGTTGTAGTTGTAGTATTAATATCAGTTGTATCAGAAGAATTAGAAGGAATTTGAAAAATATGAAGAATTTGAAGTATTTGAAGTATTTGAAAAATTTGAAAAAATTTGAAAAATTTGAAAAAAATTGAAAAATCTGAAAGATTTGAACCATTTGAACCATTTGAACAATTTGAACAATAAGAATGATTACAAGAATTTGAAGGAATTTGAAGGAATATGAAAAATTTGAAGAATTTGAAGGAATTTGCATTCATTTCAATGGGAAAAAAGTACGCACAAAAAGTACAAATATTTTAAAAAGTATTAAAGTTAGAATAATGATGAGATATAGCAGGAATGTCGGGAAGGAGCTGAACGTTTTGACACCAAAATTGTTGAAATCGGTTGAAGTATGTGGGAGTAGTTACACGCCGACGGAATAATAATAATAATAATAACTAGAAAAAGCTGTTCCTACGCAACAGCGAGTGAGAATGCTAATCTGCAGAATGATTTGAGGAGAAGATGCAGAAGATCCATGCAGAAGAGAAAAAATAGCTGAAAACATTGAAGAACTTGAAAAATTTGAAGAATTTGAACAATTTGAAGTAATTTGTAGTAGTAGTAGTAGTAGTATCAGTAGTAGTAGTAGTATTAGTAGTATCAGTACTAGTAGTAGTAGTAGTATTAGTAGTATCAGTAGTAGTAGTAGTAGTAGTAGTAGTAGTAGTATCAGTAGTAGTAGTATCAGTTTTTAAAGAATTTGAAGGAATTTGAAGAATTAGAAGGAATTTGTAGTAATAGTAGTAGTAGTATCAGTACTAGTAATAGTTGTAGTTGTATTATTAGTAGTAATAGTAATAGTATCAGTAGTAGTAGTAGTAGTAGTATCAGTAGTAGTAGTAGTAGTATCAGTTTTTAAAGAATTTGAAGGAATTTGAAGTAGTAGTAGTAGTATCAGTAGTACTACTAGTAGTAGTAGTTGTATTAGTAGTAGTAATAGTAGTAGTATCAGTATTAGTAGGAGTAGTAGTAGTAGTAGTATCAGTTTTTAAAGAATTTGAAGGAATTTGAAGAATTTGAAGGAATTTGTAGTAGTAGTAGTATCAGTAGTACTAGTAGTAGTAGTAGTTGTATTAGTAGTAGTAATAGTAGTAGTAGCAGTAGTAGTTGTTGTAGTAGCAGTAGTAGTAGCAGTAGCAGCAGTAGTATCATTAGTAGTAGTAGTAGTAGTGTCAGTAGTAGTAGTAGTATCAGCAGCAGTAGTAGTAGTAGTAGTATCAGTAGTAGTAGTAGTAGTATCAGTAGTAGTAGTAGAAGTATCAGTAGTAGTAGTAGTATCAGTTTTTAAAGAATTTGAAAGAATTTGAAGAATTTGAAGGAATTTGTAGTAGTAGTAGTAGTAGTATCAGTAGTACTAGTAGTAGTAGTAGTTGTATTAGTAGTAGTAATAGTAGTAGTATCAGTAGTAGTAGTAGTAGTATCAGTAGTAGTAGTAGTATCAGTTTTTAAAGAATTTGAAGGAATTTGTAGTAGTAGTAGTAGTAGTCGTAGTAGTAGTAGTATCAGTAGTACTAGTAGTAGTAGTTTTTGTATTAGTAGTAGTAATAGTAGTAGTTGTTGAAGTAGCAGTAGCAGCAGTAGTATCATTAGTAGTAGTAGTAGTAGTAGTATCAGTAGTAGTAGTAGTATCAGCAGCAGTAGTAGTAGTAATAGTAGTAGTAGTAGTAGTAGTAGTATCAGTAGTAGTAGTAGAAGTATCAGTAGTACTAGTAGAAGTATCAGTAGTAGTAGTAGTATCAGTTTTTAAAGAATTCAAATGAATTTCTAGTAGTAGTAGTAGTAGTAGTAGTAGTAGTATCAGTAGTACTACTAGTAGTAGTAGTTGTATTAGTGGTAGTAATAGTAGTAGTAGCAGTAGTAGTTGTTGTAGTAGCAGTAGCAGCAGTAGTATCATAAGAATAGTAGTATCAGTAGTAGTAGTAGTATCAGTAGTAGTAGTACTAGTAGTAGTAGTAGTAGTAGTATCAGTAGTACTAGTAGTAGTTGTTGTTGTATTATTAGTAGTAATAGTAGTAGTGTCAGTAGTAGTAGTAGTAGTAGTAGTATCAGTAGTAGTAGTAGTATCAGTTTTTAAAGAATTTGAAGGAATTTGTAGTAGTAGTAGTAGTAGTAGTAGTATTAGTAGTACTAGTTGTTGTATTAGTAGTAGTAATAGTAGTAGTATCAGTAGTAGTAGTAGTAGTATCAGTAGTAGTGGTAGTATCAGTTTTTAAAGAATTTGAAGGAATTTGTAGTAGTAGTAGTAGTAGTATTAGTAGTAGTATCAGTAGTACTAGTAGTGGTAGTAGTTGTATTAGTAGTAGTAATAGTAGTAGTAGCAGTAGTAGTTGTTGTAGTAGCAGTAGTAGTAGCAGTAGCAGAAGTAGTATCATTAGTAGTAGTAGTAGTAGTGTCAGTAGTAGTAGTAGTAGTATCAGTAGTAGTAGTAGTAGTAGTAGTAGTAGTAGTATCAGTAGTAGTAGTAGAAGTATCAGTAGGAGTAGTAGAAGTATCAGTAGGAGTAGTATCAGTAGTAGTAGTAGTAGTATCAGTTTTTAAAGAATTTGAAGGAATTTGAAGAATTTAAAGGAATTTGTAGTAGTAGTAGTAGTAGTAGTATCAGTAGTACTACTAGTAGTAGTTGTAGTAGTAATAGTAGTAGTATCAGTAGTAGTTGTTGTAGTATCAGCAGTAGCATCAGTAGTAGTAGCAGTAGCAGCAATAGTATCATTAGTAGTAGTAGTAGTGGTAGTAGTATCATTAGTAGTAGTATCAGTAGTAGTAGTATCAGTTGTAGTAGTAGTAGTAGTAGTAGAAGTAGTAGTAGTAGAAGTAGTAGTAGTAGGACTAGTATCTGTTGTAGTAGTAGTATTAATATCAGTTGTATCAGAAGAACTAGAACTAGAAGGAATTTGAAGAATTTGAAAAATTTGAAGAATTTGAAGTATTTGAAGTATTCGAAAAAATTGAAAAAATCTGAAAAATTTGAAAAAAATTGAAAAATTTGAAAGATTTGAACCATTTGAACAATTTGAACATTAAGAACGATTACAAGAATTTGAAGGAATTTGAAGGAATTTGAAAAATTTGAAGAATTTGAAGGAATTTGCATTCATTTCAATGGGAACAAAAAACGCACAAAAAGTACAAATACTTTAAAAAGTATAAAAGGTACCATAACCATGAGATATAGCAGTAATGTCGAGAACGAGCCGAACGTTTTGGTACGAAAATCGTTGAAATCGGTTGAAGTATGAAGGAGTAGTTAGATGCACAAAAACGTACGGAATAATAATAATAATAACTAGAAAAAGCTGTTCCTACGCAACAGCGAGTGAGAATGCTAATCTGCAGAATGATTTGAGGAGAAGATGCAGAAGATCCATGCAGAAGAGAAAAAATAGCTGAAAAACATTTAAGAATTTGAAAAATTTGAACAATATGAAGTCATTTGTAGTAGTAGTAGTAGTAGTAGTACTAGTATCAGTAGTAGTAGTAGTAGTAGCAGTAGTAGCAGTAGTAGTAGTAGTATCAGTAGTAGTAGTATTAGTTTTTAAAGAATTTGAAGGAATTTGAAGAATTTGAAGGAATTTGAAGTAGTAGTAGTAGTAGTAGTATCAGTAGTACTACTAGTAGTAGTAGTTGTATTATTAGTAGTAATAGTTGTAGTATCAGTAGTAGTAGTATCAGTAGTAGTAGTAGTATCAGTTTTTAAAGAATTTGAAGGAATTTTTAGTAGTAGTAGTAGTATTAGTAGTAGTATCAGTAGTACTAGTAGTAGTAGTTGTTGTATTAGTAGTAGTAATAGTAGTAGTAGCAGTAGTAGTTGTTGTAGTAGCAGTAGTAGTAGCAGTAGCAGCAGTAGTATCATTAGTAGTAGTAGTAGTAGTAGTAGTAGTAGTAGTACTAGTAGTATTATCAGTAGTAGTAGTGGTATCAGTAGTGGTAGTAGTAGTAGTATCAGTAGTAGTAGTAGAAGTATCAGTAGTAGTAGGAGTAGCAGCAGTAGTATCATTAGTAGTAGTAGTAGTGGTAGTAGTATCAGTAGTAGTAGTAGTAGTATCAGTAGTAGTAGTATCAGTTGTAGTAGTAGTAGTAGTAGTAGTAGTAGTAGTAGTAGTATCTGTTGTAGTAGTAGTATTAATATCAGTTTTATCAGAAGAATTAGAAGGAATTTGAAAAATTTGAAGAATTCGAAAAATTTGAAGAATTTGAAGTATTTGAAGTATTAGAAAAAATTTGAAAAATTTGAAAAAATTTGAAAAATCTGAAAGATTTGAAAAATATGAAAGATTTGAACCATTTGAACCATTTGAACAATTTCAAAAATAAGAAGAATTTGAAAGAATTTGAAGGAATATGAAAAATTTGAAGAATTTGAAGGATTTTGCATTGATTTCAATGGGAGCAACCAAAAACGCACAAAAAGTGAAATATTTTAAAAAGTATAAAAGTTAGCATAACCATGACATATAGCAGGCATGCCGGGAACGAGCCGAACGTTTTGACACCAAAATTGTTGAAATTGGTTGAAGTATGCGGGAGTAGTTAGACGCCGACGGAATAATAATAATAATAATAATAAAGAAAAACAGGAAAACAATAAGTGAGAATGCTGTATAGCATTCTCACTGATAATAATAATAATAATAACTAGAAAAAGCTGTTCCTACGCAACAGCGAGTGAGAATGCTAATCTGCAGAATGATTTGAGGAGAAGATGCAGAAGTTTCATGCAGAAGAGAAAAAAAAGCTGAAAAACATTGAAGAATTTGAAAAATTTGAAGAAATTGAACAATTTGAAGTAATTTGTAGTAGTAGTAGTAGTAGTAGTATCAGTAGTAGTAGTAATAGTAGTAGTAGTAGTATCAGTAGTAGTAGTAGTAGTATCAGTAGTAGTAGTATCAGTAGTAGTAGTATTTGTATCAGTTTTTAAAGAATTTGAAGGAATTTGAAGACTTTGAAGTAATTAGTAGTAGTAGTAGTAGTAGTAGTATCAGTATCAGTAGTAGTAGTAGTAGTAGTAGTATCAGTAGTATTAGAAGTAGTAGTAGTATCAGTAGTAGTAGTATCAGTAGTAGTAGTAGTTGTATCAGTATTTAAAGAATTTGAAGGAATTTGAAGAATTTAAAGGAATTTGTAGTAGTAGTAGAAGTAGTATCAGTAGTACTAGTAGTAGTAGTTGTTGTATTAGTAGTAGTAATAGTAGTAGTATCAGTAGTCATAGGAGTAGTATCAGTAGTAGTAGTAGTATCAGTTTTTAAAGAATTTGAAGGAATTTTGTAGTAGTAGTACTAGTAGTAGTAGTAGTAGTAGTAGTATCAGTAGTACTACTACTAGTAGTAGTTGTAGTAGTAATAGTAGTAGTAGTATTAGTAGTAGTAGTATTAGTAGTAGTAGTATCAGTTTTTAAAGAATTTGAAGGAATTTTATAGTAGTAGTAGTAGTAGTATCAGTAGTACTAGTGGTAGTAGTTGTATTAGTAGTAGTATTAGTTGTAGTAGCAGTAGTAGTTGTTGTTGTAGTAGTAGTAGTAGTAGTAGCAGTAGCAGCAGTAGTATCATTAGAAGCAGTAGTATTATCAGTAGTAGTAGTAGTAGTAGTAGTAGTATCAGGAGTAGTAGTAGTAGTAGTAGTAGTATCAGTAGTACTAGTAGTAGTAGTTGTATTAGTAGTAGTAATAGTAGTAGTAGCAGTAGTAGTTGTTTTAGTAGTAGTAGTAGTAGCAGTAGCAGCAGTAGTATCATTAGTAGTAGTAGTAGTAGTATCAGTAGTAGTAGTAGTAGTAGTAGTAGTAGTAGTATCAGTAGTAGTAGTAGTTGTATGAGTAGTAGTAGTAGTAGTAGTATCAGTAGTAGTAATAGTAGTTGTATCAGTTTTTAAAGAATTTGAAGGAATTTTAAGGAATTTGTAGTAGTAGTAGTAGTAGTAGTATCAGTAGTACTACTAGTAGTAGTTGTTGTATTAGTAGTAGTAATAGCAGTAGTATCAGTAGTAGTAGGAGTAGTATCAGTAGTAGTGGTAGTATCAGTTTTTAAAGAATTTTAAGGAATATGTAGCAGTAGTAGTAGTAGTAGCAGTAGTAGTATTATTAGTAGTATCAGTAGTACTAGTAGTGGTAGTAGTTATATTAGTAGTAGTAATAGTATGAGTAGCAGTAGTAGTAGTTGTAGTAGCAGTAGTAGTAGCAGTAGCAGCAGTAGTATCATTAGTAGTAGTAGTAGTAGTAGTAGTATCAGTAGTAGTAGTAGTATCAGTAGTAGTAGTAGTAGTAGTATCAGTAGTAGTAGTAGAAGTATCAGTAGTAGTAGGAGTAGTATCAGTAGTAGTAGTAGTATCAATTTTTATAGAATTTGAAGGAATTTGAAGAATTTGAAGGAATTTGTAGTAGTAGTAGTAGTATCAGTAGTACTAGTAGTAGTAGTAGTAGTAGTAGTAGTAGTAGTAGTAGTAATAGTAGTAGTATCAGTAGTAGTTGTTGTAGTATCAGCAGTAATATCAGTAGTAGTAGCAGTAGCAGCAATAGTATCATTAGTAGTAGTAGTAGTGGTAGTAGTATCAGTAGTAGTAGTAGTAGTATCAGTAGTAGTAGTATCAGTTGTAGTAGTAGTAGTAGTAGTAGGAGTAGTATCTTTTGTAGTAGTAGTATTAATATCAGTTGTATCAGAAGAATTAGAAGGAATTTGAAAAAGTTGAAGAATTTGAAAAAATTGAAGAATTTGAAGTATTTGAAAATTTTGAAAAAATTTGAAAAATTTAAAAAATTTGAAAAAATTTGAAAAATTTGAAAGATTTGAACCATTTGAACAATTTGAACAATAAGAACGATTACAAGAATTTGAACAAATTTGAAGGAATATGAAAAATTTGAAGAATTTGAAGGAATTTGCATTCATTTCAATGGGAGCAAAAAACGCACAAAAAGTACAAATACTTCAAAAAGTATAAAAGGTACTATAACGATGAGATATAGCAGTAATGTCGAGAACGAGCCGAACATTTTGGTACGAAAATCGTTGAAATCGGTTGAAGTATGCAGGAGTAGTTAGACGCACAAAAACGTACGGAATAATAATAATAATAATAATAATAATAATAATAATAACTAGAAAAAGCTGTTCCTACGCAACAGCGAGTGAGAATGCTAATCTGCAGAATGATTTGAGGAGAAGATGCAGAAGATCCATGCAGAAGAGAAAAAATAGCTGAAAAATATTAAAGAATTTGAAAAATTTGAAGAATTTGAACAATTTGAAGTAATTTGTAGTAGTAGTAGTAGTAGTAGTATCAGTAGTAGTAGTAGTAGTAGTACCAGTAGTATCAGTAGTAGCAGTAGTAGTAGTAGTATCAGTAGTAGTAGTAGTAGTTTTTAAAGAATTTGAAGGTATTTGAAGAATTTGAAGGAATTTGTAGTAGTAGTAGTAGTAGTATCAGTAGTACTAGTAGTAGTAGTAGTT
Source organism: Fundulus diaphanus (assembly GCA_037039145.1). Lineage (NCBI taxonomy): Eukaryota > Metazoa > Chordata > Actinopteri > Cyprinodontiformes > Fundulidae > Fundulus > Fundulus diaphanus. Next base: position 31,389,972 of record CM073129.1, on the reverse strand, counting down.
GTATTATTAGTAGTAATAGTAGTAGTATCAGTAGTATTAGTAGTGATATCAGTAGTAGTAGCAGTATCAGTTTTTAAAGAATTTGAAGGAATTTGAAGGAATTTGTAGTATTGTAGTAGTAGTAGTAGTAGTAGTAGTAGTAGTATCAGTAGTACTAGTAGTAGTAGTAGTTGTATTAGTAGTAGTAATAGTAGTAGTATCAGTAGTAGTAGTAGTAGTATCAGTAGTAGTAGCAGTAGCAGCAGTAGTATCATTAATAGTAGTAGTATCAGTAGTAGTAGTAGTATCAGTAGTAGTAGTAGTAGTAGTAGTATCAGTAGTAGTAGTAGAAGTATCAGTAGTAGTAGGAGTAGTATCAGTAGTAGTAGTAGTAGTAGTATCAGTTTTTAAAGAATTTGAAGGAATTTGCAGAATTTAAAGGAATTTGTAGTAGTAGTAGTAGTAGTAGTAGTAGTAGTAGTAGTAGTAGTATCAGTAGTACTAGTAGTAGTATCAGTAGTAGTTGTAGTATCAGCAGTAGCATCAGTAGTAGTAGCAGTAGCAGCAATAGTATCATTAGTAGTAGTAGTAGTAGTAGTATCAGTAGTAGTAGTAGTAGTAGTAGTAGTAGTAGGAGTACTATCTGTTGTAGTAGTAGTAGGAGTACTATCTGTTGTAGTAGTACTATTAATATCAGTTGTATCAGTAGAATTAGAAGGAATTTGAAAAATTTGCAGAATTTGAAAAATTTGAAGAATTCGAAGTATTTGAAGTATTTGAAAATTTTTAAAAAATTTGAGAAATTTGAAAAAAATTGAAAAATTTGAAAGATTTGAACCATTTGAACCATTTGAACCATTTGAACAATTTGAACAATAAGAACAATTACAAGAATATGAAGGAATATGAAAAATTTGAAGAATTTGAAGGAATTTGCATTCATTTCAATGGGAGCAAAAAACGCACAAAAAGTACAAATACTTTAAAAAGTATAAAAGGTACCATAACCATGAGATATAGCAGTAATGTCGAGAACGAGCCGAACGTTTTGGTACGAAAATCGCTGAAATCGGTTGAAGTATGCAGGAGTAGTTAGACGCACAAAAACGTACGGAATAATAATAATAATAATAATAATAATAATAATAATAAAGAAAAACAGGAAAACAATAAGTGAGAATGCTGTATAGCATTCTCACTGATAAAGAAAAACAGGAAAACAATAAGTGAGAATGCTGTATAGCATTCTCACTGATAACTAGAAAAAGCTGTTCCTACGCAACAGCGAGTGAGAATGCTAATCTGCAGAATGATTTAAGGAGAAGATGCAGAAGATCCATGAAGAAGAGAAAAAAAAGATGAAAAACATTGAAGAATTTGAAAAATTTGAAGAATTTGAACAATTTGAAGTAATTTGTAGTAGTAGTAGTAGTAGTAGTAGTAGTAGTAGTAGTATCAGTAGTATCAGTAGTAGTAGTAGTAGTAGTAGTAGTAGTAGTAGTAGTATCAGTAGTAGTAGTAGTAGTAGTAGTAGTATCAGTAGTAGTAGTATCAGTAGAAGTAGTATTAGTTTTTAAAGAATTTGAAGGAATTTGAAGAATTTGTAGTAGTAGTAGTAGTAGTATCAGTAGTACTAGTAGTAGTAGTAGTTGTATTATTAGTAGTAATAGTAGTAGTATCAGTAGTAGTAGTAGTATCAGTTTTTAAGGAATTTGTAGTAGTAGTAGTAGTACTATCAGTAGTACTACTAGTAGTAATAGTTGTATTAGTAGTAGTAATAGTAGTAGTATCAGTAGTAGTAGTAGTAGTAGTAGTAGTAGTATCAGTAGTAGTAGTAGTATCAGTTTTTAAAGAATTTGAAGGAATTTGTAGTAGTAGTAGTAGTAGTATTAGTAATAGTATCAGTAGTACTACTACTAGTAGTAGTTGTATTAGTAGTAGTAATAGTAGCAGTAGTAGTAGTAGTAGTAGTAGTAGTAGTAGTAGTATCAGTAGTAGCAGTAGTAGTAGTAGTATCAGTAGTAGTAGTAGTATTAGTTTTTAAAGAATTTGAAGGAATTTGTAGTAGTAGTAGTATCAGTAGTACTACTAGTAGTAGTAGTAGTATCAGCAGTAGTAGTAGTAGTATCAATAGTAGTAGTAGTAGTATCAGTAGTAGTAGTAGTAGTATCAGTAGTAGTAGTAGTATCAGTTTTTAAAGAATTTGAAGGAATTTGTAGTAGTAGTAGTAGTAGTAGTAGTAGTATTAGTAGTAGTATCAGTAGTACTACTAGTAGTAGTAGTAGTATTAGTAGTGGTAATAGTAGTAGTAGCAGTAGTAGTTGTTGTAGTAGCAGTAGTAGTAGCAGCAGTAGTATCATTAGTAGTAGTAGTAGTATCAGTAGTAGTAGTAGTAGTATCAATAGTAGCAGTAGTAGTATCAGTAGTAGTAGTAGTAGTATCAGTAGTAGTAGTAGTATCAGTTTTTAAAGAATTTGAAGGAATTTGTAGTAGTAGTAGTAGTAGTATTATTAGTAGTAGTATCAGTAGTACTAGTAGTAGTAGTAGTAGTATTAGTAGTGGTAATAGTAGTAGTAGCAGTAGTAGTTGTTGTAGTAGCAGTAGTAGTAGCAGTAGCAGCAGTAGTATCATTAGTAGTAGTATCAGTAGTAGTAGTAGTAGTAGTATCAGTAATAGTAGTAGTATCAGTAGTAGTAGTAGTAGTATCAGTAGTAGTAGTAGTAGAAATATCAGTAGTAGTAGGAGTAGTATCAGTAGTAGTAGTATCAGTTTTTAAAGAATTTGAAGGAATTTGTAGTAGTAGTAGTAGTAGTAGTAGTATCAGTAGTACTAGTAGTAGTAGTAGTAGTAATAGTAGTAGTATCAGTAGTAGTTGTAGTATCAGCAGTAGCATCAGTAGTAGTAGCAGTAGCAGCAATAGTATCATTAGTAGTAGTAGTAGTGGTAGTAGTATCAGTAGTAGTAGTAGTAGTATCAGTAGTAGTAGTATCAGTTGTAGTAGTAGTAGTAGTAGTATCTGTTGTAGTAGTATTAATATCAGTTGTATCAGAAGATTTAGAAGGAATTTGAAAAATTTGAAGAATTTGAAAAATTTGAAGAATTTGAAGTATTTGAAGTATTCGAAAAAATTGAAAAAATCTGAAAAATTTGAAAAAAATTGATAAATTTGAAAGATTTGAACCATTGGAACCATTTGAACAATTTGAACAATAAGAACGATTACAAGAATTTGAAGGAATTTGAAGGAATAAGAAAAATTTGAAGAATTTGAAGGAATTTGCATTAATTTCAATGGGAGCAAAAAACGCACAAAAAGTACAAATACTTTAAAAAGTATAAAAGGTACCATAACCATGAGATATAGCAGTAATGTCGAGAACGAGCCGAACGTTTCGGTACGAAAATCGTTGAAATCGGTTGAAGTATGCAGGAGTAGTTAGACGCACAAAAACGTACGGAATAATAATAATAATAATAATAATAATAATAATAATAAAGAAAAACAGGAAAACAATAAGTGAGAATGCTGTATAGCATTCTCACTGATAAAGAAAAACAGGAAAACAATAAGTGAGAATGCTGTATAGCATTCTCACTGATAACTAGAAAAAGCTGTTCCTACGCAACAGCGAGTGAGAATGCTAATCTGCAGAATGATTTGAGAAGATGCAGAAGATCCATGCAGAAGAGAAAAAATTGCTGAAAAATATTAAAGAATTTGAAAAATTTGAAGAATTTGAACAATTTGAAGTAATTTGTAGTATCAGTATTAGTAGTAGTAGTATCAGTAGTATCAGTAGTATCAGTAGTATCAGTAGTAGCAGTAGTAGTAGTAGTATCAGTAGTAGTAGTAGTAGTATCAGTAGTAGCAGTAGTAGCAGTAGTAGTAGTAGTATCAGTAGTAGTAGTAGTAGTTTTTAAAGAATTTGAAGGAATTTGAAGGTATTTGAAGAATTTGAAGGAATTTGTAGTAGTAGTAGTAGTATCAGTAGTACTAGTAGTAGTAGTAGTTGTATTATTAGTAGTAATAGTAGTAGTATCAGTAGTATTAGTAGTAATATCAGTAGTAGTAGCAGTATCAGTTTTTAAAGAATTTGAAGGAATTTGAAGGAATTTGTAGTAGTAGTAGTAGTAGTAGTAGTATCAGTAGTACTAGTAGTAGTAGTAGTTGTATTAGTAGTAGTAATAGTAGTAGTAGTAGTATCAGTAGTAGTAGTAGCAGCAGTAGTATCATTAGTAGTAGTAGTATCAGTAGTAGTAGTAGTATCAGTAGTAGTAGTAGTAGTAGTAGTAGTATCAGTAGTAGTAGTAGAAGTATCAGTAGTAGTAGGAGTAGTATCAGTAGTAGTAGTAGTATCAGTTTTTAAAGAATTTGAAGGAATTTTCAGAATTTAAAGGAATTTGTAGTAGTAGTAGTAGTAGTAGTATCAGTAGTACTAGTAGTAGTAGTAGTAGTAGTAATAGTAGTAGTATCAGTAGTAGTTGTAGTACCAGCAGTAGCATCAGTAGTAGTAGCAGTAGCAGCAGTAGTATCATTAGTAGTAGTAGTAGTGGTAGTAGTAGTATCAGTAGTAGTAGTAGTAGTATCAGTAGTAGTAGTATCAGTTGTAGTAGTATCAGTTGTAGTAGTAGTAGTAGTAGGAGTAGTATCTGTTGTAGTTGTAGTATTAATATCAGTTGTATCAGGAGAATTAGAAGGAATTTGAAAAATTTGAAGAATTTGACAAATTTGAAGAATTTGAAGTATTTGAAGTATTTGAAAAATTTGAAAAAATTTGAAAAATATGAAAAAATTTGAAAAATCTGAAAGATTTGAACCATTTGAACCATTTGAACAATTTGAACAATAAGAATGATTAAAAGAATTTGAAGGAATTTGAAGGAATATCAAAAATTTGAAGAATTTGAAGGAATTTGCATTCATTTCAATGGGAAAAAAGTACGCACAAAAAGTACAAATATTTTAAAAAGTATTAAAGTTAGAATAATGATGAGATATAGCAGGAATGTCGGGAAGGAGCTGAACGTTTTGACACCAAAATTGTTGAAATCGGTTGAAGTATGCGGGACTAGTTAGACGCCGACGGAATAATAATAATAACTAGAAAAAGCTGTTCCTACGCAACAGCGAGTGAGAATGCTAATCTGCAGAATGATTTGAGAAGATGCAGAAGATCCATGCAGAAGAGAAAAAATAGCTGAAAAATATTAAAGAATTTGAAAAATTTGAAGAATTTGAACAATTTGAAGTAATTTGTAGTAGTAGTAGTAGTAGTATCAGTAGTAGTAGTAGTAGTATCAGTAGTATCAGTAGTAGTAGTAGTATCAGTAGTAGTAGTAGTAGTATCAGTAGTATCAGTAGTATCAGTAGTAGTAGTAGTATCAGTAGTAGCAGTAGTAGTTTTTAAAGAATTTGAAGGAATTTGAAGGTATTTGAAGAATTTGAAGGAATTTGTAGTAGTAGTAGTAGTAGTAGTATCAGTAGTACTAGTAGTAGTAGTAGTTGTATTATTAGTAGTAATAGTAGTAGTATCAGTAGTATTAGTAGTAATATCAGTAGTAGTAGCAGTATCAGTTTTTAAAGAATTTGAAGGAATTTGAAGGAATTTGTAGTAGTAGTAGTAGTAGTATCAGTAGTACTAGTAGTAGTAGTAGTTGTATTAGTAGTAGTAATAGTAGTAGTAGTAGTATCAGTAGTAGTAGTAGCAGCAGTAGTATCATTAGTAGTAGTAGTATCAGTAGTAGTAGTAGTATCAGTAGTAGTAGTAGTAGTAGTAGTATCAGTAGTAGTAGTCGAAGTATCAGTAGTAGTAGGAGTAGTATCAGTAGTAGTAGTAGTATCAGTTTTTAAAGAATTTGAAGGAATTTGCAGAATTTAAAGGAATTTGTAGTAGTAGTAGTAGTAGTAGTAGTATCAGTAGTACTAGTAGTAGTAGTAGTAGTAGTAGTAATAGTAGTAGTATCAGTAGTAGTTGTAGTACCAGCAGTAGCATCAGTAGTAGTAGCAGTAGCAGCAGTAGTATCATTAGTAGTAGTAGTAGTGGTAGTAGTATCAGTAGTAGTAGTAGTAGTATCAGTAGTAGTAGTATCAGTTGTAGTAGTAGTAGTAGTAGGAGTAGTATCTGTTGTAGTTGTAGTATTAATATCAGTTGTATCAGGAGAATTAGAAGGAATTTGAAAAATTTGAAGAATTTGACAAATTTGAAGAATTTGAAGTATTTGAAGTATTTGAAAAATTTGAAAAAATTTGAAAAATATGAAAAAATTTGAAAAATCTGAAAGATTTGAACCATTTGAACCATTTGAACAATTTGAACAATAAGAATGATTAAAAGAATTTGAAGGAATTTGAAGGAATATCAAAAATTTGAAGAATTTGAAGGAATTTGCATTCATTTCAATGGGAAAAAAGTACGCACAAAAAGTACAAATATTTTAAAAAGTATTAAAGTTAGAATAATGATGAGATATAGCAGGAATGTCGGGAAGGAGCTGAACGTTTTGACACCAAGATTGTTGAAATCGGTTGAAGTATGTGGGAGTAGTTACACGCCGACGGAATAATAATAATAATAATAATAATAACTAGAAAAAGCTGTTCCTACGCAACAGCGAGTGAGAATGCTAATCTGCAGAATGATTTGAGAAGATGCAGAAGATCCATGCAGAAGAGAAAAAACAGCTGAAAAATATTAAAGAATTTGAAAAATTTGAAGAATTTGAACAATTTGAAGTAATTTGTAGTAGTAGTAGTAGTAGTATCAGTAGTAGTAGTAGTAGTAGTATCAGTAGTATCAGTAGTAGCAGTAGTAGTAGTAGTAGTATCAGTAGTAGTAGTAGTAGTAGCAGTAGTAGCAGTAGTAGTAGTAGTATCAGTAGTAGTAGTAGTAGTTTTTAAAGAATTTGAAGGAATTTGAAGGTATTTGAAGAATTTGAAGGAATTTGTAGTAGTAGTAGTAGTAGTATCAGTAGTACTACTAGTAGTAGTAGTTGTATTATTAGTAGTAATAGTAGTAGTATCAGTAGTATTAGTAGTAATATCAGTAGTAGTAGCAGTATCAGTTTTTAAAGAATTTGAAGGAATTTGTAGTAGTAGTAGTAGTAGTAGTATCAGTAGTACTAGTAGTAGTAGTAGTTGTATTAGTAGTAGTAATAGTAGTAGTAGTAGTATCAGTAGTAGTAGTAGCAGCAGTAGTATCAGTAGTAGTAGTAGTATCAGTAGTAGTAGTAGTATCAGTAGTAGTAGTAGTAGTAGTAGTATCAGTAGTAGTAGTAGAAGTATCAGTAGTAGTAGGAGTAGTATCAGTAGTAGTAGTAGTATCAGTTTTTAAAGAATTTGAAGGAATTTGCAGAATTTAAAGGAATTTGTAGTAGTAGTAGTAGTAGTAGTATCAGTAGTACTAGTAGTAGTAGTAGTAATAGTAGTAGTATCAGTAGTACTAGTAGTAGTAGTAGTAATAGTAGTAGTATCAGTAGTAGTTGTAGTACCAGCAGTAGCATCAGTAGTAGTAGCAGTAGCAGCAGTAGTATCATTAGTAGTAGTAGTAGTGGTAGTACTATCAGTAGTAGTAGTAGTAGTATCAGTTGTAGTAGTATCAGTTGTAGTAGCAGTAGTAGTAGGAGTAGTATCTGTTGTAGTTGTAGTATTAATATCAGTTGTATCAGGAGAATTAGAAGGAATTTGAAAAATTTGAAGAATTTGACAAATTTGAAGAATTTGAAGTATTTGAAAAATTTGAAAAAATTTGAAAAATATGAAAAAATTTGAAAAATCTGAAAGATTTGAACCATTTGAACCATTTGAACAATTTGAACAATAAGAATGATTAAAAGAATTTGAAGGAATTTGAAGGAATATCAAAAATTTGAAGAATTTGAAGGAATTTGCATTCATTTCAATGGGAAAAAAGTACGCACAAAAGTACAAATATTTTAAAAAGTATTAAAGTTAGAATAATGATGAGATATAGCAGGAATGTCGGGAAGGAGCTGAACGTTTTGACACCAAAATTGTTGAAATCGGTTGAAGTATGTGGGAGTAGTTACATGCCGACGGAATAATAATAATAATAATAATAATAATAATAATAATAATAATAAAGAAAAACAGGAAAACAATAAGTGAGAATGCTGTATAGCATTCTCACTGACTAGAAAAAGCTGTTCCTACGCAACAGCGAGTGAGAATGCTAATCTGCAGAATGATTTGAGGAGAAGGTGCAGAAGATCCATGTAGAAGAGAAAAAATAGCTGAAAAACATTGAAGAACTTGAACAATTTGAACAATTTGAAGTCATTTGTAGTAGTAGTAGTAGTAGTATCAGTAGTAGTAGTATTAGTTTTTAAAGAATTTGAAGGAATCTGAAGAATTTGAAGGAATTTGTAGTAGTAGTAGTAGTAGTAGTAGTATCAGTAGTACTAGTAGTAGTAATAGTTGTATTATTAGTAGTAATAGTAGTAGTATCAGTAGTAGTAGTAGTAGTAGTAGTAGTATCAGAAGTAGTAGTAGTATCAGTTTTTAAAGGATTTGAAGGAATTTGTAGTAGTAGTAGTAGTATCAGTAGTACTACTAGTAGTAGTAGTTGTATTATTAGTAGTAATAGTAGTAGTATCAGTAGTAGTAGTAGTAGTATCAGTAGTAGTAGTAGTATCAGTTTTTAAAGAATTTGAAGGAATTTGAAGGAATTTGTAGTAGTAGTAGTAGTAGTAGTAGTATCAGTAGTACTAGTAGTAGTAGTAGTTGTATTAGTAGTAGTAATAGTAGTAGTATCAGTAGTAGTAGTAGTAGTATCAGTAGTAGTAGTAGTATCAGTTTTTAAAGAATTTGAAGGAATTTGTAGTAGTAGTAGTAGTAGTATTAGTAGTAGTATCAGTAATACTACTAGTAGTAGTAGTTGTATTAGTAGTAGTAATAGTAGTAGTAGCAGTAGTAGTTGTAGTAGCAGTAGTGGTAGCAGTAGCAGCAATAGTATCATTAGTAGTAGTAGTAGTAGTAGTAGTAGTAGTAGTAGTATCAGTAGTAGTAGTAGTAGTAGTAGTATCATCAGTAGTAGTAGTAGAAGTATGAGTAGTAGTAGGAGTAGTATCATCAGTAGTAGTAGTAGAAGTATCAGTAGTAGTAGGAGTAGTATCAGTAGTAGTAGTATCAGTTTTTAAAGAATTTGGAGGAATTTGAAGAATTTGAAGGAATTTGTAGTAGTAGTAGTAGTAGTAGTAGTAGTAGTAGTATCAGTAGTACTACTACTAGTAGTAGTAGTAGTAATAGTAGTAGTATCAGTAGTAGTTGTTGTAGTATCAGCAGTAGCATCAGTAGTAGTAGCAGTAGCAGCAGTAGTATCAGTAGTAGTAGTAGTAGTATCAGTAGTAGTATCAGTAGTAGTAGTAGTAGAAGTATCAGTAGTAGTAGGAGTAGTATCAGTAGTAGTAGTAGTATCAGTTTTTAAAGAATTTGAAGGAATTTGTAGTAGTAGTAGTAGTAGTAGTACTAGTAGTAGTATCAGTAGTACTAGTAGGAGTAGTAGTAGTAGTAATAGTAGTAGTATCAGTAGTAGTTGTTGTAGTATCAGCAGTAGCATCAGTAGTAGTAGCAGTAGCAGCAGTAGTATCATTAGTAGTAGTAGTAGTGGTAGTAGTATCAGTAGTAGTAGTATCAGTAGTAGTAGTAGTAGTATCAGTAGTAGTATCAGTAGTAGTAGTAGTAGAAGTATCAGTAGTAGTAGGAGTAGTATCAGTAGTAGTAGTAGTATCAGTTTTTAAAGAATTTGAAGGAATTTGTAGTAGTAGTAGTAGTAGTAGTACTAGTAGTAGTATCAGTAGTACTAGTAGGAGTAGTAGTAGTAGTAATAGTAGTAGTATCAGTAGTAGTTGTTGTAGTATCAGCAGTAGCATCAGTAGTAGTAGCAGTAGCAGCAGTAGTATCATTAGTAGTAGTAGTAGTGGTAGTAGTATCAGTAGTAGTAGTATCAGTAGTAGTAGTATCAGCTGTAGTAGTAGTAGTAGGAGTAGTAGTAGTATCAGTTGTAGTAGTAGTAGTAGGAGGAGGAGGAGTATCTGTTGTAGTTTTAGTATTAATATCAGTTGTATCAGAAGAATTAGAAGGAATTTGAAAATTTGAAGAATTTGAAGTATTTGAAGTATTTGAAAAATTTGAAAAAATTTGAAAAATTTGAAATAAATTGAAAAATCTGAAAGATTTGAACCATTTGAACCATTTGGACAATTTGAACAATAAGAATGATTACAAGAATCTGAAGGAATTTGAAGGAATATGAAAAATTGGAGAATTTGAAGGAATTTGCATTCATTTCAATGGGAGAAAAGTACGCACAAAAAGTACAAATATTTTAAAAAGTATTAAAGTTAGAATAATGATGAGATATAGCAGGAATGTCGGGAAGGAGCTGAACGTTTTGACACCAAAATCGTTGAAATCGGTTGAAGTATGTGGGAGTAGTTACACGCCGACGGAATAATAATAATAACTAGAAAAAGCTGTTCCTACGCAACAGCGAGTGAGAATGCTAATCTGCAGAATGATTTGAGGAAAAGATGCAGAAGATCCATGCAGAAGAGAAAAAATAGCTGAAAAATATTAAAGAATTTGAAAAATTTGAAGAATTTGAACAATTTGAAGTAATTTGTAGTAGTAGTAGTAGTAGTAGTATCAGTAGTAGTAGTAGTAGTATCAGTAGTATCAATAGTAGCAGTAGTAGTAGTATCAGTAGTAGTAGTAGTAGTTTTTAAAGAATTTGAAGGAATTTGAAGGTATTTGAAGAATTTGAAGGAATTTGTAGTAGTAGTAGTAGTAGTATCAGTAGTACTAGTAGTAGTAGTAGTTGTATTATTAGTAGTAATAGTAGTAGTATCAGTAGTATTAGTAGTAATATCAGTAGTAGTAGCAGTATCAGTTTTTAAAGAATTTGAAGGAATTTGAAGGAATTTGTAGTAGTAGTAGTAGTAGTAGTAGTATCAGTAGTACTAGTAGTAGTAGTAGTTGTATTAGTAGTAGTAATAGTAGTAGTATCAGTAGTAGTAATAGTAGTATCAGTAGTAGTAGCAGTAGCGGCAGTAGTATCATTAGTAGTAGTAGTATCAGTAGTAGTAGTAGTATCAGTAGTAGTAGTAGTAGTAGTAGTAGTATCAGTAGTAGTAGTAGAAGTATCAGTAGTAGTAGGAGTAGTATCAGTAGTAGTAGTAGTATCAGTTTTTAAAGAATTTGAAGGAATTTGCAGAATTTAAAGGAATTTGTAGTAGTAGTAGTAGTAGTAGTAGTAGTGGTAGTAGTAGTAGTATCAGTAGTACTAGTAGTAGTAGTAGTAATAGTAGTAGTATCAGTAGTAGTTGTAGCATCAGCAGTAGCATCAGTAGTAGTAGCAGTAGCAGCAGTAGTATCATTAGTAGTAGTAGTAGTGGTAGTAGTATCAGTAGTAGTAGTAGTAGTATCAGTAGTAGTAGTATCAGTTGTAGTAGTAGTAGTAGTAGTAAGAGTAGTATCTGTTGTAGTTGTAGTATTAATATCAGTTGTATCAGAAGAATTAGAAGGAATTTGAAAAATTTGAAGAATTTGAAAAATTTGAAGAATTTGAAGTATTTGAAGTATTTGAAAAATTTGAAAAAATTTGAAAAATATGAAAAAATTTTAAAAATCTGAAAGATTTGAACCATTTGAACAATTTGAACAATAAGAATGATTAAAAGAATTTGAAGGAATTTGAAGGAATATGAAAAATTTGAAGAATTTGAAGGAATTTGCATTCATTTCAATGGGAAAAAAGTACGCACAAAAAGTACAAATATTTTAAAAAGTATTAAAGTTAGAATAATGATGAGATATAGCAGGAATGTCGGGAAGGAGCTGAACGTTTTGACACCAAAATTGTTGAAATCGGTTGAAGTATGTGGGAGTAGTTACACGCCGACGGAATAATAATAATAATAATAATAATAATAATAATAATAATAATAAAGAAAAACAGGAAAACAATAAGTGAGAATGCTGTATAGCATTCTCACTGATAATAATAACTAGAAAAAGCTGTTCCTACGCAACAGCGAGTGAGAATGCTAATCTGCAGAATGATTTGAGGAGAAGATGCAGAAGATCCATGCAGAAGAGAAAAAATAGCTGAAAAATATTAAAGAATTTGAAAAATTTGAAGAATTTGAACAATTTGAAGTAATTTGTAGTAGTAGTAGTAGTAGTAGTATCAGTAGTAGTAGTAGTAGTACCAGTAGTATCAGTAGTAGCAGTAGTAGTAGTAGTATCAGTAGTAGTAGTAGTAGTTTTTAAAGAATTTGAAGGAATTTGAAGGTATTGAAGAATTTGAAGGAATTTGTAGTAGTAGTAGTAGTAGTAGTATCAGTAGTACTAGTAGTAGTAGTAGTTGTATTATTAGTAGTAATAGTAGTAGTATCAGTAGTATTAGTAGTAATATCAGTAGTAGTAGCAGTATCAGTTTTTAAAGAATTTGAAGGAATTTGAAGGAATTTGTAGTATTGTAGTAGTAGTAGTAGTAGTAGTAGTATCAGTAGTACTAGTAGTAGTAGTAGTTGTATTAGTAGTAGTAATAGTAGTAGTATCAGTAGTAGTAGTAGTAGTATCAGTAGTAGTAGCAGTAGCAGCAGTAGTATCATTAGTAGTAGTAGTATCAGTAGTAGTAGTAGTATCAGTAGTAGTAGTAGTAGTAGTAGTATCAGTAGTAGTAGTAGAAGTATCAGTAGTAGTAGGAGTAGTATCAGTTTTTAAAGAATTTGAAGGAATTTGCAGAATTTAAAGGAATTTGTAGTAGTAGTAGTAGTAGTAGTAGTATCAGTAGTACTAGTAGTAGTAGTAGTAGTAGTAATAGTAGTAGTATCAGTAGTAGTTGTAGTACCAGCAGTAGCATCAGTAGTAGTAGCAGTAGCAGCAGTAGTATCATTAGTAGTAGTAGTAGTGGTAGTAGTATCAGTAGTAGTAGTAGTAGTATCAGTAGTAGTAGTATCAGTTGTAGTAGTATCAGTTGTAGTAGTAGTAGTAGTAGGAGTAGTATCTGTTGTAGTTGTAGTATTAATATCAGTTGTATCAGGAGAATTAGAAGGAATTTGAAAAATTTGAAGAATTTGACAAATTTGAAGAATTTGAAGTATTTGAAAAATTTGAAAAAATTTGAAAAATATGAAAAAACTTGAAAAATCTGAAAGATTTGAACCATTTGAACCATTTGAACAATTTGAACAATAAGAATGATTAAAAGAATTTGAAGGAATTTGAAGGAATATCAAAAATTTGAAGAATTTGAAGGAATTTGCATTCATTTCAATGGGAAAAAAGTACGCACAAAAAGTACACATATTTTAAAAAGTATTAAAGTTAGAATAATGATGAGATATAGCAGGAATGTCGGGAAGGAGCTGAACGTTTTGACACCAAAATTGTTGAAATCGGTTGAAGTATGTGGGAGTAGTTACACGCCGACGGAATAATAATAATAACTAGAAAAAGCTGTTCCTACGCAACAGCGAGTGAGAATGCTAATCTGCAGAATGATTTGAAGAGAAGGTGCAGAAGATCCATGCAGAAGAGAAAAAATAGCTGAAAAACATTGAAGAATTTGAAAAATTTGAAGAATTTGAACAATTTGAAGTCATTTGTAGTAGTAGTAGTAGTAGTAGTAGTAGTAGTAGTAGTAGTAGTAGTAGTATCAGTAGTAGTAGTATCAGTAGTATCAGTAGTAGCAGTAGTAGTAGTAGTAGTATCAGTAGTAGTAGTATTAGTTTTTAAAGAATTTGAAGGAATTTGAAGAATTTGAAGGAATTTGTAGTAGTAGTAGTAGTATCAGTAGTACTAGTAGTTGTAATAGTTGTATTATTAGTAGTAATAGTAGTAGTATCAGTAGTAGTACTAGTAGTATCAGTAGTAGTAGTAGTATCAGTTTTTAAAGAATTTGAAGGAATTTGTAGTAGTAGTAGTAGTAGTATCAGTAGTACTAGTAGTAGTAGTAGTTGTATTAGTAGTAGTAATAGTAGTAGTATCAGTAGTAGTAGTAGTAGTAGTATCAGTAGTAGTAGTAGTATCAGTTTTTAAAGAATTTGAAGGAATTTGTAGTAGTAGTAGTATTAGTAGTAGTATCAGTAGTACTAGTAGTAGTAGTAGTAGTAGTTGTATTAGTAGTAATAATAGTAGTAGTAGCAGTAGTAGTTGTAGTAGCAGTAGTGGTAGCAGTAGCAGTAGCAGCAATAGTATCATTAGTAGTAGTAGTAGTAGTAGTAGTATCAGTAGTAGTAGTAGTAGTAGTAGTTGTAGTAGTAGTAGTAGTAGTATCAGTAGGAGTAGTAGAAGTATCAGTAGTAGTAGGAGTATCAGTAGTAGTAGTAGTATCAGTTTTTAAAGAATTTGAAGGAATTTGAAGGAATTTGTAGTAGTAGTAGTAGTAGTAGTAGTAGTAGTAGTAGTAGTATCAGTAGTACTAGTCGTAGTAGTAGTAGTAATAGTAGTAGTATCAGTAGTAGTTGTTGTAGTATCAGCAGTAGCATCAGTAGTAGTAGCAGTAGCAGCAGTAGTATCATTAGTAGTAGTAGTAGTAGTGGTAGTAGTATCAGTAGTAGTAGTATCAGAAGTAGTAGTATCAGTTGTAGTAGTAGTAGTAGGAGTAGTAGTAGTAGGAGTAGTATCTGTTGTAGTTGTATTAATATCAGTTGTATCAGAAGAATTAGAAGGAATTTGAAAAATTTTAAGAATTTGAAAAATTTTAAGAATTTGAAGTACTTGAAGTATTTGAAAAATTTGAAAAAAATTGGAAAAGTCGAAAAAATTTGAAAAATTTGAAAGATTTGAACCATTTGAACCTCTTGAACAATTTGAACAATAAGAATGATTAAAAGAATTTGAAGGAATTTGAAGGAATATGAAAAATTTGAAGAATTTGAAGGAATTTGCATTCATTTCAATGGGAAAAAAGTACGCACAAAAAGTACAAATATTTTAAAAAGTATTAAAGTTAGAATAATGATGAGATATAGCAGGAATGTCGGGAAGGAGCTGAACGTTTTGACACCAAAATTGTTGAAATCGGTTGAAGTTTGTGGGAGTAGTTACACGCCGACGGAATAATAATAATAATAATAATAATAACTAGAAAAAGCTGTTCCTACGCAACAGCGAGTGAGAATGCTAATCTGCAAAATGATTTGAGGAGAAGATGCAGAAGATCCATGCCGAAGAAAACAAATAGCTGAAAAACATTGAAGAATTTAAAAAATTGAAAGATTTGAACAATTTGAAGTAATTTGTAGTAGTAGTAGTATCAGTAGTAGTAGTATTAGTTTTTAAAGAATTTGAAGGAATTTGAAGGTATTTGTAGTAGTAGTAGTAGTAGTATCAGTAGTACTAGTAGTAGTATCAGTAGTAGTAGTAGTAGTATCAATAGTATCAGTAGTAGAAGTATTAGTTTTTAAAGAATTTGAAGGAATTTGAAGGTATTTGAAGAATTTGAAGGAATGTGTAGTAGTAGTAGTAGTAGTATCAGTAGTACTAGTAGTAGTAGTAGTTGTATTATTAGTAGTAATAGTAGTAGTATCAGTAGTAGTAGTAGTAATATCACTAGTAGTAGTAGTATCAGTTTTTAAAGAATTTGAAGGAATTTGAAGGAACTTGTAGTAGTAGTAGTAGTAGTAGTAGTAGTAGTATCAGTAGTACTAGTAGTAGTAGTAGTAGTAATAGTAGTAGTATCAGTAGTAGTAGTAGTAGTATCAGTAGTAGTATCAGTTTTTAAAGAATTTGAAGGAATTTGTAGTAGTAGTGGTAGTAGTAGTAGTATCAGTAGTACTAGTAGTAGTAGTTGTATTAGTAGTAGTAATAGTAGTAGTAGCAGTAGTAGTTGTTGTAGTAGCAGTAGCAGCAGTAGTATCATTAGTAGTATCATTAGTAGTAGTAGTAGTAGTATCAGTAGTAGTAGTAGTAGTATCAGTAGTAGTAGTATTATCAGCAGTATCAGTAGTAGTAGGAGTAGTATCAGTAGTAGTAGTAGTAGTATCAGTTTTTAAAGAATTTGAAGGAATTTGAAGAATTTGAAGGAATTTGTAGTAGTAGTAGTAGTAGTAGTAGTAGTAGTAATAGTAGTAGTATCAGTAGTAGTTGTTGTAGTATCAGCAGTAGCATCAGTAGTAGAAGCAGTAGTGGCATTAGTAGTAGTAGTAGTGGTAGTAGTATCAGTAGTAGTAGTAGTAGTATCAGTAGTAGTAGTATCAGTAGTAGTAGTAGTAGTAAGAGTAGTATCTGTTGTAGTAGTAGTATTAATATCAGTTGTATCAGAAGAATTAGAAGGAATTTGCAAAATTTGAAGAATTTGAAAAATTTGAAGAATTTGAAGTATTTGAAATATTTGCAAAATTTGAAAAAAATTGAAAAATTTGAAAAAATTTGAAAAATCTGAAAGATTTGAACCATTTGAACCATTTGAACAATTTGAATAATAAGAATGATTACAAGAATTTGAAGGAATTTGAAGGAATATGAAAAATTTGAAGAATTTGAAGGATTTTGCATTGATTTCAATGGGAGCAACCAAAAAAGCACAAAAAGTTAAATATTTTAAAAAGTATAAAAGTTAGCATAACCATGAGATATAGCAGGCATGCCGGGAACAAGCCGAACGTTTTGACACCAAAATTGTTGAAATTGGTTGAAGTATGCGGGAGTAGTTAGACGCCGACGGAATAATAATAATAATAATAATAAAGAAAAACAGGAAAACAATAAGTGAGAATGCTGTATAGCATTCTCACTGATAACTAGAAAAAGCTGTTCCTACGCAACAGCGAGTGAGAATGCTAATCTGCAGAATGATTTGAGGAGAAGATGCAGAAGATCCATGCAGAAGAGAAAAAATAGCTGAAAAATATTAAAGAATTTGAACAATTTGAAGTAATTTGTAGTAGTAGTAGTAGTAGTATCAGTAGTAGTAGTAGTAGTATCAGTAGTATCAGTAGTAGCAGTAGTAGTAGTAGTAGTATCAGTAGTAGTAGTAGTAGTAGTTTTTAAAGAATTTGAAGGAATTTGAAGGTATTTGAAGAATTTGAAGGAATTTGTAGTAGTAGTAGTAGTAGTATCAGTAGTACTAGTAGTAGTAGTAGTTGTATTATTA
Organism: Fundulus diaphanus; assembly: GCA_037039145.1. Classification (NCBI taxonomy): domain Eukaryota; kingdom Metazoa; phylum Chordata; class Actinopteri; order Cyprinodontiformes; family Fundulidae; genus Fundulus; species Fundulus diaphanus. The sequence continues at coordinate 31,372,873 of CM073129.1, read as the reverse complement.
GTAGTAATAGTAGTAGTATCAATAGTATTAGTAGTAATATCAGTAGTAGTAGCAGTATCAGTTTTTAAAGAATTTGAAGGAATTTGAAGGAATTTGTAGTAGTAGTAGTAGTAGTAGTATCAGTAGTACTAGTAGTAGTAGTAGTTGTATTAGTAGTAGTAATAGTAGTAGTAGTAGTATCAGTAGTAGTAGTAGCAGCAGTAGTATCATTAGTAGTAGTAGTATCAGTAGTAGTAGTAGTAGTAGTAGTATCAGTAGTAGTAGTAGAAGTATCAGTAGTAGTAGTAGTAGTATCAGTAGTAGTAGTAGTATCAGTTTTTAAATAATTTGAAGGAATTTGCAGAATTTAAAGGAATTTGTAGTAGTAGTAGTAGTAGTAGTATCAGTAGTACTAGTAGTAGTAGTAGTAGTAGTAATAGTAGTAGTATCAGTAGTAGTTGTAGTACCAGCAGTAGCATCAGTAGTAGTAGCAGTAGCAGCAGTAGTATCATTAGTAGTAGTAGTAGTGGTAGTAGTATCAGTAGTAGTAGTAGTAGTATCAGTAGTAGTAGTATCAGTTGTAGTAGTATCAGTTGTAGTAGTAGTAGTAGTAGGAGTAGTATCTGTTGTAGTTGTAGTATTAATATCAGTTGTATCAGGAGAATTAGAAGGAATTTGAAAAATTTGAAGAATTTGACAAATTTGAAGAATTTGAAGTATTTGAAGTATTTGAAAAATTTGAAAAAATTTGAAAAATATGAAAAAATTTGAAAAATCTGAAAGATTTGAACCATTTGAACAATTTGAACAATTTGAACAATAAGAATGATTAAAAGAATTTGAAGGAATTTGAAGGAATATCAAAAATTTGAAGAATTTGAAGGAATTTGCATTCATTTCAATGGGAAAAAAGTACGCACAAAAAGTACAAATATTTTAAAAAGTATTAAAGTTAGAATAATGATGAGATATAGCAGGAATGTCGGGAAGGAGCTGAACATTTTGACACCAAAATTGTTGAAATCGGTTGAAGTATGTGGGAGTAGTTACACGCCGACGGAATAATAATAATAATAATAATAATAAAGAAAAACAGGAAAACAATAAGTGAGAATGCTGTATAGCATTCTCACTGATAAAGAAAAACAGGAAAACAATAAGTGAGAATGCTGTATAGCATTCTCACTGATAATAATAACTAGAAAAAGCTGTTCCTACGCAACAGCGAGTGAGAATGCTAATCTGCAAAATGATTTGAGGAGAAGATGCAGAAGATCCATGCCGAAGAAAACAAATAGCTGAAAAACATTGAAGAATTTAAAAAAATTGAAATATTTGAACAATTTGAAGTAATTTGTAGTAGTAGTTGTATCAGTAGTAGTAGTATTAGTTTTTAAAGAATTTGAAGGAATTTGAAGGTATTTGTAGTAGTAGTAGTATCAGTAGTACTAGTAGTAGTAGTATTAGTTTTTAAAGAATTTGAAGGAATTTGATGGTATTTGAAGAATTTGAAGGAATTTGTAGTAGTAGTAGTAGTAGTATCAGTAGTAGTAGTAGTAGTAGTAGTTGTATTATTAGTAGTAATAGTAGTAGTATCAGTAGTAGTAGTAGTAATATCACTAGTAGTAGTAGTAGTATCAGTTTTTAAAGAATTTGAAGGAATTTGTAGTAGTAGTAGTAGTAGTATCAGTAGTACTAGTAGTAGTAGTTGTATTAGTAGTAGTAATAGTAGTAGTAGCAGTAGTAGTTGTTGTAGTAGCAGTAGCAGCAGTAGTATCATTAGTAGTATCATTAGTAGTAGTAGTAGTATCAGTAGTAGTAGTAGTAGTATCAGTAGTAGTAGTATTATCAGTAGTATCAGTAGTAGTAGAAGTATCAGTAGTAGTAGGAGTAGTATCAGTAGTAGTAGTAGTATCAGTTTTTAAAGAATTTGAAGGAATTTGAAGAATTTGAAGGAATTTGTAGTAGTAGTAGTAGTAGTATCAGTAGTACTAGTAGTAGTAGTAGTAGTAGTAGTAGTAATAGTAGTAGTATCAGTAGTAGTTGTTGTAGTATCATCAGTAGCATCAGTAGTAGAAGCAGTAGTGGCATTAGTAGTAGTAGTAGTGGTAGTAGTATCAGTAGTAGTAGTATCAGTAGTAGTAGTAGTAGTAGTAGTAGTAAGAGTAGTATCTGTTGTAGTAGTAGTATTAATATCAGTTGTATCAGAAGAATTAGAAGGAATTTGAAAATTTGAAGAATTTGAAAAATTTGAAGAATTTGAAGTATTTGAAATATTTGAAAAATTTGAAAAAAATTGAAAAATTTGAAAAAATTTGAAAAATCTGAAAGATTTGAACCATTTGAACCATTTGAACAATTTGAATAATAAGAATGATTACAAGAATTTGAAGGAATTTGAAGGAATATGAAAAATTTGAAGAATTTGAAGGATTTTGCATTGATTTCAATGGGAGCAACCAAAAACGCACAAAAAGTGAAATATTTTAAAAAGTATAAAAGTTAGCATAACTATGAGATATAGCAGGCATGCCGGGAACGAGCCGAACGTTTTGACACCAAAATTGTTGAAATTGGTTGAAGTATGCGGGAGTAGTTAGACGCCGACGGAATAATAATAATAATAATAAAGAAAAACAGGAAAACAATAAGTGAGAATGCTGTATAGCATTCTCACTGATAAAGAAAAACAGGAAAACAATAAGTGAGAATGCTGTATAGCATTCTCACTGATAATAATAATAAAGAAAAACAGGAAAACAATAAGTGAGAATGCTGTATAGCATTCTCACTGATTACGAACGGGAACTTTAATTTCCTAACCTGTTGGAATTCATAAAGGCCAGGGTGTTGGTCCTTCAGATGTTTAGCCATGTTTGTTGAGCTGCTCGCCTTCGTTTCCACCACTTTAAAGCACTGTTTGCACACAGGCTTGTCAAGAACTTTGGGTTTCCCTTCTTTGCTTAAATCATGTGTAAAACATTTCCAAATATGGCTTTTGTCTTCTTTTTTTTTTTGACTTAAAGACTGGGTAGTCTGGTCTTCTTACAGCCATGCTAGTAATAGTAGTAGCAGATACATGTGCATGCCTGCAGTGCAAAACACCAAGCTGGGTCGTGGTGAGGGCTGTCTGCCTGGCCGGTCAGTTGCTGTGATTTTCGTGACGGGCGCTTCAATATCGATACCATGGCAAATCAGTATTTTAAAGGGATACAACGTTTGAGTATCGGTACTTTTCAGAGTATCAATATTTTTGACAACCCTACTGACCATAACACATGTAGTTGAACTTATTTTTAATTTGAAACCAGAATATCATTAATTTGGAGGGCATTATACAAAAATTACTCATCTTAATAGTGAGTTGGTGTCCTTTTAAAAACTAGTCAGGGAATCAAACTATATTAGAATGGTTTATTGGAGTTTGGATGCCTTTAAAGTTTTACAGTCAGAGATTTTTTTGTCATCTCTGTCGGTATTGTCTTTAACAATTACCTCCAGTGTTAACATTTCTGAACAAACCAACATGTAAATAAACAGTGTTAATTTACTTATCAGTGATTAAAACAGGTATCTCTTGCAAATGGGAACTTGTGTCTCGAGACTACCCCCATAAATAAAGGTTTAATATTTAAAAAATAAATGTTATGGTCAATAGTAAGATGACGAAGTGTCTTCTTGACTTTTAAAGTATGACGTTGGTCATATGGACACAGAGAAAGATTAAGAAAGGCAGTGCAGTAGTTTGTTATTACACCCAGAAAAAGGGTTAGAGTGCACCAGAAGTGGACCAAATAGTGAGATAATTATGAGAAGGCCAAAAGCATAACATGTTACTCGGATCACTGAAGATTGCACAGTTTGTCTTTGCAGTTTTGTCACACAATGCAATTGCTGAGAGAGTTTTTCTCATTGATGCAGAGCCAGTGGACAAAGGATAGGAACCAGCTTTATGTTAAGCAACCAAAGGAGATTCTGCTTGAGCAATATACCTTCAATTACACTTCACCAAAAGCTGATAGGACCAGCTCTGCAGCAAAATATGAATGTGGAGACAAGGAGGATGGAGAAAAAATAGGATAAAGAAGAAAACTATATTGGAGTATGCAGTTTTGTAAGTGTGTTTATAGGACTGCTAGTTTTCATTGTTATTATTACAATGAGTAGAAAATACTTGTTCTCTCAGAATACTATTTCAGATTATTTAAGTGTTTTGTTTATTTGTCCAGTATGAGCTATCATTGTTACAGGTTAATTTTCTAATACAGAAGAGTTATTATTTATTATTATTAGATTCCAGAGATTTTAAAGTAAATGTTGTACTTGTTTACTTCTGAAACAAGATATCTGAAGTTTGTTATTTACCTATTTCTGATTACACAGAAAATACTTTAAATATGTTAATATTATAAGTCTTCTTTAAGTAAACAGAGTATCATACATGGGTTTCACTGGGCCAAATATTCTCCTTTTTGCCAATCAAAATATAGTCACTTGGGCCAATAGATGACTATAAAGGAGATGTTTCCATTTCCTCAAAGATCCTTAGTTATTTTAGGGGGGAAAAAACAACAGGAAAATATGAACCATGTAATATTGTAGCTCCAGAAAGACAAGGTAAGTGCTGTCAATGCCCATATGTTCAGATCTTCTGTTGAAAATGTATGTGTCATGAAGAAGAGAATCAGGAAGACCACAATTTAACTGATATTTTCAACTCAGATTTCGATTATGAAAAATGTTCTTGTAAAAGTAAAGCAAATAATATCTTCAACATGTTTAAAGGGTTGAAAGGAAAGAAATATGTAATATATTTGTTAAGAATCATACAGGCAGAAAACCCAAAATTTGAGCCAGACACAAGGTTGCGATTTAAAAGGTTTATCAACTTGAAACCTGGTGCAGGCAGAAAACCTCTGCAGGAGTAAGCTGGAGATCGGGCAGTGATGAGAGCTTTCTAAAATCTAGAAAATTTGTGAAAAATGTATTTTGTGTTTTTAAATAAGTCTATGTACTGTAACCTTCTGTTAAAATTGGTGAAATATGATTTGTCAGCAAAAACTACTTTGATAAAGCAGTGTGACAAACAGAAAACAAGAACAATTCTGAGATATTGAAAACTCTGAGGCAAAGATGGTTGACATAATTGGTACTCTAGTTTTGAGACCAGAGGCCAGACCTAGACAAACTAGAGTTGGCTGCAAATAGGATCCAAGTCACGCATTGACAGAAACACTATTAATCAACATCACTGTTGTCTGATCAGCTGTAGCTTCAGGAATCTCCATAGGGGCAACCTTCAGCAAGAAAAAGAAACATCTCACCCACAACAAACAGAAAAAAAAGCTTTTCTGACAGAGATTTATCGAGAGATCTTTTCTTGTCCCTGTTGAAATTTTATTCTCTCTTGTTCTCTCTATATCTCTTCAGGATATACAGTTTAAAGACTATGGTTTTCATTGTTTGCTTGCTTTCTTTCTGGGGGGAAAATCTATTTACTTTGTGACTGATTCACTCCAAAGGTAATCCTTAAACACTAAAACTAACATGTGCTTCCGAAAATAAATATATAAATGTCCAGAAGATATTGTTAATGTTGCTACAGAGCCATTGAGAGACATGGTTAGTGCTACACACTAATTCAGGTCTCCCTTTGGGATTAAATCCCATTAAAGGATTTTTTACATGTAGTTTTGCATTGTTCCTCCCTGGTTATGTGTGTTCGGTGAGAGTGTGCGTATATACAGTGAAAGCCACCTCCCTCGCCTTGACCACTTCACACAGACACCTGCCCTCTCCCCAACTGGCTATGCTGGAAGGATGAGTTGGTATACAATTTTGGTACCGTCTACCCTCTATCCTGTGTGTTTTGAAATGAACCAGGATTCCAGCATCCAGCGGCACCTTTTGATTGTACCATTTGTTCCCTCAGTCCACACAAATTGGAATTAGAGCGGGTTCTTTTCTGTACAGTTTCTGATTGGTATGTATGGTTAATATTAGTGTAGAACCTACATACACCTTGGTATAGGGATCTCTGAAGCTATAGGGCTGAAATGCCATTTTCTTCAAATCTGTTTTCCCCTGTTTCATTAGTTTGGAGAATTAGGTCTATTTTCATTCAGGGTTTAGGTAGCCCTAGTTGGGAAAGTTTCACATTTTTCAAATAAATTCCCATGTGGTTTGGCAAACAGTGCTATCCTGCTTTCTGATTTGGAGACTAGGCTAGGAAACACTCTTTTTTTCATTAAAATGCTATAAAATAAACAGAGCATTTAACTGGGGTAGTCGTTCATTCAATTTTTTGCTCATGGGTTGGAGTTTTCTTGGCTGGCACTTTTTCGTGCATGAGGAGGAATAATGTATTTTGATGGATATATTTTCTCAGGGTCCCACCCAAGAGGCATTTGCGAAAAACAGAAAAGCTTATAATGCAAATAGCTGGTGTTTTTAATATGTCTTTGCCTTTAAATGCTTGCGAGGCTGAAGTTAAGCAAGTTTTCACAGCGGCTGGTGGAAAGGGGTATTATTACTAAACCAGAAGCTCGATCTCCGAGTGCTCCTAGAACATACACAGGGAAGTGGAGGCGGAGGCTGCCACGTCTCCAAATGCTCTCGGCGGACAGGTGACGGCAGGGGAGGAGGTTCTTGTAATCAATCAGCTTGCCGGCAGGGATCTGGTTGCTCTGATTCAAGGTTGTGTTGATACAGAGGACCTAAACCTTCTCTTCTGTCTGAAAGAGGTTGAGCTCATGCATCTTTGTAATGGAAAAAGATTCCCAGCCCACATCCAATTCTGTCAGCATGCACACTTCTCAGTCCTCCTCATAAAATTCTGATGGCAGTAAATGTGTTGCTTTAATGCTTTTACATTATGGTAATATATATATAAAAAAGAACACATTTAGAGTTCCATGTAGCAGGAAAAAGAAAATAGCTCAAGGTGTTTGTGCTAGTTTGTCTGTTTATGAAAATTTGAACTTTGGTATGTTAAATCGTTACATGCTTAAAAGGTAGGTCTGGAACCTTATCACCAGTAATTTAAAAAATTTGCAAAGCAACTTTTTGTGAATTTGATTTCAGACATGTCATCTTTTTTAGGCTTGGCAGGATAAATACTCCAACTTAATTATTTAAGTGCACCCCTGACCAAAATTGTAAGGTTTTTAGGTAAAAGGTTAAAAATATTCACGTTTTGTGCTGGGGAATAATAATCAGTTTTTAAGTTTAGCTCTTTAATGCAAAAACAACAAACAGAAGCAAGAGAAAACGCAGAGCAGGAACTTTTTTTTTAAACCCCGTTAGGAATATAAACATGACAGAACGAAATGTGTCAAAAAACAACTCTCGGGTAGCACAACCATTTTTTGATCACTTCAAAAATTGGCTTTCCTAATGCGAGTGTTTCCATTGGCTTGTTATTACCATCTAATGTAGAACAGATTACTGGATCAATGTGTGCTTTTGTGCTTGTTTGTCTCTCTTGTTGTGTCTCTGCTCTGTCTTCTGTAACCCCCAGTCGGTCGAGGCAGATGACCGTTCATACTGAGCCTGGTTCTGCTGGAGGTTTTCCTTCCCGTTAATGGGGAGTTTTTCTTTCCACTGTCGCTTCATGCTTGCTCAGTATGAGGGATTGCTGCAAAGCCATGGACAATGCAGACAACTCTCCCTGTGGCTCTACGCTTCTCCGGGAGTGAATGCTGCTTGTCGGGACTTTGATGCAATCAACTGGTTCCCTTATATAGGAAATTTTTGACCAATCTGTATAATCTGACCCAATCTGTATAATATGATTGAATTTGACTTTGTAAAGTGCCTTGAGATGACATGTTTCATGAATTGGCGCTATATAAATAAAATTGAATTGAATTGAATTGTGGGAATGTTGTCATGTTTGCATCATGAATGCTGCATAATGAAGAGCATCCGTGGTCTGGAATTCATGTTGATTTATCTAAACCTCTTTTGTCAGTAAACATCTTATATGGAAAATGGTGCAATGGCCCAAGAGCGGTGTGCTTTGCTTTTGGAAGAAGTCCTTTGTCTTTTGTGTTGTGAACTATAGCATTATTCATTACACAAACAAAGTCCCATAGTTAAAAGAGATGTCTACAGTGACATTTTCACATAACCAAGCATGGTCTGAAGCCCCTGGATAACCTGAAGCTCCATTGTTCAATTGAAGGAAACCCTCGACAGATCAATATGGAGACATGGAAAATCTTCCCAGTCATGCCAGGTAATTTTTGGGGGGGAGGTCTTCCTCTCAATTTTTAGGAAACTGAAAACTGCAGTGTTACTGTATCCAACATTGGTAGCATAGATGCACAAGAAAACTTACTTAGTTCCCCTTCAAAATCCTGCACATATCAAAGACGTAAAACCTTTTTGCTTACCATTAAGGTGCTTCTGTTTCCAATCTTTGCATTTTGAAGCTCTGTTTAAAACCTGGTTATGATCCATCACTATGAATGCTTGTCCTTTCTTCCCCAGTCTTTATATTTTGATCAGGAGCGTATTTGTGAAGTACTGAAACAATAAATAGCAAGGTTATTTGGACTACCAATGATGTGTTTCTTCTGAAACTGAAAAGGATGTCCTGGCAAAAAGGACAGAGGAGCTGGCACAAACAGCATTTACTACATTATACAGTGCAGTGTGGAACAAAAATAGCAAATATGTATTTTATTTCCTCTGAAATTAACATTGAAATATATAACTATCCTAAACCATCTGTGACATGGCCAAGGAGGCTTTGCTAATATTTTTATGGCCCAGTGAAATCTGGTCTTCCTAAACACAGAAGTAGATAAAATCATGCATCAAATTAACAAATCAAAATAATTCTATTTAATGGAAGCCAACTAAAAACCCATGCTTCTGCATGCACCTTAACAAATAGTATTTAACAGTGTCGTGGCTCTTTTCTTTGTTACTGTTGTTGTATTTATCACAACAAAGGCAAGCCAAAACGATTAGACATGCAGATATTCAGACTTTGTAATAATGTTGGTAAATCAGAGTCGTCGGTTCACAAGCTGGCATTTGATTAGCAGAGCCATGGAACAGAGGAAAAATAACTGTATCAAATTGCAGTTTCTCCCCAAAAATTCAACCCCTTTATGTGCGCTATCAAAAGAATATCTCTAAATACAACTCCAAAAAGGTCTGTGGAAAAGATTTCAGACCCTTAATTGTAGTGTCATAAATTATAATTATGGCTGCTTTCATAGCTTGTCAAGAATTAAGGGAGGCATTTAGAGTTAATCCTCCAAGCATTAATTGTGACAGATGGTTTATTCAGTGTAGGGCAGGGAGACAGTTTTAGTGTAGCTTTTCTTTTTTTCCGTTGGAACAAAAAAACAGTTAATCATGACGGATATGTCTGTGAGTGTGTTAGTAACTGTCAGTGTGTTCAGATCGAAGACATTGATCAGGGCACCTATCTCACCTCATTGCACACCAGCTGCCCATCAAATGGAGATGGAGAATATCTGATGCAGAGCTGAGTAAATGACACAGACAAAGAAATGTGCATGGTCCTAAAAAGGAAATACAAGAACATTTTGCCTAAAAAGATGCCCAAATTCAAAGTCTAGTAAAATTTGTATAATTCTTAGGCTATGGACCAGAGTAAGCCAAATTCCAGCTTAAAATAGTTTGAAAAGTGTTTAGCCCATTATCTCCTTTCCCTAAGAAAAGGCTTGCTTTATGCAAGGCCATGGTTGTAAATAAGAAAATGTTCTTAATGTGTACTGCCTGGTTAAAAAAAGTTTGATAAAAATTAATAAAAAGAAAAAAGAAACCCAACCTTTTTATTTAGAAATCGGTAACTCAACATTATCTAATTCAGTATCAGTGAGGTGTTTAACATTAAGTCAAAGAAGCATAGAGCTGTAAGATGCTATTCAAAGGATTTCAAAAGTTTACCCAGGCTTTGAGAGAGCCAGAATTTCAGAGGATTATAGCAAAGTTGCTCCGTCTGTAGTAAGCTTTCAACCTTGGTTTGTGCTGGAGCATGCTGGATTTGGAACTGTTTTCAGTGTTTTGGAAAAACTTGCTGCTGTGTAGGTGGAAAAGTCTTAATTCTCAAGGAAAAACACATGGAGACTGTTGATTTAGAGATGCTAGCCCCAGTAACTGCTAATATAAGATGTGTAGGACAGTTTAAAATGTAAGCCCTGTAATCATTATATATTTGCTGTAAAATAACAAAATCCTATTTTACTTTTTCATTTTATAGCACTTTAGGAGAATCTTGAATTGGCATAAATCGGTATAAGCAGGTAAATGGTTCACAAAAGCAGCCTGCATTTCTAATTCAACCCATCATGTTCCACATGAAAATGTCTACATTAGAGGACACATTGAATTGAGTTGTTCATTTCCTTTTTATTTTGAGTGTATAACACTATGTTTTACATATCTGGTTGCTGCTGATGCATTTATCCACATTGGCCTCGATACGTCTCATTTTCACCCATCAGTTTATGTCCTATTGACTGAACACAGCTGACAGATGCCTCAAAAACATTTGTCCTTCGCAAGCTCCCCATATGACTACAGCAACCTTCAGGTTCGTGATGAGCTATATTTGGATCTGACTTTCTCCCTCTTGTTTAAACAGTCATCCACTCAGCAGGGATGCCTTCCTATACACATAAAAAGCTCACAAACATCTGTCCTCCCCTCTTCAGCACTTGATCTAAGCCAAAGCCTTTAATGGGGAGGTAGCATTTAGGGTGTCAGAAGCGATCTGATAGTGCCAAGGTGGTCCAAATGCATCAGTCCTCTTAACCCTGAACTGTTCACTGCATCTATCTTTTTTTTCTTTTGAAACCTGTCCTGTCTGGCAGTGTAGCATTAAGAATTGCTGTCTTAATGCCAAAGAGTGCCCAACAGATTTACTTTCACAAGTGGGGCATTACTGCTTTCGCTATAGTGCTCCGTTTGATAGATATGCAAAAAAACTTTTAGATATTATTTTGGGATTATTTCTCGTTCAATAGAACAGAAACGAAACGGAAAAAGAGAAAGAAAGGAAGAGAAAAAGATTAGACAAAATGCTAAAAGAGAGAAAAGGTGACAAAAATAGAGTAGAGGAGAAAGAGGTGAGGAGATAACATCCTCAGTCTATTTCTACACTTGCAGAGAGATACAAAAAGAACAGCAAAACCAACCAAAAAGTATCACAGGTACAAACAACTGCCTTGATAACATAACAAAAAAATACTAATTATTTAATACAAGATGTATAAAGTGACAGCCAAAGCCTAAGATAGGGTTTTTCTGTTGAAGTGAATATGTAAGCACCTGGGTCCAATCACCTGTAGGAGTTTGTGAGCATACACTTGTATATGTAAGGATTATCCATAAGGAAAATGCTCAATAATGTTTGTGAGGAGTCATAGACCTGCCCCCAGAGCGCTGAGGCAGACACCAGGGAAACCAGAACCCCAGACCCCTGAAAGGGCCAGCAGAGAAACGGAGTCCAAGAAGGACCTACACAGGGCTAGCTGCCTCCCATATCCCAGGGAAGAGCAGAGAGGAGCCCCAGGAAAGCCCCCCAGCACCCACAGTGCCAAAGCCCCTGAGTGCTGCAGGGACGAGACCCCAGGAGAGGGGGCAGTCCAAACCCCGACTTGACAAAAAGATACACAGCAACCCAGGTACACAGTCATGTTCTCTCATTCTCACCCTCCTGCCCCCACATGCTAATACTCTTACCCACACATGAAAAAAGTGAAGCTGTAGACACACTCACCACCAGTGTTGGGTAAGTTACTTTAAAAATGTAATCCGTTACAGTTACAAGTTACTTTGTTTAAAATGTAATTGTAGTGTAACTTTTTCGATTACTTTTAAAAAGTAATGTAACTAATTACTTTTGATTACTTTTTGATTACTTTAAGGTTTTAATGAGTATTGACCCATGTTCAACATTTAATCTTTGAGAACTGAATGTGAACCTTAAAAAAAGCACTAAGCTGAAAGGGAACTGCAGAAAGGCAATCACAGGATGTCCACAAGTGTGTGTGTGTGACGATTTTTAAGTTTAAAACAAGGAGGATGGATTTTTCGGCAACTCCTTGCCAAAAATTGCATCCCCTGCTATCTCAGAGGAATTGACACTTGTATGACTCTATTCCTGTATATCCATCAGTAGTTAAAGGACAAGAGTCAGCAAATGCAAAATTCTGCCCTGTAAAACAATGACAGCACAATTGTTGCTGTATGATCTGAAGCCCCATTTGGAGCTTTTAAACAGGCTTTGAAAAACTTTGATAATTTGCTGCTGTAATATTATAGATTTTTTAGAATCAAAAGCTAGCAGATGTGCATAATCAAAAACAACAGAAATACAATTATAGAGCATTCAGTATTGTAAGAAAGCCCACACTGTTTCTGGATAAATACATTATTGTATGAGTTAAGTTCTGTTCCGTTTTCTGCCTTTTTCGTTGTAAAACTGAAATGTCCCATGCTCCTGAATGCACCATAGCTTTCCGACGCTCACGAACGCAACACTGTGAACGCTGAGCTGTGTACGCGCGTTTGATTTTCCGCTTAAGACAAAGTTTTGCAGTTTCACAACACACGTCGGCTCACGGTTTATTGTTGTGTGTGAATAACAAGAGACTGCATGACTGCAAAGTGCCTTGTTGCATCTTTCTCTTCCTTAAAATGAAGCCAAATAAAACCGTGAAACGTCCGCTCGCTTGCTGTTCTTTCAGAAGGCTCCACCAGCACAGGATGGATCATCAGAGTGATAGAGACAAGGAGCCATAGCGGGAAACGGCGATACTTTATATTTTTAAAAAAATGTAACTAAATTTGTAATTCTTAATATTTTCGGAAGTAACTGTAACTGAATTACATATTTTCTCATTGTAACTGTAACGAATTACAGTTACTCTTTTTTTGTAATTAAATTACGTAACGTCGTTACATGTAATCCGTTACTCCCCAACACTGCTCACCACACACATCCTATACTTTCAGGTCCAGGTCCCAGCACCCCAGTGGGGTATCCAGCCACCAAACCTGGGAGGTGAACCCCATCATCAGGATGGGGTGAGGCACCCCAAACCTGACATACCTGGTCCATTCTGGCCCCAACCCACCATCCCGATCCCCGCACCAACAACCCACGACCCCATGCACCCAGAGATGGGGCCAACCCAATACAACTGGCCAGCCAATGATAGCCCACACCCTATTCCCGGGGAGAGCAGAAGTGGCAGCCCAGCCAATGCCCAGGACCCAACACCCATCCCCAGCCCAAAGCCCGACTAGGTGGCCGACTCCTCCTCTAGGCCTCAAACTCCAGATGGCAATTGGAGAACAAAGGTGTGAAAAAGACCCCAAGCCTACCTCCGCCTGCTCAAATGTTGTGTTGTTGCATGTTGTTCTCAAGTGCATTTAAAACTGGGTGGGCTGGGTGGGGGGGCAGGCGCAGCCCAACCCCCTCCGGGCTCCGTCAGGCGGCCAGCGCCATCACTGGCCCCCACCCCACCAAGAACCCTCAGCAGTTCTTTTTTGAGGGCAGAGTAAGCCACCAGTGGCCAGGCCTACACTATCACCCCCCCCCCCCCCCCAAGATGCCTCACCTGTCCCTCAATCCGTGCCCAACATATGTGTGTCCTGAAAATGTTTTAAATGAAAGTGTCTAAGTTGTACAATAAAATGGAGCCAAGGAAGTCACAAAACAGTGGGGCTGGGAAATCCTCCCCACTCCCCAGTGATGTCCAGATTCCCCAAGATCCTACATGTGTGGCAGCGTGATGGACCACTTGCATTGCCACCAAAATCTGCGGGGTCCGAGCCTAGAGACAAGAGCCGAGGCTCAAGAATCAACCGCAAACTGGAACCCCAACCCTCCACCCTGAGGAAAAAAAACATTATATTAAACCCACCACAATACCAACATTCAAACAACTCCCAGACCACATAACACAATAGAGACTCAGGCTGGGTTCACCCCATCCCCCCTCCTTCCCATCTCCCCACCAGCAGAAATCATTCCCTGAAGGGCACTGAATCTGCCTTGAGATTTTAATAATCATACTCCCCACCAGCTTGAGAGGCAGGGGCGTGCATACATAGACACTAGGTGGTGCTAAAGCACTAGGAAGTTTGCCCTTTATCAACGAAAATGCCCTTTTGAAACCCGTTTTTTTTTTTTTTTATTATTATTAATATTCAGGGCAGTCAAAAGTAGCCGGTCGACAGTGGCAAATCGCCGTCTATAGCAGCTCTTGCCGCCGCCTACATTTCCCCAATTATATAATGGAGCGATATTTGTGCCTTCTGGTTGAGCGCGGAGCAGACCCTGGACTGGAAGCTGTCTTCTTTTTTTTTCTTCTTTTTTTTTACTTCGGAGTGGCCATCGACCTTTTAGTACTATCTTTGATGTGTCAATCATACAATTTAACCAATCAAATCAACGACTGAAGGCAACATGCTAGCCAATCACAGCTGGAGAGGGGCGGGACACCGAGTCATAGCCTTCAGTCGCCGCCGCAGTTCGGCTGTGGTGTGGTCACCGTTGGTGTCGGTAGAGCGGGATGGAAATTTGGTCTGATTACCAAACAATTACAAGAAGTGACAACAAAGCAGAGAGCGAGCTGGAAGGAGCGCTATTAATTTCTGTTTGAAATGTCAGCACTGAAGTCTAAACTGGAGTAAACATTCACGCTAGGAGGGTTAGCTAGGACAGCTAGCAGGGTTAGCTAGGACAGCTAGGAGCCCAAGGAGCAGAATCAAGCACTAAAGCTGCCAAACTGAAGAGACTTGAGTTACTTGCAGGTAGAAGGGAACTCTGCTTTGTTCTGCTCCTTGTTCTCATAGCTGCTGTAATTACAGAACCTGTTCTAGTCAGAATTGTTACTTTAGTCAGTGTTCAGCCTGACACCAGGGCTCATGTTTATTAGCGTGTAGCTTATGCTGGACTTTTGAGTTAAGACACAGCGCTACAGGTTACCCTATGTCACTGTTATTCCAAAGGCCAAATCTCAAACTCTCTCATGTTAAAAGCACAGAACTATTAAACACACAAGAACATGCCACTAGCACACAACTGAGCTGAAGCAAAGAAAAAAAACTGCGCATATGGGCTCCAAACAAAACGTACAATCAGACAACCAAATAACACACAAGATCTCTTTAATAATCAGGATATTTCACCCAGAAAAAATAAATTATAAATAGCTTCCCAACATGAGTTGTAAATCTACCTTAATATAAACTTAATTTCTCTCAGTATAGTTCAATTAAACATTTCTCTTACACGCAGTCATGAAATATTTTTAAGTAGAACTCAACCCCTCTTGGGCATTTACATTGACCAAACACTTGATTAACCATTAGTCTTTTCTTGTTTTATTATAACAATCAATATTATTCATTATAACTATTATTCATTGATGATGTCAGATCGACAGATTCAACTTATTTAAAAAATAAATAATGACTATTTTGATATATTTTGTTAGTAATTCTTTCTAAAAGCCCAACAAATGTTATGAAAAGCTTCGGAAATTTTTTACAATCTGCCCATAAGCTATTTTTTTCCAGCTCAATGTGTTCAAAAGCCTAATTGGTTGGAAACCTGCCTAATTTGCCAACACCGACTACGCTATTGCTATTTGTTTGTTCGTTACAGTAGTCACAGAGCCACTGTTTAGTCTGAAGTATATATATATATAGATATATATATATATATCTATATATAAGTGCACCCTCCTACCTGATAGTGTGTAGCCTGCTACTGTAAAAAAGTTTGACTGCCCTGAATATTAAGATTTTACTGAGGTCGGTTTTGAAATGATCTTTTGAAAACCTGAGCCATTAAAAACCACTGAAACAATTCCCCGAAATGAGCCACCTCCTTGCGCACGCTAAAAAGTGCCCTCCCACCCCCTCCTGAGCACCTGCCCCCTAAAATGTCTGTGCACGCCACAGTTGAGAGGCCACAAGTCCTGCCAACGCATCAGAGGCCCCGGGTAGGACCAGACACCCAGATATGGACCACCACAAACCCCCAGCAACACACTCCCTAGGAACCCCAAGCCCCAGACCCGCCCAGGAGCAGCACAGGCCAGTAACCCACGTCCGCCGGCACAGAGCATCGCAAGTAGCCACCGGAGGTCCCCAATGCCCCATTGCATCTATCTTAGACACACTCCCATGCCTTGTCCCTGCAGGTGTGAACAATGAATATATAGGCTGCAGGTCATACATTTAAAAACACTATGTGTGCGTGTCCATGTGTGCTTTTTTCCTCACTCTGCTTTTATACAAATTTTACAATTTGTTGGCACGTGGCACATCTTTGAACTTTAGATGCAGCAGCTCAGCTGAAAGATCTTCTGGAATCATTTAAAAAACCTTGTTTCTTTAATTTCAGTTATCCATCTTGTTGGAAAATGATTGCCCAGGTATGCCAGAGCTTGTGGCGCATATTCTAAGAGAAAAACCCTGCTAGAGGAACTTGTTGTCATTGCTAAAACTTTTAATGAAGAGGTAATCATGTGGAAATTACAGATGAGCACTCATTGATTAATAACTGCATGTTTTACAAGGGGGTCAGGGATTGGTACGGCCAGAGTAGATTCCTCAGATTAACCACTTTGATTGGCTCAGTGAAAACATAGCCAGCCATGTGTGCAATGACTAGAGTCAGATAAATGGTCTCATAACTTCCCTAAAGTTCCCTTCCCCCCCCCCTCTCCATCCCACAAACCCATTTCTTCATTTGTATGCAAAGTCCAATCCCTTAGGCTCCCTTTCCTTCTCTTTAATTTTCAGCCATCTTTTTTTAATCAATTTTCTTTTATCTCGGGGAAGTTATTTTAATACTCCTACATCTTATTTCATTCTCAGCAAGACTGTGTTGGGATATCAATTATTCAACGGAGAGAGAGAGAGAGCTGAGGAATATGTTAATATTGATTAAGCTTTCGCCACACCTAAGAAGATTACACTCTCTTATCACCCTGCTAGAGTGCTGAATTAGCCAAGCAAATTAAAGGACACATAGATACACTGTGTTAGATATACAGTGATGTGACTGCGTTTCTATGTCGTCCATGTTAAGATTGCAGATA
Organism: Fundulus diaphanus; assembly: GCA_037039145.1. Taxonomy (NCBI): domain Eukaryota; kingdom Metazoa; phylum Chordata; class Actinopteri; order Cyprinodontiformes; family Fundulidae; genus Fundulus; species Fundulus diaphanus. The sequence continues at coordinate 31,355,786 of CM073129.1, read as the reverse complement.
AAAAGCCTATTTGGGTTGCACAACCAGAAGTGAAAAACATACACGTTTCACATGTGTAATGATTGATGCATTGCTTTGAAGCTTAACCTCCTCAACTGCACCAACGATTGCAAATTTACAGATTACCCTCGAGGGCAGAGGAAGTTAATTGTACTGTATCTAACTAAAAGGGAATTAAAAACAAGGCTGCTTCTGTTGCTTGTCTGTAATCATATTGTCCCATCATGTATTTTGCTGTTTCATTCCAATCATTGTAGTGTTTGTGTTTTTGCTGCAGTTTTTTTTCATATTTTTGCCAGGGGCTAAAGCAGTGGTTTGGGGCTGTGATACAGCAGATACTGTGGCATTTGTATCTCATTTCCCCTGAGCCCTGTAGGGCAGTTGTGAGCCGTGTATTTGTCAGAGTACAAAGCAGCCAGTCACATGGCCAAGGGACATGGGATTGTGAAACAGAGGTGGGCGTTTAGGGGACAGGATGTCAGTATGTGTTCCAACAGGGCTGGGAGATTTTCAAGCATAACAACTGAGGGAGGTTTGAGGTTAAAGAGCTGTTTGTGTCATAGAGTTTCCTTTCAAATTAAAGTATATCATAAACAGTACCTCAACACATGCAACACAAACAGTGACTTATACAATCACATCGCAGCAACTCAATGCATTCAAGCATTGTATTAGAATGGAGAAATACAAGTGGACTTAAGGGACTTTGAATGTGGTGTGATAATTGGTGACCGACTGGTCTGGGTATTTCAACAAGGATTTCATGCATAATCACTTGTTGGGTTCACAGAGAATGATCTTAAAAAAAAGCCCTTGACGCATTTAAACAGAATTTTACTCTTATCTGGTCTTTGTTTTTTTTACCGCCAACCGCTGGACTGGAATTGTAGTGCAGTTTATTTTTTTTTGTTTTTTTTTTGTTTGTGTGTGTCCTGTCTGTCAATGTGGCATTGATAATTCATGTCTTAATGCCAAAAAGAGCCCAACAGATTTTACTTTCACGAGCCTTACTGCTTTCGCCACATAGTGCTCCACTTGATTTACATATGCAACAAGCTTTATTAGATTTTATGCTGGTACTATTTCATGTTCAGTGGATACTGAAACGGGAAGGTAAAAGAGGAAAAAAAAGAGAGAAACAGATGAGACAAAATGCTAAAAGGGAAAAACTTTGAAAGAGAAAGAGCAGAGGAAAGGGAGAGAGCGATATAACATTCTCTGAGTCTGCTTCTACAACTGCAAAGAGAGATATAAAAAGAACAGCAAAAGCAACTGATAAAGTATTACAGGTACAAACAACCATCTTGATACCATCACTGAAGAATATACAGCATTTTTTAATATGAAATTTATAAAGTGACAGCTAAGGAGTGTAGTTTATTTAACAACGTCACCATACATAATAATTATAAAAATATGAGTAAGTTTGGCTGGCGACTGCTGACATCTATTGCAACTATCATCTATTGCTGACATCTATTGCAACTATCATCTATTGCTGATGACAGGGTAATTTTTCACCAGTTTAGCATTTTTGTAATGTACTCTATAAAAAACCTTAAACTGTAGCAAATGATTTCTAGCACGTGTAAAGGATGAGTGAACCAGCACAAGAACTAGGTTCCACTGACTGGTACTGTACATGTGCCTCCATTTCTTCTACAGTGGAGGGTTCTTCCAAGCTGTGGTGTTTATGATATTTAATCAAAATTTTCAAGGAGTTGGTGACCACTAACCTTGCCTGCAAGCTTAATACTCGTAGTATTTGTACGTTCTCTAACACACAAGAGTCCATCTTTTACTTCTGTGGCTTCAACCATTTGTGTCAGAACCAAAAACGGTTGGACAATTCACATAGCAGTATTGTGGTTTAAGGTGGGACCTAGTGCCCTCCTACTAACCTTGGGTAGGCAGGCACTAGGTGTCGCTTCGCCCAATCAGCTCAGAGACCTCTGCTAAATGTCCCTCTTTTCCCCAACGGATTCCATGAGAGCAGTCTCAGATTGATAATGTGCAGAATGGAGAGTGCTAGACATTATCAATCTGGCTAACCAGGGTAGGTGACCACAGGGTTCTGTAAAATATTATGAATTTTATGGGGAATTAGGGCATGGATGAGAGATTGTAGCAAAAAATTTGAAGCTAATAGGTCTAGCTGGGTCCAGGAGGGGTGTTTGTCAGCCTTACTGTTGAGACAGAAGAAAAAAATTGTTTATATTGGACGCCCAGGAATATTGAGTGAAATTCGGTAATGCAAGAGCCACCAGCTTTTTATGGAATTGCAAAGCACCTTTGTCAATCCGGGGAGGCCAGCCAGACCATTTAAACAAGTGTACCATGTGATTCTTTTGGCAAATAAAGATCTTTTAATAAATATTACAATGTGTTGGAACAGAAATTCTGGTAAAACCACCATCTTTATAAGATAGCCCTCATGGAAACGCGCTGCTTACACTTCTGTTAATGCATGTCATACAATGTTCAGCTTATCTCAAATGGTTTATTAAAAATGTCAATGAGTTCACTGTACTCCAGTGGCCTCCAGAGTCACTAATAGAGCATTTTCAGAATGTGGTGAAATGGGAGAGTTACATCATGGATGTACAGCCTACAAATCTGTAGCTATTGCACATTGGTACTTTATCAATATGGACCAAAATCTCTGTTGAATGTTTCAGACACCCTGCAGAACATATGTCTCAAATAATTTAGGCAGTTCTGAATGGAAAAGGAATTTTTTTGCCAATGTCTTTTTTTTATTAACATTAGACATCTTGGACGTTTCATTAGCAAATGAGGAGCTATCAATGTCTGAGTCCATCACTGTTCACAGATGCTGATGAGATTTCATTGTCTTACAGTAAAAGAAAACATCAGAAAAAGGACAGAGATAAGATGAGAGGCGCTGAAAGACATAACCGTGACAGAAAAGTAAAGATAAAGACAGGAACAGGCAGAAGGAAGGAGAGCCCCCTACTCTGCATTAATTCTCTGTTTGCCAGTCAGAGCATGCTCCTTCCTATGAGATTAGGCTGATAAAATGAATCTGTGTATGAACAAGTGGATGTCCACAAACACTACTGTGTCTGGGCACCCACATGGGTGTGTTTTATGTGTGTGGTTTCTGCCTGTGTGTTCATACTCATATGTCTTCCCTGTGAGATTAAGCTGATTTGTCTGTGATGCAGGAGTTCATCCATGATTAATTGCCCAGCATTCAGGAAACAATGTTATTCTGCAGTAGTTACCTGTGGGACGTGTTGTAAGGCTACATGTGTGTCTCAGTTCCTGGGCGTGAAACAGCAAAGACATCAATCCAAGCATCTTGCTCTATATGTGTGGATGTTGTTCTATGTATGCTTGTATACACAAGCCACATGTATGCCAGCAAAGCATTGTGCTGCGTACCGCCCTGAAGGTGTGCATTATTAATGACAATCTCATTCAAGCAATGTGACACTGACAGACCTGACACAGGTAAACCAAAAAGTGTTAAATCTTAGTACAGGTGTGCCTGTTACCTCAGGCATGACAGGGCATTTTGGGTTAAGTGATGTGTAATGGTAAAAGACTAGCTCCAAAAAATAGCACTGTGAGCCACTAATACAGGTCTTCCATTGATTAGGGGTCACTAGTTTCAGATTTATTACTTGACAAGAGTGTTAGTGTTTTCAGGGCTGTAACATATTTACAACATACTTATACTTAGACAACTTTATTGTCATTTTGTATGTACAGAGTGCATACAGAACGAAATTTCGTTGCATACAGCTTATAGGAGTAAAGTCAGATTCCAGGTGGAATAAGGCAACATTACAATATAAAGTGCAGCAGTGATCAAATTGTAAACATATAAACAGTGCAGGAGAAAAACAGTGTGCCGTCACATTATGCAGGAGAATGTTTAAACAATTTTTAATGTGCAAAAAAAGTGGTGCAAAAATGCATTTGTGCAAAAATGCATTTCCGTTGAGTAAAGGGAAACTAAGAGTTTGCAGCATTGGTAATGCCAGATAGAGATGTAGTGACACAGATGTGCAAATGTACAGATGTGGTGCAGAGTCCAGTTTATAGTTCAACAGTCTGATGGCAACAGGGAAAAAGCCTTTGCAGAAGCTGGTGGACCTGCAGCGGATGCTGTGGAACCTCTTCCCAGAGGGCAGCAGGGAGAACAGTCCATGGTGGGGGTGTGAGGGGTCACTGATGATGTTACGTTTGTAAAAACTGATAGAATCCTCCCATAAAAAGAAATTCAACTTATTCTATTTCCGTTCAGCTTATTTATATAGGTCTAATTCACAACACGTCGTCCCGAGAAACTTAAGTAAAAAGTAAAATTAATCAAATCATACAGCCAGATTCCACATTCCATTTATCAAGGAATTCATTAAAGTTCAGCTTATTCCAATTAGTTAAGGAAAACCAGCAGATTGCATTGAGTCACTGACTTGCAGAATTCACCCCTGGATGATCTGATGGAGACAGTGGATAGTCATTTACGTTGTGTCAGTGACTAACAATGGAAAGGAAAACTCTCAATTAACAGAAACACACCTTCAGCATAACCTGGCTTAGTATGAGCCTCTGTTTACCACAACAGACTGGAGGTTTGAGAAGACAGAGCATATGTACCCACACAAAAAAAAGCACTGTTATAAAGAAAAATAAGTTAATGGCAGTAGTAGCTCCTTTAGTGGGCATGAAGAATAAAAAAACAAAACAAAGAGAGCACATAAACAGCTGAAATAACAGCAATTAATACAAAATTGGAGGGTAGCAGAATGTAGCAGTAAGGAAAAAAAGGCATCATATCCTGCAGCAGCAGCCTAATCCTAGAGCAGCTATCGCTCAAAATAATCTAAACCAGTCTAACTATGGGTTTTAATCGAAAAGGAAAGTTTTAAGCTTTATCTTAAAAGTAGTCAGGGTGTCTGCCTCACAGACAAATACTGGGGGTTTGTACCTGACAAGAGGAGCCTGATAACTAAGTTTCAGGAAACCTGCACAGACAGGGAACACAAAATTAGAGCCAGACATAGGGTTTTGAATAGTTTTTTTTTTTTGCTTGGAGACAGCTCCTCTGCAGGAGCAAGCAGGAACCTTGCAATGCTGAGGACTGGCTTCTCACAGCAGAGATGATTGGCAGGTGACTGAGGATTGGTCTGAGTCCAAGGAACAAAGTCATGCATAGTAGTGTGAACAGGGCAGACAAATCCAGGGGCAAAGAATGGCTTATTGTCATGGTAGTAATCCAGATCGTGCTCCAGAAATCAAAAGGTTAGATATCCAAACAAGGGCAAGGCAAAGCAGGGAAATCCAAAATACATGAACAAGGTCTATGACATGGTAATCAGGCATGAAGTACTGGACAGTTACTAACCAAAAATGTTAATTATGACTGTCTCCAGCAGGTTTAAGAAAGGCAGGAAACAGGTGTGTGAGATGAGCTTGATTGCACAGTAGTGAAGGGGAAAGCTTGCATGTGCTGTGAATAATCCTTGATGACAGTAGGCCGAGTGTGTGGCAGAATGCAGACGGGCCAGGACATAATATATCTGCCTCCCATTCTACTTTTAGAAACTCTATGAACCACAGGTAAACCTGCAGTCTGAGAGCAAAGTGCTCTGTTACAAACACATGGAACAATCAGATCTCTCATGTATAATAGAGCTTGATTGTCAGGGCTAGAGACTTGCTGATGGTAAAGTATTACAGTAGCCCAGAAGAAAGAAATGTATGTTTCTTACTTCTGCAAATTTTAAGTGTGGCAACACTAGTGTTTGGATCGGCTACCCTGCCCTTCACAACAGGGTAACCTAAGGGTGTCAATCACACCACCTTGGGAATTGCACCCAAGGAAATAGATAGTCAGGCACCTAAGGTTCGCAACCAATGAGAACAAGACTTCATTCCACCACAAAATAGTTACGTTTTATTGTTCCAAGTTTTAAAAACAATTAAGTTTCAAAGAACCACAATGGGGAGGGAAGTGCACCATGCTGGGGCCCACCAGCAGGGGGAGGGCAGTCCAAATGTGGGGAACTGGTTCCTAAACAAATTAATAAATCACCCTAAGCACTTGTGAACAGACACTCGCTCGTGAAGAAATCCCAACACCGGTCACTTGCACAGCACACAGGTCCAGTTCCCCTGGATGCCCCCCACCGCCATAAGCTCTCAGCCTGGAGACAAAAGGGTGGGGTTAAACAAAGCAAATACAAAAAGGAAGAAAGACACTACAATTTAGACATGGGGTGCTAAAACGAGGTTACCCCTAATCCAATGTATCCAGTTATTAAAAATCCATGTTTTAATTAGGTAATCTTAAAAAAAAAAAACACAGCCATTACATACAGCAAAGCCGGAGGCCACACAGAATAGAATAACTCAAAAACAACCAAATTTAAATAAACAAAAACAAAGCAGCAGGGTCTCCAGCAAGCTGCAGCAGCTTTATATCTGAAATGAAGTGAGATTAATAGGCGAGTTTTGGAACAATGCAAGAAGGCAGGGGAAGCCATTGTCACCTACCAGATCTGGCTGACTCCACCCCGACCAGAGAGCCCTTTCCGGCCCAACAGCAGGAGGATCCGCTTGCCAGTACGTTCTGTGTATAAATAATAGTCATTTCTGCTATTGAACTGCATGGGTGCAGTGCAATAAAAAAAAATACATACCCGTCTTATGACGGGTATGTATTTTTCCCGTCTTATGACCTGGCTAGGGTAAATTACAACCACACCCCAGTATCAAACAGGAGACTTCAGGCAGCTTCCACATTTAAACAATTTGAATTAACCAACAAAAATTGCCAGTTTTATACAGAAGGAGAAACATTACTTACTGCTTTCAGAGTATCGACTAGTGATGTTACGTGATGTGCCGAGGCTTCGAGGCGGGTCGAGTAATGGAGGGGGCGTTTCCGTAATGCGCGTATCGAAGCTTGCTTCATTTAGGGGAGGAGCCGAAAACGATGACGTCCGAAGCCTCGCTGCCCGGCTGTACCATGTGACTGCTTCGGGAAGTGGCTCAGATTTTGGTGCGGGGTTTGACAGCTTTAGAAACCCCACAGGCTCCATTCAAAATGTGGGTTGTTGTAGGCGAGTTGCGGTCAGTTGAGAGAGTGGATAGAGTTTTGATAGTTTGGATAGCGGAGTTTGGATAGTGGTTATTTAGTTTGAGACAGTTAGTTTGGTGTTTGGAGAGTTTAGGAAAGAGATAGATAGAAGATTTAGGAGTGCGAGGACAGGATAGGAGTAGGATGGAACCGGCGAGAAAGAGGAGGATTTCCCCTATGTGGGAACATTTCGATTTGATAAGCCCTAACAAGGTAAGGTGAACTGGACATTTGCAGATGCATTAGGTTTGCTTATGAGGAACTGTATTTTTCACTGTTTCTTATTTTCTGTAAAGGTGAGGTGTTTATTGTGCTCTAAGGAGTTGGGGTACAATAATAACACCTCATCCATGCTAAGGCACTACCGTGCCTTGCATGAGAATAGGGAGGAAACTGGAGCTTCACCCAGCCAAGGTATTTCATTACTATCACAATTTTTGCATGCTGATGTTTGCTTGTTGTGCAAATAAAGACAGGTAACAGACACTGTATTTATTCCCTTTTAACCAGCCACCAGAAAACAAGAGCTGGATGAAGCTCTAGTCTCCATGATAGTGAAGGATACCCAGCCTTTCACTATTGTGGATGACGTTGGATTCAGGACATTTGTGTCTAAGCTGGATCCCAATTATGTTCTCCCTACAAGGCAGGTATGTGTGGGTCCATACATGAAACAAATGACTACATTAGTGTGTCACAATTCAGCAATATATATATATATATATTTCTTCCTTTAGGCTCTGAAGGCCATGGTGGAGGCCAAATATGAGTCTGCTAAGGAGCACGCTAAGGCTAAAGTAGAGAAGGTGGCTGCTGTTAGCCTTACATCAGATATGTGGACATCCATCAACATGGATGCCTACCTGGCAGTGACATGCCACTTTGTGGAGGAGAATGAAAAGCTGAGCTCGGTGTTGTTGGGAGTGCAGGCATTCCCCCAGTCTCACACTGCTGAAAATATTGCTTGTGTGAAAGTCTCCCTGATGGAGGAATGGGGAATCTCAGGCAAGGTGACATGCATGGTCACCGATGGTGCTCCTAATATGGTGGCATGCGTGAGAGACCTGAAGCTTCGCCACCACATTTGTGTTGCTCACACCCTCAATCTTGTTGTGAAGAGGGCGCTTGACCAGCACCCTGTGCTCTCTGGCCTCCGGGCCAAAGCAAGGAAGCTGGTTAGCTACTTTAGAAGCAGCACCACTGCTAAGGTATGCTCTTTTCTTTTATTCCAATATATAATGTTAATAGTTTGTCTGTACTCCTACTGCAGTGACTTAATGGCCTACTCTTCTGTATCTTTAAAGGAGAAGCTTACACAAGTGCAGCTTCAGCTGGGCATGCAAGCAACCAAGCTGATGCAGGAGGTGGAAACAAGATGGAACAGCACCTACTTGATGCTGCAACGTCTGGTGGAGTTGAGGGAGCCAGTAGGAGCGGCATTGGCTGGATTACACACTGACATTCCCTTTTTCACTGCCAGTGAGTTTGACATTGTTGTAGCGTGCCTTTCGTTACTCTCTCCTTTCTATGACGCCACCACGGAGCTCTCTGCAGAAGAACACGTGTCGGCATCAAAAGTTATCCCCCTCCTGAAGATGATAGAGAAAGCCCTTAAGATGATAGAGAAAGGAGGAAGACACCAAGTCGGCACCTGCAGTAGCAGTGGAAATAGGAGAGCAGCTCATCAGACAGCTGCACATGCTCCAGTCAATGAGCATCTTGTCACTGGCTACACTCCTGGACCCACCATTTAAACTTATAGCATTTTTCAGCAACACAAAAGCTGCTGAAGCAGTGAAGCGCTTGACTTCAGAGTGTACCACCGTCATCCAACGAAACCTAGAAGAGAACACTCACGAGATTCCCCAGGCTTCCACCTCTCAAGAATTCACTGGAGGTAATCTTTTATATTACATTTTGAGATTACTTATTCCTATTACAACACTTACTAACATGACCTGTGGTTTCCATTTAGGTAGCAGACTTTGGCAAAGATTGGACACTAGTGTCAAGGAGGCAAAGAGGACTCAAAATGTGTCAGCAGATGGCACCGTAGAGGTCCAGCGCTACCTGTCAGAGGCAAACATAAGCAGGCTGGAGAACCCCCTGGAGTACTGGGCTAATCATCGGTCACTGTACCCCAATCTGTACAAACTTGCACTTATTTATTTATGCACCCCGGCATCATCTGTGCCATGTGGCGTGTCTTTTCAAAGGCTGGAGAAGTAGTGTCAAAAAAGATAAATCGTTTGAAACCAAAAACTGTGGAGAAATTGTTGTTTCTTAATAAAAATGCATGAAATCATCCAAGTTACACAAGCATTAGCCTAGTCACTACCCCTCCCTAGTTCCACAAGCACTTTCACTGTCCTCTGCCTGATTAAGCCCATGCCATTTTTCTAGAGTCACAGAAAAACATTACACAACATGCCATATTACATGACACTACTATTTTGGGAATAATTACATACAGAATACATTCAAACAATATTTTATTATACACATGTGTATACATAATTTATGTAGACAAATGATTTCGTCCTACACCTTTTGTGAAGTCATTCCCAAGAGCCATAATAGACAAAAAAAAAAATCAATGCATCACACGTGTTAAGATACAGCTGGCTGTGATTATACACCTGGCCAGTAGGTGGTTTCGTGTGCACATGAAGCTTCAAGAAATGAACCCTTTCTCGAACCAGTTGGCTCAAGTGGTTCAATGCCTCATGAGGCTTCATCTCACCATCACTAGTTTCGACCACTGCAAGTTAACCAAGCGACCTTCCCACTGAAGTGCGACTAAATGCAGGCATGAAGAAAGCAGGTGAGAGAGTCTGCCTTTATGCTCACACCCATTGAGGTAATTAGGTGCCAGGTGTCCTCAATCCTGGGGCAGGCTTCATCCTGCTACATAAGCATCACTCCTGGACAGGATATTTCTAATTTTGGCAATATTCTGCACGAGTAAGAAGGAAGTCCTAGAAACCTATTTAATATGGTATTAAAATGCCATGTCTTTGTAGCCCAGAAAATAACATGAGACAATCCAAATTTGATGAACAAACTCATAAATTAACTAAATTGTCATTAATATGCAATGAACGATAACAGTGGAGTTGAACTGAATTGCATATTTTGATCATAAATGTAACAGATGCTATCAGGTTACTTTCCAAGATGGAAGCACAAGAGCCTGCAGCAGACCAAGGCCCTTTGCTCTTTATGTTCGTGTTGTGTTTTGGTTTGAGTTTCCACCCCTTCAAGCATTAATCCAATATGGAAATGCTCAAATTTGGGAAAAACCCTGAAGTTTTACTGACCCAAACTATTGTCAAACCTTTACTTTATTCCACCCAAACTGCAGTGTACAACACAGGTTGTGATCACCCTGCTTTGAGCCCTAAGAGGCTGAGGAGGGACCATAAACAAACGGCGTTAGCAGAGCAGACTACAAGCTAGGCTAAAGGCTAACCCACACAGACCAACTCTTCCCATTTTCCTCCTGGCCAGCATCAGAACACTTGCTAACAAACTGGATGAGATCTGACTGAGGATCATCTCATGTAAGATAAACAGCTGTGTAGCAGTCTTCACAGACTTTAATTATGTAGAATTAAAAGCTGTAAGTGCAAAGAAATACAAATACAATTTCAACATAAATTGGCAGTGACCAAGTGTTACTTTTAAGACAGTTTTCCAAAAACACTAATTAGAAGTGTGGTCCAACAGTCAAAGGTCACCATAGTTTCAATGCAAACGAAAATCAATTAAGCAATCGAGGAATGTACTTAAGTAATCTACTTTTTTGCCATGGCTTCTATGCATGCTATGTGCAAGATATCATGTGCAAGGTGAACATAAAGCATGTCGAAGCTTGTTTAACATATGGACAAGCCTCATCAGATGTGACAAAAACCAAGTCTTTGGACGTTGTTGTGAACAAATTGTTTGGAGGAGAAATCACTGTGAACAACAACAAAAAACACCAAAACAACAATGAAATCTGTCCTGTTTTTGAGATGCTTAGCCCACATGCAGATAACGGGTGACCAGAGCAAGAAAATAATCGCCTGGACGAGGCCTGAACGACAGAGCGGGGTTGACTGTAAGAGAAGGGGAGAGAATGAATAGGAGGCAAGAACCAGGAACGTGCCGAATCATACGCTGCTTACCATGTAGCAGGAGAGACCTAACTGGGGAAGAGTAGCGCCTCGGGAACCTTGTGTGCCTACTCTAGATGATGAGGCGGTGACTGGAGGGCGGCAGATGGAGCTGGCGAGGAATCCGAAGCAAACCTCAACTGACGGGACGACAGACGGATTAACCAGAGTTCAGGAGTCCTGGAGAAGCCTGTGGAATCCGGGAGGGGGGAACCTCGAGCCCATCTTGTAGTGATGTTACGTTATGTGCCGAGGCTTCGAGGCGTGTGTCGAGTAATGGAGGGGGCGTTTCCGCAATGCGCGTATCGAGGCTTGCTTCATTTGGGGGAGGAGCCGAAAACGATGACGTCCGAAGCCTCGCTGCCCGGCTGTATTACGTGACTGCTTCGGGAAGTGGCTCAGATTGTTGCGCGGGGTTTGACGGCTTTAAAAAGTCCACAAGCTCCATTCAAAATGTGGGTTGTTGTAGGAGAGTTGCGGTCAGTTGAGAGAGTGGATAGAGTTTGGATAGTTTGGATAGTAGAGTTTGGATAGTGGTTATTTAGTTTGAGACAGTTAGTTTGGTGTTTAGAGAGTTTAGGAGAGAGATAGATAGACAGGAGATTTAGGAGTGCGAGGACAGGATAGGAGTAGGATGGAGCAGGCGAGAAAGAGGAGGATGTCTCCTATGTGGGAACATTTTGATTTGATAAGCCCTAACAAGGTAAGGTGAACTGAACATTTGCAGATGCATTAGGTTTGCTTATGAGGAACTGTATTTTTCACTGTTTCTTATTTTGTGTAAAGGTGAGGTGTTTATTGTGCTCCAAGGAGTTGGGGTACAATAATAACACCTCATCCATGCTAAGGCACTACCGTGCCTTGCATGAGAATAGGGATGAAACTGGAGCTTCACCCAGCCAAGGTATTTCATTACTATATTAAAAACACACTTTCACAATTTTTGCATGCTGATGTTTGCTTGTTGTGCTATTAAAGATAGGTAACAGACACTGTATTTATTCCCTTTTAACCAGCCACCAGAAAAGCAGAGCTGGATGAAGCTCTAGTCTCCATGATAGTGAAGGATACCCAGCCTTTCACTATTGTGGATGACGTTGGATTCAAGACATTTGTGTCTAAGCTGGATCCCAATTATGTTCTCCCTACAAGGCAGGTATGTGTGGGTCCATACATGAAACGAATGACTACATTATTGTATGTGTCACAATTCAGCAATATATATATATATAAATGTATGTATGTATGTATGTATGTATGTATGTGTGTGTGTGTATATATATATATATATATATATATATATAATATATATTCTCTTCCTTTAGGCTCTGAAGGCCATGGTGGAGGCCAAATATGAGTCTGCTAAGGAGCACGCTAAGGCTAAAGTAGAGAAGGTGGCTGCTGTTAGCCTTACATCAGATATGTGGACATCCATCAACATGGATGCCTACCTGGCAGTGACATGCCACTTTGTGGAGGAGAACCAAAAGCTGAGCTCGGTGTTGTTGGGAGTGCAGGTATTCCCCCAGTCTCACACTGCTGAAAATATTGCTTGTGTGAAAGCCTCCCTGATGGAGGAATGGGGAATCTCAGGCAAGGTGACATGCATGGTCACCGATGGTGCTCCTAATATGGTGGCATGCGTGAGAGACCTGAAGCTTCGCCACCACATTTGTGTTGCTCACACCCTCAATCTTATTGTGAAGAGGGCGCTTGACCACCAACCTGCGCTCTCTGGCCTCCGGGCCAAAGCAAGGAAGCTGGTTGGCTACTTTAGAAGCAGCACCACTGCTAAGGTATCCTCTTTTATTTTATTCCAATATATAATGTTAATAGTTTGTCTGTACTCCTACTGCAGTGACTTAATGGCCTACTCTTCTGTATCTTTAAAGGAGAAGCTTACACAAGTGCAGCTTCAGCTGGGCATGCAAGCAACCAAGCTGATGCAGGAGGTGGAAACAAGATGGAACAGCACCTACTTGATGCTGCACCGTCTGGTGGAGTTGAGGGAGCCAGTAGGAGCGGCATTGGCTGGATTGCACACTGACATTCCCTTTTTAACTGCCAGTGAGTTTGACATTGTTGTAGCGTGCCTTTCGTTACTCTCTCCTTTCTATGACGCCACCATGGAGCTCTCGGCAGAACAACACGTGTCGGCATCAAAAGTTATCCCCCTCCTGAAGATGATAGAGAATGCCCTTCAGGAGGAGGACACCAAGTCGGCACCTGCAGAAGCAGTGCAAATAGGAGAGCAGCTCATCAGACATCTCAGGGAGAAGCTGCACATGCTCCAGTCAATGAGCATCTTGTCGCTGGCTACACTCCTGGATCCACGATTTAAAGTTATAGCATTTTTCAGCAACACAAAAGCTGCTGAAGCAGTGAAGCGCTTGACTTCAGAGTGTGCCACCGTCATCCGATGGAACACAGAAGAGAACACTCACGAGATTCCCCAGGCTTCCACCTCTCAAGAATTCACTGGAGGTAATCTTTTGTATTACATTTTGAGATTACTTATTCCTATTAAAACACTTACTAACCTGACCTGTGGTTTCCATTTAGGTAGCAGACTTTGGCAAAGATTGGACACTAGTGTCATGGAGGCAAAGAGGACTCCAAATGTGTCAGCAGATGCCACCGTAGAGGTCCAGCGCTACCTCTCAGAGGCGAACATAAGCAGGCTGGAGAACCCCCTGGAGTACTGGGCTAATCATCGGTCACTGTACCCCAATCTGTACAAACTTGCACTTATTTATTTATGCACCCCGGCATCATCTGTGCCATGTGAGCGTGTCTTTTCAAAGGCTGGAGAAGTAGTATCAAAAAAGAGAAATCGTTTGAAACCAAAAACTGTGGAGAAATTGTTGTTTCTTAATAAAAATGCATGAAATCATCCAAGTTACACAAGCATCAGCCTATTCATTACCCCCTCCCTAGTTCCATAAGCACTTTCACTGTCCTCTGCCTGATTAAGGCTATGCCATTTTTGTAGAGACAAAGAAAAACATTATTACACAACATGCCATATCACATGACACTCCTATTTTGGGAATAATTACACACAGAGAATACATTCAAACAATATTTTATTGTACACATGTGTTTACAAAATTTATGTAGACAAATGATTTCGTCCTACACCTTCTGTGAAGTCATTCCCAAGAGCCATAATAGACAAAAATTAATGCATCACACGTGTTAAGATACAGCTGGCTGTGATTATACAACTTGCCAGTAGGTGGTGCTGTGTGCACATGAACCATCAAGAAATGAACCTTTTCTCGAACCAGTTGGCTGAGTGGTTCAATGCCTCATGAGGCTTCATCTCGCCATCACTACCGTCTTGGTAATGCCAAGGGAGTACGAGGGGGAGCGCCAGAGCAAAATCTGAGCTGATGATTCCAAAGGTTCAAAAATCTCTTCGGAGCTTCAAGACGGGTGAGTGCATCCATGCACACAACAAACTGTGACAAAAAACAGGAGAACCAAAGTTAGTCCAAAGCGAAAAACGAAGACTTACGAGCAGGAACTAAGGCTTGGACAGGGCCACGACGTACCACGACTGGTTAAGGCTCTGGCATCTTCTGTTTGTCCATGTTCCGCTTAAGAAGCCAGAGGAAGCTACCTCTGACGAGCCGCAGGTGTGGGGCACGCCCCCTCAGCCACCACCTGTGGAGGCAATCAAAGCAGGCACACAGCAGAACCCTGACAAAATCTAGATATGAAAACATCACAATGTTGGATTTGGATTATTGGACAAATGCACTGGCACACTCTTGATAAGGACCTGAACACACAAACTGAATAGGTTTGAAATGCAGTCAATGGTCTACATTTATATTGTGACTGTGCCCCTCTCCAATGATGTTTCAGAGACTGTATTCTTTATTTTCTTTGTAACACAGTCGTATAACGATTAATGGAGAAGTAGAGAAACAGTTCACCATAAATGGATATAAATTATAGCATTGATTGGATTAAGACTTGACCTGAACATTAATGGAATTAACTGTGAGAATACTGAAAAAAGATCAACTTTCTTATGAAGATTTATGGACAGGGAGGTTAAATACACAAAATCTAAATCATAACTTGCTCCCTAAGTTTGACTTTTCACGTTCCATAAAATTAACAAATCTGCCTATTTGTTTTCCTTAAGAAAGCATCTTTGTGGGGCTTTTTCATACCTCCATTATCCACATTTACATTTGAACTAAAAACTGATAGAAAAACAACTTAACAAATACGTACTACTAGAGGAACTAGAGGATTGGCTGTGATAAATTCTGCCCAGTTTAATTTCCCAAAGCTTTGTCTAAGACTTCATGAAGAGGCACTGCTCTCTGGGGCAAATCTGTGCGTGCAAGTGTGCAAGGCCAACTGATAGAGACACCAGGAGTGGATGGGATGACTATGGGAAGCAGAGGCTGTGAAGCTGAGGAAAGGAGGATCGATACAAAATGTACTTTGAGAACACTGAGAGCTGAGAAACTCTGGAGCCAATTAAAGACAGATCAGAAAGAGAGAGTGTGTGTAATAGTAGTCACACTCTGATGAAGATCCATTATTTTCACTGTATAGAGACACCATATAAACATCCAGCATCAAACTTTGGTTTCCTCATGGGGCTCCTGTTTGTACTGAGTCATCTTATGCATATTGGTTGGGAAGTAGTGGTATACTGAGGAACACATCTGGCAGACTCCAAATTAAAAATAATTTCTTAAATGCCTACTACATACTGTGGCTGTTGGGAATTGCTGCATCGATTTTTCAGTTTCACATTCTCTCTGACTTTGGATTAAGCCCTCTGTCGGTTGATCATTTTCATTTTCATTGAATGATGTGACATACCTTTGTTCCTGAAACACCTGTTTCATATCAGTATGGATATCCAGCATTTCCTTTTTCCAATTGAGATCTGATGTGTTTTCAAAGTATTTCTTTTATTTGTTAGTGCAGCAAATAATTCATAAGAAAATAACTGATGATATCTAAATTTAATTAACTGTTTATTTAATAAATAATTGGACCACTGATATAATTATAAATTAATCACTAGATTTTATTTAATGTTTTTGTATCCACAATTTTAAATAAGCCTGTATATGAACATGTATTTAATAACTTATTTATTTATTGAACTGTGAAACTTTAACTTTATATCACTATAGATGCCCAAACTTTCAAATATTACATTTTGTGCTCCCTCAAAAGGAAGCTGGGACACATTTGGTGACACTGTATTTACTCCTGTTTTACAAACAAACAGAAATTTTAAATATTAGATGAATTCACTGCAAAAATGTCAGAATCTCTACTTTTTTCCCTTTAATAGATAACAAAGAATTTTTTATTAAAATAAGTTATGAGAGTTAACCTTCTTGAGCCCCTGTTCATAATGAATTGAATCAAAATGTTTGCTTGTCTTGAAAAACATTCAAGGTAAAATATATAAAAAGAAGCATTTTCTGTTGTCCTCACTATAAAATTAACCACCAGCAGATAAAAAAAAAAGATTTTGTCATGAGTGAGCAACCAAATAGTCCAGATTATGTCAGGAAAAATTGTGGTAAAATATTTTTTTTCAATTTAACTCCCTTTCAGTTTAACATAACTATGGGTTTAACGTGTATTTGACCTTGTGTTAATCTGTGAACATTTCACTGACACTGTATATGTAAGAAAATAAATAACAGACAATCTACTAAGAACGCATCACAAGCAAAATAAAAAAAGATTTGTGTTGTGAAGATGTTAGAGTCCCTGCTTCTCCATGTCAGGAGGAGCCAGTTGAGGTGGCTAAGGCATCTCGTGAGGTGTTCCGGGCACGTCCCACCAGGAGGAGACCCAGAGGGAGACCCAGGACACGCTGGAGGGACTATGTTTTTTTGGCTGGCTTGGGAAACGGCTTGGGGTTCTCCCAGAGGAGCTGGTCCAAGTGGCTGGGGAAAGAGAAGTCTGGGCCTCCCTACCAAGGCTGCTACCCCCGCGACCCGACCACGGATAAGCGGAAGAAGATGATGGACTTCAATTTTAGCTTAGTCACACTTTAGGCCATGTCTCCAAAAACCAATGTTTGTCCCTGCATCTGCTAACTGTAACCTTGCTTTTTCATGTTGTTGTTTTTTTTTTTTTTTGGAATAAAGGCCTCAATCTCTCCAAGTTGCCTTTCGTTGCCTGTTGGGATTTAATTCACTGGGGATCATGAGACTCTTTGAACAGATTCAACTAGCTTCCTCACAAGGTCTTCTGCTTTTATCCTGGGGTTGATTCAAGCATTTTGCACCAAAAGATATGCATCTCTGAGACAGAGACTTTGTCTGCTTCCTGAAAGGTAGGAAGCAGACAGGACATTGCCATCTAATTGAAATTTAAGAGATGAACATGGCCCCTTCTGGCATGTGGAAATTGTAAGGATGACCCAGAATTGTGGGGGTCCCCAATTCTGTTTCTGATTTCTTGGCTGGTTTCTTTTGAATTTTCCATAATGTAGATTTTTAGTTTGAGGTGTTGCCATAAAGTACATTTACAGGTGTGCCTCCTTCTAACTAACTTCTCAAAAACTTATAAGCCACATGACATCCCAAACTGGGTTTCCCAAAAATGGACAAGGTATATCATTCATGTGACTTGAAAAAAGACTATTTAGCAAATAAAAGAGAGAATCTAATCAAGAAAAGATTTTGAATGATTTAACGTCAGTTGTACAATGTAAACCCATTTTCTTGAGATATCAATAAAGTTTTTCTTAGGGAAGCAAAATAATATGTCAGGTGATCTATTAGGGACTTTGATTTTGTAAGGTGACATAATATCATTATAGTTATCACCACCTTGCCATCAGAACTCTATAACAGTTGTGTTTAGATCTTTCCTTGGTTCAACTCCATCTGAATCCACAGAATGAGTCATCAGTGGGCTCCTGCATTAGTGGGTAGCATGCTGAGGAGCTAATTCAGCCATTTGAATTGGTTGTTTTGGAGCAGGAATAAAAGTATGCAGGACACCAGATGAGGACTGCAGGTGCTCTAGAACTATATATCTTTTAATTTTAAGACTCAGATCTGTCAGGCTATGTATCAGATTTTAATTATTTTTATTTTTTTGTTTGTAGATTGAACACCTTATTATCTTTTTAATGTCTGAGCAATCACCAACTTTGATGATGGCACATAGTTGAGCAGAACTTTCTTGATAACTGCACAACTTTGTTACCAAGTACCATAAACCAGAGGTGGGTAAATCAGGCTACAGAAAGTAAAAACCTTGCCTAACTTTAAGTTCATCCTATTTACTTAAAGTGTAACTCGCCCCAAAATCAACTATGGGTGGGGTTATGCTTTTACAGCAGGGTGAGTTACACTTTAACCAGGGATTTTAAACCAGTGATCTCAAACTCCAATCCTCAAAAGCCAGTGTCCTGCAGCTTTTAGACATGTCCCTTGCCCTACACACCTGAATTAAATGGCTAAACTGCCTCACTAGCATGCAGTCAAGTTCTGCAGAGCTCTGCTAATGAGCTCATGTTAAAGTCAGGTGTGTTGAAGTAGAGACACATTTAAAAGTTGCAGGACACCAGCTGGTGTTTGATACCAGTGTTTTAAACATTTGTCCCTGTCTATGCTGTGGAGCTGGAAACTGCAAACGGTTGGAACTGATTTCTGTACAGGCTTTTTACTTGTCATAAACAGAAATCAAACACTTACATTTGAATTGTCCATACCATAAAATCAGTGTGGAATTTATAATGTGCTTATGTTGACATAGTATGTTTCTTATTCATTGTTCAGTATCGTACATGCTGAAGCATAGTCACGCAAACGTGGACCTCTTATGTCTATATATTTAAAACATGTGGACGCCAGTGCCTTCTCCAGATTCAAAGTTTAGTTTTCACAGTGTTTCTATTTATGATTAAAGAATCCAATATACTTTTTGTTATTTAAAGCACTTTTTCCCCTTCCAGATCAATAAATCATGCTAAGATAACAAAATTAACAAAACTAAACATGCAGGGCAGCAAAATGCTTCACCAATTTAATTTTTTCTAATTTTTAATAATACAATAGAGAAACATTAGATTTTGTTTTGAAAATTCTCTTTTTACTCATTGTGCTATTTATAATATGATAAGAAGAGTACCTCTATTTGAACATGAAAACAAGGGAAACACGGATTCAGTGTTGTGATGCAACATGTGGCTGGTCTCACAAACACACACACACGCATCTATGCCCAGCCGCTGCCTCGAGCTGTCATGTGTTTCCTGAAGCAAGGCTTGACTCAAAGCCCTCTGTCACTTTCATCATGAGAGAATATCTATCAAGACGACTAACTTCTCTCCTTTTTCAACTTCTTCTGCTTTCGGCAGTTGCATTCATTTTTCAGAGCCAGCATGAATATTTCAGGCCTGAGTGACAGATCCAGTGAAGAATGAAAAGAGAGAAGAAGTAGGGTGGAAAGGAGGAGGAGGTCCAAGGAGGTACGAGTAATCACGTTAGATTTTTTTGCATGTCTCATGAATGACTTAGGCTGCCCAAATTTCAATCCAACTTCTATAGTCTTCTTCATGTTTATTAATTTAGCTGTGTTTTGTTTCCCTTCCCTCTAGTTTGAATGATATTCTACAAGTCTATCATAAGTCAGATATGTTTAATATGCCTAGCTGTACCATAGATGAAGTGCCATTTTGAGCAACTTCAGAAATTATATTTAATGCTAAAGTTCTTATTTTAATACAAAGGTGAAACTTCATGTATCATAGAAAAAGCATGAAAAACCGCTAAGAGTACAGTGAACCTGTAATAGGCTGCCCAAATTTCCTTCTGTTTTTGTCCCTAAAAGCAAAAATGAGCTGCATTTCCTAACTTTATTTTGGGATACCCGGATAATGAAAGTTAAGCAGTCACCAAAGATCTGTGGAAAAGGTTGAAACAATTTATTTTAGGTGGAAATATGTCATGTTGGTGTTTTGTTATCCTTCTTTTGTACTTTAATTGATTTATTCCATTGCAGATATACAAGCTGTAACAGTAAAGTGTGTCCCCAACGCAGGCAGGTGGGAAATCTAAGAGGCTGTAATCTATATTGTCATACTTTTTTTACAAATAGAGTCAAAGAGATATAACTAATACCCCCTGCCTTCTTGGAAATAGAGGTCTCACAAACATGCAACTGATATAAAATTCATTTCCCTGGAAATAGGGGGAATAATCTCTCTCTTTTTATGCCGCAATGTGGGATGCGGTGTTGGGGTTGGAGGGGGTAGACAAGTTTGTCGCTGTGTGAATGTGTGTGTATGGCTTTAAAGAACTTCATATATGTGGCCCTGGAGGCTTATGTGGTAATATAGACCTGCCACCTACACACACGACGAAGAACACACTCCTTTGTACCCATTAGGAAAGAATTTACAATACATGTTAGCTTCTGACAAATTCAGTGTTTAATTCCATTGGCTGTTAAACCCTCTGAGTTTTCAAGATGCACATAAACATAGCATTTTGATCCTTGCCACTCAATTCTGAGGTGCCTGAGGACTGTGAAATTGTATAGAGTTGTAGAATTTTTGAAAATATCAGAAATGACATTTCCATCAGTCCAGGGACAACAGATGACAAAAGCCTGTTGGTGAATTTTGCTGCATCTACAGCAATGTAAATTAATGTACATTGTCCCAGTTAAAATACAAGTCCTCCAGTAGCTCGCCTCGATGGTATACGTGGGTGTTACGACCTGGCTCAAAGGCCATAACAAAAAGGAAGACACACCAAGTATACTAGGCAAGCTGCGCAACAAAACACAGCTGCCCTGTTTGTAAAAAAGTCCCAGTTTAAATAAGGAGATCTCTTTCAGGATTGGTGGAGCAATCAAGGTGAGTATCCAATTGGGAGGAGAACTTTCACAGGAAGTGATGCAGGAGGAAATACAAGAAATGACTCGGGAGAAGGTCT
Organism: Fundulus diaphanus; assembly: GCA_037039145.1. NCBI lineage: Eukaryota > Metazoa > Chordata > Actinopteri > Cyprinodontiformes > Fundulidae > Fundulus > Fundulus diaphanus. The sequence goes on along the minus strand of CM073129.1, from coordinate 31,334,553 downwards.
GCATCAAGATCTCATAGTGGAGACACCTGGCAGGAAGCAGCAACTGCACGTGAATTTAAATAACGAGAAAAGAGAAAACGCAAACAAAGGCCACTGGCCATAATAGTAGGTTACTACTCATCACTGTGGCTGCAGCAACCCCAATTAGAATCCATGTGGTGGCAGGGGTAAGTCCCTGGCTACACTTGGGGTGAATTTTCACAGGGAGGGATAGCCTAATGGTTAGAGCAGTGCACTTGTCTTCTGAGAATCCTGCAAGTACCTGTTGTGAACCTCGCAAACTGCCACCATGGGTCCCTGAGCAAGACCCTTAGCCCCAGATTGCTCCCTGGAACTAAATTTAGGAACTAAATATTTAACATTATTTAAAATTGAATTGATATATTTGGTCCTTTTTGGAAATGTTAGGCAACTGAGGATAGCATTTTCAATGAAAAGGGTCAAACCACCAAAAGTTTTCTCGTGATTGAAGTTTATCTCATGGTAAATAAATCAAACAAACATCTGATGATTCCAAAAGGAAAAGGAACTCGATACATCAAAGATAAAAAGCTGCATCTCTTGTGCTATCCTTACATTTTCCCCTCTGTCTCCTTCAGTCTTGTAGTCCACTCTCTCTTTACCCAGCTCAGAAAGATTTGTTTAAAATTAAGTCAACAGCAGTGCCAGAGAGATTGGAACCCTTCTCTTGCTTGAAGGTCATGTCGTTGAGGGCTCCAGTTTATTCTAGGAAAATCAGCAACAGCAGTGTCTGTCTGGATAAGTGCAGTTTTAGGAACAACTAATACGCACATAGAATCCCCTTGATTATGAAGAAAACTCAAATTTAAACTGTGATCGCCCACAAGGGAGGCCGTGTATTCTTGTTATTTGAGCATTAGAAATTCTGTGTGATCTGACAAGGCATTTTTTTAATCAGCACAAAGCCTAAATTTTCAATTTTCTCTCTAGCTGAAATCTCATTTGTCCCATGAGCATCAGAATGATCACATCTTTCTAGTCCTTTGATAAAATTAAAAGATCTGATTGCAAAACAGCTTACAAGTGGAATTAAATATCAGATGAAAAGTCTTAAATTTGCCTTTTTGCAGCTCAGCATAGCTGAACTTGGACTGCTTCAATTTAGATAAGAAAATATTTTGAAGGGTTTGATCGCCTTTTCATTCTTTTTAATTTGAAAGGTTTCCATTATCACGCCTTACTTTTAATGAGTTTCTTCTTTTGCATTCTTTGGAATCTCTGTATTTTTGGTTAAAAAAGGAAACTAAGTTATGGGCCATACCCTTTTGCTGAATTGATTTAAACCATTAAATGTGCATCTATATGTATACTCAAACCTGCCTACACTTTGGTTTGTAGAGCTTATGCCATGCCTTACCACATTTCAATGCAGTGTTACGCTTCATGCATTACTTGTAAAGGTATAGGCACCAGATTGCCTTTGGTATATTTAATAAAAGCATGTGATAACAGTATTAAATGAGCTGAGCAGGTGCCTAAACAATAATTTCAAAACAGCTACCTCATGAATGTGACAAAAGTATTAATTGGGATGTGGTCAGTTATATCAAATATCGTTTATCTTTTATTGGTAAAAATATATACAGGTAAAACTAAAATTTTACTCACATTCCTGGCAGTTTTAGTGTTGCCATTTTGGTTATTTTGTTTTTATGCATGTGCTGTTCAGTTTGTGCTTTCATGATTCCAGTGTTTCCTTTTTTTAAATTCATATAAAATAAATATTCACTCCTACACTGTACATACTGCATATACACCTTCTTTTGTCACCGGCTCTCCCTTGTTACATGTTTTCACCGAATGTTTTCAGTTTTCTTTGCTGCAATTGTTTTGCATGATACATTTTGGACTTATTTTAATAAATGTTACCTATCATGAGATTGTGCCTGCCTCCAGCCTCCATATGGGCCTTCCTTCACAAAAACCCTTGGAAAAAATCCACCTCAACAACGTATATAGATGGGAACTCTCTTAAACATAACCAAGTTCCTTCCTATGTATGCAATACATACATGACATACGATACAATATTTTGTAGTCAGTATTCTTCCATCTTTTTCAACTATACCTTTAACATTTACTGTCTTAGAAATAATTTGAAATTCAGCTGTTTAGCTCAAAACAAATACCATTATCTTATGCCTACTATGTGGGAGTTTAGCAGAAACAATACACTGGTAGTTTCTTGCTGCAGACGGTAGATCTAAAAATGCAGTAAAATACTACCAAGGTTTAATTTTAGGTTTAACAGAAAAAGTTATCTGTATTCTTCCACAAAATCAGTCTATCCTCCAAGCATTTACAGTTATGAAGAAAGCCGTCTTTTCATTGGTTCGGTCATTGCTGCCACTAATCCTTCTTGGGTGTCTGTGATTGCATTTATGCACTGAGTCACAGCTTTTCCCTTAACTTTTACAACCTCACTTTAGCTGCAGCACTGTGGACCACTGACTGCACAACATTGTGAGGGAATACTCAAATGGTAAAGCTGTTCACATCCCCTACCTTCCTTCTGTTGTTGCATAGCAGCTAGTCTTTATTTTCTTCATTTAGTTGGTGTTTTATTCCATTTTTAGTATGATGATTAAATGACTGTATTATTAGTAGTATTATTACCATCAATTATTATTCAAACCTGGAACAACCTTGCTGCAAGGCAACTGTACAAACCACTGCACCATCCTGTCCAGTCTGTCACAGGTCAACATAAAAACAAACAGGACAAACAATCATGCATGTCCAGACTTATCCATGAGTGTATTTTAGAATAAACAGATAACATAACAGGCATGTCTTTGGACTGTGGGAGGAGTGCATGGAGAGAACTCACACATGCATGGGGACAACATGCAAACTCCATGTAGGAGGGCCCCAAATTGGGATTGGACCCCATGACATTTTTGATGCAAGGCAACAGAACCAACGCCTACATAGTGGCACAATGATGATACTATGATTTTGCATTTCAATTTCTTAAAGTTTCATGGTACAACATGGTTGTTTTTTTTGTATTATTATAGTTGAAGATATAGGTAATGTTTTCCACTAATGGGTGCCTCTTCTGCCAACGTTTTTAATTATGAGCCTCCTACACCTCAAAATCTGACTTTAACCCTCTTCTTGCCTTAAATTTTACTTCATAGCAACTTTTTGATTAATTCATATTCTTTCGCCTTGTTGTCAGTATCCCACTGGCACCTTCGGTCACCTTTTTTAACGAACTGATTAGGTTTAGAAATCACTGCTTCTGTCCAATAAAGTTTTTTTTCTCTTATCTTAAACACTTAAGTATTCATGCGGTGAGGTTGTCTCCCCTTGATTTCAGCTGGTTGTGCTTCTTTTTACTAAAGCTATCCATGTATGACCATTACCTGTCGCAGTCAGGTCCTGCTTTTTGTGTGTTTCCTTCCATAAGTTTTGGATTTGGATCTTTGTCCTTGGTAAGATTAAGCACCAGTGGTCTCATTCTTTTTTTAGTACATTTTTAACTTTAACAACCTTTAGTTAGGTCACGTCATGTAGCCATCAGGGGCAGATGTTTCTGTGCTGAGAAATAATTGTTCTATTTGATCAATAAGTTCTTCAAGAAAACAAATTGATGTAAATTGTTCTGATAGGAGAATATCAGCTCTTAAGTTGAAGAACAGTTCAGAATAGGAAGTGTTGTCTCCATGGTTACCACTGAGGGGATTCAGCACTGTTTTTACAGACCAAAGGCCTGCTTTTGACATCATGCCCTGTGTAGTTAACCCTTGAACTCTGAAACACACACACACACACATACACATTCAGATAGATAATCACCAGCACCCCCCACACAGGTGCAGTCTATGAACATTCGCATAGTGGAAGCTGGGTAGAGCTCAAGTTGACGGTGAGCCATCATTAAGCCTTTGAGATCTAGCATGCATTACTCGAGTATTCCCCGAGGCCTTGACTGAGGTTAACCAAGCTTTTCACATCCAGCCTTGCACTCACAGAAGGAGTAAAAGAAAACTCTAGAGGTGCAGGGATGTTTCCATGAATATGGCCAATATAGAAGACAGAGCTTTACTCCAAGATTAACAGAAATAAGAAAATGAAGACGGCCTTCCTGGTTAAGGTGCCAAGGACATGTGCAAAGATTTACAATACAAGTTTGTCCTCAGACTTATACCCTGTGTTAAAAAAAAACAATAAATGGCTCATATTATAGTGGATATTTTAATGGCTGAAAGCGTGTATGTGAAATAATATTGCAGAAAGAGTTTCATTCTGAGCTGCTGTGGCTGCATGATGACAGAAAGGTTACTTTAAACTCTGTTGAAGCTAAGCTCATTGGTTAAAAGTGGCATGTAAATTCATTGAGGATTAGCATATATTAACATACAGTTAGCAAGCTCCCCAGGATTTGGGGGGAGAAAAAGGACAAATAAAGGGATCCAGGTTTCTGAAAAAGAGAGGCTGGTATGTTAGAAATTACACACTACTTCCAAGCAACTTTTATAACAAAGTCGTTAACAGCTTTAATGATATTCACTGTTTAAATGATTCGATTTTTCAAAGAAAAAGCCTTGTTTTCAATGATGACAGCACATATCCAATAAGGCAGCAGTGACAAACTTTTCAGGTCTTTTTTTTTCTCACATTGTGTTATACTTTTTAACAACAGTTAATAACATGCAAAATCACGAGGCACCTAACAGATTGTTTTATCATGGTAATCTGATTTCACTGTCTTCCAGCTGTCACCATCCTAATGCAGCACTGTAAAAGATGTTGATGGCACCACAGTGGATTAAGATGATGTTTTAAATCAAATGCAGACTGCTTTTATACTTTGTTTAACAAAGAGAAAATGTGGAGCCTTAAAAATAAATATTAAGGCTGAAAAATACATCAGACGTTCATGGACATAAATAAATTGGTCATATTGGTCTCCAAGTTATACCTTTAATCCAGACCAATAGCAGTTTGGTAACAACAACAAAAAGTGTTTCATTTAAATTATTTTAGCATTAAAACCTGAATTATGTTAACAGCTAAAGTGAGAAACGCATACACATTACCAAGGCCTAATATTCAAAATCCTAAATACCAATATGAAATTAAATGATATAAGATTAAGAAGTGAGATACATACTTACAATGACATTCAACTAAAGCCAAGTGATTCAATTCAACTGGAACTGCACAATATCACAAATGTATAGCCAAGCATGGACAGCAGTTCTAAAGCAGGAGTTGATTCTAACACTTCAGCAGGTATAACAAACTCAGTCCCTTTGTCAATCCATAAATAATTATGTAACCAAGATAAAAATAACATAAGACAATCTGAATTGAATGTATGAGGTACTAAATAACTACTGTAGTTATGAACATACAATGAATGATTGCCGTACAATTTAATTGAATTGTATATTTTGATCATAAATGGAACAGTTGTGTTATTAAAATGTGAACTGTTACTTGCAGTGGCATGGGATTCAGAGATTATAACTCACCTTATCCAGACTGATATGTGCAATTTAGTATTTTTAACACCATGTTAATGTGTCTGAGATACTGCATCAACACAGAAAAGTTTGAGTATAAAAAGGAAACTGCACGAAGCAGGAGGAGCCCAAATAGGTGTTGTAATACTTCTGCCACGGCAGTGATTGGCGCCGTATTGCTGCTACATGCGCAAAGATTTACAATACAAACGGCAAACAATGCAACTTGCAACAGACTATTAGTAGCAGCAAAAGAAAAGCCAACAAATACAGAAGCTGTCCATACTGTATGTAACAGTCAAAATTACTTTTTACATTGTTTAACCTATAGAGACTTGATTTTTTTCCTAGTGAACAGAAAAATAAAAAACAACTAACTTTAACTCCTGTTTAAAACAGCAATAAAGGGAAAATACATTTTGTTAACTGTTTGTTTTTGTGATTTTCTTTTAACGTCCATTGCAATCCATTGCGGATACCACAACCACATCAGTGAAAATATCTCATGAGAAGTACAAAAGGCCATCCTTTTCACATAGATTCAATATAATCAGTACTTCTTGTCTTCTCAAAACTCCAGTTGGCTGTGGCAGATGGCCATTTACAATGAGCCTGGTTCTGCTTGAAGGTTCTTCCTGTTAAAGAGAAGTTTTTCTCTCCACTGTTGCTTCATGCATGCTCAGTATAAGGGATTGCTGCAAAACCATAAACAATGCAGTTGACTGTCCACTGTGGCTCTACGCTCTTTCAGGAGGAGTGAATGCTGCTTGCTCAAGACTCGATGCAATCTGCTGGATTTTCTTAGATAGGAAACTTTTTGACCAATCTGTGTGATTTGATTGAACTGACTTTGTAAAGTGCCTTGAGATGACATGTGCTGTGAATTGCTGCTAAATAAATACAATTTATATTAAATTAATTGAATTGACTTACTTAAGCATTATCTCAGCATTTGAAACTGAATGTTTTTATATCTATCTGTGTACAGTTTGGAATAGACATACATTTATATGACTCTGGGTAATGTCACTTCAAAAATCCCTTTCGCCTTCAGTTGCATAATGAAGTTTCGTAATGTACTGTGGAACATCACTATGCTTTACCATGCTTTTTAATATAAACATGTAACAGCTGACTACACAATAATTAAAAAGATGGCCAAGCCAAGGTAAAAGACAGGCAGATAAAAAAATTATGGATTAATAAGGGACACAGGATTGAATTTCCAACCTCAAGAATCCTGTGACGTAGTCTATAATCCTGTACATGACTCCTTGGTGTTGCTCTGAATCTACAGCTTTTACACATTCTTCCAATTTGGAAGAATTTACAATGAAGAGTGTCGGATTAGATGCCTTACGTTTTCACACAGCTTATGAACAGATGAAAATAATCTTTGTATCAATTAAATGTCAATGGCAAGTGGAAGGTGACATTTACAACTCATGTTACTTTTATGTCTGAAAAGAAGCTCCCTGTGCACAAATGTGGAAACAAAAAAAAAAATGCTCATCAAAATTTATAAAAAAAAAAACATTTATGAGAGCGCATTTGATGTTATGATACAGTTTACTTTAGGAATTGTTCAGTATATATTTTGTTTGTTTTGTTAAATGATCATTGAATTGAGTTTGGATGCTTTAATGCAGTACATAATCCTTTTTTATAGGTCTGTCTGTCTTTTACTTTGCTTTTCCACCTTGCTAGAACGAGTCCAATAGGTGCAGTCAATGTAACCTTTAGGCTAGTTTCCAAATGACTAATAATTTATATCAGACTATATTTTAATCATTTTGGAATTTCAGGAATCATTTACCCATTAAACTGTGTTCTTAAAAAAGTATTTGTTTAAAAAAGTATGGATAACACTCAAAATTCCACATGAACTAATCACACAGAAACAGAGAGACCAATTAACATTCAAGGGGATTGTGCTTGCTGACTGATTTAAACCACTGCAAATTGAAAGGGAAATCACCTGATACATCTGAAATATTAGTTCCTTTCCAGAAGTGAACAAGGAATGGAGTCAAATTTAGATTCCATATAGCAATGACAAGAACTATATAAAAAACTATATAAAAAAGGCAGTCTATGAATGATTCACACTTGCAATTAACTTGAAACTTGTGAGTTATCAAGGCGGCTTCTGGGTCCTGAGAAGCAATCCCATCTCTAATAGAGTTTTTACCTTTCTTGTAAGTTATGATTAATGGTTCTTTAAACTCCCCTTGTAAAATTTGGTTGCCTTTGATGAATGTGACAATGTTTTAAAATGGTCATTTAAATCACTGTTTTTTGGTATAAAGGTTGGTCAAAAAAGATTTTAATAAGATTTTCTTTTTTAGTGTATTAATACAAATGTCTGCTTTTGAGACCACCTTATCTTCTGCAGATCTTAGCCAGCCCCCTTTGTAATTTTTTTCTTTGAATTTTTATAACATCCCCTTTTTACTTTTGTTTAATTGCTATGGAATGACACAAATTTGTTTAGAGTCCATTGATTTGGCTTAAACGAAGACTGGAGCTGGATAGGATGAAAACATCCAACAAGAAGAAATATATATCTGTCCATAGGTTTTGATTAAAAAGACATGGACAGATGTCTCTTTTTATTGGTTAATCTTATGCCAATTTTATTGGTTAATCTTATGTATTTAGAGCTATGATCAAGGGTAAACCATAAAACTTCAAAGTTTTTGCATTTAAAAATGTGTGTGTGTGTGTGTGTGTGTGTGTGTGTGTGTGTGTGTGTGTGTGTGTGTGTGTGCGTGTGTGTGTGTGCGTGTGTGTGTGCGTGTGTGTGTGTTTGCGCTCCGCGGAAATTAGTCTCTGCATTTGAGCAATCTGTGGTCAATGGTCTTGCTCAGGAACCCACAGTAACAGACTGATGCTGCATCAAAAACATTCTAATTATCGCTCCTAGCTCCGATTCCTTGACCTTTTACGAGTTCAACAGTAAAAAAAAACTATTGCGGGTAGGAAAGAAGTGTCGGACTGCTGTGCCGAATTTGTTACTTACAATCGCATCAGCAGAAACGCGAGGTCAGCGTCAGCCTTGCAGCCCTCTCTTTCTTTTAGCTCTCGCCATTCGGAAAAAGCTTGCCCGATGTTCACCCGTGTACGACTCCTCTTTCTGTCCAGAGCCCTTGTCCTCTTAATGTAACATGGGCTTTTGCTGTTTTGTCGCTGGTTCCGCCATGATAACTGCACAGATATCGCCACTGCGCTAGCAACAAGCATGCCTTTCACTGGGGGCATGTAGCAGTTCTCGCCGTAAAGCAAGACCAACTCTCGCGATCTTGCACAACATTCTGAGTCTGTGGGCGCGGGCCGAGGGCTCCTGCAATTGCAAGTGCGGTATTTCCCCCACAGACCACCAGGGCGGCCAAGAAAACCTTTGTTCAACCTGAAATGACTCATTTAATCATCCAAAACGGTATGGAACACATTAATTAACTGAAAAATGTTGCATAGTATGCCTTTAAAGCTCCTTGGTGCCAGTAAAGAACATTGCGGGGTTCCTATGCTGGAGGAGCTATGAGAGGAAGCATACCGGCTCCTTTTCCTACCTCCTTCCTTACTGACTGCACTATTCGGACAGCACTTATCATGGCGACCTTTGACACACTGACACTTTAGGTGAAGAGCCCTTTGCAATTAGACCCTTTCGGATGCAGCCTGAGTTTCAAACCGCTGACCTTTTGAGACTACTCCAGGACACAAACACCTGGTTCTCTAACCAATAGGCTACCACTCCCAATAACAAAACATGCACACCAAACATGGGGTTCAAACCCACAACCCTGAGATTAAGAGCCTCATGCTACCAACAGAGCTAGCCAGGCTCTTACACCAAGTCAGTAGATTTTTGGTTGAATGTATTCACTCTTCAGAGTTTTATGGTGTGCCTGTTTAACTTGTTACCAGCTTGTCAAATTTATTGGACAAGTGGCTTGTAGCTGAGCGTATGCTCACTTTCATGCTTGGCAACTAACTGAAAAATATGTCACCAGTTAGTCTGGTCCCCTGTTCTGAGTTAGCTTGATAATGAGCTGCAGGCAGATTTTCTTTAATCTTTTGCAGAAATACCTACATTGTTATAACTGGTCTTGAAAATGGTCTCCCAGCGGCTTTGTCTTTGACTTGGTCCTGTCTGTTCTTGGTCTTGGGTTACATGGTGTTAAACGCACAGCACTATCTGTTAACTACAGATGTTGTGGTGCTGGCACTGGACTTTCAGTCTCCATAACAGCTGGTGTTGAAAACCCCTTTGTTGGGGATAAAAAAAAACAAGTGTTAAAACAATAACAGAGTTTAAATCTTAGCATGGTTCTGGAGTGTGCTTGCATGTTTGCTTCAGCATGAAAGGAGAGAAAATTAGCTGCCATATAACAGGTAATGACAGGATTCTTTAAAGTAATCAACTGGATGTGTATGTGTGTGCACACTTAGGAGATTTTCTATGTGCTGATGGGGTTTTTTTTTGTACAGTGGGGCATTGCCAGGCTGACTGCAGCAATCACACCTGAAGTGAAACTGCTGATCTGTCATATCCATAGAGCTGTGTGCACATTTTTTTTGTTCTGTTTTAGTTTTTTTTCTCCTCTTCTCCTCAGGGTGTGACCGGTAGGTGTAGGCTCTGCAACTTTGGCTCATCATGACTCATCAGAAAGAGTTTAAAGAGGAATTGGCTCCTTTAGACAGACACCAATCTTAGACAAATGTCTAAGATTGGTGTCTGTCAATGTCACTTAAGGATTAGATCCTTAAGTGACATTGTGTGGTCCATACTTCATACCAGTTGGTGGCAATAAGGCAATAATTTAATTGCTTTCCTTTCTTTTCTCAGTGCTCCACCTGAAGATTACTGGCATCATATATCTGTGTAAATAAACATCTTATCATTTTTGAGAACAATTTCCTGATTTATGCATGTGGGTCTAAAAGCAATCCTAAATAAAGAACAATCTACTGGCATGAACTCAGTTTATCAGCCAGAGATTAGAAACTAGGATGGATATAAAACTTTTCAACAAATGAAGAAAACAAACAATACATTTAAAATGTCCGTAACTCAGCCTTTTCTAACTCACCTGATAGTTGGCATCCACATTATTTTCAAATCAATTTGGTTTCATTTATATAGTGCCAATTCACAACACATGTCATGTCAAGGCACTTTACAAAGTCAAATTAAATCAAATCATACACAGATGGGTGTCACACTCTCAGGTCTAGGTGCAGGTTTGGGTTCCTCTCTCTAATTCTCTGCAGGGCGTGACAGGCAGGTGCTCCACATCACCACTAATTGGAGCCCTTCATAAGGAGCTCAATCCAGGAGGAGGGCGTCAGTTCTTTCTCGCTTCCAGTGTGGTACTTGACCAACCTAGATATTAGTGATGGTGAGATGAAGCCTCATGAGGCATTGAACCACTTGAGCCAACTGGTTCGAGAAAGGGTTCATTTCTCGAAGCTTCATGTGCACACGAAACCACCTACTGGCCAGGTGTATAATCACAGCCAGCTGTATCTTAACATGTGTGATGCATTGATTTTTTGTCTATTATGGCTCTTGGGAATGACTTCACAAAAGGTGTAGGACGAAATCATTTGTCTACATAAATTATGTATACACATATGTGTATAATAAAATATTGTTTGAATGTATTCTCTGTGTGTAATTATTCCCAAAATAGTAGTGTCATGTGATATGGCATGTTGTGTAATAATGTTTTTCTGTGACTCTAGAAAAATGGCATGGGCTTAATCAGGCAGAGGACAGTGAAAGTGCTTGTGGAACTAGGGAGGGGGTAGTGAATAGGCTAATGCTTGTGTAATTGGATGATTTCATGCATTTGTATTAAGAAACAACAATTTCTCCATAGGGGAAATCCTCCTCTTTCTCGCCGGCTCCATCCTACTCCTATCCTGTCCTCGCACTCCTAAATCTCCTATCTATCTATCTCTCTCCTAAACTCTCCAAACACCAAACTAACTGTCTCAAACTAAATAACCACTATCCAAACTCTGTTATCCAAACTCAGTGTTTCCCGCAGGAATTTGCTTAGGCGAGGCGGTGAGTTGGCGGCCGGAACAAGTCTTGTGCGGATGATTGGCGGAGCGGGGTGGGGGGGGGTGGGGGGGGGGGAGAACAAGTTTTGCGCGGATGACAAGTTTTGCGCGGATGACTGCTGGCATAGCGGGGGGGGGAGACGACTGGCAGAGCGGGGCATCTGCATCGACGCCGTCGGTGAAGTCGCTTCTCGCTTCAAACTATACATGTATTTTTGCCTGTTTTTTCCCTGCAATTCACTATATGCATGCGAGAAAGCAACAACAAGAAACCGCGTGTTAACATCAAATAATGCAAGCATATCGAGTTAGTTTTTTTTTTTGGTTTTTTTTGGAGTGCTGCGGGAAACACTGAAACTATCAAAACTCTATCCACTCTCTCAACTGACCGCAACTCGCCTACAACAACCCACATTTTGAATGGAGCCACTTCCTGAAGCAGTCACGTGGTACAGCCGGGCAGCGAGGCTTCGTACGTCATCGTTTTCGGCTCCTCCCCTAAATGAAGCAAGCTTCGATACGCGCATTACGGAAACACCCCCTCCATTACTCGACACACGCCTCGAAGCCTCTGCACATCACGTAACATCACTACTAGATATCTTGTTCTAGTTAACTCCTAGCCAGGACCTAACTCCGTGTTCTTGTTTTTCCCCCTCCTAGAAACCTGGACCCCAGCCTCAGAAACTGAAAGCCGGACCTCCAAGGGGTAGGGTTTGGGTTAGCCCTAACCCTGCACCTACAGTCTGGACCCTGGACATCAACCCTTCCCGGACAAAACCTAGCCTCAATCTCTGAGTCATACGCCCCTCATTGTTCTCACCTTCCTTTGCTCACCAGTCTCCCCATCTTTCCCCAGCAGAACCCGGACAGTCCGCTCAGCCAGAAACACCTCAGAAAAAACCACACCTGTTTTCAATAAACTCTCTTACTGTACTGTCTGTCTCTGTGGTTGCCCTCATTCAGAGTCTCACTTTGTTAAACATGACAATAGGTCAAAAAGTTTCCTATCTAAGGAAACCCAGCAGATTGCATCAAGATATTTAGACTGCATTTGAAATCATGACTTAAGATAACTAAAAACAAGCTCTCCAGATGATGATAATTATCCTTTTCATAATACATCATACTGAAATGTCCACAAAGTCCTGTTAAAAGTAAGCAATATCTTTCACTTTTTTTAAAAGACCTCGCCCCCTAACACATTTAGACATGCTGCTGGGGAATATTTTAGTAAAATGTTCTCCTCATGTCAATAGTGTTAGGTGTTTGAAAGCAAGTGGACCCATCACTGTCACACTAACACACCAAGGCTGTGCTGGACTATGCTCAGTATTACTTTAGGCACTGAAGTCACAGCGGGTGAGCATTGTCAGCTGCCAGTCAGGCCATTGGCTGTTTTAGGAAAATCAACAGGGAATGTAACTCAAGCTCAATTTAGCTGAAAAACGGCAAGAAGCTCAAGTATTTCTACGTCTGAGCATACCCAAAGGCACTTTGAGACTGAGTGTGTGAACAGCTTTTCCCAGAGGATGCTGAAGCTCCTTGTCTGTGTCTTTCTCTCTAATTTAGAGGAATGAACTAAGAGGCGATGGTAGGAGTAATACAACTGACTTTGGGCAATATCTGACATTAAACTTGTTAGTTTATTTTGGTAAAGTATAATGGTTGTCATAACTTAAAAAATGTGAAAAAGTGAGGCTAAAGTATTACACTGATCTTTATTTGTTCTTATTTGACAATGTACACATCTAACACATGCTATTACATTAAACTGTTATTTTACAGCTCTCATAAAACACCAGAGAGATCCAATTCATGGTTAAAAAAACAAGCAGTTCAACATCCATCCGATGTGCAGCCCACAACTCGTGGTAAAACCCCTTACCCAGACCAAACGAAACACAGAAGTAACTATTAATCACGTGTGGTTTTGTGACTATGAGGGAAGATGAACTTCCTGCCAGAGAATGTTGAAAAAGTGGGTTAAGAATATGGGTCATCAAGGGCGCATTTGTAACTGTATGCCATCTAAAAAAGTGTAGGCAGTAGCTGATGAACTCTGATTGTTAGTGTGAAAATGGATTTTTTTCTTTTTTGAATGTAACTAATAGATGATTACCTCAATACCTTTACTAGCCTTCTGGGGTCTGCCGCTGTGAAGCATCCTTAGAGCATGATGCTGCCACCGCTATGCCTCATCATGGAGATGGGGTGTTTTTGGTGAGTTCAGTGTTTGCTGTTTTCCAAATACAGTATCTTGTGGCTTTTTCCACTTGCCAATATACCTTTGGCAGGTTTACAAATCAAACAACAGTTGTTGTTATGTTCTGGAAGCAGCAAAGACACAGAAAGTGTATGATTTAAGTGGTTTATTGAAGGAAGGGAGAGAAAAGGGGGTTTGAGGTGGATATGAATCTGGTCATAGACTGTGGGATTGAGAGAGGAGAGATTAGTACCAACAACCAACAGGCTGGTGAGATGGTGTGGCAGAGGCTGACTTATAGAGAGTGTGGTAGAGGAAGAACCAGAGGGAGTGAGTCTGGCTCTGGTGGCCGGTGATGAGCAGAGGTGTGATTCCAGATCTGGTAGATCAATCCACAGCGGAGGATGGACAGGCCAGATGGTGACTGAAGGATGCCAGCAGGTATAGAAGAGCAACGGCTGACAAGAATGCCAGGAAGGCTCGAGGGATTCGGAACATTCAGAGGACTTGGATGATTATGACTAAGGAGAGACTTGACAGGACCAGAATGGAGCAAGGGTGGATCTACGGAAGAAGAGAATGAGTAATCAGCCAAGGTATTTCTTGGAATAGGAACAAACAAGGTTCTGGTCAGGGACTGCTCAGGTGAGCTAATGCTCTGATGCTTTCCATCTGTCTCCAGCTCCCTTAAGTACTCCTTCTGATTAGTGAAGATGGAAAACACCTGCTGCTGGTGGGCAACAGCAACAGGTAAGAATGCACAGCAGCAAGTGCAAACAACAACACCTCTACAGCACCAGACCACATACCTGATATCACCCAACTCTACCCCCCCGAACCCTACTTATCGGTCACCTCCTGGTGACTGATCGGAGAAGGAGGAAGCGGAAGATCTCTCAAAGTCAGTTATGAGAGATGGGTCCATTAAGAAACGACCAGGAATCCAAGAACGATCCTCCGGACCATAGATCTCCCAGTCGGCCAGGTACTGGGCTCCCTGACCTCTTGGACAAAAGTTGAGGATACAGCGGACGGTGTAAATCGGATGGCTCTCGACGAACTTCAAAATCAGAATCAGAATCAAGTTTATTGCCAAGTAGGTTTGCACTTACAAGGAATTTGACTTGGTGTTGATGGTGCAGACAAAATAAAATAAAATAAAATAGATATATATACGGAATCTATATAGACACAGTAGACTGTGCGTTAATGTAACACAGAAGCTTGTTAGTCCTTGGCGGGGGAGAGAGGCAGTGTCCAGTGTCACGGACGGCTCTTGGCCTTGTTGATAAGGCTGGTAGCAGATGGGAAGAAACTGTTTTTGTAGCGTGAGGTTTTGGTCCTGATGGACCGCAGCCTCCTGCCAGAGGGAAGTGTCTGAAATAGTCTGTGACTGGGGTGTGAGGGATCAGCCACAATCTTCCCTGCACGCCTCAGAGTCCTGGAGGCGTACAGGTCCTGGAGGGATGGAAGATTGCAGCCAATCACCTTCTCTGCAGACCGGATGACAAGCTGCAGTCTACCCTTGTCCTTAGCGGTGGCACCAGCGTACCAGATGGTGATGGAGGAGGTGAGGATGGATTCAATGATGGAGGAGTAGAAGTGCACCATCATTGTCCTTGGCAGGTTGAATATCTTCAGCTGCCGCAGGAAGTACATCCTCTGCTGGGCTTTCTTGGTGAGGGAGATGATGTTCAGCTCCCACTTTAAGTCCTGGGAGATGATAGTTCCCAGGAAGCGGAAAGACTCCACAGTGTCGATTGTGGAGTCACAGAGGGTGATGGGGGTTTTCCCAGCTTCACATGCTGCTTCCTGTCAGACAGGAAGTCTGTAATCCACCTGCAGGTGGAGTCTGGCACACTCAGCTGGGAGAGCTTCTCCTGAAGCAGAGCTGGGATGATTGTGTTGAAGGCAGAGCTGAAATCCACAAACAGGATCCTGGCGTAGGTTCCTGCAGAGTCCAGGTGCTTGAGGATGTAGTGAAAGGCCAGGTTGACAGCGTCGTCTGCAGACCTGTTGGCTTTGTAGGCAAACTGTAGGGGGTCCAGGAGGGGGTCAGTGATCTCTTTCAGGTGTGAAAGCACAAGGCGCTCAAAGGACTTCATAACCACAGAGGTCAGAGCGATGGGTCTAAAGTCATTAAGTCATGTGGTCCTTGACTTCTTGGGAACAGGGATGATAGTGGAGGATTTGAAGCAGGCTGGCACGTGACATGTCGCCAGTGAGGTGTTAAAAATGTCTGTGAACACTGGAGACAGCTGATCAGCGCAGTGCTTTAAGGTGGATGGAGAGACAGAATGTGGTCCAGCAGCTTTCCGGGGGTTCTGTCTTTTAAAGAGTTTGTTAACGTCTCTCTTGTGTATGGAAAGAGTTGTCACTGAGGAGGAGGTGGAGGTGATCTGTTGGGTGGTGACGTGGGGGATGGATGCAGGACTGTCCCTTTGTCTGTCGAAAACAACAGACAGAAGCAGAGTTGTTGGCAGAAAACTGGTTTTGCAGCTTCTCAGAATACAGTCTTATATCCTCCTTCACCGCCCTGCTAAACTTGTATTTTGCATCTCTGAATCTGCATTTATCCCCACTCTTGAAAGCCTCTTCCTTCTCCAGTCTTAGCCTTCTGAGTTTGGCTGTGAACCAGGGTTTGCAATTATTGTAACTCACCCTGGTTCGTGATGGATCACAGCAGTCCTCACAGAAGCTGATATATGATGTCACAGCCTCTGTGAACTCATTCAGACTGTTGGTAGCAGCCCTGAAGACATCCCAGTCAGTAGAATCCAAACAAGCCTGAAGATCCTCCACAGCCCCACTGGTCCACTTCTTTGATGTCTTCACTACAGGTTTGCAGAGCTTTAGTTTCTGCCTGTATGGATACATGATTGATTGTATCCATACTTGATTGGATACATGGAAATCTGCATGAACATGTAGATGATCTGGTAGCTTGAGAGCTTCGGACAAACAGAAGATGGGTTGATATTGGAGTCAATGTGGAATGGGCCAAAGTACCGGGATGCAAACTTCCTTGAGTAGGCCATGAAGGGAATGTTCTTAGAAGACAGCCACACTTCCTTGCTGGTTTGGTAAACTGGAGTGGGATTCCTTTTTGCAGTATTTCTTATTTTCAGCTGATGTTATATTTAGTGGGGCTGTGGTTTGGTCCCATATGCTTTTGCAATTTTTGAGGTGGCTTCTGACAGAAAGCAGGATTGTCACAGATTTTCAGTTCCTGCATTGTCCCTAGGCAATCTCATACATGCATACATATATACATCACAACACAGTTTTACAACATCATAAATACAAACTTGTGAGAATGAATAAAAGTTCCATTAAAAGAAATCTAAAAATTACTCGATCTTAGAAACCTGATTGCTGTAGGTACAAAAGAGTTCTTCCATCTCTTAGTTTTTAACCTTCGCCCAGAGGGGAGAAGCTTGATCTCCAAATTGAGAGGGTGGTCAAGAAACTTTAAAATCAACTTGGCTTTCTGAGTGGTACGACAAATAAAAATTTAATTCAGAAGACGTTGGGCATCACCGATTATCTTATTTGCTGCCTTAACAATTTAGTTTTTAGTCTGTTTTTATTTTGAACTCTCAGTCAGGGAAGGCTGATGGTAGCAGCGTTGGTTGGTATCCCAGAGAGACTTCAAACTGAGATTTACCTGTGGTGGCAGATATGTGGCTGCTGTGGGTGTACTCAACCCAGAAGATATGTTTTTCTCCAGGAAGTTGTACAGAGGCAGCAAAGGGTATTCTCAAGTTCCTGGTTCATCCGCTCACATTGGTCGTTGGTTTGGGGATGGGAACCAGAAGAAAGCTAGACCTTGACCCCAAGGGCGGTACAGAAGTCTCGCAAAACTTAGGACATTAATTGGGCCATTAGCGCCTGTGCTGGATACTAGAGTATCTTGGTAGGGATTCCATGTAACTGGAAGACGTGATGAAATAGAAGTCAGGTGGTCGGATGGGCAGATGGCAGTTAGGCTAGACTGATGAAATGGCACGCTTTGGAGAATCTGTCAATGATGTTTAAGATGACTGTTTTACCTTCGGAAGGGGGTAAGCCGGTAACAAAGTCCAATGCTGTGTGTGACCAAGGTCAGTTGGGAATGGATAGCAAGAGTTCAGAAGGAGGTCTATGGGAGTTCTTGTTCTTAGAGCTCGTGGGACAGGCTGCAACATACTCAATGATATCATTGTTTAGGGATGGCCACCAGAAGTATTGCTGGATAAGGCAAATGGAGCGGCTGGAGCCAGCATGACCTGAGAACTTGGAATCATGGACCCATTGAATGACACAGGATCTGGTAGATTCTGCCAGGTAGAGACGTCCAGGCAGTCCTCCCCTGGGATCTGGTTCATCGGCAAAAGCCTACTGGAATAAAATGTTCCAGACCCCAGGAAAGGGAACCTTTGAGACATGAGGGGGGAATGACTGTGGTAGGTGTATAATTGTTGTCATTAGCAGAGAACTGTAGTACAGTCTCACTTATAATAGTTGCCGACCATTTTAACTCCCTCAGAGTGGTTGTTGATGTCTTGGTAGAATGTTTTGTTTAATTACTTGTTTAATTTCTAAAAGATGGATTGAACTTAATCTTATGAGACGTCCAGCAGATTTGCAATCTTTTTACATCTCCTGACTTATATTTTTCAGTGATCTTTTATCTGAGTTGCTCAGAGTGTTCTTCTGTCTTAATGTAGTAATTGTGACAGTACACTGATTAAGCAGGTACTGGACCTCCCACACATAGGTATTTTTAAACTGCAATCACTCAACACATTAACTATTTTCAAGGCAATCTATTTCACTGACTGTGATGCTGTTTGCATCAATTAGCTGGATCTATGGTGAATTAGGTCAGTCAATTTCAAAGGGGTGAATATTCATGCTATCATTTATTTTACCTTATATTGTTTTAGTTAATTCACTTTAGTAAGAGAAAATATGTCACATTCATGTATTTTTGGAGATTCTTGTCAAAAATGTCCATGATTTCTTTTATAGAAACATTAAAAAAATGAGACATCCAAACGAGTCAATACTTTGCAAGTTTTGTCTAAGTGATTTAAATGCAAATGGATACCTTCACACAGCAAGTCCTGATGTTCAATTCCATTTTCTTTTGCTGTTATGCATTTTTTTTCCTGGTCCTTCACACATACTATTTAAATGTAAGCGCCATCAGACTTCAGTCTGAACGGTTCACAACCCCAAAGCAACCTGCATGTGCTGAAGGAGAATATTGACATCATACAAGCAGCATACCGTTTACGGAGGTAAAAATTGATGCCTGTGTATCGGTTTTTTAAGTTGTTCAGCAATGGGAACCGACAATATTATGACTACATCATAACAAGAGGAAGACATCTAAGAAAAAAAGAGAGCACCACTATTAATATTGGCCTTAAGTGGAGCAGTGACTGCTGCTGTAGAAAAGTCTGTGTGGATGTAAAGTCAGAACCAGGAGTGGTGGGATGATGTGATGGGCTTCACTGACACTGAGTTAATTCAGAATGTCAGAATGTCGATGTCTTGTTACATTGTTTACATCTGAATTTAGAGTGTCTCGCTTCTCCTGGTGCAGTATTATGATGCATCTCCCCTATCAGTGAGGTAAAAGTCAGATGAAAAACTAAAAAAATGTGTCCTTGCTTAATGTGTACTGTTGTCAGTTTTACCCAGGATACTATTAAAAGATATCTCAATGATTTCTCAAGGATATTTTTAGCCCTAGTTAAATAGCAATGTTAAAGAATAATAAAATAATGGTTCGAAATTAGGATACATGACCAAACTTTAACCAGAGATATGCGTTCAGCACAGTACTTTAAATTTTGGGCAGGCAGTGTTGAGTGTATTATTTTAAGAAAGTAACCCTAACCCTTACTTTTTCCAAAAGTAACTAGTTACTATTCAATTCAATTCAATTTATTTTTACTAGGCAATGTAACTAAGCAGTTAATTTTTTAGGATTTGAAATGTCAATTAATTTGGATGACTTTCTTTTATTGGAACTTTAAATACTACCGAGTTCAATTATCAAATTCAAAATCCATAATAATTCATTAAATGGCCTAAATATTTGAAAACAATGTAGTCTACACTAATCTATACCATTTTATTGTGTGTAGTGGGACGAGTATAGAGTCAAGACATCAATACATTTCAACATATTAATATAGCTATGATTATTATTATGTATTTTTTTGTAATAAAAGAGCAATAAAACAAGCTAGATGTTTTAGAACTTACTTATTGCACATTAACAGGCTAAAATTGGCTATAAAATGGGTATAACAATAAAAATGCTTTTCAATCAATGTATCAAAATGAAATACACTTTGTTGTAAAAGTAAATAGGGATCGTACCACTCCAGACAACGGCCAGGTAGAACGTACATCCAGTATTTTTACAAAGGTAAAGTACGCAATAACACCATAGCCCTGAAGGACTAAAGTGCAAAAGTAAGGCACCCATATGTAAAGATTACTTAAAGAAAACCATAACAATAAAGTTTAGGCTTTGAGCTATTTCTTACCATTCCTTAAAAACACATCAACTAACTCTCCATTCACTTATTTATCTATCCATCCTGCACATTTTTGCTTTTGACTTGAGCAAACATAAAATAGAGCCTAAACTTCAAGCTTCTAAACATTGTTTGAATTTCCAAGACACCAGTCTGTGTGCAGTGCTCAATGAACACCCGTCCACCTTAAGCCTCTTCAGCCAGAAGGTGCCCTGTATGCCTCTATAGACCCTTTTCCAGCAGCTCTCCTCAATTTTGTCTGTCCTACTCTGCCCTGCTCTGCTCAGTTTTACTTGGAACAGGTTGTTTTTCAACCAATCTAGAAAGGTCTGGAAGAAGGAAAGACCTCCTGGATGTGTGGCCTTTAACCACCGTCCCACATCTAGTTTGCGACATTAACAGTTTAAAGAAATCTCTGAGAAAAGGTAAAGGATAAAAAGTAAATAAAACATTAGAAATTAAAATATAATTAAAACAATAAACTGCAAATAACATTTGTATTGGTGTATATGTGACAGAAGCGGAGAGGGTAGACGAGGCTGTCTGATTTGCTCTAAAGTTTCCCTCAAAAGTTAAAGTTCTGGGCTTTACAGGGACATTTTTGCCTCAACCATGGCATAAAGGACAAGAAGGACTCTAAAGTGCAAAACCACAGACTTTTGACCCCTGTGAAATTATTTTTATCTGTTGGATATTGGCTATTCACACTACGCTGATTAGGCAGAAGGAACTTTGATCAGAGGAGCGGGCAGTCCTCCCTCTGCTACTCCCTGCTTTTTCTCCTGTGGGAGAAGGCAAAGCACATCAAGACACACACACTGGTTTGATCCGCAGCTGTGAACTAATTATTGAACCAACATGTGTGTAAAATGAGAGAAAGCCTTGCTAAATCTGTGGATCTGATTTAGGTTATTAAATATAACATGCCCGTCTGGGTATAAGAAGCTTAAATATCCGTTTTCTTTCCTTTTTTTTGCTTCAGGTGTGATTCTTATTTTATAAATAGTAAAATCATATTCCGGTTTAATGCACTCCATTCATAGTGGTTGTTTATATTAATGTCATCGCTCTTCAGTAGAAAACCTTCTCAATTTTCTTCGACCTTGGCCAATCAGTGAACAACAGTGCTTTCATTCTAAAAGTCCGCTCGAGTCCACTCTGTTCGACCTTGCTCCTGAGCAAGGCTGGAAAAACCCAGGTTGGCCCTAAAAAATAGTTGCTGAAATGCTCACAAGAGCGGAGCCACGCAGAACCCAGCCCAACCGAGCCAGTGGAAAAGGGGCTTATTTTATCCCCTTTACCAACCTCCGTTTTCACTCTTCGCAAGAAAAAACAGTCTCACAGCGGTGTCTGCTCTTATAAAAAGTTGCTTTAATTGATTGATTTGTAGTATTTTAAGTAACGTAAAAGCTTTCCCATTACTAACAGTGTTATTTTCAATCGCCGTTACTCCCGACACTAGAAACACGATATGACATGTTAGGTTTGAAAATGCTGTATTAATAAGTATTTCTGTGTCATGTTAAATATTCTCCCTGTCATAACAGTCATGAATAGCATTTTTTAATGGAATCTGCTTTTTAACTACCTAGCCTACTAGCCACAATTTATGACTTTTGAAAGGTCTTATGAACAGAAATTCATCAGGTTTTCCTCCAGAGGAATTAAAAGGGGACTAGAGGGAAATTAATTTAGCTAAATTAAACACATGCCCTGTAAAGAAAAAGCCAATGTGCATTTTTCAGTGAAAGGACATCAATTAATGTCTGTGCAAGCATTTTTGAAAACGCAACAAATAAATTGGAAAAAAATAAAACAGTTTTTCATTTATGTCATGAGTGAATAAAATAACTTTGCACTTATAAACTTTAAATGTCAATGATCTGTTTTTGGCTTTGTTACCATCTGCTTTAGGCTGACAGATACTCATACTAAATTAATTTCTCCTATACAACAATTAAACCCCTTATGAGTTTCTGGATACACAACCCAATAGCTCAACAGATTGTATAATTGCTAGAGTTCCTTGCAAAGGTATTTGTACTCTTTGAATGTCTTCATTTATTCATGTCACATGCACAACTGTCAGTGTATATTATTGGTATATGATCACATGTAGTAGGTACTTTTGAAGTAAAAGGTAAAATTCTACATGGTTTTCAACAAAAAATAAAAAACTGTGACACTAACTTGCATTCTGTCTCTCTGAGTCAATACTTCAGTGAACCACCTTCCATTGCAATTACAGCTTCAAGTCTTTTGGGGTACGCCTAGTTTTGCACACCCAATGACATGACATTTTTACCCATTCCTCTGTGCCAAGTAGATTAATCTCGGTCAGATAAGATGGAGACCATTCATACTGCCAGAGACCTAAACTATCTTGGAGATGGAAAATATGGTATATATGTCTTAACTTTACACTGGTACTAAAAGGTTGCATTTAGACGTGATAGTTGTGGAACTATTCTGTCAGTTGTGTAGAAACCCTCTAGGCATAACAAAGGAGCTGTTAGTCTTGACAGAAATCATAGCAGTAAAGGATTAAAAATCATACAGTATCTTTGTTCAACTCTGAATTGCCCCTTCATGAGGGAAGCCACATCGTAGTTATTTCTATATCATAAAACTGACTTGTATGTTTCATCAATTGCCTCTGAACATATATTCGTCATTTCTTTTGATATAAGCCAAATCACCTAAAGAAGGAAGGAGGCCATGGTGGGGGACCTTTGTCCACAGACACCAGTTTTTTCCACGTTTTTTTCCTCCCACACTGTCCTTTGATTTTCAAAATCACCTGTAACATTTTTCCTCTTCTGTCTCCAACAAGTTGCCAGTTTTTGGATTAGAAAATATATACTCTTAAAATTATTTTAATAAACAATGTATTACATATAAGGTGCCATTTATTTTACAAGAAATCTTAAAACTACCCAAGACAAAACAACTAACAAGCAGTATAGGGACTGTAACACATTTGTATTCAAGATGTGCCCATTTTATATTTATTAAAGAAAGTGCACTCCTTTCACAGAATGTCAACTCTTGTATTTGTGGCATGAAAAACAGTAAATGAGGAACTGAAGCTTCTGGGATAGAGCTCAGTCATACTGAACACCCCCACTGTCTGGAACTGGGTTATACACTTCTTATCAACAAAAAACAAACAAACATATGAAGCACAAGTGAAATAAATCACATACTGAGCATTCTTTGTCTGTAGCAGACACATGACATTTCTGACAGGATGCATTTGCAAAGCTTTAAGCCTTGAGGCAGATAGGAACAAGAGGTGGCAAAGCTGTAATCTTTCTCTGCCCTGAACATCTGTTGTCTGTCAGAGGATTGACAAGATACAGTTAACACTTCTGTTCATTTCTGTTATCTTACCTTAATATACATTAACAAGGCTAATTGATGGAGACAGATTAAATGCATAATGTCCAAAAATATCTATCAAATTTATAGACAAAGGCAGTGACTAAAATCAGTAAGTGATTTCCTCCCATCAAGTTATTTTACAGCAGTAATCATCAACTCCACCTATCCAATACAGAACTCATTTACAGACAAGCAGAGAAGCAGCCAACAACAGTAGTGTATTTGCCAATCAAAAAGCTTGCTTCCAGCTCATGATCAAGCTCACTTCAGATTCCGAAACATTGCAGTGACCGGAGATTAGGAAGACTGCTATGACATCTTGGCTCAGCATAGGTTAGGAAAGGTTCCAGTTTGCTGTAACTGACCTTAAATTTGAATGTTACTTTGAGATCTCGGAAAGGTTGATTTGCAGTGTTGTTAAGAATTAGGCCTCTTTTGAAAAGGTAAAGGTTAAAAATTTAAACATTTTCTCCATATTTGTGCAACATCAAGCACCACAGAAAAGATCTTAAAATATATGCATCTTTTGTTTCCAAAGCATAATCTTACAGTGGAAAATAAAGACTTTGTTTTATATTTAATTTAAATTAATATATTCAGAGAGATATAATTTTACAATTCCAATGAGAAAAATGTAAAAGAAAAATTTTCTTATTTATACTTTACCTCTTTTCAGTTGATCAGAGAAGAGTGTCACTTAATTAGCAGTACATCGTTTCCATTTACCTGGGGTATAGATATGATGACAGAGGCTCTTTACCGAAGGCCACTCTTCAAAATGGGGAACGAGGAGAGAACACTGACCAGCTTACTTAAGTAAGCCAAATTCAGCCTTTTTCACATCCCCCTTGTCGACTGTACCGTTGTCTCTTTTTAATGTAATTTTTGTCATTCGTACCCACTAGGATCCACAATGGCTCTCTGTAGACGTTCGTGTTCAGTTAAAATCTTTGGTGATTGCACTGATTAAACACACAGACAAGTACAATCAAACCTGCAGTTAGAGTGTAGCACCAGACAAATAGCAAGAAAAAAATGGTCAGATCATGAGCAGAAGGAAGGAAAAAAACAACACTATTTTCAATAAATACTGTGAGGAGAGATCTGCTGTTTACCTGTCGTGTATAAATTATCCCTCACAGATAGCAAGACTGCATTCCTACTCTGCAGAGACGTTCCCTTATTTCTTTCTTTTCAGTTATTTTCTTCTTCCTCTTCTTTCAGTAGACAATGTTTAAATCAGCCTATTATTGCCTTTTAAGAGACTGTAGTAAAACTTTATGCCTTTAAGTGGAATGCTATTGTTCATCTAAACTGAAAATAGCCTGAATAGGGTCTTGTCCATGAGTGGCTAAGGGTCACTTAGGTAGAGAGGTATGCCAAGTGCTTCAGAAGATTTGTGCTGAGTCTTATATGTTAGAAAATAACAAGAACTAAGTAACTGCTGGCCTAAACATGTATGTATTTAGAGTACAAATGAAAATTAATTAAGTATTTAATTAGTAACTTAAAAATGACTTGAACTGTGACAAACAAGGCAGGATGAGGACCCAGGTTTATTTTGTGACTATGCACAGTGGGGGAAAAAAGTTTCATGTTTGCAGCCTTTTTAGTGTGAGATAATGCTGCTACAAAAAAAAAAGAAGAAGAAAAGAAAAAAGCTTTTTAGACAACTTTTCCAATGAAATTGTAGGGTGCTAATATTGTTTAACCTTAAACATTAATTAGTTGCTGAGCTCATTTAGCATTTTCTTACTTACCAAATAGAATGATGTTAAACTTTTTCTCCATTATTTTTAAGATTTATTTAGTGATACATCAGACATTTTAATGACTGACACTTCTCAGTTTATTGTTCAAAGGTATCAAATATTGATTTTTATTCTTCCCTTTTACTGAGTCAAACAGCCACAAGAGAGTGACTGGTATAAAAAGAGCACATCCTTTGCCCATGACAATTGGTGATGACATCAATAAGGTATTCTTTAAAGAAGACGGAAACACACTGGCTACCAAAAATCCAATTGTAAATGCTGTAATAGTGTGATCATAGCAGCTATGTATTTAGATCCATGTGTGTGTCGATGTGTATGGCACTGAAGATGTCTAGGAGTCAACTGAGTGCTGTTCGCATGCCTGAATAACTAAAAGCTATAGGCTTCATTAGCCACATCAATGTTGGCAAATTTACATGTGCCTAGAACTGTGGGAATCCAACCATAAACAGTACAAGTGAGAACATAGAGTATATATTCAAGCATCTCATTGGCTAATGCTTTAGTGCTTCAGTAATTTTTGAATTGCATGTTCATGTGAGTTTTACTGGAAGCTGTTCTTCATGCAAATGCAGTATTAATGCAATAAGGCTCAGCTAAAATGAACAACTTTTGCCAGGTGGTTTGTGTTTAGGAATGTCCTCCTATAGGATCCTAACAATGACTTAGAACTACAAAATTCCTTCACTTACCATAAAACATGTGTACCATATGAATAAAATTGGAGCAGAAAAGGACATGAAAGCTAAATAATATGCAGGTGTAAAGGTGTGCAGTGGCATGGCTTTTCTACTCTTTTTGAGTCCTTTCAAACTGTTTCAGAACATAATGTTCGAACACAGCTGCTCTCTATGTCAAGCTGTTTGTAATCTCTTTATCAATCACATTTTGCTGCCGGCACACACAGAGAACAGGGTGATGAAAGGCGGAGAAAGATGAGGGGGGTGATGGAAAAAGAGTGCGAAAAAGAGAAGATTATCACGATATCTACATGGTGGCTTTTATTTTTTTTCACTAGAATATTCATATAGGGATTGACTGCAGATGCAGATTAACATGTGAGGGGTTTCACACAGAGATTATAATGTCACTTTGGCTGCGGAGAGAATTTTTTACCACAATTTTTATGTTTGAGATGGATCAAATGTGTACATAATAATGGTGAAGGAACACTAACATGCAGTAATAACTGTCATATGTGTCACCTAGAGGGCTGGAGTGCAGAGATTTGATCACCCACTATAGCAAGAGAGGAGACAAGAATGACCTTTTTGAAACCAGAAAAGGGCTCAGCATGCAATGTGTGTGGGTGTCTGCATGTCCGTGTGTTGTTTTAAGAGGGAGGCCTCTGACCATCAGTTAGCTGCCTGATGCTGACAGTGCTCTGCAGCTGAACCACAGCAAAGCGATCTGGGACCTGCCTTGACATTTCCAACTTGATTAATTAATTCATGGTTGGCAGCCCTGGTGACATGGGCACTTAAACGAGCTACACACGCTGACTGGGAATCCAATTGAAACGCATGGTTTAGGTTTTATGAAGCCATTTACAAAGGCAAGTAAATGTGAGCTCACTTTAACGTAAACTCGTAGTTGTAGATGCACAGTATATCTCCCTATATCGTTTTCCCCTAAAGTGAGATAACTTTTGTTGAGACACTCTCATGCATAGGACTATGACAACCATATGCTTCGTGTGTCATGTTTGGTTTTCTCAATCTAGTGCGTTTCATTGAATCTAGTGCCGGAATCCAGAAAAATAAAAACAAAAGATGGATTAAGGTACTGATAAATCTGAGGAAATTTAGTTGTGTATTTTTGTAGTTTCTATACTCAGTCTGTTCCGTAAGGGGCATTTTGAAGGAGAATAATGCAGATTGAAGGAGCTCTCTGACATAGTGAAATTAAGTGAATAGTTAGTATACAGTTGAAACCAAATGTACATAAAAGTATAAGAAAACAGTATAACCTTTTTTTCTTCCTAATATCCAGCAATAAATTATAGTAAACATTTCCTGTTTTAGGTCTGTTAAAATTATCAGAATTATATCTATTTACAAGATGGGAGAATAATAAGGAATCATTTTATTTTTATTTTTTGGCTGTTTCTTATTTGTTGTTTGAATAATCGTGACTCAGCTGTGATAATCTGATCTAAAGATGGTGTAGAAGATAATGGAGTGTAAGCAGGTAAGTAACAGCAGATGGATTATCCACAAAAGGGAAACAGGGGAATTTTGAGTTTGTGAGGTTATCATATGAGTATTAGAGTGAGGGAGCAAGCCCAAAGTGACTTTAGGATTGTGAGAAAATGTCTGTCTTATCTCCCATAAAATGTGGAGATACGAAAAAAGCTCCAGAGAAAAGAACATAAACAATTTGATATCACCAGGAATAAAACAAGAAATACATTGGATTACCAGGGTCCAAATGCAGTTGGAGCCTGGCTTGCCTTCCGAAACAGTGGCTTGACAAGCTGATGAATTTGCAGCAGGTAAGAAGATGGTTAGCACACAGAAAAGAAAGGGACGAAGAACAAAACACCAAACTCCTTGGGATCATAGCATCTTGCATTCGAAATTTCAGATGCTAAATCCATATTTGTTGCAGTTTTATTGGAATCTTTACACAGAATTGAATTATGGTTTATGATTACCACAAGGCAGTCCAACTTATTGTCAAAATGATGAAGTAGTAAGATACTTGTTTATGTTTCAATCCAAACTTATTTAATTTCATATCTTCAAAATCCATGAATTAAATTGAAAACCTGCACTTGCAATCAAACAAACAATGGATCAGAAAAAGTATGAGACTGTTCTCCATCTCAGAGCAATAGTTAAGATTATGGAGAGATCTAGCTTTGATTAATTCTAAATATTTTTTTTGTTTTCTAACAAATATCAGTCCACCTCTGGTGTTTATTCAGGTTTTAGATTATTCAAGCATCACCACAAAAGTGTGTCCAAATCACTTTTGTTGACACACATTGGGGTGATGGGGACAAGGAAATTTTATCCTAACTTAACCATTTCACCTATACCAAAATCTTATCTATTGCTCTTTAGCAGCACATCAGCCTTAAGCAGGTATCCCCAATGCACAAAGCAGATTTTGAAATAATGCATTCATGCCACACAAAAGAAACTGGTCAAATATCTCTTTGTCCTTTATGGGATATCCATCACTTGTTATTCATGCAGTTTTTCTTGCAGCTATCTGAATATGGGATGCATTATGCACAGCTCAGTTTGTTTTGTACATTTTTCATTCTGATGTGCTGTTATTCTACCCCTCTGTTAGCCTCATACTTGCATGAATGTCTTTTTGTGAGGTGCGTAACAGATTTTTGAATCCAAAACTGATTGTGGAGACAAGAGTCATAAATCTCTGTCCCCCAGGGTCCACATCAAGATCCAGCTATACAGTACAACCATAGTCCGCTGCCTTTTGTGCGTTTTACTGTGTTTAAATCTGAGTGTATATGTTTGGAATTATAAGTTCAGAAAGTGAAAAAAACAAGTTTAATTTTAACGTCACGTCAATAAAATTTAAGTTTGTTCAAATGAAGGGACCATATATATGTTCTTGTTGCACAAAGTTGCAAGTTTTCCTGAACACAAGCTGGGGAATACTTTATCACAGCATGTCTGTGTTTTTCAAGCAGTGTGAAAGAGAGGACATATTCTGGAGAAATGAGAAAGAAAAAAAGCCTGGAGACAACACCTATAGATATATATGCAGAATTAAACTCATCTTCTTGTCAGATGAACGATATTTGGCAACACTCTGGACACTAATGGATGCCCCCCATTTGCATTTTCTTATCTTCCACATGGTTAGCACACTGAAAAACAGGAGGGACATGATGGAGCAAAACATCACCTTGAATGAACAAAGTAATTAAGCAGTGCTCTCTGCACAATTAGGCGATTGTCCTTGTGGTCATCTGTCATAAAAATGTAACTGTCCATAAGTTCACACTCCATAAGGGTGAGGGCCATAATTGATATGTACAGAGTTCTCAAATATAAAGCGGTTACAACTATAATATCAGCTTTCAGGCTTTACATAAGAAGGCATGTGTGTGGGAAATTTGTCAGGGCTTATTACACACTGTCAGCTATAAAGCTTCTTCACAAAGACAGCAGATGTGCAAGTTTAGTTCCTCACTAACATTAACCGACGGCAACAGTGGTGCAAGAATTAGGGAGGTGGTCCTGTAATTCACAGGTTGGTGGTTCGATCCCCCATTCTAACCATCTCAGTCGTTGTGTACTTGGGCAAGACACTTAACCTGCTGGCGATGTATGGGAGCCTCACCTCTGTAAGTCTGCCTACATAGCTCACCATAGCTGGATGAATGACTGATTGTAGTGTAAAGAACGGTAATTGAAGACATTAAATGAAGTAACAGGAATCAATAAAAGAACATAAGATGGTCATTAATTTAGTGAAAAGGAAAGTTGTATTTATAATACAAAATCACATATAATACAAAAAAATAAGATTAAGCTGTTTGAAAAGCCATAGAAACAGAAATTATCAGTATTACTTGATCTAGAGCTTCTCTATTACTGTAACCAACCAACTGCAGAGTTATGCTTCTAATAAAATATAAACACATTATTTCTTACCATCTACCCCACCTGGATCATATATGAAAGAGCTTTATGTTTATTTGTTGAGAAATATGTAAAATGGGTGGGAAAGAACAGAAGTGAGCACAGGGAAGCCTAGAAGTAAAGTTTCTGAAAAGTGATGATGTTAAATATGGAATGACAGACATCAGTGCATAACACAATGGCCATCCATGACAAAAAGGAATGATAGTAATGAAAATATCCAGCTCAAGTGTAAGAAAATATTTATTTATTTATTTGTTTGTTTATTAGTGTACTCCAGGGCAGGGCAAAGGTAGCTTGGGAACCCTAATGGACCAGCATCCTACCCAGGGTTTTTACTGTAAAAGCACTCCGTCGAGAGCTCAGTTTGTCTGTGATTCACCACAGTGTTGTGCCAAAAATTATAACTATTAAAATTGAATACTCTGGAAGCATTCTGCATAATTTCTGCCCCCGTTCTGACAACTAGCAATACTTTGCAGTGACTCATTTTTTTAAAGAAATATATCATCAGAATGATTCATGACAGCCATAGACGTTTTAGAGAGAGCAATTATAGATTTATTTGTTTTGTACAAAGAGAGGGCATATACAAAGTAAAAACCAAGGTCAAACAAAAAAAATGTATTGCCTGAAAATATATAATAATGCTTCCTTACCAATGTTGCTTGTGGCCTTTGTGGAGTGGCTACTAGTTTGAGTACAGCTGTTCGTGACTGCTGTGGCCTGAATTGTGGAGTGTGCCCCATCCCTTTTCTTTGTGTCTTGTTCCTTCCCTTACACCAAGGTTTTTCTGATGCAGAAACTATTGTTTCATGATCCTATGACAAACATCGCTGTGAAATATGCAAAAGCGTTTTGTTGGGGATAAGACCAATCCAAACTCCCTGCCATTGTCCAAACTTGAATTCAGTCGAGATTCTGTGAAAAAAGCCAAAATATGGGAGGATGGCATGAAGCCCTTCCGACCTCAAAGACTTAGAGCTTATCACCAACCAAATCGTCAAAATATCAGTGGAAAAATGCAAAAATCTGGTTAGCAATGATGAGAAGGTTTTGATTGCTGTAATGCCAATAAAGATTTAGCGATTCAATTTAAAATATTTTTGACAGACATTTGACATTTTAAATGCAATAAATGAATAAATAATAGAAAATTGCTTGTGTTGAGAGATTTGTGTCCCATCTCCTATTATAAACGAACTTCTTGGTTAAATGAAAAAAATCTAAATCTGTTTTGGAATAATTAATTTTGACCTTAATAGTATATTTTAAGGTATGTGTCTTAGCGAAGGGTTACATATGTGAAGGACATTTATTACTAAGGAAACATGAACATGAACATGTAATTTTAAGACTAAACGATGTATTTTGTAAGTATTTAATTACTGCTGTCATTGTACACAGTACAATGGCATCATTACTTTGAGATTCAACACATGTAGAATGCCGTGTCAATTCTAGCATATAATTGTCTGATGTAATTTTGATTTGTTTATATGCATCCTCAAGACCTCAGGCTACTGATAGTCATTAAAGCTCCTGATAGACAGCATGTCAAAACAATGGAAGGTGGCTGTTTTCATAATCTGAGCCTTTTTCATTAATGTCCCAGAGGAAGGTGACTGGGAACTTCTGAAACTTGGATCACATCATAATGTAGAAGTTTGCTGAAGAAAACTATCTAAAGATAATCACCCTGACGATCCACCCGTGTGCTCACATAGACATGAAAACTAATTAACAAAATTCCTAAATCTATATCAAAGGTTTCCCCAAGTAAACAATGCAGAGGAACACATGTACACTGTGCAAGTTTATCTACACGTGGGATAGTTATATGACTGGTAAGCATATAAAGAAATTTACAAACAGTGGATTAAAAAAGGCATCAGATGAAGAAGAAATGTAGTTTCCTAAGTAATGAAGCCATAAGCTTGACACTCTTTCTTTTCCCCTCTGTAATCCACCTGATGGCAAAAGAAACCAAACAGGATCCTCTCCGTTAGGTTCAACCGATACAGGCATGAAATATCCATCAAAATAAAATAATAAACGAAGATTAGGAGAAATGTGAACGAGGTCAAAAAACTGTGTGGCTCCACTCCAGTTGCCTGACTTACTGAAGTGGTAGCCACTCCCAAAAGCCCAGTAACTCGCTAATGAGCAATTAAATATGCACATTTGCTAAAGAGCTTTAGTGTAGTTGCAAATATTACATATAATTACACATGAGAACCTTTTACCTTCTTGCACATATATTTGAATGCAGGAATAATCCCTTTTATCTTAACTTAAACTGAATTTAGGCTTCTCCAAGAAATATTTGTCTTTTCAGGGACCAAAATGCCTTATTCGTAATATATACTTACATAATACTGATTGCTTAAATTTCCAAAGAGACACTTTGATTT
Source organism: Fundulus diaphanus (assembly GCA_037039145.1). Classification (NCBI taxonomy): domain Eukaryota; kingdom Metazoa; phylum Chordata; class Actinopteri; order Cyprinodontiformes; family Fundulidae; genus Fundulus; species Fundulus diaphanus. The sequence continues at coordinate 31,302,037 of CM073129.1, read as the reverse complement.
AATGCTCAAATATGAACTCCAAATCCCACTACAGAAATAAAACATTCAAAAGACAAACCCTTGCATTTGTGGGAAAAACTTTTGTTTTAAATAACATCCAGAAAAAAACTAACTATTAAGGAGATCATGTTTACCAGACTGTCAGTTGCTGTGCATATCTGAAGGCTGAGGTTATAGGTAACTACACATTCTGACAACTGTTTTTCTAACATGGCAAAAAAAAAAAAAAAAAAAAGAAGTTTGATGAGAATGAGTGCAGACAAAGAAGCAAAGACTGGAAAGAAAAAAGCTCTGCTTCTAGCTCTCAGATGCCAGCAGGTTACGGTATTAATTGGACCAGATTGTGTGTGTGTTAGTGTGTGAATGTGTGAGAGAGAAAGAGAGGGAAGAAAAAGGAGGAACGGAGAAAGATAGAATAGACAAGAAACAGATGTGTTTTTGGAGGTCTGGTTATCTGTTCAATTGTAGGTCTTCAAATGTTTTCTTCGTCTGTCTCAGGAGACTTCAGGGACAGCATGTTTAATTTTACTGAGCAACAGCATGTTGTCAATTGAAAAATAAAACTTTACAATTCAAATTAAATCATACAACAAAATGTAAATACAATTTACTTATTTGTTTAGTTTTAATTAAAGGTTTATTATTCAAATCAAATATTTAATATTGGTAATATTTGTATTTGCATTTCATCCACTGAGAGACACAAAACAATGTGTGATAAAATTTGCTTTCTCTATTAACACAAGAAAATATCTGTTTGATGTAAAGTAGAAAAGACATGAATAAGATGATGATCCTGTGGCATTTTTCTAAAATCTTTATTCCAGTTAAGCAAATGAGAATAGCCTCAACTACCTACAATTAGAGTACATAAGGTTCAAATCCAACATTCACATTTTAGCACTGCTGTTGTAATTCGGTTTGTTCTCCTCATATTTTCAACATGGACATGAGCTCACAAGATGATCTTAATTATAAATTGTGAGATAATATATGACAATGTACTGAAAAAGTTTCTTCGCTGCAGTAGGAAAAAGTCACATTACAGCATGGCTGTAGAAAATAAAAAAATCTTCAGAGTGGTGGAAGCTTGTCAGATGGTCGATCCCATTTTAGCTCATGTTAGCTATTTAAAACGACAAACTGAAAATGTTGACAACAGTAGGATAGAACACTATACTGGAGGATATTAAACCTCTACAGTTTCACAAAATTCCTCAGGTTGTCTGTTTTCTAAGTGTGATATAGCATTAACAAATATATATCTTTTGAGATCCATTAATAACATATAAAGTATAAAAGGAGTTTGAATCTTTTTACACGACCAATGAGAGTATATAGTACCGTATTGAGTCAGAGAAATTAAGTTATTCTACAGCGGCATCTTCTTTACGTAGGCTGACTCAAATAAGCATGCAGGCACTGGACGTGTATTCAAACAAAGGACCTTGCACTCTCCTGGTGTGTGTGCTTGTGAGAAAAAGAGAGTGGCTGGTAGAGAGCATCTGGCACCAGTTTCTCGCCCTGCTTCAAATTAATCGGATTTTATGGCACCTCATTACACTGCCCATCATTGATAATCAAAACCAGTATGATGGGTTCCTCATACACTTATTCGCACGCATGCACACACACACACACACACACACACGCACACAGCTGGAGTTGTAAAACTGCATAGGTACTAAAGACAAAACACAAAATCAGAAGAAGAGTTTGAAGAAATCGAACCACATGCGCTTTTTCAAATTTTCAGCATCATTAGTCTCAGATATTTATGCCTGTCAGTCCTGTGTGTGTGTTTGTGTTTATGTGTGTGTATCCAGTCTCTGGCACTGCTGCCATTACTGAGACCCATCAGTGTTTGAAAGCCTCCCAATATTCCATCTAGGTACTCCACAGTAATAATTTTCAAAAGATGCATTATTCCATCAATCTGCTCTCCCGGGGGATCATCTCTCTCCCCTGCCAACAAATACACACACGCACACACAGATGCACGTACATAACCCACATAGTACTAAATGCGATGGTATTGAAACATAAGTTGGAGTTATGGGGGGTACCTGGCCACTGTAACACCATATGGAACTTTATAGGGTGCATATCCCAGTGATATGGTGTCTGACACACACTCACACACAAAGAAGACCATTAGCTCTTGCTGCATCACCTCACTAAGCAAAGAGCGGAAACAAATGGCAGACCATTAGACTTTCATTATGGGGAGTTGGCTCGAGTGGAAGGTTGAACAGGGTTAGAGGGGTGAGAGACAAAAAGACAGACAAAGCAGTGATACACAAAAAGGAAATCAGATCAGTGAACGGGAATACAGAGATTGCGTGTGTGCATGCATGTCTCTGCGTGTGAAACAGGGAAGGTGAGAGCCAGCAGAGCTATTTAACATGGCAAGGGATTCCTTAGATATGAGAGTTGTTGTGCATGACCACTTATGATTTGTGGAACAAAAGTCAGTTCCCTTGCCAGTGGCTCTTTTAATATGTGCCCCCTGTTTACACTGATGCTCATGGTGATCCAATAGAAACACAAAGCTGCAAGCAAGCACATATCTTCAAACAGGCACTCTTTCTCACCTTCAACTGCACGCGCAGAAACATGTATGAAGGTAAATCAGTGCACATATACACAAACACAAACGAACAGTCTCACTCTCGCTCACTTGTTCTTTAAACACCCATACACCCACCAAGGAGCGCACACATGTAGGGCTCCCAAGGTTAATAGCAGCTGTCATGGGCAGGGTGAGCGGTAATGGAACACACAAATGCTCCTCAGAGAAAGCAGTCTAAGTACAGGCAGAATATGGGAATGATGAGGAGAAGGGCCAAGAAGAGAAAGAGGGGTTGAAGAGGCAATCGAGCAAAGGGAGGGAGGTGTGATATGTCGGGAGGAGTAAGGTGATGAGGTAAACTCTTCCTGTGAATCAATTACCCCCAATGCAAATGAGGGGGATTATTTATGCCTCCATTAGCACTAAATTATTCACAGTCTCCCTACATTTGTATGTGTTTGAGTGCCTTTTGGACTGCCTATTGCTGGAGGAGGGAACGGAACCGTCACTCGTAAAAGTGTGTGGGCAAATTGAGCAAAAAGCTATTTACTTCTATTATCAACCATGCCTGTTCCATACAAGCTCACATCTTTAAATCAGTGCTCTACTCACTGGGAGTCTTCTCATGCTTTGTATGCAGTCAGTGTCTTTTGGCATCCTTTTGAGCAAAACAAGGGACGATGATGGAACATAATGGCCATGTATATTATATTTTCAATGCTCTGCAAAAGCATGTAAACATATTTACTTCTCACTTCAATGTATTTTATTACATAATTACATTTGTTGATAGACCAGCGCATAGTAACGCATAACTGTGGAGCAGAAAGAAATTTAAACATGGTTTTCGAAAGTTTTTAACCAAAGAAATTTGAAAACTGCTGCATGCATATGTATTCAGGGAACTTTAATCCGATACATTTAGATAAAAGCTAGCAGTTAATTGGCTTCAGAAATCACACACATTAATCATTTGCAAGTATAGTCCACCGTGTGTAATTTAATCTCATCACAACTGTTCTGCCAAAGCCTTGGGGTTTCTTAAAGACCATCAGTTAACAAAACATCATGGGGAGAAGGAAACACACCAGACAGCTCAATTAAAACATCCTGGAGAGGTTTACAGCCAAGTTAGTTTGTAAAAAATATTCCACGCTTTGAACATTGCATCAATTGCATTTATATTACAGAAGATTTACAGAGGATGGCACAACTGCCAAACACTTAGGAAACGGACTGCAAGGAGAGCATTAATCCGAAAAGCAACTAACAAGTCCATGGCAGCAGAGAGATGAGCACACCTCATTTGGAAGAATGTGTCAACAACAAAAACAAATAAAGGACTGACAAAACCATTGTTGGAAAAACATAAAATCCCACATTTAAATTTAGCCAGAAACCATGTAAGGGAAACAGCAAACATATGGAAGAAGGGACTCTGGTTGAATGAGATCAAAATCTTTTTCTTTTTTTTTTTTGCTTATCGCAAAAACCTATATAGGTTATATATAGGTTAACCTACCATCCTGAAAACACCATCCCAACTATGAAGCATTGTGGTGGAAACAATATGCTGTGGAGATGCTTTTCTTTATAAGACAAGGAACAGGTCAGACTTGATGGGAATATGGATGCAAAAAAATACAGAGAAATCCTTAAAGAAAACATTTCCATCAGGTTAACAACCCTAAACATACAATTAGCTATGATGACATTGAAAATAACATAACATATTAATATGATATAAAGGTCTAGCAAAACTCCAAACCTAAATCATATTCAAAAGCTGTGGGATGACTTGAAAAAAAATGCTGTTTAATGTCACACACAGACATTTTCCGTCTTAACTGACTGAACTTGAGCTATTGAAAAGGAGAATGACTGGCTGAATTAAAATGCACATCATACTTTTATTTTTATTTATTTATTTTACAAAAAATGGAAACCATGTATCATATTTCTTCAAAAACCTTTTTCTACAATTTTGGGCCACTATAGGGCTATGTCACAAAATCCAGATAAACTATATAGGGTTTGTGGTTGTACTTTCACAAAAAGGTCTTAGTTTAAAAGGTTTAAATTCTGTTGTTATGCATCATATGTCTCAATTAACTGTTAAAGGTTAAGATGCAGTGGTTACACCTTTTGTTTTAGGCTCTACGTAAGTAGGTAACGATGTAAATATGTTGCTTAAAATACATATTTTGCAAAATGTCAAATCTAGAAATAGTTTAAGGATTATTTCTCTTCACCACAACGGATCAGTACAACGTACTAATTAATGCGGTGGCCACACCGATCTGTGAACTGTGACCCGCTTAAACGTTTTCACTTCAGGCAGGAACTGAATGTCTGGTCAGTGCCACTCAAGTGGAAAACTTTCAGACTCTGCAAACTACCTTTTTTTTAAAGGTTGTGTTATGAGCAATAATGTTGAGACAGGACATACAATTTATCACAATGGTGGAGAAAACATTCATGTAGTTACTCATCAAACATTGTGAATTGTTTAGAATAGTTCCATGTGTTCTTGTTACATGGAGAAACTCTTTTTGAACAATACTGTATTGTCTATATGATAAAGTATCCATAAGAGGATGACAGTTGAGGTTCTCTGAAGTAAGCGTTTTTTGGCCTTTATACATAAAATTCACTTTACTTTAACATTCTCTGAATGTGTAGCCTAAGGCTGTCAGTCCAATGCACTAGACAGTTTTGAGGCTAAGGAAGATTCTGCTTTGAAGCCAATCTATTGCAACACCAGTATTTTCCCGCAGGCATCCTATGGCAGCTCAAATCTGAACCAAAACTTTTTGAAACACAGCCATTTAGGACAGTTGTGTGATTCTAAAAGTTAACTTGCCCTAAATGGACATCTACTGTACATGTTTTGCAGATGCCAAAAGAATTAATTCAAATGAACAAACCACGGCACCTGAGACCTCCAAAAACCATTCAGCCATCTTTGGTGTGGTGAAATCCCTGTGCTCTTACAGTGACATCACCAGTAATTAGCGTTGCATGATAGACAATGACAGGACATTAGTATAATTACCCATCAGCAGCCAACAGGGCTAAGAAATGAATCCAAAGCTTCATTTAATTTTTCTCGTCTTGATGTTCAGAAGACATATTTCTTGAATGTAGCTCAACATAAATTAGTGTAATGAGGGGAATTAAACTTGAGTTGTTTCTGAAATAGCTTCTTATACAAAGCTGACCTTCTGTGATGACAAAAACTGGAACTGGATTTAAGACATTATTTCTGCTAAAACATAGTACATTCTGGACGTGGTTGCTTACCAGCATTTTTTCTTGTGGTTTTTATTTTTTGTTTAGCTATAATTGAGGCACTATCTGAACGTGTGTCATCTGTGCTGTAATCTGTATCAGTCAGTATTGATTTGAGAGGCTAACTCATATACGGTTTTCGACACACTGACGAGCAAACTCATACAGTTCTGACTGCAGTAAGTACACAAACCTAATGGGAAACCAGGGACCGGTTCTGAACTGGAGCCAATCTAAAGAAGTGTTTACTTGTGCAGCAGGAGAGCTGTTGGCCTGCATTCAACCTTACAGCTCACTTTGCTCTGCTAACCAACAGTGAAATATGTTACTCATCTACAAGTATTGTTATTGGAGACCTGGGAAGCTTTATAGGCCACTAAGGGGCAATGAGGTGAGTGCATCGGCATAGAGAGTTAACTTGGTCCACTAAACTGTGAATTTTGTTTTGCACAAGAGTTTCTAAAAAGTAGTCATGGCTTTAATAAAGGCATTAACTCAGGGTGCAGCATAGTGAACTTCCTTTTAATAAAACTCAAAAGATTGTTACATTTTGATTGTGTTATAAAACATCTTTTATATTAAGGATTATCCTCCAGTTTGAAGCAGTTTTGCATGATGACAGCTATTTTACCCAAGTTATTACTAAATTTTGCTTTAGCACCACCTTAAATGTGTAACAATTATAAATACAAATTTTTGTGTGGTCAATGTTACATTAATTTGTTTGACAAAACCTGTATGTATTACTTTTGGACATATTTAGCTATTCTAATGTATGTTCCAAAATATGCAGAAATCCTCAGCCCTTGAGTGCCTATTAGATTGCTATGCACCACAGTTGTGAAGTAGTGAAAGTCTGTAGCAAACGCAGCTATTTTTCCACATCACTGCTTAGGCTGTCAGAGACTGGAGAGGGTGCCTCTGCTTTACTTGTTTCTATATTCACAAACTTGAAGACACTGCTTGAGCAAGCAGGCTGCTTTCACTTTGGCCAGGATAGCAAAGTCTCCCCTATTCAAATTCAGGGGGCCTCCAAGGATCTGTGTCACACAGGAGTTGTTCAATTTCATGCTTTTTTTAACATGCTGGAGGTCACATGAAAAGAGAGAATACAAAAGAACCAGACGTAGTTACTCACTATATGAAACTGTCATGACATGACATGCTTTACAACAAAAGACACAACATGACCTGCCACATGTATTAATATAGATATGAAAAAGCCAAGTGTTATTATTTTTAGGATCATAATCTTACACACAAAAAATCCAACCTTCACTTTGAAGCAGTACTGTGTGTCTTTTAGCCACTAGGGAGCGCTAGACCTGTAACTTCCAAGTTTAGTGCCTCTGAAGGCCACTGGTAACATTGCACTGTTGTAAAATTAAACAGTCTCCCTCTGTGTTTTGGAATCTAATAGCAAACCACTTAGGACGAGCAGATTGAAGTCATTTAGTTACTTGTAAAAACCAGGCTACATTCACCCCTTAAATCCTACAGCAGAAGACCAAAAACATGACTGAACAGGTAAATGTCATATCTGTTTTGTTTTGTTGTTACAGCAGTCTGAGCTCAGATTGGTCATGTGACCTAGAGTGCGGCTGTTGGTAACATGACCCATTCAGCAACAGATCCGACCCTCTCAATTACATAGGTTGATTTTTGAAAAGGGCAGCGCCCATTGGGCATCAATATGTTCAAGTGATTTATATTGACATGAAAAATCATTTAATATATCTCAAATATCTTCATTTCAGAAATATTACCTTCAAAGAAATTTAGATAGTTAATGTTAATTTAATTAATTAGATACTGTTGTAGGGTTCTTGTTAGCTTATCCTTTGATATAGATCTATTTGGAGTAGCGACATTTTATTTTAATTATGTTTATTTTTTTATTTTTTTTATTATTATTTTGGTGATCAATGGTGTTAATTGTTGTTACAGGCATGCACTTACACATACATGCATGCGCAGCCTAGCCTCGTGAGACCATCCTGATCTCGCGAGCTTTCAAGGTTTCACTCGCAGATCAGTCTGGCTACTCTCCGTTAAAGAAAATTTGGAGCCGTTCACCAAACGAACGTCCAATCAGCGTTGGCTTTGAGGCGGGTTGAGGTGTGACGCAACCAGAAGCGCGACAGTTCAGTCTAAAGAACATGGCGGCTTCAGCCGATGAAACTAGCGTTAGCGTGGCTATCGAGCAAGTTTTATCGGAATTACAGAGTATTTCTTTGCTGAGCTAACGAGCCTTTACCTGCAGCAGCAAGAGTAGCTTGGCTTGTGGTTGTGTTTTCGTCGTCGCTCTGTTAACGAGTACGTCATATGCTTCGTTGATCTGATTGGTTTATTTGGCCCGTCTATCACCAACATAGGCCAATCAGCTAACCAGTATTTTCGCCACTTCCCAAAATTACTTCAACGGAAGGTTTCCAGATGGATATGCGGAGCAAATCTATCTGGTGGCGTCAGGTTATGCGCAGCCAGCCCGGCTTGTAAATAAGGGACTGGTAAACACAGTGAGTGTCAGGATTTGGGTTTTGTTTTGGCTGTTTGTTAATTTTGATTTATTAGTTAACTCTCCAGCCTTTTAAATCAGTTTTGATTTTGGGTTCTTTCTTGTTTGGTTTCTATTATAGCTTGTGTTTTGTTTAGTCTTAGGTTTAGGTTAAGTTTTGGTTTATGGAATAGGTTAGATTTTATTGTAGTTTGATGTTTCCAGTTCAGTTCTGTCTCCTCCCAGCAATCTGCCAGCTCACACAATCTGTTTATCTGTCACTCCCCAAACACCAGTTACCAGCCAATCAGGTCTGCTCACCTGTCAACCTCCAGTCACTAGCCAATCAGTTCAGTTCATTTCAGTGACCACCTTTCCTTTGATTATTTCCACCTGTCATTTGTAATTAGTTTTCACTCCCGTTCACCTGCTCACTCCCCTATACAGGACTGTCTCAGAAAATTAGAATATCGTGAAAAAGTACTGTATACTAGTAGGCTATTCAACTGATCACTTGAATCGTCTAATTAACTCGAAACACCTGCAAGGGTTTCCTGAGCCTTGAAAAACACTCAGCTTGGTTCAGTAAACTAAATCACAAGTATGGGGAAGACTGCTGATCTGACTGCTGTCCAGAAGACCATCATTGACACCCTCCATCAGGAGGGTAAGACACAAAAAGAAATTTCTCAAAGAGCAGGCTGTTCACAGTGCAGTTTCAAAGCACATTCACAAAAAGTGTGTTGGAAGGGGGAAATGTGGCAGGAAACGCTGCACAACCAAGATCTGGCACCTGCCCACAGTGCCAAAACCACCAGTAACTGGTGTACTGACCATGGCATTACTGTCCTTGATTGGCCTGCCAATTCCTCTGACCTGAACCCCATCGAGAATTTGTGGGGTATGGTGAAGAAGAAGCTGAAAGACACCAGACCCAACAATGCAAATGAGCTAAAGGCCGCTATTGAAGCATCCTGGGCATCCATAACACCTCAGCAATGCCACAGGCTGATTGCCTCCATGCCACGCCGCATTGATGCAGTAATCTGTGCAAAAGGATTCCCAACCAAGTACTGAGTGCATTAATGGACATTTTCAAATGTTTGATTTTGTTTTGCTGTTATAATTTTTTTTTTACGTGGTATGAGGAAATATTCTAATATTTTGAGATAGGATTTTTGAGTTTTCTTCAGCTGTACGCCATAATCAGCGATATTAAAACAATAAAAGGCTTGCGATATTTCTGTTGATTTGTAATGAATCCAGAATGTATGATATTTCATGTTTTTTAATTGCATTACAGAAAATAAAGAACTTTATCACAATATTCTAATTTTCTGAGACAGTCCTGTATAGTCCTGCTACAAACCTCTGCAAACTGCCAGATCATTAACGAGCCTTCGGTGAGTTTTGTCCAGCGTTCTTTTTCTGATTGATATTACTGATATCACCCGGATTGCCTTTTTGACTTCTGAGCCAGCCTGACCCCTGAACCTGTTTTTCCTGCCCTGTACGATTGCTTATCTGTTTCTCTGACCTGGACCTGCCTTAGGATATTTTGAGTTTTGCCTTATCATTGACTGTACTTTTGCCTGTTTTGGACTGCTTTTCGTGTACCGGATTTTGGACTGCCAGTTTGACCATTGAGCCTTGCCTGTCCCTGTTTTATTATTAAATCCTGTTTTTTGCCTATACCTCTCTTGTTTGGTTGAATACTGGGTTTGCCTGATTCACGTTCATAACAGTGAGATGGTGTGTTACGCCATACCATATTTAATTAAAATGCATTTAGTTCTGCACATCACTATTTTTTTTAGTTCTTTTTATCTAAAATAAGGACATTTTGCTTATTGCTCCTTTAAATATAATTATTCATTGTGGGAAAATAGTAAAAATATCACATTATGAAATCACCTGTGCCAAACTCATAGGGGCCCTTTATAACTGTTTTAAAATGAGTGCAACTGTGTAATTTTTAATCCATACTTGACTTTTTTGAGTAGGGGAGACCGGGTATGGTTATAACACTTTTTGCTCCAGCACCTTTAACTCACAGAATATTTGAGCTAGAGTTTTCAAACTTTTATACAAAATGCCCACATTTGTTTACTACAAATGGCACCAATTCAAACCTCTGCAAGAATATCACAGACTTCATGAGTTCATGTCAAATACATGGTGTTCCTTTGTTACAACCTACCCCGGTAGCGGGGTAGGTTGTAACACAAAAGAAGCAAAAACAGAGGCCACACCATGTGATATGCTTCAAAAAGAGGTTTACTGAATTAAAAGAACAATACAAGAACAATACAAGTCTCTCTGTCACTGACCATAACTCAAATATACTCTGTTTCTGTGTGTGCATGTGTGTAAATTATTCTACTAGAACAAACTTCCTTAACATGTATAATGTATGCTTAATGAACACTGAACAAACATGTAGGTCTAACAAAAACCAATGTAAATGTGTGTGTGTGCTTGTGTTTGTGTCTATGTGTGTGTATCCTTAATCAGAGTCACAGTGGTGACAAATGAATGATGGTAGCCCAGGAGTGCAGGCTTGGTGGGCCCAAAGACTGCATAGGGCACATTTTACCCACACTTCCTGTGGGAAGAATCCTCAGCATTGCCTTTTAATATTTTCTTGACAGGCTTTCTCTCCTTCCTCTTTTGCTTGCCTTGCCTTCTTTGCAAAGAAACTCTTCCTTAGATTTTTGCTTCCTCTTCTCTGTTCTTCTTCCATCAGTGCTTGTTTCACTGGTGTGTCAGTGAGTATTTCAGATTTCCTTTTATACCTGATCCTGCCAGTTGTTTTCCTTGGCCCTGCTTTTGGAAATGGCAGCATAGCCAAAGGATTGAATGCCTGACCAGTGACTAACCTGTCATATGCTTACCTCACGTGGAGTCAGTCCATAATACAGGTCTGCTGCCTGAGTCAAATAGTCAGCCAACACTTCCTCCTGCACCTCAGAGAAGACTTTATTGCTGCTCCAATAACCTACATGGGAATATCACTGGACCCCTGTTCTCTCAGCTTCTGCAGTGATTTGCAGTATCTGCTCAGTGTTACATGGCAGATCCCATGCGCCTTCGCAACTGATCTGACTGACTTGCTCTTCTTTGTGACCTCACCAGATGCCTTTTTTAAAACATCTGCAGGCACACCTCTATCAGTCTTTCGTATCCACTGCCTAGGCATTCTGTAAAATTATTAAAATCAAAATGTTCTTAGTTGTATGTAAGGGGATGGTTGTAACACTTTGTAAAGATGTGTTACAACCCACCCCAACCCTGTCAGCCATGTTTAGCTAGCTGTAGTAGCAGTAGTTTGAAATTAGCACGGGAAAATGCATCACATTTTGCCTGAGAAATTACACTTTCATCTAATGTAAGTAATATGGTTTTATCTGCAACAATACTAAATAAAATATAGTCATGGTCAAAAAATTTACTTTCTTACCTCAAAATCAGTTTTTTCTCCGTAGTATCTGCATGGGCCTGTTTCCAGCCTTGATAATCACAATATGGGATTGGGGAGGAAGCGGGTAAACACTGAAATGATCATGTGACTCCTATCTTATCCCTGATTGGTGGAACTGGTGGTGTTACAACTTTCCCTATGTTACAACCATACCCGGTCTCCCCTACTTTCTCATGTCTCACAACTTTTGACATTTATATCTGCCATGCTTCAATATGGGAAAGACAAGACAATACCCCATTCAAGTTAGTCTGTAGATCTCTATTAATCAGGAAATGGTACAAAATTTTTTTATTTTCTATGCCTGGGTTCTCTCACAGAAAACCCATGCATGCAAAGAATGTATAAAAACTGGTTGCTTCAAGGTACCAATACTAACAACTGCATTGCCATGCTTCCACCCCTTCCTAAAATCGCAGCAACAAAGTTTTAAAAAAACTGGGACTAGAACTAACAAGGCTTGGCATTTGCCCAAGTTTATTGCCATCAGTAATGGAGAAGGAATCTAAAAAGTGCCATTGTCAATATTGGAGAATGGTACCAAAGAATGGCATTTTAGGGTTATCAAGTCTCCATTAACACTAACCCCAAACAAACTTTGTTCTGTGATAATAAAGGATGAATATCTGGAGATGAACCTCATGCATGGTGAAGGATCCGTAATGATGTGGCCGCGGTTTTCTTCCAAAGGCCCCGTCAACCTTGCTAACCTAAAAGCTCTTTGACATTCCATCCCTATTTAGCAAAAAATATGTTGGCTTCTGCCAGAAAACTAAAAATTGGTTATCACTTCAACTTTTAGCAGAACAATCATCGAGAACACATGGTGGAATCAACACTGAAATGCTGCAGATAACCCCCCATCTTCCATCGCCATCTCAGTCCCCAGACCACCTAAAACCTATAAAAGAGCTGTGGGGTGAGCTCAAGGGAATAGGGCATACTTTCACGACCCATAACTGTGGATATTAGTGAGATCATGCAACAAAGATTGGCCATCTCTCTGTATAACAGAGCCATATTATGGAGAAGGTGCTGCCCTGTTGTGGGATGACCAGCAAATTCTTCACCTCATTCGTATGCTATTGTTCGCTTGACATTTCACCAGCCATTTGGGTGGCCAACAGGGACAACGCTCCAGTCGCTTTACTTGCTTCACCACGTCATGAAATAGGAGAAGCTTCTATCCGCTTGCTGGTTGTTTGTTCAACTCAGGATAGCGCACCGGGATTTTACGGAACAAGTCATGGTGCTGTATTTAATGTGAAGATTACAACTTCTGACAAGACAGAAGTTGTAATCTTTGGGCCAGAGTCCTCAAAAAATAAACTTCTTAATCAATCACTTAATCTGGATGGCATTAACTTGGCCTCTGGTAATAAAGTTAAAAACCTTGGTGTTGTTTTCGACCAAGACATGTCATTTAAATCCCATATTAAACAGGTTTCCAGAGTTTCCTTTTTTCACCTCCGGAATATCGCCAAAATTAGAAACATTCTGTCCAGGGGTGATGCTGAAAAACTAGTCCATGCATTTGTTACTTCAAGGCTGGACTATTGTAATTCTTTACTATCAGGAAGTCCACAAAATGCAGTTCGAAGTCTTCAGCTGATCCAAAATGCTGCGGCAAGAGTCCTGATGAAAATCAACAAGAGGGATCATATTTCTCCAATTTTAGCTTCCCTTCATTGGCTTCCTGTTAAATCAAGAATAGAATTTAAAATTCTTCTTCTAACGTATAAAGCCCTTAATAACCAAGCTCCATCATATATCAGAGCTCTGATTACCCCGTATGTTCCTAACAGAGCACTTCGCTCTCAGACTGCAGGTCTGCTGGTGGTTCCTAGAGTCTCTAAAAGTAGAATGGGAGGCAGATCCTTTAGCTATCAGGCTCCTCTCCTGTGGAACCAACTCCCAGTTTTGGTCCGTGAGGCAGACACCCTATCTATTTTTAAGACTAATCTTAAAACTTTCCTTTTTGACAAAGCTTATAGTTAGAGTGGCTCATGTTACCCTGAGCTATCTCTATAGTTGTGCTGTGATAGGCCTAGGCTGCTGGAGGACATCAGGGTCTAATTTTCTCACTCTACTGATTTCTACTGTTCTTCATTCTACGGCTCTCCAGTTTTGCATTGTATTACATTGAAATGACTGTCGTCATTTCAGCTTTTAACTTTTTGCTCTCTCTCTTTTTCTTCATAGTAGGTACACCTGGTCTGGCGTTCTGTTAACTTTGACATCATCCAGAGAAGACGGCTCACCCGTTACTACCATCTAATGTAGAACAGATTACTAGATCAATGTGTGCTTCTGTGCTTTTTGTCTCTCTTGTTGTGTCTCTGCTCTGTCTTCTGTAACCCCAGTCGGTCGAGGCAGATGACCGTTCATACTGAGCCCGGTTCTGCCGGAGGTTTTTTTTTTCCCGTTAATGGGTGGTTTTTCTTCCCACTGTCGCTTCATGCTTGCTCAGTATGAGGGATTGCAGCAAAGCCATGTACAATGCAGACGACTCTCCCTGTGGCTCTACGGTTCCCCAGGAGTGAATGCTGCTTGTCGGGACTTTGATGCAATCAACTGGTTTCCTTATATAGGACATTTTGACCAATCTGTATAATCTGACCCAATCTGTATAATATGATTGAACTTGATTTTGTAAAGTGCCTTGAGATGACATGTTTCATGATTTGGCGCTATATAAATAAAATTGAATTGAATTGAATTGAATTGTAGTGCAAGAGGCCGGGCAGAGGGTGCACCAGAGCAGGGTAGAGGCGGACGCTACAAGAGGAGGACGAATGATTAATGATTTAACAATCCTAAGGTCTAAATTAAAATGGATTTTTTCAAAGCCAGCCACAAACCTCTAAAGAGCATTCCTCACATGATCCTATGTCAGCATAAATTTTTCTATGTTCCATTTTGACTGAAAAAAGCTTTGTCTCCGCTGCACTCCTTCACGCCATGTCACAACAACATCCAATCCATGATTGGTTGAAGTGAGGCTAATTGACAGAATAGTTCAGATTTTTGAGCCATCACGGGTTTTGCTTCACTCTATTTGCCCTAATCCCGCCGCTCTCGTCGCTAGAAACCTGTCATCCCCATCGATTTGCTCCTGAACAGGCTTCTGCATAGTGATAGCATGTAAATTAAATCACTCGCGTTCGGTGTGGACACAACTTCGGACTGGTGGTCTCATTTATAAGAGAGACGTGTAACATGAACACAAGATGTCAGTTACATAAAACAACAACACAATAATAATAAAACAAAATGTTGGCATTTAAAAGGAGGCAGAGTTTGTCATGGTTCAGTTTTGGCCTGGCTTCCCTTTATTTTTCAGCACCTCCTCCTCTCACACAGCTCAGCCTCCACTCCCTCAGCAATCAGTCACACCTGTTAGGCACCAATCAGTCAGTACTCACTTCACCTGCCAGCCTCTCTATATAAGCTTCCTTCAGTTTGCTCCTCGTTGTTGGCTCGTCTTCAGTCTCCACCAACACCACACCTGTCAAGTCCTGTTCTCATCAATCTCCACTCACTCCACATCTGTCAGCCTAGTTTGCTCCCTGCTTAGTTGCTGGATCTCCTGCTACCCCTGTGCGCCAAGTAAGGTCTCTGCTAGCAGCTGGATTTCCTGCTGCCCCAGTGCTCCAAGTTTGCTCCCTGCTTGTTGCTGGATCACCTGCTACCTAGTGATGGTGAGATGAAGCCTCATGAGGCATTGAACCACTTGAGCCAACTCGTTCGAGAAAGGGTTAATTTCTTGAAGCTTCATGTGCACAGGAAACCACCTACTTACCAGGTGTATAATCACAGCCAGCTGTATCTTAACACGTGTGATGCATTGATTTTTTTGTCTATTATGGCTCTTGGGAATGACTTCACAAAAGGTGTAGGACGAAATCATTTGTCTACATAAATTATGTATACACATATGTGTATAATAAAATATTGTTTGAATGTATTCTCTGTGTGTAATTTTTCCCAAAATAGTAGTGTCATGTGATATGGCATGTAATAATGTTTTTCTGTGATTCTAGAAAAGTGGCATGGGCTTAATCAGGCAGAGGACAGTGAAAATGCTTGTGGAACTAGGGAGGGGTAGTGAATAGGCTAATGCTTGTGTAACTTGGATGATTTCATGCATTTTTATTAAGAAACAACAATTTCTCCATAGGGGAAATCCTCCTCTTTCTCGCCGGCTCCATCCTACCCCTATCCTGTCCTCGCACTCCTAAATCTCCTATCTATCTATCTGTCTCCTAAACTCTCCAAACACCAAACTAACTGTCTCAAACTAAATAACCACTATCCAAACTCTGTTATCCAAACTCAATGTTTCCCGCAGGAATTTGCTTAGGCGAGGCGGTGAGTTGGCGGCCGGAACAAGTTTTGTGCGGATGACTGCTGGCGGAGCGGGGTGAGGGGGGCGAGAACAAGTTTTGCGCGGATGACAAGTTTTGCGCGGATGACTGCTTGGCGGAGCATCTGCATCGATGCCGTCGGTGAAGTCGCTTCTCGCTTCAAAATATACAGGTATTTTTGCCTGTTTTTTTCCCTGCCATTCACTATATGCACGCGAGAAAGCAACAACAAAAAAACGTGTGTTAACGTCAAATAAACATGCAAGCATATCGAGGTAGGTTTTTTTTTTTTTGGACTATGTTGGCCGCCTCGCCAACATAGTGCTGCGGGAAACACTGAAACTATCAAAACTCTATCCACTCTCTCAACTGACCGCACTCACCTACAACAACCCACATTTTGAATGGAGCCTGTGGGGTTTCTAAAGCTGTCAAACCCCGCACCGAAATCTGAGCCACTTCCCGAAGCAGTCACGTGGTACAGCCGGGCAGCGAGGCTTCGGACGTCATCGTTTTCGGCTCCTCCCCTAAATGAAGCAAGCTTCGATACGCGCATTACGGAAACGCCCCCTCCATTACTCGACACGCCGCGAAGCCTCGGCACATCACGTAACATCACTACTGCTACCTCTGTGCTCCAAGTAAGCTCTCCGCTTTGTTGCTGGCTCTCCTGCTACCTCTGCACCTCCGGTTCGACAGTAACCCTGCATCTCCAAGAACTCCCCCTCACTGCACCTCTGGTTCGCCAACAGTCCTGCATCTCCAAGAACTCTCTCGCTCTGCATCTCTGGTTCGTCAACAGTCCTGCATCTCCAAGAACTTTCTTGCTCTGCCTCTCTGGTTCGACAGCAGCTCTGCATCTCCAAGAACTCTCTCTCACTGCATCTCTGGTTCGAAAGTTGTCCTAGCACCTCCATGTTCTCGTCACGAGATCCAGCTCTGAGTTCTCCAGTCTCTTCCAGTCAGCCTGCTCCTGCACCCATCATCTCCTGTCCGGTAACTAGCTCTGGTCATCTCATCCACAACTCAGTACTTTCAATAAACTGCAAAAGAACAAGCTCTTGTGTGTGCGTGCTCTGTCCGGGTTCACGAAGAAAAATCATGACATAGTTAAAGAAAAAACTCATAAACAACAATAGGTTTGAAATTATGATTTTCATATTTCTTTTGAAATGTGCTTAAAATGTCTTCACTGCATTCCAGGAAGATGGGACAGCATAGGAGAAGGTCTTTTTTCCTAAATTCTGTGCAAACTGAGGAGACACTAAAATAAATAAAATACTGACCGTGTAGGGTGTGATGGGACTGTAGAGGTCTTCAGGTAGATAATCATGGCTACTTTACTAGTGAGCATAGGGTACAGTGGTGTGTGAGAGGTTTTAGATATAGTTATAAATCACAGGGCATATTACTGCAATAGAAGATAAACTTGTTTGAAAGCTTTTTAGACATTTTACCAAAGGTACCAATAAATGTGGAAGAGGTTGTACCTAACATATTACAGACAAACAATTTGCAGACTGCTTCAGGCTGGATTCACACCATTTGTGTGGTGGTACTTTTTAGAAAGGAAATATTATGCTTTTTATTTAGGGTCTTTTCAAATGATTTGAGAAATCTTAGCTGCAAAAGAACAAATTACATATGAAGGGTCATTGGTTGTTCTCACCCAGTTTTCAGTTTTTAAATCATGTCCACTATAGAACAAACATATGATATTATTGAGTAGATAGGCAACATCTGCACTACAGGAGTGTTGCAAAAAATGCTACTGTTAGTTTACAGTCTTTGTCAACTCCTGTCTTTGCCAGATGGTTGTCACACACCTTTTGATGATTTGTTCCTTCAGTAAGTGTCTTGTCTACTTTATTTTGCCAGATTATTGTCTAACACGCCTGGTACTCTTTCATTGTGTGGACCGAGTTTGTCATGGGTTACTGCTTTCATTCACTTCGCTTGATGCAAACAAATCATATCTTCCAGTTGACTGGAAAATCATTGCACAAAATGTTCTTAGGAACAATTAGAGTAGTTTCTGTTGTTTCATATGGAGGACTTCCTGTTATTTATCATTCCCTCTCCTCAGGTTTTTTGGCCTTTTTAATTTAAACTGGCATATTTCACTGTGTTCATTTGTTTTTGTTGCTTAATTTCCTTCTTGTTTGCTTCTAGATTTTGTCTCACATTATGTGATGTGAACTGTTGACAGACACCATATCTTACTCATATCCTGCCTAATTCCCTCAAAACCTCGTGTATACCTACAAACTGATCAGGAGAGAGAAAGCAGGAAATCACCCCCGTACTTACCCTGAGCTCAGACTTTCAGTATCCCCAGACAGCTCCAACAAAGGTCTTTATTAAAGAGAAGCAGCTCAGAAAAGAGCAGAAGAATAATTAAAGGGCCACAGAACGCCCCTTTTAGACCTTGGCTAAATGTGCAGCTTGGAACTCAAGAGTTTGAAAGACAGACAGTTTTTAAGATGCTTTTACCCATCTTGTGTCAATATTTTCTCACTTTTATTTTATTTTCTGTTTATTTTCCTTGAACTTGCATTTATAACATTTTTCATCAGCCGATCCAGCTCCTGATTATTTTTTTAAATATCTAGTCATATCTTCACCACAAGTAAAATGTCAGTAAGCAATGTGGAGATGGAGAATTTAATTTGCATCAAATATTAAATGATACCTCAATTTTTTTAACACCTTATAAATGAGAGGATTTAGGGCATTAAGGTGCTCTGGACAGTATTGATCATAGTTACATTGAAACATTTTAAACATTAATTTACCTGGAAGAAATTCAATTGAAGGTTCAATGCGGGACAATAATGACACAAAAGTTATTATTTTTAGTAATGTTTTATTACTGTGAACTTTTTCTCTTGTTTTCTTTCATTCCTTTGTAAACATGTGTTGCTATTGGTGGTTATCTTTCACCACATCAGCTTTTTATTTAAAGTCCTCCTCTGTAGATAAAAATTAAAAAGAAAACAGTTTCTAAATCATGGAAAACAAATGGCTGAACGCCTAAAAGGAGACTTATGCACTGGGGTATAGGACCAAGGAACTTTGGTCTAGTGTTCAAACAAACTTTTCATGTACATAATATAGAAAACAGTGAGTCTACAAGATGTTCAAAGAAAGCCCTTAAAAGAATAGTTTGAAAATCATGAAGTTCTGTTAAAATGTTATGAGTTCATATCTTAATGTAAATAACTCACATGATTTCGTCATTTGGTCTAAACCAAATTGGTTGCTTGCAGAGCCAGAAAAATTCCTAGAAGGGCTAACACCACATTGGACTTCTTAAAAAAACTCTGCTCTGAGAAATTTTAACTTGTTTTATACAAACACTATTTTATGGACCTTCAAACTGTTGTCTTTATTGGATCGAGTGGTTATTTATACTGAAAACAATCATTATTTACACAGAAA
The DNA here is from genome assembly GCA_037039145.1 of Fundulus diaphanus. Taxonomy (NCBI): domain Eukaryota; kingdom Metazoa; phylum Chordata; class Actinopteri; order Cyprinodontiformes; family Fundulidae; genus Fundulus; species Fundulus diaphanus. Next base: position 31,282,388 of record CM073129.1, on the reverse strand, counting down.
ATCCATGTTGGAGCCTGTGCACCACCAAAGGTTTTGCTGTGTGAAACATAAATCTGTAGTTAGTATTTAGGGGTAACTGAGAATAATAATAATAATAATAATACATTTTATTTAAAAGGCGCCTTTCTAGACACTCAAGGTCACCGTACAGAAGGGTAAAAAGTCAGAAATAAAATCAAAACAAAAATCATTTAAAAAAAAAAAAAAATAAATAAAAAATACCGAGGCTGGGACAGGGAAATTGATAATTAAAGAGAATAGGCAGTCTTAAACAGATGAGTTTTGAGTTGTGATTTAAAATTTAGAAGTGAGTCCGTGTTTCTAAGTAGGGGTGGTAGAGAGTTCCAGAGGCGGGGGGCAGAGCGGCTGAATGCTCTGCTCCCCATGGTGGTGAGACGGGCGGAAGGGACAGACAGGTGTAAAGCAGATGAGGATCTAAGAGCACGGGAGGGGGTGGGAATGTGCAGGAGGCCTGACAGATAAGGGGGGGCTAGGTGGTGAAGGGCCTTGAATGTCACCATGAGAATTTTATATTGAATGCGGAACTGCACAGGGAGCCAGTGAAGCTGTTGGAGGACCGGGGTGATGTGGTGGATAGAGGGAGTTCTTGTTATGATGCGAGCAGCTGAGTTCTGGACCAGTTGTAGTTTATGGAGTGATTTTTGAGGAAGGCCGAAGAGGAGAGCGTTGCAGTAATCCAGTCGGGAGGTGACAAGGCTGTGCACAAGTATGGCAGCAGTGTGTGGGGTAAGGGAGGGACGGAGGCGGTTGATGTTTCTTAAGTGAAAGTAGGCAGACCGGGTAATGTTATTGATATGGGATTGAAAAGATAGGGTGCTATCGAGGATGACACCCAGACTCTTAACCTGGGGGGAGGGGGAGATGGAGGAACTGTCAATAATAAGTGGGAAACTGTCGGTTTTGGAAAGAGTTGATTTGGTGCCAATGAGTAGAACCTCGGTTTTACTACTGTTTAATTGAAGGAAGTTGTTAGTGAACCAGGCTTTTATTTCACAGATGCAATTTGTGAGGGAGGTGGGGGGAAGAGAGGACGATGGTTGCGTGGAGAGGTAGAGCTGGGTGTCATCAGCATAGCAATGGAATTGGATGTTAAATTTGCGGAAGATATTGCCAAGGGGAAGGAGGTAGATGATGAAGAGGAGGGGCCCGAGTACAGAGCCCTGGGGCACGCCTGAGGTGACGGGGGAGGGGGTGGATTTGAGGGTCTTCAGTTGAATGAACTGAGTGCGGTCAGAGAAGTAGGAAATAAACCAGTCCAACGGAGTGTTAGTGATGCCAATGGAAGAAAGCCTACTGAGGAGAGTGGTGTGACAGATGGTGTCAAAGGCTGCACTCAGGTCGAGGAGGATGAGGATGGTGAGTAGTCCAGAATCAGATGCCATGAGGAGGTCATTGGTGATTTTGATGAGTGCTGTTTCAGTGCTATGGAGTGGCCGAAAACCAGACTGAAATTCTTCATACAGGCTGTTGGCAGATAGGTGAGTATGGAGCTGGGAGGCAACTGTTTTTTCAAGAATTTTGGAAATGAAGGGTAAATTGGAGATAGGACGGAGGTTGTTGAAGTTGATCGGGTCGGCACCAGGTTTTTTTACAATCGGGGTGATGGCAGCAGTTTTGAGAGGTGTAGGGACAGTTCCAGTGGTGAGAGAGGTGCGGATGATAGCGGAGATGAGGGGAACCAGAGAGGGGAGGCAGGTTTTGACAAGTTGTGTTGGGAAGGGGTCCAGTTGACAGGTGGATGGTTTTGATTTCCGGATGAGCTCTGTGATTTCCGAGACAGTGGGAAGATGGAAGGAGGAGAGCGACTGTGTAGGCGAGGGAAGATCTACTGAGGTGCTGAGATGAGCCGTTGATCCAAGGTTTTGGTGAATGGCCTGGCAGAAAGGAAATGTCTATGTTTTAGATTTATCACTGCTTTACTTTTGAGTGAGACAGTTACTTCAAGTAAAACTAAACATGCCAATTTCTCAGTGCATGTTTAGATCGTTGGAGGCCCACATCTTCCCATATTAATTTTTCAAGTGAATAATCTTTGCCTTCTTTGTAAATAATTGTCCATTGTAAATGTAACTGAGATTTTTATTGCTATGAAGGTTCTTTAAACTGTAGTTATTTTAAGGCACAGGTGATCATTTTTTTCACCACAGGCAGTAGAAGTCTGATTAGATTTTTCGTCCATTTCCGACTCGTTCGACCCTTTGGGACAATTTAACAGGATTTATGCAGAATTAAGACAATATGTAAGGTACATACCTCAGGTAGGATGTTAACTGCTTACATCCTTTGAACAGAACCTCACTTAAAAAAAAATGAACTATCCCTTTGAGATAGAAATTAATCCTTCCATCTATCAATTTTATATGCCAAAAAAAGGTTTAAAAAATAAAACAACTGGACTTCTATTCTGAGGTTGAAGACGTTTCACTTCCCATCCAGGAAGCTTTCTCAATTCAAAATTTCTGGAGTAGTGTGGCGTTTCAAGCTTTATAGACCTACTAGCAAGGCCTCATTAGATCTTGGATTCGCATGTAGATTCAGCTGGAACTGATCGCCCCTCTCAATGGAAAGTCATTAGGCTCATCGTTTGCCTGGCTAACAGGAGAAATGTTGCGATCACATGCATGGAGGTGTGAATTGGGGTGAAACTTGGCCAGAATCAAACCTATTACTGTGTTGTAAGTTTTTGATAGTTGGAATCTGAGCCCTCCTCCTCTGTTTAAAGTCGTCCTGAGGAGGTAGTTTTCCTGTGTTGAGCCATGCACCTGTAGAAAGTTGTTTGGTTTCTCCAATATAAATGTGGGATCCGAGTGGTAGATTTAATAAATAGAAACTGCAGGGATTGTGGGCTGGGCTTTAAAAAACGAGCCAATAAAAGTCAACAATAATTTATTTAAAAAAAGATGAGTCACTAAAAAGATGTAGGGCAGTAATGAGCGGCAGAGTCAATGGATAAGTCTGTATGAGGAAGAATGGACTCTTAGCTAGCCCAAAGGGGGGCGCGGTCCTCTCCGGGACTCAGTCCTTCTCGTCGCTAGCTGATCGATCCTCCATGACCACGGGCGAATCTTGACGGCGATCCGGCCACTCCAACGCTCGTTCATCCGTTCCTCGACAGCGACCAGTTGGATGAATCTCTGCGGCAACCAGTCCTCCAGTCCTCCAGTCCCGCCGCCCTGCCGCTCCCACATCTGTGATCTGTCCGGCTCTGTCTCCGCTTCAACTGCACAGCTCCCTCTTTATTACTGGCTTCCCGGTCTTCACGCTGCTTGCTAATGAAGAACACCTGTGATCTACAGTGGGCGTCTCCGGATATGAGTGGTAACGTCACTTCAAAACCAAAACAAAATCAAAAAAACACAACAACCCAAGAATTTAACCCAAACTAAATCTAATAAAAAAGTAAATAACTTAAACATATAACAAGCAACCCAAATGAGCAGAGTAGAGACATGCAATTAACTCAAAGAAAACGAGGTCACATTACCACATAAAGATCAGAATATTCCTCTCTGCCCTGAACTGCATACACCACTCCGCTCATCTTAGGCTTGGGGGCCTTGTCCTTAGGATGGACCAGCCTCTGTCTGAGGGTCCTGTGGGGTTTGAAATGTACTGGGATCTTGTGTTTATAGGAAATCCTCCTGAGTTTTTCAGAGACTCCAGCAACATATGGGATGACAATGTTTTTGCTCTTGTTCTTCACCACGTTCTGTTTTGCGACGTGTCTTTTGAAATTCCTAGCTGATTTTACAAAAGCCCAGTTAGGGTATCCGCAGGTTTGGAGAGCATCTTTGATGTGTTTCTGTGCCTTGTTCTTTCCTTCTGTCCTACTGGGGACATGTTCGGCTCGATGGTGTAAGTTTCTGTTGACAGAAAGTTTGTGTTCCAGTGGGTGGTGAGAAAAAAAAAGAAGATAAAGAAGAAGATATTGGTTTGTCTGAGTAGGTTTCCTGTAGACTTCAATGTTGAGGCTTCCATCTTATTCCATGCTCACCAAACAGTCCAGAAAAGGTAGCTTGTTGTCGTTGGCATCCTTTCTGGCAAACTTGTTGTCCACTGAGCTAATGTGTCTGGTGAAAGCTTCTACTTCGTTTGGCTGGATTTTGACCCATATGCCCTCCACATATCTGAACCAGTGGTTTGGTGGTGTTCCTCTGAAAGGGTCCAAGGCTCTCTGTTCCATTTCTTCCATGTAAAGATTGGCCAAAATCGGTAACACTGGAGATGCCATAGCACAACCATACTTCTGTCTGCAAAAATGATCATTGAACTTGAAGTAGGTTGTGGAAATACAAAGGTCCTGTAGGGTACAGATCTGCTCCGGTGTGAAATTAGTCCTATTGTTCATGTTATCATCTCATTGAAGACGTTTCCTGACTGTTTCTACCACCTCTGATGTGTGTATGCAAGTGAAAAGTGAAGTGACATCAAAAGATACAAGAGTTTCTCCTGGCACCATCTTTGTTTACAAAATCTGTGGAGTTCTCTATGTGATGTGATGTGTTTCCCACCAGAGGGGCTAGGATACCAGCGATATGTTTAGCAATGTTGTAAGTCACAGAGTTAATGCTGCTGACAATGAGTCTGAGTGGTGTTCCTTCCTTGTGGATTTTGGGAAGTCCATATAAGAATGGAATCTCTTCTCTTGGATATAATCTGTAATAAGATGAACGGTTGATTACCTTGTCTTTTTCAAGTTGTTGGAGGTAATCTGGAATCTTCTGTTTGTAAGTGCTGGTTGGATCTCATATTTGGTGGTGTCACTCAGTAGTGTGAAAATTTTGTACTGGTAATCAGAAGTGTTGAGGACCACGGTGCTGTCAGGAATTTATCTGGTGCTGGAACCTTTAAGAACACCGGCGACGCAAGAACCTTTAAGACCGCCGGCGATGCAGGACCCTCTGATGATGCTGGCGGTGGTGGCCCAGCAGGAACCTCTGATGATGCTGGCGGCGGCCCAGCAGGAACCTCTGATGATGCTGGCGGCGGGGGCCCAGCAGGAACCTCTGATGATGCTGGCGGCGGCGGCCCAGCAGGAACCTCTGATGATGCTGGCGGCGGCCCAGCAGGAACCTCTGACGATGCTGGCGGCGGCCCAGCAGGAACCTCTGATGACGCTGGCGGCGAGACAGAGTCCTTGGTGCCCGGCACTCTGGTGTGCACCACACCCACGCAGGCTTGGGCCGTGGCGTGCAATGCAGCTCCGCGGACAGGGACGGACCAGATCGTCCCTGTCCCCATAGAAGAAGTCCAATAGCTGGGACTCTTTTATGTGTGGCGCTCTGGCGCGAGGAGGCGTGGCTCTCAGCGCAGCGGCGTAGTCTCGTGCTCGACGACCAGCTGAGTGTCGTGGAGACGGTGGCAAAGATGCCGTGGCGCAGAAAGGTTTCCAGCCGGGCACACCAGAGCAGCGCAGATGACATTGGGCCGACTCACCGGGGAGATGGTGGTGAAGTCGGCTTCAGCTGGCGGCGCGGCAGCAGTGGTGCCCGTCTGAGCCTCAGGTGGAGCGGCGGAGGACTTCCTGCAACGGCGGACCCGGCATTGGCGCTGGGAGGCGCCGCACGGCGAGGGAAAGGCTGCTGCTGGTGAAGAGGCAGCAGAAGCTGCAGTGGGATCGGCGGTTGCGGCGGTTGCGGCAGGTGCAGCGGATGAGGCGGACAGGCTGGTGGGCGGAGGTCTGGGTGGAGGCGATCTGCGGAGGATCTGGGTGTAGGCACTATGCTTAATCCAGTCAATCTCCTCCGCTAGGCCGGTGATCCCAAGGATGGACAACAGTGTGGTCTGGTTCTTATAAATGTCCCACAACATATCTGCGGCAGCCACCCGCTCCCACGACGGGTCAAGAGAGGGTAATGAGTCCAATAGCCTCCTTACATCGCGGAACATGGATTCCGCCGCGGAACCCAGTATAGCTTCAGCTGCTTGTATCTTACTGAGGTTCGGGCTCTGTGTGGGCGACGTTCGTTGTGGCTGGAACGTACTGTCAGGAATCGATCTGGTGAACCCGAATTCAGCCACACACAGAGCCACGTTTTAAGACAGTTTATTGAAAGGTGATGGATAGTAGATCTGAAGAACCAGAGAGCTGTACCGGTCTGGAGCAGGTGAGTGATGGCAGCTGAAGCGGGAAGGAGCTGGTGGACTGAGGGTTCTGCACAGAGGAACCAGGCAGTCTTCTGGACTGAAGGTAGAGTGCAGTAGTTCCCGAAAAGGTCAGCAGCACAGCGAGAGTTCTTGGAGCACTGGGGTTGCAGCAGAGCCAGCAGCACAACAGAGAGAGTTCTTGGTGCGCAGGGGTACAGCAGAACCAGCAGCACAGCGGAGAGAGTTCTTGGAACACAGCAGGTGGGCACGAAGAAGGTGTGTGCAGCAGGCTTGAGGCGAGGGAACTGGCGTGGAAGGCAGCAAAGGACGTGAGGCAAAGGCTGGAGCAACAGGTGAGCGAGGGGTTGGCGTGAGAGAGTTAGAGAGACGTTCCAGCGATGAAGGGCTGGTAGAGGAGTGCTTAAGTAGGCAGAGTGGCAGGTGGAATCAGTTTCCTTTGATTATTGACGGAAGGTGCAGTGATCAGCTGTGGAGTGGAAACTGGGGTGAATGGAAGATGGAAGGCTCTGGAACTGTCCAGGGTGAGATAGGCCAGACTAAACCCTGACAGGTGCATCTTCCTTTGTCAGCTGTTAAGATGGTGATACTTTGGTCCTGGCTAAGAGATCTTATGGCTTTCCTTTCCTGTGGTGTGAGGTTAGAATGCGGTGATTTGGCATTGGAGAGGGTAGCTGATATTTTCATCCTGAGTTGTTCTGTCTCTGTTTCCGTAAGATTTTTGTTCCTGGTCGCAGATTCAGTGGCAGTTATGAGTTCCACAATGGGTATTTCTTGTGGAGAAATGGCAAAATTCAGAACTTTACCCAATACATCCATCTCTGGCTTCATCAGCAACCTGCTGGACAGGTTTTTAACCCACTTGTCTTGAACATTGATGTTGGTGGACTGCTTCCTGTTGTAATTTTTGGAATTTAACTTTGTTTCATTTTCTGGTGTTGTGAAAGCTGGACCTTTTGAACAAAGCTTCTGGCTTGTCTGATCAATCTTGTGGGAGAAGGCTTCTATGGTGAAGTAGGTCTGTCTTATCCTCTTACTAAGCAGCTTGCTCTGAGCATTCCCAAGAATCTCTTCTGGCTTGTGTCCCTTGATGGTGGAATTCAGTCTTAAGCTGTTGGGGATGAGTCTTTGCTGTCTGCATTTCAAGTTGAAAAAAGGTGGTTCCTGTAATCTGCTAGTTTCCCTTGCAACTTCTCATACTCACTACTCCAATGGTGTCCTTCCCAAAGTGCATGGCAATATGTTGGTTATGTGCATTTTTATATGCACATAAAAATACGTTTTGGGGGCCTTTGGTGCCTGTCTCTAGTGATCATTGGTCGAAAGGCAGGGTAAATCATGAGCTGGTCCCCATTCCACCACAGGACAACAAAGAGACACAGAGGACAAACAATCACACACTTAGACTTAGACTTAGACTTAGACTTTCTTTATTGTCATTTTGTATACACAGAGTGCACACAGAACGAAATTTCGTTTTTCACACAGCTCAGAAAGATTGCAGTAACTCTACAGGATACCTTGCAGTGAATTACAGTACAGGATAAAAAGTGCAGTGATAGATCGCAGTCACTTACAGGATAAGTTTCAATAGATTTCCGGATAAAGTGCAGCATTGAACAGTAGGCAGTTGAAATATAACCAATGTAAAACAAATATAGACAATATGCAGTAAGGTGCATTAGTGAAGTAGACAGTTGTGCAGCGAGGTGCAGCAGTGATTTAAAAGTAGGCAGTTGCATTGTAAACAGTTTTGCAGTACGTTTCCGGGTAAGGTGCAGCAGCGATTTTGCAGGATACGATACAAATGTGCAAATGTGCAAATCAGCTAGTCGAGTGTGGTACACAGTCCGTTTTTTATACTTCAGCAGTTCAGCAGTTCAGCAGTCTGATGGCAGCAGGGAAAAAGCTTTTGCAGAACCTAGTGGACCTGCAGCGGATGCTGCGGAACCTCTTTCCAGAGGGCAGCAGGGAGAATAGTCTATGGTGGGGGTGTGAGGGGTCCCTGATGATGTTACGGGCTCGAGACACACAGCGCTGCGATGAAATGTCTTTTATGGAGGGAAGAGGAGCCCCGATGATCCCTTCTGCTGTCCTCACCACTCTCCTCACGTTCTTCCAGTCGGAGGCACTGCAGCCTCCACACCACACAGAGAGACAGCTTGTCAGAATACTCTCTATGGTGCTTCTGTAGAAGGTCGTCAGGATGGGCGGGGGCAGGCGGGCTCTCCTCATCCTCCGCAGAAAGTACAGTCGCTTCTGTGCCCTCTTCACCAGTGACATGGTGTTCACAGTCCAGGTGAGGTTGTCCGTGATGTGCACCCCCAGGAACTTGGTGCTGCTGACCACCTCCACCGCTGAGTTGTTGATGAGCAGTGGAGCATGGTGAGGCCGGTTTTTCCTGAAGTCGACGATGTTCTCCTTCGTCTTCTCCACGTTCAGGATCAGGCTGTTGTCTCTGCACCAGCCCACCAGCTGCTCCACCTCCTCTCTGTAGTCCTGGTCGTTGTCGTCTCTGATCAGGCCCACCACCGTTGTGTCGTCTGCAAACTTCACAATGTGATTGGTGGTGAACCTGGGGACGCAGTCATGAGTCATCAGGGTGAACAGCAGGGGGCTCAGGACGCAGCCCTGAGGAGAGCCCGTGCTGAGGGTGATGACATCAGAGGTGTTCTGTCCGACCCGGACTGACTGAGGTCTGTTGGTGAGGAAGTCTAGCAGCCAGTTTCGTAGGGGTGTGTTGAAGCCCAGATGCTCCAGTTTTCCCACCAGATGCTGTGGGATGATGGTGTTGAACGCTGAACTGAAGTCCAGGAACAGCATCCGCACGTGCGTGTTCTTCTCCTCCAGGTGTGCCAGGCTCAGGTGAAGAGCAGAGGAGATGGCGTCCTCAGTGGAGCGGTTCCGTCGGTAGGCAAAGTGGAACGGGTCGAGTGTTGATGGGAGACTGGAGACGATGTGTTCCTTTACCAGCCTTTCAAAGCACTTCATCATGATGGGAGTCAGTGCAACAGGCCGGTAGTCGTTGAAACAGGTGACTTGAGGTTTCTTTGGCACCGGAATGATGGAGGCAGACTTGAAGCATGCTGGCACTGTGGCTTGGTCCAGCGAGGTGTTAAAAATGTCTGTGAGGACACCAGCCAGCTGACCTGCACACACACATATACAATGGCCAGGTAGAGACCAATTAACCTAAAAGTAAGATTTTTGGACTGTGGAAAGAAGCTAGAATATCCGGAGAGAACCAACACATGTACAAGGAGAACATTCAAACTGCTTACAGAAAGACCCTAGGCAGGGATTTAAATCCAAAATTCTCTTGCTGCAACATAACCAAATAACTAGGCCAGACAAAAGGAAGTAAATTTAATATATCAGAGGGATAATTTTTCATTACATTATGGTGCAAAATGAGATTGATTCTGATTTTGATTGTTCCATCCATCCATCCATCCGTCCATCCGTCCGTCCATCCGTCCGTCCATCCATTATCTATAACCACTAATCCATGAAGTGTTGCTGGGGGGGGGGGGGCTAGTGCCTATCTTCAGGAGTCACTGGGAAAGAGGCAAAGTGCACCCTAGACACGCCATTAGTCCATCAAAGGGGCTCTGTTCTTGTTATGTGCAATTCTGTACGTGGAAATAAATTGTCATCAACTAAATCCTGTGTGTGGTCGGTGTTTCAGCAAACATTTTAAGTGTCCAATTTGTTTTCTATTGGTGTTTTTTTTTTTTTTACTGGTGTAACGTATGGAGGATGTTGGGAGGGGATGAAGGTGTGCTAGGTGGGCTAGAAAGAGATCTTCAGGGACAACCAACAGACCGTCAAAGGAAACAAAATTGTAACAAAATTGTACTTTTCCTCTTTCCAACACAACCACACCATCAAAAGATATGTTGGTAAACAGATAGTATAATATGTAAAGTTTGAACTCTGAATTTGTCCGTTTTTTTCCAGATTATACAATTTGAAAAGGATAAGTTTATCTCCCTAAATTCCAGTTCATATACTCCTGGCTCAGGGGGCTCTGCTGCTCAAAGAAACCTCTGTTTGGAATACAGAGGCTGAACAGACCTGGAAAGGCTTTGAGACTCTTAGTTGGTTGACTAAACTGCAATTTAATAAAAGCTCATTGGGCGTCATCTTAAGGCAATGAGAGCAGTGATACTTTTCATAATCTATGGGTACTGACAGATTCATCTAATTGAACAGAAGGGTGAATTCAAATTCAACATCTATAATGAGGAAAATGTTCATTTTGGCTGATTTGCTGCAGCGAGTTATCAGAGAGTAACTAGCCTGTCTTGAAATGTGCTGTTAAAGTACGTTATTTTGTTCCCACATGCACATTAGTTAATTAATCAGTAATGGATAAGGATTAATATTCAATGGTGTTATTTGGATTCTGAAATTCATAAATATTTTTGAAGTTGTTTGTTGTTGATGACTGTAGCTTGTTTGTATTGTAAAATGTCTTCACCTTAGATTTTTGGCCAAGACTTTTATTTGATATTTATAAAGATTAAGATTCTTTGTTTATTTTGCTTTAAGGTTTAAACTTGATTAATCATGGATATTTCTACATGTATTTACATGACGCAGATTTCCAATGAAAATCCATCATAGGACCAACAGAGAAGGAGAAAAGAGACACACACACCAACTTTTATGATCAATTTAGGATCACCAGTTGCCATGCATCAGTTGCCATTGCCATGCCCAACTACAATATTTGTATTAAGAGCAAGAACATACAAACTCTGGGCCATAAAACACCTTTATTTAGGCTTATGAGAGACAGGGAAACTATTGACTAAAGATGATTCTTAATCATCTCATCCAATATTTTAAAAGTTTAAATTCTTGTTTGTAACATCTATCTTAGAAGTAGTTTGTAGAGTAAAATACAAAAAAAAATTCTTTCTCATGCGCTGGTATTGGCTGGCGACAAGACAAGACAACTGGGTCAGGCCCATGATATAAGGGTCTGACCTGCACAGTGCGTTACAAGCAAAGAGAGGGATGTACGCAGCCTCAATCTGTCCCTCTGCTCTGGGTCAGACAGCTGCTTCATCACTAGCCTATACATGCACCTCAAACTACAGGTATAGCCTACCTTCAGTTTGCTCTCAAATCCACTTTCACCTTCAGACAGACCTCTCTCATCGCTGTGTCCTCTGCTCTAATGGTGCTAACAAGCTCAACAGTTTCTGTTAGAAGTATGTTGAGTATCTTTGCTATACGAAGTTATAACTTGAACAAGTCATAACATTTGGAGGCTGGTAAACGTTATTGGCTGAAGTGTTTAGTAATTTGCTTTAGACTGACATTAACAACAGGCACGTCCTCGTTGCACCTGCACACAGGGTTTACGACTAGAGGTGAGCAGCCGCGAATAAAATTAAATTAATGCTGTAGAACCTCAACTACTAAAGGAACGGTTTGGCCCATGGCATTTTGAGCTCAAATCTAAACACACATTAGCAGTATCCTAAAACATGAACGATTTGGAGCACAACAGGTATGGAAAACGTAGAGGATCTTAATTAAATAAATAGAATAGTTACTAAATAAATTTTTATACATTTGAAATTTTTTGTAAAATTAGAGATCCATAAATTAAATGAATTAATCTATATTTACCCTAAATAATTACTTAATTGCTGCTTTCTTTCTTTAAACTATTTATAATTATTTAATAAATATTTTTACTTCAATGTGTTGAAGAGATCATTAATCTATTTTATCTCTCTGGCTTACAAATCAAAATCATTCTTGCTGTGAGAAAGTCAATCATAATAATTTTGTAAGGTGGTCTGCAGCTGTACAGGTTAATTCAATTGAATTCAGTTAAATTTTATTTATATAGCAACAGGGGAGGATCTGACTTTTAGGGGTGCTCAGCCCCCAGTGTTGACTGTGATTCCTGGCATGAACAACAGGCTTTCCATTTTTAGTCCAGATGTAAGATTCTTAGAGCTGACACATTTTTTAGCTAAAGCTCGTCAAACAAGCTACAATATAGGCCCATCCAAAAGCAGTGACAAACAGATTTAAATGTTTTCACTCGATAAAACCTGCATGATGGCAATAGTTAGACTAGCTATACGGCATGGACAATGCAGATGACTCTCCCTGTGGCTGTACGCTTCTCCAGGAGTGAATGCTGCTTGTCGGGACTTTGAATTTTTGACCAATCTGTATAATCTGACCCAATCTGTATAATATGATTGAGTTTGACTTTGTAAAGTGCCTTGAGATGACATGTTTCATGAACTATATAAATAAAATTGAATTGAATATATTGATAAAAGTAAGGAATAATTTCCCTAAAGACACAAAACTAACTTAGCTTTCTCTAAGTTAGTTTTTGGTGTCGCTAGTGCCATGTTTCTGACTATGGAGTTGCCAATTACCAGAGTCAGCTTTTCAGCGGATGTGTCGCTGTGTGGGGAAAATCTGTTAGAAACGCAGACGGGTTAGGCAATTAGATGCTAGGGTTTAATTTGTGAGCAGAAATTAAATATTTTATGATGTCCTTTAAGCACATGAAGCAAAAAGATAATTAAAAATGTTGATTTCACCATATATTTGGTTCAGGTTTTAATTAGATTGAATTACTGTGAGAAGTAATAAATCGAGACCTTAAAAATATATTTAAGAGATAATTTATATATATATTCATCTTATAACACATAATGTATTAATGTAGAACTTGGTCAATGAAATTATTATTATATGTTATTAAAGTTATTAACTTATTTGATTTATTATTTACATATTAATAACTGTTATATGTAATTAAGGGTGGGTGTAAGGGTGAACATGCATGGAGAAAAAGGTAACAAAATACAGTATCAATCCTATTTTGAAAAGATAAACACAATTTATGTTCTACTAGATACACAATGTCATGCGTGGGGACCCATCTCAGATTATCTTGTCCCAGACCTAGGTAATGCTGTCAGCTGGTCAGGGCCCGGTGACCTCTTCAAGGTGTATTCTTCCTCTCGCTCACAGACCACTGCAGATATGCACCAGTCTATCAAAGGATCTATGGATGGACGGAAGGCTGAAATTTTGTCATATTAAATATACAAACATTTTTATTTATGTCAATAGCTCAATTCACTAAGTGAAACACATAGATTAATTACACACAGACTAATGTTTTCAATCCTTTATTTCTGTTAATTTTGATGATTTTCAGCTTCCAGGTGATGAAAACACGACAATTTAAGATGACAATATTATATCAGACCAATACAAAATATTTTGAATACAGCAATACAAGCTTAATGAAAATTTCTGAATGTTTGTTTTTCAAAAGGTAATATTAATGTGACAAGCTTTATCAGGGCACATATTGTAATTCAATGAATTTCACTGTAGTTTTACATAGCTTTCAATGCTAGACTGGAGGCATGGAAGGATTTAATAATGGCAAAAATCATTTTCCACCCTGATCCTTTCTTGGAATACAGAAAGGTCTGTGACTGAGAAAGGTTCACCAATGAAGAGAGAAATGGCCAACCTCAAGTAATCACTAACCAAATACTTTTTTGTACCACTTCTCTTATGCCTCTGCAGGATTCCCGGGCACGAATGTGATCAGTCGAAAGATAAGTAGTAATCTCAGCAGGCATTCCCTCACAAGCAACCATATGAATAACTACACATGTGAGATCCCAGGCATCCACATCCACGCAAACATAATCACAGTTTGGTGTTAAGCCTGAACGTAGATGAAAGGGCACGCAATCAGTAGTATGAAAAATAGGCATGAGCCTAGAGAGGATGACAGATGGAAAAAGGGGAAGAAAAGTAGGGATAGCAATGGACTAAGAGGGAGGGGAAAAAGCTTGGCTTTATTTAATCTTACCAGAAGTGTCGATAGTGCAGAAAGTTCAGCAAGCTGGATCAGTGGTTAAGCCTTGAGTTTTACTTTAACTGTTCAGTTCCTCTGGCAGTGTAACGTGTGTGTGTTTGTAAATGTGTGTTTGAAAGACTGCGTTGAAGACATTAAACGTGAAGCAAGAACAGGGTGCTGCTGGGAAGAATGTGTTTAATCAAGTCACTGGAAAGAAGTTGTGTAAATTTCTCCAGAGGGCAGAAAAAAATTTGCTCTCTTTTAAAGAGAATAGCCAGTTGTCTTTAAAACCTTTTTGTTTTATGGTGTGTTAGAGGGTAAATAGTACCATGACGACCAGGGCTGAATGTGAAAACAGACGGATGCAACTTAATTAGTTGCAATGTAAGTTACTGTGGCCTCTTTCTTCAGCAAACGGACATCTGATAATCTTCAAAGGCTTTCTTGCTTTAACAGAATGAAAATGCATCATATCCAGTTCAGCAGGTGTTACGGCATGAAAAACACATTATTCTTTTATTCACCTACAAACTGTTCTCATGCAAGGCTGCAAGAAAATAAGTCCCCCATCATGCAACAGTAGCAGACTAACAAAATGCACTGCTTAAAATGTCACTACTGTAAAATAAAAAAGAGGAGGAAATTTCTGAATGTTCCTCACTAATGATGAAGGACCAATAATTCAACCTGTCAGCTATTGTCTTACATTTTTCTCCGTGTGTGTGTGTGGTTGGGGAGGTGGATAAAACACTCTTCACAGCTCTGTTTCAATGTCTGTTCAGTTATCCGAATGTGATGTACAGACAAGTCCAAAAATACACATGGCAGATTTATATTAAAAATTATTTTATATAATCATTGGTTTCTGGATAAACATTATGTTAGATAGTTGTTTCTCAATAAATCGATTATAAAACAATGCAAAAACAGTATCAATTATAAAACATGCTTTATTTCTTTTTCTGTTTCATGAACATCAATAATATTGGGTTTACCTATATATTTGTAACTATGACTTTTGGTAAGTAATGAACCCGCTCCGCTCAATGGATATTCGGAGCAATACAGTACACTGCCTCACTAACTGATCAGACTCCTAAGCTGTCTACAAGACTGCCTGACTGTAATGTCGAAACTAGAAGTGCATTGATGTAAAGAACCCCACATTCTCGGGCGTAGTTCACTCTGCGGAGGTCTGCGCGTACAGGTAAGTGCACAGCTTAATTTTTACAACTTCTCGGCGGCAAGAAGTCTTTACATCGAACTGTTTTATATGTGACACCCAGCTTGATACACTGGAGCTGCTCCAAGCAGGCGGTCGCAAGGACCCAGTATTTATTTATAGAGCAGACCTTCCTGAATAGCATGTTTCTATGGCACCTTGTATTTTATTGCTGATGAATAAATAAATGAATAATTTCACCGAAACAGCTGTTCAGTTACGGATTGAGTGCATACCTTTCCAAGTCATACCTAATTTGTAAATGAGAATGATTAAGACTGAGTAAATGGTATTAAATGTATGATCCCTGCAATCACCTTCTTTTATTTGAGCGTCTCACATTGGCTTATACTTCTGTTTTGGACTAATGCACCTCTTCCTGGCCTAGATGCTCTAGACATTTTGGGAGTTGTCTGTATGTTCCCATGTCTAAAACTGCAAAACAAATTTATAAAAATGTTGGGTAAAAATATGTGAAAAAGGTCTCCCGATGATTGTGTTTTCTCACAGCAACAGAAAAATAAAGAAAAAAAAACAAATAAAGAAAAAAATAGTTTAGTAGTGAAAGGAATGGAAAATCTTGTGATAGAGCAAAGCGTTACAGACCCTGCGAAACATCAAGGCATCTATGGTCTATATCCACTTATTTGTGCAGGGTCGGAGGGGGGTGTAGGGGGGATGCTGGTGTGTATTTCCACCAGTAATTGGGTGAGAGACGGGGTCCACCCTGGACAGGTCACCAGTCTATCACAGCCCTGTGAAACAAACACTTTCAAATAAGGTTTCTCGCACTTTGCTCAGATACTGCAAAAAATAAAAAAAACATTTATATAGTTTACTCCTTCGCTCTGACACCAGCATTTCGGACTTGGAATGTGTCAACATTTCTCCTAGGTCTGAACTAACGAGATCTTTGACCAGAACAGCTCATTGTCACAATGTCTGTGCAGGATTTTTATAGCCTATGAACTTTGTTGGGTTTCCTGCTTCTGCTGCAATTTGTTCCTCTTCAGTAAGATATTAAAGTTACAATTTTGCTCTGCAGGCTCCTGAATGATTGCCCTCTGTTTGGGTCATCCATGTTCAGCCACAATGTCTGACAGAAAAAGTACAATTTAGAGCTCAACATAAACATAACATTTACACGTCTTGCGTCTGATAGTGTAAAAGTAACCAATTCCAATGTGAATAAAGAGCTCATGTACCATTTAACTCTTGAATGTCCACCTAACTTTGCACAAAGCAAAAAAACAAATGAGTTCAATCTTAATAAATGTGCTGTCACAAGTGAACCGCAATGTCCTCAAGGTTATCAATCTACAAACTTCATAGCAGCTGAATATTGTGTCTAACAGTGCTGCAAAGTGATCTTGCTGCTAGCTAGCTTGGGGGCATGCTTCTGCACAGCTGAAACTGAAAGCGACCTAACACGGAAAGCCATGTCATATTTGTAAACACAGTAACATCAATCTCAGGGATTCAACAGACATTGAATGATTTCCTTCAATGGAGTTGCCCCTTTCCTGAGACATAAAGACTGTGTGACAATGCTATATTCTTCTTTCGGTTATAGCAAATAAATTGAAACTGCATTGCTTCTCGTAAATTCAAGGTTTCACTCCTGGCTCCCCATTACACCTTTGCACTCTGCCTGGGAGTTCACGGTAAGGTTCCTCTTTTTTAAAAGGGAAAGACCACCATGCAGGTTTCCCAGTCCACTGGCTCTCTCTCCAGCCCACATGATACAGCAAAGTTGAAAAACCTCCAACCTCAGGTTATGCTGCCATGACATTGTGTAACTAATTTAGTAACCTCGGCTCCATTGTTAGGCAACTTCTCCAAACTCTTTTTTTACAACTTTAATTTGGAAAATCAGATTGAGATTGAGTGGCCTAAATCTTCCTCCACTACCAGACTGCACTCACTGGCCACTTTATTAGGTACACTTGTTTAACTGCTTGTTCATGGTAACAGTAAATCAGTCACAATCACATGGCAGCAACTCAATAGATTTAAATGTGTAGATGTATATCAAAGCATCAGAACAAGGAAGCTGTATGATTTAAGTGAATGAATATGTCATAATTGTTGCTGCCAGATGGGCTGGTGGGAATATTTAAGAAACTGCTGATCTTCCGGGAGTTTCATGTACAACTACTGCACAGGTTTAAAGAAAATAATATTTAAAATAAAAAAAAACTGAGAAAATATCCGGTGAGTTAATGCCAAACTGGACAACAACAGATGATAAATACCTATTCATATATATTTCTGTTTCAACAGACATTCAGACGATAGGGTAAGAGTGTGGCGTAAACAGCATGAAAACAGGGATCCATCCATCCATCCATCCAGTTATGAATTAGCATGTTCAGGCTGCTGCTGGTGTAATGGTGTGGAGGATATTTTTGGACCCATTATTATTAACGCAGCATTGTATAAAATTCACAGTAAACCTGAGTAGTATACCTGAGTATACCATTAAGAATTTCGCCCATTCTTAAGGCACAAGATATCTTTGCTGTAATGTCCAATTTCAGATGAAGTTTTAAATCTTTTTCTAATTCCTAATTACATCATGTCAAATTAAGACATGTTATGTTGTGCATAAGTCATCCAGAACTGGGCCACGAAACTAAACAAATGCAGTACAAGTGAATGTTTCAGTCACTTCAAACCAAGGTGAAATAAAACACACTACCTTGAGAAAAAGACTTGGGAAAAAATATATTGAATCATGTCCAGAACAGTGTAGAACAATCAATACTTAACCCTAAACTGCTGCTTTAACCTTCACACTATCTCTCCTTGTCTGCTAAATCATTTAAATTGTCTCATTCGACACATATCTCCTCCACAGCCGTTTGCCCCAACCAGAGACTGATGGGATTGAGAGCTCAAGGTAAACAAGTGCCACATGTTCACCTGATTGTAACATATTAGGTGGTACCTAGTGTAGATTGGGATAAAAAAAAAAATATTTTTTGACTTCTGTTAGAATAAAAAGAAATATAAAGTTTGAGGAAATGGATTTGTGAATTAGAGGAGGCTAATGCAAAGAACATATAGAGCAAAATAATGTTTCTGACGTTTTTTATTGCAAATATTCAAGTGAATAAGTTAGACTGCATATATGATAGTAAACTTGAAGCAGGATTCACAGGTAAATAAATCTTAGCATATAAAAAGCACGGAGCAATATATTAATTAAGTCTATTTGGAGAGCATTTTATACAGTTATTGTATTGTCTTAATTTAAAGTTGTTTAAGAGAAGTTCCTAACAATTGTGACTAAAGCAACTATTTCAAGAGCAAAAGAAGAGGAACACTTCTCAGATTTTCATCTCAAAATCATAAAACTCAAGATCCAAAAGACTTCTAACAATACATAATAAATATGTATGAATCCTCATCATCTCATGTAGAAACAGTTCTATCATGTGACTGACAAACATGCAGCCACTGTGGTCAGAATAACAAATTACAAGACATGGACCATTTGGGGACAATACAAAATAATAAAACAGCCTTAAATATGCAAGAGCAAATTCCTATGGCTGTCTCAGAATCTGTTTTCTTTAATGCCAGAACTCCATTCTTTAGAGAAGAACGACACAAATAAAACAGTACATACAGTATGAAAAAAGTCTTTGTAAAAGCCTGGTGCAAAAGTTAAAAAAATTCACAAATGTTCAAGCAACGCTGGCTGAGAAACTGCCATTTTGCTTTGAGCATGGCAGAGAGTCGCAAGAAAATCCTGTTGTGGCAGTTAGATATGATTGATGTTAATAGGGTAGACCGACTTCTGCAGCTATACTGCTCTGACCAAGGTAGATTCCTGCTCTGTTTTGGTCAGAACTACGCAACAGGAAGAGAGACAGTTTTGCAAAGTGAAACACGTCTGTTTTGGGGAAAATACAAAATAAAATCTGCAAACCTGTAATATTCTAGGTTCTGTTTTGGTTTGTTTACTCTCCTGCCTTAGGTTCTCTGGCTGCTTTGAGTTTTGTCTTGTCTAGGTTCCTGTTTAGCTTGTTTACAGTTAGTTTATCCTGTTTTGGTCATCCGTGTTAGTCTTAGCTTTTTCTTCTGTTTTAGTTTTATACTTCGGGGTTGTTTTGTTATCAGGTCTGTAGTTTGTTTCTGTCCACTTGTCCTCTCAGCTTTAGGTTTGGTTTCTGATCTGTTCTTGTTTTGAGCCTCAGCACTGATGTCTGGTCTAATTATTTATTCTGCACACCTGCCTAACTCCACCCCTACTGCAATCGCCTCTCACCAGTTTCACCTGCCTCCACCTCCATATATACTGTTGAGACCAGACATCAGTGCCAGGTCGTCTTGTTGGTCTTGTCATGTTTTTGGGTGAGTCAATCCTGATCTGATGTTTGTTTTTGGAATTTTGACCAAGTTTTTCCCTTCCAGAGAACCTGAGTTATTTTGTCATGTTACCAGTCAGTTTCTGTTCCTATGAAGTTCTGGATGTTTTTTATTAGTCTTTTTGATTATTCAGTCCTTTTTGCATTGCTCTGCTTTTTTGTTAAATAAATCCCTTTTTTAAGAACCTCTGCTGGTCTGGCTGAATTCTGGGTCCGCTGCCGTGATTCATTACAAAACCGCAAGAAAAAAGGAATGCAATTTCCAGCCAGGTTCATCTCCATACAGGTCCATGCCGGAAAACACAGAGCTCAATAAAAAATCAAATTAAACATTTAAATGATCTGTGTGCTTACACATGGCAGGAGCTCAGAAGTATCACAAACAGATAAGAAAATTAAATAGTGATGTGCTTTGAGCTGGTTTGAGTAGCAACTGCAGCTTTACATTGACTACCTGGTTTATGCCGGCAGCACTTCCAGAAGTTGATGTACAAAATGACCCATTAAGCAGTCAGTATGTGAGGAAAAAAATGTGTACAGGTCCAAACATTGGTTCGGATACATTGGATGGTTTGGTGGGTTTCAGCCTTTCGGCATGTTTTCATCTGCTGGTTTGGAGCGAATTAACCAGGCTGGAAGTTGGCATTACATATTGCTGTAATAAACAGGAAGTAGAGACAACACATATTCTTAAAGAAACGAGAGAGGTTTTCAGGAATGCTTTCGGGCAAGTTGTAATTGTTCTGTGATGTGACGATGTTACTTGCTGTCCCGAGATGTTGAGAAAGACATACAATGCTATGAGCATTATGGGAATATCCGGGAGGACGGCGATGGTGGAAAGCTGATCAGTCATGTGAGGTAAATGTTCGTTCCATCAGAACTTATTTGGCTAATGTGTATCTATCTCCTGTTTTGCACATTAACTATTTTTTGCAAAATCCAAACGCCACCTCAAGTCAACATAAAAACTTATTTTTTTCAAAGGCTGATACACATTACAGTAAAGGTGGTATAAGACTATCATCAAAATATTTTGTTCTTCTCTTAGAGTGATGTATTTATGGCTTACATTAGAAATTTCTTTAAAATCAACACAAAATTTCACAGTTTAGATAGAAGTACTAGTAAAAATTCACACACAATTACTTGAAGTTAAAATCAATTAAAATGAAATTAGCACTAAAAAGAACCACTTTTATATCTGTTTACAAAGCATACCAATTATCAAGAACAATTTGGTCTTATTGGTTCTTCGGAAGCAAAATGGAAAAAAGATTGGATTGCCTAATTCTAAATTATAATACTTAACACTAATCTAAGAGAAGAAAGTTGAAGAGAGTTACAAGTGTCATATTTGCTAGCACCATATACATATAAGGTTCATTATATTATGTGAACACTGTCTTTGTTATCAAGGCTCACTACAAGAAATCAGTTTTTGTGCACACAAGCACACACATAAACACTTTGGCAAATGCAATTTAGACTCCATGTATTACTGTATAGGTTATTATCTGGGGATGTTTATGTTCATTAGCTAAACAGGGAAAGTATGCACAATTTAACCAATTTGGTGCTTTTATTTTCCATTTATTACAAAAGAAAGGCTGTTTCCACACTGACATCTTATATTTGCTTCCCAATACAGCCTCAGAGGATTACAGTCCACCAAGGCAAGTGTATATTAGGCCCATTTCTCTTCATTGTCATTTTACCAACATCAAATAATGACATTATGGCAAAGTCAGCCATAGAGTCTCCCTCTGTTTTTTAAATGGTAAAGGTTATATTGTTCAGATCAAAGTCAACATTCTTTTTCAGACAATATCAATGTGTAATTATTCAATTAAAAGCAATTAGCTGGGAAGTTACAATCCACAGCACATCTCTCTGAAGCACAGTTATAGAAGGGTTATTAATATGTTCAGTAACTGACTTTAAATAAAACTCAGCTTTTGACTTTCTGGTCAGTGATGTACATTTATTTCTAACGGTTTTAAACTTAATCCAATCAGCAAGAGAGTTTGACGATCTAGCTTGTTTCCAATATTAATTTCTTAAATTACCTAGCCCTGATAGACTTCCCGAATACCAGAAATTGTTGCTACCACTCACCCATAACCCCTAATGGTAAAATACTTATTGGTGACTTTTCACTTAATGAGTGAAAATAGTCCCAAGCCCGCTCAACCTCAGGAATTAGATTGATTCTTCTCAGATTGCTATTGTAAAGAAAAAAAAAAAAAAAAAAAGATTGCTATTGTATAAATCATGTAGGAAAGCCAGTAGATAAAAGTGTCTAAATTGTCTTTTAAAAATAAAATGTGGTTTTGCTTTAAATTTTTGTATTTCTAACACAAGCAATTGTAATATCCCGACTAATGAATATTTGTAATACCACCATGATAGTCTTTTGACACTACTCGCACTTTAATAGCCAAGATGTCAAACTGTTTAGTTTTAGTGACAGACAGACAGACAGACAGAAAAGATTTAGCTCTAATTTGATGTATATTCTGTCCTTTTATAACTGTCAATAAAAAAGTTTCAGAAGGCACCATTATATCAGCATTTGTTGTACCTGTCCAGGTGTCTAACCTGGGAACAAGACTTCTAACATTTAAATGTAAAAAAAAAACAAAACAAAAAAAAACACCTGTTCTCCTTTTAAAATCTTTTGAAGTTGAGAGACATTGCATAGAAGTGGTAGGCCCTGGTTTAGGCTGAATATTTCCAAATATTGTCAATTAAAGGAGAACCATATGTTGCGTTTTTTGTTCATAAAAAACTACTCGTCAGAAACTCTGTCCTACAAACTGTAGTCATCTGAAACGGTAAAGCCGTCCTTTTGAAACATGACGCAATGACTCCTATAGTCAATAGGGAGAGTATCTATCCACCTCAGCACAGATAGCAGTTCAGAGTCTCAGCTCAAAGCAGGCCATTTGGACAAACGAATAAAGAGGTAGGCAAGGCAAGGCAAATTTATTTATATAGCACATTTCAGTACAGAGACAACGCAAAGTGCTTTACATGATTAAAATATAGGAAAATAAAACAGAATAAAAGCAAGCAGGAATAAAATGCAGAAACAAAATAGAACATGGGAAAATAAAAATTAAAAGCAAACAAGTAAAAACAGTTGGAATACAAAGTAAACTAATTATATTTCAGTAATACAGTTCAGTCGAAGGCAATCCTAAACAGATGTGTTTTTAATCTTGATTTAAAGGAACTCAGGCTTTCAGCACTTTTACAGTTTTCTGGAAGTTTGTTCCAGATAAGTGGAGCAAAGGAACTAAATGCTGCTTCTCCATGTTTAGTTCTGGTTCTACGTATGCAGAGAAGGCTGAGGCCAGACGACCTAAGTGGCCTGGAGGGTTGCTACACTGATAACAAGTGTGATGTATTTAGGTGCTAAGCCATTCAGGGATTTATAGACTAACAGAAGGATTTTAAAGTCTATTCTCTGATATACAGGGAGCCAGTGTAAGGACTTTAGAACTGGGGTGATGTGCTCTACTTTCTTAGTCTTAGTGAGGATATGAGCAGCAGCGTTCTGGATCAGCTGCAGCTGTCTGATCGACATTTTAGGCAGACCTGTGAAAACACCGTTGCAGTAATTAATTCGACTAAAAATAAACGCATGGATTAATTTTTCCAGATCCTGCTGAGACATTAGTCCTTTAACCCTGGAAATGTTCTTAAGGTGATAGAAAGCCGACCTTGTAATTGTCTTTAGATGCTTTTGGAGATTCAGGTCTGAGTCCATCACTACTCCCAGATTTCGGGCCTGATCAGTGGTTTTTAGTTGAAGCAGCTGAAGCTGTGTGCTAATTTTTGATCTCTCCTCTATTGGTCTAAAGATTAGTACTTCAGTTTTGTTTTTTTTCAATTGAAGAAAATTTTGGCACATCCATGCCGGTCAATGACAGCAATCCAACTCCAGCAAAATGGCTGCTCTCTTTTCAAACCAGCAAAACAGTAGTTGAATATTCAGATGACTCGCCAAGTGTAGGCAGAGTAGAAAACAATGATATCTAGGTGCATAACAAGAAGATACACCTAGTATCACTGTCCAATAGGTGTAGGCCTCAATCTTAAAACTCCAAGTCTCCACAGTCCAGGTTTAGAGTGCTGAAGTAAACATATTTTTGTTGCTACAACCAGTGTCTAACAAATACCAAATTGACTGGAAATGTTTTTGAGAAGCCTCACTCATACATGACATAGAATAGCACACATAAGACCCACAAATAGTAAATGCACTTGGCCGCCATCCTGGATTGGCGTGGTCAGAAGGAAGGAGTATTAGCCACATCTCC
Organism: Fundulus diaphanus; assembly: GCA_037039145.1. Classification (NCBI taxonomy): domain Eukaryota; kingdom Metazoa; phylum Chordata; class Actinopteri; order Cyprinodontiformes; family Fundulidae; genus Fundulus; species Fundulus diaphanus. The sequence goes on along the minus strand of CM073129.1, from coordinate 31,258,463 downwards.
AGCAACAGGGGTGAGGTGTTTTAGCTGTATGAAATATTATCAGGGTTGATTCAAAATCCAATGTAATGCAATTGACCTGTTTGTATCTTTTATCATCCAGTTTGGACTAAATTGTATCATGCATGTGTGATTTAGAGCCAACTGGCTGGTAAAGCTGTATAGAAACCTTTTATGGCCAGGAGTTATATTTTGATGCTTGGCCATGCCAACATGCTTTGCCACAACAAAAAGCATTTTATTACTTTTTATCCACAACGGTCAAAGTCAATTTGAAGTCTGTAAGGCTACATTCAAAAAGATCAGATACAAATCAGATTCAGGACCACATATGGAAGTGTCTCGAATGTGACTTGAAAATATCAGATTTGGGACACATATGAGCATTCCCACTTGTCCTAAAACATCTGACCTGGTCCCTTGACCCACAAAAATCAGACTCGGGCCACATTTGCCTGCAGTGGGAATGGGGCCTAAGTTGAAATCTTCAAGAGGAGTTTGCCCAGATATACAGTATAAAAGACACAAACTGACCCCTTTGGTCCAAAATGCTGACTGCCTGTATAGTTTGGACCATGGCTCCAGGAGACTTTTTGTAGGTCTTTAGATACTACATATGTGTACCAACTTTCATAATCCTTGCACAAAGTATGACTTGGGGCAGGTTGGATACATAGGAATCATGTTTCTTTGGTGCAGGTCTGATGACAGATGAGGAAACTACAGCCAAACCTATGACCACTGCATGAGGTCAGATGTGAAGCTGTCATGGTCACACCCTTCATATTCTACCCATAACCTCTGTACTGGAATTCAAATGAGACCAACTTGTTATCTCTCTTCTGAAACAATTTAAAATGGATTAGGTTAAGAGGAAATACTGCCAAATTTAGAAATATCTTGTCCAGTAGTGACGCTGAAAAACTAGTCCATGCATTTGTTCCTTCAAGCTAATTTTTCAACATCAGGAAGTGCATAAAATGCAGCTAAAAGCCTTCAGCTTATCCAAATGCTGCAGCAAGAGTTCAGATAAAAATTAGAAAGAGAGATCACATTTCTATTTTAGCTTCCCTTCATTGTTGTAGAACTTAAAATTCTACTTCTTGCATACAAAGCCGATAATATTCAACCTTTAGTCATAGCTATTAGCTGAGCATTTACTACAACTAACTGCTAGTGCTCTCTTTAAACCTTTTGACCTGAAAACTGGCTCAGAGCTTATCTGCTAAACTGTGTTTCTTCCCAAGAAACAGTTACCTTTGAAGCTAGTTTACAATTCTCAAGATTCAATATTCAAGAAACTTTATTGTCATTGCATCACATGTTAGGAACATGAGGTGAACGGAATTAGATTCCCTTATCCCAGTATATGCCCTGATAAAAATAAGAATAAAATGAGATACACAAAAATATAAATATAAAAACAACAATGTACAAAAGTATATGTATACAATATGAAATATTGTGCAAAAAAAGAGTCTGTACAGACAGCTGCAATGTTATGTCCCTTAGGGATAGGATGGGCTACGGGGGTCTTCCAGAATTTAGCGGCCTCACAGCTTCTGGGAAGAAGCTGTTCCTCACTCTGGTGGTCCTGCTCTTAATGCTCTACAGCATCCTGCCAGAAGGGAGCGGAACGAACAGTTCGTGTGTGGGGTGCGTGGAGTCCTTCATGATGCAGGAGGCCCTTTTACTGCAACTAGCAGTGTAGATGTCCGTGATGGTAGATAGGCTCTGTCCTACGATTCTCTGTGCAGCCTTGACCACCCTGTGCAGAGCCTTCTTTTCTGCTGCAGAGCAGCTGCCATGCCACCCAGTAATGGAGAATCTCAGGATGCTCTCCATCACACATCTGTAAAAGGATGTCAGGACTGAGCTCCCCAGACCAGCACACCTCAACCTCCTGAGGAAATAGAGGCGCTGGTGTGCCTTTCTGATCAGGAAAGAAGTGTTGCTGCTCCATGTGAGGTTGTCCTTTATGTGGACACCCAGGTACCTGAAGCTGGAGCCCAATTCCACCGCTGTCCCTCCTATGTGCACAGGAGGAAGGGGAGGATGTTTACCCCTTTCTGTGGTCCACGATCATCTCCTTGGTCTTCTTCATGTTGATGCAGAGGTTATTTTGTCTGCACCAACCCTCCAGCTGTTCCACCTGTAGTCAGATTCATCGTTGTTGAGTATGCGTCCAATCACAGGTGTGTCATCCGCAAGCTTCATGATGAGACAGCTCTGGTCGTGTGTGAGGAAGGTGAACAAGAGACATTACTTCTAAATCAGTGTTTCTGTGATCTTTTTGTGCATATGCTCTGTCTTCTCAATCCCCCAGTCTGTTGTTGCAGTTGGCCACTCACACTGAGTCTGTTTCTGCATGTTTCTTCCTGTTAAGGGGAGTTTTCCTCTCCACTGTCGCTACTTGCACTGTCACTATGAGGGATTACTGCAGTCAGCAACACAATGGAGGCAACTGTCCACTCACACTACATGCTCTTTGAGAAGGAGCAAATGCTGCAAGTCAAGGACTCAATGCAGTTTGTTAGGTTGCCTTGGATAGGAGACTTTTTAACCAATTTGTCCATGTGATTTGATAGAACTGACTTTGTAAAGAGCCTTGAGATGACACGTGTTGTGAATTGGTGCTATATAAGGGGAGTGGTAGTCTAGTGGGTAGAGCATTGTGCTTCTGTCCCAGAGGTTCTGGATTCAGCTCCAACAGGCTCCCCCCAGGCGCTGCACACTGCTCTCCAAGGAGGTGGGTTAAGTGCAGAGAACAAATTTTGTTTTAATTATGTTGCAATGACAATAAAGATGATTAATGTTTGAAAAGAGAATTGAACCTACACATGGCAAAACCAAGAACAACCTAAGCTTAGTACAGTTTGGAAATGGGCCATTTTTAATTTCCATCTATTGGATTTTTCCTACATTCATAATTATTTTCTATAAAAAATAAAAAGGTGCAACAGAAGCCATTCACACCAAAGAGAAGCAGCATTAATTGTTGAGAGCGTGTTTCATTGTTTTTTTACCACCCACTATCAACATTCGTGAGAAGAGTATGGCATAACTTATGAGTTTTCTTCACAGGAGTGTGAAGCTCTGAGACCAGCACACTGACATAAATTTATTCATGCCAGCACAGTGTCTCCTAAGAACTAAATTAGCATCCTTGAAGTTAATTAAAACACCCAACATAACTCAGCTTTGCAACATTTTTTACTGCACACCGGAGTGATCTCATCTGCGTAAATCAACATACTCTTTGGACACATAGTGTCAGTTGCTTGGTGTTGCTTTAGATTCATATTCTGTCAATTATTATACATTCATTGCCAAAACCTTTTAAAGAACAAAGGAACAGCTAAACTAAAATGTTTAAATATCAAAAAGGTATAAAGGCTGGATAAATACTTAAAATGTACTGTATGTAATAGTTAATCTTGTCAGTGTCATGTTTTACAAAGTGTGACTCTGAATGAGGGCAACCACGGAGACAGACAGTTCAGTAAGATGGTTTATTGAAAACAGGTGTGGTTTGTTCTGAGGTGGTTCTGGCTGATCGGACTGTCCGGGTTCCGCTGGGGAAAGATGGGGAGACTGGTGAGCAAAGGAAGGTGCCAATGAGAATAATGGGAGAACGTATGACTCACAGAGATCGAGGCTGGGTTTTGTCCGGGGAGGGTGATGTCCAGGGTCCGGGCTGTAGGTGCAGGTCCGGTGAGTTCTCTCCAGTATGGTGTTTTTGGAGGGTGGACAGTAGTGATGTTACGTGATGTGCCGAGGCTTCGAGGCGTGTGTCGAGTAATGGAAGGGGCGTTTCCGTAAAGCGCGTATCGAAGCTTGCTTCATTTAGGGGAGGAGCCGAAAACGATGACGTCCGAAGCCTCGCTGCCCGGTTGTACCACGTGACTGCTTCAGGAAGTGGCTCAGATTTTGCCAGATGACCGGTTCATTCAGAACCAGTTATGGCTGCACGCTGGATCATAAAACAGTTCTGCTAACCAGATGCAGTTTAAAACGCCACTTAGTCTGTTTATAAGTTTCGTTTTTATTAATTCTGCATTTTTTAACTACATGCACCGTATTTCTGTGCCTCAGCGCTTGCTCCTCTCCCCCCCTTCCTTTCCCTCGGAGCAGGTGCTTTTATCACCATTCACCATTCAAAACGTGAATCACTACGTTTAATGTCCTCACATCGGTAGCAACGTGTGCCAATTAAAGTCACTAGGAGAGTTACTAGCTGTGTTTCATGCTCTTTTGTTTTTAACAACATAGAATCAGTGGCGCTTCGGTGGGCTGCTGCCTCGCACTTTAATTCAGGTGCGCACTTTTAAGGGACATTTTAAAGAACTTGTAACATCAGGGGCTTCATCTCAGATCTGTCAGTACCCCTGTTCCCTTTATAAAAGCCCTTTACAGTATTTAGTTATTCATTTTCCCCACTGTTTATTCATCGCACGCAGCGCACCAACGGGGGTAAAATCCGCCCACCGCACCGCCCAGAATGCACTGACGAGAGCAATAGAAATTTGTCTGGTCAACGCAGCGACTGACTGAGAAACCTGCACCTAGACCTGAGAGTGTGACAGCCAGTGTTGACGATAATTTAAAATTTCTGAAATTCACTGACATGCTGTACAAAATATTGACTGGTGATGACCTGCTCTTGTTTTATTTGGGTTTAAAGATTAAAACAGTTTTTTGTATCCTGCTGACCAACACTGTATTTTAGAACATAGAAAACATTCTCGATGGGGTTAAAATCCAAGATGTCTTACAGATCTTAGGGCCAAAATCAAAGTTCTATGATTGCTGAGCCACTGTCTCTTACCTCGTGACATGGTGGTCCATCAAGGAGGAAACCACACAGACAATCACTAAACTGTGTTTGAATTGCACATTGAGGAACATTTAACTCCCTTTGTTCATGAAAGCTCATGAAAGGTAATAAGCCCACTTCCTAGTACCAGTAGCAACATAACAAATTGACTGTCTCAGTTTGTGTCGTAGTTATGAAGAAAGAGGAATTATGTTTGCTTTTATTATTTGTTCAGATGTTATCAACCTTTTTTCACTGGACAGATGGTTTCATAGGTACCTGCATATATGCCAGTTGAAATTTAAAGGCACACTATGCAACATTTTTCAGTTAATTAATGTGTTCCATACCGTTTTGGATGATTAAATGAGTCATTTCAGGTTGAACAAAGGTTTTCTTGGCCGCCCTGGTGGTCTGTGGGGGAAATACCGCACTTGCAATTGCAGGAGCCCTCGGCCCGCGCCCACAGGCTCAGAATCTTGTGCAAGATCGCGAGAGTCGGTCTTGCTTTACGGCGAGAACTGCTACACGCCCCCAGTGAAACGTATGCTCGTTGCTAGCGCAGTGGCGATATTTGTGCAGTTATCATGGCGGAACCGGCGATAAAACAGCGAAAGCCCATGTCGGAGTAGACAAGAAAGAGGAAAAGGGCTGTGGAAAGAGAGAAGAGTCCTACACGGGTGAACATTGGGAAAGCTTTTTCCGAATGGCGAGAGCTAAAAGAGAAAGAAGGCTGCAAGGCTGACGCGGACCTCGCGTTTCTGCTGATGCGATTGTAAGTAACATTGGAATGATTTCTCTCTCTCTGTGTGCATGTTCATACTTTCACTGTGTTAAAGCCGGGCATACACTGTACGAGTTTTTCAGTCGTGGTACTTATATACATCTCAAACTGCGACGGAACCGCGGGGTTTAAAAGTTCACCGCTCATCTGTTTGCTGATCTGTGTTTTCAAACTGTGGGACGGAACCGCGGAGTTTAAAAGTTCACCGCTCATCTGTTTGCTGATCTGTGTTTTCAAATTGTGGGACGGAACCGCGGGGTTTAAACGGCCACCGCTCATCTGTGTGCTGATCTGTGTTTTCAAACTGTGCAACGGAACCGCGGGGTTTAAACGTTCACCGCTCATCTGTGTGCTGATCTGTGTTTTCAAACTGTGCAATGGAACCGCGGGGTTTAAACGGCCACCGCTCATCTGTGTTCTCAAACTGTACCGCGCGACGCTCGGACGCGGCTCGGGAGGCACCGGGCGTCGGGGGGAACGGAGGGGAGAGAGGAAAGACGAGACACCCCGGCGGCCGCGCGGCATACGGAAACAGACGGCCAGCGCGTCGCGCGGACCGGGACCCTCGCCCTACCCAACCCCCCGCGAGCCGATGTCCGGGCCCAGCGGGTCCAGGGGCCAGGCGGAGGTCGTTTCGGGACGCCCGCTCCCCTCACTCCACTGGCGGGGACGGAGAGGAGGGGAGGGCGCTCCCTCGTAGCTCTGCTTGAACAGCAGGATGGTGATTCGTTGCGTTCGCCTGTCTGCTAAGCTCAAAACAACCACGCCTGGCTTGCCGGAGAAACCAGTACAACAGCTGAGCATTTTTACGACAGTGCACTTTTACTTTCGCCCTCTGGGGGGCGCCTCGCTGGAAAATCAACCCCGGTTGCATAGTATACCTTTAACTATTTTAGTAAAATGCAAATACAGGCAAAGAGTCATCGTGTCTTCTGCTTAGTAGTTAATGTTAATGCTCAGTAGTACACATATATGGTTCTTTAATATTTAGTATTTTAATGGTGCTTAAGGTCAAACTGCAGAGGTATGTTATCAATACCTTTTAGCACAGTGTAAATGTACATCCAAGCTTAGCTGCAGAAATCTATCAGGGCAACAGATGTAAGAACAAAACTGCCCAACAACATTTGTGTGTTCAGGGCAGTCTTAGTAACAATTACTCTTGTATGGTTATCTATATACAGTAGACAGTGCTGTCAAAATTAATGATTATTCCAAGTGATTAATCAAAAATGAGAAATAATTACCAATCCTCACTGATCAATTGCTGATATGTACTTTGTTCAATTTTATAGCTAATGCAAAAATTGTCAAATTTCACATCCAACTATCTTGAAAATTCTTCCAGATCCGTACAAGAGTTCGCTCTACTTAGCCACCAGCCTTCTCACTGGTGCTTGGTTAGAATAGTTTGCTTACGTCCCGCATACTCTCTGCTGCATACAGTTGCTATGTTCTTCTTCTTCTATGTTTTCTTCTTCTTTTTAAGTTTATTTTTTATTATGGGGGGGGGGGCAGTTACATAACAACTTGGTGCAATACTACCACTAACCACAATCAAAATCGCTCAATCCAGAAGTAAAAATAATGAGGCTATTTTCCAAATGTAGGGTGTAGAAAATGCAGTTACTTGCATGAAAATGTAAGGTCGGCTAACAATAATCACTCCAGTACAATATAGATGACCAAAATGTCTACCTTACAGTAAAGTAAAGAAGTATTTGTACATTGTTACTTGACAGCTCAGGTCGGAAAGTCGGTTCAACAGGACCACACCCAACTTCCACATTCAAGATTGCTGCTACTCAAAGCAACTCTTTTTGACAGTTCTCTATCATTTATGTAACATGTTGTAAACGTACAACTTTAAGTGTTCATAAGATGGGATGTTTCAGTGCTGTGCACAAACTACCACGTAGAACAGTGTTATTGTCATTGTTATTGTTTTAATAGTAGTGGCTAAATGAGAAATGTAGAGTCTCAGCCTAGTGTTTAATGTGTCATGTTCTGTTAAACAGTTCCGCACGACTTAAAAAAGGCAAAGAGTTTCCAATAAAATGTGACTTTAAAATGCATTCTGAGACACAGGTTTGCTGTATTTGCACATTTACTAATTGCTTTGCTATCATTGCTATCCATGTTGTTTCCAACTGTCAGAAAAGCGGTAAGCTGGAACGCAATAAGTCGCAGATGACGTAATCTTTGACATCCCAGTTTCGAGGTCTGAGGTAAAGGGAACACAACATGTCAGCCTCCATCGTGACATTCTTAGTGAAACAAGAAAATATTTTTAAGCACTACTATTCAAGGCAGCAATGGCAGCAAGCTTGTCTTTGAAGATAAGGCTGCTTGCACCTGAAGACCATGATTTCTAGCATGAATACCTCCATTTTATAGCAACCAGGCTTCTAATCAGATTTATATTTCTGACTTTGCTCTTCACAGAGATGTTGTGATGTTTAGAAAAGGGATGTTTAAGGTGAACCAATTTGCTGGCCTGGTTTGTGATCAGGGATATTTTGGTTTTGTGTTTCACAGTAAGAAAGTTTTACTGGGATAAAATGTTGAAAGTACAACATGTGATTTATAAACCAGTGTTAAAATGTCCATCTTGATACAAAAGATCACACTTTTCTCAGCAGGTGGAGAAATTATTGTGCTTTTTTATTAATGGAGTAGGTGTATCCTTAAAAAGACAGACTGATGTCAATTTATGTCCTAAGGTATCTGACAGATTCCCCCTGCTTCCCCTGCTGGCCCTGGATGCTGAGTGGCTAAAAGAGAGATGCCCTGGCATCTTTATCTCTGCCCCTTTAACAAGATCTTTGTGACATTCAGTTCAAAGAAATTGTCACAATAACACTTTGACCAACATGTGAACTGTTTGTTGGCACTGCATGGGGCAAAGCATCAGAGTAATCAAATAAGCTACCATGGCCGTGTTGTCTGCATATTTAAAAAGTGACATCCCTTTATTGTTGCAGGAAATGCTGCTGGTATACACGGAAAACGGCAACAGGAGATAAAAGACAACCATGAGGGAACCTTGTGTTTTAAGCCAGTTTACCTAAATTAAAATCTTTAAAAAGGACCTTTTGTGGTATAGTCTGTGATAAACTTTGAGTCCATAAAGTAAGTGATGAGTGAACTTGTAGGTCTAAAAGGCGCTGCAGTAAAATGCAGATATTTACAGTGTTAAAAGCAGAAGAGAAGTTCATTAATAAAATCCTTGTGTGTGGCTTTGCAGAGTCCATAGTCCACTGAAGCTCTGGGCTCCCCTCAGATGTTTGGTGAATAGATAAAGAGATACATTGGTAGACAGATTAGGTGTATAACCAGTAATCCTTTTAAAAACCAATAAAAATGCATTAAACTCAGTTCTAAAACACATGATTTTAATGCACAGACTTTATAACTGCCTAAAGTTAGCTGTCCACATCAGAACTCTTACAGAATTTACTTTAATAACTTCAGTTACATGTGAAAAGCGTCACTGGATTAGGGATTTCAAGATTCAATAATATGCTTGCTGATTGACAAAACACTGTCCTTGAAAAGTCACACTGCTGTCACCCCAAATATGTTTCATGTTCTGCTTAATTAAATCAAGTCTAAAAAACTATTATTTACCATGGCCACTACCAGTAAGAAATGTGTTAATAACTATCCAATCACTAAATCTGTCAGTCAAGACGTGATTATGAAGTGTGACAATTTGCCACCATCAGTCATAAAAAAATATATATTATTTGCTATAATTCATTGGTTATCTAGGTCCTTACTCCTAAACTAGGCACAATGACCATGACTGGTACATATTATTAATTATCTCACAACAGGAGTTAACACATTAGTGTGTACACCGAGAGCTGCTTCTAAATTTCAGTCTCTATTTCACAGTATTAACCTGTGGACCTCTGTAAGTTACTGGATAATGTGCAGCCCCTGGCATCTAATGTGGTCTCTGTGTGTAAAACTGCACTGACCTCCAGTAACAGTCCTATTAATGTCTTATCTCCAGCTGTTGCAGCCATAAGGTCAGACCAGCACACTCAGCACTTTGTCTGTAGGTCTGACTCACACATGCACGAGTCATACAAGACATACAAGCAGTGGCAGGTAAAATGTGAAAAACCTTGTCTTTTACTTTTTAATGATCAAAAAAGATTTAAGGTTAAATCTATTTTTAAGATAGAATGCAAGATTCTAAAGTGTAATCATGCAATCCTTCTATGAAAAAGTAAATCCCAAATGAGGGAAACTGGAAAACCTGTTTTTGTTTTATTACCTGGGATTAAGTTGGTAGAATATACAGGGAAGTTTCCCGGAACAATAAAAAGACGAATTCAATCAGGATTCGACCAGTCTTTAATAAAAGATAATTTTTATAATCCAGAATTCATGGTATTACTGTATCTAATCAATTACTTGATTTAACTGAGAACATCTTGAAGTAATTGCTTCTACAGGGGTAATGTGATTATTAATTTAAAAACTACCATTTCCTAAGGATCAAAGCATAATATTGTAATTATTGAGCTCAATTTAGCTTTAAAAAGACATTAAGAGATTAAGTGACTAAAAATGTATTTTCTGGTTAAACTCATTGGAACAGATTGTGTATCCAATTGACTAAGACTGAGCAGCCAGATTAAATTCAAAGCTACAAGCAGAAGCAGAGTGGAGAGTGGACGGGGTTTTAGCATTGCTTTTCCTGGACTCTGTTATTTAAATGAACACATGCTGTCTCTGGAGTTTGGTCTAGTTTGAGGGAAACTCATAAGGACTGAAAACCTTAAAGTCATAGAGGGTGGTGTGCTTCTTCCTCCCTGGTGTGTCAAACCGTGGGCTGATAACAAATAGTTACTTTTTTGCAACAGTAATGTTTCAGGTTATTGATGCTCAAAATTTACATCCTGTTGTGACTATTTCTAGGCTCTAATAGAGAGAGAGCTCATTTCTAAGCAAGAGGACCTTTAGAATTATGACCATCAAGGTTCAAACCCTAATCTCGGGTTTTTACTCTTGTTTCATACCTGCTATCACTTACATAAAATGCAGTTGGATCAACTTCCTTGGGAAGTCACTGAACTTGCCAATAGTCATCCTGTAAGTAATTATAAAAACACATGTCCTGTAAAGGCTTCAGAGTTTTGTTGAAGAACATTGCTGAACAAACAGCGTCATAAAGACCAATAAATACAGCATACAGGTCAGGGATAAAGTTGTGGAGAAGTTCAGTTATAGAACTATACTTCTAGGTTTGATCATCTCTGTTTGCACTGATTGATCCATCATCCCAAAATTGAAAGAGTATGGCACGACTTCAAACTTACAGAGCCATGGCTGTCTACCTAAACTGACATGCTGAGCAACAAGAGCATTTACCAGAGAAGCAGCCAATACTGACCAACACTGGGGGAAGATACATAAATTGACAACTCAAGGTGAGGAAATCAACTTGTGGTCACCAGCCAAGTGATCATGCATTTCTCATGGAACAGTAGTAAGACGAAAGCTATAAAAGACAGCCATGAGAATCCATATTTGCAGTTTGCCACAAAGCGACTTAGTAATCATGTGGAACAAGGTGTTCTGGTTAGATGATCCCCAAGTTTGACATTTCTTGGCCTCACTTGAACTGCGCATCACCCCGAAGACAACACAGTGCAGCACAGTGTGGGCAGACACGTTTTGTAAGCAGAGGCAGGGGATCTTATCAGAGCATATTCATGTGTTAGAATTCCCTACTGAGAGTAGAAATTAAAATCCAACTGAAAATTTCTGATAAGACAAAAGTTGTGTCCAAAAATGTCCAAAACGGTCTCTACCTGATCTGACAGAGTTATTTTGTAAAGAACCAGTGAAAATTTAAATTTCTTGTTGTCTAAAGCGTGTAGAGACATATTACAAAAGACTCACAGCTGTAAATGCAATGAGTGATGGTTCTAGAAAGTGTTGTCTCTGCTCACTACTTTTCAGATTTTTTATTTTTTAAAACAAAAGCTCTAGCCTTAGACCTAATTATGCACTACATTGTGTTAGTCTTTCACTTAAAATGCCCATAATATACATTAAAGTTTGCAGCTTTAACATGAAAAAATAGGAAACATTAAAGGGTGTAAATACTTTTTAAGGCACTGGTCCTTCATTTCTCTATATCCCCAGATGTCTTTTTCATCTACCTCCTTCTGCCTCTGTTAAATGTTATAGTTCCTTTGTGGCACATACAGTACACACTGACCTTTCTTTTATCAAGTAGGTCTTCCTCTTCACTCACTTCCAAAACCTATACTATCATTCCAAACAACTGGCAGCCTCATAAGACCAACATCACATCCAAAGGGCCATCTCGTCAATTTCTTCCCTATGTCTATCGATCCACTTTTCACAAAAGTGCTGCTCGTTGTCTAGAATCCCACCACCTCCATGCTAGACAACTACACTTTCCGTGCTGTTAGAGCTTCCAGAAACCCTATTTTTCTCTCTTTCTTACAAATTACCTGCTAAGCTATAATGCTTTAAACGTACTAAAGGGTAAAAATGGAAAATGAGCAAAAGCAAAAATGCAGGCCAAAAAAAAGAGTGGGATAAAGTGAGCAGAAATAGGAGACTATAAGACAGAAATGCAAGAAGTGGATATGAATATTTGCAGTGAAAATTTGCAGCGAAGTACTAAATTTGTTGAATAATCTTGGAATCTGGTATTTGCATATATTGCCTCAAAAAAGTCACACAACATTTTTCTCTCTCTGGCTGACATTTAACTAGAGTAACCTTTCTACCGTCAGTGAGAGTTGCAAAATGTATTAATATTTTCTAAATGCCAGCATAGGGATAGCAAGTATTTTTTTATCACCTTTTTTTTAAATCAAGACTTATGTGCTTAAACTACATACACTGAAATTACTGTCTTATCAGGAATTTAGGAAAGTTCAGAGGACAATGGTATGGCTTTTTTAGTTTTCGAGGTAAATTCACATCATCGGATATAATTGAAGCCTCACCTGTCGATGTATTTAAAGGGTAACTCACCCTCAAGGCTAACTCACCCCCAGTTTTTTTGCTAATAAACTCTTAACATGGTGATCTTATAGTACTCTCTACATATCCTGGTCAATATTTTTGACAAATTACTGCATATTTGTTGAAATCCTGCTTTTTCTAAAACCATCAGTGTGGAGCCATCCTGAGATACATTGGTGCCTTGCATTGAATTTCGAATCATTATTACTATTGGTTCTAAGGTTTTTGTGACGTCACAGGAAAAAACTGATGTCAGTAGCATTACCGCTGTGGGATATATTAGCGGCTCCGTCTCGTATGCCTATGTAGTGAGTTTGATTAGTGAGTTTTGAGGTCTTTCTATTGGTCTTCAGGTTAGGGATATATTAGCTTAGCATTCAGTCAGTTTATTTAGCATTTGTTTAGCTTTTACTAGTAGCTCAGCCCACACCCAACCTCCTCCACGTATCCTGGGCAGCCAGGAACCGCTTCCTCTCGGCACATTTTTCAAGTATAAGATTGGTCGGAGTAAGGCTCTGGTACTTGGATAAGTTACTCTTTAAAGGCTAAAGCTCAAGCAAACTGCAGAAGAAGCTACTAGTTGAAAACCAACATAAAAAGCCAGATTTCAGTTTGCCAAACCTTACAGTTACATAAATATTTTTTTTACAGAGATATCCTATGGTCTGATGAAATTAAAAATTTGAATACTATCCCATTTTTGACCATTGCCACATTTTAGAGGAAAATGGGGGAGCTTGCAACCTGGAGAACAGTACCCCAAGTGGGAGTTGCAGGGCCAAAAGGATCATATTGTAGGAGGGTTTTGCTGGTGCACTTCACAAAATAGATGGCATCATAGGGAAAGAAATGATGTGGAAATATTGCAGCAAAATATCAAGACAGTGTGTAAGAAATTGTGCATAACACTGTCACAAAAATGTTTGTTGAGTTAGAACCGCTGCCTGGCGGTTTGTGAAGCTGTGTATACAAAAAAACTCTGAAAAAAAGAATAGCAAGGATATTCCTTTAAATATTACAAATAAAAATGAAAACAAAAAAGGAATATTATTTCATAGAAAGGTTATGTTTTCACTGACCATCACTCTGCAGGACATGAAGGTTACCAGCTGGCATATTTCCCTCTTTAATTCATCATGTTTTATTCCAATGGCACTCTTTGACCTATAGCAGTGCGTCAACAAGGCCGATGTGTCACTAACAAAAAGATTTGTTAGATCAAAGGTCCTGAAAAATTGAGAGACTAACCAGAGCGCTGTCACACTCTGACACATTCATAATAATGCAGAAACAAATGCTGAACAAAACGTGTTCACAACAGCATTACTCATCTTTAAAAACAGACCTCATGAGTACATCCGTGTAATGATATAATATTAAGTTTACCTAAAACATCTCTCTCTCTCATTTGCACGTACATGTGCACACGCACGCACACGCACACACACACACACACACACACACACACACACACACACACACACACACACACACACACACACACACTTGATTGCTTTAATGAATTTTGTCATTACCTTTTATACTGCAGCTAATTTTCTCTCCTTTCATGCTGCAGTGCATGAACGAAACCAGGGTCTTGTACAACTCCAATGCATTGTGATTAATTTTCAATTAAAGCTTTTGATTTAATCCATTCATTTAGCTACTTCTTCTCAGCTCTCTTTTTAGCTGCAGATCTGATCTGTAATTAAACGGATACATGTGTCATTTTGAGAGCATACTGACTGTCAAGGTGAAAGATGCATGTGTTAAAGTATGTACTTTAAACAACATATTTTTCTGTTACAAAAATACAAAACTGAAAATTAAATCAAGTAGTGATTTAGGTGACATATATGCAGAAATTAAAAAGTTAAGCTGCATAATGATTGAAATTTAAAGAAGAAACATTAAACAGGCAACATTGGCTTACATTTAACAGTGTGCAAGATGCAAAGATGTCTATGGGAAGCAGAGATGGGACTCGAGTTTCCCTCCTAGACTTACGTCATAGAAGAAAGGACTTCATGCTTGACTTAGATTTGTGCTCTAGAAACTCAATACTGGACTCGGACTTGTTATCTGGTACTTGACTCTCATGAAGAATCTTTATCTCGTGTAATCAGTGGTAAAAGCAGGCTGGGGCCAGTCAGTCACTTCATTAAATGATTAATCCCCTCTAATTTAACATAGTCCTCACAAATGACTGGTTGTCGTGCTAATGTCAAGCAGAGGCCCCTTGCCTTTTCTTAAATGTTTCTCAAAAGTATGTTCCAGTAAAAAGAGTTAACTTTGCCTTTCAGAATTGTATGTTTTTATTTAACGATATCAGAAAGCAGGACTTTACGGTTAATAAGATAGAGACCGCAGCTCTAAAAGAGATATGTATAAGCTCCTGTTAGAGGGTGTTTTTGATCTATTAACCAGGGACAATTGTGGACAGATAATAACTCAGAATAATCTGTTCATGTTAGCTTTATGATCATACCCACACGAATGTCCTCAAACTAAATTCTGCATAAAACATTGGGCCGATTCAGAACTAAATGAATAGCTCCAGTGTCTAATGCTCTTGTTGTTGAGCCAGCAATGTTACAAAGACACATCCACTTCACCAAAATAAAAACAGCTCCAGATGTGTTTATTTAGAAATTCATCATTCTTTCTCATTTACTCACTCCAGCGAGTCTAATGCTTTATTGTAAAATACAAAACATACCTTTGAAAATCTTTTATGTTTAGACTCAACAACGAAGCTTAAATCCATATTTAGAACAGGGTTTCCTAATAAACATGTAAAGCCTTTGACTCAGAGTAAAGAAAATAAAGGTCTCGATAACCCATATAATGCGCTTTATAAGTACTTGTAAAACTTTCTTTTTTGATTAATTCAGAAATGTAACAATAAAAAGCATTAACCCAATTTTACAATTGTTCATCAATGACAAATGTAGAGTTATATTTCCAGTGAAGTAATGTTATGCCTTTTAAATTTGTTTTCACAAGTTGAATGGAATGTCCTGGAAAAGGATAAGGATGTTAAATGTTCATGTGTGAAATTAAGCAAAGCAATTTTGTATTTTAGACCGAGCAGATTGAATGCATCTAGGATGAAAGACACAAGACCTGACCTAGAGTCTCCATTAAAAGGGGACATATCATGCTTTTTAGTTATTCCTTTTCACATTAAAATCATTCAGTTTTTGTCTATATAAAGTGGAACAGCAATGTTTTGATCTGAAATTCTTATTGGTTTAGTCACGCATTTCACCATTTTATCCCTGTCCTGAGGTGCGTCTGAAAGCAACTTGTTTGGATGCTGTCTCTTTAAATGCAAAGGAGGCACCTCAGACCCCACCCACATCCAGGTCGCAGAGTGTTCCATGCACCTTGTTCGCCCTCTTTTTTGTCAGTATGCCATGGAATGATATAATGAACAACCAGACATTTTGACTTATCCACTTGTAGCTTCTGCATGCTTCAGCTTGGACTATATACAAAATCGCTCCAAGAAATAAAAATAGCGGATTTCCAAATTGGTGAGCCAGAAGTCCATGACCATGTTTAGTAGTTCCGCAGCAGATACTGTGACAACAAAAAACATAACAGAAAAAAGAGAAAACTGAACTGCTTGAAAAATATGACCTAAAAAAAAGAGGACAACTACACAGCACCAGGACAGACTACGTTAAAAATTTCCCCAAGTACACAACAAAAGATATTTAAGAGCTAACAATGTGGATCTTGCATGATATGTTCCCTTTAAAGAAGATTTTAGACTTGGCCATTCCAATGTCAGGTCTGCAGCTGCTACTCCTCCCTCATCTGCATTACCTGTCTCCCCTTAATTGCTTTCACCTTTGTCTTGCTGTCTCTCTTCCCATTTAGTTCTCTCTTTACCTTCAGTCTGTGCTAGATGGAGACTAGCACAGACTGAAGGTAAAGGTTCTGTTTGCCTGCCTGGTCTCTACCCCTGCTTGACTTTGGACTTGTTTGCTTGGATACCTGGTTTGACCCCATTAAGCCTTGGATTCCGGTACGTTATTCTTACTTTAATAAACTATGTAAGCTTGTCTCCTGACTCTGAATTGTATTTTTACAAGAAAGAAACACATCCAAATCATTTCTGATTTTACATAAATATGCAGTTAATGAAATGCAAACCAGTGTAATCCATTCTGAAATAAAGATTAACTGATGGTAGAAGAAATCTGCAACAGTGTTGTTGAATTAAAGGAATGTGTCATTTTCATTTGAAGCATCCATGTATGCTTCATTACATGCAAAAAAAATATATATATATCTGACTGTTATCATGTCTAAATGGAAAAAGTGGAGAGCTCTATGGTGGAAAACGTCTAGTCATCCTTAAAATGTATAGAATTCCTCAAACATACAAAATGAGACTTGAGCAAGACTTGCCCTGACTGGAGACTGGAAACTTGAACCTGGTAAAAATGACTTGTCAACTTCTAAATATAAATTATATTGTGACTGCATTATCCAAGCATGCAGTGACATTTGTTTAAGTAATGTGCTAAAAAGATTTTTTGGTTTAAGTGAAGTTGGACAGGACATATGGGCTAAAACAGTCAAATTTTCAGGCCTGTTTTTGAACTGAATGAAAGTCAAAGATTTGTTAACTTTAAAAAAAACATAAAAAAACAACTCAGTGGACCCCAGAGTTTGGAGGGATCCCACAGCAAACTCTCCAGTAAATATGAGACAGCTGGCCATGCAATGGGATATCAGAGAATAAATAGGTGGACTGGCTTCTCTGGTCTGTTCTGTTTTTATGAACTGATGGAGAGAAAAACATGTAACAAAATTGTCAATTTTAAAAAGGAAAGGCGCCTTTTAACGAGTGTGACTAGAGGCGACAGTCTGATGATAAATGAGTGACCTTGCTTAAAGAGCTAAATGTCCCTTTAGTGTGGCTTGACAGTTGAGCTGCATCCTGCTGCGCTTGAATGTGCTTTTGTGTGTTTGTTTGTCTTTTCATGTTGCTTGTGCTCGTAACAGATGCCTATTTTCTTGCATCTGTGAGCTTTCTTCATACATATAGTTGAATGAAAATGATTTAACCACCAGAGACAGAAAGCACAAGCATGCAGCACATTGACTTTCTAAAAATACTGACTCCTTCAAAAGCCTCTCTGAAAACAGCAGGAGGAACAAGATGAAAACATCAGCTGATCTCTTGCATTTGTGCAGCACAGTGTGAATTAACAGTTTTTTTTCTCTTTATACCTTTGTATCAACATATTTGGTATATGTTTATTGCATATGCTTATGCATGTGCATGTGTAAGAAACGCATCCATTCAGTCTCGACAACCAAAGCCAGAAAATCTTTACTCCCCACTGAGTATCCAGATGCCAGCTTCAGCAACTAGGCTTTATTGCTTCATTGAAATGTCAGTGCACAGCGTGTGTGTGCGAGTGAAGAGCTACACATTATTTGCACATTGTTTTCAATAGAGTCACTTTGTTTCCTCCAATTCATCCCTTAAGCAACTTTAAACTGATTTTGTCCTACAATTTTTGGCAGAATTAAGGTTGCAAGTAATTATTGCTTCATTTCATTTGCTTTTTAAACCTACAGTTTTTATTGTTATCTTTGAACTTGAAGGTATTGACAGTCATCTAATGTGGCAACATTTGTTCTTGACCCGATTTCTGCTATGATATTGTTCTCATGTAGACACTACAAGCTAGATACTGGACATGCAAGATCAACTTTTTACAGTTTCATAGGTATACTTCGCCGCAAAATATTATTATATAAAGATTGAATATTATGATTCTGGTCCAGGTGTCTGTCTGCTTCCCCACTCTCCTCCTGCACCTTGTAATCAGTAGCTATGGACAAAAGTACTTGGAATAAAGGGCTGATAAGAACAAAAATGCGTAATGTAAAAGCCAATCGGAATATTGTGATCAGGTTAAGCTTAATCGGAATTAATTGTATTCCGAAAGAGAGGGGTGGCTTATGCCGATTGACCATCTGATCGGCATGCATGTAAACACTTGTCAGGAACAAGCTATTCTGAATGTGGCAAGCTGACCTGAAAGTGCAAGTTCACTCCACGTCAATGTGACATATTTCTGCTTTGAGTGGCGGAAATATGTTGGGGATCAAAACTGGCTGTGCTCCCGATACAATCTTTCTATTAGAAACATTAAAAGAGCTCAAAATTATTATTTATTCAGTAACGTTTGAACCATAACTAGAATCTAGTGCAAGACCAGCCTGAGCGCTTGAAAGTCAAACGAGCTCATACACTACTGCTTTGTTTGCTGTTTTTTGTTGTTCAGCAAAGACGAAAGTACTTCTTTTTCTATGTTTTTTAGGTGAAATTTTATCACTGTGCATGTCAGATTGGTTCTATTCTGAATAAAGCCAGGTGCAGAAAATGCACATCATAATCAGATTAATTTATTCTGTGCCAATATAAATGGCAAAATCTGATTATTTTTATTTATTTATTTTAATCTGAATAGATTTCAATCTGATCGTGAAATTTTGTGCATATAAACATAGGTATTCTTTACATATTGTTGTCTGCTGCACCTGTGAGCCAAGATTTGGATTCCTTGTCAGTCTTCTGTTTTCTGGACATCAAACTGGAATGAACCTTTACAACAGACCTTGCCAAACTCTTGGGATCGTCAGCTACCATGCCACAGAGCACCTGCCCAGATCCATCAGTTTTTGCCTGCACCAGGGCTACATTCATAATTTTAAATAAACCTTTTGAAGTGATGGTGGGGTTGGCTGCCTGTTCAGAGAACAGAATGGATCAGAGAGCGACAGCATACTTAATTTCAACAATCCAGCATTATGCCTGACTAATATAATGGTTTCTGATCTAGTGAACTTCGTACGAGGATGGATGGATGGATGCCTTTCTCAGAGAGGACAAATGAACTGTCAGCAGATGCAGTGGGCAGGAATTCCCAAAGTATTAGACTCATTATATTTCCAATAAAGAATGGGCAAAAATGATAGGGACTGGATGATAAACAGCAGCTCAAAAATGCTGGCTGTTGTCTTACAAAGTTGAGAAAAGGTCAGAATGTGCAAAAAATTATGTAGAAAATATCCAACACAAAATGCAGAAAGCTGGACACATGGTGCTTGTGTGTTTATCCTTTCATAAACATATAGCTCAGCATTAAGCATGATGCCCAGTCTGTTTCCAGACATTTTCCAACTTCATTCCTGCAACCAAGCATCTCTCAGGGAGCTGAGCTAACAATGGCACTAAAGACCATTGTTGGCCATTGGGGTGGTCCTAAGCCTTGGTCACCCTCCCCCACCCTGATGATGGGGATCACCTCCCGGCTCTGGGGGCTGGATGCCCCTCTGGGATATCGGTACCTGGACCTGGGAGTATAGAATATGTGTGGTGAGTGCAAGTGTGTGTACAGCGTCTTCTCTTTTTTTTTTTTTTTCTTGTGTGTGGTTATGAGCATTTGCATGTGGGGCATTAGGATGGGAATGTGTGAATGTGACTGTGCACCTGTATTTCTTTTTGTCAGGTTGGGTTTTGGGCTGCCTCCTTTGTCGTGTGGACATGCTCTGAAGCTCTGACTCTTGCAAATCTTATCAACACTAATACTAAGCCCTTTTTTGTTTGTTATTCACATTTATTATGAAACTATCAAGTAAAAAAAAGAATGTCAGCTTATTGTTTTGTCAGGCCAAATGTCTCTCCTCAGTAAAAGGGTTGGGTACGGTAATGGTATGCAGCTCTGCCTAGTTGACTTCACTCTGATTGGCTACAACCATATTTTAGAGACTAGTCAAATATGCCCCCACACTGCTCCTCCCTCCATCCACACCTTTCTCCTCTTCCTGCAACACCTCATCACAAATTCATTATTATGGCTGGTGGAAATATTTGTGTTGTAGGATGACGGACAGGCGAGACCAAGCTGACCAAAGGCTGTAACCTGGCGACGTGATTCAACACAGTGGGATCGAAATACAAAGCCAATAGACCGCGGTGTGGCGGAGAACTGGCTGTGCAGGGAAACAGGATCGTGTCGTGGCTGCGAAGGTAGCCAGCTCCAGCTTGCTGCTGGCTACGGTTCATGCAGCTGGCAGTGGTTTAGCTCGTCAGTCAGCCGGATTTTTCAGTTACAAACAGACCTTCCTGACATTTGACAGCATTTTCAAATTAAATAAACTTGCATGTAATGACGGTGTTGTTGTCGCCACCTTCTTTTTTTTTTTTTTTTTTTCCCCAGTGTCCTGTCTAGCAAGATGGCAATAGGAATTGATGTCTCAATGCCAGATAGAGCTTGACAGATTTTGCTTTTACAAGTGGAGCAAACAGCTTTCGCCATAGTGCTCCACTTGATTTATGCTTGTAAATAGCTTTATTATGATTCCTGCAAGGAGAATTTCAAATTATATGGACATGACAATGGGAGAGTAAAGGAAGAACAAAAAGTGAAAGAAAAGAAAAAAAAGAGTAGAGGTGAAAGAAAGAGGAGATAAAAGGGAGAGAATGATAGAACCTTCTTTGTCTGCTCCATCACCTGGAAAGAGACACAAAAAGAACAGCACAACCAACCTAGATGCCATTGCTAAATCATATATATTATTATGTAAGCTGACATGTGTAATGTGATATTTGAAAAAAGAAAGTGAAAAAACATAAATAAATAAATAAATAAATTATAAGATTACTGTATATAAGTGAACACTTAATACCTGGGACCCAGCACCTGTGGGAGATGTGAGAGTGCACTAGTTTAGGTGAAGATTATCCAGAAATAGCTTGATAGTGATTGTGGAGAACCGAAGACCCACCTTCCCCGAGCACAGAGGCAGGCGTCAGGGGACCCGTAACACAGGATATCTGCAACCCCCCCCCCCCCCCCCCCCCCAAGGAAGGAGCAGAGACGACCCCGAGGAAATCCCCCAGCCACCGCAATGCCGACGCCCTCAAGAGCCGCGGACCTCCGTGTGACTGCCCAGAACCCTCAATGTCTAAGTGGGAGAGGAGGTGAAGGGAGCCGTCCGAGGTGAGGCCCACACAACATAAGCCCCCCCCCCAGACGTCTTCGCCACCTTCCATGTTGGTACAGAAGTTCTTTTCAAAATCCATTTGTTCGAAGACTCTGACTTGAATTCCCTGACGTTCAAGGAAAGTCTTCAGTAAAGTTCGCTCCCCATAAATGAACTTCAGCCACTCCTCTGTGATTCTCTCGTCCTTCGGGAGTTTTTTTCACCTCGAACATTTCAGCTCCCTGTTTTAGTAACCGCTGTGAAGTTAGTTTGAGGTGGAGTATTGGATATTCGCGATCCGCGGCGTCTGACTCCTGTTCAAACCGATACAGGGAGGTTGATCTGGGACTGCAAATTCTCCGCCATCCTCCTCTCAAGTGGAGCAGTCAGACATGTCAGTGCGACTCATGGCTGGTGTATTAGCTGGATGGAAGAGAAGAGAGGGGAGGGGGAAGTCTTTTTGCTTGATGGTAAACTCTGATTGAAGAGTATGAATTATGTAGAAAGATAACCTACGTAGAAGGATAAACAATTTTCTGATCTGACCGTTTTTGAGCAAAGAAACACAGCTGACCGCCCCTTAGCAGGTCCATTGGTATTCACTTTTGACATTCACACGGCCTCATCAGTGCACAGCAGATCATATTATACCCCCAAAACCTCAGAAAAATTAAGTTTGTTTCCATGGCCCCTTTGAAACATCTTAAGATCCCTAGAACTTATGCTGTTTTTTAAGAAAAGCTATGGAACTGAAACTTTGCTGAATGTTACAAAAAGTTGGTGGGTTGGCCTTAATTCTCAACATTTGGCCTGCAGAGTAAGGATTATACAATATTGAGAACAAAGTTATCAGCCTTCCATAAGCATTACTTTAAAATGTATTAGATTTTCTTAAGGCAGCTCATAATTTTGTCCTCAACTGTATGACTGATACATTTAAAGTAATATATTGCTTTGCTTTGCATCTTATATGAAGAACGGTCAGATTTTTCAATTCTACTAATGAATAAACATGCTTTTTTGCAACTCAACTAATTAACAATCTTTATATCAATGTGAACCTGCTAATTTAATATCCAATAGGCCCAGTTTCCTGGACAAATAAAACAATTAAACAATTGCATTTTATAAATCTCAGCTTTACATAAACTGTAGAAAACATACACATTAAATACAAATGAATACACAGTATCTGATTAATTGGCCTTTTGGTTTATTTCTATACAAATGTTCAGATAAACACTATTTTTGCTTACAAACAAATAACATTGTGGCAAATTTGACAGTCTTGTAAATTAAATGTGGAACTGAAAATCTTTATACAGTAATTGTTGTAACCATGCAGACAAGCTTTAGCTATAGACAGATATTTTATTTGCAAAACAAGAGTGTACAAGCCCGATCTTCAGAATAAAATAACACCTTAGCATTAAGTACCACAACTGGTTCTAACAACCCATCAGAGGAGGTTATGTTTCTCTCGGAGAGGACTACAGAAAAAGAGGATCAGGTACTGGTGTTTAGAGGGCTGTAAAAAGTAAAGCTTATTAAAATTAATAAATAAAGGTTGCAGCAAGATGAAGAAAAGAATGCTAAGAAGTCAAATGTGTATAAATAATGAAGCAGAAAGATGTATTACGATTGAACAACCAATATACATTACAACACTTTCTAATCTCCATGGTTGAGTCTGTCTGAGCACATGAAAAGGAAACTGAACACTGTGAATCTTCAGGATTGGAGACATTGCTAGTAGTTACAGAGAGTCTAGGGCATCATTAATGCCACATTCTGTTGAAAAGCATCCCCTTGGCACATATTAGTGTTTGAGTTTTCTTTAGGGTAGATACATGTGAAAAAAGCGTATTTCTTCCTGAATTTTGACCAAAATCAGAACTTGAGGGGAAGAAAGGTTATCTTGGAATGTATGTGTGTTCACAATTACATGCCACTGTCTCTAATTACTACTATGACTCTTTTGGACTTCACCTGTTCAGCTAGTTGTTCTTTCAAAGCCTGGTAATTGATCTTCTTGTGTTCATTTACAATTTTACTGTCAGCATGATTGCTGCATCTGTCACTGCAGCCCAGATGAATGGTCATTAGCTAATATAAGATGCCCTGAAAATGAGCTTATAATGGGCGTTACAGAAGTTGTTTGTGGTTATCGTGGGTCTGGGTCTGCATTAATGCATCATTCTGTTTTAATACAGCATCAACAAACATATAATAACCCCTTGACACACATTTGTCTATTTTATGTAGTGTTAGTATGTGAATACTAACACTACATAGGGAAACAATGCCCATTATTTGTTGACGGTCAGGCATTCAGCTAAAAATATATACCCAAGTTGTTGCTGAACGCATGCAAGAGTCTCTGTAGAGACTGTGGGAGGCATTCTTCCAGTCTGGATCAAAAGTGGGACATTATCTTTCAGTTTAACCCATGTGCTCCTTCATCACCTGGTACATGATCTTGTGTTTGTTGCTGATATCTTGCTCCTCACAAAACACCACTGTCTGACTGGCTAACAGTAGCTACTAGTCTCTTTGAAACCTAACTCCCAAAGGAGTTTCGGTTTCTGGCACCTTTGAGGACTCTAAACGACAGTGAGCACAGATGTTCCCGAACAGTATCTGAGGCATATGGCTATGCTTCGGAGAGTTTATTATCACAGCTATCATCTTACTTTCAGTTACAATAAACTGCATGCTGTACAGTCTCTCGGCTGTGCAGTCTTCACAAAGCTTTCACCTTGGGCTTTATATCTGCCGTTTTACATACTTGTCTCTGTGGATATGATGTTGAAGGCTATTTCCTTTACAATGCCATGATGAGAGACTCAGTTCTCCTCCTGCTAGACTTTAATTATTAAGTTTTCTTGTTATAATTTTTTCTCTGTTGTTGTAGATATTCTTGAAGGAATATCTCCTAAAGTGATGCTCCTTCCAGATATTTTATTTGTTAACCTTGGGGGACCCTCCAAATGGCATCTATTTTCCCTCATAGTTTACAACTAAGCCTAAATAAGGGGTTGGTAATCTGATATTTTGAGACTGTGATGGATAAAATACAAAGCAGAGAATGAGTATTTTGACTAGTGTAATTAAATAATTATTTCTTTGAGTTTAAAATTAGTTTTTCAACATTATTTTATCGTTGTTAATTTTTGTATTGCCATCCCACAATGTCAGTTTTTTTAGGATTTCTATTTTATTCTGTTCAATACTTTTTTTTCTGGCCCTCAATTAATACTTTAGTGTTTTTCAAACCACAGAGCTCTTTTTATACATAAACAATGGGGTTTTCACAAGAAAATCTTGCTCTGCAATTTCCGTACAAGCATTGCACAGTTGGAGACTCTCTACTGAAGATAAAAGGTTGGATATTGAGCAACCAAAGCACTGCATACTGCAAATAAAAGCATTATTGGCCATGTTATACTTTTGTGCCAATGTTAGTGTTAAACTTAAAGTACTTCTTGATTCTGAGATCATACAAGTTGCTATATATTAGAAAGTTCACATATTATTATGACGCGAGGAAAAAAAAATTAAAAATTCGATGACAAAGTGGATTTTTAAGGCTTTTTAGCGTAAGGCTCATAAAAAATGTTGCGCCGGGTGTCACGTGACCGATGACGTAATTCGTTGACAAGCGTTGATCTGTTTACATTGCAACAAGTTACTTCCTGGTTGCAGACTCGCTTTCTCACACACAAATAGACGGATTAAACATGGCTAAAAAGTGTGTGGCTTATGGTTGGTCAAATACCAACAAGGATAATGTCTCTTTACACACATTTCCGAAAAGTCCCGGTGTTGTGCGAAATTCAGTTCCCCTGTAAAAATCTGTTCCCCTCTGTGTCGGGAGCGCGCACTGCAGCCAGAGAGGCGGGGTTTCACGGCTCTTCTGATCGGTTTCTCGGTAAAACAACTCATATAATCATGTCAAGGTTGTAGCATTCAGTTTAATCGGCAGCTGTTGCTTACAAAATTGTAAAATAAAAATAAACGCGGTCTTTCAGGCAGCTGAAATATCCATTCTCTCCTCTCCTCTCCCCATAACTTTGGGAAATAAAGAGCAACTGTTTCCAAATTCTCAAAAATTGTTGTGTGTGATAGCATGTAGTATACTATAAATTTCCTTAATCCAGTAATCTGTCATATTTTACATTACAACGGGATTTACCAGGAAGTCTACACTCTCGTTTTTTCAGGAAGTCTTAATTTTTGTGCCCTGCTATCAGCCAGTTTCCATCCTCTTATTTCAGCAATGGAAAAACATAAATACACACTACGTGTTGGAATACTGTGTTTGGTGACTTACTTTTATTTGTCAGGTTTAAGTGACAAAAGTTGGAAAAAGACCGATTATCTTGGCGTTTAAAATAACACAAAACACAAACCGAATTTCGCACAACACCGTAGGTGAGAAAATCCTCGCTGAATGGTATCGCCAAGTAGCTGGTAGCCTCTAAACTTTTGTTTCAGACGCAGCGTTGCCTCACAAGTCCTGAGCGGAGTGTTTCTCCCACTCCAGCCTCAGCCCAGAGAAGCTCCCTGCGCTCAATCAGAGCCCACCGAGATCTCTGATGTCTCCTTCCCTCCTCCTCACTCATCGCACAGAGGGAGCGGAGAAATCTGGCTGTCTTCACAGCAGCATGCTGTGAAGCGACCTGTTCTCCACACTACCTCCCAGCACGGCGCTGCTACCCCGCAGAACCCTGAGCCTTGGTGGGGATAGACCCACAGCCCTTTCGGTTCGGAACCCCCATGCCGCCCCCCCCCCCCGGAGAATATGAGCGCCACGGCGCAACAGATAAATGCACGTCTGCTCTCAGAGCGCTCACGTCCGGATTATTTATTAAAATTCCGGGAACACATAATGCTGGGACACTGTGGTTTGTGCTGAATGTACATCTTTTTCTTTTATGTGCTGTTTGGCGGATTTCAGCCGTCATAAACGATGCCAGGTAATTGGGCTTTGACGAGTTGTTTCCGTGTTTACATCCGAACTGTCAGCCAGAACCGTGATTATAAACCCCGATTCCAATTATACACAATGTTTTTCTCAGACTTACCCGAGTCGTAACAGATGCTTGCGCTGTCTTTCGTGTTAAGATCATCACTTTGTGAATCGCCATCTGAACTTGTCGTTGTGTACTCCATTGTACTCTCTGTAGCGTAGCCTGGGCTACATCTACGAACTACGTTATCATACCACGTGACCCAAATTGTGGATTTTCAGCCTAGCGGTCGCCGAGGGACAATTTTTAGCCCTTAAAAAAACCTTAAACGGAGCAATCACGATCTTAATGCCACATTTTTTGAAAATATGGTCACTAATGCATGTATTTCCGAGTTGGTCGATCTCAGAATCAAGAAGTACTTTTTCAGGTCCATGATCGAAGTATGTTAGAGCTATAGCTGAATCAGAAGAATGTCATGTAATCAGAACGTTGTAGGATTGATTTTTGCTTTGTCCTCTGCCACTTGGGGATGTGCTTCTGGGCAACCTCAAGTTACTTGCCAATATGTGTATAAGTTAGGGCTCGGCGATAAATTGATTTTATGGATTAATTCAAATTTGCAACTCCTGAAGATTTAATCAAGGAAAATCAAGATTCTTTTTATCTATATATTTTTGCAAATCCACTCTCCTGGGGTTCCATGAAACTTTGCACTATATTAGTCTCGAAAGGGGAAATTGTTTTGGTAATAGCATGCAATGGTTAATATATGTTTAGGAAAATATATTGTCAAAATACTCCAAAGAGGAAACCTTTTTACCCTAAGATGAGGCACTTTAATTTATTCGTTTACTTATTTTTTTAAGTTGGTGTGAAGTTACACAAGTAAAGTGAAGCCTGTTCTTAAATGTGTAATACAACTAGCAGCAAATGTTTGGTGTCATATTTTCATTATTCACTATGGCAGGGCCAACCATCTTGTTTTATATACATATTTTAAAGCTTGTAATAAGTTACACTTTGAATGCAGGTAAATACCCAGCTGAGAAGTTTTTAAAGGGACAGTGTGTAACTAATTTGTCTTTTAATTAACAAAAATCAAGTATTGCCTGTGTATGTATATACATGTATATATATGTATATATATATATATATATATATATATATATATATATATATATATATATATATATATATATATATATATATATCATGTTTTTCAAATGCTTAGCCCACATGCAGACACGAATGGGAGACCAGTACACAGTTTTAAGATGTTTATTTTAAAGGAATATGCAGAACGGAGAGTGAAGCTATAAGTAGCCTGGAACGAGGCCTGAACGTCGGGGCGGGGATGACTGAAAAAGAAGGGGAATGATAAGTCAAAAGCTAGAACCAGGAATTTGCCAGAACGTGCGCTGCTTACCATTAGTCGAAGAGACCTAACTGGGGAAGAGTAAGTGCCGAGGGAACGAGTGTGCCTACTCTAGTAGGTGGGTGGTGGCTGGAGGGTGGCAGATGGAGCTGGCGAAAGATCCGAGACAACCACAGCAGGCAGGAGCGAACAGACGGATTAACCAGAGTACGGAAGGCTTGTGGATGCCAGTGGGATCCGGGAGGGGGAACCTCAGGCCCGACTTGGTAATGCCAAGGGGGTAAGAGGGGGAACGCCAGAGCAAAATCTAAGCAGAGAACTCCACTGGTACACAATCCTTTTCAGAACTCCAAGACAGGTGAGTGCATCCATGCACACAAAACTGTGACAAAAAACAGGAGATCAAAATTAGTCCAAAGTCAGAGAAGGCAAAACTCACAGTAGGCTTGGTCAGAGGCCACGTCGTACCACGACTGGTTTAAGGCTCTTGGCATCTTCCGTCTGTCTGTACGCTGCTTAAGAAGCCAGAGGAAACTGCCACTGACAAGCCGCAGCTGTGAGGCACGCCCCCTCAGACACCACCACCACCACCTGTGGAAAAAACTCCAGCAGGAACACACATACCGCACCCTGACAATATATATATATATATATATATATATATATATATATATATAAATATATATGAGGTTGACGGCCAGTAATACTCACGACGCAGTATGCTTAATGTATTTTTTTTCACTGAAATGCCCACTATGGTCATGTGTTGTCCCAAAGACAGCCCTCTGCATTAACTTTGGCACGTGTGTCTCTCCATCACGGGGATCTGTCAGCTTCCTGAACAGAATTCTTTTCTGGACACAAAGCCAATCCCACTGTCCAAATAGTTTCTGTTGATTCTTATTCATCAGCTTGATCTGCTTTCTGGCAGGCAGAGCACCTCTCACCAATGCTACAGGAACGGGTCCAATATCTGGGTCTTTTGTCTGAAGGTTGTGTATCTTCTCCCAACTATGCCCACCAATATCACTTCTCATGATTGCCTGAACAAGGATTACTTCTGGAACATCTTTGATGTGTTTGCCACATCCAGGCCAGAGGCAGGTGCGGACATTTTCCACTTTCATAATCAGGAAATCCTTTTCAACATCTTCCACCTCCGATTCTTGGTCTTAAGGGAGACATGACAGGATATCAGCACTCTGGTTCCATCGCCCAGGTTTATAGTCAACCTCAAAACTGAACTGTGCCAGCTTGGCTACCCATCTTTGTTCAACGACCCCCAGATTTGCAATTCCCAGATATTACGGTGGGTTGTGAACAGTGACCACTGTAAACTTAGAGTACTGAAGGAGGTCTCAGGACTTTTCAGTTATAGCCCACTTTCGAGTGAGTAACTCAAGCTTGAATGCGTTTAAATACTTGTCATTCCCTTCTGATCCCCTTAAACCCCTGCTGGTAAAGGTAGGCACCCTTTCAACTCTATCTTGATCTTGGCTGACCACTGGTCCCAGTCCAAGGTGACTGGCATCAGTAGTCAGGATAAAGGGAAGATGGAAATTTGGGTAAGCCAGCACTGGAGGAGCCATTAGATGGGCTCTCAACTGGTCAAATACATTCTGATATTCCCAAGTCCAGATGAACTGGGAACTGTTGTTCTTCAAAGGACTCTTACGACTACCTCCCATAAGTGCATGCAAGGGCATTGCGAGCTGGGCAAAGTGTGGAGAAACCTATGATAGTAGGACATAATCCCCACTACCTGTCTGACCTCTTTGACAGTGGTTGGAATGGGCCAGTCCTCCAGTACATTTACCTTCTCTGTATCTATCTGTATGCCATTCGTTAACACTACATGCCCCAGGATCTTAATTTCAGTCTTGAAGAGGAAACACTTGCTGGGTTTAAGTTTGAGGCCATGCTCCTGTAGACGACTAAACATAAACTTATTTACTCCTCTATATATAGCAAAGCGAAAGTGAAACTGAGTCTGGCTGGCTAGGCTAGAAGCATACAACACCAAGTACCAACCATGAGCCCACAAGTCCTGAGTGAGCAATTAGGATTAATCATTAAGTGAATATTAGAATGATCATAATTCTAATAAGAGTATAGTGCTGTTATGAATGAATAGTGCCCTGAGATGTTAGATGTTTCAGCTCTACTTTCATGAAACTGACCTGAATTTATCAGATGGCTATGTAAGAAGGAGTGATTTCATTTGTACTGAGAATTATGACCATTTTCAAAACAGGGGTGAGCAATATGGACTTTAAATTTTATCGCAATGTATTGTGGTAATGTTGCGATAACCATAAAAGTGATAATAAGGGTACCTACAGCTTCATGAAGTATTTTTCAGGTAACTATGTGGCTGTGACTGCATGTCAATTATTGCCCAACAAGCACCGTCCTTAAAACAATAAAAAACATAACATATATTAAAAGAAAATTCAAAATATGTTTCACCAGGGGGCGCGCTGGTGGCGCAGCGGGTAGCGCGCCCATGTACGGAGGCCTTAGTCCTCGACGCCGTTGACCCGGGTTTGACTCCGACCCGCGGTCTTTTGCCGCATGTCTCTCCCCCTCTTCTACCCCCCTTCCTGTCAGCCTACTGTGATTAAAAAAAGTGAGCCACTAGAGCTGCGGAAAAAAAATCTCAAAAAAAAAAATATATATATTTCATCAGGACTATAGAGACATAAAGAAAAGTGATTTTTTTTATACTAAACTGCACACAGTAACTGCATTTAATTAGATTTTTTTAATTTATTGATATTTATTGATTCTCTCAATAAGCCAACAGTGGAGAAAATAGCAAAAATAATAATCCTGACAATACTGGTAGTTTTGGGGGGTTTCAGACACCACTAGTTGGATTTTATCGTTGTCAAGATAAATCCAAATTCTTATCATGACATTTTTCAAGATAACAATAAAACAATACAATAAAGGCCCAGCCCTGTTTCAAAATGTGATTTAATGTCAGAAGCAGAGCCAGTAGTGATGAGGGGATTGCTCCTGTTACTACAGAAGAAACAGATGAGCTGTTTGTGAACAAGCAAACATTAGTTCTAATATAGCTGCTTTCTATACCCAAACAATATCAGCGAGCCGTTATATTTTTTTTAAATCATTAAAAGTAAGATAGTAAACATGCAAAGCCCACAAGTGAAAGGGAATAGGATGAAATATGAAATAAATCAGCATTTTTTTAAATAATAATAGGTTGTTATCTTAAGTGGGCCGATCTGAGGCATGAAACTCCAAGGCTGAAAATGAGTTCTACTCCGGCTATGCTCTGTATTGATTATACAATCATACATATTCCATTTTTTTTATGACAAATCGGCAGCGTAATTTCTTCTGTTCAACTTGAATATTTAATTTTACCTGAATATGCCATGTTATCAATAATTGTGCAATACTTTATTGTTGCCTTTCTGGTAAGTTAATTCTCTGATGCTTTATAACTTTAGATTAGATACGCTTGTTTTTTTCATTGTGATTTAGCGTGTAATTTAATGTGGTCCAAATTTCCCCGTTGTGGGACAATAAATGTATTTCTTATCTTATCCTGCACGCACACACAGCACTTTACATATATATATATGTGTGTGTGTGTGTGTGTGTGTGTGTGTGTGTGTGTGTGTGTGTGTGTGTGTGTGTGTGTGACAGAGACTGTTAATGTGAGGTATTACGCTATCTTGATCAAGAGACGGTTTTCGAATTAAAGGTTTAATTACAGTTACCTTGAAAGTCTGTGTTACATATCCGTACGGATATATTTATTATATCCAAAATTGGGGTGGTGATCAAAGGGCACGGATTTTTAAATAGCTTGGTTAGGTTTGTGACTAACATACAAGTTCAGGGTTTAGCTGAAGTTAATAGTTTTGATAAGTCAGAAAGCTCATCTGAATCAAAATAGTCCAAACAGATCACATCAGATTCCACAGTTACCTCCAATGCTGCCTTACTTACTGAGAATGATGGACTCAGGTTGGGGAGAATACCAGTTCCTCTATTTTATAAAGAATCAGCTTTATTCATAAAGAACCCCATAAAGTTATTACTGCTGAGAGCTAATGGAATGGATGGATCAACAGAGCTATGACTCTGTGTATGTTTTGGCAACTACTGAAAAAAGACCTAGGATTATTCTTATTCTCCTCTACTAATGTTGAAAAATACGCTGTTCAAGCTTTACAAAATTTATTTTTTTACAACAGTAGACAATTTTTCCAGATTAAGTAGGTACAGGCCATTTTCTCTAACATTGTGCTTTAAAATACACAGCTCTAAATTAAACCAGGGAGTCAGCCTTCTACGAATAATTACCTTCTTTTTCAAGAAAGCTATATTGTATAAAGCAACACGCCATAAGGAAGTAAAGCTATGAACAAGAGCATCAATTTGTGAGAGGGAAGAAATTAAATTGCTGCCATCTGCTGTGTTTTCTTGTGATACTGAGGAAATTAAAAATGTAACAGATTCTTTAAAGGTTGTCACAGCACTGTCTGATAATAATCTACTGGAATGAGTTGTTCTTTCAGGAGTAGAGAATTTGCTTATATCTAACTCAGCTCATATCATTACTGGGGTTGTTTTCACATCACAATTTTTTTAAAGCACAGAATCCTTTCATTGTATTAGATGCATTCACGGTGTGACACAATCTACATTTAAAGTTATGACTAATGGATGAGTTCAAAGCATGTTGAATTTCTCAGTTTGCAAAGAAAGAAGAACTTTAATATATTTCAACTGACAGAGAGAAAACAGCACTGGTTAATATAACAACTGACAAGATGGATTACTCTTTTTTGAGACCTTGGATGCCACCTGCTTGGTAAAAGAAGGTACTTTGATTAGACCTGTGTTTCAGCATGAACTTCTTGAGATGAACTGGGGGAAAAAAACACTTGTGGGTGACAAATCTGAGGTGTTTGTGTGCTTCATGTACACTTTCATGGGATGTTTTTCACCTTTTACAATGTGCATCTCTATCCCTTCAGACCTACTTTGACAGCTAATGATTTAATGTAATTTTCTGTAACTTACTCATAGTATGGTGTCAGGAAATGTGCAGTGACTCCAAGAAATACAATACTAGCAGGAGCTTGCTCCTAGTTTTCTTGGATGGTTCAGACTTAGATCAATGGTGTACTAAAGAAGCGGTATTACATAGAGAGTGGTGACACATTGTTGACCACACTCACTGATTGCTTTGCCTATCGCCAAGAAGATAGAAATTTCCCCATATCCAGTGGAGATGAGAGATTCCCTTTTGTTTCATTATATGTCATGTTGCAGAAGAGGCAATGGGAGTATCATGGTTCAGTTGAAGGTTTAATAGAATAATAGAAGCCTATTCCAAATAGAATGCAACACTATCATCCAAGGGTAGTTATTGCATAGGGAAACAGGTCTGAAAACAGGCAAGGCAGTGGAAAAATCTGACAAAAACTTAGAAGTGCTTCGGATATGATAAGTGAAACCAGGAACAGGTGAGTCTAATCAACAGAATGCATGGCCCTACTCGATTTCACCCACCCTAAAATTTTTGATCCAAACACTCTTTAGAGACAAAGCTTTTCAGCGTATGTAAAATGAGATAAAGCCTAGCTAAATCCTCAGGTCGGATTTATTAAATGTAATTACTAAATACTGGGTACCCATCTGTGTATAGAAAGCTGAAGTGTTCTTTATGTTTTCTTTTTTTCCTTCAGGGGTGGATCATGGTCTGCAAATAATAAAATTATATTTCGGTTTGACCCACTCCATTCATGTTGGTCCTTAATGTTAATGTTGTCGCTCTTCCGGTTTTCCTGGGGTTCCTTGGAGAAAACTCTCTTGTTTCTCCTTGCCCTTGGCTGATCATTGAAAAGCAGTATGTTCACGTCAAAACTCTGTGTCCACTCAGTTTGACCATGCACCGGAGAAGGGCCAGAGAAACCCTGGCTGGCCCTGAAAAAACTGTTGCTGTAACACTTGCCAGCGGGCAGAGCCACGTAGCGCCAAGGCAAACTGAGCCAGTGTAAAAGGGCCAAAGATAAAAAAATCTGGAGGGACAGAAGGAATAATGGTTAGAATAATGTTCTCCTTCTATAGATGCTACAATTGGCTACAATTTTATCTTTACGTGTGGTGTCTCTCAAGCTTTGAAAATCGGCTGACTATTTGGCTAACCTGGCCATGTGAACCAGCCTTTACAAAATGTGTATTTGAATTGCTGTTATTTATAAACAAAAAAGTAAATAGGAATTATTACAGGCATGGAATTCTACAGTAAAATCTAGTAACATCAAAACTGAACAATAAACCAAATATGTAAAACCTAAAGTGGCAAACAAAATCATATCCTCAGTTCATCCCAATGAATAAAATCAGGGCATGACCAGGAATCTTATGATATCATTGTATTTTATTTCATAAACCTGTGTTCGTACCAATATCAATTGTTATTGGAATATATCCAGTGTACTGTCGTAGTAATGAGCTTGAAGGAAGAAAGAAATTAATGTTTATAAGACATACTCTTTTTTCCCCCTAGCATAACCTTAATAATGTTGAGGACATTTTCTTTAGTCATTTAACAAAAAAATATTTCCAAAGTTCAGGTGGAATTCAGGAAAGGTTAGTCAACGAAACTAGGAAAATTAATCTAAAGTCAGAAAAGGACAGAAAAGCAAAGAACAAAACAGGGGGTGTTGGGGTTAAAATTTGTCTGCATGTAGACAATAGGTGCTGGCATTTACATTTACAAATGGCACCATCAATGCCTGAGGGCATATCATCTGCTTCGACATGAGAGGTCTGACTGCATAATACTGCAGAGAGTGTAAATCAAACAATCAAGACTATTTAGAAATTGTACAAATTTAGACGTAATTTGTTTACAAAATTAATATCCAGTCCCAGTTGAAAAATAAATGCTATCAATGCTGACTTACAGTAGAGAGACTGAGCTTGACTTTAGTTCGTTTAAAAAAAGCTGTAACATGATGCTTTTGCTGAACAGAAAAACTCCTAAACTGACACTGACAGGAGAAGTTTGTGCTAATGAGTGGTGTCATGCCCTAACATGAAACACTATAAATAGATATTTCATCATTAAAGGCAGCAGCCACCCTGCCTTTCATGGCCCATCATCATCAGTGTGCAGGCTGATCAAAATATCTAAAAGTGTACATCATTTGTCGGTATACTGCAACGAGGACAGCCATCCAGCTGTCAGGCAGCATCTGGCTTATCCCTCATTTGCACATCATGTCTTTAGTTATGAGAACTTCCACACAAGCTTACATAGCAAACATACACAACTTTACATTATATTTAAAAGAGAAATAACTAAATAATTTACTACAAAATCAACCAAAATCATTCTCATTTGTCACCCAGGAGGGAAGTAACATTCCCTATAAACAATCAGTCCTCTCCATCAACAATTTCTTGGTCAAGTTTTTCTTCTTTCGTCCGGAACAACTTCGGTTCAGAGCTAATCATATGAGAGTTCCCAGAGTGAAGCATTAGGTATTTTATTTTGGCAAAAGAGCGGCAGCCTGCAAACATGGGAGCCAGTAAGAGAAACGGACAAGAAATAGAACAGAATACGACATGATATACCTAGCCTGTGTAGGTAAAAATTCAGTTGGGCTTCACAACAGCAATACACCGTTTCGAAACAAAGTATTAGATTGTTGTCATTAGCAGGCTGTTGTACCGATTTGAGCCACATGTATCATTATTACATATTCCTTCTTTAAAGGTTAAACAGTGTTCAGCGTGAGAAGAACTTTCAAGTAGAAAAACATCATGCTTACAATCAAGAGAATATTATTAAGCTATGAACTTTTGATATTCATCAATATAGACTGTGCTGGCAAGAGTGTCAAGAGTCAAGCAATATCTCTGATTGTCATTGTTTAGTCTCTACAAATGCATTATGTTTATTGATTAAGGAAAAGTTTATAATTATTTTTTAAAGTTTTGTGATGTGGATGGCTTATGTGCTATCTGCGATCTAGTGAGGGCTGGGTGAAGGACCAAAGCACAGACTGGAACCTGGGATCAGTGTTGTGAGGAATCATGATGATGATGATGATGAACTTTATTGTCTCAAAGGAAATTTGTCTTGGGTACAGACTCTGGCTGCTGCATAGTCCAAACCATGGCTGTCACAGTGCATTCACACATAAAAACACTACTATAAAAATTCCATTATAAGAAAAATAAATACATAAAAGAAGCATGTCACATTACATTCACAATAAAAAAATGAATAAAAACCCTTCTATAAAGAATCCATTATAACAAAAATTAATACATAAAGGAAAGCATGTCAGTTTAGTTTAAAATATTGGATGCCATTGCCTACTTCCACAATTTACTGTTTGATACTGTTTATTACTTTAAGAAAGGAATAAACAGAACAAATTAGTTATTATAGTGGTTCAGTCAACTAGCAGGGACTGAAGGAAGAAACTTATGCTCTGAATAAGTAATATAAGTAGGGTCTGAGATGATTTTCTGTGCCTGTCTGGCTATTGTTTCATTGAAGATGGTCTGAAGTGAGGGGTGCTGCTTGACTCCCATCAACTTCATAGCTCTTTGAGTAAGACAAGTAAGTTTGACCTTCATTTGGACAGAGAGGTTACCAAACCTTTGGTAATTAGCAATAATACCAGAAAACTTAAAGAAACACAAGGAGAACTGGACATGAAACATGGGCAGAGTCGTTGGTAGTTAAACCAGGAGAAAAACAGGAAATAAAGGCAAGTATAACGGGCAGATTCAGCAGAAAACCAGTGAACTTAAAATACTAGGTGAAGGGAGGAGAATGACAGTGGAAGCTGTTGATGATCAAAAGATAATGAGGAGCAGTGGAGGCAGAAGAAAAGCACGGAAGCAGAGGGAAGGAGACTAATTGATAAAAAGAGACTTGGGCTGAGACAAAGGATCTATCAACCAAAGGGAAAAGAAGACCAGATCCCTAAGAGAAATAAAATCTAAATGCACAAAGAACAGAACACAAAAATAAGCTAAGAAATTAACAACAGAACACAGTCAAAAAGTGGACCAGGGCAGTTGTCCACTTTATGTTCAATTTATTTCATTTCCAGTTAACACATAAAAAGGTGTTTATTGGTTTAAAACAACTATGTAACATCAACTAGAGAAAGAAACTTCTATTTAACCAAACAAACACCTTTTCTATTTATTAACTGGAAATTAAATTTTAACATAAAGGGGACTATTGCCCTGATTCATGTTTTTAAATGCATGGCAAGACCTGTGGAACATGATAAACAATGAGGCGATTGTGAAAACGTGAATAATAGAGACAACCAAAACGCCTGGGAATCGTACTTGCAGTGGAAAGAGGACACAGCAATCACAGCTTTTTGAATCGATCATAAATTCTCTTGAGGAAATCAAAATAACCCCCACTGAGAAAAGGGTCTATTTCAAAGGAAGTTTTGTTTTCACAAATGAGCAAAACTCTTGGTGCTATATTGATTGTCCACTAAGTATGATAAAATATCCTTCCACTGATTAGCTGATCCTAGCAAGAAACCTTTTCTTGTCTCTAATCAATAGTTCTTCCTTCATATTTCCTAGGTCATACAGGGGTTTTCTTTCTTCCCAGAAAAAAGATATGCAGCCCGTCTTAACTCTCATAATTGCTCAACCTTATTAGCATTGATTGTTGTTTTAGATTTAGGTTTTAAATTTAGGTTGGATGGAAATGCACACCACACCTGGTTGTTTTGAAAACCTTTCAGCAGGTTAAAATATAATTTGACCATATAAACGGCTGTTTTGTGTCAATGGGAAATAAAAGGGTGACTTGCTCAGAGTGTACACCACCTTTCCCCTGCTGCCCTCTTGAGACAGACAAAACTACCCTCTATGGGCTTTCAAGGATTAAACAGTAATAGAAAACAGACGGATGCAGTGAAATTTTATTTTATTATTAGATTTCTTTTTCCTTGAAGCTGGTTCCCTTGTTAAACTGGTCTCACATCTTTTCTAGCCGTAACAAGCAATTCTTTCACTTTCCACCCCTTAAAATGGCCTACCAGCACAGTATAAAAGGTGCTATATAATGCCAACACTTTATGGGGTCAGATGAAAGAACTTCTATAGTCAGGGGCTGGAGGTGGTCTCATGACAACCAACAATCATTTAAAATATTAAAGAGCAATGTTTAAACTCACATTTTACTTTCACTTGATGAGGTCACATGTTGCAAATCAAATTCCCCTTGGGGACGATCAAATCAGCCTTGAACCATTTAGTTTAGTTCTGGAACTTTACCGGTGATACATCCTTGTAAGAGCATCTAAATTGAAAACCATCTAAACTGCAAGTAAGGACTTTGAGTAAATATAATTTATAAAAACTTTTTTGCTGATGTTACCTGGTATACACACTAAAGCACTCTACAAGAGTTTTACAGAGGTTCAAGCACTGATATAAATTACTGGATAGGAACTGCCCTGGTCGCTGCTATAGACAGTGATGTGCTCACACAGCCGCCATTGCTATGCATTGAGTCTTGTCCACAAAACCATGCTGTGCTAATGCGGAATGAGCACACTTTTTTCTTTTTACTTGTCCTGTCTGGCAGTGTTGCATTAAGAATTGCTGTCATAATTCCAAAGTGAGCCCAACAGATTTACTTTCACAAGTGGAGCATAAATAAACAAGGGTTTCAGGGGCGGACAGGCCATCAAAACCTTTCTCGATGCTCCCGAAGACCTGGCTGGCTCAGCTATCACTAAGGGGCGAAACCAGAGGCTCGGTTCAGGTCCTGCTTGATTGAGCTCCCAGACTAACAGACACCCCCTCGCCCCCTGACAGTCACAGCAGCATAGAGACAGAGGAAGGTAAAAATTCCCCTTTAAAAGGAAGAAATCTCCAGGAGAACAAGGCTCAGTGTGAGTGGCCATCTGCCACAACTGTCTAGGGGTTTAATAAAACAGAATATATGCAGGTAAATTATTTGCTCTCAGATGAAAAACAAAGTGTGAAAATGTCTATATTTTGACTTCCCCTACACGCAGCTCACATTACTGGCAGCAGCAGAGTTGGTAACAAGCTTGTTAGGAAGTGGAGTGAAAAACAAGCCAGAGTACATTGTCCTGGCATTAGAGATGAGCAGAAGTGTGAAAATGTCACCACAAATACCCCTCGGTCACCAAATGTCACCTTTCTACTCCACTCGACACCCTGCTTTTCATCCTAATCTGGTCCTGTTTCCCTTTTCTCTAATGTTTGACTTTCTCCCTTTGCTTTTGGGGTTATTTTCATGTACTCACTTCTGTTCACATCCACCACTCTATCATCAGTTCAGTTGTGCTATTCTTCAGCCATTCTGCACTGCTTTACTTTTCATCTTCTCAAAAGGGCAGAGAGGGGAAGAAAAAAAGAGAAATGAAGCAGAGTTTTCTTAACTCATATGTTTTCCTCTGGCTTGCCCTCTTCTCCCGCTTCCTCTTGAATTCTCCAAAGTGTTATTCTTGTTTTGATTTAAAGTGTCGGTACATGTATCTCTCAGCATTTTATTTGTTTACATGCATCTTGGTGTTTTGCTTAAAAGAGCATTCAAACTACACAATGAAATTTAAAAATTATTAATATAGTGTAAGAGTTTTCACCAGTGATGAATCCCACTACAGGTAGTAGTGGAAACACAACATCTATGGAATGTTGTGCCTTATTGTAATCCTGCTATTACTAAAATGCCTTAAACTCAATGTGCTGCTTTGCTGACTTATAGGCCATTTAATATCCATATATGTCTTTAAAGAAATAATTTTGTATTCATACATTAACCTATTTATTTAGCCTTTGTGATTCTGTATGAATTTCTTTCTCGTAGTTGTAAAATATTTTAATTAATGGTGGCTTTTATACCATGGCCCTTTGTTAGCTCATCAAATATGAAAATATGTGTCCTAAAATCAAACTAGATTAAGAAAAAATTACCTTCATCTGGTAGATATTATTTATTTCAGTCACATGACTAAATTAAAGGATAAATAACTAATAATGACACCTAGTTGTTAAAATCGGAACAACACATACACAATGCCTTTGATGGACACCCGTCATTTACTCAATGGGCCGTTGTTGCACTTAATTTTGATTTACACAGGATAGATTGTCTCTCTTGTTGTGTCTCTGCTCTGTCTTCTGTAACCCCAGTCGGTCGAGGCAGATGACCGTTCATACTGAGCCCGGTTCTGCCGGAGGTTTTTTTTTCCCGTTAATGGGTGGTTTTTCTTCCCACTGTCGCTTCATGCTTGCTCAGTATGAGGGATTTCAGCAAAGCCATGTACAATGCAGACGACTCTCCCTGTGGCTCTACGGTTCCCCAGGAGTGAATGCTGCTTGTCGGGACTTTGATGCAATCAACTGGTTTCCTTATATAGGACATTTTGACCAATCTGTATAATCTGACCCAATCTGTATAATATGATTTAACTTGATTTTGTAAAGTGCCTTGAGATGACATGTTTCATGATTTGGCGCTATATAAATAAAATTGAATTGAATTGAATTGAATAGATATATCATGATGTATTTTGTTCTATTTCTGTTCCGATTCTCTTACTGGCTTCCATGTTTGCAGGCTGCTGTTCTTTTGGTGACATGAACCATCCCCAACCAGAATGTATTCTTTTTAACTAACACTCCTGAATAAGACCTCTGAACAGTAGACAAAGTCAAATTCATCTTGACAACAATATTTTTTTCCAAAGTAGCAGAACAGACAAAAGATGAAATCATTAACAGTCAGAATATTTGTAGTAATCTACATTAAATAAGTATTTGAAGGCAGGAGAGTCTGCAGAAGGCCACAGATTATGTATATATTTTAGGAAAAATATGTCATGATTACTACTTTATACATCTAGTAATGCAACACCAAATGTTGGTGTTGCATTACTAGATTTTACTAAAGTTTTCTGTCAGAATAAGACAATCAAATTTATTCGCTATATGCCAATATTCTGAGAATTGTTTTATTTTTGTGATCTGTCTGTTCATCTGTACCCTCATGAATCACTCCATTTGTAACATCTGTTCAACTGCTTGTTGACACAAAAAAGCAAATCAGGCAGTCACATGGCCACAACTGAATACATTTAGGCAAATTAACATGGCGAAGACAACTTGCCGATGTTCAAACTAACCCCCCAATTCCACATCCTCCGTGCTTGCTCTGTTCTGTGCATGTCCGACCAACAGAGCAACTACATTGTTATCTTAAGTGTTGAGAACAGATGCACATTCTCCTAGACTACTCCGAATGTCACCGTCTGCGGACCCACTCTCTGTCGTTCATCGTTAAGTTATGGAACTACTCAAATTGTTTGTTCCGTTCTGGTCAGTCTGGATCCACAATTGCAATTGTAGCAAACAGGAAAAAGAATATCAACAATCTCCGGTTTGTCAAAGTTAAATGGTGTAAATAGAGACTCTTAACCACAATTTTTTTTCAAATATTCACAATCAAATTAACAATTTTATTTAAATAAGGGATGCAAAGCACTGTTTTTGCACCAAAATGAAGCAGATTTGTCATTTCCGTATTTAATTTGAAAAGTGATAATCCTGTTCAAATGGATTTGCATTCTGCTTGTAATGACAATGACACCTCATGTTGTCTTCAAGCTCCAAGAAACTTTGGAGTGGAGCTAGACGGGGTAACTACACAGATATTGTAGGTTTTGCTTTTCAGGGACTCACGGAGGTTGTCTGAATTGGAACGGACACGTATGGAGTGGAGGATGTGGAATTATGGGGTAAGTATCAGAAAGTGGAAGAAATTAGACTTAGGTGACGATTAATGTTGCTGTTTGTGCTGGACGGGCTATTCAGAGTATTTCAGAAACTGCTGATCAGCCAGGATTTTCTTCCACAACCTTGTCTCAGGATTATAGAAAATGGTCTAAAGGGAAAATATTCAGTGACCAGTAGCTGTGGGGATGAAGATGCATTGCTGATGTTAGAGGAGAATGGACAGATTATTTTCAAATTATATAGAGGCAACAATGGCTTAAATAACCACTTTACAAATGTCGCATGTGGAATACCATCTCAGATTCCACAACACGTCAAATTTTTAGGTGGATGGGCTACAGCAGCAGAAAACCACACCTAGTTCCACTCCTAGCTAAAACCTTGAAATTGGTTTTACAATCTGCAAAAGGCCACCAAAACAGGACAATACTAGATTGGAAAATTTTGTTGGCCTCAGTTTCAGCAGAAGAATTCAGGCGGTAGAGTAAAAGATTTGGTATAAACATGAAAGCATGAATCCATCATCATCTTGTATCTGTATTTTCAGAATGGCAGTGGAGGTGGTGTGACGTTGTGCGTGATTTGTTTTATGCACACCTGAAGCCACGTTCTACCAATCAGGCATTTAAGTAACACATTACCTAAGTATTATTGTTTATCAAGTTTATTCATACGTGATAGTGTACCCATTTTCTAGTGGCGTCTTCCAGCAGGATGATGCACCATGTCAAAAGCACAAGGCTCAAACTATGTCAAAGTGGTTTTCTTGAAATAGATGATGATTTTGCTTAGTCCAGCAGTCACCATACTCGCCTTATTTCAATCCAGTAGATCACGTTTGGAATCTCGTTGAATAGCCGATACCTATCATGGATGTGCAACCACCAGATCTGCAGTAACTTTGTAATACTGTTGTGTCAATATGGGCCAGAGATGAATGAGACATGTTTCCAACACCTGTCTGAATCTATGCAATAAAGAATAAACACAGTTCTTAAGACAAAAGGTGGTCAAACCCGGTGCCTGAAATGTGTACCTAATAAAGAGGCCAGTGAGTGTGTGTCATTTTTTAACACTGTATATCACACCTGCATGTGATATACAGTAATCCAATCTGTAATTTTATTATTCAATGACTTAGTGGTTATTGAATTATCTCTCGAATGTTCTGTAATGTAATATACACAATCTCTTCTTTTGCCTTAACATATTTTTTTCAGTGCAAGCTATGCTATACAGTATTTGAGTCAAGTCAAGTTTATTTGTATAACACATTTGAGCAACAAGGCAGTTCAAAGTAGAGGTGGGTGATACTGGGAATTTTTAATCGATCCGATACCAAGTAAATACAGGGGCAGTATCGCCGATATCGATCCGATACCGATACTTTTAACATTTGATTTTTATTTTATTATTACAATTAAATAATAATAATAATGTTATGTTCAGTGTTTTTTTCCTAATCCACCTCTTTCAATCCTTATGTAATTTTGTCTGTATTGTGTACACCTGCCTGTTGCTTTAATCTTATAATTTCCCCGTCGTGGGAAAAATAAAGGATTAGCTAATGTTATCTTAAATAACCCTTTTTAATAGAATATATGTACTGGGTTCTTTCAAGGTCTTAATAAAATTTTCTGTGTGGGCTCCAGTAGCATATGATAGATAATATCTACTTTAAAAATTAACATGAACTGCTGCTGAAGATGAACACTCTGATCTACCTGGATGTTCTCCGGAGGACTGAAACGCCTCAGTCAGTGACATCAGTCTGTGGGTCTGGTCTGTCGGGGCAATCAGAGAAGTTTCCTCTGTCGCTCGACGTTTTCTTGCTCATGGTTTTTCACGTGCTTAGATAAATTTGTTGTGTTTCCACTGAATTTAACCGGCTTTTTACAAAACATACAGCTGGATTTCATTTACGGTATTAAAATAGAGCCAAACGGGGCTTATTTCTCTCTTCATGTTTTTCCGCTCTGGCGGTCTCTCTCTCTTTCTCTCTCCGTGTCTGAACAGGAGCCGCGCACTGCGCGCGGCGGTTGTTTATGTGTGTTGAGTTGAGAGAGCACAGTGTGCGGGTCAGGCTGAGCCTGCGTGTTGATTGGCTGGCGCCGCTGAGCCATGTACGAGAGGGGAGGGGGAGCAGCAGCCAGCAGAGTGCCGGCCCGTGACACAGAAGGGAGACTGGTGAATCTGCGGCAGCTAGCGCGCGCGGGAGAGAATAAAAAGGATCGATCCTGTTAAAAGAATATTGTTCAATATCAATACCCGCGTTGGTATCGATAGTATCGATCCTAGGATCGATCCGCCCACCTCTAGTTCAAAGTGCTTTACTTCA
Source organism: Fundulus diaphanus (assembly GCA_037039145.1). Taxonomy (NCBI): domain Eukaryota; kingdom Metazoa; phylum Chordata; class Actinopteri; order Cyprinodontiformes; family Fundulidae; genus Fundulus; species Fundulus diaphanus. The sequence goes on along the minus strand of CM073129.1, from coordinate 31,214,312 downwards.
AGAAAACATAAAAACATCTTACACACATCAAAACAGTCACCAGTTGTGAGACATGTAACAAACATTGAATTGGTGGTCAATGTTCCTGTTATTATGGGTCGTAAGCAACTCTAAACAGCTGGGTTTTCAGTCTATTTAAAAGAACTCAGGGTTTCGGCTTATTTGCACTTTTCTGTAACTTTGTTCCTGATTTGTGAAGCACATAAGCTGATTGCTGCTTCTCCATGTTTGGTTCTGGTTCTGGGTATGCAGAGTAAACCAGAACCAGAAGAACCAAATGGCCTGGAGGGTTGATACAGCACCAACAGGTCTTTAATGTACTTTGGTGCATTCAGTTCAGTGAGTGAAGTAACAGAATAATTTTAAAGTCTATTCTCTGAGCTACAGGGAGCCAGTGTAAGGATTTAAAACTGCACCGACGTGCTCCATCTTCCTGGTTTTAGTGAGAACACGTGCAGCAGCATTCTGGATCAGCTGCAGCTGTCTGATTGATTTTTTTGGGTAGACCTGTGAAAACACTGTTGCAGTAATCAATGCAACTAAAGATAAATACATGGATGAGTTTCTCTAGCTCTCTAGAGTAAGAAATCTCATCATTTGAGTAATAAATTAGGAGTATCTGTCCACCTGAAATTGGGAAAGGTTTATGTTCATCTTTCAAATAAGACAAGAAGAGCCTGTCATTTACAGTGCAGGGTATGACATGTTTCCCCCACCTTTCGTCTATGTATTTTCTTAGTATAAACAGATACATTTTCTGTTTATGTGTAGGTGTGTGTAAGGTATGAGACTAATACAGCATCTAACCTTTGAGGTAAGGATTACTGAATCAGCTTTTCCTCCATCACAATGATAGAGATAGCTGTTCCTTAACTACTTTCAAGTCTCAGGAAAACTAAAATCCAGTTAGGATAGATGTGATTAATGATTGTGCTAAGGCAAACCATTCTCTCTCACTGTGGGGAGACCACAGCTGCACTCAGGGAAGTGAGCCATCGCTCACTGCATATGTACTTTGTTGATGGGCTTTAACATCCACATTAAGATTTCAATGACAAACTCTATTTAATGTAAAATATTGACATGACAGGCGGAGAGAAAGGAGGACACGCTGTAAAGTAACTGTTCTAGGGTAATATATTAGCTTTTTTTATTCAACCAAGCAAAGCAGAAAGCAGTCAAAAGAGACAAATGGGTGGCAAGAAGCAAAGAATGACAAATGAATGTCCTGATATGAAATGGAGAAAAAAAAGAAACAACAGTGTGCCTTACAAAAACTTTTTCAAAAGAAAATTCTAAAGGATTCCTACATAGTCTTTCTCAGGCTGTTTGAAACAGTTTCTGCAAAGTGCATATCAGGATATGCACAAGGGTCTTTATCCATTGTGATACCCTTAATATTTTCACATATTGCTCATATCAAAGCTCCACATGCATATTATTTGTAAATGTTTTGTTACTTGATCTGACAATGTACACTGTATTGGCATGAACAGCGCCTTTCCAAGGTTATTTGATTAGAGTTTCAAAAAGTCAGATGAGTTTCTTCATACTGATGGCAGCTGAGAGAGGATACTTAGCGACTAAATAGCTAGTAAGAAGTGACAGGTAAGACCATTTGAGAACTGATTTTGTAAGAAGATATACTACAATACCAACGTCATGCAGTAATGTATCATCAGGCAGGAACCCAAACATATGTTTGAACTGCATGTTCTGAGTGCTTGGTGTTGATATTTTTATATCCTCACAGGAAAAAGATTTTTTTAAAAATCAATTGCATTCATTCTATCAATTAAAGAACGAATCTAACAAGCCATCTGAACCATGTTCCGTTCAAGTATGTCTTGTAACATGGTGTAAGCAACGCAAGAACAAAAAAGTTGGGCATTTTTCTGAGACTAAAAGTAAACATGACCTTTGGTGTTACATTGATTTAGTGAGTGTCATGTTTTCTTAGCTTTCTGCTTTGAGGTTGTTTATCTGTCTATTTTTTCCACCCAGTTGTGGGATTAGTAGAAATATTGCACATTTCTGGAACATCTTTAAACTCACACTGTCCTTGTTAATAGCGTAAAAGAGCAAAGAACACAAAATATAGTATGCACACCCAAAACTCACACATTAGGTCTTGCACCTGCATAAATTCGTATGATAGTTGATATCTAAAGTACTATTTACACATATAATTAGATACTAATGTAAATTATGTTTTCAGAGTATTCATCTGCTTCTTTTACCTTTCTGTCGCACTACATCTGGCTATTATTTTCTAGGACTATAAGCATGTAAATGTATTCTGACAATGTGTTTGAATTGTTGGCAGCTATATGGTGTCTAATTCCAGCTCTAGATAAAGTAGATAATTATGGAACAATCAATAAAGAGCTAGAGTGGGGGAGAGGGGAAAGAGAGGAGATAAGCCTAAACTATTAGCTTATTGACTTGTCAAGTGTCACCATAAACGCGTAGCCTTTTTAGTCAAAAGTGAGTGTGTGTTTGTGAGAGTAAGTGCAAACATATATAATGACTTTATAGTGAGTCTGCACCCCTTTGCCCTGCTTTGACAGCTAATTAGTTGTGCTATCTCTAGAGTAAACAAAGTAAAGGGAAAATGAGGGAATCTTTTTACAGCCCAGCACTGTGCCTTGTGCATATTATGTAACATAAATATTAATAAAATATAAAATAAAATACAACAATTCTGCAATAATGTTCTTATCGATTTTCTGACTGTATGACTGTTTAAATATTATAATACAGGACTGTTTTATTTATTTTTAGGTCATTTAGTGTATTATCATATCCAGTGACTGCGGTTTCATTTATTTTGTGCAAAGCACTTTTGGTCCTGTGGGTGTTTAAAGTGCTCTATAAATAGAGATGGTGTGGTATGGTACAATCCTCAAAAGATAGGATTGAAAACACTAATTTTATTAGTCCTCATTCTATTTATGCATTTCTTTAAAAAAAAACTTAACCACAGAATAACAATGAAGAATTTATCATGTTAAAATGAGACTTAGATGTTTTTATCTCATCTGGGGGTAGTCAGTACATCAGAGGCAGATAGCTCTCTGATCAGCTTCAGTCTGGACAAAATAGAAACAATTTCATACTCAATAGTCATCCAACCCAAGAGCAGATAGCTGCCATCTTAAAAGTATAGTCTCAGAGGTTTTGTAATGGATCTTGCATTGTTTCACAAACCATTGAGAACCAAAATCTTCTGGCTCAACTTTGCCAACTTCCTAGATGCACAAAGAGGGTCAACGAACTGGTAAGATGAAAACTTCAGCAACACTTGAACCATTTGGGGCAAACTCTATTAGCAGGCAACAAGCCGAAATGCATTGGTCTGCTCCAAATACTTCAAGTATTGTGGAAGTTTTCATCTTACCAATTCACAAACCTTTGTGATGTAATACCTTATTTACAATGAAATATACTTTGACATTACTTTATCAGAGATATTTCATAGGAAACACAAACTATCAAACAAATACACTTAAAACATACCAAGCCAGAGAACCAATAAGTGTCATAATCTCCAGGTATTTGTGTTAAGAGTTTTGTATTTGGACTGGTTCTATAAATTTCCTGGATTGTGCCTTCTTTAGTTTATTTATTGTTAAAGGTTCCATACCATGCTTTTTTAAGCCTTCCCAAATCAACTTATGGCATATATGAAATATTACCTTTGGCACTATGGAGTATGCATTTAATATGATACATTTGTTTTCTGGTGCTATGTTTCCAATCAAGAAGAAAGACGCTTGGCTTCACAAAATTATATCACAAAAGAGCAGTTGGTGTTGCTATGCAGATTAGGTGCTAAACATGTAATGAACATGTACGTGGAGAACCCGATAATTCAACCAAACACAGAGTAGTGTTTACTTTTAAGATTTTCTATTTAATGATGGTGGCAAACAAGACAGGTCGGTAGAATGGGCAGGAGACCAGATGATGCAGGGGTAGACTGACTTCAGCTGGTGGTGCAGGAAGGTGTTGTTGGCAGAACCAGACTTGATGAGAAGCCACTGACACAGAAATCCCAGGAGAAACATTGACCAGGCATTGCACACAAGCACTAGTAACCAAACTAGCAAGGGCAAGACGAGAACAGGTCCAAGGAATCAAACAAGCAGAGCAATGTGAAGCCACTGGGGAACAACGCATGTATGCAGTGAGACAAGATGAGAAGTTCTGGCAGAAAGTGGTTGGATGAGGCAGGTATATACAGGTAAAAGCCAGTAAATTAGAATATTTTGAATAAACTTGATTTATTTCAGTAATTGCATTCAAAAGGTGTAACCTTTACATTATATTTATTCATTGCACACAGACTGATGCATTCAAATGTTTATTTCATTTAATTTTGATGATTTGAAGTGGCAACAAATGAAAATCCAAAATTCCGTGTGTCACAAAATTAGAATATTGTGTAAGGGTTAAATTTTGAAGACACCTGGTGCCACAAACTAATCAGCTGATTAACTCAAAACACCTGCAAAGGGCTTTAAATGGTCTCTCAGTCCAGTTCTGAAGCCTACACAAACATGGGGAAGACTTCAGATTTGACAGCTGTCCAAAAGGCGACCATCGACACATTGCACAAGGAGGGAAAGACACAAAAGGTTATTGCTGAAGAGGCTGGCTGTTCTCAGAGCTCTGTGTCCAAACACATTAATAGAGAGGCAAAGGGAAAACTGTGGTCAGAAAAAGTGTACAAGCGATAGGGATCACCGCGCCCTAGTCAAGATTGTGAAAAGAAAAACATTCAAAAATGTGGGGGAGATTCACAAGGAGTGGACAGCTGCTGGAGTCAGTGCTTCAAGATCCACCACCAAGAGACGCTTGAAAGACATGGGTTTCAACTGCCGCATACCTCGTGTCAAGCCACTGTTGACCAAGAAACAGCGCGAAAAGCGTCTCACCTGGGCTAAGGAAAAAAAGAGCTGGACTGCTGCTGAGTGGTCCAAAGTCATGTTTTCTGACGAAAGCAAATTTTGCATTTCCTTTGGAAATCGAGGTCCCAGAGTCTGGAGGAAGACAGGAGAGGCACAGGATCCACGTTGCCTGAAGTCTAGTGTAAAGTTTCCACCATCAGTGATGGTTTGGGGTGCCATGTCATCTGCTGGTGCCGGTCCACTCTGTTTCCTGAGATCCAGGGTCAACGCAGCCGTCTACCAGCAAGTTTTAGAGCACTTCATGCTTCCTGCTGCTGACCTGCTCTATGGAGATGGAGATTTCAGGTTCCAACAGGACTTGGCGCCTGCACACAGCGCAAAATCTACCCGTGCCTGGTTTACGGACCATGGTATTTCTGTTCTAAATTGGCCAGCCAACTCCCCTGACCTTAGCCCCATAGAAAATCTGTGGGGTATTGTGAAAAGGAAGATGCAGAATGCCAGACCCAACAACGCAGAAGAGTTGAAGGCCACTATCAGAGCAACCTGGGCTCTCATAACACCTGAGCAGTGCCAGAAACTCATCGACTCCATGCCATGCCGCATTAATGCAGTAATTGAGGCAAAAGGAGCTCCAACCAAGTATTGCGTATTGTACATGCTCATATTTTTCATTTTCATACTTTTCAGTTGGCCACCATTTCTAAAAAATCCCTTATTTGTATTAGCCTTAAGTAATATTCTAATTTTGTGACACACAGAATTTTAGATTTTCATTTGTTGCCACTTCAAATCATCAAAATTAAATGAAATAAACATTTGAATGCATCAGTCTGTGTGCAATGAATAAATATAATGTACAAGTTACACCTTTTGAATGCAATTACTGAAATAAATCAGGTTTCTCAAAATATTCTAATTTACTGGCTTTTACCTGTATAGCCAGAGGGACAGGTGAGAAGATTTGATACTAATTAGCTGCAGTAGCAGGTGGAGCTGATTAGGGTGCTGAGTAGTGACAGGGATTTGTGGAGCATGGAGTGAGAACACAGTCGAAAATAGTTCAAAAACAAACAAAAACCCAAATCATGACAAACCGAGCCCCTTGGTCTCAACTTTGAGCAGAAATGATCGTGCTCGGCCTCAAATCACCGCTCATTGTTGCTTACTGGGCAGGGGCAGCACGGTCAAGGTAGGCACTTCCTGGAGGCAGCAAACAAGGCAAGTAAGTTTATTTATAAAGCACTTTTCAGTAAGAAGGTGATTCAATAGTGATGGTGAGATGAAGCCTCACGAGGCATTGAACCACTTGAGCCAATTGGTTCGAGAAAGGGTTCATTTCTTGATGCTTCATGTGCACACGACACCACCTACTGGCGAGGTGTATAATCACAGCCAGCTGTATCTTAACATGTGTGATGCATTGATTTTTTTCTATTATGGCTCTTGGGAATGACTTCACAAAAGGTGTAGGATGAAATCATTTGTCTACATACATTTTGTATACACGAGTATAATAAAATATTGTTTGAATGCATTCTGTGTGTAATTATTCCCATAGTAGTGTCATGTGATGTGGCATGTTGTGTAATAATGTTTTTCTGTGACTCTAAAAATATGGAACGGGCTTAATCAGGCAGAGGACAGTGAAAGTGCTTGTGGAACTAGGGAGGGGGTAGTGACTAGGCTAATGCTTGTGTAACTTGGATGATTTCATGCATTTTTATTAAGAAACAACAATTTCTCCACAGTTTTTGGTTTCAAACGATTTCTCTTTTTTGAAACTACTTCTCCAGCTTTGAAAAGACACGCTCACAAGGCACAGATGATGCCGGGGTGCATAAATAAATAAGTGCAAGTTTGTACAGATTGGGGTACAGTGAACGATGATTAGCCCAGTACTCCAGGGGGTTCTCCAGCCTGCTTATGTTTGCCTCTGACAGGTAGCGCTGGACCTCTACGGTGGCATCTGCTGACACATTTTGACTTCTCTTTGCCTCCATGACACTAGTGTCCAATCTTTGCCAAAGTCTGCTACCTAAATGGAAACCACAGGTCATGTTAGTAAGTGTTGTAATAGGAATAAGTAATCTGAATAAATAATCTCAAAATGTAATATAAAAGATTACCTCCAGTGAATTCTTGAGAGGTGGAAGCCTGGGGAATCTCGTGAGTGTTCTCTTCTAGGTTTCGTTGGATGACGGTGGTACACTCTGAAGTCAAGCGCTTCACTGCTTCAGCAGCTTTTGTGTTGCTGAAAAATGCTATAAGTTTAAATCGTGGGTCCAGGAGTGTAGCCAGCGACAAGATGCTCATTGACTGGAGCAGGTGCAGCTTCTCCCTGAGCTGTCTGATGAGCTGCTCTCCTATTTCCACTGCTACTGCAGGTGCTGACTTAGTGTCTTCCTCCTGAAGGGCATTCTCTATCATCTTCAGGAGGGGGATAACTTTTGATGCCGACACGTGTTCTTCTGCAGAGAGCTCCGTGGTGGCGTCATAGAAAGGAGAGAGTAACGAAAGGCACGCTACAACAATGTCAAACTCACTGGCAGTGAAAAAGGGAATGTCAGTGTGTAATCCAGCCAATGCCGCTCCTACTGGCTCCCTCAACTCCACCAGACGTTGCAGCATCAAGTAGGTGCTGTTCCATCTGGTTTCCACCTCCTGCATCAGCTTGGTTGCTTGCTTGCCCAGCTGAAGCTGCACTTGTGTAAGCTTCTCCTTTAAAGATACAGAAGAGTAGGCCATTAAGTCACTGCAGTAGGAGTACAGACAAACTATTAACATTATATATTGGAATAAAATAAAAGAGGATACCTTAGCAGTGGTGCTGCTTCTAAAGTAGCCAACCAGCTTCCTTGCTTTGGCCCGGAGGCCAGAGAGCACAGGTTGGTGGTCAAGCGCCCTCTTCACAATAAGATTGAGGGTGTGAGCAACACAAATGTGGTGGCGAAGCTTCAGCTCTCTCACGCATGCCACCATATTAGGAGCACCATCGGTGACCATGCACGTCACCTTGCCTGAGATTCCCCATTCCTCCATCAGGGAGGCTTTCACACAAGCAATATTTTCAGCAGTGTGAGACTGGGGGAATACCTGCACTCCCAACAACACCGAGCTCAGCTTTTCGTTCTCCTCCACAAAGTGGCATGTCACTGCCAGGTAGGCATCCATGTTGATGGATGTCCACATATCTGATGTAAGACTAACAGCAGCCACCTTCTCTACTTTAGCCTTAGCGTGCTCCTTAGCAGACTCATATTTGGCCTCCACCATGGCCTTCAGAGCCTAATATACAAACAAATATATAAATATATATATATATTGCTGAATTGTGACACATACAATAATGTATTCATTCGTTTCATGCATGGACCCACACATACCTGCCTTGTAGGGAGAACATAACTGGGATCCAGCTTAGACACAAATGTCCTGAATCCAACGTCATCCACAATAGTGAAAGGCTGGGTATCCTTCACTATCATGGATACTAGAGCTTCATCCAGCTCTTGTTTTCTGGTGGCTGGTTAAAAAGGAATAAATACAGTGTCTGTTACCTATCTTTATTTGCACAACAAGCAAACATCAGCATGCACAAAATGTGATAGTGTGTCTGTAATATTGTAATGAAATACCTTGGCTGGGTGAAGCTCCAGTTTCCTCCCTATTCTCATGCAAGGCACGGTAGTGCCTTAGCATGGATGAGGTGTTATTACTGTACCCCAACTCCTTGGAGCACAATAAACACCTCACCTTTACAGAAAATAAGAAACAGTGAAAAATACAGTTCCTCATAAGCAAACCTAATGCATCTGCAAATGTTCAGTTCACCTTACCTTGTTAGGGCTTATCAAATCAAAATGTTCCCACATAGGGGACATCCTCCTCTTTCTCGCCGCCTCCATCCTACTCCTATCCTGTCCGCGCACTCCTAAATCTCCTGTCTATCTATCTCTCTCCTAAACTCTCTAAACACCAAACTGTCTCAAACTAAATAACCACTATCCAAACTCTGCTATCCAAACTATCCAAACTCTACTATCCAAACTCTATCCACTCTCACAACTGACCGCAACTCGCACAACAACCCACATTTTGAATGGAGCCTGTGGGGTTTTTAAAGCTGTCGAAGCCGCGCCAACATCTGAACCACTTCCCGAAGCAGTCACGTGGTACAGCCGGCCAGCGAGGCTTCGGACGTCATCGTTTTCGGCTCCTCCCCTAAATGAAGCAAGCCTCGATACGCGCTTCACGGAAACGCCCCCTCCATTACTCGACACACGCCTCGAAGCCTCGGCACATAACGTAACATCACTATGATTCAAAGTGCTGTACATCAACAAAAAATATTACAGAGGAAAGAAAAAAAATTACAAGAGAAAAAAGGAAAACATTACAGAGGAATAGTAGCAGTAGGTTAAGATATAAGACAAGTTGGACTACAACCTTCAATATTAACATTTAAAGGCAACTCTAAACAACTAGGCTTTTAACCTTGATTTAAAGGAACTCAGGGTTTCAGCACTTTTACAGTCCTCTGGGAGTTCGTTCCAGATTAGTGGAGCATAAAAACTAAATGCTGCTTCTCCATGTTTGGTTCTGGTTCTGGGTTTGGGGGCGGGTAATCGACGCTGTACGTAGACTAGTAATGAAGCACTCGTTTTCTAGGACAGGGAGGGGCTGCTGCCAAGAGAGCAAAATTCACAAGGATTACTGAGACAATCAAGCAAAACATTACTTTGGGCATGATTTTGATGAAGGAATAGCATCACAATACAGGCCCTTTTGTAATAGCTTGTGTGCTGCCCACTGTTTCTGTTTTGAGTTCTTTTCCTGTTTAGTCCAGTTATTGTTTAGATTCTGTCACTGGCCTGCTCCTGAGCTTATATTTAGTACCTTAAATAAAGCATTTAAGGTACTAAAAGGTAATCCAATTTATAAGAATTTAACTGATTATAAAAGAAAGCAAGCAATGGTAAGGAGAACTATTAAGAATACAACAAGAGAATATTGGATATTTCATAGCACAATAGGGAAAGACACAAAGATAGAAAAAATATAGAAAATAATTAAAAGAATGAATGGCATAAAGAGAGCGTTTGAATATCCTATATTAAAAATAGATAATATAAATATAATAAAAGATGTAGATAAAGTTGAAATATTGGCAAGAACATTTAGTAAAATTCACAGTTCAAATAATATTAGTGAAGAGGGAAGAAAAGGAGGAGAAAATACAAAACGTAAATATAAAGATTTATTAGAGTGTTGAAGAAACAAATAATGTATTGAATGTTGAGTTTACAAAAGCCGAACTGAATGATTCACTTAGACAAAAAATACAGCACTAGGTAAAGATCAAATTTGGTATAGAATGATAAGTCAACTTAGTGAAAAATCGAAAGACATAATATTGCAATTATATAATAAAATTTGGGAGGAGGGAAAATTACCGATGAACTGAAAGGAATCAATTATAGTACCAATAGCTAAACCAGGAAAAGATCATTCAAACCCACAAAATTACATCAAATCTATGTAAAATAATGGAAAAAATGATTAAAAATAGACTAGTATATTTAAATAATAAAGGATATATGTCAATATATCAAAGTGGTTTTCGAAAAGGGAGGAGTACTAATGATCCAACGCTATGTCTAGAGCATGAAATTAGAAGAGCACAAGTAAATAAAGAAAGTGCAGTGGCAGTATTTTTTGATATAGAAAAAGCATATGATATGATGTGGGTTGAGGGATTATTAATTAAATTACACATGTTGGGTATTAAAGGGAAAATATTTAAATGGATTAAAGACTTTTTAACAAATAGGAAAATACAAGTTAGAATTGGTGAAGTTATCTCAGGAAAATATATAGTAGAAAATGGAACTCCGCAGGGGAGTATTATAAGTCCGTTATTGTTCTCAATTATGATAAATTATGTATTTAAAGATATTGGAAAAGGAATGGGATGTTCACTTTTTGCAGATGATGGAGCTGTTTGGAAAAGAGGGAAAATGTAGATTTCATAGTAAAGAAATTACAAGAGGTTATTATTGAAATAGAGAAATGGGCGTTGCAATGGGGATTTAAGTTTTCAGTTGAAAAAACAAAAGTAATAATATTTAATCAGAAAAAAATAAATAAGGAAATAAAACAAAAATTATATAACCAAGAATTAGAGCAAGTAAAGTGTATAAAGTTTTTATGACTATAGTTTGATGAAAAACTAAAATGGAATATACATATTCAAAAAGTTATTGATAAATGTAAGAAAATCTTAAATATTTTGAGATGCTTGGCTGGCAGTGACTGGGGAGCAGATAGGCAATCACTAAAACAGATTTACACAGGTATGATAAGATCTAACATAGACTTTGGTTATATAGTTTACGGTTCAGCAGCTAAAACACCTCTGGCTAAATTAGACATTATTCAACATCAGGCATTAAGATTATGTACTGGAGCATTTAAAACCACACCAACAGCAGCAATAGAAGTAGAAATGGGAGAAATACCATTAGATTTAAAAAGAACAAAACTAGAAATAAATTATTGGCTACTCATCCAACTTGGGAAATTTTAAATCCATGTTGGGAAAAAGAAAAGAAAGAAATGAGGAGTTTTGGATGGACAATTGAAAATAAAATTAAATAATTTAAAATGAATGATTTAGAAATTACTCAAACAACACCCATATCAATTATGCCACCATGGATTTTACCAGAAGCGACAGTAGATATGGCAATAATGGAAAAGAAACAAGATAAATATTACATTTTAGCTAGTTATTCAGTACAGTTACATTTAAACAATTATTATCAATATATTGAAATTTATACAGATGCATAAAAATAAATGGAAAAATAGGAATAGCATTTGTAGTACCAGAATTCAATATAAGAATGGGAAAACGAATTACAGACGGATTATCAGTATACACAGGAGAAATGTTGGCAATATTATTAGCTTTACAATGGGTAGAGGGCATAAAACCATTAAAAACAGTAATTTGATCTGCATTATTAAGTTTAAAATATAATAAATCAGATAGTAGGATGGACATTTTATTAGAAATATTTCATACATTATTCAGAATACAACATATGGGTTTAATAGTTATATTTGTGTGGGTTCCAGCACATATTGGGGTAGAAGGAAACGAGAGGGCAGATAAAATGGCAAAGAGGGCAATTCAAAATCCTATTAATTTTACAGTTAAAACAAGTAAGTCTGAGGGGAAGAGTATTGTTAAAGGAAAACTGATGGAAAAATGGCAAAAAAGGTGGGATGAAGAAAAAACAGGAAGATGGTTTTATAAAATTCAGAGGACAGTAAGAGAAGGAAGAAATTGAAGGCGAAATAGAAAAGAATAGAGGGTAATAACAAGGTTAAGATTTGGGCATACAGGACTTAATTATACACTTTTTAATATTCAAAAACATAATACCGGCAAATGTGATTATTGTAGAAAGTATGAAACAATAGAACATGTTATATTAGAATGCAATAAATATGAAAGAGAGAGAAGATATACGAGGAAAGAGTTTAAATGTATTAAGGAAAAGGTTAATTTATTAGATATTTTGAGGAAGCATTTGGGGAGTAAACATATACAAATAGTTATTCAATATTTAAAGAAAACTAAATTATTTCTTAGAATTTGATTATAGAAGGTGTGAATTATATAAATGAGTAGAATACTAAGATAGATAGATAGATAGATAGATAGATAGATAGATAGATAGATAGATAGATAGATAGATAGATAGATAGATAGATAGATAGATAGATAGATAGATAGATAGATAGATAGATAGATAGATAGATAGATAGATAGATAGATAGATAGATAGATAGATAGATAGATAGATAGATAGACCATCAAGAACCACACTCCATACCAGTAAGTGGCGGTAATGCTGCTAAAAGTTTGTTGCCAACCGCCATAAAACACCAAGAAGTAGAAGAAGAAGAAGACATCAGTACCAGGTCGTCTTGTTGAGTTTATGGGTGAGTCTTCTCCAGCAAATATTCTGTTTCTGCTTATGGATTTTGACCCTGTTCCCTCCAGTGATCTGACCCATCCTGTTCTGCCTGTTACATGCTTTTTCCTGCCGTTGGACTGTTTGTTTTTTTGCCGTCTTTTTGGTGCGACGGTCATGTTCGCTTTTTGCCGGTTTTGATTTTTGTTAATAAAAAGCCTGTACTGAACCTCTGCTGGTCTGGTTGAATTCTGGGTCTCCTACCTCTGATCGTTACACCTTTAAGTGATTGTTTGTCTTCACTTTGGAAGATTAGTTTGTGAATTCTGTTCTTAGTTCATTCTGTAATCATTTGTTGTATCTTATTCTGTTAGATTTCCTCCTTTTACTCCCCTCTGTCTGCCTTTGCTTTCATTCTCCCTCAGTTCCCCCTTAGCCTTCATCAGTCTCAGCTGTTTCCCATACTCATCTGATTACTTACATCTGCTCTCCATGCTCTCTTTCCCTGTGTATAAGCTGTCTGGGTCTCCCTTCTCATTTGTTAGTTCCACCGTTATCCTTCCTCCAGTTTGTTTTCCTCTGTTCCACGTTGTTCCCTGTTAGTTCATTTGTTTCTGTGATTAAATCTTGGTTACCATTATAAAGTCTCCAGACTCCTGTCTGCACTTGGGTCCTGCTACCACCTCCCAAGTCATGACATTAAGTGCTAACGTTTTTATTTATATATATATATATATATATATATATATATATATATATATATATATATATATATAATATGTGCATGTGTGAAAAGTTCTTTGCACCACATTTGATTTTTACATGATGGACCAACACGAGTTTTTACATAAATGACCACTGACGTTTATGTACGTAAATAACCATTTAATGTTAAAGTGATTGCTGTATAAAAGGTCTATAAAATATGCACAAAAATGCTAATAAAATATTATAGTTTACTTTTTTTTTCCTACATTCTATCCCTACTTGCTTTTATTCCTATATTTTAATCATGTAAAGCACTTTGCATTGTCTCCGTACTGAATTGTGCTATATAAATAAATTTGCCTTGCCTTGCCTTGCCTTGCCCACCATAAATTTTTGAGAAGATTTAAGGATTTCAAGTGCGCCTTATAGTCGAAGAATATGGTATTTGTATGAATCGTCAGACACACACACACATCCATGCACTCGGAATGAGTCTCTCTCTCTCTCTCTCTCTCTCTTTCTCTCTCTCAGCCTGTCTCATCAAATATGATGCCGTCATATAAAGACAGTTCACAATGGTCTGCTCGACTGCTCAAGCAACAACTTTTCTCTGGCTGAAATAACTGGTGGAGGTGAAAAATCTAGAAACCAAGAGACGAAAAAACTGCACAGCGAGATAGATAAAAAAACAAGTGTTAGAGAAACAAAAGAAGCACGTGTAAGGAAGTAGGACAGTTATGAACTGGGAGAGAGACAATGATTGCATGATAAGCAACACGGTAAAGAGGGAGAACACGTTGAGCAAAAGCAGAGCAGTCTTTGGAGCTGCGGATAGAATCCACCATTCTGTCAGATCTCAGCCATCCTGTGAGTCAATCCAGGAAAGCTTGTAGACGCTTCATGGATGTTAGTCTAGACAAGGCGTTAAACAGCTCTTTTCATCAGCCTTTCCTTTTCTATGCAGCTCTTAAAACCTGCTTCCATTAATAGTTTCGTTAAATACAATTTAACCTTGTGTTTGCTCAGATGGAGATGCAGAATATATGATCAGCTTCATAAACATAAGATGCAAAGATACAAAAGCTCAGAAAATGCTGTACCTTCATTAATGGTTATGTTCCTTTTCATTTAGGTTTGTAATACTTCCATGTGAAAATCACAGAAAGGAAGAAAGCAAGTAAAAAGTAGTGTTTACATTATAAAAATATCAATGCTTTTCTGAAATAAAGGACTTTGCTTAAAACTATGTGGACCATGAATATTTCTTTATTGTATCACTGTATGAATACATCTTCCAAAGGAAAGTAGCTGAGTTGAAAATCATGTTTAATGTTTACCACCCGGTCTGAACTAACACTCTAAACTACCATTCTCGTTGTTTGCACAAACTGTCCTTTAATTTAGTCAAATTACAAAATAAAGATATTTGCAGTTCCAAATGTTCCTGCCTAGTTGTCAGAAAACAGCGTCTGAAAATTGTACCTATTTAGACTATGTCCTGGGTTTAGACTAGGTCTTTGACTATTTAGGCCTAGTCCACACAAAGACCAACATGATAATTTTTTATAAGCGACTAAGAAAAAAATGTGCGTACACATGACAGAACACAGTACCACTGAAATGCCTGAAGTAGGTATGCAAAGCCCATTGGTAGCGCTGTGACACTGCCACAGAAACACGCAAAAAAACCGCCATATTGTATGTGGAAAATAAACTCGTAATATTACAAAAATAAAAATATTACAAATATAAAGTATATTATGAGATTAAAGTCCCTCTGATGCTGTTTAAGTGTCTGTGTCTAACAGCAGATTTGCCAGATTCAACATGGCGGAGGCTGTGACTCATTTGCAGCATAGGCAGACCCCGCCCAACGAGGCGTCTACGTATCTATAGTTGTCTATGGTGCAGACAACTCATGGGAAGTAAACACAACAACATTCTCATTCTTTTCCGACATAGAGCCAAACGCATTTGGTTCATGTGATTCCCTGCAGCAAGTTGAAGTTCATGGTTGTAGAAGAGGAGCAGTAGATTCAACTGTAGAAACCATAAGAAAGCCAATGTCTGTGTAAGCATGAACGCAACATGGAACGGCTGTTACAGAAAGAGGTGAAGCTGTGACATCATCTCTTAGGAAAAGTCATTTTAGGCATGTACAAACAGAAATACAAAACCAACATTAGTGTGATTGAAAAGGATATTTATAAATGTACTTTATTTTCATGACTTCATGTCTGTAAAGTAGTTGTTTTGGAAATTGACAAACACTAAAATAATTGTTAGTTATTAGTTATTTATTATGTGAAAAGCTATGTTTTGTCATGTTTTGTAGCTTGAACCCGAACACACCACAACCAGAGTTCAGTTTAAAGAGAGTTTATTGAAAAGGACGAATAGTGGGATCATATTTCTCCTATTTTAGCTTCCCTTCATTGGTTTCCTGTTAAATCAAGAATAGAATTTAAAATTCTTCTTCTAACGTATAAAGCCCTTATTAATCAAGCTCCATCATATATCAGAGCTCTGATTACCCCGTATGTTCCTAACAGAGCACTTCGCTCTCAGACTGCAGGTCTGCTGGTGGTTCCTAGAGTCTCTAAAAGTAGAATGGGAGGCAGATTCTTTAGTTATCAGGCTCCTCTCCTGTGGAACCAACTCCCAGTTTTGGTCCGTGAGGCAGACACCCTGTCTACTTTTAAGACTAATCTTAAAACTTTCCTTTTTGACAAAGCTTATAGTTAGAGTGGCTCATGTTACTCTGAGCTACTTTTATAGTTTTACTGCTATAGGCTTAGGCTACTGGAGGACATCAGGATCTAATTTTCTCACTCTATAGAGTTCTACTGTTCTTCAATTATGCATTACGTGTTGTCATTTCTGCTTTAGCTTTCTGTTCTCTCTCTTTTATCTTCATAGTAGGTACATCTGGTCTGGCGTTCTGTTAAATGTGACATCATCCAAAGAAGACAGCTCACCCGCTATTATCATCTAATGTAGAACAGATTACTGGATCAATGTGTGCTTCTGTGCTTTTTTGTCTCTCTTGTTGTGTCTCTGCTCTGTCTTCTGTAACCCCCAGTCGGTCGAGGCAGATGACCGTTCATACTGAGCCCGGTTCTGCCGGAGGTTTTCCTTCCCGTTAATGGGGAGTTTTTCTTCCCACTGTCGCTTCATGCTTGCTCAGTATGAGGGATTGCAGCAAAGCCATGTACAATGCAGACGACTCTCCCTGTGGCTCTACGCTTCTCCAGGAGTGAATGCTGCTTGTCGGGACTTTGATGCAATCAACTGGTTCCCTTATATAGGAACATTTTTGACCAATCTGTATAATCTGACCCAATCTGTATAATATGATTGAACTTAACTTTGTAAAGTGCCTTGAGATGACATGTTTCATGAATTGGCGCTATATAAATAAAATTGAATTGAATTGAATAGTGGATGATGATGACCAGAGTTCAGACCAGGCTGAAGCAGGAGGCAGTTAGTGGCTGGAGCTGGCAAGCAGGATGGGACTGGAGCACGGAGGTAGCAAGACCAGCAGCACGGGAGAGTGGAGACTTGGAGCCAGAACCACAGCAGGATAAGCAGCACAACTGGGTGAATACTTGCAGGACCGGAGAGAGAGCAGGACCAGAACCATAGCAGGCAAGCGGAGATGAAGGGAACTCCGGCTGGACAAGAACAGGTGAGGTGAGCAGTCATGAGCAGAAACCAAAAGACAAACCGACAAGGAAGAGCTAAGTGAAGGGAGCTTAAATAGGGAGGATGACAGGTGTGCTGAGTGCTGGCTGATTAGTGACTGACAGGTGTACGTGATAACTGAACTGTGGGACCGGAGCTGTATGGAAGGTGAAAAGTGCCCTGAAATGTCCATGGTGCAGCAGGCAAAGCTGCACCATGACATGTTTAGTTTATTGTGTGTGTTTAGTTTATTAAGTGGGTGACCTGTGTGAGTGTGGCTGGGGCAACGAGACCTGTTTAAGTGGTCGGAATGGCCAGAAAAGCATTATAAAGTTAATTTACATTTTTTCTCCGTTGCAAATAACTACTTGAAAGAAGCTTACAGACTAGCTGGCTTAAGCAATGAGGAAACCAAAAATTCCTTTGATTTTGGCCTTTTTGTTTAAAAGCATCCAGGTTTGTTGGTTAAATAGAGGCATCCCTTATATTAAAAATTAGAAATAGCAACATGTCCACATCAACATTGGCTGGTGCTGCGTGACAATTTAGTAAAATGCTTAGTCCTACCACTTCATGAAAGGAACCAGAATAGAGCTTTTAAGTGGGAGGTCATGTTTAATTTATGCAGGTCTGAGTTATGAGGAGAGACAGATATACCCAGGATGGAAAAGTCATTAAAAGGTCACTTACTCTGATTTCTTTTTAAGGTTGTGAAAATTTGCCAAGTGTTTTGACATTTAATTCATGGAAATTCCTCTCATTGGCAGATGAAAAGCTTAATCTTGCATGTCTTTTCTATGCACAAAAACATGAGCTGTATTTCCAATCAGTTAAAGTCCAGTGAAGTTTACATCAACTGTTGGATCGCCTGCAATCAGTCACAATTACTAGTTTATTTTTTCCGGAGTATAAAGCTTTTGGAAACTGTCACTGACGTACAACTGAGCAATTGTGCCTGTTTTCCGTCTTAATCTTCAGTGTCAGTGTCAGTCTTAACCAGATGTGGAGGGAGTTGTTTACAGTGCAGAGAAACGAGAAGTGCTTACACAAACTAAATATAACATTTTGAAAAAATGTATTTATTTAAAAATGACTCACAGTACCTCAACAGAGTATAAGCTTTCTATGGGGAGAAACATTTTACATTCACACTCCCTTTTGTAATAGCTCTGTAATGACTCCTTGTGGGTTTTTGAAGAAAGTTCTGCACTTATGTCAAAAATAGAGGCAGTATTTCTTTACTTTCTACCTTCACATTTTTCGGAATAAAAGCTATAATTTATGGCACAGCCGTGGTTTGTAGTAGCAAAACTCTTTCCATTTATGACAGCTAAATCCTTTCAAGATAGAAGCTCTTTCTGTGAATAAAAAATACCCCGGATAGCCCAATAAGACATACTACTGAAAATATCCCTCAGCCCACTTCTTATCGGCTTGGTTGGGTGCTAAGGATATCTTAGATCAGCAGAACAGGACAAAAAAATCAAGTTGGAAGTGGATATGACAGCGATTCAGCCATAACGAAAACAGGAGTGATTAACCATGATAGCTAACATGATAACTGGCAAACTAAAGATGATGGTTTGAATTATTTGTCAGTGATAACGCTTGGTGTCTATTTTATTGCATTTAACATCTTTTACAGTAGCAGTGTGAGTATTTTCTAAAAAGGAAAAGCATTACATTGACAATAATGGAGTGTTGGTTTAGGTTAGAGAATAGAGAACATTAAGATAGTTAGCCCTACCATGCAAGGCAGCACTATTGGCCATTAATCTTTGAACTTTGGCTTTGAGTTATATTCACTGTACATACATACCAAATATATTTTGTTTTTTACTAGTTTGAGTTTTATATTTCTGTTTAATGTTCATTCATTTCCGCTTTTTCCCTCTTAGTTCTCTATGTCTGTGCGCCCTCGCTGTTCTTGAGTGTTCGATTAATCGGACACTTCATTGTGTTCATTGTGCCAGAAATCTCTCTACCCGTTTTTGAGATGGTGATTTGAGTTTTAGGCTGTGCAACTCAAGTCACATTTAAGTTACAACAAAGAAAGACTTCAGACTTGACTTACAGGGGAAGTCCGGTCAACAAGGAAAAATCAGGGTATCATTAGCTATAACTAAAACTAATACATTTGTGGTTATTTAATGAACTTATCTTTAATCAATAGGAAAATAAAAACATAAATTGTCGTCTGAATCACTGTGTATGGGGGCTGACATGACTGCCCAAATATGGGCAGTAAGGGGCGTTTGACATCACATCCTGCGACGTGGAAGAGCGGAAGCGGCGACAGTATTTCTCTCCGCTTTCCATGCAAAGTCAATAGGAGCCGTTCTACACATCTGCGATCATCAATAATTATTTCGGATTTCCAGAGGACTTCACCGCTGACATTCCCAAGAGCTATTGCTGAAGCAACAATGCCCACGTGCATGGCCATCGGATGTTCCAACACAACTGGTAAAAGAGGAAAAAACATTGCTTATTTCAACACAGTCACTTCAGCGATCTCTCCACCGCTGTGTGTGTGTGTGTGTGTGCGTGTGTGTGTGTGTGTGTGTGTGCGCGCGCTCAGCTGCAGCGCCGGTGCAAAGCCGTGCTCAGCCCAGCATGTGCTGGAATGCTCTTATATTTTAATACTTATACTATAATAATCAGCTAACTTAAGTCACTTCAGCGATCTCTCCTCCGCTGTGTGTGTGTATGTGTGTGCGCGCGCTCTGCTGCAGCGCCTGCAAAGCCGTGCTGCGCGGAGCGCGCACACACACACACACACACACACACACACGTGTATAGATATATACTGTAGGACCGGACTGAGTTTGATCTTGGAAAATAGTGCGCCGTGACAGAGCGTTGAAACTTGCTCAACAGCGGGTCCGCCGAGTGACGTCAAAAAATGGGAGGTGACAGTACTATTCTTGACCAAGATGGATTCCTCCACATAAACATGATTAAATGAGAATTATTATTAATTAAAAAAACTTATAATTTTTTGCACAGTATGTAGTAGTTTTATATTTAAAGTACTTTCAGCAGTTTGAATTCTGATTTTGACCGGACTTCTCCTTTAAACTTGAGCCCTAAAGACTTAAGATTTGACCTGAACTCCTGCTCTGAGACTTGCGTCTTAACAGTTTTTATCTCATGTAACGAAGCGTGAGAGGAAGCTGGGATATGAGCTGCAGTCTGTAGATGCTGCACATATTTTACTGTGAAAGGTCGTGGTGTACTATTTGCTACTCATGTCTGTGGATTTTGGGGCCGTCCATGGCTCATATGTCACAATCTCCTGGTCTTTGATTATTTTTAGGTTCCTGGGGATCGTACAATTCTTTCTATGTTTTTCACCTTTTAGTATTTGTCAGTCTATAGATTCAGTTCCTTCCTTCTTATTCCAGTCATTAGTTTTCTGCTCATTATGAATTAAGTAGGTTATTCTTGTTATCGTTAGATCCGTATTTCCCCCCTGCCTTTAGTTTAGCTAGTGAGTTTATTTGGTTATGTTGTTTATTCGTTGTGGTTTTTGTATTCATTGTTAGGTTCTGTCCCTGCCACCTCTCTTCCTCTCCTTCAGCTGAATGACTGTTATCTTTGCCACCTGTGCTGATTACTCTCACCTGCTGTTCCTTCTTTCTTCTCCCTTATCTACACTGCTGGTTTCCTCCCACACCTTTGCAGGTCCTCCATTATGCTAGCTCTGCTCTGGTTCCCTCCTTGTCATGTTTCTGATCCTTGTTTCGCCTGTCTGCCCGTAAGTTTTGTTAATTATTCTCAATAAATTGTCTTATCCATTCTACCATGCAGCTCAGAGCTCTTGCCTGCACTTCAGTACTTTTTCCACAAACAACATTATGATATCATAACAATCTGTTCATGTTCAGTTACAGCTTCACAATATGACCACATGAATCTCTCTCTAAATGAACATTGTATTAAACAGCTGTGAATATTTCGGAAAAGAAAAACAACGTAATTTACCCCTGACATTTTCTCGATGCTAAGCTCACTTCGATATCACATGTAAGCTTCTGGCTGATAATATCAAAATAAAATCGCTTCCTGTTCTGTTTATGCAGAAGTTTAACTTTAATTTATTCACTTACTACACAATATCTTTACTATTTAGAATTGAGGGCAAATTTTACAAATGTGTATTTAGAAAAGGGTTTTTCCAATATCAATAAAAATCAGTGTGAAGGGGATCAAACCCGCCAAACTATATTTAATGCAAGATATAGTGAATGGGTTGACAGTTCACAGGTCAGCTATTACAAGGACAAAAAAGAGTTATCTAAAAATAGTTTTATAGGTCTGTTCTAAGTTTGTAAATTTAATAGAATGCATTGTGATGTTTTTAATATTTTCAACATCAATGGATATTTAATAAAGTATCTGGATATTTAAGCCGTTTTATTGATTATTATGTGCTTGTATCATTGAATCTGTCGCAATGTTGGTGAATATACCATATGTTGGTCTGCACCGTAAATCTTCCTCCACCCTCTTGTTTAAACTAGCAACTGTTTGTCACTCTAAGACAGTTATTTACAAAAAATAATTTAGACATGTGTACAACTGAAACAATTCAAGTAACTAGACTGAATCAGTTTCAAAATCAAGACAAAATCTCTGGTTTAATCAGCATGGGTGTGCACTGCTCAGTAGTAACCATGTTTCATCAGAACAAATGATATACAACACATTTTATGCATTATTAATGCACAGTGCAAGAAAGCAGAAAATACACGTGTTAAATGGGAAAATAAACATGCTAGATGTATTAGAATAGATAAAATGAAATTAAAAGAAAATACTCTCCACAGTAAAACCAAATCACTTACAACCACAAACACAGTGGTTCTACAAACAGTAGAGCATTGGTTCTTTTGCCACTTTAGTAAATACTAACATATTGCAGGACAACTCTTTTTCTTGGCTTCTGTCGTTATAACAAAATATATATATTTTCTGGTACTGAGTGACTGTTTGAGGGATGCATTTAAATTCCATCTTTTTATTAAAAATTGACATTGACAGAATAAAAGCTAAAAAAAAAACACAACAGACAGTCCTGAGAAGATAGGAATCCATGTCCGACAGTCATTAATATCATGGATGACAGGTGCAATTATGCAGCAAACGGCTGAACGCAACTCAAACAGCCAAACAAGCTACACACACACACACACACAAAAACATGCAAAAGAAAAACACTGTAAAAAAGTAAAAAATAATGCAATCACAGACCATAGACAGAAGCAAAAAAAAAAGCTACAAACTCACTCTAAAAAGAAGAGTGTGCAAACAATACGGTCAACACACAAACCCCATGTCAGAAAACGTATACAATGATTTTTCTTAGTTATGTAGTTTTATTAATGTGTTCCTAAAACACTCGCATTGGATAAGCGCTTGGTCCAACACAAATCTTTGTATATTAAAGAAAAAGAAAATGAGGTTGAAGATATTTTCCTTACAAAGACTTTGAATGACAATCTTAATGAGATATGGCTTTTGTTAGATAGTGGAAGCTTTTATTTTCCTAGTGCATTCCTGAGCTTATTTAAACGTGTCTGCAATATTTAATCACATTACAAGAGAAAATTTCATTGGTATTTCACTGAATCTGTCCTCTCATCCTATCAATCATCCAGCTGCGCGCGCACACACACACACACACACACACACACACACACACACACACACACACACACACAGATGCAAACACATCCCTTATAAGTCATCTCAACATGTTTATCTAAACACCTGAATCAATACTTACCCAGCCTCTGACCGTCAGGAAACAATACTATAACACATAGTAAGGACACAGGTAAGAACAAAGTTACCTTAGGAATACAAAGATTAACATACTGTCCATTAATATATAGTTAGGTGTGTTTGGGTGGGTTGGATGATTGATTCCTGTAGGCACTCTCTTCTGCTCACCAGTTAGAGAAGTCCCTTTAGGTTTATTAATAAAAGCTGGCTTGTGTTTTCTAGCTTTGTCTTCGGTTGATTTGAGACTAAGCATGTGTGTTTTCACTTTGAAATGCCATGGTGTAAACTTGGGTGTAATGGATGTATATAATCTTATTTAGTTAGTTATTATAGTTAATCTAGGTGCAGTGGTGTCATAAAGTGTTTGCCTCCTTCCTGATTTCTTGTTCTTTTACAGGTTTGGCAAACTCCAGCATTTCAGAGCGTCAAATAAATTTAAATGAGTCAAATACAACTCAAGTAAACACACAATAGAGTTTTTAAATTAAGATTTTTTTATTATTCCTCATTCTGAGGGGGACTTGCTGGTGTGTTTTGGATCATTGTCCTTTACAGAATCCAACTTAGTTTCAGCTTGAGGTCATAAAAAAACATGGCCAGACATTCTCCTTCAGGATTTTGTGGTAGACACCAGAATTCATTGTTCTATTTATCACAGCAAGTCTTCCAGTTCTGCAACAGCAAAACAGCCCCAGACCATCTCACTACCATCAACATACATCAGTCCACAAAATATGTTCCCAAAAGTCTTGGGATCATCAAGATGTGTTCTTGAAAAATTCAAAACTCTGGATAATTTTGGTTGGTTAGCCACTCCTAGGAAGGTTCACCACTGTTCTATGTTGTCCCTAAGCTTTAGAAATGGCTTTGTAACCCTTTCCAGACTGATAGATCTCAATTACTTTTTTCTCATTTGTTCCTGAATTTCTGTGGACCTCGGCATGATGTCTAGCTTTTGAGGATCTTTTGGTGTATTTCACTCTGTGAGTCAAGTCCTATTTAAGTGACTTTGTGATTGAGATCAGGTGTGAGCGTGTGTGTATGGGTGCAAACACTTTCACAGCACTACATTGAAATTGCTTATACCAACGGTTCTCAAACTGGGACAAATGACCCCTGGTGGTAGATTTAGCAATATCCACCAGAAATGTTGTTATCCACTATTCACAGCATAAATCAACTGTAAACCAGTAGGAAATGTTAGTACACATTTCTAGTACTTCATTGTATTCCCTCTTTCTCAAGACTTGCCTTATTTTTTCATGGCTTGAACTCAACAAGGTGTCTGAAACAATCTACAGAGAGACCAGTCCATACTCACATGAAAGCATTGCACAGTTGCTGCAGATTTGATGGCAGCAAATCCATAATGCAAATCTACTGTTTCAATCACATTCCAAAGGAAGGTGCTTTCTTGGATTCAGATCTGATGACTATAGATTTCTATGGAGTTCAATTAACTTATCATGTTCAAGAAACAAGTTTGAGATGATTTGAGCATGTGAATGTGTGACTGAATGGGTTAATGATTAAATGTAGTGTAAAGTGCTTTAGGGTCCTCATGACTTGATAAAGCGTTATGCAAGTAAGGGCCATTTAGCATTTGCAAGATGCTGCATTATGCTGCTGGAAGCAGCCATCAGAAGATGTGTACACTGTGGTCAAAAAAGCAATGGCTATGGTCACAAACAATACTCTGCAGCCTAAAACCTTTAATGCAAAGCAGGATGGAGAAATTCTTCCACGTTTTTTTTACACCAAATTCTGACAGTACCATTTAGAATTAAGACTCAACAGACAAGGCAACATTTTTCCAATCTGTTGTGACCAGCTTTGATTACAATTTGTGAGAAGTAGCCTCAGCTTCCTGTTCTTAGCTGACAGGTGGTGTAACCAATGTTGTATTCTACTGCTCTTCCTAATTGGAGTAGACTTCTGGGAAACTGTCTGATAATATTCTTTGAACGTGCACATTGTAACTTCTGATTAAAATTGGGACACAAAACTCAACGTTTTACTCTTTATGGGTTATTTTTTAACATATTCCTTTTTGTTTATTTTTTCCCTTGTCATGTCCAGTTTCAATGCAACCAGAATATTGCTCTGACTGCCGTAGTGATGCCAAACATCTGCTTTACCAGGGGAGGCTTTACACCAATAAATCCTCCTTTGACACCCAACCCTTGATTTTTTTATTACAGTTAGGGTATCATGTACGTATACCTCGTGCTATTAATGTATTTATTTTATCAATTCAGTCTATGTAAATAGCACACGTTTGCAACAAATGTCATTACAAGGTACATTAAAAGTCAAACAGATCCAGTTATTGTGCAGAAAAATATAATCAGGTTAATGAAATAATATAAAATAAACATTTGGTGACATACATTAAAATTTTAACCTTGTTATACAACGTTCCAGTCAAATATTGTTTATTATATCCATTATGAAAATGGAAAGTTCAGTCAGTCTCACAGAGTTGTTAATTTTGCAGCAGTTTATCCTAAACCAGCACATGGCAGTAGTGGAAAGGAATGACTCCCCTTTACCATGAAGCTCAGTGTCAGTGGTGATCTGCTGTAACCGATTTGAGAGGACAGAGAATGTAATGACTGGTGTGGTGAAGAATCCGGAATTCAGCCAAACACAGTAGCAAATGCTTTTAACGGTGTTTTATTTGAGGAAAGGTGAGGAGAGGGAATCAAGCAGGCAAACAGAACAGGATCCAAAGGGTAAGGCAGACATCCAGGTGACACTTGACAGGTAAACAGGCAAACAGAACTGGGCAGAAAAAGACAAAACCGGTTACAAAAACATGATCAAGGTGCTGGGAGCTCTTACCACGACAGGACGGATGGATAGGTGACAAGTAACGAACCGACGGGGAGCAGAGAACTAAAGCAGGTTTAAATAAGCGGACAGACAGGTGATAGGAGTGAAACTAATTAATCAAAGACAGGTGGGGGTGATTAAGGGAGCTGACAGGACACTAGATAATAAACCTAAGATAAGAAACCTAAGATAAAACAGAATAAACAAAGCACAGAACTAAAATCAGAACTAATACAGGGACCAGATAACTAACACAGTAAAAAGGCTAAACTGGAATCCAAAACAGAAATAAACCCAGAGGTAGGAAAAAGCTACTTAACCAAATAATAAACATAAACCAGAACAGAACATTACAGAGAAGACCCAAAAAAAGAAATGTAACTGTTGTGGGAAATATTGATAACTGATCCTTCAGTTACTTAATAAATAAAGGAAAAGCTGATTCCATCAAGTTCCAGCATTTTATTGAGAACCAGAACAGAGGTGAAGTAATCCCACACTTGGCTAGGCCGCAGGCTGGCCCCCTCTTGATCCCAGCCCTGGTCTCCTTCCGAATCTCAGGCCACCGTCTCTTGCACATTGCTATAACAGGCTACATAATATGTAACACACACCTCATATTCCAGACATTTAAAATCCCACATAGAAAAGACACAAGCACTGACCTTGACGAAACGGGATAGTGAAGCCAATGGCAGGCTTTTCTCGTCTCCTCCCTGAGTGCAGCTGCTCACATGTTTTAGAGGAGATAGGTCAGAGATTATCTTAGAACCCAAGCTGTAATGTTTCCATTCACAGTAAGTACAGAAGCATATGTCCATGAGTACTTCCAGTGTTCTGTCAGTATGGTGATACTGGGATAACTTGGGATATTTTGAGATGGTATAGATAAAAATAAAGCTAAGGAAACACTGTCTTGCACAGCACTGCCTCTTTATATTCTAATGTAAATGTATCCAAAGTGAGTTGGCTATCTTTGCACTGAGGCACATTTGTTTATTCAGTTGTAATTGGTTTGCTACTTTTTTATATGAAGTTGAGATACTGTTATTGTGGAAAAGATTACATTAAGTCCCTTATCAAATTTAAACAAACCTGGAGAGAATTACTTAGGCCATGTAGGTTTTTGACTGTATGTTTACTGCTGTAAAAAAAGGAAACTATAATTATTTTTAGAATAAATAAATTTAGTTTTGTTATCAGACGGAATCACACCTTTGTTTTGATATGTGGTATTTGTAGCCCACACCACTGTTATAACAAAGTCTGATGTTCTTATGTAAAGCTATCATAAAATGACAGCAATGAGTAACGTTAAATCTTTTCAGTTTGAACTGGAGCGCGTTGAAATTAATGAAAATTTAGTAGTAACAATAATAATAATAAGAATTTTTTTAAATTGTGATTGACACGTACTGCTCGTAAGACTGTGTGATCCCGGCAAGTAGTGCTCTTGTGTCAGGTCCAAGAATCCTTGCTTAGGATCTGATTGACCTGGTCTTCAGCCCATTGACACCTGTTCATGGTCTGGTCTGGTCTGGTCCATGCTTGGGTATAAAAGCAGACACACGACCCCATGGTGAGTCAAACTCAGGGCTGGAATTGCGAGCATTGGGAACATTTACTGATGGTGTTTAGCGTTGGATACAGCTTTGAATGTTAGCCCATGTCAGCAATGATACTGCTAACATCACTTTACCACTCAGAAACTGCATCCATTCTACCCTCCATTGCCTCAGCAACGCCGGCTTCTCGCATCTCTGAGTCAGTGCCTTCAGACAGCAGCTTGAAGGCTCAGCCCAGCTGGACTCATCAACCTCAAAAGACAGACTCGTGGAAAACCACCAGACATCCCACATCTCACTCCATGTTTCAACATGTTACTTTCATTTGTCCTGACCGCAGCCCCGAGCCCCGCTTCACCACTATTCATCTGAAAACTTAACCACTTCTCTAGGACCCGGTGGTGGAATTTCCCAAAAGGTGTCTGGGGCGGAGTTATGCCTTTACATCGGGATGAGTTACACTTTAAGGATCTTAACAAAATCCCCATACCCTCTTTTGAACTTCAACCAATTGCTTACTCCAACAGTAACACTTACATAAGTACAGATTCCTAGTCCTATTTCTATTTTCTGCAATATTAATTATATTCATAGCAAGATATTATTGTATCCTTCAACACCCTGCTAACAAATAAATAGCGCAACACCCATCAAAGTGTTTACCTGGCTTAAAATAGGAATCATTGTTTCTTCTGAAAAACAACTGTGAAGTAGAGAACTTTTTTGTTGAAAAAAAGCAATTAGGAGATAGACCAAAGAAAAGATCTATTTTAGGCTATGTCAAATAAGCTTGCCACAACAACGGCAGAGGACCAGAGCTGTCTTTATCTCCGTGTCAATATGCATGATCTCACACAAGCATGGACCCACAGAATCACATAAGCACACAAATGTATGTCAGTCCTTCTGAGTTTTTGTGACAGAGGGATCAGTCGGTGCTCCTTGGGCTATAGCCCTTCGAAAATCTTCACAAATGCTTTAATTAAAACGTCTTCTGCAATTACAGCACATCCTGGTGTTTTGACCTTTGTACATCTTGTGAATACTGTGCCTTACAATGATACTTTTTTCATTCTGTTTCTCTGTCTCATACCCACACAGTAACATACAACGCATGGACACACACACACACACACATCCTTGTTTTAAATACAAAGTGAGGACCATAAAAAAGGTCCTCACTTTACTAGTGAAATGGGCAAAAGATGTTCTCACTCAGCTCCAAGTAGAAGAACATACACACACAAAGGTGCGTGTTCAAAATGCACGTGCAATTGGTATCAGTTCAAATTTTTGAAACTAAAGTTTTTATGTGATACAAAAGGACAGTTATTGTTTGAAGTCCATGGAAATGTTAAAAAGCTGAGGTTTTGTTAATTAACTTTAAACATAGCTTATTTTGTCAAAGGAGGTATCTGTGAGTAAATTTGACATCAAACAACCATCCTTCTGGATATGAACAGTCACTATAATCTTGCTGACTTCAAAAACTAACAACTTCAAGCTAAAGGACTTGATATATGCTTGTATGTCAAGTGCACCTTTTTTTATTAAAATACATTCTTTTCAGATACTCCGCTGTCCTCCCACAGTCCAAAAACATGAATGTTAGGTTAATCGGTTACTCTAAATATGCCTTAGATGTGAGTGTATGCATGTGTAGCAGGATGAAGCCTGCCCTAGGATTGAGGACACCTGGCACCTAATTACCTCAATGGGTGTGAGCATAAAGGCAGACTCTCTCACCTGCTTTCTTCATGCCTGCATTCTGTCCCACTTCAGTGGGAAGGTCGCTTGGTTAACTTGCAGTGGTCGAAACTCTGAAAGCAGTAAGTAATGTTTCACCTTCTGTATAAGACTGGCAATTTTAGTTGGTTAATTCAAATTGTTTAAATTTAGGAGCTGCCTGAAGTCTCCTGTTTGATACTGGGGTGTGGTTGTAATTTACCCTCCCCAGCTCAGTAGTGATGGGTTGATGAGGCGTCGTGAAGCGTTTCGACTCGTTGCCAAACTGTATTGATATCTTGCCGATACTGTGTCACTGAATTCTGACACCTGCTGGACCTTAAAAATCCCTACAGGCAACCTAGTTGACAGACTTAACTGACACTGATTTGATGACCTAGTATACACAATAATACAAGTTAAGGCATTGTATGTTGCATTGCATGTATTTTATATTTTTCATTTAAAATATCTTTGATTTGTTTTAGATGCAGTCTAGAAATAATGTGAACCTGTATCATAATGTAATAACCTTTTAAGTAAACATGTTGTGTATGAGGATGCTTGTGGACTGTTTTTTTTTTTGTTTCAACGTTTTGATATTGAGTCTGTTACACTTTTTTGATATCACTTCTCCAGCTGTAGAAAACACCCGCTCACACAGCACAGACGATGCTGGAGTGCAGCGAAATTGTAATGAAAGGCAGAAGAGGTTTGGACAGACTATCTTTTGGTTTTTCCAGTATATCATAGGATCCTGGGACCCTCTGGTAAGTATCTATGCACCTCCTGGATGGCATCATCTGTGGCACTTTGGGTCTGCCTGCCCACTTCGATGTCAAGATGTTGCCAAATGTTATCTAAAAAGAATTCTCTGCCGCCAACTCGCTGTTTCAGCAGCAACGGCATTGTTTCTTGTGGTTTAATATTGTCCATATGCCTTCTTTATAGATTTCTAATTTCACTCGCAGGACATGCACACTTCCAAGCTTATTTCCTATCGTTGCCATGGTGAATCCACGTCATTTGCGTTCCATTAATCGGGCTTTTTTTCATGCTCGTTCTCACGTTCAACTCATGGTTGATCGGACGATGTGTTTAGTTACCTGACTTATATCATCTGTTCTGAAACCGGAAACGCTGAGTATGACAGAGTGATGAAGAACTACTCAGAGTAGCAGCTTTCTACTCAGGGTAGATCAGCCGGGGTTTTTTTTAAACGAGGCTCAGAACAAAGACGCACAGCGACCTGCCCAACCATAACGGCGTCTGCCTAACCCATCAATCAGTGGTGCGCTCCGATCAGCACCTGGCGCTCACAGAGCGGGGCCGTGGTACACCATCACACCAGAGTTGCAAAATGGTAAAAAAAATAACCTGGTTTATTAACATTTTGTTTACAGTTCCGCTTGGATTGTATTTACTGCGCAGCATAGCTTTTCTATGCGCGCTGAATCCAGATGCTGTGCGCGACTGTGCACGCGCGCAGTTTAGAGGGAACACTGCTTTGGTGCGTCACAGTCAGTTCGAAAGAGTTCCTGTGTCGGTCATGTGACTTTCCCATAGCAATACGCGCATCGACACGGGTGTTGCTCTATCAGCTCGACGCATGCGCCGACGCATCGGTGTTGCCGGACCCATCACTACAGGTCAGCTTATCAACATAAGACAGGTATGTATTTTTTTTTTTTTTTTTATTGCACTGCACCCATGCAGTTCAATAGCACAAAATGACACAGAATTATTTATACACAGAACGTACTGGCAAGCGGATCCTCCTGCTGTTGGGCCGGAAAGGGCTCTCTGGTCGGGGTGGAGTCAGCCAGCTCTGGTAGGTGACAATGGCTTCCCCTGCCTTCTGCCATTGTTCCAAAACTCACCTATTAATCTCCCTTCATTTCAGATATCTAGCTGCTGCAGCTCGCTGGAGACCCTGCTGCTTTGTTTTTGTTTTGTTTATTTAAATTTGGTTGTTTATTTTGCATTATCCTATTCTGTGTGGCCTCCGGCTTTGCTGTATGTAACGGCTGTGGTTTTTTTAAGATTACTTAATTAAAACATGGATTTTTAATAATTGGATACATCGGAGGTTAGGGATAACCTCATTTTAGCACCCCGTGTCTAAATTGTAGTGTCTTTCTTCCTTTTTGTATTTGCTTTGTTTAACCCCACCCTTTTGTCTCCAGGCTGAGAGTTGAAGGTGTTGGGGGGCATCCAGGGGAACTGGACCTGTGTGCTGTGTGAGTGACTGGTGTTGGGATTTCTTCACGAGCGAGTGTCTGTTCACACGTGCTTGGGGTGATTTATTTCGATTTATTAATTTGTTTAGGAACCAGTTCCCTACATTTTGACAGCCCTCCCCCTGCTGGTAGGCCCCAGCATGGTGTACTTCCCTCCCCATTGTGGTTCTTTGACTTTTAATTGTTTTTAAAAAGATGGAACAATAAAACGTTACTATTTTGTGGTGGAAATAAGTCTTGTTCTCATTGGTTGAGAACCTTAGGTACCTGACTATCTATTTCCCTCCTCTTGCACAGAGATGGGTACCAGCCCAATCATGAAAAGTATTACACAGATAAAGACATTTTAAATACGTTTATTGTCTCAATCCAAACATACAAATGCAAAAACACAAACAAGGAGGATGTGGAGTCACCTAAAAGATGGACACAATGTGCTGGGACTTATCTGAGATGGCAAATGATGATCCCATCCAAAACTCTTGATTGGTTATCCCATTTTGACCAAGCTTGTGATTGGTTGTCTCATTGGACCAGCTCCCATCATGCATCACATAGATTCATCTGTTCCTCTGGGCCCACTCAAGAGGATCCAATCCATCTCTCCTTCCACCCGGCCTTTCTCTGCCCCTCACATTACTTATCTGTTCTTTTTGCGTGTATCTGTCTCCTCATCTCATTGCCCCCTCTGTATCTTTGCCCTTTTCTAGCTTTATGTATTTCTCATCGTCACACTTTCAGATGCTTGTACTGCCTCTTCCTCTTTACCATCTCTCTCCAGTCCTAAACTAATTATTGTACTTTATGCTGATAAAGTATTTGAAATGAATATGCCTATGTATTTACATGGATGCGATTTAGTACCAGCAGAGTCCAGAAAGGTGCAAAAAACAGGGCGACATTTTTTTTTTTTTTTTTTTTTAATTTTTAAATTTTTTTATGAACCCCTAAACTAGAAACTCAAGGAGAGTGGGGTTTTAACTTTATTTGGGTCATTGGCTTCCTGTGGTTCGGCTCTTTTGTCGCCTGACACTGGTATAGAGATAAAACAGCTACAGGTTTTAGTGGTCACCATGATACTACTACAATAAAAAGACTCGTTCTTCTACATATCAAAACTATTCCTGCTGACCATGACCAAAAACAATTTGCATAAAGAGCAAAGGGATTGACAGAGGATGCAGTAGTAATAGCTCTCCACACAGCCCTGACCCACCCATGTCAGGATGCTGTTTGTAGACTTGAGGTCTGCCTTTAATCAATGGGGTACCGCGAACGAGCTATTTTTAGAAACGTAACGTCACGATGACGTCACATCACGTGGTACGCAGTAGGACAAACTCCCAAATCCGCCGCTGTTTTGCTGTGGAAGAGACGTGCGTTAGCCTAGGTTGTACTCGTTTAAAAGACTGCTTTTTCCAAAATCTAAAACCATGATTTATAAACATTGTTGCTATGGAACGTGCAACAGCGACTCGAGGTACGCTGATCGGCCGCATATGAAGGATGTTTTCTTCATTACTTTCCCGAAATTCAAGAGTGCCAAGGAGAAATGTGTGCGCTTGGTCCATCGGTGCGGTCGGCCTACATATGTAGCAAGCATTTTGTCGGAGGAAAGGGCACAACCGAAGAACATCCTGACCCAATTCCTGCGAGTGAACAGGTAAGATTATTTTGGTGGCCGACATGTAATGAAGCGCCTGCTACCATGATAGCATATAGGCTATCATGGTAGCAGGCGCTAACATGATGATACCCTGCTACCAGGGTAGCCTACTTAAAAACATTTCAAATGAGACAAACATTAAACATATACCGATCCCTGGACGGTGATTACAAACAAAAAAAACGCGCGACAACGGCATGACCGCCGCGCAGGAAAAAAAAAAGAAAGTTTACCGTTCGATCGACTCGGCCCGTTTTCCGGTCTTTTTAAGCCCTCGACACTCAAGCCATCGTTTGAGCTGAAGGTTGGTGTGTTCTTCGACAGTGCGACCAGTAAACCGTGCGCCTGGGACATCGTCTTGGGAAAGTTTAATGGCTGCAAAGTCGGTCATATCGCTGGTTCTGTTGCTGGTTGCTACGTGCGTTCTCTATTGGTTTGTCCTACCTAAGCGGCAAAAGGGGCGTTGCTCTTGAGGCGGTGACGTCACGTGCGCGGTACCCCATTGAGCAATTAGGGCCTGGGCAATTCATTGTGCATGTGGATTCTGGATTTCTGCAGGAACAGACCACATACCATCCTAAACACAGGGACACCCATGGAATGTCTTCTCAACCCCATTCTCTATTCAATATTCTTATGACTGCTCAACCAACACCATAATCCAGTTTGCTGACGACACCACTGTTGTGGTAAGTATGCTGTTCTGGGGATGCAGCTATGGCAGAGAAAAGACTATCCCTCCAGCATCATTAAACATATTTTTATTCTATTATCTGGTTCTTAGGACAACATGGGCAGAACAATTTACATATCTGCTGTCTTAATAAATTGTCAAAATAGGGGCAATAGTATCAAATTTTGATAAAAAATTTTGTAGAAAAGTTAAGATATATAAAGTTCTTATCTAACACACACTTATTCAGCATCATTGTTGCATACTTGCAGAGATTTTACGAACCATTTGATCGTCAAAGTACTGTGGCATTTTTAAGTTGTTTCTGTCTTTAGAAGTTACTAATACCAGCCACAAGTGTACACTTACTTGTGTTTGTCTAAAAAAAATCTTACTGCAAATGAAGATTGTGGCATAAAGATTACATATATGAGAATTACACACAAAAACACATTATGACCCTCTTCCAAAACAATACTTTTTTTTGCAGTGACTGTATGTAGATTAATGCATGTCCAATTAAATCTAATGGACTGTGGAGATATTGCACTGTGTATCCAGTGTCTGGTCTTGAGATTGTACACAGGTTACGTCTTCATGTAGTACCTGAGATTCTCAGCAATTCAAACTTTGCTGTGCCTTTAAGCCGAGGGAGGGTATCCTCAATTTGCAATTTATGGATTATTATCCCTACCTGTTGAACACCTTGCTTTCATCATTTTAAAAATACTTCATATTAATTATAAATGTAAAGGACTTTTTAACATTTTATGACTTGTAAGGTGACCTTGAAATGAGGAACTAGATCCGTTTTTCTCCAAGTCCAGTTGCTGCTAGGTCAAATTTCACTGATTTGTCTGGCATGTGATCATTTAAGAAAAATATATTGTGTGTGTAAATGGAGTGACATGCTTTCGGGGAACATGGAAGAATCAGAGGGCAAACAATCTTGCAACCTGTGCCTTTATAAAGGGGAAATTAAGGATTAAAAAGACATGACGTTTTAATGAAATTACATTTAATTAAAAAAGATAGTTCCAACTA
This sequence comes from Fundulus diaphanus, assembly GCA_037039145.1. Taxonomy (NCBI): domain Eukaryota; kingdom Metazoa; phylum Chordata; class Actinopteri; order Cyprinodontiformes; family Fundulidae; genus Fundulus; species Fundulus diaphanus. The sequence continues at coordinate 31,179,478 of CM073129.1, read as the reverse complement.
ATCACAGTGAAACATCAAAAGATGTTATTTTTTTCCATCACATGTTGGAGAAATCAATTCAAATTGTCTCTGCCACCTTTTAGCCACCAAATGCCTTGAGGCTGATGCTAACATTTAGCCAAATGTGTGCAATTGGACTGTCCACAGTGATGGACTGCTCTGAACTCCATAAATTAATGTCAATTAAAGCCCAGTGCAGTATCCTTCATGTTCATGAAAACACAATAGTCCGAATGCTGAGTGCATTGTGTGTTTGGGCATAAGCCTGTAATTTTTCTGTCATCATTTAATAAAACAGCAGTTGTCAAACATTTTTATTGCAGCTTGTAAAACACTATAAACTATCCGAATGCTGGGTGCACCATGAGCGATGCTTGACAGACAAATTAGGCAGTTATATATTTATGTAATTTACAGCACTTGTTAAAGTTCTTGTAAATATTTTCCATCAGTGACAACATAATCTTTAAAGTAAATCCCCTTTGGGTTGGGTCTATTTTTTATTTTGTTCAATATAATTTTACCATCTTAAAACATCAATAAAAAATATTCTACAGTTACTCAGATTTTATAATTATATTCTTGTTAATGTTGTGCCATTATACATGTTTAAGGTTATTTAATGTTTAGTAATTAACCCTCGGTCTGTTAGGTATTGTCTGGTGAATATCAGCCCAAGCAGCTGATACTACGCCTATAGTTGAAAGGGTGATTTGGACACTGGCATTCTTCTAACAGCAAACTCTGCAGACATATATAATGAAGGACTGCCAATTTCTCTTCAAGTAGAGGAATTTATTAACAGAAATACAATGAACATCCAGAGAAAACCACTATAGAATTTTGTTAACCTGAATTAACCATATATTTCAATCAAAAAATCCTCTCTACTAGAATGGTGAAATTTAATTAAAACTACTAAGGAAAATTAAAATTAAAATAAACTAAGGAACTATGTATAAACAAAAGATAAAAAGGACAAATAAAGATAGTTGAAAACCTTCATGATAGGAATGATTGAGTGAATCTTGGGTTCCCTACAGGTCGAAATTAGAGAACCAGTGTGCCCCTTAAAGAATATAGAATGAGATCAAAATAGCTTGACTAATTTAGAACAACATTTGGTATGGTAGTTAATTTCTCTTTGTTTCAGCTTTGCTTTGTTTTTATACAGTCACATGCAATAAATTTGAATATTAGATAATTCCTTTATTTCAGTAACTCAATTCACTAATTGAACACAGACTTTTTTATGTTTTCAAGCCTATGTTTCTGTTCATTATAATTGTTTTTTGCTTACAGCTAATGAAAACACAACATTTAAGATTAGAATATTACATCAAACCAATAAAACAAAGATTTTTAATACAGAAATGTGGGCAATATTAACATATTTTTTAATACCTGCTTAAAGGTTGTTATTTTCAAAGGACACTTTAACAAAAAGGCCTGAGCGGAGCATATATAATTTATTGTCTATGATTGAAAGATAATGGGTTGTTTGCGCTTTCGCTGTTCAGCAAGAAGCTGAATCCCAACCGGACCTTTCTGGATGAAGTTCACATTCATGTCCTCTCTATGCATACGTTCTTTCTCTCAAAGTCCAAAAACATGCATTTTTTGTTAATTTGCCATTCTAAATGACCATTGTTTGTTTTCATGGCTGGTTCCCGTTTGTCTCTGTATTGCCTTGTGATGGACTGGCAACCTGTTAAAGGTGTGTCCCTCCTCTCAAACAATGACTGCTGGAGAAAAAAGAACCACCCCCCAACCCAGCCCGGCCCCACCCACCAGCCCACACCGATACAGACAAATGACGTAAATACAGGTAGTCTAACTGGGTTTACACTGAGACCCCATGTCTCATTCAAAAGCCATAATGTATAGTCAAAAATAGAATCAATGCGATAGAGATGACCTTCTGAGAGAGTATTTATGTTACTGTGTTAAAACCTATGAGTGTTTCTTCTACCAGTAACATTAATAGAGATAGAAAATAACAATAATGATGATGTTAACATTTATAATGATGCTAATTAACACTCTTAGTGCAGTCATTTTAACTTTTAATAATACACCTGAAAAATAATTAGCATGTTTTCAATACGAAACCGTGATGATACTGATAACCACGGTGAGTATGCAATTAAACAACTACGATACAAAAATTTGAAATAAATGTTTGATTGGAAATGAAATATCCATAGCCTATTAGCCCCATATGGTTTCTTTTCTTTTAGCTGGTTGTTTTTGCTACATGTTTTCATTCCACTGCTGGTTTACAAATCCATTCATATGTGACTCTGTCCTTTTTGCACTCCACAGGTCCGACTATCACCCAGAGGCAGATGCACCCCCACATTTACAAACACATGGTTTAATTCTTATTTCTCACACCCTTCCTCTCTTTTCCCCCTTTTTCTTAACTATCCCTCCCACATTGTTGTCTTTTTCCTCTCCTGGGAGTGTTGTTATCAAAATAAATAGCTTAGTAGCTGGAAATAATAAGCTCTATCGTTTGAAGTCTGTGATGGCTGTTTGACGCCTCTGCAGTGCTTCATGCAGATATACTCCCCATTTGTGACGGGGATAAACAAAAGATTAAATATATTTTAAGGTCAATCACTGTGTTTGTGTCTATGTGTGTGTACACGTTTGTGGCAAGTGAAGCCCTAAGGCTCCACAGAGGCCTCCTGTCACCTTGCCAGTCATATCAGTTAGGTGTTTTCGGATAATCTTATCTCTGCATGAGACCTGCATAGCCATAGGTCAGCCCCCTCACCATTTCCCCTTTACAGATTCTGTGTCACACACACACACACACACACACGCACACACACACACACACACACACACACACACACACACACACACACACACACACACACAAACATACTTTTACACGAAGCAAATGAATGAAGCAAGAGAGATAGGGATCGATGCCGGTAAATCAAGGACATGCACTATGCTGCTTCTCTCTGTCTGTCTGTGCCTCTTATCTATAATGGAAAAGCCATACATTTACAGCCCCCAGCCTATTTTATGGTCACCCTCAATCACACCGTAAAATACTGCACTAATAGGTTGGGCATGCAAAAAAGGTCTCCAAAGAAAGTTGCAAATTAGTATCCGAGTGAGCAATCACAATGGAAAAGGTATAAAAAATGATTTAGCTGTGATCTAAATAGGAATGAAGTTTGTGGTTAATGTTTCATGCATTATGAAAAGTCAGTCTTTTGGTGTGTAAAAATGACATCATGAAGAATCAATTAAAATCTTTTCCCCTTTTAATGTGACACGTATCCTGTTAGATGGAACCTCGACCTGGGAATATTTTCTACTCACTACAAAGTTCTTCAAATCTGTTATAAGTGAAAGACTCTCTAATCCACAGCCGTCCGCAGGTGACCGTTTAGATTTTGCGACTGATTTATTCCGGATGAGTTTGTACATTAAAAAAAATACTTAAATTTTTCCTGAGGCAAGGCCATAGGAAATCCCTCTTCAGCTTTCTAGTAAACACCTTAAAGGTTAAGGATGGAATCTGATGTATGTTTGGAATATTCACAATTTTATCTACTTTGACAAAAATAAAAAATTATGAGTTGTATCTGTACAAACCTTACCCCAGGTCATGATGCTGCCTCACCGCGTTTCGCTGTGGATATGATGTTCTTTTTGGGATGTTCTGTGTTGTTTTTCTAAAAGTAAGATGCTAAACGTTTTAAACATCTTTTAAAACTGTAACCCAAAAATCCATCCAATATCTCATTCTCCTACAGCATTTTTTGTAGATTTTAACCAGGCCTGGATGTTTTCTTCAAAGGAAATGCTTCCATCTTTCAACCCTCTCAGTCTAGCCATATGTTGGAGACTGTTGTCACATGTGAAACAGAAATAGAAATTATTTGCCGGAAATGTTTGCAGCTCCATCAGTGTTTCTCTTGCCATCTTGGCATTTTGTCTGATTAGCTGTCACTGTTGCATCGTACTTAGAATTTTATTTCTTATACTGTATAATATCTAAGACAATAAGCCTATATTTTTACAATCTAAAAGGGTGAAGGAATTAGCTTATTTAGCAATACAAGCTTTCAAGACAACTAGGATTGAACCAAATTAATTTGAACAACTGAGCATTTTAGTGTTATTTATTCATTCAATTGTTTTTCATAGTCCTTTGAAATGTCTAAAGTATTTGAAAAACAGATGATGATATTCCAAAAGGTGTATGCCAATGAGTGTATGCGTGTGTGTTTTTGTCTTTAAAGAAGGGAGTATAGATTTGAAATGAGATATGGTCTTCGCCCTCACACTGCTGTTTCTGGGGCTATGCACATACATTAAGGCATGCAGGCAGTGTTTATTTGTGTATTCATCTCCCTGCTCATCTGTCATACCATGGGGAAATTATGCTGATTGCCTCAATGAAGGAGGCATAAATCATATCCTCCACTGTAATCATCTGCAGTAGTTTATGCTTGCAATAAATCTTCTTATCAAAACTGTGCGAGGTCTCTTGCAAATCAGAGGGTGACACCTGTTTGGCTTCAAGGCAGACTGCAGATAATAAGTCCAAGCTCAAACAGTGATATTTCATTCTTAAATAATCATCTTTCTATTGCTGACGTACTGTGTTGAGACTTACAAGTCTGTGGCCGGGGGCATTTTCAGCTCTGGGGAAAAAAGAAATCAATACTAAAGTGAGAGTGTTAATGAATGTTTAAGCATCTGTCTCAGAGTTGTATTGATCCAATGGCCTTATCAGCAATACTTTGAACCCCTTGAAGTAGAGCAGAGATCCTCAAACTCAAGGAAAGTCTCCCCAGATATTAACTCACGGATAATTGACACACTAAATATCAGATTCGCCAATATTAATTGGCTCAGTGAGAAAATATAACTGTTATTTGAAGGTGGTGCAAAAAGACCACATTTAAACTTAAACCTTTTCTGGAAATACAAGCAAATTTAAAGGATGGCCACTGGTGTTCTGTTACATAGAGATGTAAATTGTTTAAGCACTTTGCAAAAACTACTACGGCTGTGAACCGTATCTTCCACTCAGAGCCAAAGAAAGCTCCCGTCAGTGATAAAATGGCTGGTCCTGAAAGAGAAGCCGAACATGAGAGAGACATCATTTCTTTTGGAAGCCTAGTATTTGCTCAAATTTCAGTCAGCACAGTTTAATAATTCATTCTTTAATCATTTATGAAAAACATTGCGGACAACCCTGAGCATACTCTTCTTGGCATCAGACTGTTATGCAACAACAGAGTGTCTTCAGTCAGTGTTTTCAGTCAGAGGCTTCCTCAAATCCGCTGTAAGACAGACGCTAGAGAAAATCCTTTCTGCCCACAGCCGTCAGCATCTGCAAAAAAAAACTCTTCGAAGAAAAGTGCATAATATGAGTTACAACAACATTTAATTTCCATTTGGGATTAATAAAGTATTTTTGAATTTAATAATTACTAAAGAAAATATTATGCAAAACTACCAGAAAGGCAGAAATTATACAGGGTTGCTGCTGAATATATTTGCTTGGATCTGATCCTTGTTATATTTTGCATGTATATATATATATATATATATATATATATATATATATATATATATATATATATATATATATATATCGAGATGACATGTTTCATGAATTGGCGCTATATAAATAAAATTGAATTGAATTGAATTGAATTGAATGTGCCAGATCAGTGTTTGTTTTGAGACGTAATTTATTTCCATTTAGAATGATTCTTTATTTGTTCTTCAGTAGGAAGATTTAATTGTATCCACAACACATTGAGAGGCAAATTGAGGCACGCAGTAGTACACTAAAGATAACAAATTCTAATAAAATAAAATTTAAAAAAATGCACAAATAAAGCAAAGGTACATACTTCCATAAAGAATATTAAAACTAAAACTAAGTGTTATGTTTTCTACAGTTTTGCCAACCAAGGAAGTAAAGCTCAAATTATCTATTTATCTAAACAATGGGTTAATTGTACCCTACCAATTGGTTTTTATCCTAATAAAGCAAGTTAAAGTAAAGATAGTCATAAAGTAATTGTTGATATTTTTTGTTTTTAACCAGAAATAACCCCGTCCCATCAAAAACGATCTGCCACAGTATCAAAAATGGTATCTAAAATCGTATTGAGTATTTTTTAGTATTGGTGTCAAGTCTGAAATAGCATTTTTGTGACAGCCCTAGAATCTGTGGAGGGGGCTAAAGGGTGATGGACAGGAGGCTTTCTTAACCTCACAGACCTTGAGCTCATTACCAAAGGTAAATCATCAAAATAAAAGTGAAAACATGCAAAAATGTGGTCATCACTCATACGAAGCATTTGACTGATGTAAAGGCAAACGGAAGCATGCAAATACACACAAGGGTAGAAATGTAAAAAAATAAAAAAAGAATAAGATACTGCACAGTAAGTGCAAATGTATATGACAAATATGATGAAAATAAAATGTTGAAGCCTGTCATGTGCATATTTGCATATTAATTGCCAATAAGCAACTATTTGATTTAACTAGCTAACAATAATTGCAAAGATATCAACAAAAACAGCAACAAATGTTAATTAACAGGGAGTACTCTAATTTTAATTTTCTAATCTTTAGTTCAGGAAGTGTTTTTATGACTGAGAAACAGACATGATGTCATTTTGTTTGAATTAGAAGAGCAGTATTGTTGCTTTAAAAGTGAGTGGTGCTTGAAATCCTTCTTCTTTTGCCAATGTTTAATTTTGAAAAAAAAAAAACATTGTCCACATTGCAAAGCAATGTTGTCTTTTACAAGAAAAGGTTATTGTTGTTATCAGGATTGCAACCAAATAAACCATTGAATCGTTAAGAGCTTTAAAAGAGATTTTGAAAGTGGGTTGGTTCCTCTGAAACAACATTCAGGAGACCCAAGAAAGTCTAACTAGTCTCAGGACAGTTTTCGTTGTCAAATGATTCAGCTAAGGAATCAGGTTGCCATCAATGAAGGCCTTGATCAGGAGTGTTTCTACACATTCGGTGAGATGGAGGCATTTAGACACTGGCCTGGTAACAAGAACAACAGCAAAGAAGCCACTTCACTCCAAGAAATATGTTGTTCTGTCAGCAGGGTTGGACTGCTGAGAACAAAAAATATTGTGTTGTTTTTATTTTATTTCATATAATTTAAGTTCATAACAAGGTGTCTGTGCAAAAAGAAACAGGGAAATGGAGAAAAAGTGATGTCAGGTGATCATCTATTTACATTGAGTCAACAAAGAACGTACTTTCATTGTCACTTTAATCTTGCTTCACTTGGTCCTTAGAGATATAGATTTATTTTTATAATAAGCATACAAATCTTCCTGCGACACATTGCTATATTTTTGAGAAGCTTTAGATTTGAATTGGCCATTAAGTTTAGAGATAAAAGACTGAAAGCACAAAAACAGCCTGACACCAAAAAAGGACCAAAAAGCTGCATTTTAGTTTACGGAACTGGTGGCCTTTATTGATAGTAATCAGAAAGAGAGAGAAGGGGAGGCATGCAGCAAGGTCTTAAAGTTGGGATTATTACCCCAGATGTCTGCCAAGAACTGAGAGCCTACACATATGGTACATTGGCTCTACCACTATAACCAGGACCGGCTCTTGGCATTGGCCAGATATAGGTGGTTGCCCAGGGTGGTAACTGCTCAATGGAGCGACAAGTCAAAAAAGAAAAAAAAAAATACAAATACAATTAAATAAATAATCGCAACAATATGCAGCCCTGACTGGCGCCTTTTTATCATATTCTGTATTGCTATGTGTGGTCTGAAAATATAAACAACCCAGAGCCCTGTTGTTCCTCGTTCTGACAGTGTGTGGACAACATAAAGTTCCTGGGCATTTACATCTCCTCCGACCTCTCCTGGTCTATGAACACCTCCCACCTTGTGAATAAGGCCCAGCAGCAGCTCTTCTCCCTCAGAAAACAGAAACGGACTGGACTTTCCACTAAGCTGCTAAAAAACTTTAACATTGCTACAATAGACAGTATTTTATGTCTTAACATAACTGTGTGGTATGGCTGTACCCTTCATCACATGTCATCAGTGACATGTGTCACCCCTGGGGAGCTATCTGATAGATTGTACCATAACAATGTGTCCAAGATTATCTAATTGAGCATGTGGCTCCCTGGATAGCTCTCATTTCTAACACGGGCAATGCACTTATTGCCCTCTTCCATCAAGCAAACGTTTCAGGAACATTAAATCCAAAACTAAAATACTCAAAAACAGCTTCTGTGCAAAAGCTGTGAAGGCTATCGCCCCCCTGCTCAGAAGACTGAGTCTGTTACACATCACAGTAAGACTACTGTAAATGTGCTGGTGAAGATTGTCAGTAATCCAGGTCATGATCACATGTCATTATGCATTATTAACCTACTTGAAGTTCAATGATTGAAGCATGGTTGTGCAATGGGATCTCCAGTGTCACTGATTGTGGCCAATTTTTACATGGAGGAATGGCGCAGAACAGAACAGGGAGAAGAACAAGCGCAGAAAGATTGTCATATGTTGCTGGAGTCTGAAAATTTCAGGACAGTACTTGCTGTCCTGTGTTTTTACAAAAGCTTCCTCTATTGAGCTTGTCTCTTTTTCTGCAAATATTTAGGCATTGTGATTGATGAAAATATAACTTTTAAAGCTAATGTCAAGTATCATTTGAAACTAAAAACAGAGTAGACAGGTCATATTTGTCATTTAAAGGAGCAATAAGCCATATTTCACCACTAGGTGTTTGAGCACTGTCTGTTGACCAAAACAAGATGTATGACAAGCTGTTCCTCTCTTTACCTTCACAGCAACTGCAACCCAGCCCCTTCTTTCCCTTCTCACACGTTGCCTTCTATGCACACATCTGTAAAGGACAAAAACCACAGCAAAACAACATCACCTTTTGGAGGAACATTTCTTGTGAATAACTAAGTAACTCAACTTTATAATGCTGTTAGCAAAATAATATTTTGATCTGCTGGGGGTGCTCTTCGCCATGTTGCTGCAACGCTGTGCTGTCCTAGTACATTAGGGCAGAGAGGGGCTTGTAGCAGCTGAGTAGCAGCTGTTCACATGCAGGTACATGCACGCACGCACACACGGCTGGCCCGGCTATGAAAACAAGTGACTGGAGAACAACATAAAGAGATGTGTTGTGACATCATACCATAGTCCATCTGAAATATTACCTTTAGTTCTTCACGTAACTATTTTTTTTAGTTCTTTCTATCTAAAATAATGACATTTCGCTTATTGCTCCTTTAACACAAAGAAATATAACTGAATGTATACATATTATTACCCATCTTTGTACCATGTATTCTTTAGTTTAAATGGTCATCTCTTTCTATGCACTTTTCCTTTGGTATCAATTTTTTTTATAAATTGATTCTTCTCTTATTGCTCTCATATCTATTGTCTAACATATCACCCATACACACCATTAACAAGCTCTGATACCAGATTATCATTACTTTCTGTGTTTCCTCCGTACAGAATTAGGAAAGACATTTTTTTTTTTCTTACTCTGCACCATTAACCTGAAATTGTCTTCAAAAGGACTTGAAACTCCATTCTGATTCCTCTTGGCGGATGTAATATTCAGGTCAAAATATTGAGGAAATGCCAATAGGATGCTGCTTTTATTTTTCTTAATCATGCTTTTGTTCTTAACCATGGCCTTGTAATTATTTATTATCTTAAGCATGTTGACACTGCAATTTAAAATGTATTTGTACTGCGGTTCTGTAAGTAATATATGTGACTTAATTGGAACAGGTTTATCCTGTAAATGAGAATTTGTTTCTCAGTGAGGATCATCCCATACAAATAAAGGTCAAACATAAAATACTACAAAACCCACCTCACTTTATGTAGTTATATTTGATCAATTGAGCTCAAATATTGAGGGAAGAGACGGGAATGACATTGGACCCAGGTGAATCAATTCATGTCCCTCTCTTTTTGCAGAGAGAGAGAGAGAGAGAGAGAGAGAGAGAGAGAGACCCCATTTCTAGCAATATTAATTTAGTTACAGCGCTCACAGCACACAGATAGAGTTGGTATACATTTTTTTCTCAAATGTAAATAAAAGAAAAGGCAGGTTGTGAGTTGTGAAAGTGCATTATACCTACTTTGATACACAGCAGTGTGGCTGACTGCTCTGACTGAAAGATGTCGATTGAAGCAAAGAGAAACCAAACTCAAGTTCCTTGTTTGTGTCAGAAACTTGGTGATTGTAGCTGATTCTGATTGTGATGAATGGAGCAGAGCTAGGACACAAAGAAACTTCTAAGCCAAGAGGAAAAAGTCTAAAAGACATCTAACAGAAAAAAGTCCAATGTACAGAGAACAGAACACAAGAATAAATAGAATAAACTAAGAAATTAAACACAAGGAAATTAACTAATTTGGCTACCCCTCAGAGAACATAAAGAACTGGGAAATTATGAAAACAGAGATACGAAAAAAACATAACCAAAACAACCTGGGATGTAACATGTATAGATTGATTACATGCAGACTGATGATTTATAGCCTTAATTTCAGCTGATTATGACAGATTTCCCCCTTAGATAGCTAATAAAACATATCAATTAATTTCTTTGAAGATTAAAAAAATTGACATCAGACCAATAAATAAAAAATATTTTTAGCACCAGAATGTGGGCTTAATGAAAGGTATTTTTATTCCGGCTTGGAACTTCTTATTTTTAAAAGATTAAAAAGTACTTTTAATCTTACAAACGTAGCCTTATTGGAATGCATATTCTAATTTATTGAATGATTTTATATGGATCATGTTTATTTGCCCGGCAAATTCTCAGTTATCTGGGTCATCACAACAGCAAACAGGCCTAAAAATGTTTTGACACCTATCCAGAAATATTTGTCAACTCTGGTGGCTCGCACTTGAGCAACCTGCAGTTGGAGCGCTGCTGTTTTTAAGCACAGCTTGCAAGGTGCATTCAAAGTCAGATGCAAATCAATGACCCACTGGAAGCATCATTATCCCATTATGACATATTGCATATTATCTCATATTGTTCTGTAAATAGACTGGTGTTTTTCCACTGTTAAACTTGAATATGTCAGCATTTTTACCTGAGTATGCCATATTACCAATAATTATGCAATACTTACTCTGGTATTTACTTTTGTTTTTGGGCTTTATATAAGTTTATTCCCTGTTGCTTTAGAACCAACTTTAGATTCACTTTTTTTTTTCATTACTAAAAATTGTACATAACTCTGTCTGTGTAATTTCCACTGTAAAGCCAGAATTTCCCCATCATGGAACAATAAAGTTCCATGATGGGGAAACTGACACTCTGACCATTAAAATACAGGAAGAAGTAATTTTTCAGAAAATATTTGTGTGAAAAATATTTAATATTACAGTAACTAAATATATATATATATATATATATATATATATATATATATATATATATATATATATATATATATATATATTTCTGCATTAAGTATATGTAATATGTTTTATTTAAATAAGGGGCCATTAGAATTCCCCCTACCCCAACATAAAATGGTTTGACCATTAGGACAATGGCTGGCAGCAAAATTTTTGAAAGTTTGTTCCGCTGCAAACTAACAATCACAGGTGCACAGAAAAGAAAAGAGAAAAAGCGAAGATGACATGAAAGGCTTGAGGGATTTTATGAGTAAATATTTTTTTTAAACTGAGGATGAGTAAGGAACAGGTCTAGGAACAGAATTGCAGAGGAATGATGCCCATCTAGAGCCTGCTAAGAAGCAATGCGTTTATCAATGTGATTTTAAAGTATAGCATCCGCTAGCTAGTGTAAGGACTTTTACAGTTTTCTAGAAAACTGTAAAAGTGCGGAAAGCCTGAGTTCCTTTAAATCAAGATTAAAAACACATTTGTTTAGGACTGCCTTCGACTGCTCTAGTTAAACAGTTCTACTTAAACATCACTAGTTCAACTTTTTTAGTCCAACTGTTTTTAATGTTCTATTTTGTTTCTACATTTTATTCCTACTTGCTTTTATTCTGTTTTATTTTCCTATATTTTAATCATGTAAAGCACTTTGCATTGTCTCTGTACTGTGCTATACAAATAAATTTGCCTTGCCTTTCCTAAGGGGGAAAACACCTTTTCTTTTACAGAAATTCTTGAGCTTAGCGCCAAAAGACCAGAAAGCAGAGAGAGGGCAGAGGTCCAGGTACAGTCTGAAAAACAGAGCGGAGCAGGAGAGCCAGCTGGGGCGGGGAGCTGTGTGTGTGTGTGTGTGGGGGGGGACGCAACGTGTGTTTGAAGAGGAGACGGAGAGAGCCATCCCTAGCGATAACAGAGACAGTGCAGGTGGAGAGGGGCTTAATGCCTGATCGGATAGTCTGAGCATAGTCGCTAAGTGACAGAACACAGCGTTATTTTCAATGATCCCGCGTTATGGACAACAAAAATTACTGATTCTGATCGAATGAATGTTGTGCGTTTAATGGCAAAAAGGAAGCCTTTCTCAGAGATGGCAAATGAACCGCCAGCAGATTCAGAGGGCAGAGAATTCCCAAAGTATCTAACATATTCTACCTCCTGCAATGGAAGGGAAAAAAATTGTTAGGGACTGGCTAATATACAGCAGGTCAAAAAAAGCCATATTTTGGCTGCCATGCTTGCTGTTCTCTTATGAAGAAAAGAGCAACTAGTGCACTAAATTCAATATATGGGTTAAAAATATCCAATATAGTGCGTGCGTGCGTGCGGGCGTGCGTTTGTGCGTGCGTGTGTGTGTGTGTGTGTGTGTGTGTGTGTGCTTGGTGGCGGCAGGTGTACAGGGGGGCCCCAGAAAGACTGTGTTGTCCCGGGCCCTAGCAAAGCTGTCAGCTGGCCTGGTCCCACATGCCAATCAGTCTGACACGCTGACCTAAACGGCAATCTGTGTCCACGTTCCTTGTTGGTTTCTCCTTGCTGGCTGCACATGTGCACTTCTAGTGTTTATGTACCCAGTTAGCTTAGCGACTAGGTTAGCGGTTAGCTATTTAGGTTAGGTGTTAGCTATTGATTGTAGCTATGCTGCTCTCACTGTATGTTTTGAACATGGGCTGAGAGTTGCAAGAAACAAACTGAGTTCATGTTTATGAGAAGAAGAGGAAGGCCTCAGTAGAAAGAAATAAGAGTGGATTTGGGAAAAAAAATTCACGCCATCCCCCTTAGCAGAAGCGCGCAGTTATTCAAAAAGGGACTTGGGGAGACTTCTGGAAAAATTGCCGACCCAAGCTTTAAATCGTGTTTATTTAATTAAACAAATAGGTTGTAAGCTATAGGTTTGACCAGAAACGCCAGATTTGCAGAAGTAGTACGGATGCATAGGTATTTAAGTCAACAAGTAATTCAACACAATAATATCCTTTCCATTTTAAACATAAAGATGCTGAATAGTTTGTGGCAAAGATACAAAAATTCCGGTTTAATTTCAAGCCACATCCAAATTTGTTAGTTTTATGTGTCAAATTTGAAAAAAAAAATAGGAATATTTGCTGATTAACAGTAAAAACAATGGTTGACCCAAAAATAGGGATTTGTTTGAAATTATTTTAATTATGCTTCCAGTAGGTCAGAAATTTGAATTATATTATTTACATCAAGGGCATCCACATAACTCCAATGCTTTTCCCTTTACATCCTCTTTTCTATCTTCCTTGTGTACTATCATATACCCTGAATCCCTGAAGAATGACAGCATCCAATGTCAGTGTTTTGAATGCAAAAATATGATCATATTTACATTGGCTTAGCAGAAGTGAAGCTCTGTTGCATTTGGGACACAGCAAGACTTGAGGTGAGTTAAGCAGCCATGAAATCTAAGCTTTACCATTTGTCCTTTCCCTATTTCTTTTTAAATACATGACATGATGTAACCTTTTTGGCTCACACAGCAAGGATTGTCACGAATCACTGTACAAATGAAACCAAGACGATCAAGACATTCCCACACATGGTGTTTTTATTGCTACATTTGAGTACAAATCAGGGGAGTTCTAAAAAAGAAAAAAAGCAGATCATTGTGTTTTTGTGTGTTCATTTATATCTCTGTGTGAGTTTCTGGAGCCAATCCATCTAGTTTCACTCCTGGCTTTTAACAGCTAATTTCAGATAGCAATGTTGGCTGAGGTTAGCAAGTAAAGGCAACAGTATTGTGTACGTAAGGCCTACAGTACTCTGAAAACACATCAACGGGTTGTCTTTACTTTGTGAATTTTTCACAATGTTATGTGGAACGAAAGCTATAACTGAATTTGACACAACCAGTTTGAAACAATATTAGACAACAAAAGTTAAAGAAAACAGCTAAAGCAGTTTTTTCACAAAAGTAAGTTTTAAGTTGGTCCAAATGTGTTTTAAGTCATTATTATGTCATGCAAACAGCAGGGTTCCATTATTTGCTTATATATCATGGCTCTTATAGTTAAAAAGAAAAGGTTCTGAGCATTTGGCTCTTTCTCAGGCCATCAAACTATATATAGTGTGATCTTGAACGTGTTACCAGTCATTTGACTACGTCATATTGTAAGAAATCTGACCTACATGTTCTTAGATACAGTTTTTAGATATTCTTAGCCACAAGCAACATAGCTAAATCACATCTTATAAACACACAATATGTCCACTAAGCAATGTGTCCATGTTGTGTGCAAATGTTTATACACACATAGATGTAGAATGAATGTCTTCACACCACAATAAAAGAAAATTCAAGTTTGTGCATGAAGTTTGTGAAAACGTCAATAATTCCAAACCAACATGTCAGTGTGGGCTACAGATGGATTTTGCTCGGGTTAAAAGACATTGTTAAACTATGATTTTATACTGATTCTATTAGCTGTGCCACATAAACATTTAATAGTATGATAGACGTAATTCTACTTTTTTGGAGACATCACAATTGCTGAAACAATAATAATAATAATCTTTATTGTCATTGCAACACACATTCCTATGAAATTTGTTCTCTGCATTTAATCCTTCCCCTTGGGGGGCAGAGGGCTGCCGCTGTTGGGCACCCGAGGAGCTTTCTGGGGCTAAAGGTCTTGCTCAGGGAGCTGAACCCAGAACCTCCAGGACACATGCACAATGCTCTAACCACTAGGAAACAGGATGAAATGGGAAGCACTGATTTGGTTAATTTAATGTCCAGCAGGAACTCCATGGAGTGAAGCGCTGCCACCACCAATTTCTGATAGCAGAGCTTGAAACTGTCAAAGATTTTGGTGTTGAGTTCTTTGTTGATTATAGTCATGGTGGTGGTTCTTCAGCATGTGGAAAAGACAGGTAAGTCAGATGTTATATTAAACTGATTGTCAGCATTTCTCCTTGTTCGGAGAGCAAGTATGCACATTGTCAATAAGGTAACAGAGCTATAAGTAATACTGACACCTTGTGGCTCAAATCAGTAAACAGCTTACCAATCACAACCATCTAATATGCCGTTTTTAAATGGGGTGTTGCAGTTGTGAATTTTTACTTACACGGGATAGGTATATAATGTTGTATTTTGTGCTATTTCTGGTCTGCTTCTTGTACTGGCGTCCATGTTAGCAGGCTGCTGCTCTTTTGCCAAGATAAAATATAAAATGCTGTGCTCTGTGCTGGAGACCCTGTGAAATCTCATAAGATTGACTGAGGAACCAGGAATTAAACACGGGCTACACTCTGAACCGAAGTAGTTCCGGACCGTACCTTGAGGTTTGAAAGGAGAAAAATGTGACTAAGACATTGTTGATGGAGAGGACCAATTGTTTATAGGGAATGTTACTTCCATCCCAGGTGACAAATGAGAATGATTTAGGTTGATTTTACTGTAAATATCTTACTTCTGGCTCCTTTAAGTTGTCACAAAGCAAATTAAAACATCTAATGTTACAAAACATTTAAATCATTTTTTTCTCATGATGCACAAGATTTAGAAAACTGTTGACAGTAACTACATCCTAGCATTTTTATAATCCACTTGCACAAAGTCTTATTTGATTAGAACCTTTTTTCAGATATTTACAGGTAAACTACTTTTTTATTGGAGTTGGCACTCACTTTGCCTTGCAGAGTCAGCCATGTAGAGTAAAAGGAGTCAGTGTAAGCATCAGCACATTTATAGATTCCCATTTATTCAATGAGGGAAATGACAAACACTTGTACCTAATTAGTATGAAAGCAGCTGAATAGTTAATTTAGTTCATTCAAAATAAAAAAATAAAAACAAAACAACACTAATACAGTTTTTAGGAGCAAAGATACAATTGTAGAGGTTCAATAACTGCTTGACTGAGTTGTTACTTATTCTCCTGCTTCAAAGTAAAGAATCCTAAACTCAGGATTCCACTTATCCTTTTGAGAAAAAAAAAAACTCATGATGTTTTTCCAGATGGGTTGTAATTGAGCAATCTTTATTCAAATTTACTACATCAGTGCAGTAAAATTCTGAAAGTTTGCTTCAGCTCACCATCGTTGGATCCCTGTGCAAGGGCAGATAATTGCAGTGATTACATGAAAGGCAACAGGATTTCAGCATTTTAGACTAATCTAATATTAGTGAAACTGCCAAATAAAAGTCTTCACATGATGATTAACCTATAATGCCACCGCTGCATAAATATGTTAGAGAAATTATCCGCTAAGGTACTTAAAATCAGCATGACAGCTGGATAAGAAGATTTCTAATCCTAAATGCATCACATTTATAAAAAATCTTCTATCTGGTTATCCTAGTTCTAATACAACAGATGTTCAACTGTCCATGTGTGTATGTTTGTGCAACCCCTTCAGGCTTTTACACTAAATAGCAGTGACCCACAGCAGTGAGAGGACAGAAACTCTGCCGACATGCTCACACCTCTTACTCATCACGGGACATTCATTTTGATGGCTTCAAACAGCAGTGGGGTATAAATGGCCTATAAGTCAATGACTAGGTCACTGTCTTCAGGGGGTGTCAGTGCTATCATAACTAATTTGCTCACGCATGCATTAGCACATGCACACATGCACAGACACACATGCACGCATGATTGTTTCTCTCTCCACTTGGGAACACCAAACTGACTCAACACATTCCCCAGCTTTCACATGCTCTCCCCTGGTCATCAGAGCTTAATATCTTACCCCAATTCTTACCTTAAACCAGTGATTTATATCACAGTGCTGTTTAAACTCTTTCCCCTTGAATATTTGTCTCCCCGGGGACTGCAGAGGATATCCCTATCGAGTTGTGTCACTTTCTGCCCTGTTTCTTGTTAAGAAAACACAAAAACAAAAAATGCATTATTTATTTACAAGCACTGCTGCTCCAAAATTATTACTGAAATCATCAGCATTTCTGTTGCATTCAGGACAGTTATAATTATTTATTGGTTTAAAACTCTCCCCCCGATTCCAAAGCCACAGAGCACTATAATCTCAAATAGACAAAGTAGGTGTGATTCCTCAAACGCAAAAAAAAAAAAAATACACCCTCATATTGGGGATGACAAACAGAGACATCTTAATTCTGCCAAGCTTTGATGATTTTTAAAGTAGGATTGAAAATCTTTTTGAGCACCGAATTTATCTTTTATGTTACTGAAAGGCACTCGTGATAATTGTGCCTTGATGTCAACTGTAAATTGTCTTGTGTAGTTTGCTTTTTGTTTTAATCTGTGATGTTAATGTGGAACTCTGGGTAAAGACAGAAGCACAAGACTATCTTGCAAAGGAAGGATTATTCCTGCTAAAATAAAGGTTAAAAAAAAACTATTTACAGAATAAGAATCAGAAACAGAACATTATTTGTCCCTGTGGGGAAAATCTTAACATCACAAAACCTAATCAAAGTTGGAGGTATGACAATGTAAGGAAAGGACTCTTTTAATTATGTAAGTTCTGTAGGTGTCTTCCTTTAGAGGTTGAGATTGCAGTTTGATTTCTACAGGCAGCAATAATTTCCAATGTTGTTCTGTTTTGCATCATAGCAGTCTGAGTCTATTCCTAAACAAGCTTCTGTAATTGTTCAGCAAATAATGGAGAGAATGTGAAGAAATATCTAATTTTGGACAATGTTCTCTTCCCCCACACTATGTCCAGGGAGACCACAGTTATTTCAAAATTAGATTTAGTGCCTCGCAAAAGTTCCAATACTCACAGAACTTGTTTACACTGTATCACACATTTAAACCACAAACTTTAATGTATTTTGTGTCATTTTATGTGACTGACCAAAAAAAAAAAGAGTTCTTAACTGTGAAGTGGATGGAAAAGTAGTTTGAAATATTTATGCAAAAAAAATTTCCTTTTCACAATTTACCCTCTTTAAACTGGCATCCTAAAATAAAATCCAGTCATATAAATCACCTTCACAATTTAATTTAATCTCCCTAGGGTTCTCTACCAGAACAGCTCTCTTTATAGCCCCAATGAAAACTTTACACTCTGGCCATGAATATAATAAATATTTTATGGCTTTTAAGGGTGTTTTTGGACCATTTTATTTTTAGTGTGAATTATCATGCAACCAAAAACTTAGTAATTTAATTAAAAAAAGAGTTGGGTATACACGTGTAAAATTATTGTGAATTTTGTCAAATCCACATATGGCAAAAAATTATACTGGCAGAATCAAATATTAAGCTCCACTAATATTTGGGTAAAAATGAACCCAGTGCTTTGTGTACTTCTAAACGGCCTTCTGGTTATGCCATGTTTGCATGTTGATAGTTCCTGGAATGTTCTTGAATGTCAGTTTCCTTTATTGTCACGGTGACAAGTCTAACAACAAAATCGGGTATCCCAGCAGAACAGTGATCCCAAATCCAGCAATCCAGCAAGGCAAGTGATTGCTCTGGATTTTGTTTAGGGACAACAGAGTTCTGGAGTTGAAAAAAAAGAATGCCACACTTTCCATACGTTTGTTTTTAAAATTGTGTATAAGTTTTCTTCCGCCTCAAAACAATGTACAACTTTGAGCTGGTCTGTCACATAATGTCAATAAAATACACTTAAGCTTACAGTTGTAACTTGACAAAATGTAAATAAGTGCCAGTGGTATGGATACTTGAAAGGCACTGTGCTGAATGAATGTTTGCTTTTCTGCAAAAAAGCTTGATTTCTGCAAAATCAAGCCAACAGTGCTGTGTGCCCTTATAATGGCTACACACAGCTGCACACTTGTGGTGGCTAAATTGATTCTATTGAGGTTCCAAGCTTACAGCATATTTCCATATTTGCAACCTTGATGTCTAATCCAGTTAGCATTTCTCTAGCCTGCATCCAATCAGATTAACATCTCTGCTCCCTGTGGCAACTCAGCAGTTTTGACCTGTTCTTTTCTAGTAAGGACTGAGCTTGGTGGTACATGATCCCACAGTAGCCATGGTATATTTATTACCCCCTTGAAGTTGATGAGCCGATGGATCTGATCCAAGGGGACTGGCTGTCTGCTAACAACACACCTCTGAGCGTGTTCAGTCTTTTCCTGCATAGCAAAATGAAGCTCAAGTGGACATACTGTCAGCCTATATTTCGAAAAACATACAGCGGATGCAATGCCGTGCTTGCTCACCCCCTTTCTCATTTGTCTACCCATTTTATGAACTTGTCTATTCATCCCTCTTTCCTCTCAGACCCAAGCACACTTCCCTAAGGTCTGTCTATGCTATCTGACTGTGCTTCCTCTTGAATGACTATACAATACACAGGAGAGCACCTACTAGACACTTGTTGTCTGAGTGTGTGTAGATCACCTTTCGCTGCCATTTGACCATCAAAGTGGTTCAGCGAGATGCCTCTCATGCTGTAGAAAAGCTTTGTCACACAATACTCCACCACTAAACAGTTACAAAGAAAGACAAAAAAAATCAACATTCCTACTATCTGCAGCTTCCTTGGTAAGCCAATTGTCAGTGTGTGGCATTTATAAAAGGGAGAAAAGCACAATTTGTAGAGCATTATGGATAGCCATTAGGGTCTTTGGCTAGCAAAAGTTAAGGCCTTTATCACACCATTTCTTTTTTACATTCATGTTTCAGAGTTACAGTAGGAACTTGATTTTAACACTTTTAGCATGCACCTATTTAGAAATATGTACAGGCACATAATCCAGAGAAAAACTGCTGAGGTAGCTGTCCTCTTCAGATGGCACTATATATCATGCTGAACCCATTTTCCTTTAGTTTTATGGGTTTACATTAAAGCTTAGTTATTGAGGAACCAGACAGTCCCTCTGTCTCGCCCAAAATAAATTCTTGCCTTAACTCAACTGAAAAAAAATGGTTGGAGAGGAATTACAGAAATATCAGGAGTGGAATGTGAAAGTATGGTGCGGAGCAATGAAATGCCGTTGTAAAAGAGTAAATGATGTAATAAGGTCAAAGACAGGAAAGAGGTGTCCCCAGGCATTCTGGAGGACACAGAGGTGGGATTGATCATTACAACAAAGATTGTCTATAATGTGACTTATATTTTAAAAAGAATTAGAGAAAAATACTTTGTATATAACATTGTAAAAAATGCATTTTTAGAACTTTTCCCCAAATTTAAATACACATACACTTTACTGAAGTTCATTGTTTGATGCCTTCCTAGTTGAGATACAGGAATATCTATTCCCTAAATATGAATGCTTCCAGATATTAGGAGTTAAATTAACACGATTTAAGCCTTGCACAAATGTATAACTTCTGCTGGTTTTAATCTATGCACAGCTTTCTGAAAGAAAAAAAACCGAAAAGAAAATAAACTTAAACAATGGCTGACATTTTACAGATCTACAAAATTTTAAACATCCATTGGCACAATGGACTAAAAAGTAGAATTTCCCCTTCTTTGATCAAATGTTTTATATTTTGTACATATGTAAGCCAAATTAGTATTAGTATTAGTATTTTCTCAGTTTGGTTTGCTTAAACATTCTGTGAATACACCATATAGTGCATATTCAGTTAAAGGTATACTATGCAACCGGGGTTGATTTTCCAGTGAGGCTCCCCCCAGAGGGCGAAAGTAAAAGTGCACTGTCGTAAATATGCTCAGCTGTTCTCCTGGTTTCTCCGTCAAGCCAGGCGCGGTTGTTTTGAGCTTAGCAGACAGGCGAACGCAACGAATACAAAAGTCGAAAAAACGGCAGTACAAACAATGACTAACACAGTGAAAGTATGAACATGCACACAGAGAGAGAGAAACCATTCCAATGCAGTGTTTCCCCTAGGAATTTGCTTACCGGACGACCGGCGGAGCGGGGGGGGAGAGAGAGAGACAAGGTTTACGCCGATGACCGGCGGAGCGGAGCGGGGGGAGAGACAAGCTCTGCGCGACGGAGCGGGGGGGGAGACAAGCTTTGCGCGACCGACGGAGCGGGGGGGAGACAAGCTTTGCGCGACCGACGGAACGGGGGGGAGACAAGCTTTGCGCGACCAGCGGAGCGGGGGGGGGGGGGGAGACAAGCTTTGCGCGACGGAGCAGGGGGAGACAAGCTTTGCGCGACCGACGGAACGGGGGGGAGACAAGCTTTGCGCGACGGAGCGGGGGGGGGGGGGGAGACAAGCTTTGCGCGACGGAGCGGGGGGTGACAAGCTTTGTGCGACCGACGGAGCGGGGGGAGACAAGCTTTGCGCGACTGGCGGAGCGGGGGGAGACAAGCTTTGCGCAACGGAGCGGGGGGGAGACAAGCTTTGCGCGACCGACGGAGCGGGGGGAGACAAGCTTTGCGCGCATATCGAGTTAATTATTTTTTTTTTTTTGAATGTTGGGAGGTGGTAGCGTGAGGGAAACCCTACAATGTTACCTACAATCGCATCAGCAGAAGCGCGAGGTCCGCGTCAGCCTTGCAGCCTTCTCTTTCTTTTAGCTCTCGCCATTCGGAAAAAGATTGCCCGATGTTCACCCGTGTACGACTCCTCTCTCTGTCCAGAGCCCTTTTCCACTTTCTTGCCTGCTCCGACATGGGCTTTCGCTGTTTTGTCGCTGGTTCCGCCATGATAACTGCACAGATATCGCCACTGCACTAGCAACAAACATGCCTTTCACTGGGGGCGTGTAGCAGTTCTCGCCGTAAAGCAAGACCGACTCTCGCGATGCACGAGATTCTGAGCCTGTGGGTGCGGGCCGAGGGCTCCTGCAATTGCAAGTGCGGTATTTCCCCCACAGACCACCAGGGCGGCCGAGAAAACCTTTGTTCGACCTGAAATGACTCATTTAATCATCCAAAACGGTATGGAACATATTAATTAACTGAAAAATGTTGCATAGTATGCCTTTAATAACAACTTAATGATTAAGGAGGTATTCTTGCTAAAGATCAATGTTTTAAATGATTGATCTGAACCATCATTCACACTGGACATTCAGAGAGATAAATTTTGATATACGTTCCACAGTGGTGTTATTGTGTTATTGTGCTATTAGTATTTTTAAAGAGTAAAGCATAAAAATACATATTTCTGTAAATTCTGAGAATACAGACCCATCTTGTAGCACTTTTCTATGGTGTTCGAAAAAAATATACAGGAAAAGTTAATTTATCTTGTGTTTTTTGTAAAGCAAAGTGATTTTAACCAGAAAACTATAGGCTTTGATTAGATTTGTTTATTTTACAACTTAACAGTTTATTATTACTCATATAGTAAATTAATATTAAACTGGGATTATGATTGAATTGGACAGGTTTGAATCCAAAATTGGACTGAATTATACAATTTGCAATTATACAGTATTTCAACTGGTTTCAAGTTGCAATAAGTTACAGAGGGTGATAACAGGATCCATTTGGACTGCACTGAATTGGAGGGTTTTTTGGTCTGATTCAGCCTGTGATTTTTACTGTACAATAAACTAAACTGAAGTTTAAATTAAAATGACTAATAAAATCCCATGTTTATAACTGAATCATGGTTGAGTTATTTGAGAGTTCCCTGAGGGTCCTCAATCATGGAAGTAATTTGCATGCCTTTAAAGGCAATGATCACACTGTGCTGTACTAAATATCAGCATGAAAACAGCATTTGGATTGACTGATAGACTTGCTTTATCTACTCACCTGTGAAGCCGTCCATCCGTTATTCTCAGCCTGTAGACCATTTCTAGAGGTGTAGGAAGGGCCAATTGGATTAGCCCCACATTCTCCAGCCCAAAGCGAGTGATATGGGACTGGATTCCATTACACAAACTCTATCTTACCCAGACTGTAGCCTATCTAAACCTCATATCCCTGACAACACACCATACATCAGCCACAGGCTAATATACTCTAATAGGTAACCATAGATAAAGCATATGAACTTTCTCTCCTGCTCACCCTAAGTGGCTTCCATTACTTTGCTTTATTCTTAGACAACCTTAATATTCCCCTTTTTTCTGCATTCTCTGGCTCTACGTGATTCCCCATATTTATTTTGTTTTTTATTTTGTTATCTAATTTCTTGAGTTGGCTTACTTATTATCTCTATTACTTCAGTTCATTTTCAGTTGCTCCATTTCTTTGCCCACTTTCCTTTGCTTCCATGCAATCATTCACTGCAATGCTGTCTCTAGTGTAGTGTGTAATTGTAATCAACAGTGATTGGTGGATGTGAGGGGAAGACTCATCACATGGGTTGTTTTCTCACCACAATGGTTTTTATCCTTCTGCCACAACGATATTATTCAAACCTCGCCTCCTTAGTCGTAGTTTTTCCTTGTAATTACAGATAGAAGTAAATTCATTGGTTATTTTCAAATTCATTTTTGCAGCATATTTCAGGTCAGAATAGTGGACAAAAGCATAATTGACAGGTTGTTAAAGTAATAACAGTTTGCCATTTTTATCACAATGCATTGATTCAGATGTTTTCTTGTATCTATATTTAAACTATTAATAAAACATTGTATCCTAGATTTTTAGACTATGTTTGTCTAATTTATTTTTTACATAATATTCTTTCACTTCTCTTTCCCTTCTTCTTTTCATGACTTTCCCTCTTTGCTCTTAGTTTGTGTGATTCACCAATTTTTTTTATACAGCTATCTCCTGTTGCCTACTAACCTTACATGCCTTTTTTTCCTCTCTCTTTTTCTGAGCATCAAAGGTTTGTGTCAGAACTAAAGCCCTGTTCAGCAAAGGAACGGACGACCGTGGACACTTCTTAAAGTAAGTAAAAGAGTGAAAAGACAAGACAGAGAAACAGATGACGAGGAGGAGAAGTAGGAGAATCAGAATCAGAATCAAGTTTATTGCCAAGTAGGTTTGCACTTACAAGGAATTTGACTTGGTGTTGATGGTGCAGACAAAAAAAATAAATAAAATGGAATGGATATATATACAAAGCTATGTACACTCAGTAAACTGTGCGTTAATGTAACGCAGAAGCTTGTAAGTCCTGAACGGTGGAGAGAGGCAGTGTCCAGTGTCACGGGCGGCTCTTGGCCTTGTTCATAAGGCCGGTAGCAGATGGGAAGAAACTGTTCTTGTGGCGTGAGGTTTTGGTCCTGATGGACCGCAGCCTCCTGCCAGAGGGAAGTGACTGAAATAGTCTATGACTGGGGTGCGAGGGATCAGCTACAATCTTCCCTGCACGCCTCAGAGTCCTGGAGGCGTACAGGTCCAGGAGAGATGGCAGATTGCAGCCAATCACCTTCTCTGCAGACCTGATGACACGCTGCAGTCTGCCCTTGTCCTTAGCGGTGGCACCAGCGTACCAGATGGTGATGGAGGAGGTGAGGATGGACTCAATGATGGAGGAGTAGAACTGCTAATGATAGTTCTCAGGAAGTGGAAAGACTCCACAGTGTCAATTGTGGAGTCACAGAGGGTGATGGGGGAAGCTGGGGCTGAGTTCTTCCTGAAGTCCACAACCATCTCCACTGTTTTTACAGCGTTGAGCTCCAGGTTGTTCTCCCTGCACCAGGTCACCAGATGGTCAGCCTCCCACCTGTAGGCGGACTCGTCACCATCAGAGATAAGTCCGATGAGAGTGGTGTCGTTCGTGAACTTCAGGAGCTTGACAGACTGATGACTGGAGAGTGAGATCAAGTGAGAAAGATGGCACATACTGGAATACAGACCGGTCTGGCAGTAGGATTTTTCTGAAGAAAATAAACGTGTTTTCTGGTTCATATGTTATTACTACCTGTTGCTTTTGCAACATAAAGCACTACAACTTGGCAGCCAATCACACAGTATTGACATAAGAAATATAAAATGAAAACAAAGCTTACCAATGAGTAATCATTGGTTGAAATTAGTGTTGCGCCGATGCCATTTTTTGGCCCCGATACCGATACCCGATACCTGGCTGTGCAGTATTGGCCGATACCGATACCATACCGATACCATCTGTTTGAAATTGATGTGTGTGTGTATATATGAATAACTGCATACTACTTAGGGTAGTAGAACTTTTTATTGCCTACCTGGAATGGGTGACATTAGTTGAATAAACTTTTGGCTCTCAAAGGCCAAAACAGTGCAACATTCATGAAATTATAACATGTATAATAGTAGTGCAAGAGTAAGACAGTAAAATTACATTAATAATTGAATAATCTCTTTTAAACCCTGAGTTTTGGCTCTCAAATGCCAAAATAGTTCTGTCTCTCTTCGGGGTCGGTCTTGTTTTTTCTCTTCTCTCCAGCTTTCACCCCCCCTCCCCCTCTCCTGCTTCTGCTGCTATGTTTTGTCTTTCTGAGCACTTTCTTCATATCACCCGAACTCTGAAAAACATGGATCTGTTAAGCTGGTCTCTCAATGCTATAGATAAAAAATTTTCGACGGGTAGGCAACGAAAGGGGGACCCGTCCGGTCCCGTTTTGACTCATTTCGTGGGATACACCCTATATTCTTGGATGGAAAACGGTGTGTCTTTCGACTTTGTCATTCCTGGACGTTTGAAACGTTTGCATGTTTGGATTCAGGATACTTGGATTTCTACTTATTGGATTTGGTGGATTTTTGATGTATCAGCAAATACAGCGGATGTCGGTAGCCATTTGGCCTTGATCAGGCTGCCGGCTGCATATGACGCGCTCACTAAGGCAGTGAACGGACAGATCTGGAAGATGGAGGAGCAGAGCCGAAAAGCTGGATGTGCTGGAACGCAGACTGGCTTCGGTGGTTTGAACTCAGGGGGAATTTGGGATAAAATCTGGAAGTGAAGCGCGGAAAAGCCCAACAATTTGGAAAATTGGATTTCACCATTTGGAGCCAGCAAAAGACTTAAAGCTGACAGGAAAGTCAGTGCAGCTTGTCTCATAACAAATAAAGTATTTGGTCTGCCCCCCCATCTCTACTCCTGGTTTGTTATGAGGAACGAGCTCAGAACTCTACCCTGCTACCCCCCCCCCCACTGACATCTGCGGATGCTTTCTGAACTGTTGGCCGGCTGATAACATCAAGGACAATGGCCTCTGGAGAGTGTTCACGGAAATATAAACACTTTCACCCAAACAGACACACATAACTGATGCTCATAAAAACAGATGAACTTACACGCGACTAGTCTAAAATGTTTACATTCTGCTATATGTGTCTCGTCTTTGTGCTTTTTGTGCAAGAGGTTTTTGATATCTCAAACTGTATCCTATTATAGAATAAAGTATGAGGTATGTTTTTTTTCCCTCCCACCTTCCTTTTTGTGGCCTCTATTTTTTCCACAGAGTAATAGCAGTGCCCTGTGGGCATCGTGTAAGGCGGTGTCCTTGGCAGCAAGGCCTCAGTAAATCGTCTCCCCCTGAAATGTTTGTGATGTTTGTGATGGCGGTTGTACTGAAACAGCAATTTCCCTCTGGGATTATTAAAGTATTTCTGATTCTGATAGTGCAACTTTCATGAACTTATATAACATGTATAATACTAGTCGGGAGAGAGAAGGCTGCGTTCAAGTGACATACAAACATCAAAATGGTATCGGTGCCCTATTTGTTGGTACTCGCCGATGCCGATACCACCATTTTAGTGCTGGATCGGGGCCCCGTCCGATACTGGTATCGGTATCGGTGCAACACTAGTTGAAATGTCTAAATATTTCAGATTTCTTGGATATAAAGGTTGTATGTCTGGTCTAAAAATGAAAGAGTTGTAGACTACATCAGGGTTATATGTTTATTAGCAGTCTAAATGGAGGCAAGATTTAACCTAGACTGGTGAGCAAAAAAAAGATGGTGGAATGCACTTGGACTGAATTGACGACCTCTCGATTACTAACGGAGTATCTCAAAGCAGCCCCGTTTAAGTTTTGACCCAAGTTTTAGCTTAATTTGAGATGTATTTAACGGTTGTTCAGGTCAATACACAGTAGTTGGCGAGTATTGATGCTCCGTATAGGCTGCCCTTGTCAAAAACTCAACTATGTAACTTGAGAGAGTCAGATCCATCGGCGAAAGGGTGATGTGACCAGGCGTGCTGCTTTACGGCAGTCTGAGATCCCCTTAAACACGAGAGCTAACCTTACGAGCTTCTACTTTTTTCATCCTCGAGTCAAACTTTGTCATTGTAGCCGAGGGAAGCAAAAAGAGGAAATCTATGTCTGAGGAGGCCAAAAAGAGAAAGTGAGACAGGGATCAAACAGCAAATTTTCACCCAGATTGCTTCACTGCATCATCAAATAGGAGGAGCTACTATCCTGCTTGCTGGTCCCTCCTGTCTGTTGAACTCGCCATGGAGGTCATGGAATTTACCGAGCAAATCAGGGTTGTATGTAATGTGGAAAGCCGAAAAATGGCGTCAGCACCTCTGGGTCCACCAGATCCTCCAGAGACACACCCAGTTCGACGAGTACCACCGCCAGTAGCTGCTTCTGGATGATGGTCGCTTCTGGCACTACTTCCATCTGTCCAAGACCCTGTATGAGGACCTGCTGGAGGGAACAGATCACCCTCCAGCACATCAACTACAGCCGTCTTCGGTCAGTAAATCCATCATTGCTCAATAGAAATATAACCTAATTGTACTGTTTAAATATGTAACACATAAAAGCCATTTTTGCGCTTAAATAGATGCACAAAGAGGTACCTTAACAGGCTGCAAATTGATGGAAAAGTTCAGATTGTTGAACTCAGGGAAAATGTAGCTTTGCTGTAGATGCGCGTCCACGACACCTATTCACAGCTTTGCTTTGCTCTATTTGTGTGTCTACTGCGCTGTTCGCAGTTT
Organism: Fundulus diaphanus; assembly: GCA_037039145.1. Lineage (NCBI taxonomy): Eukaryota > Metazoa > Chordata > Actinopteri > Cyprinodontiformes > Fundulidae > Fundulus > Fundulus diaphanus. Next base: position 31,151,310 of record CM073129.1, on the reverse strand, counting down.
TACTTTACTCAAATTGCCAAGTGTGTGCCGTTCACATTGCTCAAAACACAGCATTCACATTGCAGACCATTAATTTGTTCCTGAACATGCCTTTACATAGGCAGAGCATGTAAATCACTTGCTTCATTCACCTTGTTCACATTTGGTGTGAAAGTACCTTTAGACTGGTATATCTTTTTGCCTGCTGTATACCAAGTCTATATTTTTCAGTTTTGCAGGAGCTAAATCCTAAACTACCAGGCTAAATGTTGTTGTTGTTAGGAAACAAAACAGATGTGGCACTTACCTAATTAGACACATTTTTGTTTCTCTGATGTAGGATTTATAACCTGGCCAGCCAGAATGATAATGTGTAGTGCTTTCTGTTCTGCAAATCTGGGACCGCTCCCATTGAATCAGTTTGGGGAAAGGAGGGAATCTCTCCAAGCTGAGTGGGCACAGTGACACCTAGTGCCCGCCTACTAAACTTTGGTTTTAACCAATCACAGTTTCAAACTAAAAAGGAAGCAGAAGGTGCTAAGAGAAACAACAAGATAAGCTAGTCAAGGCAGTTCTTGCTGTTCTATCAAAGAAGAAAACAGATGAAAATGTACAAACCAAATGTGATAGTGCCAGCTATGCATGCGTTCCACTGCGCTGCCATTTTTTGTTTTTGTTCTACTGTGGGCTCAGCAGCTCTTGCTTTCGTCATAGCAGTATGTCCCACCTAAAACCACAATACTGCAATGTGATTGGCCTGGACTGTTTTTGGTTCAGTCACAAACAATTGTGAAGCCAGAGCAGTACAAGATGGATTCTCATGTGTTTCTATTCATCTTGCAGGCAAGGTTATAGGGTTTAATCTAGAAGGTTGGATGTTGGCCTTGTCTTTACAAGTAACTTGATGACTTCTCAATCTGCTGATCCAAAGTGGTCTGCTATCACAGTCCAAAACATGGAGGGAGACTGTTTTATTAAGTGACAGTGCAGTGTCTCCATTGGCCTTAAGTGGGCTAAACCTGGAAGTTACGGTCTTGTGTCCCTAGTGGCTATAATTTATACGGTGTTGCTTTAACCTGATGAGCCACATGGTTACATGCAAGGTGATGTATATTTGACACCCACTCATCATTTACTTCATCAGGTACACCACACTTATATCAAGATTGTCCCCCTTTTTTCTTTGGGACTGCTTTAATTTTTCATGACATAGTTTCAACACATTGCTCAGAGAATTTTGTCCATATTTGTTCACACAGTTACTTCAGGAAAGTTTGTTTTATTTAAGGCTGTACATGACCAAAAAAGCATTACAAAGTAAAGAATACATTAGAGACAAATGGATAATATTACAGAGGAAAGCACACTACAGTGGAATAGTAGCAGCAGAGCTGGACTACAAACTTCACCATTAGCATTTAAAGGTACCTCCAAACAAATAGGTTTTCATCCTTGATTTAAAGGAACTTAAGGTTTTAGCATTTTAACAGTTTTCTGGGAGTTTGTTCCAAATAAGTGGAGCATATGAACTAAATGATGGTTCTCTGTGTTTGGTTTTGGTTCTGGCTATGCAGAGGAAATTTGAGCCTGAAGACCTGAGTAGCCTGGATGGATGATACACTGACAACAAGTCTGTGATTTATTTAGGTGCTAGGCCATTCAGTAATTTATAAACTAACAGAAATATTTTAAAGTCTATTCTCTGAGACACAGGAAGCCAGTATAAGGATTTTAGAACTGGGGTGATGTGCTCTACTTTCTTAGTCTTAGTGAGGATGTGGGCAGCAGCCTTCTGGATCAACTGCAGCTGTTTGTTCAACTTTTCTGGCAGACCTGTGAAGTCATTGTTGCAGTAATTGATTCGACTAGAGAAACGCATGGATTTTTTTTCCAGATCCTGCAGAGACATTAGTCCTTTAATCTTGGAAATGATCTTCAGGTGATAGAAGGCTGACTTTATAATTGTGTTGAGAGGCTTGAGAAGCTTTTGGAGGTTCAGGTCTGAGTCCATCACTACACCCAAAATGTGGGGTCTGTACGGTAGTTACTAGCTGAAGCGACTGAAGCTGTGTGCTAACTTTTGATCTCTCCTCTATTGGTCCAAAAATTATTACTTCAGTTTTGTTTTTATTCAATTGAAGAACATTTTTGCACATCCATACATTGATTTCTTCTAAGCATTTACTCAGTGCTTGAATGGGTTCATAGTCACCTGGTGACATGGTGATGTAGAGCTGTGTGTCGTCCGCAAATTTATGGTAACTTATGTTGTTTTTTATGCTCTGAGCTAAAGGGACTGATGTAAAGTTACCTACTGACACAAAAAGTCCCTGTCCTTTAAGTAGGATTTAAACCAGTTGAGTGCTATACCAGAATGGCTGACCCAGTTTTCCAGGCACTCTAACAGAATGGAGTGATCGCCAGTATCAAATGCTGTACTGAGGTTCAATAATACCAGCACTGTGGTTCTTCCACAGTCTGCTTTTATGTGGATGTCTTTAAATACCTTGACAAGGGTGGTCTATGTACTGTGGTGAGCACGGAAACCTGACTGGAACACGTCAAAGAGGCTGGTCATTGTTAAGAAGGTGTTTAATTGTTAAAACACAGCTTTTACAATAATCTTACTGATAAAGGGGAGGTTTGATCTCAGAGAAGAAAGATTCCCTTGCATTTTTCAGTTTCAAGTTATATCCTTAAAGTCTCTCTATATAGATGTCATAGTGAACCTGGAATTTAGACTTTCTCCACCTGCGTTCAGCTTTTCGACACTAACTTTTTTCACTTCTAATGGGTGGAGCACTTCTCCACTGAGATTTTTTCTTCCCAGAAACAACCTTCACTTTAACTGGAGCAATGCAGTCAATGATGTCTGAAACTTTAGACTGAAAGTTATGTACTAGTTAATCTACTGATTTCCAGGACAAAGTGGAAGTAGAAGTGTAAGCTTGATTAAAGGTTTCAGTGGCATCATTCTTAAAGATCCGTATTATTATTATGTCCCTTTGGCTGACTGAATCATTGGACATAAGGTTTTCAAAGATAACAGAAATGTGATCAGATAGGCCGGTCAGTTACATTGACCTTGGAAATGTTTAGACCCTTAGTGATGGTCAAGTCTAAAATATGTCCTTGTTTGTGTGTTGGTTGTTTAATGTGTTGAGTTAAACCAATAAGTGTCACATAGTTATTTTGCACCTCTGTCTTCAGGGTCGTCTACGAAAGTTGAAATCTCCCACAATAATTAACCAATCATAATCAACACATATCGCAGATTGGAGGTCATTAAAATCATTTAAAAAGTTTTATTTGGACCTAGGAGGCCTGTAAACTTTCAAGAATGTAGTCTGTGCTGGGCTCTTTATCTGGAGAGCCAAATATTCAAGAGTGAGATTTTCCCAGAAACACCTTTTTACATTTTATTGAATAACTAAACAAAGCTGCCAATCCTCCATCTCTCCTTTGCTGTCTGCTCTCACAAAGTAAATTGTAGTTTGACTCTATCAAAATAGCTGCCTCATTAAATTCATGTTATCATGTTTCTGTTAAAGACATAACATAAGATAACATCATTGATGAAAAATGATTTTCCTGATAGAGATCTAATGCTTAATAAATTCAGTTTATATGACTTAGTGGTTGGTATTGTTTCTGTGCCTGGTTGTATCTAACAATTTAAGGCTTCTAAGTATAATTGTTTATTTCTGTTCATTGTTCTCTTAGCTTTGTCCTTTCTGCCCTGTAAGCTGTAAGCCAATCTTAAAAACCTCTTTCATATTGTTGGTGAAATCCAGGAAATGCCATGATTTAGGTTTTTGTTTGTTTTTTTGTATGGACTTTTCCGGACTAATTAGGTTTCACTCCCCTCTGCCATCAGCCACCAGTCATCATCCAATCAGTTCAGTCCCTACCAGCCACCACTCTGCACCTGATCAGCTCCCCCTGCTGCACTAATTACTGCCAACTCTGCTCACCTGTTCCCGTCTATATATACTTGCCTCATGGGACAAAGCTGATGGTGCATGCTTCACAGAATAGAAGATGTTGTAAATGACAACATTTTACAACTGAACTATTTAGAGAGAAGCCATATCTGTTGTACAGATGTCTTCTCTCCCAAAGGATGTTAAAGTTGTCTGTGAAGGTTACAACTGTTTGCATGTTTTTTTCAGCCATTTGTTAAGAATCGGAACTCTTTAAAAAATCTTATCTCCACAATTAATGGGCATGTGAGGTCCACTGAGAAACACCTTAGCAATAAGGCTCTACACTACATTTAGCAGGCGAATGTAATCCTCCTTCAATACTTTGGATTTTGATCTGGGGCATTAGACACAAGTTAATTTTCTGTAGAAGCCTGTCAAAGTCCTCTGTGGTAAAGGGAGGCATCATGTGCAGATTATCTTAAAAGTAAAATAGTCCACATGGGGGGTTGGGACTAAAAAAAAATAAACAAAGTAAATCCTTGAAAGTTACTGTTCTAAAAAACTTTCGTCCAACTTTCTGTAAGTTTGGCTAGGAGATAAAACGTTAAACGCAGAAAAAAATCCAAGCACGTAGGGAGCAGAGGAAAAAGCATTCAAGCACACAGAGGGCTAGATGACATCGAAGATGTAGATGTCTCAATATGGAACTGTTTTAGCTCAAATTGACTAATCTGCCAAAACAGAAAATAAATAAATAAATAAGCAGGTGGCCTTTCTAATGCTATCTAGCAAGATACTCATTCTTCTGCAAATAATTTCAGGACCTATGATACTAGGTTTTATTATTGTTGTAACACACTTTTTTTTCTTATACAAATGATCTTCTCATCAGCCTTGGTGATAAGCTATTGGCAAGCCATCCACTCTGTTACAAATCTCTTACAATTGTTTATGCAGTAGTTTTACTTGCAAGTTATGATCCTTGCTTAAGAAATAAAAAGTTTCTCATGGCAAAAAAATGTTAACTAATTTCTAGGATATCGGGAAGTGTTTTACTGTCTGTGCACACCCTGAACAGCTTAATTGTTTAACGACTCTTAAGATTAAAACGTGTTTCTATTCATCAGTACACTGTAATATATTGTTAGATGTATCACAATTCTCCTTGTTTGTGTCTCACAAATAAAAGACTATTGTTTACCTACAGGACTGTCTCAGAAAATTAGAATATCGTGAAAAAGTATACTAGTAGGCTATTCAACTAATCACTTGAATCGTCTAACTCGAAACACCTGCAAGGGTTTCCTGAGCCTTGAAAAACACTCAGCTTGGTTCAGTAAACTAAATCACAAGTATGGGGAAGACTGCTGATCTGACTGCTGTCCAGAAGACCATCATTGACACCCTCCATCAGGAGGGTAAGACACAAAAAGAAATTTCTCAAAGAGCAGGCTGTTCACAGAGTGCAGTTTCAAAGCACATTCACAAAAAGTGTATTGGAAGGGGGAAATGTGGCAGGAAACGCTACACAACCAAGATCTGGCACCTGCCCACAGTGCCAAAACCACCAGTAACTGGTGTACTGACCATGGCATTACTGGCCTTGATTGGCCTGCCAATTCCCCTGACCTGAACCCCATCGAGAATTTGTGGGGTATTGTGAAGAAGCTGAAAGACACCAGACCCAACAATGCAAATGAGCTAAAGGCCGCTGGTTGTCTAGGTGGTGTCCTGAAAACGACGTGGGCTACATTGATAACTGGCGAACTTTCTGGGGAAAACCTGGTCTGATCCGGAGAGATGGCATCCATCCCACTTTGGATGGTGCAGCTCTTCTTTCTAGGAATCTGGCCGGATTTATTAGTTCTCCTAAATGCTGACAACCCAGGGTCCAGACCAGGAAGCAGAGCCGTAGTTTAACACACCTCTCTGCAGGTTCTGTACTGTTACCCACCCATTATCCTATTGAGACGGTGTCTTTCCCACGGCCAAAACTTAACAGATCAAAAACAGATCTAAAAGGAACAAACCATAAAAATCTAATAAAAATCAGTACGGCTCACCTTGAACCAAAAAATAAAAGAATTAAATGTGGTCTATTAAATATAAGGTCTCTCCCTCCAAAGACTTTGTTAGTTAATGAATTGATTTCTGATAATCAGATTGATTTGTTTTGTCTCACAGAAACCTGGCTACAAGAGGATTACGTTAGTATAAATGAGTCAACTCCCTCCAATTATTCAAATTTCCACATTCCCAGATTTGTGGGAAGAGGAGGAGGAGTGGCAACCATCTTTCAGTCTGATTTATTAATTAGTCCCAGGCCAATTAATAACTACAGTTCTTTTGAGCATTTAACCTTCAGTTTCCCTCATCCAAACTGCAAAGCAATAAAACCTCTTCTGTTTGTTGTTTTGTATCGTCCACCAGGCCCTTACACTCAGTTTTTGGATCAGCTGTCAGACTTCTTATCTGATTTGGTGATAAACACTGACAAGGTTATTATAGTGGGTGATTTTAACATCCATGTTGACACTGAATGTGATAACCCTAGTGTAGCCTTTAAAACTATCCTAGATTCAATTGGTTTTGCTCAAAATGTGCATAAACCGACGCACTCTTGGCTCCATACTTTAGACCTTGTACTGACATATGGCATTGATTGTGAGGTATTAACAGTATTTCCTCACAACCCTGTCCTATCTGATCATTTTTTAATAACATTTGAGTTTAATCTAACTGAGTTCTCCACCCCCAAAAGAGGGTTCCATTATAGTAGATCTCTATCGGACAATGCTGCATCAAACTTTAAAGAGTCTGTCCCCCTTTTAATATCCTCAGTGTTGCAGAAATGCCCTGTAGATGGCAGCAGTGCTGTTTCTTCCCATGCACAAATCGATACCTTTGCTAACAATGTGACTTCGTCATTGCGTTCTGCATTGGACAATGTAGCTCCCTTGAAAAAGAAGGTGATTATTCACAGGAAGCTGGCTCCCTGGTTTAATTCAGAGCTGCGTTCCTTGAAGCACAATGTTAGGAAATTGGAGAGAAAATGGCGCTCTACACACCAAGAGGAATCCTACCTAATCTGGAGGGACAGTCTATTGTTGTATAACAAGACCATTCGCAGAGTTAGAGCAGCATATTTTTCATCATTAATTGAAGAGAATAAAAATAATCCTACATTTCTCTTTAGTACAGTTGCCAAACTTACACAGAGTCATAGCTCCGTTGATCCATCCATTCCCTTAGCTCTTAGCAGTAATGATTTTATGGGATTCTTCATAAATAAAATTGATTCCATTAAAAATAAAATAATTGGCATCCTCCCAACCATGATTACCTCGTCCTCAGTAAGTGAGGCAGCGTTGGAGGAATCTTTAGAAACTGCGCTGTGTCTGAACTGTCTAGAAGCAGTAGAGCTTTCTGAGCTATCTAAAATATTAGCTTCATCTAAACCTTCTACCTGTATGTTAGACCCAATCCCAACCAAGTTGTTTAAGGAGGTATTCCCTTTGATCAGTGGTCCTATTTTAGACATGATTAATCTATCCTTAGTAAATGGATATGTACCACAGGCTTTTAAAGTAGCTGTTATTAAACCTTTACTTAAGAAACCATCTCTTGATCAAGATGAGTTAGTAAATTACAGACCTATATCTAATCTTCTTTTCTTATCTAAAATTCTCGAGAAAGTAGTTGCTAATCAACTTTGTGAACATTTACAAAGTAATGACCTACTTGAGGAGTTTCAGTCAAGCTTCAGAGCTCATCATAGCACTGAAACGGCTCTGGTGAAGGTCACTAATGATATTCTCATGGCCTCAGATAATGGACTTGTGTCTGTACTTGTCCTGTTAGATCTCAGTGCTGCATTTGATACAGTTGATCACAATATTCTCCTACAAAGACTTGAGCATACTTTAGGGATTAAGGGGAAAGCATTAGGCTGGTTTAAATCTTATCTGTCGGACAGATTCCAGTTTGTTCATGTTAATAATAAATCTTCTTCAAGCTCTAGGGTCACTTGTGGAGTACCACAGGGTTCAGTCCTTGGACCAATTCTCTTTACTATATATATGCTTCCGATTGGCAAAATTATCAGACAGCATGGGATTAATTTCCACTGTTATGCTGATGACACTCAGCTATATTTATCCATAAATCCTGATGAATCCAATCAATTACTTCGACTGCAGTCATGTCTTGATGACATCAAAAGCTGGATGACTTTAAATTTCCTGCACTTAAATTCTGACAAGACAGAAGTTATAATCTTTGGACCAGAGTCCTCAAAAAATAAACTTCTTAATCATTCACTGAATCTGGATGGCATTAACTTGGTCTCTGGTAGTAAAGTAAAAAATCTTGGTGTTATTTTTGACCAAGACATGTCATTTAAATCCCATATTAAACAGATTTCCAGAGTTTCCTTTTTTCACCTCCGGAATATGGCCAAAATTAGAAACATTCTGTCCAGGGGTGATGCTGAAAAACTAGTCCATGCATTTGTTACTTCAAGGCTGGACTATTGTAATTCTTTACTATCAGGAAGTCCACAAAATGCAGTTCAACTAACTGCATTAACTTTTTGTTCTCTCTCTTTTTTCTTCATAGTAGGTACACCTGGTCTGACGTTCTGTTGACAGTGAAATCATCCAGGGAGGACAGATCACCGACTATTACCATCTAATGTAGAACAGATTACTAGATCAATGTGTGCTTCTGTGCTTTTTGTCTGTCTTCTGTAACCCCCAGTCGGTCGAGGCAGATGACCGTTCATACTGAGCCCGGTTCTGCTAGAGGTTTTTCCTTCCCGCTAACGGGTGTTTTTTCTTTCCACTGTCGCTTCATGCTTGCTCAGTGTGAGGGATTGCAGCAAAGCCATGTACAATGCAGACGACTCTCCCTGTGGCTCTACGCTTCTCCAGGAGTGAATGCTGCTTGTCGGGACTTTGATGCAATCAACTGGTTTCCTTATATAGGAACATTTTTGACCAATCTGTATAATCTGACCCAATCTGTATAATATGATTGAACTTAACTTGTAAAGTGCCTTGAGATGACATGTTTCATGAATTTGGCGCTATATAAATAAAATTGAATTGAATTGAATATTGAAGCATCCTGGGCATCCATAACACCTCAGCAATGCCACAGGCTGATTGCCTCCATGCCACGCCGCATTGATGCAGTAATCTGTGCAAAAGGATTCCCAACCAAGTACTGAGTGCATTAATGGACATTTTCAAATGTTTGATTTTGTTTTGCTGTTATAATTTTTTTTTTTACTTGGTCTGAGGAAATATTCTAATATTTTGAGATAGGATTTTTGAGTTTTCTTCAGCTGTACGCCATAATCAGCGATATTAAAACAATAAAAGGCTTGCGATATTTCAGTTGATTTGTAATGAATCCAGAATGTATGACATTTCATGTTTTTTAATTGCATTACAGAAAATAAAGAACTTTATCACAATATTCTAATTTTCTGAGACAGTACTGTATATACAGCGTAATTTCCATAGGTCTAAATCATGAATATACATATCATTGATGTGTCTAAATAAGCACCACGTATAACACTAAAGTTGAAATAGTTTTGAGTTAATGATGCATCCGAAAAACTACTGTCACTAGCTAAAAAAAAGACCTTTGGGCAGAGGTGTGGGCACAATTCCTTTTATCTCCCTTTGAAGAAGACATTGTTTTCCAATTTCCTGCTCCCCTGCCTTCTTCTTGTCTCCTACCCCTGATGTCGGTGACTCCTCATCAGGGACCACATTAAAACTCAATTATACACACGCACACGCATCTCCCAACAACTGTCTTTCGCTCTCATCTCTGGGCTTAGAGCCAGCTTCCCCTCCACAACCTCTCTCTCTCTGGTTGTCCTCATCTCTTTCATTGTGATCCTGTGGCCTTGTTGGCCTAGCATTCAATTTAGTTGTCATCCTGATGCATGCAGCAACGGCCCCTACCAACACAGACACGTACACAAAGACACGTATGGATTTCCCGTTAGGACAGTTTGAGACCAATCAGACTATGGTATTGGAACATGCCCAGAAGAGGACTAAAGGCCATCAAGGGAACCCCCATACAATAAAGTACTCTCTTTAATCCTGGCACACAAACACATTAAAACTGTTTTTCACATACACCAAAATGAATACATGAAGCCAACACAATAAAATTACAAGAGTAGAAAAATTAATTACAGGAATGTATACAAATGTCATTATCTAAATTGTTTAATTTGGCATGTAGTGAAATATGAGGAAGACTTCAAGTGTTTGTGTGCCAAAGCTGTCTGCACGCACCATCTGGGTGTCATATAATATGGCTCAGAAAAATCTGCACCAGAACTGAACAGTGTCTACTCAGTTTCCATGAGATCAGCAGAACCAGTAGGGAGGAGAAAAGGGTTAAGCTGGAGTCAAAGGCATTGTCACAGAAAAGCAGAGAATGTCAGGAACAAGAAGTAAGTGATACAGATCAAGAAAAGACAGACACAAAAGGGAAGGTTACAGTGGGTACGGAAAGTATTCAGACCCCTTTAAATTTTTCACTCTTTGTGTCATTGTAGCCATTTTCCAAAAATCTAAAAAGTTCATTTTATTTCTCAGTAATGTACACTCAGCACCCCATCTTGACAGAAAAAAACCAGAAATGTGGAAATTTTTGCAAATTTATTCAAAAAGAAAAACTGAAATATCACATGGTCATAAGTATGCAGACCCTTTGCTCAGTATTTAGTAGAAGCACCCTTTTGATGTAATACAGCCATGAGTCGTTTTGGGAAAGATGCAACAAGTTTTTCACATCTGGATTTGGGTATCCTCTGCCCTTCCTCCTTGCAGATCCTCTCCAGTTCTGTCAGGTTGGATGGTAAACGTTGGTGAACAGCCATTTTCAGGTCTCTCCAGAGATGCTCAATTGGGTTTAAGTCAGGGCTCTGGCTGGGCCATTCAAGAACAGCCACGGAGTTGTTGTGAAGCCACTCCTTAGTTATTTTAGCGGTGTGCTTAGGGTCATTGTCTTGTTGGAAGGTAAACCTTCCTATATATATATATATATATATATATATATATATATATATATATATATATATATATATATATACACACACATACATATATATACACTCACCGGCCACTTTATTAGGTACACCTGTCCAACTGCTCGTTAACACTTAATTTCTAAGCAGCCAATCACATGGCGGCAACTCAGTTCATTTAGGCATGTAGAAATGGTCAAGAGAATCTCCTGCAGTTCAAACCGAGCATCAGTATGGGGAAGATATACATATATATATATATATATACATACAGTGTTGGGGAGTAACGGATTACATGTAACGACGTTACGTAATTTAATTACAAAAAAAGAGTAACTGTAATTCGTTACAGTTACAATGAGAAAATATGTAATTCAGTTACAGTTACTTCCAAAAATATTAAGAATTACAAATTTAGTTAAATTTTTTTTAAAATATAAAGAAAAACCTTTGCGAAATATGTAATGATAGTTTTATGGCTTCGCGCCCTGTATCGCCGTTCCCCGCTACGGCTCCTTGTCTCTATCACTCTGATGATCCATCCTGTGTTGGTGGAGCCTTGTGAAAGAACAGCAAGCGAGCGGACGTTTCACGGTTTTATTTCAGCTCAAGCAGCGCATCAAAAATGACAGCCTTCAAGCCTTCAAGCCACCTCTTGTTATTCACACACAACAATAAACCGTGAGAGCCGACGTGTGTTGTGAAACTGCAAAACTGTCTACACAGCTCAGCGTTCACAGTGTTGCATTCGTGAGCGTCGGAAAGCTATGGTGCATTCAGGAGCATGGGACATTTCAGTTTTACAACGAAAAAGGCAGAAAACGGAACGGAACTTAACTCATACAATAATAACCTAACCAGATGCCCGAGCCACCTCAATTGGCTCCTCTCGACGTGGAGGAGCAGCGGCTCTACTCTGAGTCCTCCTCGGATGACTGAGCTCCTCACCCTATCTCTAAGGGAGAGCCCAGACACACTACGGAGAAAACTCATTTCGGCCGCTTGTATCCGGGATCTCGTTCTTTCGGTCACGACCCAAAGCTCATGACCATAGATGAGGGTAGGAACGTAGATCGACCGGTAAATCGAGAGCTTCGCCTTTTGGCTCAGCTCTCTCTTCACCACAACGGATCGGTGCAGCGCCCACTTCACAGCAGACGCCACACCAATCCGCCTGTCGATCTCCCGCTCCATCTTCCCCTCATTCGTGAACAAGACCCCAAGATACTTAAACTCCTCCGCTAGGGGTAGCACATCCTCCCCAACCCGGAGAAGGCACTCTACCCTTTTCCGGCTCAAGACCATGGTCTCAGATTTGGAGGCACTGATTCTCATCCCGGCCGCTTTGCACTCGGCTGCGAACCGCTCTAGTGAGAGCTGTAGATCACGCCCTGATGAAGCCAATAGGACCACGTCATCCGCGAATAGCACAGACGCAATCCTAAGGCCACCAAAACGGATCCCCTCAACACCTTGGCTGCGCCTAGAAATTCTGTCCATAAAAGTTATGAACAGAATCGGTGACAAAGGGCAACCTTGGCGGAGTCCAACTCTCACCGGAAACGAGTCCGACTTACTGCCAGCTATGCGGACCAGACTCTGACACCGGTCATACAGAGACCTAACAGTCCTTATTGAAGGGCCCGGTACTCCGTACCCCCCACAGGACCGAATGCCTTCTCCAGATCCACAAAGCACATGTAGACTGGTTGGGCAAACTCCCATGCACCCTCCAGGATCCTGCTGAGGGTGTAGAGCTGATCCAGTGTTCCACGGCCAGGACGAAAACCACACTGCTCTTCCTGAATCTGAGATTCGACTATCCGACGGACCCTCCTTTCCAGAACCCCGGAATAGACCTTACCAGGGAGGCTTAAGAGTGTGATTCCTCTGTAGTTGGAACAAACCCTCTGGTCCCCCTTCTTAAATAGGGGGACCACCACCCCAGTTTGCCAATCCAGGGGAACTGCCCCCGATGTCCACGCAATGCTGCAGAGCCGCATTAACCAACACAGCCCCACAACATCCAGAGTCTTAAGGTACTCAGGGCGAATCTCATCCACCACCGGAGCCTTGCCACTGAGAAGCTTTTTAACAACCTCAGCAACCTCAGCACTAGAGATGGGAGAACCCGACCCAGAGTCCCCAGGCTCTGCTTCCACAATGGAAGACGTGTTGGTGGGATTAAGAAGGTCTTCGAAGTATTTCGCACACCGACGCACGACGTCCCGAGTCGAGGTCAGCAGCACACCACCCCCACTATAAACAGTGTTGGTACTGCACTGCTTCCCCCTCCTGAGACGCCGGATAGTGGACCAGAATCGCTTCGAAGTCGTACGGAAGTCTTTCTCCATGGCCTCTCCGAACTCTTCCCACGCCCGAGTTTTTGCCTCGGCGACCAGCTGAGCCGCCTGCCGCTTTGACTGCCGGTACACATCAGCTGTTTCCGGAGTCCCACAGGCCAATAAAGCCCTATAGGACTCCTTCTTCAGCTTGACGGCTTCCCTCACCGCTGGTGTCCACCAGCGTGTTAGAAGGTTGCCGCCGCGACATGCACCGACAACCTTGCGGCCACAGCTCCGACTAGCCGCCTCAACAATAGAGGCACGAAACACGGTCCATTCAGACTCAATGTCCCCTGCCTCCCTCGGGACGTGTTCAAAGCTCTCCCGGATATATTACATATCTTATTTCTGTGCAGAGTTATAAGCAATCTAATGGAGATTGTCACCATGTGACAAGTTGCCCCTCCGAAGGGTAAGTTGTCACATTATATGGGGTAAGATGTCACACGGGGTTGAGCAACCAATAAAATAAGGGCAGAATAAATGTTGTTGTTATTTTTTAATGTTAAGTGAATAAATTACAATAACTCACTTTTACTAGTATCAAATAACATGAAATAATATGCAACATGCATTACGAAACTGACACTTAAACTTTGAATACAAACAAAAGAACAAAAGAAAATCTCACGAGTCAGACTCCTCATCTGAGTTGCAGTTTTGGCATAGCTTATGTAGATTGAATTGCCAGGAGCACATGCATCATATGAAATAACATGAAATAAAATTAAATATTATGAAACATTGATTAATAGCTGTCTGACCCTGAATTTCCGCTGGTGTGAATGTTTGACAGTATCACGCCAAAGTACGGTAATTGACATTAAAGTCCTTCGCTGTACTCCTGTTGGACTTGTGACCTAGGGTCACCTGCCTGACGTCAGGTGCTGCACGGCCATGTTCTGTTTTTCTTTTATAACTCCTGACCATCTTCTCACTTTGTCCTCTCTTTTAAATCACTCTTTTTTCTGTAAAAATAATGTAAAATTTTTATCAGGATGTATTGATTTAAATTATTTTTGAAAATTATTATTTTGGGGTAAGTTGTTACATGAGACAACTTACCCCAAAATAACTGTGACAAGTTGCCCCAAATGACCATGTTTGCTAATGTTAGCTCTATCTTAATGTTAGGCTAAATCAGAACAATGACTGAGGTATGACTGGATGCCTTAATATCCACTTTAACAAGTCCATATGTATAACTGCTAGAATTGGACATTCATCTGAATGAAGGTTATTTAAAAAAATATTGAGTTAATATTTTTTACTTTGGGTAGTGGAAAATGGTCAATTGGTGCCCAACTTACAATGTGTTGTCTTCTTCTTCACCATGCAAAGGAAGAAAACTAGTATTCAACTTTTTGGTTGATGTGTGTATATATATATATATATATATATATATATATATATATATATATATATATATATATATATATATATATATATATATAAGGGCTGTCAATCGATTAAAAAAATTAATCTAATTAATTACATACTCTGTAATTAATTAATCTAAATTAATCGCATATAATTTTTGCTGTGAAAGTATTTTGAATATTTAAATTCAAATGATTCAATGAATAATCAGCATTAGATAAATTAAAGTTCAAAAATTCTTATTCACATTTCATGCCTTCAGACGTTTTAACATGTGTCGTTGTGGCATATGTGGCACACAGTAACGTAGGGGACACAATGAAAATAAATGAACACTCCCCTCAATATCAACACTTTACAACAGTAAAGTGACGTCCGCGCTACTTCCGGGTTACGCCGGTAGGCAAAAACAGGACTGTTCTCGCCAAACACCGTGACAAAACGGGTGAATTAGAGCGTGCTTTTAGTTTATGCCACACAGAGGCATTCCAAATCGTTGGATGTACGTTTCTTTTGTTTACCGAAGGACGAAGAAAGAAATGGATATTTTCAGTGAAAAAGGACCCAGGCAAAAAGATCCCAGTGGACTGTGGGAGCCATCATACCCCGAAAGAATTTGCAGTCTACACTTCATCTCCGGTAAATACAACTTAATTTTGTACTGGTCATTGTTCTGCTTAAATAATTAAAGCCGCAAGCGGCGTCAATCGGCCCTGCAGCCAAGTGCCTTCGCACACCGCCGGCCGTCAGCCACCGCAGAAGCTGTCACGCATTTTCTCCGTCCGTCCACCGGCCGATACACACGAACTACCCTATACGATTAATATGCGTTATTTTTTTAATCCATTAATTTTATTTAAATTAATTAATCGAAATTTACGCGTTATTTTGACAGCCCTAATATATATATATATATATATATACACACACATTCAATTCAATTCAATTTTATTTATATAGCGCCAATTCATGAAACACTTTACAAAGTTAAGTTCAATCATATGTTCCTATATAAGGAAACCAGTTGATTGCATCAAAGTCCCGACAAGCAGCATTCACTCCTGGAGAAGCGTAGAGCCACAGGGAGAGTCGTCTGCATTGTACATGGCTTTGCTGCAATCCCTCATACTGAGCAAGCATGAAGCGACAGTGGGAAGAAAAACTCCCCATTAACGGGAAGGAAAACCTCCGGCAGAACCGGGCTCAGTATGAACGGTCATCTGCCTCGACCGACTGGGGGTTACAGAAGACAGAGCACAACAAGAGAGACAAAAAAAGCACAGAAGCACACATTGATCCAGTAATCTGTTCTACATTAGATGGTAATAGCGGGTGAGCCGTCTTCTTTGGATGATGTCACAGTTAACAGAACGCCAGACCAGGTGTACCTACTATGAAGATAAAAGAGAGAGAACAAAAACTTAAAAGCTGAAATGACAACACGTAACGCATAATTGAAGAACAGTAGAACTCTATAGAGTGAGAAAATTAGATCCTGATGTCCTCCAGTAGCCTAAGCCTATAGCAGTAAAACTATAAAGGTAGCTCAGAGTAACATGAGCCACTCTAGTTATAAGCTTTGTCAAAAAGGAAGGTTTTAAGATTAGTCTTAAAAGTAGACAGGGTGTCTGCTTCACGGACCAAAACTGGGAGTTGGTTCCACAGGAGAGGAGCCTGATAGCTAAAGGATTCTACTTTTAGAGACTCTAGGAACCACCAGCAGACCTGCAGTCTGAGAGCGAAGTGCTCTGTTAGGAACATACGGGGTAATCAGAGCTCTGATATATGATGGAGCTTGATTATTAAGGGGTTTATACGTTAGAAGAAGAATTTTAAATTCTATTCTTGATTTAACAGGAAGCCAATGAAGGGAAGCTAAAATTGGAGAAATATGATCCCGCTTGTTGATTTTCATCAGAACTCTTGCTGCAGCATTTTGGATCAGCTGAAGGCTTTGAACTGCATTTTGTGGACTTCTTGATAGTAAAGAATTACAATAGTCCAGCCTTGAAGTAACAAATGCATGGACTAGTTTTTCAGCATCACTCCTGGACAGAATGTTTTTAATTTTGGAGATATTCTGGAGGTGAAAAAAGGAAACTCTGGAAACCTGTTTAATATGGGATTTAAATGACATGTCTTGGTCAAAAATAACACCAAGGTTTTTTACTTCATTACCAGAGGCCAAGTTAATGCCATCCGGATTAAGTGATTGGTTAAGAAGTTTATTTTTTGAGGACTCTGGCCCAAAGATTACAACTTTGGTCTTGTCAGAATTTAGATGCAGGACATTTAAAGTCATCCAGCTTTTGATGTCATCAAGACATGACTGCAGTCGAAGTAATTGATTGGATTCATCAGGATTTATGGATAAATATAGCTGAGTGTCATCAGCATAACAGTGGAAATTAATCCCATGCTATCTGATAATTTTGCCGATCGGAAGCATATATATAGTGAAGAGAATTGGTCCAAGGACTGAACCCTGTGTTACTCCACAGGTGACCCTAGAGTTTGAGGAAGATTTATTATTAACATGAACAAACTGGAATCTGTCCGACAGATAAGATTTAAACCAGCCTAATGCTTTCCCCTTAATCCCTACAGTATGTTCAAGTCTTTGTAGGAGAATATTGTGATCAACTGTATCAAATGCAGCACTGAGATCTAACAGGACAAGTACAGACACAAGTCCATTATCTGAGGCCATGAGAATATCATTAGTGACCTTCACCAGAGCTGTTTCAGTGCTATGATGAGCTCTGAAGCCTGACTGAAACTCCTCAAGTAGGTCATTGCTTTGTAAATGTTCACAAAGTTGATTAGCAACTACTTTCTCAAGAATTTTAGATAAGAAAAGAAGATTAGATATAGGTCTGTAGTTTACTAGCTCATCTTGTTCAAGAGAAGGTTTCTTAAGTAAAGGTTTAATAACAGCTACTTTAAAAACCTGTGGTACATATCCATTTACTAAGGATAGATTATTTCAGATCATGTCTGAAATAGGACCACTGATCAAAGGGAATACCTCCTTAAACAACTTGGTTGGGATTGGGTCTAACATACAGGTAGAAGGTTTAGATGAAGCTAAGATTTTAGATAGCTCAGAAAGCTCTACTGCTTCTAAACAGTTCAAACACTGTGCAGGTTCTAAAGATTCCTCCAATGCTGCCTTACTTACTGGGGATGAGGTAATCATGTTTGGGAGGATGCCAATTATTTTATTTTTAATGGCATCAATTTTATTTATGAAGAATCCCATAAAATCATTACTGCTAAGAGCTAAGGGAATGGATGGATCAACAGAGCTGCAGCTCTGAGTAAGTTTGGCAACTGTACTAAAGAGAAATCTAGGATTATTTTTATTCTCTTCAATTAATGATGAAAAATATGCTGCTCTAACTCTACGAAGGGTCTTGTTATACAACAATAGACTGTCCCTCCAGATTAAGTAGGATTCCTCTTGGTGTGTAGAGCGCCATTTTCTCTCCAATTTCCTAACATTGTGCTTCAAGGAACGCAGCTCTGAATTAAACCAGGGAACCAGCTTCCTGTGAATTATCACCTTCTTTTTCAAGGGAGCTACATTGTCTAATGCAGAACGCAATGAGGACATATATATATATATATATATATATATATATATATATATATATATATATATATATATATATATATATATATATATATAATGTTTAGTTTTGGCCTGGCTGTTTTCCCTGTTACTTTCCAGTACCTCCTCCTCTCACACAGCTCACCTTCCACTCCCTCAGCAATCAGTCACACCTGTTAGGCACTAATCAGTCCGAACTCACTCCACCTGCCAGTCTCCCTACAAAAGCCTCCCTCAGTCTTCTCTTCCCTGCCGGTTCGTCATCAGTCTCCACTCGCTCTACGTCTGTCAGCCTGTTGCTCTCTACTAGCAGCTGGATTTCCTGCTGCCCTAGTGCTCCAAGTTCGCTCCCTTCTTAATGGCTGGATCTCCTGCTACCCCTGTGCTCCAAGTAAGCCTCTGCTTTGTTTCTTGGTCTCCTGCTACCCCTGCGTTTCAAGAACTCTCTCTCTGCTGCACCTCTGGACCCATACCAGCCCTGCACCTCCAAGAACCCTCTCCGGTCCTCTAGCTCCAGCACCCATCCACAACCTCCTGCTCCTGCTCAGTTGAGACTCTGGTTTTTTCACACCACTACTCATCCTCTCTTCAATAAAACTCTTATAAAACTAGCTCAGTGTGTGGCTGAATTCAGGTTCATCAGACAAATCGTGACAAAATATACATAATTACATTAAAATTAGAAAATATAAAAGTGTTACTGATTTGTTTTTCTCATCCATGTAATTTATAATTTTGATGTGATGTGGAACACAATATATTTCTTTCCTTATAACTGCAGCTTATTTGGACTAAAGTTATTTCTAAAGCTAGAAATAATAATTATTAGAAATAGTTATTTCTAAAGCTTCATTCCTTCTGCTTGGAAACGAGTCATTTCAAAAGAGGAACAGAGAAATCGGATGCAGTTTGTAACGCAGTGCACTATTAATCTATGAGCTTTAAAAAGATGTAATTAAATCATTTGTAAATGCATTAGGCAAATAAAAGGGCATTAAGAACAATGTCTAAATGTGGGTCGGCTGACACTCGGAGTGGTTATTTCATAATCAGGTGTTAATTTAATAGTAATCACGCTTTTTAATAGGTGAAACTATTAATGACATGTTTTATAAGTCTGATTGTCCCTGTCAGGGATGTGAAAAAAGGATTAAGAGAATCAAGTTTTGTTGTTTGTTTGTTTCTTGCTTTTATTTTCTTTCAACTTAACATGGCTATTGCAACTTTTTAGTGCAGTTTCTCTATCCAGGGCTTTGCAAATGTGTTCACCCCACTTGGCATTTTCATGTTTTGTTGCCTCACAACCTAGAATTAAAATGGATCGTTTGAGAGTTTGTACCATTTCATTTACAGAACATGCCTACAACTTCAGTGATCTTTAAGTCTAACCACAGATTCTCAATTGGATTGAGGTCTTTATTTTGACTAGGCCATTCCAACACATTAACATGTTTCTCCTTGAACCACTCAAGTGTTGCTTTAGTGGTATGCTACGAGTCATTGCCATGCTTGAAGGTGAACCTCTGTCCCAGGTTTTGCTCAAGAAAATTCCTTTATTTAGCACCATCCATCTTTCCCTCGACTCAGAATCAGAATCAGACATACTTTAATAATCCCAGAGGGAAATTGCTGTTTCAGTGCCATCACCATAATATAACATCACAAACATTTCAGGGGGGAGACGGTTCACTGGGGCCGTGCAGCCAAGGACAAAAACTGTCCACAAGGCGCTGCCCTTATCTGTTGAAGGAAGATAACAACATTGGGGAAAGGGAGGGAGAAAAAAAAGACAGATGTTTGACAATTTACTGTCTCACAAATAAAGAGTCAAACAACCGACAAAAAAAACCCTCATAGCACGAAAAGCACAATAACACAAGACACAAATATGCAGAAAGGTAAACATCTGAGGCCCGTCGGTGTACGTAAGTTCATCAGTTTTATGAGTATCAGTTATGTGAGTGTGTTTGGATGAAAGTATTTATATTTCCGTGAAAACTCTCCAGAGGCCATTGTCCTTGATGTTATCAGCCGGCCCACAGTTCAGAAAAAGCATCCACAGGTGCCGCGGGGGAGGGGGGAAGCCGGGAGCTTTTCTGAGCATTCTCGCCATAACAATCCAGGAGTAGAGATAGGGAGGGCGAAATCCAAATATGTTATTTGTTATGTAGGCAAGCTGCACTGCCTTTACTGTCAGCTTTTAGTCTTTTGCTGGCTCAAATGGTAAATCCAATTTTCCGAATTGCTGGGCTTTTCCGCGCTACACTTCCAGATTTATCCCATCACCCCCATGAGTTCAACCACCAAAGCCAGTCTGCATTCCAGCACAGC
Source organism: Fundulus diaphanus (assembly GCA_037039145.1). NCBI lineage: Eukaryota > Metazoa > Chordata > Actinopteri > Cyprinodontiformes > Fundulidae > Fundulus > Fundulus diaphanus. The sequence continues at coordinate 31,130,676 of CM073129.1, read as the reverse complement.
CAGCCCTCGGCTCTGCTCTTTCACCTTCCAGGTTTGTCCGTTCACAGCCATAGTGAGCGCGTTGTTTGCAGCCGGCAGCATGATCAAGGCCAAAATGGCTCCCACATCCGCTGTATTTGCTGATACTTCAAAAATCCACAAAAACCAATAAGTAGAGATCCAAGTATCCTTAATCCAAATGTAAAAGTTTCAAACGTCCAGGAATGACAAAGTCGAAATACACATCGTTTTCCATCCAGGAATTTAGGGTGTAACTCACAAAATGAGTCAAATCAGGACCGGACGGGTCCCCCTTTCGTTGCCTACCCGTCGAAAAAAATGTATCAATAGTATTGAGAGACCAGCTTACCAGATCCATGTTTTTCAGAGTTCGGTTGATATGAAGAAAGTGCTGAGAAAGACAAGACATAGCAAAGCAGGAGAGGGGTGGGGGGGGGGGGGTGAAAAGCTGCAGAGGAGAGAAAAAACACGACCGACCTCGAAGAGAGACAGACAGAAGAGACAGAGAAGAGACTCAGACCAGTTTCCCAGTCCCTGCTGCTGAAAAACATCCCCACACTAAGATTTCCTTATGGTAACACATATTGACAAGAAAGAATCTTGATTCTTGATGTTGCCACCACCCATGTTTTTCTGTAGGGGTGGTGTTTTTGGCGTAATGGGATGAACTGGGGTCGCTTCAGATATAACATTTTCCTTGGTTGCCAAAAGTTCAATTTTCATCTGATCTGAGTAGAACACCTTCTTCTATGTAATTGAGGAGTCACCCACATATTGTTTGTAAACTAAAATGTGCCTTCTTACTTTTAACACCAAGTAATGGCTTTATCTGGCCACTTCACCATAAAGCCCAGCTCTATAGAGTGTACAGCTTATTGTGGTCCTATGGATAGATCCTCCAGTCTCTGCTGTGGAGCTCTGCAGCTCCTCTGGGGTGACATTTGGTCTCTGTGCTGCCTCTCTGATTAATGCCCTCCTTGCCTGGTCTGATAGTTCTTGTGGGCAGCCCTCTCTTGGCAGGTTTGTTGTGGTACCATGTGCTTTTTATTTAAAAATGATGGATTAGATGGAGGTCCAGGGAAACAGCAAAGATTTGGGTATTTTTATAACCTCACCCTGACTTGTACTTCCCTGACTGGTTTGGGGAGCTTGGTCCTCGTGGTGTGATGCCTCTTGCTAGTGGTGCTGCAGACTCTGGAGCCTTTCAGAAAAGGTGTGCTTATACTGACAGATCATGTGACCTTTATATTGCACACAGGTGTACTTCATTTCACTATTTATGTAACTTTTTCAATGGTCTTTCAGCCATTTGGAATCCGTTATTAAAGTTAGTCCAGGTGGATCGTTAACTGCAAATGAACATTGTTGACGTGTCAGTGTTTCTGCTTCTAAATCAACATTTCAATGTTGTTGTTTTTTTTACATTAACGTGTACTTTGTATAAATATGCATACATTGAGGCATAATTGCTATGTGCATTTGACCTGCACTTCATGTAGGCCAGAACCTCTGGTTGCCAGTTGACCACAGGCTATTTTAAGGCCTGATTATAATTTGTGGTGATTGATTGGGATAATTAATTTGCCGCAGGTAGATGATTGTGGTAATTACTTTGCTGTAGTGTGATGATTAAAGGGTACTGGTATCCCACTGAGACCAGCGCTGTTTGGCTTTTGAGCTTTTTTGCTGCCACATTCATTTATTGTTAGAATGCAACCTTGTTCACAGCTGTGACTGAGGCCTGCACTCTGCCTAAGCAGGTGACTTCAGCAGAAAAAAATCAGAGGTAAAAAAAAAAAGGAAAACATTCTATTTATGTACAGAACTATACATTCAACTCAATTCAATCATATAGACAGAATCATAGTCAATTTATATTTAAATTCCATCTTAGCTATTAAACAATGCAATCAAGTTATGTTTATTGGTATAAAGTTTTGGTACATTGAGTATTGGTATTAAGGAAAATAAAGGGTGAAAGTCCAGTTGCCTACAATTTGAGCCTGTTAGTGGTATAATGTTTTCCAAGAAAACCTGGTCGATTGTAATTGACTACCCCTTTAACTAAGCCTACGTATTGCAACAGAGGAGAGAACTTGTCAGATGTCATCTGACCAATTCATAGTAGGTTTTTCCAAGTATTTATTGTACTAATTGTTTCAAATGCAAGGTTCTCAACAGAGGCCCCTTTGAGATAAACATTCAGTTTCTGTATTGTTTCAATTATAAAACATCTATTGAATATAGTTAACACCTCATTACCTGACAATAAGTCTCTCTGTATACATGAGCCTGGAGTCAGCTGCTCCATTAGGCAATACACTTATCCAATTTTACAATGTGGAGAAGCTGCTGATGGTGTGGTTGATGGAGAAGCAGCTCGCAGGAGATACCGTGACAGAAGCTATAATCTGCAAGAAGGCCCGAGCTATTTATGCCAATTTGCTGCTGCAAACCCCAGGCAGTTCGACAGACGAAGCATGGGATGAGCTGTTCCATGGCAGTCAGGGCAGGTTCAAGACTTTAAAAAAGAGGACAGGTATTCACTCTGTTGTCCAGCATGGTGGGGCAGCGAGTTTGGGCATTAATGCAGCCGAGGATTACCTGCAAACCTTTGCAGAAATTGCAGCAGTCAAACGATGCATCCCCCGGCGAGTCTTCAATAGTGACGAGACAGGGTTCTTCTGAAGGGAATGCCAAAGAGGAGTATAACGGCAGAGGAGAAGAGGATGCCAGGCTACAAATGCAAGAAGGATAGATTAACCCTCTCAATGTGCCCCAGGGCGAGCTGTGACTGCAAGCTTAAGCCACTGATCAGGTGACAGAGAGCACAAATCTCACCATTCAATAGTTTAGGTAGGACGACTATAACATTGTGATAGGCCTAAGAATTATTAATAGGACTTGGCATGGTGTTACAAAGAGGACCTTAACCTGGAAGAAGCTGTAGCCTGAATTTGCATCTGAAACTGGCTTCAAATGACCCAAACCCAGTGGCGACTCAGAGATTTTTTTCTGCAGGTGCCAAGGGGGACTAAGCATTTTACTGAAAGTTCTATGAAGGATCATTTGTTCCTACATTTCCTAACACACACAGACGCATGCACAAGTGCACCCAGAACTCTGACATCTGCAACAGTCTTGCAAATAGGCGGAGGTTTTGTGGAAAATAGGTGATGAAGAGAAGGTAATTTCTCCTTCCTTATTTATCCTCTTAAATAATTTCAAGAGAGATAAAGGAAACGTTGAGATTGTGGGAGAAACCTTCAGAATTTTTTCATTACCCCCGGAAAAAGTTAACAACTAGGCATGCGCTATAATTACACTTGCCTAATTTTAGAGACATTCTAAAAGGAAGGATGAAACAGACCTTTTTGGACAAGTTTTAATCAAAAACCTCTGGAGATGAAATTAAGGAAAGCATGACAAAAAGGGCAGAAATGCACAAATAAGATTCCATTATTCAGTTCAGCCCTTCAATATATAGCAAGGAGGAAAATTGATTTGTCATACGAGTAATTTGAATTACAAGCTCTGTCATGGAAGTCAAGGCACAAAATCAGGAATAAATGTACCTTTAATATGCTTATATGAAATCTGAAAATGGAAAAGCTAACATAGATTCAAATGTAAAGCAATGCTTAATTTATATTACTATAAAAATACCAAATATGACCTTCCCCATTTCCCTGGCTATTTGCTTGCTTTATTTGTTTGCTCTTTGCGCAGGGAGAGTCAAATTTATTGATGCAACCCCAGAGAACTTTGTAAACGTGTCAAATTGACCTAAACTGTTCAGAGCACAGGGAAGAAGAAGAGAAGAAAAGGAAAAAAAGGAGGAAAATGGGAGAAAGAAAGAGGTAAAGATACGGTATTGAAACGAATCATCAGTTGTACTGTGTCAGTTATTTAGCACAGTTAACTGTAAAGTTGATAACTTGGTTCTGAACAATTAGCCTCAACATGGTATAGCATGCTAATCTGTAAATAACCAGTTTTATATTTCTTTAGCTGGGCGGCAGCTAAACGGTTCTATTTGTAGCGATTACTCCTACTCAGTAGGTGTAATTTCTCCTTTTATTTTGTTGTATTTACATATAGCTAGCTAACATTTGCTTTTAACTGTAAATTAAAGTGCTATTCCTTTGTCACCTCTTTATATATCAGATTTTTAATCGATATATAATATAATAGTTATTTATTGTCTTACAGTTCAAATTGTCTTAAGCATGTTGTCTTAAACTTTACATCAGTGTTAAAGTACATATTATTATCATAATTATTACTTCTCTATAGCTTAGCATTCCCACATCACATATTAAACTGAGGTTTACTGCTTCTTTGCATCTGGTAATTAATATTTCACTGTAACGAAAATGAAGTTGTATTTAATCCAACATACATATCAGAAAACAATACATTGCATATTATACATACATAGTAGACATCATTTATCTATTACGTTTAAAAAAAAAATCATATTTAAATCCAGTCTCCGCAAATGTTGGGCCATCAACAGATATCACAACTTCAGCACACCATTAAATGAGTAACAGATATTTCCTAAGGCATGGACCGCGGAACGCATTTCAAATTGGTCGGGCCCATCAGGCAATACTCACAATACCACCTCCCATCACATACGCACGCGCCCGCATACACATAAAACACCAGCATCCCCTTGATCACGCAACTGATTTGCGTCACATGACACAAGACAAGCCAATCCATTTTTAGACACCAGAATTTATTGCTTTCTCATAGGCTGTGGTCCCTGAGCATGATAAATGTGTCTGCCATGTTATAATTAAAATCGGCACCGAATTTTTATTTAACTTTTTTTCTGACGTTCCAGCACACACGCCCCGGATTTATTTCCACTTACAATCATTATATTACAGCTAACACAATATATACAGAATAAAAATACTTTAAAAAGAAAAGTCAAACTCACCCCTGCTCTAAATATTCCCGAAAAAGTGTCTCCGTCTGTCATTATGCTGGATGAAGTCCCTGGCTATCCTCAAAGCATCCACTGTGGTCAAAAGATCCCTGTGTGTGTGGGCACACATCAAGCTATTTAGTCTTTTCTGGGTCATTGTTGATCTCAGATAGGTCTTGATACGACGGAGAGACGAGAAACACCTCTCAGCACTTGCAGTGGACACAGTTAACTAAGCTAACGAAGCAAACAAAGCTAACGAAGTAGCAGTCATAAGCAGCGCAGAGGTGGGAAAACTTTTGTTTACATCACATGACACAATCAGCCAATACATTTTTAGATGGGATGATTTATCGCTTTCTCATTGGAGAATGATGCTGCTGCCATAGACTACTGTGCATTTGAAAAAAATAGCTATTGAATATTTTAATTTTATTTATATATATTATTTTACATGTTTGATCATCAAAAGTAGGTAGGGCCACGGCCCTACTGGCCCTACCCGTTCCGCGGTCCATGTCCTAAGGTAAAGGTATTCAATTATATATGGGATACCTCTCTCCCTTTCTCACAATTAAAAATGGTAACCAAAATATGATCTTAGCATGTTGCTTCTAACCGGCTTATTTCATGGGTTTCTAGTTAACACTTAATTTTTGTGTGTCCAGATACTGGTGTTTTTTTTTCATACCTTCTTTTGGGTTTATTTCTGCATTGTTGTCCCTGTGAAAACATTCATTTTAAGACTGAGAACAAGTCAGTTTTCATTCATGGCTTTGAAATTGTTATAATTTCTTATTTAAAATAAGATGCAGTCTATCTTTGATCCCCCACCCCCCCCACCCCGAGTGTTTTTCCTTTTGTACACCACAGCAGAATTTTGCTACCCACAAGTTCTTTAGTCACTTTTAAAATATTTTATTCCCATATTATAACACAATTTAATAGCTTTGCACAATACAATATTGCCATTCTTATCATTCTTTTTCTTGATATTCCCCAAGAGCAGCATGTGTGAGCAGTATTGTAGAGTTGTAGCACTATTTCATCCAACCAAATGAGACTTGCAGCTGAAATTAGAACAAATGGCTTTTCTAACAGCAATATTATTAAAAACACAGCATTGGTGTTTCAGATGCATTAACTGGACTGATATGAAGTTGTTCAGCTGACTAGCGGAAACAATAAACTCCATCTAATGGTATTAATCAGAATCATAAATCTATTTCTAATCTAGTCTATCAAATAATGAGATGGGGGAAACCAGCCAAGGTTTTCCATTATCTGTGGGGAATCACACAGTACATAGGCATTAAAACAGACACATGCAGTGTGCACATACATTTACACACTACACTGACCGGGCAAAATGGAAAACAGCTCCTTTGAGTAGTTTTTGCAATTCTTATATAAGGAATTTGTTTATAGACAGTGGGAGATAAAGTCGGATTTATTGGCTCCTTTATTTCCTAATGGAATTGTATTGGAAAAAGTGTGGGACATATTTAATATGGTGTCATGAAATTACAGAAGACGTTTTGATTATCACTGTTCACAGGCGGTGCTAGAAACATTTACTTCTAACAAATGAATGCTGAACGCAATTTACAGGATTCAAACAAGAACTTTCAGTCTTAAAACAAATTCCCAAACACATGGAGTGAATTTATATAACCAAGTATAACTTCTTGCACATACGCACCCAATCAAAATGTAATCATAGTGATTAAAATGAACTATGTTCCTATCCATACTTCACCATTCAAATATTCTTACTTAATTTGCATTATCAATATGAACTTGTTCCACTGCATTTTATATTTATGCAAAAAATTTTCCAAAAAGTTTGTTGTTGAAAGTTGAAATAATGTGTAGTTGCTTTTGTAAATACATACTCTGTTGAATAATTACAAATGAATTAATCGGAAATACATTTGTTTCACAGGGAATTCCCTATTTTTCCTGAGACGTCTAACTTAAATCTAGAATAAAAGCTGTGTCTCTCCTTGCCTCAAGGAAACTGTACGCACATGCATAAATATGCATATCTAGGCCCACAATCTACTTTATCAGTTGATTTATTATATATCTTACTCTTTCTAGCCTGGCAAGGTTGTACTCCAACTAACTCAAGCAAATTAATCTAGTACTTTTTCCAGTGGGTTTGGAGATGCTTTTCTTTCCTATGAGCATTAGGTGGTGCCCAAAAGGACTCGCAGTCCTCATACAGCAATCCCTCCCAGCTGCAGTGAGAGCAGAAGATGCTGACTCATCTGCATTCAGACTGCTAGTGAAATGTGCATGTCTGAAGCTGTTGGTACCTGTGACGTTATTGTTAGCTCCTAAATGGACCTTAATGTTAAAAACAAAACCCAAAATCTAAAAGAGTAACAACAACAACAAATAAAAACTTGGAAAAACTCCAAAGTAAATCTTCAAAGCTGGACCTGAGCGCAGAAAAAGGATGGTGGGAATTATAATCAAAAAAGGACGTCAAGTGGTTGTCCTAAATGTAGTTAATGGATTTTACCAACTTTTTGTCTGCCCAATCTTGTATCTTAATTATCAAAACATTGTAAGTGCAGATCATAACTGCAGTATTGTGGCACATTCCGATATCTAACTTTACATTTTCATTATTTTAAGTCAAAAAGAATCCATTTAATGATGCGAAACTGCATGTACATGAACAGAATGTGTTTACATAATTTGTTACAGATATTTAGAAATGTATACTCTTTAGATAATTCATTATATTTATAGATATCTTTTGTGTTGCAAACATACAGAGAAATGGAAATAAAGAAAGGGGCTTATTGGTGAGACAGTGGTTAGGTTAGCACTGCTGCCTTGCAATAAGCAAGTCCTGGGTTCTAATCCTGGTGTGGGGTCTTTCTCCAGCAAGACTGTTAGGTTGAATGGTAACTCTGAAATTAGCCTTTAGTAGGAGTGTGCATGTATGGTTGTGTCCTGGGTGTCTGTGTTGGCCGCAGTTTGCTGAAGGCAAGCAGACTAAGGACATGGAATACCTGAATCAGGTCCTGTGGCCTGATGAAACCAAGATACATTTGTTTGCTTCAGATGGTGGTTCAAGCATGTGTGGCGGCAACCAGGTGAGGAGTACAAAGACAATAGTGTCTTGCCTAGAGTCAAGCATGGTGGTGAGAGTGTAATGGCTTAGGGTTGCATGAGCGCTGGGACTGTGGGGAGCTAAAGTTTACTGAAGGAACCATGAATACCAATATATACTGTGACATAATGAAGCATGGGATCATCTTCTCCCTTTGAAAACTGGACCATAGGACAATGTATTGCAACATAATCCCAAGATGTTATTGACACCTTGGGCATAGTTTGGACGTTTTCACTTAAGGCTGTACTCACTTTTTTTATCAGATATTAATGACTGTGTGTTGAGTTATTTTGTGGGACAGCAAATGTACACTGTTATACAAGCTATACAATTAATACTTTATATTCCATCAAAGTCTCATATCCACGGTGATGTCCCAGCAAAAGATATATTTTTCAAAACTGTGGGGGAAGGGTGGGTGGTAGGGTTACTCACTTTTGTAAAATACTGAAGGTTTTTAAATGTTTTTCACTTTCACAAAATTTCTGGGTTGCCAATCTTTGTGCTAAATTGCAAATTGAAATATCACAACATTGACGATAGCCTCATCAGACTAAAGCTTCAGATTTCAGTCTCCCTTCATTCATGTATGCAAAATACCATCTATTCAGTCCACAAAAAAGTGTAAAAATCTGTTTACAACTTTAACAACATGGAAAATTACAAAGCAAGGATAGATTCAATACACTTTCATAGGTAGAAGGATACAAGCACATTCATGTCACGTGTTTACGAGGCTTGGTTGTGATTAACATGGGTGAAAATCACCTGCAGTCTAAGAAAACCATTTGACTCCCCTTGAACCTTTAATACACACATATCACACAGAGTACGCTCAGCCCTCGCTGCTTAATGGAGCCCTCATATGGATTATTGATTAGGTGGACCACAGCTAGATTAATTTATTCTTCCAATCAAGCTTTAATTAATAGCAGGACACTGGTAAGACCCCCATTAAAAGTTGTGGTCATTACTCACGGTACGAGTATTCTGTCCCCTATGCATGTAGCTCTATACGTGGTGACAGATAGCTAAACAGGCACCTTGAATATTGAAAGCGTTGAACGATGATTCAGATGTGTAACTAATGTTGAGAGCTCTTTACTTGCTCGTCTTCATCTTCATTGTTGTGTTTTCTAACAATGTTTCCAGAACACATTGTGAAATGGTAAGTAAAGACACAAAGATGAACATTTGAATTAATTTATTTATTTCAAAAGAAAGAAAAATACGGACAGTTGTAAATATATACAACTACAACTGTCATGTTTTGAGGGTTGTTATCAGGGCCAATGTGGAGACAGGAACTTGGGGCGCCACATGGTCAGTATTGGTGATCTTAATAAAGGAAACAGATAAATGGAACACAGGCTGAGTAACAGAACAAAGGCTCAGTGTAAAGTAGATTCCAGCACAAAGCATCGGCAGCCAACAGTTTAAATACTGGGAGAGAGAGAGGGGGAGAAGGCATGACAAGCAGGTGTGGCAATCAGGTGAGAATGTGGAACAGCTGAGATCAATGAGGGCAGAGAGCTGAGGGACCGGGAGAATAATTAACAGGGACAGAGTTCGAACAGAGAAAGAGGCGCAAGGAAAGATGTCTAACTAAATAAACTAAGAGGTAAAACCTAAAAGAATAAACTGAGAAGCACCTAATACCAAAATGACAAGAGTAAAAACACAGAATAAAATAGAATATCAGTAGATTCACATTTCAAGGAGAATTACTTTGATTACGGTAATTCTAAAAAAGATAATTTACGAGTAATGTAACCAAAGTAACGTCATAAAATCCATTAACAAATCAAATGATGTTTGATATTGATATATAACAAATTAATTGATAATTCATGTTATGACAGTTTCAGTTTTCAGTTTGTGACGAGCAGAGAAATATAAAATGTGAAATGTAATTTGAGTGCTTTCCTTTCCCCAAAACATTTTACAGAAATGAGTAGGAATCAACCCAATATGAACCATCAGAGTCATTTAGCATGCATATCGCCTTAAATTCAAGGAAGGAATGGCAGCATTAGAATACATTGGTGAGTGAGGTTGGAAACAACCAGCGATAAAGCTCAGAGCGCAGTTGTTGACGCACACATTTACACAAAATCAGCATAGTCAAGTACAAGCAAAATAGTCGATATCAGAAGCTTCCGAGCTGAGAGGGGGAAACAAGAATTGTTTCTGTCTTGGAAACCAAGCCTCTCCCTTAAATTGCAGATCAAATGTTTAAGATTAACTTTAAACGAAAGCTCTACATCAATAATTAATCCCAGGTACTTGTAACTGATGAGTAGCTCGAGAGTTTTACCATAGGCAGTTTTGATTAAGGATCTGTTCCCCAGGGAAACAGATGAATTATTTGGGATTTTTCTGCATTTAAAACCAGCTTCGATTGGTCCAGATGGATCTGCACTGCGTCAAAGGCAGACTGCATAAATTCAAATGCCAATGCGAAATAGTTTGAACAGCAGTGAATTACATAGTCATCCACATAAAGACGATAGAAGGCATTTCACATGTGTTTTTTTAATCCAATGCCTCACAAACATTGTTTGTAGCACATGCTGTCCTGCTTTCCAAAACCTAAGAGGGTTGAAAATGTTGTTTGATTCAAAATATTCATTCAGCTGTTCACAGACCGATTTTTTGAATATTTTCGCCAAAATGCATAATTGTGGGATGGCCCTGTAATTATTCACAATTGAAGGCTTGATTTCTGTTAGCAGTGGTAGGACAAATACACATTTCTAAGATTTAGGAAGCTTGTTTGTCTTGAGACTTAGAAAGTGAAGGTTAAAAGCTCATCACTTTCCTAACTAATTAAGTTAGCAGCCAGTTTTTAAAAAAAAAAAAAAAAATCTATCCACACTATCAGGACCATTTGATTTTTTTGGAGTTTAACTTTTTTAGCGCATCACAGACCTCTGAAATTCGCTCTTATTTAAAATGAAAAGAGCAATCAAAGGGGGACAATTTTCAACAGCTGGTTCATTGTTTAAAACTGTTTTTTTCACTGTTTAATCAAATAAATGTCCTGCTGTGATGAAATATTCATTAAAATAATTTACCATGGCACATTTTTAAGTCAGGTTTACAGAATGTTTGACCAAAATACTGTGCAGTTCACCGGAAGACCGAGCACCAGAGGCGGATCATTTAACATTCCAAAATGTATTGGAATCATTTAGATTTTTTGTGGTTTGAGATCAATTGAGTTCACATTTAGATTTACATTTGTAATGGAGCTGCTGGAAATTAATTAAATCAGGGGTTTTTTTGTTGTTGTTTGTTTTGTTTTGTTTTGCCATTTCTTAAGTTAGGAAGACCAAACATCCTCTTTTGCCCAGACTGTCCACTTTTCACATTCTGTCCAGGGTATCCTTTGGGGATTCATAGATGAATGAATATGTCTGGTTTTCATTGCTTTTCATGGGACCAACAGGCATGTACCTAAGTTGACTGCTGCAATACATGAAATAAAACAGCATTTCTTCCGTGTGATGTCTTCCCCGAGCTGCTGCCTTGTCGGTGTTTCTTGTTTTTTCTCCCCCCACAGATGGAACAGCGGAGCAGCACCGGTACCGCTGTGCCGCTGTTTACGAGATGTCAAAGTGCAAGTGTACCTTTAATAAAGAGACCACAAAAGAAAATTCCCTCATAATGTCTCAGTTGGAACAAATCTGTGCAGATCTGGAATATGTATAGGAACAAAGGTTAAAAAGGATGTGCGAGTTTACTGAGTTTGTTGTTGCACCCGGGAAAGGGTTAGGATGCACCAGAAGTGGACCAAATATTTTGAGCAGGCCAAAAGCATAACTTGTTACTCAGGATTACTGAAGATTGCACAGTTTGTCTTTGCCCTTTTCTCACTGATGCAGAGCCAGTGGACCAAGGAGAGGAGATTTCTGTTGAGTCACTGAAGGGGATTCTGCTGGTGGAAAAAAAATTCAAAAACACTTCTTTGAAAGACTTGCTTATTTGGTGAGCAACCAAAAACTACGCAAGATCCGCTCTACAGCAAAACATGGATGGGTAGAAAAAGAAGGATAGAGAGAAAAAAACAGGAGGAAGAAGAAAACTAGAGACTGGAGTATACAAATTTTTGTTTGTTAAATAAGAGACTGCTATTTTTTATTATTAATATTATTATTACATAAAAAAGCAGAGAATATTCAATTTCTCAGAATATTTCAGATTTTTGTTTATTTATTTGTTCAGTGGGACTCGAAAAGGGAGCCACTATTTTTATAGTTTGATTTTCTAATACTGAAGGGTGGTTATTTATATCCTTTATTAATTCCAGAGATTTCAAAAGCACTTTTATACTTGTAAACTCATGGGAGCTAATCTGAAGTTTGGTATTTAACTACTCTTTCTAGCTACACTGTCATGATCTTCCTTCCCTGCTCTGTGTAACCAGTCTTATCCACCACACCTGCGAGGCTGCCTCACCAAAAACTGAAGCGATTTGTGTTGCAGGAGTGATTCCTGGAGTAAATGTTAAGATTTCAAAAAGATCACATTTGTTGAGTATGTATGCCATACAATTATGTGCTATTTTATTGGCTCTAGAGTGAGTGGAGGATAGTAGTAGAAGAAAAATAACAATTTGTTGGGATTCACTGAGAAAGGAGGGAGAAGGTATGACAAGCAGGTGAGAATGTGGAACAGCTGAGATCAATGAGGGCAGAAAGCTTAGGGACCGGTAGAATAATTAAAAGGGACAGAGTTCGAACAGAGAAAGAGACACAAGGAAGGATGTCATTCTCCCCACGCGCTCTCCCAGTATTTAAACTGTTGGCTGCTTTGTTAAGCATTGAAAAAGGAAGTACAAGTAATAATCAGAGCATTTTGTATGAAATTATTTTTGTTCATCGTGGATTGTGTGAACAAAACAAAAACATAGTGGTAATGTGGACTCCTACTCATGTAGGTCATTTAGGTAACAAAAGAGCAGAAATGTTGGCTAAGGAAGCTTTTTAAGAATAGATATTGATATGCAGATACAGATATCTAAGTCTGAAGACAAAAGTATAGTTTGGAATGAAAGTAAAAAGTTGTGGAAAATTAAGTAGGATAGTGAGGTAAAAGGAAGACATTTATATACGATATAAAAGTCAGTTGGGGTCACAAGAAAGGGAAGGATAAGTAGGAAGGAGATAATTATAAATAGAATTAGAACAAGTTATGTGATTTGTATAATATGACAGAAACTGTTGTACATATTTTATCAGTTGTAGGAATTAGATGAAACAAAGTGGTTGCTCAGTTAAGTAATTAATGAAAGGAAAGAATTCTCATAAGGACTCAATAAGATAATTTAAAGAAGTTAAATCCAATGGCAGTAATGCAACAATTTTAAATACAAGCTGCCATTTGAAACTAAAGAAGAAGGCTGCCTCACTACTGCAATCAAGTTCATTCCACGCACCTGTGCCCGTATTCACAAAAGCTAAAAGTAGCTTTTAGTCACATAATTTTAGGAAAAACCTAGAATTTACCAAATTTTAAGATTTTAAGTATTTTACCTCAGTAAGATAAAGGTTATTCACAAAGCAGCCGAGGCCTTAAGAGAGCTTTAAGTGACAAAATGTTAGCAGTTGTGAGGAGGATGTTTAGCGAGCCAAATAGTGTTTTAGGCAGGGAAGATGGTGGAATCATTTTTTCTGTATCCAAATTTGAGACTTCTAGCCCTGGTTTTCGATTCATATATTTTAGGCTTAACTGGCTGCATGGCACTCGCATTCCTTCATTTGCATGTTTTTGAGTGCCTGTCATATCCTGATTTCATTTTATTTGTTTAGTTTTCTGTTCTTTCTCTCTCTCTCTCTCTCTCTCGCTCTCTCTCTCTCTCTCTCTCTCTCTCTCTATATATATATATATATATATATATATATATATATATATATATATATATATATATATATATATATATATGGGTTTCCTGTCATGTTTTGTTATGTTAGTAGTCCTGTTAGATCATTATTCTTTCCGTTCTTTAGCTTAGTTCTGTTCTGTTTGTATTATTAGTGTATTCTGGTTATGATAGATTTTGTTAGCTTATGGCCTGTCTTATTTCCATAGTTCTGTTCCTTCTGAGTTTAATTAAGATTCTTCCCTTGCCTGGCCCATTACCTCATTCTCCGTCTACATCTTCTGTTCTCTCTCTCTCTCTCTCTCTCTCTCTCTCTCTCTCTCTCTCTCTCTCTCTCTCTCTCTCTCTCTCTCTCTCTCTCTCTCTCTCTCTCTCTCTCTCTCTCTCTCTCTCTCTCTCTCTCTCTCTCTCTCTCTCCTCCTGCCTGTTCATTTCCAGTCCTTTTCCTGTAACTGAATGTTTCACTCTTCGTCTTCTTTTTTTGTTTGTTTCATTATGGTGGCTGGCAAGCAACTTATTGATGTGCATTATCACCGTCTACTGGAATGGAGTGTGGATCGGGATGCTACATATATATTCTGACTGTTTCACTCTGTTCACCTGTGCCCAATTATCCACCCATTGTTTCCCTCCGTCTCTTCCCCTTTAAGTTCTGCTCTCTCTGTCAGACACTTTGTTTGGTTAGGTCCTCTGTCTTCCTTGCTCATGTTAACCTGCACTGGTTGCATCCCTGTTGTGATCCTGTTTCTTGTGATTCTGTAACCTCCATTCATCATAAAATTATCAGCTTCAACATGCTACTCCTGAGCTCTTATCTTCGAACTGGTCCATCCACAGCAAACCTGACTGCCACGTCCTTTTTGTGTCTGTTCGGTTGTACCTAGACATATCATCATGGCCACCATACTGTCTTCTTCTGCCTTGTTTTGGCTGAGAAAGCCATGAGTCCTGCAATGTGGCCATTGTCATGACATCTAAAGACTCAATACTTGGCAAATGTTCTCTGATATGCTTCTAAATGTTGTCAGAGAGAAATCTTGCAACACATTGCTGATATTTGGGAAATTGGGGAGCCCTGCATGGTGCAGCATGTTCATCAAGGGTATAACTTTTGAGACTGATACCCTCCTCTCTTCTGAGAGCTCTACAGTTGCCTGGTATAAATGAAATAAAACAGGTAAGCTCTCCTCAATTGTTTGATACTCCTGACAAGTGTTGTGAGGGCTCCTGCTACAGTTTGTTAGCTGAAACAAACACAAGGTATGCACTGTTCCAGTGCGTGTCCACATGAATTACAAGATTTTATAACCATCTTGCCATTTGTATCTAGATCCCATCTAGCCTTTGTTTACCTGTGCTACTAGAGCGGAAACATGGCACTATTTGTTTGGCCGTTGTACACATATCACAGATGACAGTAATCAGGTCAAATGATTTTTGGACTAGTAAATTCAGTCCATGAGCAATACAGACAGAGGGCCTGATCTGTAAGGCCTTAGCACATGCAATCATATTTGATGCAGCATCTGTCAATAGGCAATTCACCTTATTAGTGACTCCCAACCCATCCATGTGAGTAAGCACTGCCCTTGGCAGATTGTCAGATGTGTGACTTAAAGGGAAATGCTCAGCACCAGGCTACGCACTGCCCAGTTTATCATCAGCATCAATGAAGTGCCATATCATGTCCAAGTACGCCTCAATATTCTTTGATGTCCACATATCTGCTGACAGCAGCCACCTTCTGGATGTCGTCTTTGACCTTTTCAGCAGTTTTGTTATATTTCTCCTCCACCATATTCTTTAATGCCTAAGTGGAAAGGAACATTTATTTGAGTTACTGCAATTATTTACTATAAGCACATTTTATCAGGTTGTATACAAATATAAACCTTTCTAGTAAGGAGAATATAGATGGGATCCAGCAAATGAATTGGCTCCCTGAACCCATTTAAAGGGCTTTGAATCCTTTATAACCAGATTGACCACGGCCTCATCCAGTACTTGCTTCCTGGAACCTGCAAGATCCATATAACGCATGAACAATTCAAATGACACAATAAGATACTAATAGCTATATGAAATTAGTCAAATATTTTTAAACACAGGAACGAATTCCTGCTCCGGCTGGTGTCTCCTGTATTTGAAGTGTGTGCATTTCCGTGTGCGGCTTTGAGCATTGATGAGGTGTTATTATTGTAGACCAACACTCTTTTACACAACAAATCCTTGAACACCTGAAATAAAAGATGCGAGTTAACTGACAGGTTATTGTTAATGATGCAACTCAGATAATAGGGGGGGTGGTGGCCTAGTGGTTAGAGCATTGCACTTGGGTCCTGGAGGCTCTGAGTTCAACTCCCACAGACTGCCACTCTGGCTCCCTGAGCAAGACCCTTAACCCCAGACTGCTCCCCGGGCGCCACACAGTGGCAGCCCACTGCTCCCCAAGGGGATGGGTTAAAATGCAGAAGTGAATTTCTCCATTGTGAGATCAATAAAGTTCAATTATTATTATTATTAATGTGCACACACATACAAGCCTTATTGTAAGCGAAACTATCCCCAGATAGGAGAGATTTTTCTCTTTTTTTGTTGGCTTCATTTCAGCCACTGGTGCTAAAAAGTACTGTTCTGAAATGCTACAATCTCTGCTGATACGCCAACAAAACTACCTACAGCAACCCACAAAGCAACACGGTTCATTGTGCTTTTATTTTGAAAACCAACACGCAAAATGAAGCACTGACATCGCCAATGTAATGCCTCGCATTACATTGGCGATGTCAGTGCTTACTTGGTCCCTGCAAATCAGTCCACGTCCTAACACTACTAGTCACTTGTGCTATGAGCGCCCTGCTCTCAGCATCCCAAAGTTCCTGCTTGCTTCTGCAGGAGCTCTGTCTCCAGGTTTTTTTTCTAAACTTTTTGAACCACAATACCGTGTCTGGCTCAAATTTCGGGTTCCCTGCCAGCCCAGGTTTCCTGACACACAGAGAGAATGTGATTGTTATAAATAGATCAAGGAGCAATGATCCAGAAAGAAATTTAATGTGAGGCATAGTTGGGCTGTCTATTATTAGGCCGGAGCAGCTAAGCGCTGCAAAGGCCTATTGTAATCCTACTGTTTATTATATTCTCCTCCTGAAAAGAAGTGCCTGTTTGGAGGCCTAAACATATTCTAACGCTCACCGAACTTTACCCAAAATTGTCCCCGTGTGACATTTAGTATGTTAATGGCATTGGAAATGGGCGTGGCCAAACGACTCTGCAGCACCCCCTAACTATCGTGAGATAGAGAAACGGGTAAGTCCTAGAGACTTGAAATTTCATATATAGGTAGATCATACGATTCAAGAAAAAAAGTGTCTTGGAGGTATGCCAACAGGAAGTCGTCTATTTTGGGTCAAAGTGTCATTTTTGGCAATTTTTCATTTTCGTACATGTGCCTCCTAGGACAATGACAGGGCTGTATCTCCCTGATACATCATCGGATTTTCCCCAAATTTTGTGTGCTTGACTGTGGATCACTATTTGAGAGGTTGATTTGGTCAGCTGATGACATCACTTTTGCCACGCCTACTGAGCACTAGGTAAATTACTTAATTACTGAATACTCCTCATTGACATTGTTTATCTGTTTCAAAGATCAATCAGCATCACATAATACTTTAAGCCGACATTTCCAAAACACAACAGGAAGTCTTTATTAATCCTTCGCCTACCAAACAGGAAGTGAACATAGCTTCTGACAGGAACATTGGATTTCAGCCAAATTTTCAACACTAGTCACCAGAGCACATCTAAACCTGGTGGAAAGCAATGTTGAGGCTTGCTCGTGGTACCCGCTGGTGATGACCTGCGGAACGGCAGGTGAGTAGGTAGCGAACCTGTTCTCATGCGGTTGCAACACAGGCCGGAGTGGCGCTGAGCTGTGAGGGCTGCATATCGACGCTTGCAGCGTGAATTTGACTTGGATTTTTACTGTTAGCGGCTCTTTGAAGAGACTGTAGGTCATCACAGCAACACTAGTTCCTCTGACTTATCTTTGATACACAACTGCCACAAAGACACCAGCTGTTTTCACAAAATCCAAAATTGCTCTTGAGTTCAGTTTTGTCCAGTTTAAAGAGAAAAAGTTGAATGGAATGCTTTACATAGCTAGTGCTACATAGAGGCAGTCAGAAGCCAGTTTCCAAGTGACATCATATCCTAGAATGCAGCAAAGAAATGTCCTAGTAATTATTATTTTTTTATTTAAATATGGGAACTTTAAGGTGAGTATTTTTAAGATCACATTATTACACCTGAAGTACATCTTTGTAAGATGAAGGGTCTATTGCCAGGGTTCCTCTTAAGGTCCCACCATAGTGCTGCCATTACCATGCTTCTTAGTGTATACTCTTTATAGCTTGAAGCAATCTATAAACTAGACTAATGTTGGTTTGGTTTAAACATGGCTACTGCCACTCTTCTATAAAGACCAGCTTTGTGGAGTGCACATGTAGTAGGTGTTTAATTGATAGATTATTCTACCTGAGCTGTGAATCTATGCAACTACTCCAGAGTTACGATGAGCCTCTTAGCTGCTTCTGATAAATGCTTTTCTGTTATTGTAGGTGGATGGGGATATCTTGGTAAGTTTTGAAATTTTGTTACACTCCTTCCATTTTCAGATGATGGGTTAAACAATGCCCTATGAGATGTACATAGCTCTGTCTGTTTGCGGTGTTCCATGGTCTTCATGTAGCTGTTTGTTCAGTAATGTCCTTTAACAAACCATTATGGCCTTCACAGAACTGCTACATTAATGATGTGATAAAATTACACACAGGAGAACTGTTTTTTTTTTAACTAGGTAACTTTTGAAGGCAACAGGTTGCACTGGATGTTTTAGTGGCACCAGAGAAATTTCTTACTCTATCACATAAAAGCCCCATAAAATATATCTAACCCAAACCCACAATGGTGCAGCGAATTAGTGAACAGAAAGGGACCAGGATGTACACAACACGCAGCCAAGAGGTTGAAATGTCAAAGACGTAAGATTTGCCAGAGTTTATTCGGAATATGATACAACTATTATGTTTCTGCTCAAAAATATCATACTACAAAGTGATCATTGGAACTGAAGTTGATGCTTTTAACAGGCAGGAAGTAAATACTTAGCACAAGAAGATAGAGAGTGAAACAGGAGCTTCCTCTCTCTGAGACGAGCCTTTAGTCCTTAATGTGTGTATGGTGAGGAAGGGAGGATGAGAGGACGGGGAACTTAACAATTAGTGTTCATAATGAGATCAGGGTTATCAGACAGTTCGCCGGTCACGGATGATGAAAAGAACACTAATTCAGTTTGTCTCTTCCTTTCTTCCGCTGGCCCCCACTGCTTGCTAAGGGACAGAGCTAAAAAAAGAGGACGGGTGGGAAATGTCCGTATTATGAATAACTCCTGACAGACGAGTGCTAAATTATCCAAGCCACGTAATTTCATTGCTGACATTAGTTACAATAACTGCAAGCTGAAGAGAGCAGAAGCCGTGATGGCAATCTGGATCTTGCTAATCGGCTGATCTCGGACCAGTTTTATTCTGTGCATCCTGTTTACTCTCATTGTTTCTTTGTCTATAAATATCACAAAGCCTGCACTGCTGCACCTCAGCTGGAGCTAAATGAGTGCAAACAGTCCTGACTGGGTCAGAGACAGATGAGTGGCACCGCAAAGGGGGGAAGCCAAGAGATAGATAGACACAGAGGAGAAGACAGGAGAAGCGACACATATATTCCTTTACAGAGCACCTTGTGAAAAACAACCTCAGCTCAGCCGGCTTTGAGCTAAAAAGACCCAATGCATACAAGAACACAGGCATGAGAAACTAATGAGCCCCACACATGCAGACACACTCACAAGGTGCAGTGATTTGTTTTTTAGCCTAATAATGCCTTCAAATTCTAAAGCAGACAGTATTTCAGCTGCGTGCATTTCCTGTTTCAAAGCTTTGTTCCAACACCCCATGCCTACAGTCCCAGTCTTGTCTACGCTGCTCATCAATGGAGCCAAATCATTAAGACTGATTAGAAGACATCTCGGTGTGAAAGGACCCCCACACAAGCCATCTATCACTAACACACAGTCCCTCGCTCACAAACACACACGTTCATAGATATACACATGCACATCAACATGAACACACACACTGGCTGAAGCTTCATCCATCACGCCTTGTGGCTGGTCTGTCTGAGGTCTCGGTGATTAGTTGTCCTGCCTGGCTGAATTATGATGTTAATAAGTCACCATTACTTCCTATGTCCATACCCTCTTCGGGGCACATGAGTGTGAGTGCATGCACACACACATACACATACACTAATCTGAATAAAACTAGTATGTCTTGCATTTGGTAAGGTAATCATCTGTAAAATGGGGTGAATATCAAATATAATTTACTCCTGCTACTACAAAAATCTGTTGGAAATTAATCAAACCTAACTCCAGCAGCAACAACAAAAAATGTGAATACATTGAACTTTTTTAATCATTAAACATTTCAACCCAACATTAAAGTATACATGGTTTTATTTATAATATTAATATTGTGTGTCAGTAAACCAGTTAAAGGTAGTATTTTTAGTAATGCTAATAATAATAATCAGAACAATGAATCCTTTAACTCACAGAGGTCAAACTCGAATCCTTGAAGGTCAGTTTCCTGTATTTTTTCTTTTTTGAAGCGTCTCTGCTTCACTACATCTGAATAAAAAATTAGGTCTTCCACACAACGGTAGAACTTGACTGCATACTGAGGAGGTAATTCATCCATTTGGTTTAAACGTGTTGGACCAGGGACACATCTAAAAGTTGCAGGACACTGGCCCTTGAGGACTAGAGTTTGACAAATGATCCCTCATCCTAAATAGAACCTTGCAAAACCATCCGCATCCCTTGAACTTTTACACTTTTGGTGACAACTATTGTCATTTCATTAGAATTTTATGTATTACTGTTGCACAAAGTTGTACGTTACACAAATAGGTGGGTAACATTCAAGATGGAGTTGTGGATTGTAGCCGTGGTACTTTGCTCCCTAGTCAGTGGTGCGCACAGTCGCAATAATACAAAAATAGATAACTTGAATGATAAAGCGATGAATGAAAAGTTAGCTCCCCAATTAAGTTCAGAAATTATTTGCGAACTAGCTATCATCCATTTTTTTGGGTTTTGATAACGTTCACAACAAGATATTCATTTGCCATTACCATTCTTGATGGTCTTCTTGACATTACAAATTTATGTAATAAAACAGACATGCATAATGCAACTACTTTTTTTAAAAAAAACATTACTCTTTCTCTTACCTTAACCTTTTTTCATTCTCTCTGCTTTTCTTTCTCACCTATTGTCAGAGTTGCAGCTTTGGCAATGCTGTTCTACATTACAAAAATAAAAACAATTCAGAGTTACGGTAATACCACTGCAAACACAGAAGACATAGCATCAGCCTTAGGTGGAACTCCTGCATGTACCGAAGCTAGAACAAGATCAGAAAAAAATTATAACGGTGCGCCGACAATGACAAATAATGCTGATAGGGCAAAAACATATTTTTTGATTTCCGATCTATACCTGAAAATAAACATGTTTCTAAAATTAAGGAAATTTGTTTTAAAAATGCTTCTTGGCAGTAAGTCTTATGCAGAAAGCTTCTTTATTTCCCTGCAATAGGTGACACAGTTGGAAGGAAAACGTGTTTGAGTTGGGCAATAGAGTTGTGGGATGCTCCAATAAAAAAAAGATCATCCATTGTGGTTGAGATGGACCCAAATGCAGACAGGATAGTGGCAGGGACAGTTTAGCGAGATTTAATAACAAAATAAAAAAGGAGTTTCCAGATAAAACACAAGCAAATCAGGACATGGAACCAGGGGGAAAGCAACAGAAGAATCAAGCAGTGAAAGAAACAGGGATGTAAAATACCATGGAGGAGTGATTATCCATCCATCCATATAGTTTCTGACCTGCTTAATGATGTGGAAATCAGGTGACTATAATCAACAAAAGAATGCCAGCTGAGTGGGAAGAAAGGTTAAGAAGCTGAGGAGAGATTACTGATGAACATAGGAGGAGCTGAACCAAAACACAAAAAGCTATACTAACCAAAGACAGTGACTAACACTAAAATAAGAGTTTAAACCAAAATGCACAGAGAACAGAACACAAGAAACCTAACAAAAGACAAAGTTGGAACACCCTAAATGACATTTTTCCTAAACTCAATGACACATGTTTTCAGAAAGCTCCACTTTGGCCTGAGTTTTCGGAAATAATTGTTTTTAGTGATGTAAAAGGAGTTTTCATGTGAATGAAAACGCTTAAAAATGTATTTGTTTTCCCAGATATCTGGCTTTGTGTGGACAAGGCCTCAGTCATCCAAACCCCAGGCTCTCGGAAAACCACAAACCTCCATTCCTCACGCTGCATCCTGGATCACCACTCCTCCCTCTGAGACTGGTCCCCTCCATCCCCTTAGCAAGCAAGCTCCTCGTTTATTTTGCTATCTGGACATAACTCCTGGTAATAACACTCTGCCTTATCGTATGGTCTCTCCGTCCCCAGGTTCAGAAGAGTCCCGATCCAAGAAGCCTGACAAAACATATCGGCTCATTTTTGTAAATAAGCTTTACTGATTTGCTCTTGTACTGTGTCCTGGCTTGTTTTCTGCATGTGGGTCAAAACCCTTCGTGGCAACATGACAGTATGTATGTATATACCCACTCAAGGGCCCCTGGGTGGGTGGTTGTTTCATATTTGAGCGCCATCAAAGGTTCATTTGCGACAAGGCCCATTCATGACAATCTCCAGTAATAGCACAATTCTTTATTTAGAAAAGCAGCTTTGACCACTATTTCTCTTCCACACGTAGATAGATATTTATATCTGCTATAAAGAAAACCTCCAAGACATTTCACTGAAACTATGCATACTGAGCTGCCACTGAAGCTCAGTGGGCATAGAGCACAGTATATGTTGATTAGCCAGAATAAGGGTATAAAATCACAGTAAAGCATAGAAATTAAAGATGTATTTAGTATGATCTAGAAGCAGAATTACTATTTAACATTTTACATGTTAAAGTATCTGAGGATGCTTTTAGCAGAAAACACTGGAGCAATTTTCTATCTCTTTTTGCTGTTAAAGGTTCTACACCTTGTCGTCTTACTATCCGTTATGATTACACAAACTAGCTGCACTGATTTCAAAGAGATTCTGGCCCTAAAACACCTTCATCAAATAAGGTGTTGGCCCTGACCCCTTAAATAGATTCAGTAAACAAATCAAGGAATAATAAGACTAAATTATTTATTTTGACCCTTTCCAATAAGGCAGTGATCCTTTACTTCTCCTCTCATTAAAACACACGCAGTATTTGGTAATTTGGTCATTTTTGGATGTGGGTAGGTGTGTTTGGGCCAATCTAAATTCTGTCAGACTTTGTTTTACTCAAAAACAGCTTCATTTTGTCCAAGCTAAGTCAACAAAAGACAAGGACAGATGAACAGATAAAGGTAGATGTCAATAGTCAAAGCCATTGGGTCAGCAAAATATGTAGATAAATCCTTTAACTGGAGACTAAATAATTGATTTGGATGGGCCGATGTAAGCTGTAATATTGTTGTTTGATAAGGTATAGCACCATCTGAATAGCCTTAAAGAAAAGCTTTAGCTAATGGTAAACTATTGATCACCACATGAATCTTAGAAGGTGATGACAATGAAATGTGTCGTGAAATAGTCAGTGTTACCCATCAGAATGTGTTAAAAATGTGTCAGATAGCCTATATAATTGGATGAGAAGCAGAATCAATTTGCATAATCTATTTGCTGTAAAATTCAGCAAATTTTATTGAAGCTCAATTTCACAATGATATACTAAGGAAACATATGCTTTAATCTAAATTTTCCCATTGTAGCTCTAGCGGTATGTTCGTGGTTCTGCAAGAACGGCAACCTCCACTCCATTCACAACCCTTTTGCAGCTTTTTGCAGGTTTTCTTCCAGGATTTCCTGGTATTTAGCTCCATCCATCTTCACATCAACTCTGACCAGCGTCCTTGTCTCTGCTAAAGACAACCATCCCCTCAGCATGATGCTACTGTTATTGTTTTCACCGTGCTCCGTCTACGGTGAAACACCCTCGGTGGACCCAGCTCACTAACAACATATTTCCAAGTGTAGATAGGCAATCTGAGTCGTTAGGTTTCTGCCACTCAAGGTGTTTTGCAAGCAGAGCAATAAGTTGCAACTTTGTCTCATCTGCGTAGAATGTCTACTTACACTTGTTTGTTCTGTCCTCTACAGGGCCTGCGGAAAACCACAAACAAGACAGCTTATGTTTTTCTTTCAATAATGGCTCTCTTGGTGCTCTTCCATAAAGGCCATATTTGTGCCGTGCACAAGTAATACTTGTCTTAATTGATTGTTCCACCTGAGCTGTGTTTCATTGTTGTTCCTCCAGAGTTACAGTTGGCCTCTTGATTTTTCTTTAAATTAATGTTGCGGCAGGCTAGTCCAATTTGCTTAAATGTCATTGCAGCAACCCAACATGGTGCTCAGTAGTTTTTATGGACCCTACCTGCTTGCATGCATACCCAACAATGTCAGGGCATTTAACTTGTGTGATGGCTGGGTCCTGTAGATCTTCTCCCAGATCCTAATCATGGTATCACTGAGCACCTGAACAGTCTGAGGTGCAACCTGGTGGCATTAGATGGATCTAAACATGATATCCCTGAGATATTTCTTACCAAAACATGTCAGGTTTCCAGGGTTTCCTTTTTTCACCTCCGGAATATTGCCAAAATTAGAAATATTCTGTCCAGGAGTTGTAATTCTTTACTATCAGGAAGTCCACAAAATGCAGTTCAAAGCCTTCAGCTGATCCAAAATGCTGCAGCAAGAGTTCTGATGAAAATCAACGAGAGGGATCATATTTCTCCAATTTTAGCTTCCCTTCATTGGCTTCTTGTTAAATCAAGACTAGAATTTAAAATTCTCCTTCTCACATATAAAACCATCAAGCTCCATCATATATCAGAGCTCAGATTACCCCGTATGTTCCTAACAGAGCACTTCGCTCTCAGACTGCAGGTCTGCTGGTGGTTCCTAGAGTCTCTAAAAGTAGAATGGGAGGCAGATCATTTAGCTATCAGGCTCCTCTCCTGTGGAACAAGCTCTTGAGTGCCTTGAGATGACATGTATTGTGAATTAGTGCTATATAAATAAAACTGAATTGAATGCTTTATTGAATTTAAAATGAAATAATAAAAATAAGATAAAATCACAATGAAAATGGAGCTTAACGCGGAAATTCAATCGAAGAAACTCTATTGCCTACCTCCATCAATCAGAGACTCATCCGCCTCTGACGCAAGCCAATCAGCTTTGAACTGCTCCTCTACGAAGCCAATCAGCATCCTGGGTTCATCTTAAAAGAACTTCAAATCCACATCTCAGCTTCTACCCAGCAAGAAGCAGTGGCTGCACGATGTCTGATTTGGACTCTGATGACTTGTTTCAACCCACCTCCATCCCCTTCTCCACCATCGTAGCAAGCTCTGTCTGGCTTCCTATGGTGTTCCTTCAACCTCGTCCCCATCAGAGTGTAACTCCTTCCCGGACTCTTATGGAATTCCCTGTTACATCTCAATCGGTCCGGCAGAAGACCGCCATGTTGAGCCTGGTTCTGCCAGAGGTTTCTTTCCAAAGGGGAGTTTTTCCTCTCCACAGATGCTTCATGCTTGCTCATCATGGACAGTTCATGCAAACCTGTGTTTATCTAAGTTGGACATCTATCTTACGGGTCCCTGAGTGAAGTACTGGTACCAGCTCTCGCAGTCTACTGGATCCCACCAATTCAGCTCAAGCAGATCATCTCGCAAACCAGCCTCTATGGACTAAACCAACTTCATCTATCTCCACTCCACCACCAGTTTCAGGCCTGGGGGGATCATTCCTATTCTCATACACCTGCTTATGCATATTGAAGTATAATTCAGCGTGAATGTTTCCTGCCGAGGTCTGAGCGCCAAAGTCTTAAAATATTGTATCAATAAAATTCTTCTAATTGCTTTTTCTTTCCGTGTGATTTTTTCAGATTGAAATAAACATTCAACAAAAGGCCTGTTTAAAAAAAGTTCTTAACTGCTTCTTAAGAGTCCACAGAGTCAACTAGAGCTGCAGAGTCTAGCAATGGCTCTAAGGATTTGACAAAAAATACCTAATGGTAGTCAGTGTGCCATCGTTTATTCTGCACAGGTTTGTGCATCCTTCCATGGATATGAGACCCAGACCAACACTGACCCACCACCAAGCCGATCATGCTGAACAATCTTGCAGGCAGCATAACGTTCACCGCAGCTTCCACAGACGCTTGTACATCTGTCACGTGAGCTCTCATCTTTGAACCTGAACCTGCCAATTCAGATGTTCTCTAGCAAATGCCAGTCGAGCTCCATATTTCCAGGCAGTGACCACAGGGCCAACTAGAATGACGGGTCCTCAGGCCCCTTAATAAAGTCTGTTTCTAATGGTTTGGTCAAAGGTATTAATGGCAGTGGGCCTCTGGAGGTCACTATGTAGGGCTCAGGTAGTATCTTAGCAAAAAGAAGCAAATACCAGTCCTGCTGATGGGTTAAGAATCTCCAGAGGCCCCGTCAAGATCTCCTAGAGTAACTGCCTGTCTCGTAGAATATCCTCCATGCTCTTGAGACTGTGCCGGGAGACACAGCAGTGATACACATTGGTGTGCTGTCCTGGTGTAGTTGACTTGCCTGTGCAACCTCTGTAGGGTCCCAGGTATTACTTAATGCTATCATGAGTGACACTGACCCTGTTTGAATGCAAAACTACTGAAAAATAAAAAAAATAAAAAATTATGAGGGAAAACATGTAAAAATGTCTGTCATGTAAAAGTGCACCTGTTGTTAATTTCATTAACACCAAATTGCAGACACTGATTACAAAACCCCTCTGCTACTGAACTGACCAGATTTATATTCCAGAGGTTTAACAGATTTATAGTCTGATTAGAAAGCGTAAGTGGTTGTGGTTATTACATGACAAACATTTTTTTAAATTCCAATGAAGACACTTTTTTGAGGCAATTCCTAAACATTTAGAGCTATAATTAATAAGATTAGATAAGAACTGGAATTTTGACAAACAAAGAAGAGGACCCAATTTTATCTTTCCATGACACGGAAAGGAGGATTGTAAGTAAGGTAGAACAAAAATGCCAAAGCTCACTGTTGGAAAATGACAGCACTTTTTCATTTTGAGATGCTGTTACAGCAGTAAAAGAACTTCTGTTAAGGATCTGACTTTACACATCTTTACCGGGGGTGCCAACAAATGTGACAGTTGCTGTGCTTTGCAGTTTAAACTTATATTTTAGAATCTTTTTTCATGCTTTTATGTTCCTCAGATTTAAGACACGGCCATCATCTTCTGCCTGAGATTGTTTCTGTTAAAAATCCCACTGAGCCAAATTTTGTGTATTACAGCATAAAATGTGTCTTTCATTCAGAAATGAAGCCTATATTTTCTTTGTCAAAGGGTTTAGTGTATAGGCATTAGAACATTTCTTTAATGCTTTGTTGTAAAGTACAAAGTGCCTTAGGAGTAGATTATCTGCCCATAATACACAGCGATTCTCTCATGGCAACAGAAAGGACTTGAATTAATTGTAACATATTGCTATTTAAGTGAAGATTTATATATATATATATATATATATATATATATATATATATATATATATATATATATATATGTATATGTATATGTATATGTATGGATGTTTTTCATACCCGAGGGTTATTTCTAACCCAAGTAATTCATGAACGATATTGCACACAATATGTCCTGGTGCTTGTTGCCGGAAGCAGATTCCAGACAGGGCTTTTAAGGGGGCCATCTGTTCCTGACTTCCACCATAATGAGCAGTTTATGAAAGCTCTGTTCTCATATTTGGCTCTACATAAGCAGCTGTAGACACTGCAGTCAGTTCCCATCTGAGAATCCCTACAAGTCCACACAGATCAGATTATTTCGAAAACAAGTGCTTGCTGGAAATTATCTGAATAGGTCCTCCAAACACATAATACTGGGAGAGTTGTGTGGGCTTTGGAAAAATCTATTACCTTTGTTCGTCACATTCAGCACCAAAGGGAAGAATTGCTGTTTCTTGTTCCACTTGTCAGACGACGCACAGCACTAAAATATCTGCATGTGTGCTTAGTTCTCTCATCTGACATCAGATAAGACCTTCCTTTATACTGGAGCATTGTCTCTCTGTCTTTTTCTCTCTAGCTCATGCACAAACGTAAACTCTCATGAGGGAAGTTTCCACTTGATGGAGCATGAATGTGTTTGAGTTTAACCAAGGTGTGAAGCCTGAGCTGCGGAGCTTGGGTGAAATGGGATTGTCACTCTAAAATAAGTCGGGATCGCATTATTATGCTTTGATACTGCCATGGTGAGTTCAGCTGACATAATCATGTAAACAGATATGCTCACACCTAAAAAGATGCTCAGTAAAAATAAACACACACACGCACACACGCTCAATATAGAGAGAGCTGAACTTGTGTGAGTGCTGAAGTGTGAGAAAGTAAACAATATGTGGCTTTGGTTTCTCTCTGGCAGACTGAATTAGATGAGGTCAGGGCCAGCACCTCGCTTTCGGAGGAAAATGGAGAGCCCTGAGCATGTATGGAGGAGCGTGGCTGGGTTCACCATTTTCTCCTCTTCTGTAACTTCATTAAAGAAATATAAAATGGCAGGCCATTAGGGCAAACGCATTCACCAAGCTCTTATTGAGAGATGCTTTTAGAACAATCTAATTCTCCACAAATTGCATGGCTCTTCAACCCTCCATATACTCACTCACATAGAGAGATACACTCACAGAGATCCTCACCCTTTCAAATATGTCTCTGTGAGCTCAGTGAGCACATCGGCAGGTGGCATTGGGTGGTACTGCTTTTTCACAGTGATGGAGTGACTCCTCTAATGCACTCTGTCCTTTAATTAAACAATAAAAGGAGAGAAAGCAGAAAGAAAGAGACCAGCGGAGATTGCAAATGGACAAATTTTAAACCTCACACACATTTTCCTTCCTCTGCCTCCCCTCTAACGGTCTCCATGTTCTAATTTCTCTGTCTGCCGTGTGTTCTCCCATCTCGTCTCCTCCTCTGTGTGAGTTATACGGGATGAGAGGAAGTCATTCTCTGTGTGTGGTTATTAGTATTGATCTGAGAGACATTCAACAGCCGTTTCCTGCTGATTCCCCCTCCTTCACTTTTCGTGCTTTATATCCTTTAATGGTGCCCTCCACCCCCTGCCCATCCATCATGGCTAGCTAGCCTCGCTGCAACGACTTGTTAACATAGTGCTTTGTCTGCTGTGTCTGACTGATTTACTGGATACTGCGGTCTTAATACTGCTCCACACAGGTATGCAACTAACTGTGAATTTTATTAACCAATAAAGAGTAGAGAGACCCATGTCCTCTTTATTTGTACCGTTTGTTCTCTGTGTAGACACTCACGTGCATCTATTATTGAAACTGACTGTTTACTGCAGGGTGCTTCAAATGTCTTCACGTGGAGGCATACGATAGTTTAACAATTTTTGCTGTTCAGTGTATCATTTGCAAATTTTCATAATGTAATAATGAGAAGTCATGTAATTCTTAATGAAGTTATTTTTTAGCAAGATGTTACCTGGTTTAATCTGATACCATGAATTTGCAGTCACCGTGTTATTTACTCCTGCAAATACAACAGTACTAATGAGCTGAAGTGTCATGCTGTGTGAGTTTGGAGCAGGACCAGATCGTGGGAATAGCATAATGGAGAGTTGGTGATAAAAATAGAAAGATTTACAGAAACAACACACGGAGAACAGGATGTGAAGCAACGGAGAAACTGAAAATTATTGGCTGTCTAACGGGAAGATCCAGCAGAGAGCAATGGGATCCGGTGAGTACATTTACTGGGGGACAAGATGAGCATGGCATTGAATGCAGGTGAGTTAATTAGGAGATAGTGTGACTCAGCCAGGCAGAAGGAGCACAGGGAGACTGAGGGAGGGAGACTAATTAACATGAATGAAGCGGAACAGAGATACAAAAGGCCCGTTTACACTACACTTTTTTAACCGAGCCGAGACCAGTCCGAGCTCGGTAACCGAGATAACTCTTGTGTGTAAACGGTCAGCAGACTGAACCAGACCGCGCTAACCATAACCGGACCGCGCTAACTGCAGACCAGCTCTTGGGTAGGTCTCGGCCTGGTTCTAATTTATCCCGGTTTCTGATAACGAAGAGCGCATGAGCAGACCGCGTCATCTCCTTACAGTCAGCTGACTGTCAGCGGGTTTTCCGGCGTGTCTGGCTGCACGTCCTGATTCACACTCCATTCAGACAAATTTCAGACATTCATAATAATACTAGCTTCCTTACCGTGCCACACGGTTTCCAGTGATGATTCTGCTTAGCAGCGCAATGAACCTCAGCGTCTGTCGTTGTTTCCTGCATCTGTAAATCCTTATTAGACGTTCGTTTGTCTCATCCACTTCCCAAAAAGCCAACTTTCTCAAGTAAATTCACCAATGGTTGCCTTCTTCCCCTGACTCTCTGCAAACACCGAAATATCACAATATCAAGCATAACTTCCTGAATGTTACGGGCGCAGCTGTGTGTGTTTCGCTGCTTCCGCCTTCAATCCCAGAGAGCGGTAGTACCGCAGATCGCCACTAGGGGGCGAGGAGCAACCAAGGAACCGAGATATCGTTGTGTGTAAATGGTCGTCAGAAACGAGGCTCGGCCTGGTAACTGGACCAAGCTCAGACTGGTCTCGGCATGGCTCGGTTTTTTAGGTGTAGTGTAAACGGGCCTAAAGAAACTGTCATGCCGAGGGGGTAAAAAAATCTAACAGAGATTGAACAGAAAATAATGTAGAACACACAGTGAACATAATACAAGAAATAAGTAATTAACTAAAAATAAAAGAATGAACCAATAAATCAACATGTTAGAGAGTATAAACTACAGGGAAATGATGAAAACAGAGACATAAACCAAACCCTGAAACTCAGACGTCTAAGGATCATAGCAGAAAGTTGTTCACATTTGGTCACCCCTTAACCAGAAAATGCTGTTTTTTTCAAGGTTTTGGCATAATAGACCAACACAAAATAGTACATGATTGTGAAATAGAAGGAAACAATTTTCACCAGACCATGCTTCTCTACCCAAAAAATCTAAACTGAGTTTAGGATTAGGTTCTGAACCACAGCTTCCAAGTCTTGCTTCAGATCTTTAAAATTATTTAGATCTGGACTTTGGCAAGGGCATTCGTACACATGAATGCTTTGATCCTAGTTATTCAGACATAGCTCTGGCTGTGTGTTTAGGGTTGTTGTCCTGTTGGAAAGTGTACCTCTGGCCTAGTCTCAATGTTTTTGCAACCTCAAATAGCTTATCTTCCATGCTTTTCTGGTCTTTAGCTCTTTTCATCTTTGGTATGTTCGAAGTGTGCCATTATATTTTCTTTTTCAGATAATGGATTGAAGACTGCAAAGTGAGATGTTCCATGTTTAGGACAACGTTGTAATATAGGAGCCTGCTTCAAATTTCTCCAGAACGTTACCTGAATTTATATCGACATTATATCACACATACTAGGTTGAGTGTGTTTACTAATTAGATGACTTCTGAAGTTAATTGGTTAAACTGGATTTTATTCATTAATTAGTGCCTAACTCTTCACACTTTTACTTGTAAAAAGAAAGGTATAGAATGTTTTGCTTCCACTGAATTATGTTGTGTTTGCTTAGTGGTTTGTGGTTGAAGTATGTCCAGAATATACAAGGGTGTGAATGACTTGCCGAGGTTATGAAAACACACACACTGTGCATGCAAAAACATGCACGGTGCACGCAATGCACTGGTGCAAAGCTCAAAATCAATATCTCTCTGTTTGTAAAAGAGAATTTAAATAAGAGACTTTTTGGCATCTTCTTTACTCATGGTATTAATGTCACTTCTCATTCCACATACACATGAACACTTGTCAGTCATGTCAAAATCCCATACAGATTGGTCATAGATTAACAACCAGATTAAATAAAAACATTACAGTGCTGATTCATCAGCTTATCCCTTACCCCAGTGGTCAACAGCTGACATCAACTAAAGTCACTGCCAGACACTTTCATTTTCACCAGTTTATAACTCCAACCTCAACCTTTTGCCACAACCTTAATCCCACCACCAATCCGATACCATTTGCTTTTGCATTTTTAGCTCTATTGGCATGTCCGTCCTCTCTGAGCATGTCCATTAGTCTTGGCTAATAGGGCAGCAATCAGTAATGAAGACACACAACCTAAGTACTAATGGCTTGTGGGAGGGATGTAAACAAGGTCAAAAGCAGCTCTGAAGATGCTCATCGGGATAAGAGGTAAATGAAAGAAAATAACCACTGTGGCCAGAGCATCACTTAGTTTGCACTGGCAGCAACAAACAAAGCTATTTGTAAGAGGGAAAAGGGGGAGTAAGAAGAGCCCGTTCCAGGGGGAAATCATTGTGGCATGTGTGTTATCTACAGTTCAACTCAGCCTGTCCTTCGTTGTCGGAGTCTCTCCTGTGCTGCACGCCACTCGGGAGAACAAGGAAGACGGTTATCAAAAATTTCTACATCTAAGAAGAGGACAGGCTCATAGGGACATATACAAGGACAGCCTGTCAGACAGAAACACAACACAAACAAACAGTAACCAAGTGGAAGGAGATCCGTACTCGGACACAGTCTCATTGCTTCAGGGCTAAAAACGGGATCAGAAGGGTAAGCTTAAATTTTGCATTTAATATCAAGAATCATTTGTCTGAGAGTGTGACTTAAATAAGAAAGCACAAAAAGCTGCACAATAAACAATCTTTAAGGACCTTGTTGAAAGCTTGCATTATTTACTACAATTCAAATGTACTGATACATCTTAAATGTTTTTTAGTACATCTTGTCACCACAAACTTTACTTTATTTGCAGGGGTTTTATGTAACAAACCAGCACAAAATGGTGCATAATTGTAATGTGTAAGGCAAAATGGTTTCCTTTTTTCACAATAAAACATCTGCCAATTGTCATCAACATTTGCTTTCAGTCACTCCTTGCAGTAATCAGCGCCAGTTTTACTGCAATTATAGTGTCTACACATGTAGAGACTGAAATTCTTTGCAGAATAGCTCAAGCTCAAGCAGCTTGAATGGAGAATGTGGCCAGTCAAGATCCAACAGAAAATCTCTGTCAAGGCTTCTAAATTAATATTTATAGAAGCGCTCCATGAGCTTAGGGTCGTTGTCCTGCTGGAAGGTGAGCCTCCAACCCAGTCTCAAGTCTTTCGCAGTCTCTAAAAGAATTTCTTTCAGCATTACTCTGTTTTTTTGCTCCATTGATCTACAGATGAACTCTCACCAGCTTCCCTGTCCCTGCTAAAGAAAAGCATGCAGACAGCATGAAGGGGCCACCACCATGTTTTGCAGTCAGAATGGATAATGTGCAGGGTTGGTTTTCTACCACATAAAGTGTAGGCATGTGCACCAAGTTTAACTTTAGTCTCGTGACAATAGCACCTTTTGCTTTGTGTACAATACTTTGCAAGGCTACTATCATGAAGTCTGTTGTGGGGTCAGAGGGGAAGAAAATCACACTCAAAATACTAATGCTTAACGGTTAAAATGACGTAACTCCAAATTCAATGTCAACAGCTGCCTTTGTTTGCTATTTAATTATTTTATAATCAACATGAACAAGACTCTGCAAAAGCAAACTGTCTTTTAGTTGTCCTAATCTAATCACACAGGACCTGACCAAAGGGTGCTGTCATAAAAGCTGGAGATGCTGGAAAAAAACATTTTGGCTATGTCTATCGCTGAGCAACAACCACATAATGTGAAACACCAGCAGACTGTGAGGGGAAAAAACACATTAAATAAGGGAGGGTAAAATGCTTTATACACTTCCACTGTCAGGCAGTACAATAGAGATACCAAAGGAACCAGTGGTGTGAAAAGGACTAGTTTAAAGCAGAAATATGAAGACAGTGAACACACAACAACCTTTCCAAAAAAAGTAAAAAACAAAACACCACCAACACAACAACCTTGACTTTGGTGATGTGGCACAGACACAGTCAGATCTTATGTTGCATGACAAGGATTCAAAGCAAAGAGGAATAAGATAAGCCTCCAGTTGACAACTTGCATTAAAATTTTACATCAGCAAACTGAAAAATCCTCATTCTTTCTCAGAGGATCTCTCACACTATGATATCAATAGCAAATATATACAGTAAGGGACACAATTGTTGGTACTCCCTTTGTTAATCAGAAAATAATTCACAATGGTCACTCCCCCCTCCCCCCACGGACACCTGTGGATGCGTTCAGAACTGTAGCGCCGGTTGATAAACTTTCCATCATATCAAGGACAATGGCCTATGGACAGCGTTCATGGAGAAATTGCACACACTCACTCACACACACACAACTGATGCTCAATACTACATAGCCTCACATGTGACACCTAATGCCTACAAAGTAACCCTCTGCTGAAATGTTGAAATGTTGTCTTGTCATGTGTGCTTTTCTTGTGCTGAGGTTTTTTTTACATATCTCAAACTGTACCCTGTCAAGGATAAAGTGTGAAATATGCCTGTTTCTCCCTCTCCCTCCCCAAATGTGGCTACTGTCTTTCCACAGATTTAAAGGCAGCGCCCTAAGGAAACCACGTCACGGCAGGGTCCTTGGCTGTCGAAGGAATGCGCCTAACGGCTGCGTTCATTTGGCACGCATGGCCTCAGTCAACCGTTCCCCTGTCCATCTCTCCCCCCCGAGCCCCAAATGTATGTGATGTATGTGATGGACGGTTTGTACTGAAACTGTAATTTCAATTACAATGCAAATTGTAGTTGACAATAAAGATTGATTGATTGATTGAAACAACGTGAAACTGACATAAATAATAAATACAAATTTACTGAAAGTTAACCAATAACAATTAGACATTGCTTTTGAATAGTGGTTCAACAGAATGATTTAAAGAAGTAAAGAAACAGGCCTGGACAAAAATGAAGGCACCCCTAGAAAAGATTAAAAATATTTTGACCAGAGGGACTCTAATTAGCATTACAGTCTTCAAGCTTGTAACCAGTCAGTCTGACTATTTAAAGGTTTACAAGTATAGTCACTGTGCTGTTTGGTTAGATGGTGTGTGCCACACTGAACACGGATCACAGAAAGTGGAGGAGCTGTCTCAGGAGATTAGAAGGAATATTATAGATAAGCATGTTAAAGGTAAAGGCTATAAGACCATCTCCAAGCAGCTTCAAGTTCCTGTGACTACAACTGCACGTTATTCAGAAGTTTAAGGTCCACCGGACTGCAGCCAACCTCCCTGGACATGGCTGCAGGAGGAAAATGGATGATAAATTGAACAGAAATATCATACGAATGGTAACTTTGTTTGAGCCAAAGTGGACTTTATGTGGGAGACACCACTTTTACAAGCAAATGATAAAAAAGTTGTGAGAACATGGAGGAGGCTTGGAGGTTTTTCCTTCCCGTTAAAGGGGAGTTTTCTCTCCACCGTCGCTTCATGCTTGTTCAGTATGAGGGATTGCTGCAAAGCCATGGACAATGCAGACAACTGCCCCTGTGGCTCTACGCTCTTTTTAGACGAGTGAATGCTGCAATCTACTGGGTTTCCTTAGATAGGATTTTTTTTTTACCAATATGTCTAATCTGATTGAATTTGACTTTAGAAAGTGCCGTGAGATGACATGTTTCATGAATTGGCGCTATATAAATAAAATTGAATTCAAATTGAATTGAACTAAACTAGTTGTAACGGTTTCCCATTATGTCCTGCAAAAACCTTTACAGTTTTAGATGCATCTTGACTGCATTGTTTGATAACAAGGATCAATTTGGAATGTATATAATTTACTTGGTATCGGTCCGTAATGTTGGTTTGAATATTCTTTTGTTGAAAAAGCACCTTGAGACGACATGTGCTATGATTTGCCGCTGTACAAAGGAATATAATTGAACTGAATCTACAGACAAACTTTTTTTTATTAAAAGTACCCAGTTATTAAGATCCAACTAGTTTGTATCCTCAGAAATCAGAACAGTGTCAAGGCATTTTTATCTGATAATACCAGGAATTGTCACACAGCATTGCAGCAAGGCTCTGGTTTAATAACACATCTGTTCAAGAGCCTCTTGTGCACATGGCAGCCTTCATCACCAGAGCAAAATGCTGAGCTTCATTATCTGTCTCTCATTTGCGCTTGTTCTCACTGCCTCTCCTCTGTAACAGCTCTCCTTCTCATTGTGTGTGAGAATGATATTCATTTCCGCGTTAATCCGCCCTAGATATTAATTACAGTCTCCATTAACATTTAATAAATACTTCCCAGGTGGGCTTACTGCTGAGTGAGGCAAGAGCCTTATCAAATATTAGGCCTTTAATTGGCCTTTCACTCCAATGAATGGCTTTTTAATTAGCGTGCAGTTATCCTCCCCTCCACCAACCACAGGGCCACGCTGATCAGCACGCACAGATGTGCCAGTTTTGCTGAGTGAGGGCATCTTAATGACCTGAGGTAGGCACATGGTTGCATAATGCTCTATTTCCTGTGGCCAACAGAAGAAGAGAGCAGGCCACAGCTAGACACTAAGTGATAGTCTGGGTACTGTGTGGAAGTCTGTGGAGACATAACCTAAATAGTTTTTCAATAAGATGTGTGTGGATGCGGGTGGAGGCTGAAGTATTCATCCACGCATAGACTTTTTTTAATCTTGAAGATAATACTGTGTAATACTGCCCACTAAAGTCAGTCTTTTCTCTCTATCTTCTTTCTATACAATGACTAATAAAACAGTTATTACACCTCTGCTGTGTTTATTTTGTTTGTTTATTTTGCACAGTTTTTTTCATCCTTGTAAATAGTCTGTTGGTGTTTTTAATGCATAAATATACATACACGCTTTGCACATTTCTTAGACTCAACCTTGTCAGTTGCACACTTCTTTATTTATTTATTGACATTTTTAACAGATAATAACTGTATTCTATTTTTTCATATGTTGTAAATCTGCCCTTACTGCATAATCTCCTATTTGTATCTTTTGTTTTAGATTTATAACTTTGTGTGTGTCCACATGCTTCCATTTGTGTTTCCCCTTGCTGCTGGGGCATGTAAATTTCCCCGCCGAGGGACAATAAAGGTCATTTCAATTTCTATTTTACAAACAAACCCAATGTTTTACATATTGTCTATCACTACATATTTGATAGATTGAGGCTTCTCCAAAGTAGGCAATTCTGCAAACCCAAAACTGATTTCATCTAGTGACTTTGGGGAATAGACCGACTCACATTCAGTGCAGTCCAATATGGCTGATCTGTGTGGGAGTGATTGGTAAATGCATGTACATGTGGATAATTAGCAAGCCCAGAAAGGCTCAGGATAATTTAATTCTCTCATTCCCCATGATGATGCTTGTATGGCAGCCCAGCACCAACATTCATATTTTAATTGCAGCTACAAACCTGGGCCACGTTGTTTCCTTCTCTCTTCCCTAGTCTTAGTCTCTGGATGTCAACAGCTGGTATAAGCCTGCCAGTTGGCGGCTGAATGCAAACAGCATTGCACCCTTTTGCTTCTGCTTAGTGTGCATAAAGCTGTTCAAAATCCCCTTCATTATGGGCAGAAAGCTGTAACCTGAAATGTAAAAAATGGCCTGTTTTGATTGAGATTTGGTTTGTGTTGTAAAACAGGGCTGCCTGTTTTTTTTTTCAATGAATAGCTAAAGATTCAAAGAGAAATTCAAATTCTGCTAACAGGAACCAAAACAAAGCCATTTACTCGCTGCATCTTGAGCTTAACTTAACTTAACTGAAAAAATGCAAACAACTAATTTTGTTTTTACAGTTATGCTCAAAATTATTCATACACCTGTGAGACGTACATCAGAAACATTTTTCATTCAATTAAGAAGTTTGTTGCTAGTTAGAAATGACACAGGTAGCTGTGTAAATCTTTTAAATAGTATGACAATTTTCAGGAGCCATTGTTGCTGAAGGAAAAAAATAGCTTTTAATTACATTTGAACAAAAATTACATATTGAAGTTTATTTATATCCTTTGCGGTGATCAATGGGAAAGCATTTCTTATCGTTACAGCAATGAGGCCCTTCTTATAATTGCTAATATGCTTTTTGCATTTTTCCACTGCCATTTTTGACCATTCAACGTTTCAATGAGCCCCAAGTCGATCAGGTTGGATCGCTTCCTTGTTTTTTGCCCTAATCATTTGTTCGCTCCAGAGATCCTATATCCGATTCAAGGCAAGGTTCTGGCTGGGGGCACTCCAATACATTAACATTACTTTCAGCCAAAAGAAAAATTGCATAAAATTAATTTATCAGTTTATATTTTTAGCCTAACTGTACACTTTAAAATAATTGCTCATCACTACACCAGTAAACTATTCAGTCTGATTGCACTCACCCACACCCCCAACTCTATTCACAAACATTATCCCCCCGATAAAGAAGTTTAAACGGTCTGAACTTGTTTTCTACAGCTGAAACGTAATCAGCACAAACTTCAGATGAATCAAACATTCATTTGAGTTTATTTATTTGTGAGAAAAAATCTAATGTTAAGGAAGAATCTATACTTTTGTTTAGTTTTTACGTTGATTGTAGTATCGACGACTTTTCAGACAAATTTCAGGACTTTCAATTTCTGTGGTGTATATAATAATGTGACATAGGGTCCAATAGTTTTCTAGTATAGACAAGTAAACATGCCATTTATGTGAAGCATATTTGTGTTGATTTTTACAGCCCAGGAAATGGTTAGGTTTAGAATACAGCTACTCACTTAAACTGGCCCATATGTACAGTCAGAGCAATAATAAAAAAAGTGTTAAAGGGGCCTAGTGGTGTCTTTTGGCCATAAAAAGAAAACACAAAAAAAACATGCATTTATCTTCAAATAAAACAATCTACACCAAGTGTTTATAGTGATAATGTTTACTTTGTCCTTTTGGAGTGTGAAAAGATTGGCGCGCACTTGGCGCGATCAGCAGACATAAAAAGCTGATTGTAGGGAGAGATTCCAGAAAAAAATGTCATTCCATCCAACTATCTCAAATATAAATTTGGTGAGTTTAATGAAGTTCTCGTTGCACTTGAATCAAAACCCTGAGCTTTGGTCAGATAAGGCTCCCCATGTGGGTCTGGCATAAAACAAAGGATAAAACTATGGAAAGGACCTCATGCCAATTGTAAAGTAAGGTGGCACATCAGTGATGCTGTGGGCCTGTTTCTGTTTCAAAAGTTCAGTTAGACTGAAAGGCAACATCATGTAGTTTTATATAAAAATCAGGTAGGTTATACCACTAAACTAAAAGAAGGTTGATATCCTTTATAATGATGAGGATTCAAAACATTACAGGAAATGTTTACAGGACACAAAATCAACCTTCAAAATCCCCATACCTAAATCTTATAGGAAACATGTAAAGTGACCTGAAGAGAAAAGAGCATTTGAAAGGACCAAGGACTCTGGAGAGACTGTCAGAACAGAATAGGAATGGTCAACGATCTCTCTGCATACACTAACCATGTGGAATGCCATCGAAGACATGGTTGTTTTCAGGTTCTTTTTGTCTGGGGACATGCCCCAAAATAAATCTTCTGAATCCCTGGAAAAAATGGTACCCATGAAAATTTCACTGTTGTCACTGCTAAAAAACCAAAGTGCCTAGAGATACTTTCTGAAAGGGGACGATTGCTTCAAAGAAAAATATTAAGATAAGAACTGTGCTCATTATGGTCTGTGCAGACGAGATTGCATTGTGATACCGATTCTGTATTTTAAAAATGTACCAAGAGGGTTAGAAAATCTTATTTACATGTACAAACCTGGAAATTATAAGTCACTTAAATGTTTACTTCAACTCTGAATGGTAAAATAGTTTTACAGCAACGCTATGTTGTACTGAAGAACACATAAAACC
The DNA here is from genome assembly GCA_037039145.1 of Fundulus diaphanus. NCBI lineage: Eukaryota > Metazoa > Chordata > Actinopteri > Cyprinodontiformes > Fundulidae > Fundulus > Fundulus diaphanus. The sequence continues at coordinate 31,090,560 of CM073129.1, read as the reverse complement.
TGTAAAAAAAAAAAAAAAAAGGAAAATTTTAGTGTTTTTTTTTTTATTATTTGAATCTTGTGCCCCAGTTAAGCCTATTTTCTAATGCCCCTGGGAGAACAGTTTGTGCTGCACTGTTAGTATGAGAGCGCAGTACACAGTACTGATAGCTGGGGGGCCAGTAAGTGTGTCACTGATGATTTTGTAACCAGGCATTTTTTGTCCGCACACAGTACTCAAAAGTTACATTTTCTATTTTTTTTTTGTAAGACTGTGGTGCTGCAATAAAAGAGGAATACATTTTAAATGCTAATTGGTAAATGGTTTGTACTTGTATAGCCCTTTATCAAGTCCGAGACCAAAGCACTTTACACTACAATCATTCATCCATTCACCCCCATCCTGGTGGTGGTGAGCTATGTTAGCAGCCACAGCTGCCCTGGGGCAGACTGACAGAAGCGAGGCTGCCATACACTGACGCTACCGGGCCCCAGGGGTTCCAACAACTGTGGGGGACACTAAACATAAGCAATCTTATTTTGGATCTAGTCCAACTCAAAACTTCCAATAACCTAAGGTAAGACCAGATTCTCATTCTGAGAACTGATCATGCAAAAACATTTGTTTGATGGAGACATTTTAGCGATCTAAAATTTTTATGACAAAAGGATGTCACACTGAAAACACTTTATCAACTCATGTTGATCAGTTCAAGACCTAGTGGTGGGGGAAAGAGATAAACAAATAAATATGTAGTAAAAGAAGTGTGTATGTGTTTATGCAAATGGGTAAGTGGGAAATACTTCGTAAAAGCACTTTGCTGCATCCAGATTGGGTTAAAAGGGCAATAAATGAGTAAGAACCATTTACCACTGTATTCATCTACTTTATCCTCTTCTCCATGGCTTAAAGGAAAGAGTTGGTTTTTTTTACGCAGTCAGTAAACATCATGACAACCAGCAATTATTATACATTCACAGACCCAGGCGCAAATACAAATATTAACACGGCAGAAGAGAGCGATGCTGTCAAAAGCATTTCAAATGACAGGGACACAGACACCATCTCAAAGCATTAAAACGTATACTGTCTCACACACACTCCAGTAAATCACTCAGAGGCATCAGTCTTTCCATTTTAATTATGTTTTGGAGAATGAGAACCGGAGAAGTGCACGCCACAAACGTATATCCAGTGAACTCTTAAACCCTGTCATAGATTTATCCGTTTCCCAGCACTAATGGGATTATTAGAACGTGGTGACAGTATACAGAAATGTGCATCTGCAGTAAAACGGGTGGTGGTTGAGGGCTGACTGGAGGGATCTGAAGACGATTTGCTTGGTTGGATAATTGTTATGATGGTAAAACTGGGAAACTGTGGGTTTTAATCCTGTGGCAATCAACGCTGTTACCCTGTATTGATCAGATCAGGTGATGTTCAAATGGTAATATAGACCTTCAAGAGAAATAATAGTAACACTTTACGATAAGGTACACAAAATTTGATTGACTGCAATCAAAGTAGTCATGGGAACTAATCATGTCCTAATGGGTAGTTAACCAGTACTTACTGGGGAATACACAGCCAAACCTTATTAACCAATACTGTATCATAGAAATTGCACTTAACGGATCAGTTAATGACATCTTTAATTTGTAAGATTTCAAAAAGGCATTAGTCAACATTGGATAACAGTCAGGTACTGTAATGACTTGTAATGATCATGATCAGATACTGATTAAATAAAGATTGGTTCCTCGGTAAGTACTTGGTAAGATGTTTCACTACATGAAGTTAACAAAATAATAGTCAGGCAATGATTTGGTACTCAGTAAGTGATATTCAGACATAATTAAGATGGCAGCAGCTCAAGAACATAAAATTACTAATTTATTTCATTAATAGGTTTACAAAAAAGAGAATCCGATAAAATCAGCGATCCCTAGGAAACAGGCTTTTGACAGTTAGGAGCTGTGACCTCACTGGTGCAGAACCCACACAGAGAATGTCTCCTCTCTTTCTTTGGTAACTAAACCAGGAGTAACAAGGTTTGGTTGTGTGTTCCCCAGTAAGTAATGGTTAACCACCCATTAGTAGATGATTAGTTCCCAAAGCATTCCCAAGTTACTGAAATGATAATTATGAAACAAGAGAGAAACAGTTGAATGCTAAAATACTGTACAGCTAGTACTTCAAAACAAAACAATGTTAAAATTTTGAATTTTTTTATCTTTACCTATACGGCATGTTCAGAGTAGGATATGTTTACAATTGTGAGTAAACTAATAATTACAAACTTTATTTTATTTGTTTCAGTTTTAATTTCCTCACTAAAACATCAGTTTATAGTCTGGAGAGTTTTTCTACTTGTACCCAATCATCATCGGTAATTTCTTTATTTAGTTTCATATTTTTGTGCTTAGAGAAACTAATTGATCTTATATTAAATTTTTTTCTCTTGTTTTTCTTTTATGACATAGTTTACTCATTTCATCAGTTAACTACATCTTATTGTTGAAGTTTATTTGAATCAAGAGTCAGAACAAAGCGACACAGAGGAGGAAGAACAAGCTCAGAAAGTGATTGCCTCCTTGAAGTAGGCCTCGCTGTAACAATTTTTTTACATAGTCTTTATATGTACAGCATATAAGGATGCATCGCAAACAGGTGTAAAGCTGTAAAAGAAAATCTCCGAAAATAATTATTTTCATGTGAATGACAGGTGTGATGTAGCAAAAGGTGAGTTCAAAATAAATGTCAGCAGTGGTGTGAACATAGCCGGAGCGCTAGAGTCATGAGGACCAGGACATTAAGCAGGTTTGGCCTAAAGAAAGAGAGGAAAAATAAGGAAACCAAGTGCAAAGGGAAAGTAGAAAACAAGACCAAGTGACAAGAGTGATTTGCAGTTTCTTGGAAAAAATTGACTTTTGTACATTTTGTTATTGTACAACCTCAGACCCAATGTATTTACTGGGATTCACATGATAGGTGAATACATAGCAGTGCATGGCTGTGATGTGAAAGGAAGATGATACATGTTTTTAATTTTATTTTCAAATAAGAGCCAGAATATTTTCAAATTATTTTTATTCAGCCCCCCTGAATCAGTACTTTGTAGATTCAGGGGTGCTAAATCTACTTGTAGATTGGAGGCTTTGCTACAGTTATGGCTACATTTTTTGTGGGAATATATTTTTACCAGTGTTTGGCCATTTAGGGACAAAAATTTAGAAATGCATGCCCCCTTTTTTTCCAAATTAGCTCAAGCTTAATCTGAAAACCATCTGTGAACATCAATGTTCTTGACTTAACACCGTTTCTCATTTGTATTTGGGTCTGAATTTTGTCCAGGCCATTCTATCACATGAATGTGCTTTGATCCAAATGTTTCCATTGTAGCTCTGGCTGTTTGTTTGGGGTCATACTGCAGGATGGTTAAAACTTTTGCAACCTGTAATCCATTTCTTCCAGGATTTCCATATATTTAGCTTTATAATCTCCCCATTGCTTCTGACCCCCTTTGACAGACCTGTTGACTAAAAACATCTCGACAGCATGATGCTGCCACTGCCATGTTTTGCAGATGGGATGGTGTGTTTATGGTGATTTGAAGGGTTACCTTTTCACTGCACATTGTTCTTTCCATTAACTCCAAAAAAGTTACCTTTTGGGCTCATTTAATCAAGGCACCTCCTTTATTTAGTTGTCTCCTAAACAAATTAAATCAGGATTTATGAGGACTTTCTTTCAACAATGGCTTTTTTCTTGTCACTCTTCCATAGATGCTAGGTTTTACTTAACAGGAGACGTCTGAAGTCAACTGGTCACAATAGATTTAATTTAGGGGTATCAGTTATCTGTTATAATTACTGTTGCAGATCACGTTAATCTCCACAATCAGTTCTATACAAAATGCAATGGTAATGTGGTGGATGTTGTTTTTTAGGCAGGTTTGAAAATTAATGGTTGGTGTTAACAGAAAGAAGTTGCAATCAGGATTTAATAATGGTTAGAGCTGATTAAGTGTACGATCTGCTCATAAGGTATCTCACTGAAAAATACTAGGAGGGTCTTCCAGCCTTCAAGTTAAAGGGATCCGGGATCGGTCATGTTGTTATAAAATCATAATGAACGTAAATAGGCTAGCAGATTCTGTTCAGTCAGGGTTAAAGTGTTTTTTTTTTTGTTTTTTTTACATTATGGTGTCAAATGCAAACTCACTCCTATTCCTACATGAGTCTCCAGGATTAGGAGAGATTCTGACCAAACCTCCAAAGCAAGCAGAAAGTGGGATCTTCTGTCTGGAGGTTTGACCTGGCTTGGCTTATTTACCCAGAGGGTTTGTGTTGTCTCATGGTCAGGATCAGCTCCTGCTGGGTGGACAAAAACCTGAAGTTTGTAGCTGGAGTCAAGCAGACGCTGCGCTCTGATAGAAGTGAACTTTTTCTAGAGACAAGCGCTCCCTCTAGTGGTCAATTTACCACTTTAATTTGAGCCAGCCACTGGATCCCTGAAACAAACAGTGGCTGATGTCATTTAGGTGGCGACCAGTTTAGAAGCAGGCCGTCTGACACCTGCCTCTCCTGGTGACTTCAGCAGTGATGAGCTCACACAGGAGGAACATTAATTTCTAAAGTGACTCACTTTGCTGCGCTGAACTACTCAACTCTGCCCTCGTTGCTTTTCCATCTCTTCTCTGACCTTCACCTTCAAACGCTGTCCCTTTTTCAGCCTTACATTCGAATCATACTCACAAAAACACACTCTCCTGTAGCATTTCTCTTTTACCGGCTCTCCCCCTGTCCCACCAGCTTGCTGCTTTGTGACTTTAATGCGGTCTGAGGATGTATCTCCCCTGCCTTGCAGACACACTGTATTTTCCATTCATTACATTAAAGGAAAGCAAAATGCTTCTCTGGTTCACATTTTTCTCAACGTGAGGGCGGAAAGCACATTCACTCACGTGTATAAATTATTTACACTTCTATCAGCATTAATGGACACATCAATTACGTTATGGGCTCGATCTATAAGTTGTTTAGCAAATGGTCCTCCTCCCATGAAGAACAATGCCTTCATATATAATTAATCTGAGAGATTGTATGTGATATCACAGCCTTCTCCTCAAAAGTTTAGAGTCCAGAGTAATTTGAGTTTATAATGCAAAATGTAGCCTCTGTGTGCAGGAAATGGAAACTTTCCACCTATGGCCTTCGCTCTGCTGTAAATAAGACATTTTCATTGCTTCTGCCCATCTAACGTTGTTCTCAGACCTATTCTGTTTTGTTGACTCGCTCTCCTCCTCTCACCTGCTGACCTGCTGCTGTGATCTTTTCTCCCTTCACTCTGGTCTTTCATATATAACGCATGCTATACAAACAAACGTCAAAATCCCTCAGACAAATGGCTGTCCCCTCACTGTAGCTGCAGTCATTCTGACAGAGGGGGGTGGTCATATCTATACGGACCCCTTGGGCAATATAAACTGTATGTTTTATAAGCAGGGCATGGGGGGGATTGATTTTAAAGCTACATGGGAGTCTAAATGTACACACAAAAATCTTTGAGTAGATAAGGTCAAACAAGTGTAGAGGAGAGTCTTGTGTGCAGTTGCTGCAAATGTAAGCTTATACTGCATATGTATTCTATAGGCATGTCACACAATAGACGCTGAATCGTGCATTTTTGAAAAGTGGAAGGAAAGGGATGCCCAATTAGATTTCACATTGCAAATAGAAATCTGAAAACTCTAGTGTGCACTTGTCTTTTGGGCTTAGTCTCTGCCAGATTTGCATGTCTGCAGACTGAGACTGATGCCCATCCATCTTTCTAAAGTAGATTAAATCAGTTTTGATGGAGAGCATCTGTGAACATCAGTTTTCAAAAAAATGTGTGTGTATATATATATATATATATATATATATATATATATATATATATATATATATATATATATATATATATATATATATGTATATATATATATGTGTGTGTGTGTGTGTGTGTGTGTGTGTGTGTGTGTGTGTGTGTGTGTGTGTGTGTGTGTGTGTGTGTGTGTGTATTGTGGCTCTGACTGTATGTTAAGGGTTTTAGTCTTGCTGGAAGACAAACCTCCTTCAAAGTCTCAAATCTTTCCCTGATTTCCCTGAATTTAGCTTCCTGTTAACACTGACCCCCTTCACTGTCCTCATTGGCTTTAGGTTATCCCCATTGCATGATGCTGCCACCACCATTTTTTGCACTACTGTTCAGAGGTGGGTAGTAACTAGTGACATTTACTTAATTATATTTACTTGGGCAACTGTTTGAACAAAATGCACTTTTAGGAATATTTTTACTACACTGTACTTTTACTTGAGTCAAGTATCGCTACTCTTACTTGAGTAAAATTTCTGGCTACTCTACCTACTGCGAGTAGCTTCATGAATGAAGAACTGACTTGTTTTAACCAAAAATGCACCAGAGAGACAAAAACCTAGAGTTTTGTTAAAGTGAGGCTTCTTTCTTGTACACAAGATTTGTTATTTTAATGTTATTTTCTATCTGCTGAGCTCATTGAGCCATTAGGAGGTCAAATAAACGCACAGTAAATTGTAGATATTGTCATTGGGAGTACTTTGCACTGTTCTAGCATACTGTATATACATTAACTGCTATAAGTATTGCTTTCAAATTTAATGTTGAAATAATGATTTAGAAAAGTGTTTCTTTTATCTTTAAAATACCAGAATTTGCACATACCCTTATGCTTTTGTCCGTCCGATTAAAATTCAGAAGAATTCAATCATCAGCTGTTATGATTAGTTACTCAGTACTTGAGTAGTGTTCTTACTGAATACTTTTTTACTCTTACTTGAGTAATTTCTTGGCTGACAACTTTTTACTTTTACTTGAGTAAAACTATGTTGAAGTAATGCTACTCTTACTTGGGTAAAATTTTAGGCTACTCTACCCACCTCTGGTGATGTGTTCAAGGTGGTGTTCAGGGTAGTGTGGAGTGTTAGTTTTCCACCACAGCTGTTTGTATGTACTCCAAAAAAGTTACACCTTGGTCTCATTTAATCAAAGCACCTTCTTTGTTCAGCTTTGTACCTCACATCAGTTTTAACCAGGCTTCAAATGTCTTACTTTCGATAGAAGCATTGTTCTTGCAACTGATCGATAAAGGTCAGACTTTAGTAACTAGGGAGGACTCCTGAGGGCAATATATTACACTGGATTTTATATGGGGTATGTAGACAAATGCATCCCATATCATTGGCTTCCTCATACTCACTCTTCCAGAAAGATCCGATTTGTTAAATGCATAGCTTATAGTTACTCCGTCCAATGATTCTACCACCTTAACTCTGGATCTCTGCACTTTTCCAAAGTTAGCAGAGGCCTCTTAGCTGCTTCTCCCATTATTGCTGTCTTGCCCGATATGTTTTTACATAGATTTGCAGTTGTGAGGAACTCTACTACTTTCAGACAATTGAGTGATTGAACAGTGCTTTGTGAGATCCTTAAAGCCTCAGATATGACTTAATAAACCAACCTGGCTTTGAACCGATCCAGAACGTTCTACCTTACGTCTCTGGTGTGTCCCTTGGTCTTGATGAAGCTGTTGGTTCTCTGATGTTCTCTAACAAACTTCAGGTGCCATCACACAATCAGCTGTATTTATACTGAGATTAAATCACAATCAGATGGACTCTTTTTAAAAGTTAGCTGACTTTTAAAGTCAATTGGTTTGAATGTATTTCTTTTTTTCTTTTTTCTTATTTTTTCCCCAGTGTCCTGTCTAGCAATGTGGCAATAAGAATTGATGTCTTAATGCCAAATAGAGCTCGACAGATTTTGCTTTCACAAGTGGAGCAAACAGGTTTGAATGTATTTCATTCAGAGGTGTAAAAGTAAGAGGGGCCAAATAAAATGCATATGACCCTTTTCAACTATTTAAAAATAAGGATGTATAATTTTCCCTAACTTTACAGTTATGTATTAAATTTTGTTGGTCTGTCACATGAAATCCCAATGAATTACACTGATGTTGACAAAATGTGAAAAAAGTCAAGGGGTATGACAATTTATGACTTAACCAAGAGTTATCTTGAGGTGTTTATGAAGTAAAACAGAGGTGAAAAAAATATTTGATTCAGTTTTAGCATGTTTGTGTCTTTTTCTCGACATAAAATCCCCTTTGTCTTCTCTTGGGGTGTACACACATATGGACTTGGTCCTCCATACACACATAGATGAGCCATACAAAATGAAACTTCTTGTGGTCTTTAACACTAAAGAGAGTGATTTCCCTCGTCAGTGGCTTTACATGCAAATCTAATTTTTCCGTTCTGGCAAGAGGGGGATAAACTGCTATGCTGGCACACTCGAATTGTATGCACATATAAATGAACACCCACTCCCATGCACATCTCATAATCTGAAATAAAAGAATCCCAATTTTCCAGGTGCAGAGTTCCGTGGTAAGGGGTTTGAGCAACTCATACAGAAACCACATTACTCTCCATCAGGGCTGTCGAGAGTGTGAGAGCTATTATACCACTCACACATATGAGCGGAGTTTGCCACTTGACAGAAAGTGTGATGGGGCCTGAAAAGCAAAGTAGTGGGAGTGGGATTACGCTTGATCAGCAACAAACTAAGTTCATTGTCATACTCTGTACAGACTATGCTTTTCTCGTGTTGCGGTAATATGATGCAAACTGACTTCAGAGGAGCGTTGTGTGGCGTGAAAGCTCCCCGACTGTTCACATCCTCTCTTAGATCAGTAGGTTAATGCATTTAGCTGTAGCTGTACATCTTCTTAAGAATGTGAATGAAAAGAAGTTCCACTTTATCTCACAATGAGGCCATTAGAAGCGCATATAGGTAGGTAACTCGTGAATTCGTCTCCAGTGCAGCACTCTCACATGGGTGGTAAAAATAAATAACGGGAATAAATGATTATCCGCTCTGCTCTTTCCACCCACTGTAGGCACAGAGAAAACTGGATTTATTCAGACAGCCAATACACACAGTGACTCAGTGTGTGTTTATACTGTGTCTGGATGAAAAGGACTCCAGAGGCTTTCTCCTCTCGCACAAAGCAAATACCTGCCCTGGAATGAGATATTGATTTGTCATTTCCCACAGCAGAAGATTGGTAAATAGGCTAAGCAGACATGTGAGCGTTGGTTGGTGATGATTGTTGTCCAGTAGGAGTCAGAGGCCTTACTCTCCGGTGCTGCTGTGTGGAACCTTCGTCTTTCATGCAGAAGAGATGGGTTAAAACCCACACTTTTTTATTCAGAGTTTACGCGGGGAGTCTCTTCTCCTTGTTCAATACAAATCAAGTATTCATTCGCATGTTTGCTGAATCTTTTTTCTACAGTATGAGCCACAGCACTCTGCTCTGTGTCGATACAAATGCTTCACCTTCCGGATGTATCAACCGAGGCGACATTTGGTTTACAGTTTGACGGCGATGATGAATGAGAGAAGCAGGGAGCTCCTGGAAAAGGAGTATCTGCTCATTTTTTTTCATTAAAAAACCCCCCATAAATACACATACAGTTGTTGCCCTTAGCTTTCTTCCGTAGCGCTGTCATATGTGAATAATTATTAGCATAATATGATTTTTCTGTACCTTGCAAGAGTTGTCATACCCCTCAAACTTTTTTTTCCATCTCTTTACTTTACAACAATAAGTAATGCTGAATTTTATTGGGATTTGATGAGATAGATCAACACGAAGTAACATATAGTTGTGATGAAAACATAAAACGGCACATACGGTACTGTTCAGCTTATGTTTTGTTTTTTGTGTCTAGCAACAACAAAAAAATCTGAAAAGTGTGGCCTACCTTTTTAGTCAAGCCTCCCAGATCAATACTTTGTACTGCCACATTTTTTGCATCAACATCTGCAAACTATTGCGGGAGTGTCTCTATGGTTTTGCACAACTTAATAATGAAACATATCCCAAATCATCGTTGCAAAACAGCTCAAGCTCAATCAGATAAGGTGAAAAATGTCTTTCAACAGCGATTCTCACAGGTTCAAACAAGTTCTTAATTGGATCTCCAACTAGGCCAATATACATGCTTTCAGCCTGAAAAAGACGCTGCTGGTGTCCTTCTGTCACTCTGAAGCCCAGAGCATCCTAATGTACAGCATGTCTGTGTGTTATAAGAGTCGCACAGCAGCAGACAAAAAGCCCCTGCAGCATGGGATTCACACCACAGAAAAAAACAATCGTTGGTTGCTGTCTTCCCAATCTTGACAACACTGCACCATCTTGCTTCCTCAGCAGAGCTAAGAACTATCTCAAGGACTGTGAACACTGTGGCTACTGCCAGTTTCAGATCCTCCCATCAGGCAGGAGGTACAGGTCATAGAGAGCCCACACCTCCAGATTCAGGAAGAGTGTTTTTTTTCTGCAGAGTCCTTGTAGCAGTAAATAAACAAAACAATTTTAGTCATGTATTTGTGAGTTTTTTTATTTCATTTTGTAATTATTTTATTTTATTTAGTAACTATTGTATGGACATATAGTGTATGTAAGTAATGTTTGAATGTGTCATACACTGAAGGAGCTGCACTTCTAATTGTGTTGTAGTTTGCTATTAATGACGATAAAGCCACGCATTAATTTATCAATTCGTTCATTTATTAATTCATTCATCTATCCATTCATTCATTCATAACATGTTAATATAAACAAGTCCATTGTAGCTTTGGCAGCATGTTAAGGGTGCTGGTCATTGATGGCTGCTGCAGGTGAGCTTGTATTTAGCTTCATTTGTTGTCCCATGAACTCTGACAATCTTTCCTGTCCTTGCTGCAGAAAATTATCCCCACAGGACGATGCTCCCACCACCATGTTTCAGCTTGGAGATGGGGTGTAAAGGGTGCTGTCCAGTTCTAGTTTTCTATTTTCAGATGATGGACTGAGAAATCCTCAGTAATGTTCAAAGCCTGGAATATTGTTTCATAATATGAACTTTACACTTGCAACTTTTAATCCTCGTAACATAGGGTGTGGTGTGTTCCTTGGCCCTTGTGATGCTTTTTGTTGCCAAAATTTTCCTCCGAGTCCTTCACAGAAAAGCTGCTTTTAAAACAAGAACAAATTTGACTCATGTGGACTCTAAGTAGGAGAGTTCTGAAGGCGGTGGGCAGTCGATTACATATGCATGCCACCCTTTTCAGATTCCTTAAAACTTAAAAATCAGGCACAGTTATCCATCCACTTGATAACATATGCTACTGTGCATTGATCAATCATAGAAAATCTAAATAAAATACATTAAAGTTTGAGATTGTGATTTGACAACATTAAAAAGGTTGGAAGCATATGAATATGTTTGCAAGGCACTGTAACAGTCAAGAATTCAATCAGATCATAGTTGTGGGGTTAGCAAAATTTTTGCAAAAGAACTATGCTATTGAAAGTGTTTTGGTAAAAAAAAAATTGTAAATGAAATAAAACATCACAAATACACACACCCAGACGACATAATAGCAAGCATATTAAGTTTTAACTTATCTCTCCCTCTCTCTCTCTCCCCCTCTCTCTCTCTCTCTCTCTCTCTCTCTCTATATATATATATATATATATATATATATATATATATATATATATATATATATATATATATACAGTATAGCCAAATTGCACAGTAGTTTATATGTTAACATCAAAGAAGCTGCCAAAAAGGCATCAAAATTACTGTGGGTCACACAAGCTACTCCGAAACAAACCAGGCCCTGACCGGCCCTGACTGGGTCACATGGGTGAGGGTGCAAGATGTTGTGAGACCCGAAACACCCAATGATCCCAGAATACATCACTGAAGATGTGCCTGAGCTGCACAATAGGTGTATGTTAAGAACATTTACCAAATCACTTATTACTGTTTTAATATATATTTTACTCATCATTCTTCATTTAAAGATCTTGTTATGGGTGCTGTTTATGGGGTCCACCAAAGAATAAAAGATTTACTTCCTTTGAGACGGCCTGTAATGTGTAATCTGTCCCACCAGGGGGCAGCAAACCCTGTCAGGTTACTGCAGTTAAACGAGCAGCCCGTTGAGACAAAGAGCATGAGAAAACTCCTTCAAACAAAGGCTTATTTTCAGAGGCTGCAGAGGAACAAGGGGGAGGACGCAGTCAAAACCACCCCACACAGGAAACTTTACAATCCTACTGGGAGAAGAAAAGAGCAGTCAATAAAACATTTGGTTGGACGAAGAAACCGAAAACAACAGAAATAAATAAATTAGATAACAGTCCAATATCTGATAATAGGCTACCACCCTGCATTGTACCTGGTGCTTCTGTGGATTTCCCTTGAGAAAAAAGAACAGAGATACATTTTTATTTGTAATTCAGTAACAGCACTGGATAATATGAAGCAATTCCATGACTATGTCAAAAAGTAAGATTGATGCATCCTATAGTCCATCAGGGGGTATACAGGAGTAGTTTCATAATTCAAACTTCAAATAGGGAGGACACTAAATGAGGAATAATCCGTCTACAATGCAGAAATTATTTCATTGTTACTTTCAGTAGAGTTTATCGAGGAGACAAGACCACTGTATTCAGGACTAAGAATCAACAACCAAGGGAGAAAGTGATGAGTCTCATATAAGTCAGAGGTTAAAAGTAATATTAAAAGCAAAATGGCAAAAACAGAGAGAGGAAGGTATAAAAGGGAGATGATTTGATAGAATTCAGTGGAAAGGGACAATAACTAGAAGACATTCAGGCCTCAATTCAAATTTTTACTAAATGGGGAAACATAAACCAGGAAGATGTGAATTCTGTCAGGAAAGTGAAACAATACAATATGTATAACTAAATATCTAAGAGAAAGAGCAGGATTAACAAAGAAGCTTGAACAGGAAAAAGAGCAATACAATCTAATAAATCTAGAAAAGTCCTTTTAAAGAGAGCTATTAGATAATCTTTGGTTATTTTGTGGTAACTGTGTTGGTAAAATGATTATAATGTTTTAGATTTGTTTCTTGTTTGTTTGTATTTGTTTGTTTGTCTGTTTAGGAGGTATTTTTAGTTTTTTTTAACCATCTTGATTCATACTCCTTACCGGTAAGGGGCGGTACTGCACCAAAATCTTGTTTGCCAACCGCCAACAAAAAACGAAGAAGTTCTTCATTTTCACCGCTGCTGTTGTTACGGTAAATAATACAGATGAGCATTTCTTGTTGCTTATTTTCGTGATTCCTGTCGGGGAGTGAAAAGGTTCAGCGCATATAATGCACAGAGGGGGGAAAATAACACCAAATATCTCAAACCTGTTGCACAAAGCTAAGGTTAGCATCCAGTTGAGTCACTCTCGCTGCACATTTTGCTCTGCACCCTGTTTTATCTGCTCTAACTTGGATTTTAAAACGCTTCAAACGCAATGACATGCACGGGATTGTTTTTACACCAACGTTGCAGATCTATAAGGATGATTATATGGCTGGTTGTTGTAGTTTTCTTGGCTTGAGACTACACTTCGTGGGGAAGGTGGACTACCCGACTTGTATGAAACACGGCTCGTTGTTTGTAGACAAACTCGAAAGTGGGTGTTTTCACTGACATTGGGTACGCAGCTATCTATCTATCTATCTATCTATCTATCTATCTATCTATCTATCTATCTATATATATATATATATATATATATATATATTATATATATATATATATATGTATATATATTGTCATTTAAACCTTTATTCAGTACGTGAAAAATCTCAAGAAAGTCAGATTTTGACTGTAAAGCTTTTGTTTTATTTATTTATTTTTTGCATGAGACCACGTCACATGGGCTCCAGCTTGAAAACTGTATCACCTTGAAAGCCCAGAAAAAAAAGTCTATTGGACTTATTAACATCTCATTGATGACATTTAGAAAAAAAAGAAAGGAAAGAAAAAAAAAAGCTGTGAAGAAACCTGACACAGACTGAAAAGGCTGAACAAAATGACCACTAGCAGGTGGAGAAACTTATTGTGTGTGGACATATTGTGTATACGTAATTGTGTATGTAAGAATTAGCAAAAGCAACTGATATGAAAAATTACATAAGCGTGGAAAAACATATAAGACTTGAGGGATTGCAAGATGGACCTGATTCAAGGCATTGACATAAAATACTTTTATATAAATAAATGCTATTGTTTTCTGAGTTTTCACAAAGGAAATAAAAGTTTTGCAAATCACAAACTAATCCGTTTTCAGCCAAAAGTATGTATGAGTTAATCCAGTTGAAGTTGGATCTTATTTTAGATATTAAACTACAGTGGATCGGATGTAGCAGAGAATAGTTAAAACTAGCAGAATAGCCCTTTTTAGCTGTTGCTTAATCAGGAGCTGTTAATGCATGCTTGATTCTGTACGAAGTATAGTATGATGGGGGGGAGTGGGGGTTAAATTGTATTTGCAGTACATTTTGTGTTGTTATTTACCTACATTAGACATGTTGGATCACTTCGTAATAAAGTAATAACAGTAGCTGTGTTCTGGGGGGTAATCTCATAGGTCTGTTTGTGGCAAAAAAAAAAAAGAGTAACTTTGCCAGTTTTGGTCTGATGTTGCAACATTCGGTCTAAATCTGTACCCAGCATCAATGTGTAGTTTTTATTTCCACTCCCCTATAAGATATCTTTAAACACTTTCACTGCATTGCGAGAAAAAGTAGCTGTGAAACCTTTTTTTTCCCCTTGTAATAATCCTGTTTTGTTGCATGTCTCGCACTGCTTATCCACTGGATCGTTCAGACATGGCCGAGGACGCTGCAGATGCAGTTCAGCTGCTCAAACGGCAGAAGGCAAAGCTGATAAGCATTCTCAGTGCAGACGCAGATTTCATTCTGCAGGCTGCACATTCTCGTGATCTGCCCTCTGATCGGGGCTACGAGCGGATCAAATATTGTCGCGTTCCTAGTGAAAAGGTGCGAGACCTTTTGGATCATGTCATCGAGAGGGGGCCTCCATCAGCACAAGGGATGCTGGACCTGCTGAAGGAAAACGAGATGCAGAAGACTTTTCCTAAGCTTGCTTTTGTTAAAGATCTGCATGCGAAAACACCATTGTCAGGTACAAAGAAAAGAAGATTGTGCTTTTGCAAGAGTTTTATTAATCTGTTGATTTCGTGCTAAATCTAAACATGTCTTTTATTCACAAGTTGAAGAGTCCGAAACACAAGATCAGATCCCCGCTAAAAAGCTTCGCCACAATAGTGAGTCCCCCCCCCCCCCAGCAAAAGTAATTCCCTCTCACAGTCAGACCATCTTGTACAACATCTGCTTCTCTGCTGGTCATCGTTTCGCAGGTTCTGGCATGGTGACGGAGAAGCAGCTGATGATCGTGGCTCGGGGTCTTGGCAGTTCCTGGAGGGAGATCGGCAGAGTGGCTCTGAACATCCCGTCTGTGAGGTTGGAAACATTTGAGGATGAGAACAAGCTTCACGCGGAGCGAGTCTTTGCCATGCTCCGTTACTGGCGCAATCAGACGAGGGAGGAAGCCACTGCTGCCTGCCTTCACTCACTCCTCAGTCAGAAGGACTTAGGAGTGCCTCCTGAGAGCATTGACTTTCTGCTGGAGACTGACTGAGATCTTCCCTCATGAGAGACTGAACACTTTTAACGGGGGATGTTTTTTTTTGTTTTTTTACTGGGAATGTTTTAGGAACAAAGATTTGACAATAGTAACATCAGGCACCAAACGTGCAAAGCTGTTAATAATGTCTGGGTTGGAAAATGTATTCTTTCACTTTTTTTAACTAGGAAAAAAATGGAAAATGTCTGTAATTTTGTTTCATTTTATTGTAAATGTAGAAAAAATATATTTTTTTCTATAAATGTATGTTGTATTTTTTTTTACCATCTCATGATTTAATAAATCTTGAGTTTGTCTCAGGTATTTGCTCATGCTGAAACCACTATATATCATCATCCTTACCTTTAATTGTTATTGCAACATCTTCATTCCAATAAAACGTGTCTTCTGCATTTAATCCATCTCTTAGGGAGCAGTGGGCGCACTGTGATTGGCCCGGTCTGTTTTAGGCCGGAGCATATGGAGCCTTACCAGACTGACTTATGGCCAGGCTAGGTGCCACTAGGCTACCACTCCCCCCTTATTTACAAGTTGTTTCTCACTGTAAATATCCCTTAATTTTAAGTCTCTTATTAAAATATATCAAAGAAGATGTTACATTTTAAAGGAATGCTTTATCTGGAAATAAATGGATTGCATTTTTTCAGTAGAGAAAAATCCCAAGAAATAATTGTCTGATGAAATTACTTGTGGCACAATTATTCAAACCTATAATAATTGTAAAATTCTTGTTTCTTAAGCATGCTTTAATTTATATTTAACTATTTTGGAGTTGATAGCAATTGCTAGAAATTTCTCAATGAAAATCGCCCGACTTTCTGTTTTCCCGGGGGTATAAATATGATGTAACATGTCTTTCAGCTTCTTGACCGGAAGAGAACATATACTTATTTCGCAAGCACAGTGGGCAGGGTATGGGAAGAGAACCGCACCAAAGAATAGCCTCCTGGTTTCATTAAGTCTCCCATCACGACCATATGAGACTCTACATGTCTACCCGGTTGTGATGCCATAAAAAAAGCTTGCTCTCTCCTGCATAATATCAACTGAGACTTAAACTGAAACTGTGTGCTTAGATGAGGCTAAGATAGAGCTTTTCGCCCAGAAACAGTCCAGCGCTGTAACATGTGTAAATGTTGTCCATCTCACATGAATAAAATGCACGCCATGCCCACTGGTAAGTACAGTAGTAGATCTGTGGCGGTATGGGCTTATTTCTCTTAGATGAAAACTTCAACAACACTTGAAGGTTCAGGAGCAGACTTTATTGACAGACTGTCAATAAAGTCTGCTCCTTCAGCAACACTTGAAGAAGTGTTGCTGAAGTTTTCATTGACCAGTTCATTTATGCTCTTCATGCACCTTGAAAGTTGCCAGTGAGATGGCTTTGTATAGAGAAATTGGCAAATATTCTTCTTTCAGTTTCTCCAAACTTGTGAAATCTTACAGAAGAGACTATGTGCTGCACTGCTGGCATTAACAGCAGGTGTGCCAGAAGAGTGCCAGTGATTTTTGTTTAAAAAAACATATATATACAGTTGTGGTCAAAAGTGTACATACACTTGTAAAAAAATCATAATGTTATGGGTGTCTTGAGTCTTCAATAAGTTCTACAACTCTTATTTTTCTGTGATAGAGTGATCGGAACACATACATGTTTGTCACAAAAAACAGTCATAAAGTTTGGTTCTTTCATAAATTTATTATGGGTCTGCTGAAAATGTCACCAAATCTGCTGGGTCAAAAATATACATACAGCAACATTAGTATTTGGTTACATGTCCCTTGGCCATTTTCGCGGCAACTAGGCGCTTTTGGTAGCCATCCACAAGGTCCTGGCAAGCTTCAGGTCGAATGTTTGACCACTCTTCTTGACAGAATTGGTGCAGTTCAGCTAAATGTGATGGTTTTCTTGCATGAACCTGTTTCTTTAGCACTGTCCACATGTTCTCAATGGGGTTTAAGTCAGGACTTTGGGAAGGCCATTCTAAAACCTTAATTCTAGCCTGGTTTAGCCATTCCTTTACCACTTTTGATGTGTGTTTTGGGTCATTGTCTTGTTGGAACACCCAACTGCGCCCAAGACCCAACCTTCGGGCTGATGGTTTTAAGTTTTCCTGCAGAATTTGGAGGTAATCCTCCTTCTTCATTATCCCATTTACTTTCTGCAAAGAACCAGTTCCACTGGCAGCAAAACATCCCCAGAGCATAATACTACCACCACCATGCTTGACAGTAGGCATGGTGTTCCTGGGATTAAAGGCCTCACCTTTTCTCCTCCAAACATATTGCTGGGTGTTGTGGCCAAACAGCTCAATTTTTGTTTCGTCTGACCAGAGAACTTTCCTCCAGAAGGTTTTATCTTTGTCCATGTGATCAGCAGCAAACTTCAGCCGAGTCATAAGGTGCCTTTTCTGGAGCAAGGGCTTCTTTCTTGCACGGCAGCCTCTCAGTCCATGCCGATGTAAAACACGCTTGACTGTGGAGACTGACACCTGTGTTCCATCAGCTTCCAAATCCTTGCAGACCTGCTTCTTGGTGATTCTTGGTTGACTCTTGACCATCCTGACCAATCTCCTCTCGGCAGCATGTGATAGCTTGCGTTTTCTTCCTGATCGTGGCAGTGACACAACTGTTCCATGCACTTTATACTTGCGTATAATTGTCTGCACAGTTGCTCTTGGGACCTGTAGCTGCTTTGAAATGGCTCCAAGTGACTTCCCTGACTTGTTCAAGTCAATAATTCGCTTTTTCAGATCCACACTGAGTTCCTTTGACTTTCCCATTGTAGCTTTTGTAGCTGAGTCTAATCACTGGGTCAAATGAGCCCTATTTAAATGGGCTCATGAGAAGTCAACAGCTGTAGTCAATCAGAATCACTTAGAAGAAGTGAAGAGGCCATGACATGAAGCTAATTTGATTGACACAACTCGCTAAATCACCAAAGTTGACAAATTTTGTTGCTGTATGTATATTTTTGACCCAGCAGATTTGGTGACATTTTCAGCAGACCCATAATAAATTTATGAAAGAACCAAACTTTATGACTGTTTTTTGTGACAAACATGTATGTGTTCCGATCACTCTATCACAGAAAAATAAGAGTTGTAGAACTTATTGAAGACTCAAGACAGCCATAACATTATGATTTTTTTACAAGTGTATGTACACTTTTGACCACAACTGTATATATATATATATATATATATATATATATATACTGCGATGCACTCAAGATAGAGATGCACTCAAGATAGATGATACAAATGAATCCATTTGAAGGCTTTTTCTACATTTTACCAGGGTTGCCATTAAGCCAGCACAGTATTATACAATCTTGAAAATCTCATTCATTTACAATGCATAAGTGGAATTCAATTTGCTTTTCTGGCAGATCGTGAACAAAGAAGCTGTATTTCAATTATTTATTTGAAATGATTTTGTGACAGTTAAATCATATTTGGTTGTGAACTGATGAGAATCAATTAAAACTTGGCCTTTGTAATGAAAAATTAACACCAAACGTGATTAAATGTCTTTGGTGACAGACGCGTAATAAGTCACTGCTGTTTCTCCCTCTCTCCCGTCTACTCTCAGGCATCATTAATTAACTTTCACTATGGGACAAAGGTTGAGTCCTTCCCACATTGTTCTCGCCTTTGCTTTATAGGTTTCTGCTTTCTTTCTGATTGCTATTTTCTGGATTGCGCTAAGGTTTCCCAGCTCTTTGATACTACATATGGCACTAATATCTCACTCTTAATGTAGGTAAAATGTATTTTTATGTCCAATCAATGTTTTCTTTGTTAACAGCAGACGGGCAGACAATGGAACCAACAGTTAGTGACCTGAGCGATCCTCTGATCAACCACACCGAGGGACAACTCTTCCTTCATGAAGCCTTCAAAATTATTGTGGAGGAGGTGCTCTGCAAAGGCACGGATGTCAAAGAGAAGGTCTCTGATGGAGAAAGCACCAGAAATACCACCTCCCAGATTGCAGCTGGTGTTCTGAACTAAAAGCCATGATTTGTGTATTCCTGGTGCAGGTGTGTGAATGGAAAGAGCCCGAGGAGCTGGCCCTTCTGCTGGATCTGGAGCTGAGAGAGAAGGGGGAGCCGAAGGAAAAACTCCTACAGAGAGTAAGAGATGTCGCCAAGTACAGCATTAAGACAAGTAAGACCTGGCGGAGACGATCAAAACTGTTATTTTTTAATTTTCTTTTTTTGATGGGTGTGTTTAATGGTCATTTCAGGTCACCCACGGTTCTTCAATCAGCAGTTTGCTGGTGTTGACTATCACTCTTTGGCTGGACGTTTCCTCTCAGAGGCTCTCAACACTAATCTGTAAGAGACAAAAACTGCAGTTAGGCCTTAAATCATTCATTCCAGCGTACCTCCAGCGTAGTGGTAGTTGAGTAGTGGTAAAGTTATCTTTTCGGGATGGCCCAGGCAGCGTTTTCTGATTTTATTTATTTATTTATTTATTTTCTAAACTAAATTTTGAAAAGTGGGCTCTGCAGAAGTATTCAACCCCTTTTAATCTGATAACACTAAATAAAATCCAGCGCAGACAGCCTCCTTCACAAATCACAGTAAATAATGTTGCATTCCACTTGCCCCGGAAATCGAAAAGTGGAGCTGGGAATGAGGAAAACCCGAGTCAAAAGTGTCCCAGTTAACACAATCACCAAAGTCGAGCATCCAAAATAAATACAAAGAATAAAAGTTTAGGATTCCAATATGGCGACGGCCAGGTAAACTGTTGTTTTGTTAGTAGTACCTCACATAAACGTCCTTTAAAGCAGAACTTCACACGTGCAAACACAACTTCATATTTGTTCGGTTCAGAGTTGTAGCCGCTACATGTAGCATTGATTTTAGATGCACTCTTACAACTGTGTCTTGTAAAATAAACATGTTTTCATCACAGTTTACTGTTGGTAATGCGAGGAGCTGCCATGTTGGATCAGACAATCGGCCTAGAAACATTTTTATTCAACTTTCCGAGAGGAAAGTCCCACTATAGCGGCCGTTACAGTTGATTTTTCCGATCGGAAGCTGGGATTTCCGAGTTCCGACTGCAAATGGAAGGCAACATGACATCCCCAACCCCCTAACTGGGAGCTTAAAGCAGGTTTAGCTTATAGAACGATATCAAACACTGTGAGAGCAGTGTTCATGATCTCAAAAATAGACAAAACAAACCCACCAAGACATGGATATTCAAATAAACTGACAAGGCAGGGCCAGGAGAGCTTTAAGTACTCAAGAGACCTATGATTGCTTTGGAGGGTTTGCAGAGATCTACAACTCAGGTGGGAAAATGTTTAGCAAGCTAAATTTAGGTGCACTCCAGGAATGTGGCTTTTATAGAAGAGTGGCAAAAGGAAAACCATTAGAAGTTCTCTTTCAAATTCGCCACAAACATGTTTTCTGTTTTTTTTAATCTGGCCTTCTTTGTAAGTCCAAAACAATTTATATCTGCTTATCTATTTTTGAAATAAAGGCCAGTAAAGATTAATCTCATATATAGAGACAACATGCATCTGACAGAGAAATGTTAGTGGTTTTAAGTTGTAAGCTTAAGTTCACGGAGGGATTTCTAATACACAGAATAGTGTTACTTTTTAATAAGGAGACAATATTTAATGTTCAAAGAAGACACTCATTACACATCAGGTTTCATCCTGCTCCCTTGTGTCCAAAGATTTCTCAGGATTATCTAAATCCAGACCTGTTGCACTAGATTATATTCCTATGAATTGATTTTATTTTATTTTGAAGATCTTCATCATCATTGTGGTATTTTTTTCGCTTTTTATTATTTTTCAGTAGTCCTTTTCATATGTAATCTTTCACATAGCTGCAATAGTTTCCAGTACTCTGTTGCTCCTGCTTCTGCAATCAGATTGAAAATTAATCGGGACAAAGTTGGCCAATTTGAAAGTGTTTTATAATTTTGGTTTCTTAGTATCACTAAAAAGACATGTAGCATTTATGTTGGTTGACACAGAGTCTGTTTTAAGTGTCTTTTGTCTCTAAAAGTGTGTTGTTGTTGTTTTTTTTTAGATGGTCAAATTTCAGCCGGCCATAAAACGTGATGTGAAACAAGTATAAAACACAAGAAACAAAGATAGACTGGAGCAAATTTACTACTTGTTTCTCCACAGCTCAGCCACAGCATTAAAGTAACTGCTAAAACTCATTCAAGTGGATCCATTTTAAATCAGACACAGGGAAAAGATCCGTAATAAAAGACGGATGATCGGCCACTGTGAATGTAATTTACAGCTTCACCTATGAAGTGGCACCAGTCTTTGTGCTGATGGAGGCTGAGGTGCTCAGGGGGCTCCGAGAGCTGGTGGGCTGGACAGAAGGAGATGGTCTTTTCTGCCCTGGAGGGTCCACCTCAAACATGTACGCCCTGAACCTTGCACGCTACAGACTCTACCCAGAGGTTAAAAGCCAGGGCCTGTGGAGTCTCCCGCGACTGACCATCTTTACATCACCTGAGGTATGAAGGGCTTTTCAGCACTTCGTGCCTGAGATAATGAAGTCATGCTTTTTGTTCAGAATGTATACAGCAGGCCAAAGGTTTGGAAGCAAGAGCAAGTTTGTTTTTTCTTGCTTAAACGTTGCTTTCTTCAAAGTACCCTCATCGGGCTTTAACAACAGCAATGGCATGTTTTACGATATGCAAACTCATTTATTTGTAAGAAAGTTGTTATAAACAGAAGCCTGAACTTCTAAACATTTGGCCTCTTTATTGACCTGGCTTTCAAATATTTGACCTGGGTTGTAGCATTTCTGTTAAGCATAATTGAAACATATTATGAGTTGTCATGTTTTGCAGAGCCATTACTCTGTGAAGAAGGGAGCCGCGTTCATGGGGTTTGGAATGGACAATGTGATCTTTGTAAAAGTGGATGACGGGTAAGTGGTGTTTTTTTTTTCACTGGAGTTATTCATTTGTCTTTAGAAATGCCAGAAATGTCAATAATGTCAATTGAGCCTCACTTTTAAGCACACTTGTTATAGAGCTCTGCAATTACAATGAGATTGTTACCCTGTTCCTTTCATTTCCTTGTCAATTTGCTTAAATTCACCACAGAGGTCACATGATTCCAGAAGACCTGGATGAAAAAATAGAGCTTTCGAAATCTCAGGTACATGTACTCTAATTGAGTATTTGTTTAGAAACATAACATAAAGGGGTCATTTATTAACCCACTATAACCTTGAATGTCTAAGATACAGCAACTTACGTAAGGATTTACCACCCTTTGACTTTTTCTTATTTTGGCACAATAAAACCACAGCAGTAAAAGTACTTTATTGAGCTTTTTATTGATTAACTAAAACAGATTTCTTGCATAACTAAGAAGTGAAAGAAATAAAACTGCTGAATTTCATTTTTTTTTTACAAATAAAAATCTTTCAAGACCCATAATCAATACTTTGTAGAAGCCCCTTTCACTGCATTTGTGTTTTGGGTTATATCTCTTCCAGCTTTGCACTGTTAGCAACAGAAAATTTTGCCCATTCTTCTTTTCAGAATAGCTCAGCCTCTGTCACATTGGAAGGAGAACGCCTGTGAACATCATTTTCCAGACTGTGCCACCAATTCTACATTTGATTTAGGTCTGGACTTTGACTAGGCCATTCTAACATAAACATGTGCTTTCAGTTTAGCTCTGGCTGTATGTGAGGAAACGTTGTCCTGGGTTAGAGATAGGGATAAGGGCACATTTCCATTCCAGTCCCAGGTCTTTTACAGATGCCTAACATATTCTCTTTAGGGATTGCCCTGTATTTATCTCCATCTTTGTCTAGCTCAGACCAATTTAGATGTCCCTGCGGATAAAAATCATCCCCACAGCATGATGCTGCCAAAACCATGTTTTGTGGTTAGGAAGGTTTGCTCGGAGAAATATGCCATGTTACTCCTGCTCTACATACACTGTTCTGCTTGTTCACACAGTTTAAGTTTGGGCTCATCTGACCAAGTCACCGTCTCCCACATGTTTGGTGTTTCCTATACCTGGCGTTTGGCACATAGGATTCGTGGAATAGAAGATCGTGCATACAAGTAACTGTGGATTTCCTGCAGCTCCTCCAGAGCTAACATGGGCCTCTTGGCTGCTTCTCTGATTAACGCTCCCCTTGAATGACCTGTCAGTCAGGTGGACAGTCATGTCTTGATAGCTTTGCAATTCTGTATTCAGGTGATACATTTAACAGTGCTCCATGAGGTGTTGAAAGCTGTGATGTAGTTGTATACCCCACCTGGCTCACCACAACATAATCCCTGTCCTGTCTGCTGTGTTCCTTGGTCTTCATGTTGTTGTTTGTTCACTAATGCTTTCTAACAAACCTCTGAAGCCTTCACAAAGCAGCTAAAAATTTACTGAGATTATATTACTCACAGGTAGAATCTCTTTAATAATTAGATTAGTTATGAAGGTAGTTTATTTCATTGGATTTTATTTAACCATGTGTCTGTGCCTTTTCTCCCCACTTGATAATAATATACTGCTTCGTGTTGGTCCATCACCTAAAATCCCAATAAAATACATAGAAGTTTGTGGTTATGAGGTGATAAAATGTGCAAAAGTTCATTGAGTATGCATACGATTACAAGGCATTATGAAAAAATCTTTCCTTTTTCCAGGGTGCGGTACCACTCTTTGTGAGCTGCACGTCAGGGACCACAGTGCAGGGGGCTTTTGATCCGCTGGATCGCATCGCCGATGTTTGTGACAAGCACAAGCTCTGGCTGCATGTTGACGTGAGTTTTCCTTTGGGGTAATACTTTGTTGAAGTCTTAGGATTTTGGAAAAACTTTGCTGTATTTTTTTTTTTTTGTTTCATTGCTTGTCTAAGGCTGCCTGGGGAGGAAGTGTGCTGTTTTCCAAGAAACACAGACATCTGATGAAAGGAGTTAACAGGTATTGATAAACTTTAGGGGGAAAAAAAGTATTATTTATTTTTTTTGTTTTTTTTAAAGTGAAGTATGTATTTTGCATTGTGTTATGTGCAGCCTGAAAAAGGTTTGGCCATGATGTCAGCAGGTATGCTATGCAGTGTGTGTTAATGTGTCCGTGCCTATGTGTCACTAGGGCGAACTCTGTAGCCTGGAATCCACACAAGATGCTGGTGGCTGGTCTGCAGTGTTCTGCTTTGCTGCTTAAGGATACCACGGTTTGATTTATTCCTCATGATATATTCTATTGTAAAGTATATTATCGTCATTGTTTTCTTTATCTTAGACAAATGTCGTTTCCACAGAACTTATTGAAGAAGTGCCACAGCGCAAATGCGTCGTATCTGTTCCAGCAAGACAAATTTTACGATGTGAATCTGGACATCGGGGATAAGTCGGTGCAGTGCAGCCGCAAGGTGGACTGTCTGAAGCTGTGGCTGATGTGGAAAGCTGTGGGCTCCACCGGATTGGAACAGCGTGTAGACAAAGCTTTTTTTCACACAAGGTAAAAAAAGAACATTTGTAAAGCCTCACCTTTTCTGTGTAGCCTGCAGCTTTAGTGAAGCATGTGGGGAGCCTTAAGGTATATCTCTGGTTTTATTTCAGCTCCTTGCTTATCATTTTTTTTAAAGCAATGTTAATAATGCGTCAATACAGTCTCGCTGTAAAATAGTTCAGAAATTTCACTAACACAACTTCAATTTTAAAGAGATACTCAATAGATGTTTATTCAATGTGATTTTTGTTGTGAAACCCAGCCTTATTGCCAAATGATCACAAAAGCAAGGACAGATACATTGTGCCGCATTTTGTATATCAATAACTGTGATTTACAGTATATCCCCTGACATGCCGGCCAAATATTTAGCACTGATCATATTTGGCACATCTTACTCTACAGCTTACAAACTGTACAAAATGTTTTGGGATTACGATTGTGGTCAGTGAAGGGTTTCAGCAATAAATTATGCACATAGCGGAATTTACAGCCCAAGCTAATTTAGAAGGTTATTTCCTAGGTGGGAGTTTGAATTATATAAACTACAAAAAGCTCTGTACAAATTCGATAAGCACAAGTGTAATATAGACATAGTAGTGACCGATGTGATTCACAATGGACAAATAAACCACAATACCCACAATACTTCACACATTTTTGAGCTTGTTGGTCTAATTCAAACCACCAGATGTGCCATGTAAACATTTAAAGATGCCTTCAAAGTTATTACAAACGTAATTGATAAAAATGCTTAATCGTTTTATTTAGTTTAAAAAGAAAATTACATTGGTATGGTTTAGTGTTTTTGTGGATTAAAGGTCTAAACTGTCCAATCATGTGCAGACCGCTTGTGACCAAAAAGTTGCTCCGCAAACTGACAGCTTAAAGCTGTGTGCATGAAGCGAAAAACAATGTCTGATGAGTCTAAACCTTTGCATGCTTGGTTGCAACTGTACTCAAGAATCTTAATTAAAACATCTATTTAATTTGAATACCGGGTCAATCAAATAAATTCTAAATGAAAATGTTTATCTCTAAAATCCCCATTGTTGCAACATGAGTTCTCCAACAATGCTGTCTATCGTCATAGCTGTGTTGTCTCTGATACCTACAGTATATGTAACATGTTCCATTCTTTTTCATCTGAAAACCTCAGCACCAGCAGGTATGACCGGAAAAGAGCTGAACCAAACTCAAGCAAATTTAGATTTTTTTAATAGCTAATTTGCTATAATGTCTATACTTAAGTTTAAGATATAACTGTTTTAACCAGCTGGTGAAAGTAGATATAATACTTTGTCTATAATTTGGCTATAAATATTACATTCCAAAATAGATGTTATTTCTTGCTTGCATTTGCTTAAAAGTTAATTAGTCAATAAAGTGAATAATTGAAAAGAGTGGAGGGGGGTTGTTTTGTTTCTTTACATTTGCAGGTATTTAGTGGATCAAATGAAGAAACGAGATGGGTTCCAACTTTTGAGGGAGGTAAGTTCACATTCAAAGCCAGACATTTTTTTGCGATATATTACTATATATTCAAAATGTACTCCCCTGTACAGCCAGAGTTTGTGAACGTGTGCTTTTGGTTCATCCCACCAAGTCTGAGAGGGAAGGGAAAAAATGCAGACTACCAGAACAGACTGGCTAAGGTAAGGTTACTGTTTCAGTGACATGGTTGAAGACTGGAGTGTTAGGGGTTAAGATTTTAGCTTATTAAAATGAAAAGCTTTAATTGCCTGAATTATTCTACTTGTCTCAATAGGATTATTTTTGTTTCTGTTAGGTTGCGCCGGTGATCAAGGAACGCATGATGAAACAGGGCACTATGATGGTCGGCTACCAACCTCTTGGAGACAGGGTCAACTTTTTCCGCATAACCATACTGTCTCCTCTGATTTCCCAAAAGGACCTGGACTTCTTCCTTGATGAAATTGAAAGACTGGGAAATGATGTGTGACAAAAAAAGAAAGAAATGGTAGCCACAAATTGTGGTGAACATAAAACGTATTTACTACTGACGTACCAATAACTGTAAAAGTCTAGTTGTAAAAATCACCATGCAGCTCACTACATATCTGAATAAGTAAATGCTGTTGTAGCCTGTCTTGTTGTCTTACACTTTATATTAATCTGTATTTCCTGTAAATTTGTCCGCTAACTTAATTTGTATTGGGTGCTTTTTTTTAATCATCTATGGAAAGCACTGTGGAATATTTTAGAAAAGTGGTGTTCTAAATGTTTACGCATAATTACATTTTCAAAAGAGCAACCGTAAGCACATTGACTTCTACGGCCCTGAGCCGAGGATGTCTCGTGGTCACATGCTCCTCCAAAGGACCAATCGGAGCGCTCTCCAGGAAGCACTTCCGGTGACAGTATTTCCTGTCAGTGTTTGTAAACTGAGGAAAAATTGGAACCACGACCAGCAATAATATTCCCCAAAAAACCCCATAAATCGAAAGGTAAGTTTGTCGGTCCGCGGCGTTTTCCCTTCGCTGTTTTGGAAGCTTGTTCGGATGTTTCGCGCGGCTGTTTCCGGCTGCTGTAGCCGACGAGGGAGGCTTTGAGCCCGCCCTGCCAGCCTGCTTGCAGCCTGGCTCTTGTTGTCTGTGTTGGGGGGGTGGGGGTCCGGGGTAGCTGCACCAGAGTTGTTCCAAACCCCTTCATTGTTGGAGCGCTACAGGGTCACTGTGTTCTGAATCAATGAGGCTATGTTATCACCGTGTTTATCTATTTTGCCCGCTGTTAACGCGAGTTAGGATTCCTTGCTATATGTTGCTAGTTGAGGAATCGTGTTTTTATAACGTAAGATCACTACATGCACGTCTTTACGGATCGTTTTAAGGTTAAAACTTTGTTGGTTGGAAGCAAGAATTTCACCCTGAATTCATCGATGATTCTTCACTAAACGAGCCGAGTGGATTTTATGCTACATATTCGGTAGCATTTTGAACCTGAGCATAAGATCCATCGTGCAGTACCCTGCAAAATTATTCCTACGCATTGTGTCCCTTTACAGCGAGGGTGTCCAAGTCAGCAGTACTTGATGGCCAAAATATTAATAGAAACAAATAGCTATAAAATGATGTGAGGGTTTTTTTTTTTTGGGGGCTCCACAAAATCTGATAAATTCTTTGTAGATCCAAAAGCTAAAAAGGGAGATTTACCTTATTTGCCTTATCAAAAGGTAATTATCCAGTTTGCAAAATAGTTTGGGCTCCATTAATTAAAAACGCGGAATGTTTTTGGTCTAGCCATATAAGAACAGGATTTGGGTCAGTATTTCTTTAAAAAACACTTTTTTTTAAATTTTAGCCATTTTTGATAAATTAATTCAAAGCAGATTCTAAGGCTCCTAGGTCTGCATTTGAGAAAATCATTGGATACGTGGTCTTATTTGATATGAAACTATAAGAGAATGTCTTTTTTTTTTGTTTTTTAAGTGTTATTAAAAGAGGAACGCTTCGTGTTGTACCTAACATTTACGGTTGTAAGATTTTTAACCTGTCTATGATAATTTTGCCCTAGTTAAACATAAAAAGCTTCAATTTCCATTGGCCAAATCTTTCTTGTCATGCAATTGGGGGGCAAATGTCCCCAGGGCCACGGTTTGAAAACGCCTGATTTACACTTTATTGTAATTCAGCAGGATTTTACATCATAGGCCAATTCAGAATTTACACAGAAGATGGAAATAATGCACAATTTTTTCAAAATCTGAGGGAAATCCTCCAAATACAACATCATGCTTTTGCAGTTAGTCCCTTTTACTCTGAGATCCCAAAATATAGTCCAGCGTAACCACCTGTCTGTAAACCCGACGCGTGAATGCCTCACAGGTTTGTTGGAGAACACAAGTGAATAAACAGGATAATAAAGACTAAACGATCACAGCGGACAGTGGAGCAATGAAGTGGTTGAGTAGCTTGAAGACACCTTGGCACAAAAACATTCAAAGCTTTGGACATCTCCTTAGCTAATCAATCAGTCGAAAATAGAAACGTAAAGCTACCAAGACACGGCCATCCACCTAAACTAACATAACGCTCAAGAAGAGCTTTAATCAGGGAAGCTGCCCTTGAAACTCTGGTTGAGCTGCAGAGATCCACAAGTCAGGTGGGAAAATCTCTCATTATGGAAAATTGTAAGGAAGAATTCAATAGTTTAAAGAAAGCCTGAAGTACTTTATCTTGCGGTTAGCCTCAAGCTATTGGGGGGGGGGGGGGGGGGGGGCACACGTCAAACACATAGACGAATGTGCTCGCTTCAGAAGAGATGAAAATTCAACTTCCTGGCCTACATGCAAAGCGCCATGTGTGGTGGACAACTAACACTGCACGTCGTCAACCTAAAAACACGGTCCCCGCTGTGGAACATGGTAGTCGCAGCATCATGCTGTGGCGGCAGGCACTTCATCAGAAGTCACAGAGAAGCAGGTCAGAGTTTGTTGGAAAAGGAACGGAGCTACACCACCAGTCCGATCCTGCCGCAGAACGACTCTCGGCGTACAACTGGAACTGTGATTTAATGGCTGATATTAATATATAGTGATTAGTATGGTCCAGTCAAAGTCCAGACATAAATACAAGAATCTTTCACAGCAGTGTCTAAATATGCACTGCTGGTAGAGACGTACCACAAAAAACCGACGATGTTCATCTACTTCTTCCTACGTCTGTGAGTTCCCATAAACTGGTGTCAGACTTTGGATCTGCACCGCTGCATCCCACCCGCTCCGTCTGCTGATCTTCTCTGCAGCTATCTGATGAATGGGCGACGTAAGGTTGACAGAAACCAGAGGTCACAATGGGCGCCATGGGAAAAGATAGTGGAATTAGGATTCCTTTAATATTCAGCACGCCGTCAGGCTGTAACGACTGAAAAGGCACGCTTTGATCGGCAGAAATTTGAGACTAAATCGTTTGACCCGAAGGTTTTCCTATGAAGCAGTGGTTCACAAGGGATTAAATCCATTTATAATCAAAAACTTCATATTACAAAAGAAACTATGTATTGTTTTCCTTGTTCCAGAAGGATACTACTTATTTAATTTTAGTCAGCATTTTGTGAAGGAGAAAAATAATGTTAGGAGTTATGCAAGGATTGTTGTTTTGGATAAGATCGATTCATTTGATCTGCTTTGCTGGATTATCATACATTAAAAATGATTTAATCCATAAAGGAAGCCTGCATGGATGGAGGACCCTCCCTTCATGTTTAAATAAAACTAAGAAAATAAATAATTCCAGATACATTTGATTTAAGTACTTGGGAGATTAACTGGGATCCTGTCACAATGTTTCAGGAAACTTTCTGGTCACTTGGATAAATGAGATTAACAGATGCATGCTTTAGCATTCCCAACTGTCTTAATTTAATTTAGTGAAAAGGTAATTGATATTGAGCATATCCCATTTAAGAGCAATATTGAGAGTGGACAGAGGGATATTTTAAATATGTTGTTGCACACTTCTGTTCTTCAAGCACAGTTTCTGTTTTGCCACATTTGGGACACAATTACTTGATGACATACCATTTTTCATGCATTTCGTATTTTATTTTCGTTCTCTTTTTTATTTTTTAGATTTTACTTCCCTATTGTTTTACTTCACTTATGTCAAATTTAGATGTGCCCCAAACCTTTTGTGGCTGTTTTTACCCAGTAAAAAGCGCTCATTAAGGTTTGACCTAAATACTTGGTTACATATCCATCCGTGTGCCTTTATTTTCAGGCTTTGGCCCCTGATGATTTGGGGGGACTGTGGTCTCTCCTGTCACCCCCCCTCATCCTGAGTGAAGCCCCCCCGCCCCCCTTCCTCTCTGTCCCCTCAAACACACACGCATTCAAACCTCGGCGATGACACACCATTCCAACAGTTCAGTTCGAGACTATTTGAAATGGGTCAGTGGAAGTCTCTTCATCTCCAAAAATCACCATCACGATTGCATTGTTCTGTCATGTCCTAATACTAAACCCCCTTAACCTCCAGTTGCCTCCCCCCCCCCCCCCTCCCTCCCTGAGTCCAGGTCTCCGTGAGGAGTCCTTCAACCTCCCCCCCACCCCCACCCACCGTATGCTCTGATGTGTTGCTGTTTATGTTTGCCAGGCTGGGTTGCTGGGCTGTGAGGCGGTGTTGTCCAGCATGGCCCTGATGCAAGCCAACAACATCCCAGGCCAGAAGAAGATGATGTCCTCCTCGGGTCATGGCCACAGGTCCAGTCCGGAGGGCCACCAGACACACTCGCAGCACAGCCACCATGGGCACCAAGTTCACCACGGCCAGGGCCACCACAGTCACATGGGACACTCTTCAGACGGCAGCTGCCCCCCACTGGTGAGGGACGCCCAGATCGCTTGTCCGCGTTTTTTTCTGTCTACCTTTTGCTGCTGCTGTTTCTGAACGTGTTCATTTCGAGTCCATTTGCTGACACGTTTTTGTAAAGACGACGGGAATTATTTCAACAATGGTTAACAGGATTCTCTACTGTGGTCATTTTCTACATGCAGTGCTGTAAAAAAAAAAAAAAAGTATTTACCCCTTTGCAGATTTCTTTTCTGGATCCTGTTTTCAGGTCATCAAACAAATTGTGACCGATAACGGTGTTAACCTAAGTACATAAAAATGTGGTCTTTAAAAGCTCATTTCATTTTATGAGGGAAAATAGCTATCCGAGCCATCCTGGCCCTTTATAAAAAGTAATGACGCCCTAAACCTAAAACCTGTATTTTTCAATAACGAGCATTAGTCCTTAACGTCACTGTTGAGGAACTTTCACCCGCTCTTAGTTGCCTGATTGTTTTAATTCAGCCACGCTGCTTGGCTTCTGAACATGGCGACCTGCTTAACGTCATCTCAATCAAATTTAAAGTGCAACTCTTTACAAGGCTACTTCAGAACCTTAATCATGTTTTTTTTTTTTTTATTGTTTTGAGCCATTTAGAGGGGGGCCTGCTTGCGAGGCATGTGTGTTACTTGTAGCTACTTTATGTTGTCAGATGGGTTCTATTTTGGTGATTTCCTGAGTCAGCAAGTCGGGCAGTAATGATGTCTGGGTGTGTCCACTAGTGACGTTGAACCAAGAAAATGTGGTTAATCACAGTTAATTTGTGGTTTAACAAAGGAAGCTGGTATATTTTACACATTTTTAACATAGGGCCACGTTGGTTTGACTAACCTTTCTCCCTTGACAAATGAAATCATCATTAAAAACAGCTTCATATATTTTCTCAGGTTATCTTTGTCTGATATTAACATTTATTGTCTCACAGAACTGTACAAGAGCGCTTGAAGTCTTGTTTTCTCTCTCACTAGTCTCCATTTTTCGATGCATTCAGTACAAGCCTTGGTTGATTAATGTGTTCTTGTCTTTATCCCAAAACTGCGCCGTAAAGCATCAAGAACTTTTTTTCCTGACCCATAAACTAAGGGTGGGCGATACAGTCTTTAAATTTTATCACAATATATTGTGGTACTGTTGTAATGCCGATAAACGTGACGATATAAGACGATTTACAGCTCCTCGCAGTCTTTTTTTAAGTCACTGTATGGCTTTGACTGCATGTCACATTAAATATAGCCCCATAAACTCAAATGCTGTGCTTAAAAATATATATTTAATAATATTATTATGATGATAGTGATTTTTATCACTAAACCCCACACAGTAACTGCAATTAATTATATTGTTCAATTTTTTACTGCTTTCACGTAATCAAAAGGGCAAAAAAAAAAAATTACAATACTGACAGTTTTGGAGGTTTTCGGACCACTAACTGGAATTTATTGTTGTCATGATAATAATTTTTTCCCGACAACGATAAAACAATAGGATAAATCCCCACCCCTACCATAAACTTTGTGCTTATGAGTGCTTTTTAGGAACGTTGAAGGGATGACTGTACATGTTACGTGTTGCACTCCAGCATCGCAGAGGACCTATTTAAATAATCAGTGCAATGTATCCAGTCACTGCTGTGTTTTCCCTCATTCAAAAGCTTATCCGGAAAGACGGGGAATATCACACATCGAGGATTATTGAGGGGAAGGACGTCCAGACGAACCAGAATCTGCAGCCCAAGAAGAAGCACAAAAAGTCGTCCCACAAAGCGAAGGAGAAGGTGGAAGTGTTGATCCCGCACATGCACATGGATGACGACAGCTCCTTAAGAGTTCAGAAGAACTTCATCTGCGATCACTGCTACGGGGCTTTCCGGAGCAGCTACCACCTCAAGCGACATATTCTCACACATACAGGTGAGACTCCCAGGGCCGTTCTCTGTTTCAGATGCCAGGAGCCTAAAATTCAGGGATGGAGACGTGCTTCGACTTTTATGTGTGTTTATCTCGCGTAAGTTGAAAGGCGGTAAGCTCTCTGGACATTCTGACAAATAGCTCATGCCTGCGATTGTTTCCAGGGGAGAAGCCATATGCCTGTGATGCATGTGACATGCGGTTCATCCAGCGGTACCACCTGGACAGACACAAGAGAGTGCACAGCGGGGAGAAGCCGTACCAGTGTGATCGATGCCATCAGGTCAGTCTAATATCTTCCCCTGGACTTCAGGATCCCACAGATTCCGTTGGCTTCTGCGTTTTCTTGACGCACAGATTTTCTTGTCTGCCTCCCTGCAGAACTTTTCACGGACGGACAGGCTGCTGAGACACCGGCGGCTGTGTACAGCTGGCGTGAGCAAAGAGGAAAGCCAGTACTCCCAGGATGCATCTGCCCATACAGCTTCCTGGAGTCCCCTCCACCCCTCCAACAACCGTCTGACTGTTTGACCCTCAGCTTCCTAACACTCACTGGAGTTTTTACTCCAAAAGTAAACTTAACTAAAGACAGCCAAACCATAGTTTGCTCTAAACGGCTCATAATAGCGTTGGAGTACTTCTCATACACGAGCAAAAGGAGACGAACTGATTTGGACATTAGGTTATGGCAATAAGTGAACTGAAAACGGCACCGCCAGGTACTCTGCGACATTGCAGTTTTTGAGTCTCTACTCTTAGATCTCCTTCTGACCGACGCTCCGCCCCACCCTTTGTGTGCCACTGTACAGGGATATGTTACTGGAGGACACACACACGAAACCAGTGCGACTGTTGAGTATATTTTACTTACCATTAACACGCAGCGGTTGATGAGACGAGGCGTACAGCAGGTTTCTGATGTGTTCCTTGCAGTAACTGAATTAATTCACTTCATGTACGCTTTTCTAAAAGAGGGACATCCAAGACAGTCTGTTATTTTAACGCGTGCTGCAGATTTCTTTTTTTTCGCCCGCCTCAAATAGCTCTGAAATAGGGCTGCGCAGTCTATCGCAAACATAACGTAGTCGCAGTGTCGCTGCAGTGTTATTGAAAACACCTTTTTTAAAATGCAATAGAAACTCCTCCAGGTTTTTGTGAAATTATGTCCTATGTCCCAATCTAATATTCGACGCACCTCTCACGCGTTTCTCCTGCGAGATCTAGAACCAAGACATTTACGTACGTAGATTTTGTCCCCTTGCGCTGCGCTGCTCCTCCAAAACTGCAGATCTACAAATGGATTAATAACAAGTCATATTGTCTCGGGGGAATTCACCAGTAATGTCACAGTGGCATGATTTTCTAATATCGTCCACTGCTGCTCTAAAACGACTTCCTGATTTGGAAATGACCCGTCTGTAAAACTCTAAAACAGCTGTACAGTCAGAGCAGCGTAAAAAAAAAAGAATTCATCTGAAAAACACTAACATCTAATGAATCTGTTTTAGTCGAGTTGGAGTCTCTATTGCCAAACGTACACATTGACTTAGTGTAAAAGTGTTTTTTTTTTTTGTTTTGTTTTTTATATCTATACGTTACACTGCTGTAACCAAAAGATAGCTCACAGATTTAATTGGAATCGAGTTGTTTTGACGCCTGCAATTAGCACCAGTTTGGAGTGACTGAAAAGAGAACTTAAAAAATCTCCTTTTCCTACCTCCTTTCTTACTGACCCAGCCCTCCGTTAAACCATTACATCTACTGTCTCTGTTATTAGACACCATTGTCTTGTTTTTCCTGTTCGAACAACATGGAGGCTCCTGTGACTTCAGCAGACTTAATAAAAGGTATTTAGGTTCGCGACATGGAAGCTTGTGAGGGTTCAGAATAGGATCAAGCAGGTGCCGGTCCCATAGATTATTCCAGTTCGGGTTGCTTTCTCAGCTAGTTCCTGCTGATGATCTTAGCACAGATCAAATGAAATAGTTAAAGACGAGAAGTCATCCATAGATTTCAAGTTATGACCTCCGCCTGGCTGAATGTTACCTGATTACAGTGTCATTTCATCTAATGGCTCCTTTGCCCTTTAGCATCTTCAGTGAAGATGGATACATTTTTCTGGGCAGAGAGCTCCCTTCAGACGGGACGGTAATCACTGGTTCACTTGTAAAGCAACATGTGACTTTTAACAGTTATGTAGACTAAAATGTTGTAATAGTCAGGTAACTCTGTTGCTATTAGCAGTTGTAGAATTGAGTTTAGGACCAATCACTTACGTTTTACAGCTTTTGAAGGTAATATATATATTTAATTGGTCTTAGGTGTAGAGAATAGTGTTTCTTGGGCCTAAACTCAAGTGAATCAGAGTTTTCACAAGGGCATAATCCGTAGTATGACAATTTCCTAAAAGTAAAAGCAAACCATCCGTAAAATTTCAGTTAAGCAACCGTTTGTTAGAATATTCTTTGTTTTATCATTTGCATGTATTTGTGGAATAAGCTTGTGTAGATTTTATTTTGTTAAAGTTTTTTTTTTTTTCTTGAATAAAGGCTTTCTGCATTTGCCGTGTCAAGACTGAAATGAAGTCAGATTTGGCTCACAGTAAAGGTTTTTGTTTTGTTGTTGTCTATTTTTAAACAGTAAAAGTTGTTCCTGTACCCTGCAACAAAAGTATTGGCGGATGTTAACTTTATGTCAATAAAGATTTCTTATTTTACTGTAAATCGGTTTTCTGAAAAGCCGGACTGATATTCAGAGGCGTTTGAAGGTAGTTCAAGTTATATGCGCTGTGGTTATCCTCAAGATAAGTAATACACTAGTTATGTCAGCAGATGGCAGCCATGACCATATAAGGACCCATCTTCGCAGCTCAGTGATAAAGAAGCATAATCAGGAAGTGTTTTATCCTCTGCTTAACTATAAGAAATTGAGAAATCACATTTTTATTAGTTACATCTTAATAAACTGGAATATCACCAGAAAATGTATTCATTAGTGTAATTCAAGAAGTGAATCTGATTAAACGCATAGATTTACAAACATGGATATATTCCAGACTTTTATTTCTGATTATGTTGATTAGGGCATATAGCTAATAGCAGCTCCAAATTTAATTAATCAGGAATTAAAAAATATTTTTTTTAAATTATTATTTGAATGTCAGCCTGGTCTGGGCTTCATTTGCATAAATTACTGCGTCAATGCCGTGTGGCACTGAGGCGATCCGCCTGTGGCTCTGCTGAGGCGTGCAGGTAGTCCGGCAGCTTTCAAGTTGTCTATTGGCTCTGGTGTCTCTCATCTCCCTCTTGACAATTCTCTGTAAATTATCTGTGGGGTTTAGATCTGGCCAGTTGTCCAATCCCATGGTCATTAAACCAGATCTCGGTACCTTTGGAAGTGTGGGCAGATCTCAAGTCGTACTGGAAAATGAAATCAGTATCTCCTTAAAGATTGTCAGCAGAAGTAAACATGACGTTCACAGAACTGAACTGATAGATGGCTGTGCTGTTATGGGAGTGGACTAGTGGACCAACACCAGCTGATGACACGGTTCCCCCAATCAATAAATGTGAAAACTTCCCCCTTTACCTAAAACTTGGATTCTGTGCCTCTTTTTCTCCATATTCTTAATTTTTTGAGTTAAATACTAAAAATAATGATATAAATGATGTGAATATGCATTTTTTTAATCAAATGTTTTGAGATACATCTGTTACTCATAAAAGAGAAAGACTAAGAAAACCTGCTTACCTACCTATAAGAAACTTAAAAAGTAGCATCACTTCAGTATGGTTTGTAACCTTTGGTACGTCTAAAGTCTTATGTCCTGCAAACTAATTTAGCTACACATATATTGCAGTACTTTGTAACAAATGGCTCTTGTACTAAATGCTGTCTAGCAATCATCGATGTAGACATTCACACTTTTAAGGGAAGTTTGGAGTGAGACGGGTGTGGTCAGTAATGTAACTGAATCGCATCCTCATTTTTCTTTAGGAGCAATAGGATCCTCCCCAGTTAGGTGAGCTTCTAGATGTACACACGATGCAATACATTAGATTATAATTCTTTGTATCTGTTGCATATATAAATTGTAAATAATCATACTATTCCATTTGTCATTTTCTACTCCGTTTAGCAATTTACACTTGGATGTTTTAACCATACAAATGTGCCAGTGATGATATGCCCTATTACAGAGTAGAACTTGGATATAAAGTATTCTGGAAGGGAAATTTAACCTTTTTTTCTTGAGCTAAATGTCCCATAAAAACACTTTTATGACATGTTGAAAACCTTTCTGTTGTCGCTAAAAATGGTCGCCCATCATTATATGCCTATGTATTAAAACAGAGAAGACATTTAAGTTGATGTGTGCGTAAATACAAGTGACCCAACCCATTTTTTTAGTCTCCAATAAGAAATATTTACCAGTATCAGGTACCTCAAAGGTATTTTGGTATGATCTGAGGTAATAATCTGTCCAATTTTATAACAATCACCTTACCCAGTCATCAATCACAATAAAACAAAACTTGGAAATATGGTGTACTATAAAGCCACCATACTATTAAATTAGCCTTTGTATGGAATTTTAGAATTTTTATGGCTATGTATTCCTGTGTATCTCGGAAAAGTTGAAGCATGAAGAAAAATAGACAGGCAATTGTTTGTGTACTGACATGAAATTGTAGTAAATAGGGACAAAATGGCAATGCCCGAGTACAGAATTTAGGACATGGGTCGCTGAAGTAGCGAGTTGACCTGCAGCTGAAGGCAGACACTGTGCTTCTTTGCAGAGAAATTTAACTGATTAGCCTGACAGTCTCCAACCCTGACTAAAATCAAGAAAAGTGTTATTTGATAGTTTGCCACGAGGTTAAATGGAACCTTCCCAGTTCAGAGAAAAGGTTGATTTCCCCTAAAATACTCTAAGTTAAACTCACATTCTTTGGCTGAGAAGGTGAAAAGTCCATAACCCTGTATTTTCTGCCGGTGTCTGTATTGGCACATCAGCCGTAAGGTAGGAAGTGCAGATCATACCCTTTAGCACCTTCCTCTTTGTTATTGACTTCTTCTTTAATTACAGTATTAGGATAGGTAAGATGAGCTCAGCCTGAAGGCTGCTGGAAGTGCGCTCTGCCCCCATGGGAGACATCCCCTCCCTCTGCCGCCTGATTTACGGGACCCACAGGCCCCCGGCACTTAACAATGGGCCTTCCTAAGTGAGGGAGATGGAGAGGAGATCTCAGAGGATGAGAGAACACTCTATCTTCATGCTCAAAGTGCTGAAATCATCTTGGTTTGAAATCATCTAGGACTGATCGCGGAGTCAGTCAGGGGTGAAGTGTGGGAGAGCTGCCCTGTTCCCAGCGTGGCTCCCTTCATCATGCAGGAGGACTCCCACTAAACACTGATAAGTGGCCTTCTACTTGCTCCCCTCTCCCATCAGAGGTACACAAAATATACATCCTCCAAACGGAAATCTCCCTGACCATCAGTAAATCTAAGCTGCCTGTGCACGGGGTGGTTCAGGGGTTTACAAAAACAAGCGCCAAGCGACAGGAAAACGTTCTGCTTCCCAACAAATGTTTGGCTGTGCCCTGATCAAACACATTACAGGGCTCACTGCAAGTGATTGAAACCCCCCCCCCCCCCAACAATAGCGCCTGCTATCTCCCTCTCCCCGAGGTGTGGGAGAGCCTTTTCATCTCAGGCTTTGATTAATAAAGGAATCGCTGGTTGGTTGAAAGCAACAATCGGTGCCCTCTGAGCATCCATCATGCCCATGACAGCCCACCTCTCTGTGTTAATTAGCAGTGATATTTAAGCCGTCTGAGGTGTTGCATGGCCGTCAGCTCTGTCGGTGCCGCCGCTCCCCATTAAAATTTCAATTCCTCTCTCCAGGTTATTCCCATTTTCTTCGACGTCTTCGCGGACGTGTCCTTTAAAGCTCACACAGACCCTGTGCGCGTCTTGGAGAAATAAAATAAAAAACAAAACGTAGTAATGGTGGTTAAAAATAAAGGACATTTCTGTGAACATCAGTGCGCACTCATATTTGTGCATTGAAATCAACTTTGTCAGCAGGAGTGAGAAAACATTCATCTATTTGATCACGCTTTTGCTGAATAATTATTTGATATTACATGAAGGAATTTGCCATAAATCCAAAGTCCTCTTCAAACAAGGAGCAGCGAAAATGGGAATGAATTACTTATTAATGATCACCAAATACGGCAATGTTCTCTCATACCTGGGGCTATTATTCAGAAATAAATTATTGAGGTAGCCGAATCCCAGTCTGTGTTATACCCTCGAGGTATTGCATCAAAATGAAAATTTTAGGGTTGCAAAGCTGAAGACCATAGCGGGGGTCAAAGGTAGCGTGTCTTGGCTGGAGGCAGTGGATTGGCAGCAGTTTGAAAACAGACAAAATGGCAGTGTTCTTTACAGGGAGTTGTCACAGCTGCTGGGGCTTAAATGTAGTAAACACTTTTGGGGGGGGGGGGGGTGCGTCTGCCTCACAGAATGTCTCAGATGGGAAGATTGTGTCATTTCATTGCTCAAACTGAACCATATTCAAATGTGTGCCACTACTTTTCTAATTAGTGTAACTCAACAAGATTAATTAGCGTCTGCATATCACTCCCAGGACTCAAAACGTGGCACGGAAGGAGACGACGAGCGAAAGCTATCACCCGTCTGACGGCCGACAGGGGAAAATTTAGAATCTGGCCTACTTGCATTTAGATATGCTAAGATCATGAATATTTATACATGAAAATCAACTTCCAGTGAAGTCAGAACGCATACATTTCATTTATTAGATTATGTTCACGCTGAATAAAAAAGAAAGGCAAACCACGATAGGCCTTATGTTTCATCATATCCAGGCCAGATATGAAGGGTTTTGTTGCTGAGACGATTTTGATCTCATATTAGCTGACAATCAGCCTACAAGGCTGGATGTTCCCGTGCTTCTACGACTATCGAAGAAGTCTTTCCATCAAAGGTGAGTGTCACCTTGAACCACGAAGCATCAAGCCATCAACAAGACAATTATTAATGTTGAACTTATGAGTGTGTGAACGTTTGTCAGAGCGACGGTGAATGTGGCTTTCCAGATGATTGAGTTTGACTCCAGCTTTTCTCTGGCCACATGTTTATGTATTTGGGCAAAAAAAACATAACTCCAGTGGTCTAATACTGTGCATCAGTGTTTGAATGTGAGAAGATTTGTGAGTGTATAAATGTAGTGTGTAGCGTGAAAGCAATTTGAGTTGTCAGTATGGCTAACAAAGCAAGGTCCAAGTTCAGTTCAGGCTGGGTTAGCTGCTACTCAGAGCAGGGAACCTTCATGAGCAAAATCTCATGGTTTAAATCAACGAAAACTACTCAAATTACAGCCAGAACAGTATAATCTACAAATCAGTTAAATAAGACTGTTAAATAGTATTGGCAACCTGAAGTCGGCTAAAAGATCATAAGAAAGTCATTACCATCTGACATCAAGACTGTACCTGATTTTAAAATGTTCTCTACCAGACTTAAAAACTGGTTAAAGACAAACCAAAACTGTACAATTTTTTAATTATTGTAAGTAGGTAAGAGTTTTGTATGATATGCATGTTTTACAATTTGATCCTGTTTTTATTTTTTTAAATTGAAGTAGTATGTAAATTCTATTTTTATATAAAAGCCCAACCAGGCACAGGAGTTGAAAATTAGCATTAACTATAAACTTTATATGCAGCACTTCAGTGACATGCTTTGTTTTTTCACTATGTTTGTTTGCATTGTCCCTGTCAAATAAAGCTTAATTGAATTGAATTGAATTGAAACAAAATGTCATATTGTATCGTGGTGGCCTAGTGGTTAAAGCTTTGTTCTACAGGTTCTGGGTTCGACTCCCACTGACTGCCACCTGGGACCCAGAATGCTCCCCAGGAGCCCACCAATCCCTAAGGGATGGGTTAAATGCCGAGGACAAGTTTCATTACAATCTATGTTGCAATGACAAATAAAGATGACTGTTATTATGTCCCATCATAAAGACATTTGACAGCAGCAAGACAAACCTGTAACAGTGGTGAGCCTTCCAAGGAGTGGCTGGTCAACCACAACTAATCCATGAGTGCATCAACTCTGATCCAGGAGGTCACAAAAGAAACTAGAACAATACATAGATAGAACAACATCTAAATTGTATTGGACAACATCTAAAACATTGCCTTGGTGAATGGCTCCATTCAAAAACATCTAATAATAGCTTCTAGGTCCTGATATAGCCTTTAGATTGTTGTGCTGATTTCGGACAGCCTTTAACTCCGATGTCATTAGTCAATGGAAACGCACATGGATGATGGCAGTTAAATCTGGGCCTAGGGCTTTCCAAAAAAGAACTATCAAGTGCGCGCTCTTTTCTCTCTGGACATTTTCGGCTGTGCTTATCACACAAAGGATTTGTCACACAAAGGATTGTGGGATTCCTTATAGCTCCTTAGTGCCGGTGAGGGACATTGGGAGGTTCGTATGCTAAAACAACTGTGAGAGGAAGCATACAGGCTCCTTTTCCTACCTCCTTCCTTACTGACTGCACTTTTCAGACAGCACTTATCATGGTGAACGCTGACAAACTTCCATTTAGGCTAAAGAGTCCTTACCCAAAAGATGCATCTGGATAGAGTAAATGTCAGTGTTTAAGAATTGTACAACAAGAAAAAAACTGGACAAAAGAGAGTCCCAAGGGAAAAACCACTGCTGGCCACAATGAAAAACAAAAAGGCCTCTTTCTCAGTTCCTCTCGGTGATCCTCATGACATTTTGGAAAATATTCTGTTGATTTAGGGGACAATTATATCTGACATACAACTAATACATCGTTTTACAACAAGAATATCATACCTGCAGTGAAACACGGTGGTGATAGTGTGATGATTATAAACTGGTTTGCTTTTTGCCACCAGCAGCTCCACCTCCTAATGGCCAAAGGGGGAAAACATGAAAGTTTTGGAGTGGACTAGTTAAATTCTGGACTTAAATGACCAAATCATTAAAAATGTTTGATGCCACCCTTGGTAAGTCGATATACCTGGCATTTAGGAAAGTACAGTGTCAATGGAAAAGTAAAAGACAAGGGAGAATGTCGTCTGAAGTTTGAGCACAGTCTTTATATGCTGACCCATAAGTTGTCCTAAACAATGTTTGCGTCGCTATGTTAACTGTGTGCAAAAATCCTTCAGCTGTCCATCTTATGCTGCTTTGATTTGATTTTCGTTGGGAGTCTGAACTTACTTTAAGGAATGAATGCACATCTGAGTGTAGTCCTTTCTAGGTCCAAAGAGCTGCTGGATTTGGTCATTGCTGTGCTCAGACACTAGCGAACCAGTAGCCATACAACAATAACAATTGATTTCTCTCCATTTTGTTTCCATGAACCATGTTCACAAACAGAAATCACACACTGTTGTGTTAAAAATTGTATTTGTACTTTAACAAGATCAAACAATTAACTCCTTTCCTTCACTTTATCCAAAACGTGTTGCAGTCATATTGAAGCTAAACTCCACGTTGGCCCAGAACATCAAACTTTTCAAATACCAACTCTAATTTTTGGGAGCGTTCTGATAGATTTTGTTTTGATTTACTTACAACTCTGAAATTTCTAATTCCTAAAAGAAATCAAACACACTATTAGTCCTCAAGGAGTTGTTTCCTATCTGTGTTGGCCACACCTGAAGTCACACAGTCGGTAACCCCACAAACAACCACTTTTTCACTTTAGCTTTTCACATACATATACTGCAGCTTAAATACATTGGTTTGTTTATTTTTATTGTGACAATATTGAAAGACATTAGTTCCAATTGTAGCGCGCACATTTGGTTAACTTTTGTATATTTAATTTTATCAAATACTTAATATTTTTTGAGATCCTTCAACTGGGCTGAAGCAGAAGAATCTGGCTGGCACACTCTAATCCCTGATTGACTAGGATTGGGTGGTACCATCTGGAGTTCCACTAGGGGGAAGACCATGGAGTCCTCATTCTAACTTTTTTTGCATAATCTTTCTTTTGCTTTTGTGATTTGTTTATTTTGTTAATCTTGTTTAGTTATTAGTCTTTTAAATTTAATCCGTAAACTAACTGTGTTTAGTTATTTTTGTTGTTGTGTACATGTTTCCTTTCCCTCTTCCTCAGTGTGTCAGTCTGGTCTGATCAGCCAGTATTTAAGCCCCCTTTGTTTGTTGTGTGGGAGGTCAGTTTGTTTGTTTGAGCAGTTAGTTTGAGGTTTTGTTTTGTTTAATCTTGATATTTTTTGCCTTGAGTTAGTTTCTTCATTTGACCTCTTTTAAGGGCCCTATAAATAATTATTGTTTGGACTTTTGTTATTTTGAGGAAATAAAACCCATTTTTCTTGAAAAATTTCACTGTGTCCTCATGCTTGTCCGGCTCGGTCCCTCACACTATCGTACAGTTGTTGTCTGCGTCTACTCTGGCTAAAATATATCTACTTATCTTGGATAATTGCTTTTTTTTAAAGCCTTCCAGTTTATTCTCTCACATATTAGACTAGCAAAATGTGTGCATGAGTGAGCAACGTTTTTTAAATAGCTG
This sequence comes from Fundulus diaphanus, assembly GCA_037039145.1. Classification (NCBI taxonomy): domain Eukaryota; kingdom Metazoa; phylum Chordata; class Actinopteri; order Cyprinodontiformes; family Fundulidae; genus Fundulus; species Fundulus diaphanus. Next base: position 31,046,603 of record CM073129.1, on the reverse strand, counting down.
CGGTCGACTCCTGCTTGTTTTGAATAGCCGGTAGCTTAACTCTACCTGATGCAGCGTATTTGAACAACTTTCAGTGAATGCAATAACTTTGGACCTGCCTAAATGTACCTGTCCAGATTTGTAGAAACTGAAACTGTGCCGTTGGCTCAAGTGTCTTTGGTCTAAGCAGCATAGATATCAGATGTGGATAAGTATAGTCTGTATCATTTTCCCATGCTAAAAAAATACACCTTTTTTCAAGCACATATGTTTTTTAAAGTTTTGAATTTACCCTTTAAAATGTTCCCACTATTCACTGGATGGATTGACTAAAAACATGTCAGCTCTATCTGTTACTGGGATGTATTATGGCAGTTTCTGTAGTAATCCCTGGAAGTGTCCTGTTACTTTACATTGAGATGTTTCTGGCTTTGAGTGGGGTGCCTGAGCACTTATTTGATAAATTCCCATGACATTTGGTACAGGTGTAAATGTCTACCATCCAATGATTCACGATGTGTTTGATGATCATATAGCGGTGCATGAGTCGCTTGCATGGCTACTCTCGCTATCTGTACCCAAAACATGATGAGAGAAAAACAGAATCTTATTTTTTTGTTTAAGGTCATCACAATTATCCTTACTAGGAGGAACACATCTGAGCTCAGGATGATCCTGACTCTTCTGTGAAACGGTCTATTTCTCCAGGAAGCCCATTGTTTTACATTTTAAACAATTATAAAAAGAACAAAGTTATATACCAATCTTATTTTATATATATATATATATATATATATATATATATATATATATATATATATATATATATATATATATATATATATATATATATATATATATATATATAAAATGATGATAAGCTTTAAAAAAAAACCATTACATTCCTGGTTACATTTTTTTCAGTACCATAAAAATGTAAAGATGAAAGAAGTCCAGATATTTGTATATGTCTGGCAGGTCGGAGGAATTAATTTAAAGGTTTGAACGTAGCATGATTCTACAAGTAAGGCCCCACAGTAATGGTTAACTCTATACAGGCATATTTGTCACAGCCTCTTTTAAAGTGCAGCCAAACAATCCATCACCCCTTAAAGTTCAGAGAGATCATGTCTGTTAAACATGTAGAACCTGTTTTCTCTCTCCTGCATGGCTCGATGTCAGGGGGGCAAACCGAGTAACCTCCAAGTTATCAAGTTCTTTCGTGAAATTGTGCAATCCCACTTGACAAGGCAAGTCTAGGGCTTTCCTCTGCCTCTTTATTTTTCAACAATTTTCCACCTGAGCGCACGACCTCGCCGTGTCGCGTGACAGTGAAAAGGTGGGGGGTTTTAAATGCAGGGTTGGGGGGGTAGACGGTGCGTGAATTTGTTCGGGGCTGATAGGCAAGACAGGGGCACCCGTGCTATTTCCCCTTAAGAGATTTCCCCGGGTCAAGGCCGTTACAGGGCCACCTTCTGCATCATCTTGATTTTGTCTGTCAGGCTGATGGAGAGGTAGGCTGCAGATAGATGATGGTGTTCCTTGAACAGATATAACAGGCAGATGGAAAGTGACTGCGGCCGTGCACTGCTGGAGATAAAGTGATTTACCTGGCAGTTCAGGATCTTTTGAATCAGAAGAGAGAGAAAAAAGAAACTTTTCCAATATGGATAAGCCAGCTATTTTACTCCTCTAATCTTTTTCTGATATTTGTCTGGGTGTCAATGGTATGCTTTCAACCGTGCAACTTCATTGCACGCAGTAGTTTTCACCCCATACACTGGCACCTACTCTGCAGCATAAGTGCACAAAAAAGTTCTTCAAACTAATACTTGTCGGGTAAAGAAAATAAATAAATAAATATATATCATTTACAAAAATGAACAACTAACAACTACTGAGCAGCTAAGATATTAGTTAAAAATATTGAAGTGAGGAATTAATTATCAGTCCACTGCATACTATGTTGTTCTTGTTTCCCCAGCAGTAACTGTTTTGCATATATCCATTGATTTTCTATGTATGTCCACCAGTAAATAGCCAAGGAGTGAGGCACAAGCTGGACAAGTTACTAGTCTAGTAACGCAACGCAACACATACATTCAGACCTAAGGGGAATTCAAAGAGGCCGTTTAGCCTAACATGCATATTATTTGTCTGTGGAAGGAAGCTTGAGTTACGCGAAGAGAACCCATGCATGCTACATGAAACACATAAACATCATCCAGGAAGGCCTCTGGCTATGATCTGAGCAACATTTAGGAATTTCTTGCTGCAAGGCAACAGTAACAATTACTCCGCCATGCCGCCCTGGTTTAGCAGTTATTGTTGGTTGACCTTCCAGTTTTTGACACCACCACAATGCATATCAGTTTAACTGTGTACTGTCAGTGCATTTATGACACACATACTGCACTTCAACTTTACTAAATTAAAGACCAGCAGTGAAGTTTTTGGAGCTACCGAAGTCAGAGAGAATGATGCTAGTAACGGTGACAAGGAATGGCTCTCAGAAAGGGAAGCAGTGGCATGTGCTAGATGTAGTGACTGTTGAACTGAGGATGTGCCTGAAGAAGGATTGGAATCCTGAGAAAAGTTATCAAAATGTACGCAATAAAAGGGTTAGAGGAATTTGGAATGAGTGGAGAAAACTTTCAAGTAAAACAGAAGAGGCAGGAATAACACATTCTTGCGTCTGCAGAGATGAAAAATCACTTTTTCCTTCGTTTTGCATCCTAAGCGGATTGCTCTCCTGGGCACAGACATGATGTTTTATTCAAGGCTTTTTTTAAATTAAGAACTTGGTACTTGGAGACCTCTCTTTTTTTTTTCTTCTTCTTCTCGGTTCTACTTCTTTGCTTGCAAGAAGCTCCAGTGATATAAGGACTATTGTACTCCAGTGCCACCTCCCTTCAGGGATACGATTTTTACGATTGCAACCTGACACCGTTTCTGTGTGCTATGAGCGACAGAGCAGTAACTCACTTCAAAGGCAGGAGGCATCAAATCACAGCACAGCCGTAAATTAACCTGTCCCGCTTTGGCCAATGAGGAGGCGGCGTTAAATCTCGGCTGTCACGGTGGCGGCCAATGGAAAGACGATGGCTGTAAATCTGTCTGGGGTGCTCTGTTAACGGTGTCTTGGTGTGGTTGGGGGAATCCATGGGGAGGGAGGGAGAGAGGGAGGAAAAGTGAATGAGGGAGGATACTGAAGGTGGAGGTATGCACAGAAGATCTATGTCCTTTGCAATCTTAAAACACTGGGAAAAAAGATAAAAATCAATAAATATGCAAATACTGTAGCAAAATAGCAAAGGGATTTGTTCTTCACTGCAGAAAAAATGTTTTTTTACTTCCACATGCAATTGGAGCTAAGGAATAGACCTCATAAAGGTTTACAACCACCATGTTTGTGTCTGATGTTGACTGTTTACAATAAAAACTGACTGATGGCCCTTCTTTAGTGCTCTTTTGCATCGTATCCAGACCTAAATTTGTGCTGACTGAGAACAGCAGTGTGACTCGCCTCCATCAGTTGCAAGCCTGGATTACAGCCTGCCTGTGGGGGTCTGGAGGAGGGGGTAGACCAGAGTCCAGTTGAGCCCATCCAACCAGATGTGGCCCAGTTGTGCAAGTTCAGAACCCAGTGGAATTCCCCCTGCAGCAGAGCAAACCTAAACAAGGCTTAACGCTGGAGGGATTTATTTTATTTATTTATTTTAGCCAGGAAGAAGCCCTGCATGCTCATGGTGCATTTGAGTGAAGCCAGAAAAGAGAGCTTCCTCAATCATCTTCCAATCCGACGCTTTCTGAAAAAAAAAGTTACAAGCAGGAGAACTTGTAAAAAAAAAGCCCAAGCAAAACACATCAGGTGGGATATTTCTTCAACTAACAATTCCCTTGGTGGTGTGATTTCATTATCCAATCATGGTTGAGCCTTTTCATGACCTAAATCTTACAGGTATACTAAGAAATAAATGTTTTTTTTTCACCAACTTATAACGACGTCCAATAAACCACACAAATGTGGTGACATTTTTATTTTACAATGACACAAAAAAATTAAGCATTATCATCAGAATTTACAGTCGTCTTATGCCATTACCATGAAAACTTTTTTCTCCTTTTTTCTAGAAACATAAATAGTGGGTTGAGTTATGGCAAAGGCAGGCAAGAGTGCAATGGTGGAGGTGTTGTTTTTGGCTGGCTTTCCTTGGAGTGGCCATGATTCTTTTTTCTATGGGAATCCATAAACAGAGCCAGAGAGGGCAACTGGGGCCATAAACCATGTCAGGCTGCCACAATGCTGCTGCAAAGGCAAGGGGGGAGCAGACCTGGGTGCATATCTGCTCTACTCTCTGCATGCACACATTTACAACTGCATGCACTTTGAGCAGCTTTTAATGACCTATTTTTAAATGTTCATGTGTGCGTCCTGCATCCTGGTTATTGTTGAGGTTTTTTTTTTTTCTTTTTTTGTTGTCGTGTCATAGGTATATGTTGCACAGATGTCTTGTTCTGCTGCCAGGAAACTTAATTAACTCTTATTCTGTTTGTAAAAGCTAGATGTGCTTCCTAGAGTTCTCTGACAGAAACCAGGGTTTTGTGCCATGTAAACAAGTTTCTGAACCTTTTTTTTCCCCTTGTAAATTATTGTGGATGTGATCTGCTTTGTTGTGAAATAGGTAGATATTAGATAATTGTGATTTTCTTCAAACGGTTTTATATTTGTCATTTATTTCATTTAGATCTTGCTCTACAGCTCTTTTAATAATGCAGCACGCTCCATAATTATTAGCACCCCTGGCAGACGTGCGTAAAAGCCGTATTATGATAGGTTGCTATGGAGACTTGGCGACTTAGAGAGTCCTTTTCTACAGTTCCCGAGCAGTCAGCCATGGGGTATTTTTTTATCTTTATTTTCTTCCCCATTCTCATCACTGTGAACCAGGGAATCTAACCATCACTCGGTGTGATGGTTAGATAAACTTTGGTCTTTGTCCAGCCCTGTTGGTCACAATTCCCATTGTTTTAAACTTTTATATTATTACTCCAGCTGTATAGGGCAAGTTTAGAAAAGTAAATGTTTTCTTGGAGGACCTTTAGGACTTGTGATGATCAACGTGCAACTGCTTTAGGCAACCTGAAGGTCATGTTCTCTTGTCTTTCCCATTTTGAAGAGTATCTAAGAGACTTAAACCTCTGTGAGGTGTCATCTTTCTACCACAGGGAAATCAGAAGTTCTTACACATTGAGATGAACTTGAAAAAGTAAACCACCAGTTATGAAAGGTGTTCAGGTACATTTATTTCCCAGGGTTTGTTGGGGTCACTAGAAGTCTAGGGGGGGCATTTAGTTAACATGTTTATATGTTTCCCAGAAACTGCAGTTCATTTTAACTCATTCTGCATATTTCTCCTATATTTGCAGTTTAGCGTTTCCGTCCTCTTATGTGAGGCATAAATTGCTGCAATTATTTCTTAATGTATTGTTTTTAATGTAAATGCGTTGACCCGTTCCTTTATTTTTCCCTGTAGCCCACTTTGAATGGTCTTGTGTATGAATGGTGCTATACAAATAAATATGCTTCATCTTGCCTCATCATTGATCTTCCTTAAAAATATTGTTTCTTAAGATTGGATATTTTTCTCTCACTGAATGAATGTACTCAAATTAAAGGTTGAAACTGTGGGAGAATATGCTGCTACCATAAAACCTAAAAGTTTTGTACGCCTCTTTATAAGGGGTGCCAGTAATTGTGCATGGCGCTGTAAGTACTGCTCCATGTATGCATAGTTTGCGTGTATTGTGGCCGTTTACCTGGACATGCTATTGGATGGGTGATGGGGCCCATTGACTATGACATAAAGACTCTGTAAGCTTGCAGATGAGGAAAATTTATTGACTAATTTACAAAGCCTGCCCCTTCCCCACAAACACATACGGTGGCAAGAGAAAGGACTGACTCCTTCACTGTATGCATCGATCAATTACAAGACTCTAATGCACACGTCTCTGACAATTTTACTGCACGTTATGTACAGTATGTCAGGCCATGGCGCTTCTAACTGCTGTACTCATTCTTGTATAATTAAAATAAATTACCTGGCTGCTTTTTATGATGGTGCAACTGTAATTACTGGATGACAGCAAGTCACTGAGCTGCCGATTGCACTGCAGGCCCATCTCGATGAAAAGTGAAAAGTTGGACAAAGCAACCTGGGTGGGATTCTGTTGTAACCCTCTCTCTTCATTGCTGTGCCCTTGCTGGGATTTTATCTAATTACATTTGCTGCCGTCTACTTGAGCTGGCTTCGTCCTTTTTAACCTTCAAACCCCCTCCCTCCTGCCCCCACGTCCAGCGCTGGAGCCACACACTGAGACAGGCTGTCCTCATACCAGCAAACTGGTGTGATAACAGTAAACTCGTGCATTAATGGAGTCCATTTATAATAATTACCATCCTCTTATTACTTTTGTGCAGTGAACACTTAGCTGGTAGCATCAGCTTAGCCCTTCATTCAGGCTATGCGCTGGCATAAAGAGGCACACACTCAAGGAGTGATAAAATGGAGCAGAGCCAAAATAATATCACTAACTGGTCAGGCTAATGTTTTCTATTAAATGCTATTACAGAGATGATTGTAAAAAAATAAAATAAAAAAAGCCCTAAACCAGTTAGTGAATCCTTCCTCTTTTTCTTAAAAAATGCAAAGTAACTGTTTTGTATTTTTCAGCTTCCAAATATTTCTCAATTATATTTTTCCAAGGATGTAAATATTATAATCCAATCTACATGCTTTTGAAGAAGAGTAAAGAGTACATGAGAATGTACTTTGACCTGTTGGAGTTCAATTTATGCTGAGATCAATTTACTGCATAGGCAAATATCTGTTAAAAAGGGGGGAAAAAGAGAAATTTGAAAGAGAAAATCTGGACTCAACTGGCAATCAGCAGAAAATGTTTGTAAGAATGCACCACACATCAGCTTTGAATTGGATGTCAAGCTTTTTTCTCTGCCCACCCCTTCATAAATATATAAATTAATAAAGGGAGCAAGTGTGTGACAGGTGAGTGTATATGGATGAACAATGGAAAGACACGCATATAATACTTCCTTAAAAACTTCTCATTTTACAAAAAACATGAGCTTTTGATTATTACTGCAAGAATGAATTTACTCCAGTCCTACAAATACTTTAGTAAATCAGCTTTGTAATTCCATCATAATACCAGGAGATGGAGCACTTGCACTTCAGTAAGAAGGTCCTGCTTAGGTCAAACTAGACAAATACCAAAAATTGTCAAAGCGTAACTAATAAGGATTTAAAGAAACATTAAATCCATATGGAGCTGCAAAGCTTTATGTTTTTCCCAGCATGTAACATTCTGGAAAACAGAACAGTTGATACAATAGTGACAAATATTAAATTTAGGAAATAAATGCAAAACATTGGGGAATGACTGCCAGTACTGGTTGCAGATATTTAACACGAATGTAAATTTTAACACCACTTTATTCATTTTACAGTGATCTGTGGATGACAGCATGCTGTTCAAAGCATTATTTATCAGGATAGAGCAACATAAGGAATGTGTCAGAGGTTGTGATGTTTATCAGTATATCACATTTGTAGATACTCTTTTGAAAGAACAAAAAAAACTCCAAATCAACCAAACAGGCCAGTCATTACTGGAATGTACACATTTTATCTTCACTTTGATCATAAACACAGAGCAGAAAGACAGCAGAAAATTAGGAAAACAGAAACTTTATAAAGTAGAAGTCCGAAAGTATGACTGGATCAGTCGTTTGTGCTGCTCACAGCTTTGACTGAACCAGAGGGGGGAGGAGGCGATCAGTGCCATGTGCTGAGCAGCGGCTCCCTGGTTACAATGAAGTAAAGACAATTATCGGAGAAGCGACCACTTGATCTGTTCTTTGGCAGACTGAAGCACCTGTGAAAGAGAAATGCTTTTAATTGAATGTAGAAACGTTTAATTGTTCTTTACAGTACAGGTTTTTGGACACTGCAGACGACAAACCACGATAGCAACAAACATTTAAGTGAACCAAAACAAACTTAATCTACCCCCGTGTAATGATAAAAAATGAAGTAGTACTTTCTAAAAATATTCAACAAAAAAAAATGACTAAGTGATATAAATGAAAAGAAATGACGAAGCCCTAATTAATCATCTTAATTGATTGAATGAAAGCCAAATCATAACCATAAAGCATCAAGACTGGACACGGCTATTAATCATCCCAATAGATGGAATGGCGTTGGCCGGTCTCAGACCTCCTAAATGACAACATTAATCAAGAAGTGCTCACACCCACAGACAGACAGAGCGGCGTAGAAACTAAAAGACAGGAACCACCGCTGGCTACCTTCTGCCTGCCCACTGAATAATTAGCTCTCATGCACACCATTGTGCATATAAGGCAACAAAAAAAAAACGGCAGCCTGAAGGCGAGTGACAAAGCAGGAGAAGAGGACACTGATGCAAGACATCGCCCTTTTATTCCAGATTCTATAATAATGACTTTTAAAAGTCAATAATCTAATGGATCTTTGAACATTCGCAGCAGAGACAGCATATTTTTCTTACCTGGGTGACTGTCTGCTCTGTCAACGGTACATCGTCACCCTGCAAGAAAAAGAATATTAGATTTACAGTTCCCCAAACCAAGATCAAACTGTGCTGTATGTTTCTAGAAGGAAAGATGGTGAGCAGAGCTTACTCTTAGGGCCACACGGTGCACAACCTGCTGTGGGTCACTCTCCAAGATCACCCTGTGGGCGACACAGAGATCCACAAATGATTAGAGACGCAAATACGAGGCTACAGTCCAATACATCATTTAAAGGTATATAGCCACGTTATATGCCTATACCAAAAAGACCAAATTCCAGTTGATTATGATTAAATAAGGCTATATACTCCAAGCGTCCATCCTGATAGTGTTTTGATGGTCATTTTGAGCCTAAAAACAACCACCTCATCAGAAGCGATGAGCAGATATTAACAGACGTGGCGCCATCTACCGGCAGCATTAATTAAATAAACCGATCTACAGCAACTCTAAGAGCTTCATATCAGACAGAAATAAACGGAAACAGAGACACAGCATCAAGATAAGACCCAGTCAATCGATGTATTTATAATGTTTGTATTTAAAACTGTAGAGGCTAAGAAGAGCATAGCTATTACTATTATCACAGTATTAATAAGGACGTTTACTGACAGTTTGCTGGGAGATGCTAATAGCCGTTAGCTGCTTCCCTGTTAATCCCCTTCTGCACAGGCGCTTTGTCATACTTCTGTTATTATAAATAAACACCAAAGGCTTTATTTACTAACAAACTGAGCGAAAGCAAAGCATAAAACGGCAAAATAACAACGAATACGCCAGCAGGATGCGATAATCTTTCGTAAAAACTTTGTATGCAACCAGAGTTATTGACGTATAAATTAAAAAACGTCAAGTAACGTGGCTATGCACCTTTAAGACAAACGAAACATGCCGTCAAAGGTTTCATGCTGCCAAAATTTTGTACGTACCCTCCATCCACGATTTCATCCACAGCCAAGAAGAGTCCCTCCATATTCTCCAACAAAGCTCTCCTCTCGACATTTTTTCTGCACAAAGAAAAATAAATACAGGTAATTTTAAGCATAGTTTCCTAGACGCTGATAAATGCTTGACTGATATTGTGCTAAAAAAATACCTCAACATCTGACTGAGGGAATCAAAAAGGCAGTTTAGAACGGCCATAAGCATAAGCTGTAGAGAACAGAAAAAAAAACATGTCAACACCTTTTCAGCTCATTCAGCACGCTAAACTCAGTACTGCTTGGATTTCTGTCACACACACATATCACACGTTACATAAACTGTTTCAATGCTAATGACATTTAAGCTAAAACCATTTTAAAGCTAAACGCATCAATATTAATGGCTAATCATTGTCATTAATTAAAATAAAACATAAAATACTGACCTAAAAAAAGCAAACTATTACAAATAAAACAAATCAATAAAAATATATAACAGCGCTGCAGAATTAGTGTGTAATGAAGATGTTTTTCAGAGTGTTTTGCATCTCAAAAGGTTCATTACACAATCCTAGCAATAAGCTTACCTCATTTTCATGTGAGCTTCCAATCACATAAAAGAAGAGGTCTATATTGCTCTTGTACACAACTGTCAGGCCCTCCAGTAATGCTATCTCACCTTAAAAGATATAACAAAAAGAAATACAAGCAAACACCATAAAAATTATGACGTTCTTAGTACATGAACTGAGGCAATGCAATGGTCTTACATTTTTTTACAGTACAAATATTGCTTACTGTCTGTCCGGTGAGTCTTGTTAAATATGTTCTTCTCAAAAGCTTTCTGCTCCTTAACTGTTGGGTACGTGTCGTCGTAATACTGCAGATGGATTTGAAACAGAGATAGTACTTTAATATCTGAATCTTTAAACTATCTGAAACCATAAGAAACTTGGATTTTTTGTTCAGCAGGTCAATTAATCTTCATGAATAATAAATATAGGTACGTAGTCTTAATCATTTTGTGACCTTGCTTGCCATTCAGGTTTTCTTTTACTTTGGACACTAGTTTATTTCAACACAGTCTTAAAAGAGAGTGTGCGTTTTGAATATGTGTAGAAACTTCCTCATACGCTTGTTTAACGACAGAACATTCAATCAAAAAGGCGTCATGCAGTTAATTTTCAATGGCAGTTAATAAAAACAATATATTAATATTTATAATTAGCAATTGTATTGGTTTTCAGATAAGTAACATTTAAACTGAAAACTTTTTGGTTATTTCTATATAAAAACATAAAGGCAAAATCAGCATTTAGTGTAAAAAGCATAACATACACGGTTTTACTAAATTTTTAATCACAATAAAACATTTTCAATACAAAGAAGCATAAAAACAGCCATCACAATAAGTGGATTCACTTAAAAGTGGTTTTGTACAGTTTTATGTTGATTGTGTTTGTTTTCAACTAAATCCGTCTTTTAACCCTACAGCCAACTTTGCTCGTGCAATTGAAAAAAATACTATGGCTTGCACTATGTTTAAAATACGCACAGAAGCGATATAACAACCCTTAAAAGAGCAGATTCAGTCACAAACATAGGGGTGAAAATGGACCCTGCCTGAAATTTGACAGTCATGTCAACAGCGTGGTTAAGCCGTCTTTCTTTCAACTGAGGCACCCTTCCTTTCTAGGCCTCACTTAGAGACAGTGATCCGCGCTTTTCTTACATCACGCTTGGATTACTGCAACTCCCTTTTGATCGGAGTTAGTCAGGCCTCCCTCTTATGATTACAGCTGGTGCAAAATGCTGCTGCACAATTTTTAACTGGTACAGGTAAGCAAGAGCACATAACTCCGGTTTTGGCATCTCATCATTGGCTTCCTAATCAGTTTTGAATCCCTTTTAAAGTTCCTTTGTTTGTTTTTAAGTCTTTGAATGGTCTTCTTATTTGTCTGAACTGTTGCACCTTTATATGCCATCACGTGCTCTTAGATTGTCTGACCAGATGCTTTTAGCAGTTCTGAAAACTTTTTATAAATCCCGAGGTGACAGAGCCTTTGCAGCTCTGGCACCTAAATTGTGGAATGTGCTGCCGCTGATGGTCAGACAGGCCCCATCTCTTTCTGTTTTTAAAACTCGTTTAAAAACACACTTTTCTCTGTGGCTTTTAACCCAGAGTGAGTTAATATCTGTGTCTTGATATTGCACTCTTTCCTTGCATTTGTGATGTTTTGGATTTATATTTTTCCCCTATTTGTTTTAATGTTTAATTGTTGTTCTTTGTTTTTATATTTGTACAGCACTTTGGTCACCTACCATGTTGTATTTTAAGTCCTTTAGAAATAAATATGGTATGGTAACAGCTAATTACAGTATACACACATCATCAATAAAAAGTAGAACATCTTGGCCCTTAATGGACAGAGCTGCTCAATTTTAAATTGTGATTATTATTATTATTATTATTGTTTTTACCAGGTCAATCCTTTGTGAATTGCATAAAACTGTAGATCAGCCTTTAAATTTTTGCAAGTACGTAATTAACTGACCTAAATTTGTATTGAACAGAACCAGTTCCCTGAAAATTATGGTTATAGTTTCAAGGAAACTGGCTATGCTGTTTTTTTTTCTTGTATGTGGCTGATCTGTCGATCCATTGTTGATTTAGGTTTTAACAAAAACAAATGCTTATCCTATAAAAGAAAGCTAGTTCACCATTATTGGATGTATGTAATTTTAGATAGTGTTTACTAGAAATAATCAGTTTTGATATAAAGAACAAAATATCGGTTATAATAAACATGTAATAACCAAAATTATTACCTTGGCATAAAGCCTGTCTCCATCGTTGTCCAGAATCAGTACAGCTTTGACGGTGTGCAAGGAAGGTTCCTGTTGAGACAAAAAAACACCTACGGTATTAGTTTTAACCGATCACTTTAGAAATGATAAACATATGTCAGATTAGAACAGCGAGATTAAAACAAAACTAACTACATCAGAGCGGAAATGAAATTGCTAATTAAATTCATGGCACACAAATAAGCCTAAATTGGTTATAAACTATTGTCAAACTAACATGTTCGGCGGGTCGAAAAAAGACGCTGCACTTCCACATCAGCAACAAACGGGGAAGCTAACTGACTGGTTAGCCAACTTACGCTAGTTAGCTCTGTGTCAACTTGACTCCATTAAGACCGCATTTATGTGTAGAGTTATTGAGATATAACAACTAAAACAACTTATTTAATTAAAAAACATTACAATGTGACAAGACAATACACGAACAAACTATACCAGTATGGGAGAATCCATCTTCTCTCTTGTTAGCAAACCAGCTACACGGCTAGCAGTAGTGTACTATGTCCAGAAAGAGCCTCTTCCCTATTGGCTGACGCAGCTCCTGACGTCATGCGTACGTACAGGTCATAGGTCACTGAACGTGAGTGCGTAAGCCATTAAAGAGCGTTGTGCTTGGTTCTGGCAAGACAGAAGTTGTAATCTTTGGACCAGAGTCCTCAAAAAATAAACTTCTTAATCAATCACTGAATCTGGATGGCATTAACTTGGCCTCTGCAATAAAGTAAAAGATCTTGGTGTTATTTTTGACCAAGACATGTCATTTAAATCCCATATTAAACAAGTTTCCAGAGTTTCCTTTTTTCACCTCAGGAATATCGCCAAAATTAGAAACATTCTGTCCAGGGGTGATGCTGAAAAACTAGTCCATGCATTTGTTACTTCAAGGCTGGACTATTGTAATTCTTTACTATCAGGAAGTCCACAAAATGCAGTTCAAAGCCTTCAGCTGATCCAAAATGCTGCAGCAAGAGTTCTGATGAAAATCAACAAGAGGGATCATATTTCTCCTATTTTAGCTTCCCTTCATTGGCTTCCTGTTAAATCAAGAATAGAATTTAAAATTCTTCTTCTAACGTATAAAGCCCTTAATAATCAAGCTCCATCATATATCAGAGCTCTGATTACCCCGTATGTTCCTAACATAGCACTTCGCTCTCAGACTGCAGGTCTGCTGGTGGTTCCTAGAGCCTCTAAAAGTAGAATGGGAGGCAGATCCTTTAGCTATCAGGCTCCTCTCCTGTGGAACCAACTCCCAGTTTTGGTCCATGAGGCAGACACATTGTCTACTTTTAAGACTAATCTTAAAACTTTCCTTTTTGACAAAGCTTATAGTTAGAGTGGCTCATGTTACCCTGAGCTACCTCTATAGTTATGCTGCTATAGGCTTAGGCTACTGGAGGACATCAGGGCCTATTTTTCTCACTCTACTGATTTCTACTGTTCTCCAGTTTTGCATTGCATTGCATTGAAATTACTGTTGTCATTTCAGCTTTTAACTTTTTGCTCTCTCTCTCTTTTTTTCTTCATAGTAGGTACACCTGGTCTGGCCTTCTGTTAGCTGTGACATCATCCAGGGAAGACAGATCACCCGCTATTACCATCTAATGTAGAACAGATTACTAGATCAATGTGTGCTTCTGTGCTTTTTGTCTGTCTTGTTGTGTCTCTGCTCTGTCTTCTGTAACCCCCAGTCGGTCGAGGCAGATGACCGTTCATACTGAGCCCGGTTCTGCTGGAGGTTTTCCTTCCCGTTAATGGGGAGTTTTTCTTTCCGCTGTCGCTTCATGCTTGCTCAGTATGAGGGATTGCTGCAAAGCCATGTACAATGCAGACGACTCTCCCTGTAGCTCTACGCTTCTCCAGGAGTGAATGCTGCTTGTCGGGACTTTGATGCAATCAACTGGTTTCCTTATATAGGAAATTTTTGACCAATCTGTGTAATCTGACCCAGTCTGTATAATATGATTGAATTTGACTTTGTAAAGTGCCTTGAGATGACATGTTTCATGAATTGGCGCTATATAAATAAAATTGAATTGAATTGAATATATATACATACACTCACCAGCCACTTTATTAGGTACCCCATGCTAGTAACGGGTTGGACCCCCTTTTGCCTTCAGAACTGCCTCAATTCTTCGTGGCATAGATTCAACTAGGTGCTGGAAGCATTCCTCAGGGAGTTTGGTCCATATTGACATGATGGCATCACACAGTTGCCGCAGATTTGTCGGCTGCACATCCATGATGCGAATCTCCCGTTCCACCACATCCCAAAGATGCTCTATTGGATTGAGATCTGGCCATTTGAGTACAGCGAACTCATTGTCATGTTCAAGAAACCAGTCTGAGATGATTCCAGCTTTATGACATGGCACATTATCCTGCTGAAAGTAGCCATCATGGGTTGGGTACATTGTGGTCATAAAGGGATGGACATGGTCAGCAACAATACTCAGGTAGGCTGTGGCGTTGCAACGATGCTCAATTGGTACCAAGGGGCCCAAAGAGTGCCAAGAAAATATTCCCCACACCATGACACCACCACCACCAGCCTGAACCGTTGATACAAGGCAGGATGGATGCATGCTTTCATGTTGTAGACGCCAAATTCTGACCCTACCATCCGACTGTCGCAGCAGAAATCGAGACTCATCAGACCAGGCAACGTTTTTCCAATCTTCTATTGTCCAATTTCGATGAGCTTGTGCAAATTGTAGCCTCAGTTTCCTGTTCTTAGCTGAAAGGAGTGGCACCCGATGTGGTCTTCTGCTGCTGTAGCCCATCTGCCTCAAAGTTCGACGTACTGTGCGTTCAGAGATGCTCTTCTGCCGACCTTGGTTGTAACGGGTGGTTATTTGAGTCACTGTTGCCCTTCTATCAGCTCGAACCAGTCTGGCCATTCTCCTCTGACCTCTGGCATCAACAAGGCATTTCCGCCCACAGAACTGCCGCTCACTGGATGTTTTTTCTTTTTCGGACCATTCTCTATAAACCCTAGAGATGGTTGTGCGTGAAAATCCCAGTAGATTAGCAGTTTCTGAAATACTCAGACCAGCCCTTCTGGCACCAACAATCATGCCACGTTCAAAGTCACTCAAATCACCTTTCTTCCCCATACTGATGCTCGGTTTGAACTGCAGGAGATTCTCTTGACCATGTCTACATGCCTAAATGCACTGAGTTGCCGCCATGTGATTGGCTGCTTAGAAATTAAGTGTTAACGAGCAGTTGGACAGGTGTACCTAATAAAGTGGCCGGTGAGTGTATACACACACACACATATATATATATATATATATATATATATATACACACACATGCACACAGCTCAAAAAACAAAGGGAACACTAAAATAACTTCCTAAATCTGAATGAATGAAATATTCTTATTAAATACTTTGTTCTTTACAAAGTAGACAAGAAAATCAGACAAAAATTATCAATGGAAATCCAAATTTATTAACCCATGGAGGTCTGGATTTGGAGCCACACTCAAAATTAAAGTGGAAAAACACACTACATGCGGATCCAACTTTAATGTACCATAATGTCCTTAAAACAAGTCAAAATGAAGCTCAGTAGCGGGTGCGGCCTCCATGTGCCTATATGACCTCCCTACAACACCTGGGCTTGCTCCTGATGAGGTGGTGGATGGTCTCCTGAGGGATCTCCTCCCAGACCTGGACTAACACATCAGCCAACTCCTGGATAGTCTGTGGTGCAACGTGGCGTTGGTGGATGGAGCGAGACATGATGTCCAGGATGTGCTCAACTGGATTCAGGTCTGGAGAACAGGCGGGTCAGTCCATAGCATCATTGCCTTCATCTTTCAGGAACTGCTGACACACTCCAGCCACATGAGGTCTAGCATTATCTTGCATTAGGAGGAACCCAGGGCCAACCACACCAGCATATGCTCTCCAGTGATGGGCAGTAGCGCCGCTACATGTAGCGAAGCTATTAGTTAAACTACATTTTCCAGTAGCTTGACCGTAGCGTCGCTGCTTTATGAATCAAGTAACTTTCCTGTAGTGACGTTATTTTTTTGATCAAGTAGCGACGTAGCGTCCGCAAACGCTACAAAATCCATGACATAACTAAGAAATGAAACCACGTTTGCTATTTTGAAACAACATTCAGAGTGAACAATCAATCAGAGTTGTTGGTTGGACATGTTCATGCGCGAGCTTCTACTTTGCCTCTCCTGTCTGTATCTATCGAAACATGCGCATGCATACGGCAGTGGAACTTATGGCAAGCCGATTAGGCAAATACTCGCCCTTACAATAACGTGCAGTTCCAACCCGTATTTTACGCGAGCGCGCGTTTTTTAGTCACCGCGCGTTTCCAGCCAGAACGCGCGGTGACGTAAAAAACGCGCGCTCGCGTAAAATACGTGCGGTGGCGTTAATAACGTTTGGTGGCGTTTTTTGCATATTATATTATCAGGAGGTTGTCTTTTATGTGCTCAGCCACTAGATTTAAAGGTATTTTACCCAATAAGAACACTGCACCACCAGACACAACCAGGAGGTCCCTGATCGTTGGGGAAAGGCAGAAAGAAGATGCACCTTCCTTTCTGGTCCTGTCTAAATCCTGCTTAGTTCAATAATAAAGTCTGATATTACACAAAACTCACTCTGCTTGTTCTCCCTACTTATGCCCTTGGTGCAGAAGATAAATGAAATCTTTAACAGAAATGTTATTATTAATTCTGAAAATATTATCATGTGAATATAAATACAAAGCATACAGAAAATGCAGCTTTATTAAGTGACCTGGTTTATTTTATTTAGCTTTTAATTTCTTTTCAACATTTAGTTCTACTACTTGGCTTGTGCTTTGGTAGTTTCATGTTTAAAATGACAAAAAAAAGCTTATGGTGCATCTTCTTTCTGCCTTTCCCCAACGATCAGGGACCTCCTGGTTGTGTCTGGTGCTGCAGTGTTCTTATTGGATAAAACACCTTTAAATCATGTGGCTGAGCACATAAAAGACAACCTCCTGATAATATAATATGCAAAAAACGCCACCAAACGTTATTAACGCCACCGCACGTACTAGGCCAATAACCTTTTTGTTTCATTTCTAGCAGTAATTACTTCAGTTTGTATTTTATTATGCTGCTCATAAAGCACTGTCTACACTGTGTTAGGTCATTGGCTGATCTTTAATAAATGTTTTAACCAGTGTATCAGACTCATTTTGAATTGATCTGACATTAGGTTGGTACAACGTTAAGTAGCTTCTGATGTAGTTAAGCTACTTTTAACACATTTGTGTAACTTAGCTTGCTATATTTCTATAGGTGGTAGCTTTTGTGTAGTGAAGCTTAATTTATTGTTGAGTAACTGATAGCTTAGCTCACTACACTGGACAAGTAGCTTGCCCAACACTGATGCTCTCACAATGGGTCTGAGGATCTCATCTTTATACCTAATAGCAGTCAGACTACCCCTGGCGAGCACATGGAGGGCTGTGCGGCTCGCCGAAGAATTGCCACCCACACTCAAGCCAGTCATGTTGGAAGATGTTGCAGGGAGCAGAACGTTCTCCACAGCGTCTCCAAACTCTGTCACGTCTGTCACATGTGCTCAGTGTGCCAATCTTGGTGTTCTCTGGCAAATGCTAAACGTCCTGCATGGTGTTGGGCTGTAAGCATAGCCCCCACCTGTGGACGTCGGGCCCTCATACCACCCTCATGGAGACTGTTTCTGATCGTTTGAGCAGACACATGCACATTTGTGGCCTGCTGGAGGTCATGTTGCAGAGCTCTGGCAGTGCTCCTGCTGTTCCTCCTTGCTCAAAGGCTGAGGTAGCAGTCCTGCTGCAGGGTTGTTGCCCTCCTACAGCCTCCTCCACGTCTCCTGATGTACTGGCCGGTCTCCTGGTAGTGCCTCCATGCTCTGGACACTACACTGACAGACACAGCAAACCTTCTTGCCACAGCTCGCATTGATGTGCCATCCTGGATGAGCTGCACTACCTGAGCCATTTGTGTGGGTTGTAGACTCCGTCTCAAGCTACCACTAGAGTGAAAGCACCGCCAGCATTCAAAAGTGACCAAAACATCAGCCAGAAAGCAGAGGAACCGAGAAGGGGTCTGTGGTCACCACCTGCAGAACCACTCCTTTATTTGGGGGTCTTGCTAATCGCCTGTAGTTTCCACCTGTTGTCTATTTCATTTGCACAACAGCATGTGAAACTGATTGTCAATCAGTGTTGCTGAGAGTTAAATATATTTTGTATCTAAAGGCTATTCTATTTTGTTTTGTTCTAAAACAGTCAAATTCAGTGAAAGTGAAAAGAAAAAACACAATCCAGCTATAAAGTTGTGACTTTATGCCTTATTGTGGATTGCCTCCTCTTTTGCTGCCAAAACATCCCTGTCCCATCAAGCAATTTACTCCATTGGACCTCTGAAGGTGTGCTGCTCTAACTGGCACCAGGATGTTAGCAGCAGTTCCTTTATGTTTCTTTAAAGATCAAGCCTTCATGGATCAGACCTGTTTTTATAGCATATCCCACAGATGCTTGATTGTCAAAAAAATTAGGAATTCTGAGTACAAGTCAACAGCTAAAAGTTGCTGTTGTGATCCTCAAACCATTTCTAAGCTAAAACAGGCAACAACTAACAGATAATGTTTCCTCGAAAGGATGTACATGGGCTGCAACAATCCTCAGAAGGGAGGGGCATGTCAGAGTAACACCCACATGGATCACAGGAGCCAAGGTTTCCCAATACAGCATGGTTCAAACATCACCCTGCGTCCACCAGCTTATCTTTTTCCCATCATGCACCCTGGTTCTATTTGTTCGTTAGGAATGTGGCACACATGAATCCAAATAAATAAAGACCAAACTGCCTGTTTCCATTGCTGTTTGGTCCATTTCCGATGCTCATGTAACACCAGAAGAAAGTACTCTTTTCTCTTTTTAGTTATATGCATTTCATATTCAGTAATGGCTTGTTAATGGGAGAGCGCTTGGACGCTGCCCCCATCACAATTGCAGGAAAAAAGTGTAGGCCCACAAATGACTAAATAAAAAGAAATTGTCACATTTGTTCTCTCATAACATGTGTCTGACTTTTGGGGAGGGGGGGGGGGGGGGGGGTCAGCATTTTTTTCACCATTCCCATTCCCTTTTGGATTTTTTCAGTAGTATTTTTTATTGTAGGACTCTTAGTTTAAATGTTTCAAGGCCAAGAGAGGCGCTGAGCAAATCATTGTGTATGTGTGTGTGTTATCTTTTGGTTTCCATGTGACTTCATGTGGTTTTCTGGTGGATTACTCAAAGGCTCAATCCGAATACCCTTATAGAGCAAAGACTCTTTAGCCAAAGTGGAAGTGCTTCATTGGTCGCCATGATAAGTGCTGTCCGAATAGTGCAGTCAGTAAGGAAGGAGGTAGGAAAAGTAGCCTGTATCCTCCCTACCGTGGCTAGTTTTGCCTAGGAACCCTTTAGGTATCCCTTGGCGTGACATGACGTATCAGCACAGCCCCCTCACGACAATCAACGAAGATGTCCAGAGAGAAGAGATTGCGCACTTTGTAGTGCATTTTCAGAAGGTTGTAGGCCCGGATTTGACTCACATCATCCATGTACGTTTCCGTCACGTAATGACATCGGAGTTAAAGCCTGTCCGAATTTGGAACAGCTGTCCGAAGTTCCTTTCCTATTCACGATAGAGTTCTTATTGTTGAAAGTTCAAAGACCAGGAACTAGTAGCAGGAGCCAGAAGCTATTATTAAGGGTATTCGGATTGAGCCAAAGATTCTCCTCGGGCCGCAGCTTATTGCACCTGTGGCCAATCAGCTTTTTTTCATCCAATCATATTTATTCATATCTGCCAATCAAAGTCGATCCCCTGGCAGCTTAGATGCGCGGGAGCAAATGTCACACACGGATAACGTAATGGAAGTCAGGCTACAACGACAAGAAAGAAGAGAATGTCGCAGCGACTGAAAATTTGGTTGTCTATTTACAAAATAATAACTTCATGAGGCTTTCACTTGTGGACCAAAGTGCATAAGGGACCTTGGACTGGACTGACAGACTTAAAAATCCAGCGGCTGGCATGTGACCATGGATTTATGTTCAAGTAAAGATTTTTTGTTGTGGTAATCTCTGACCTTTTGTGCAGTCCTTTAAAAAATGTATTATCAGTTGTTAGTGTTTAGTAATTTACAGACCGTTTCAGCTCTGTTTGAACAGTTTTATTAGCGCCTGCCAGCAGGGGGCAGAGTAGGGAAAGCCGAGTTGGCCAAGAGTAGAAGGAGAAGGGACTGGTGGCCTAGTTGTTAGGGATTTGGGTGTTTGCATTTTAGGGAGACACCTCAAAGGTAGTCTGTCACTCTGGGCTCTTGAGCAAGAGCTTTGATCACTAATTACCACACTGCTTCCTAAGTGCTGAGTTAAATGCAGAAACAACTTTCCCCTCTGTGGGACTATGAAAGGGACTTTTTTTATTTACTTATCTACAGGTTAAAGGTGAACTACTTTCAACATCATACTGTTGTGACAGATTTGTGGCATTTTCTGTCATGAGCTCCAGGTGTTTGGATTTTGACTATTTATTTGCTGTTAAGTTTCCCAGATCATGCTTTTCGTCGTTATTCCCTGGCTTATACATTATACCCTTGGGTGTTTGGGTCTCTGCCTTTTTCTGTTTATATTCTCTAGTTGCTGTTATTTTAGTTCATACTTTTGTGAATTAGTAGATTTTTTTCTTGGTTCGTTGGATCTACATTTTGTTATATTTCTTGTTATATTCTTCCATGTGTTTACCTTCAGTTTCTGTTAATTGCATTCCTCTCCTCAGTTCACTTTCATTAGTCTCAGTTGTTTCATATCTCCGCCTGATTACTCTCAGCTTTTTGGTTTCTTGCTACCTGTTTCCCAGTTCCCCTCTCCATGCCCAATGTTCTGTTCCTGTGATTCCTGGCCGATCTTGTGTGAGAAACATTTGTGCGCTTTCTTTTTATTATTAAAATTCCTTATTATTGCCTGCACCATCCTCTGTGTTAGGGTTGTCCTTAAATCACGCCATGACATTTTCGGCAGTGGACATGGGTCAGGATGTGCATCCCTAATGCCCCTTTTCCATTAGCGTTAACTCAGTGTTGATCGTTAGGAGTTGACTCACTTTTTCATTAATGATGGTTATATGAAACCGTTACTATTTTTAGTACCGCCTTCTAAGTGAGTCCAAAGTCCAGCAAGTTGGCCCAAAGTCATGACATCAGAAGACTGTCAGTTGCTGATTCGCTAGTGGGTGGAGTCACTGTTTGCGTAAGTAGTGCAACTCCAAAAGAAGTAATAAATACACAACAGCCATAGCTGCAACCAGGTATATCATTGGATACTGAATGAAGATGGAAGCCCCCAAATCAATACTGTGGTCCAAAACAGAGGTACACACATTTTTGTGCTTAGCAGCTGATAAAACACATTATGTGTCGGACTCTCAGTGCCACTTTGCTATGTTGACATATACATTGACATGGTACTCGGTTGTAATGGAAAATTGCTCGAGTAGAACTGAACCAAGTGACCAACTGAACCGACCCGTGCCAAATTGAATTGGTGTGTCACCATGGAAAATGGACAAACGTTGTGGCAATGAAGGCCCAAACAGAAAATTTAGATCTTCTAAAACCTTTTATCAGAACCAGCCGCGACTCTTCAGCAATCTGAGCCACTGTAACTTGTCTGTTGGATCGGACGACATGATCCAGATTTCACATCCCAGACTCATCAATGAGCCTGACCCACCTTATATCTGTTGCATGTTCAACCACTATTCCTTCTTTGGACCACTTTGATAGATACTGACCACTGCTCCCCGGGAACAACACAAAGGAGCTGCTAAGAGGTGCTCTGACCCAGATGTCAAGTGATCACAAGTTTCCCCTTGTAAAGCTTGGTGAAACCCTGACTCACACTGATTTGTCCTACTTCTAACACAACATCCTTCATCATAAAATGCCTGTCTAATGATCTCACCCATTAACAGGTTACATGATGAAGAGATAATCAGTGGTTTTCACTTAGTCCCATCAGTGGTAACACCAATATGCCTGATTCATGTATCACTAATAAACATTATTCTAAGGAAGCTTGCACAACATCACATTTTTATTTTAATTTAATGCTCCATCCAGAGCAGGCATGGGGCGGCAAGCGACAAGAACAGCTTCCTCTTAATGTGAAGACACCTTCTGCAGAGCCAGGTTCAGCAAAGGTAGCCATAACTGTGATGCATGATGAGACATTATCATTTTCACAAACAAGCTGGAATCTTTTGAATAATTCCGAAATTCTTGCGTTCAGTTTCATTGCAAATGTACGTTCAAGCCTGTTTGAGAGAAGTTGTCACCCATTGCATCAAATGCAACACCTACGGTCCAACTGAGCAACGTTTAGACGCCACAGCCTACTTACTGTTGCTGAGCATACCCATCCCTCTATAACCACAGTGTACCCGTCTTCTGATGATGGCTTTCAACCAAACCATGCACCATATTACAAAGCTCAAATCCTCTCAAAAATCTTTGAACATGATTTCACTGTACTCTAATAGTCTCCACGGTCAGCAGATTGTTACCCAATTCCAGTCCTTGTAGTTCTTATAGTTGAAAACGCTTTGCTCTTCATCCGAAAAGCTCTCTCAGTTCAAAGCTTGTAAGGGAGAAGTTCCAGACTTTTATGCTGTTAGGTAACTGCCGTCGGCATATCTAAATTCACATGCAGTCTCCTCTAACAATAGGGGCAACGTTAGTGCGTGTTGTGAATTAGTTTGAAACTGACTGTGCATCAGGCTCAATGCTGGACTGGATGTTTTTGAAAGCTGAAATCTGAGGCCTCTACCTCTGTTTGGAGAGGGGTTTTTTTCTTTTGATGTAAATTGCTTCCTTCACTCCTCTTTCAAACCATATTTCTTCTCTGTCCAAAATGTGAACATTTTGTCCTCAAAAGAGTGTCCCTAGTCCTTGAGATGTAGGTGCACCGCTGCGTCTTCCCAAGTAGCAGCTCTCCTGAGTTCAGCCACGCAACAGTGGAGAGATTGTTTTGTTTCAATTAAGGCTTTATTATCTACAGTTGTAATAGATTGGATCCCCCATGCCATTGCTGAAGTGTACTTAATAAAAACGCCAATGTATGAGGGACCCAAATCCAACATCTGAGTATATTGGAAACATCCTTAGTAACTTTCATTTGTGGTATTTTTGTGTTATAATGACAAATACCAGCCGAATCCTGGTTTATATTCTTCACATTGATTATTGCTGTGTCAATAATAGTCAAATTGATTAGCTAACTATTTGTTTAAATATTGTTGTTTTTTTTTATATGAACTTGAGATCAACTTCAAGTTAAACAGAATTACAGGCTTGCCAAAACTTTTAAAACTTACCTTGACTTGTAAATCTTACAGAATTCTACATAAGAGTTGTTTGTTGTAGCGCATCTTAGTAACCAGAAATCACTCAATTCACAGAGCTTTTTTCAGCTTTCTCCTGCTCATCAGCATCTTTTTTTTTGTCTGGATCCTCCCACATTTAACCAACTCCAATTATCTTACTTCCCACTTCTGGGAAACGTTTGGAAAAGGCTGGCTGATGGGGAATTCCCTCTATCTTAGTCCATAAATGACATCATTGTTTGGCCTTACAGTTAGATCCTTTTGGTCGAGTGCTTCAAAAATTACTGGAAACAAAACGATGTACCTAAATTAATCATCCAGACAAGTAGTGCAATGAAACGATATAAACTTATTTGACACTTATTTATAACAGGATTGTGGTAAAGAACCATGAAGTGTCGCAATACAGCACTATGTTTACACAATTCGGCCGCTAAGATTTCAAAATTGCCCTGAGTGGAGAGGAAACGATACGCTGCTTTTCACTCACTCTGGGCTAAAAGATCTTCGGGTGTCATGCCCTCTCATTTATCAAAAATACATTTGAGTTTATGGCTGATTTTCCACATCACCACAGTGATAATGATGACAGGTAGAGTGGGTGATGAGTAAAAAACTGAGCAATGAATCAACATAATGAAACATCCGAAATCTAGATAATGATTGCTAACTTGGTAGAGAGGGGAATATTAATTATAATTAAGGCTCACAACAGAAACCATTGTAACGGATTTATTATCTTTTTTTTTAAATAAGCTTTTTGCTTTGAAAAAATATGCACCTACACTGTATTTTTGGAGCAAAAAAGTTCAAGAGCCTAATTACTTCTCTGATACGGGTCTTTTCATTTTTAGCAAAACTGTTATAGGTTTTTCTCACAAGTATTGAATAATGTAAATGAATTACATAAGTGGCTTGGTGTCAAAGTGTGGGCTGTTCCCCTCTCCCCTGCCTGTGCCAGCAACCACAGCAGTTAGCAGTTCCCTTCCTCAGAACCAAGCGCTCCTTTTATCAGCATTAAGCAGAGCTTCCGCCAGCCAACATCCTCCTTTCCCTGCCTTCCCTCTCTGTCTGTATTACCAACCTGCCTTTGTATGCTTCATGCACATGGGTTGCATGTACACGTGCAAAAAGATTCATGCAGCCTTGAAGGATGAACTAGCTTTTGTTTTACCGGGCAGGTTTGTTTGCTATAAAGCTGCATCTTTAACGCGAGTGGTGCATCAAGGCCAATGTACACAGAAAGGTCAGCTGAAAGCTGTCGGAAAATAATCCAAAAGATGCAATACCGCTGTTGCAAAACTTTATCATAATCTGGACATCTTGAGATAAGCGCAGGTTTTATTGAGACATTCAAAAGAATGATGCTGCATGTTCAGGTTCCTCATTTTCTCACCTTCAGGCCGCAGTAACGTTGTGAACATCATGACAGACGCTGCAATGAAGGACAGCAAGCTTAATATCATTGAAATCATTTCTGTTTTCCTGTACATCTTCTTAGAGCATGTAGTGAAAAATTATTATCCATTTAATTGCTTTAACAAAGACACTAACCATGAATCTGTCAATTTTAGCGTTATCAAAGGCTGCCCTACCAGCAGCTGTTAGACTCTGCAACAAACGCTGCTCCCAACAAAGCAAGCAAACAATCTTGAACCGTAGAGTTCCAATGGTCTCCATCCATCCATCCATCCATCCATCCATCCATCCATCCATCCATCCATCCATCCATCTTGTTATTGTTGGTTGTTGGATGCTGCTGCAAATGGGTTTGAGGCAAAGATCATATATGTATATATATATATATATATATATATATATATATATATATATATATATATATATATATATATATATATATATATATATATATCTGTGTGTGTGTGTGTGTATTAATTATCTATGTGTTTCTTTTTATGAATACCATTCAGTTCTCACAAACAACAAATATTTATGACTTTTCTGTATTCTCAACCCATTAAATGGCAGTTTTAGGTATTCTTTTTTTTATTTTTTTAAATCAGCTACACATGTTTACTCACGTTTATTTTTCCACTGCCCCACCAAATTGGAAGTTTTACAATACATATGAATATCTTCACCTAATTTTTTCTAGAGATGTTAATAAAGAGATGACAAAAAACAAAACAAAAAAAAACATTTCAGTGGCAGTGGTAATGTATTATAAAGAATGAACAGGGGACGATGACAAAATGCAGAACACTGCTGTATTCCGTTTAAAAGACATCTGAAAGAGAAAGACTAAATCATGAATAACAATTTAGTCCAAAAATACATAACTAGCAAATTTTTTGCCATTCGCATCAACACTGCTACAGTTATGCAAAGAAACTTAAAAACATAATACAAAAACATGACATATGAAGCCTCTCATAAAATCACACAAAAAAGTTCAGGGGACCAGGAGGGTTAACCAGATCAATGTGGAATTTCAGTTTATGTCTAATATATTTCATGTGACCACCTTTACTGAACAAAGTTACTTCCATTAGTTACATTTACATTTCTCTCTTGCTGTGTTCTTTACATGCAACACGCTGTCTCTGTCGATAGCTAAGTAGATAGCACATGTTGCGTAATTATAAAAGCACAATTGGAACAAAACTCGTGCAATGTACTTCACTTGTATGATTTAGGATATGCTTCTCTATTTACCGCACAGTGGTACATTTTTATTCTTTTTATAATGTGAGTAACTTAATGTATTCTGTTTTGCCTCTCACTTAGCTGCTGGTACGCTGCAAATTTCCCGATTGAGACACACAAAAAGGATTTTATTCTATTCTATCCTCATGTCATCTTTTAAATCTTGATTTTATAACATGGGAATCTTTATAAATTAAAAACTATGTAAGAATTTGTTTTTGTTTTCAAACCAAGATCTACCTTCTATTTATTAAAGCATCACTTTTTTATTCCCTTCCCAGAAGCTGACTCTGAAAACATTCCCATTTTGATACCACAACCCTCTGAGCAAACCCATTTTGCTGCGTAGTGAGTTTTTTTTTCCCCCCATTTGTGTCTGATAAAGGTTTTCTAGATATTTAAAGTTAAACAGTTCACATTTTTATTGTCTGCAGTAAAACATAAAGCCATGAAAGCGTGCTAAACCGCGTGGACGAGACGAACGAGACACAAGCTGCTATGTTTAGCCTTTGGTTTCAGGGTCATTAGGAGAAATGAAGCCTGAGTTTAGTCAACTGTGGCCAGTTTCCAACAACTTTGCCTGCTGTGTTTTTGAAAGTAAAGTAGTCTGTGCAGGCATGAGGAGCGTGAAAAGTAAACTGTGAGGTGGCCTGTGAGCTCAAGGCAGACAGCAAAGCAGAGATGTCAAAGACTAATTGGAGCAAACAAACACAAACTGGGAATGTGGGCGTTGACCTGGGAACTGTGTCCAGATTTCAAACCACTGTGGTTGCAGTAATAACCGGGCATGTTGTGGCATTGGTTGAGTCAGGGGCTGGGTGCTAGGAACTTGAGTTGGGAAGTCCCTTCCTGGATTCCTGGTAGACGTTCACCTTTCTTGACTCTGTCAGCCACCTACTTTTTCTCTCCCAACTGAAAACAATGTCAGTAAAAGCTTTGTGACTCCGGCGGGATGTTATACTGTAACGATCTCAAGACATTAGATATATTATGATTTACTGAGAGAATTAAGTCTCTATTTCAAGCTGCTCAGCGGTTGACGCAAACATATCCCGTACACACTTATTCTCCAAATTTTCCTTTTTTGAAATCAGGTAACAATCATAAAATTAAAATAGTTTGAATTTAACTTTGACTGATGTGGATTTACAGCACATCAATGGCAAATAATCCCATTGTCTTTAGTCTTAAAAAAATGGGAGCAAACTTCACTGTCCTTATTAGATCATACAAACATTGTTAGACAGTTGATATTAATACTTTGTCTTTTAACGATGTAGTTATTTTTGTATTTGATGGAAGTGAAATGCATAGTTATGGCTTAAGTTATGAGAACACATTATTTTATTTAGTACAAGATCTTACCGTATATTGTGGAGAAGGCGGAACATATTATATTTTTTTTACTATGAGAACCAATTGTTTTAATAAAATCATTCAACTGCTGTGTGTTCAGAAGGAGCTGATTAACTGATGTGATCTATCATAATTGTACAGTAATCCTTGTCACTGTAAGACAAGGTGTTCCCGTTACCTGTCACACTGCCAGACAAAGAAGAAATATCCAAACAGAATAATAATTAAGTATGATGCTTTTGTCACTATTTTGAACACAAAAGGACAGCTACAGAACGTAGCTGCCTTTGTAGGCTCACTCTTCATGATGTTTTTGATGCGGGCAACAAGGGGGATTTTTTTATGTGTGTGTGGGATTTCAGTGGTCACTTGCTATGTAAGACACGCTCCCCTTCATTCTTCCCCCTGCTTCTGTATCTCCCTTGGCGGTTGCTCTGCCAGATAAAGGAACAATGCGGTCTTTCTTACCTGTCGGAGGGGTGTGCATTCCAGCTCCGCTAAACTGAGTCTCAATCCTGCCTATGAGCCTCCAGCCGGGCCCTCACTGCAGTGCTGCCTCTGACTCCAGGTGCTCCAAATCACACTCCTCATATACCTTTTTCCTTTTGGAGGATTTGGGAGGACTTTGTTCTTGTGCGGTTTTGGACCGGACAAAGTCATTCACACAGCACGTTTTTATTCAGTTTTCCTTCTTTTATCCAATCACTTTAGGTGTAAATTTTTCAAGTAGAGTGAAAATGTCTTTTTTTTTTTTTTAGATTTGTAAACATCTACCTACTTCACCGTGGACTGACAGAATGATTGCCGTGCTGTGTGCCAGACTGTTGGTTTGTGGTTTCTTGTGAGGGCAAAAGGGAAATTTAGAGGTTGGGGCGCAAGTTTGCCATTAAGGATACAAGAGTGCAAAGAAAAGAAGAAAAAAAAGGGGGTGGGGGGGAGGCTGGTGTGGGTGCTTTACAGGAAGATTGCATTCGTCTGCACCGAGCCATCCCATTTATGCTGGTGGCTGAATGTGCAGCCTAACAGAGAGGTTCACAGTTAGAGAACACATAGAGCAAGAGGCCTCATGTGTCACACCTCTTGTCATCGGTCGCGAAGGCTTTGAGTAATTTTCTTGCGATCCCCTCCGGGACCTTGCCTCACATCTGTATTTTCTGCTCCTCATCACCTGCTGAAGATGATGAAGATGTTGCTCAGGTATGTTAATTTTATGCCTTCCTTCTGCTTTTCGTGAAATACTTTATCTTCAAGTTCATCCAGTGATGTTCTTGAATTAAAACTTTCACCGCTTGCATATTAGTTGTGTAGACGTTTAAAATAAACTATTGTGATTAGACTGCATACTTTTATGAATTTAACTTATTGCAATTTAACTTTTTGGAAAATTAGCATTCTTCAATGTAATCATTCGGTGCAAACATTATTTCTTTACAAAGAGCAAAAAACCTCCTATTCAAAGAAGTGACACTTACTAAATACATTTTACTCACACTGAGGAGAGAGTGGATACGTTTGGAATATTTAACCAAATAAAACCGGAAAGCTGTAACAAACACAGTAACCCTTGAACCGCAACTTATTTGCTACAATATTGTATTTCACATTATCACACACTGGAAAATAACTTACACACAGGAGCTGTTGATAGCAACACATGGAAAGGCTTCAAAGAAATTATAATAATGTACGTTACAAACTGAATAGTTTGCTACTTGAAGGTCTGCGTTATGTGTAAAAAAAATATATACAAAGCAATAATAAGAAATCCAAAAGGATATATCTCCATATATGTGCTTCTTTTTCTTCTTTTTGATGTCTACATGTAGACATAAAATAATCTGTCTACACGTTTTACAACGAGGACACTAATGGCATGATAAATACCTGATTCAGGATGTGTGATCACATATGCACATTAGAACAAACCCAACCTCAAAATATTATTCGATCACAATAACACGTTCTTTGTCCTCATAATACTGTTTATTAATATTCAGTATTAGAGAGAGAAACAAAACTATTTTTCATGTTGCATATTAATATATATATTTATATATATATATATATAAAATTATTATTTTAAAAGTTAAAAAAGTTTTTAAGCATTTGCTCCTGTGTAGCTGTAAGTAAATTGGCCTCTTTCTTTTTGAAAGCTTGAATCTTTGAAAGACAATTTATATATAATCTCCTTCCAGTGCTGCCCGAAAGACGTTAAAAGCTGCAAATTACAGAAAAAATTGAGAGCAGACTTTCCCAAACAACCATCTGTCCTCAGTCTGTCTTTCCGAGGACGCAGTTTGTCTTATCAGGGCTTGGCATAGCTGCACCCTGGAACAGCTGATAGGAGGAGTCAACTCAACTGAAATGAACCTTTTATGAGCTCCAAAAGAACCTCCACAGCACAAACACAGGGCCTTATTTAGGACTAACAGTCTCACAGATATGTCATTCCCTCAAGATGTGTGTGGAGCAGTTTGTGCTAAGAGGACAGTATCACCGTAACAAGTAGCTGTGTGTCTCCACCAGGTGGACTTGTTGCAGTGAAAGCCTCTCCTAGATGTGCTCAACAGCCAACTATGTTCTCCCTCTGAGGAGAACCTGTGAGGTAGGTTCCCAGACTAGGTGAAAAACAGGCACCTCAGTGTACCATGTAGCCTTAATTATTTTCAAGAATGAGTATATATATATATATATATATATATATATATATATATATATATATATGTGTTAGAAATATAGTTATTGTTGTTGTATATTTTGCCATGCAAGGTGGGGGCTACTCCAAGCAGGCTGTGCGGGGGGGCGTCCATGCCTGCTAACTTCAATGGCGTCAGGCCTCATGGACCTCCACAGGACATGGAGATGGATATGGCCTGGCAAGAATTAATGGCCATCACTGAACTCCAGGTAAAATGAACCATTTAAGTGTTCTGGTGATTTTTTTTCAAACAAGACTGTACAAGAGCAATCATTCTACCCTCGACTTACATGTGATAAAGATCTACTGGTTTTTGCGCCGCATTTTTATTTTACCTTTTTGACATGTAAAAGTGGACATAAAGTGTTACATAAATAGTGTTTTTTTTCTTTAAAGAAACACAGAAAATACAGATGTGAAAATATGTGAGCAGTTTTCAGTTTCGGAAGAAGAAAGAAGCAGAAAACATATCTGTTAATTCACCTGTACAAAATCAAAAGGTGTTTAAAAATACTTTTAAAAGCCTTTTATCACCTTAAGTTGCTTCATCTACTTTTTTATTAAACTTATCCACCACATATTGAACCTTTTCTTTTACTAATACAACATATTTACTCAACAAATGATAAATGATGACAAGTAGAACAAAATGAACGCAATAACCTTTGCTGTTAGGCTCTTTATTTTGTAAAAGATTTTCAGAAAAGCAACACGAGAAAAGGTAGCCATGCACACAGAATCAGACGGGAAGTGGAGCTGGTAGACATGTAACGCGCACCATGATCAGACTATATCTAAAAAGCGCATTAAATCTAATACCAGGTGTTTCAAACGGGGCAACTGCTATAGATTTGTCCCACAATGAGTAATCTGAAATGTTGTCATGAGCTGAAAAATACACAAAGAATGTAAACACTTTCAAGGATTTTGGCCTCGTGTTCTGAACGGAGTTAAGTAACATTTAATAAAGAGCGGAGACGTATGTGAGAGGGGGCACAGGCGCCTGCTTCCAGCGGCCATTTGCAGGGAGGCAGGGTAGACCCTGGACAGAACCCCGCTCCATCATAAGGCAACACACAGACACACAACAATGCAGATACTCATACCCAAGGGGTGTATATGCCTGGACTGTGGCCACAGATGCATGAACAAGCAAGATGCTGGTAGAAGGGCCCCAGGCTGAGATTCAAACCAAGGCAGCAGCTCCCTGATTGGAATTTCCACTGAGATTTGAGTAAGAGAATCAATTAAAGTGACATTTTTTAAAAGCAATGCACTTTAATAAATATATTAAAATTTTTAGAATTTCCTAAACTCGTTTAATATAAACTACAGATACAACAGATGAGGAAGATATTTTCATGAACCCTTACTTGTAAATTCTCAATAAATTACACCGAACATACGTATGCAAACCTTTGGGGGATACAGTTCAGTACCTAAAAGGAAAGCATGTCACTGTAAGGAAGCTGTCATTTTGTAGCTGTGATCCGGTCACATTTACATTAACAGCATTTGCTAAAATACAAGAACTTTTAAATTTATGTTTATCACGGTAATATTTAGGCCGCCTGCCTTGGGTGCCACTCAGAGATGTTGAGATTAACGATGTACAGTAAGAGAGAAGTTGCCGTTAAAAAATAGCCAGAGTGCAAAAAGGCCCAATAGATCCAAATCGATTAGATCAAACCCAACTTATTGTGTTGCAGGGCAGAAAAACAGGATTTACCAGTAGCTGCACTCAATCACCAGCTATACAAGCTGATAATAGTCTGCTCTTTGTATGTAAATTGAGATGCAAACTGCCAAAATGTGCAAATAAACTGTTCGGAGTGTTGAGGTTGGGGAAAAACCTCTGCGTTCCTTCAGGGGGCCTTACTATTTATTTTTCTAAACATTGAACTTGGGGAATTTTCACTGTAGGGCAAGTAGGACTTTTTTTGTGGTAGCAAAAAAAAAAAAAAAAATCCCTGTTAAAAATTCATTGACAGTATGGAGGAACGTAATGTTTTTGTAGGGCTGGTAAATGAGGGATTTTTTTTTTCCCCCTAGCTGGTTGCATCAGCTCCATTTACCTTGTTTTACAACAAGAAGGACTGCAGCATCAGAGACATGAGCAGAAATTATATCAATTAAAGGGCCTGAACAAAATGTATCCTGTGGCGAGATATAAATACATTTACTCACATAAGATCAGCAATAATGGTATATATTCAAGAACGATCCTTTATTTTGTTGACTAGCTACCACAATCAAACATTGATACAAGTGAGAAAAGACCGGATTATATAGCTGAAGGTAAAACTGTATAATTCTACTTGCCAGTACTAACTGTGGGCCTTTCTTTTAACAGGAGTTTGAAGTCCAAACTGAAGGCTCTTATGAAACTGCACAGTATCAATCCATGCAGCCTATGGCCCCTGAAGGAGAGTTTGAGATGGCCCAGTCCCATTCAGAGCACCATCCTCCTGCTGGTGCTTGTGAGCTGAGCACTGCTGCCTCTTATGAGGGATGTTACTCTGCAGAGGTGCCTGCCTGCCACCGCAGCAACACGGAAGCAGTGTATGGAAATGCAGATTCACTGCTGCCTCAGAGAATGCTTCCCATGTCTTCCCACCCTCAGTCCTCTCTCATAAACATGGCAGGTGCCACCCAGGGTCATCGGAGACCCAACACCAGCAACTCTCAGGGCTTAAGTCGACACATGCTGTGGACTGCGCTGGGACAAAACGTACGCGTCCGCTCCGGGGACGATCTGGAATCGGACTCTGGTCTCTCACTGGGATCCAGCCCACCGTTGGCTTCCCCAGATAACCCCGCTGCCGGTGCACCGGGTTACCAAAACATTGATATGGGCACACCGTATAGGGACTGTGAGCCAGAAAGCATGACCGAGCATGGCAGAAGGGCCCACGTCCATTACCCAATGGACTACCAGAGCCAAACAGTCCCGTTTTTACCCTCAGGCGCACATGCACCTTATTTTTCACCTCACCCCAGTTTCTCTCACTCACAAACTTGCTCCATGAATCCCCGACCTCTGAAACAACCGGGTCAAGCCGCAGCAGCTCCAGTTGACCTGTACGACAATGCAACAATGACCAGCAGAGGGAGCTCGTACAGCGTGCACACAAAGTCTCAAGGAGGCAGTTCCACCCCGGCTCCTCTGAGCAGAGACGAGCGCAGGGCCATGTCCCTGAAGATCCCCTTCCCCTTGGACAAGATCATCAACCTCCCGGTGGACGACTTCAACGAGCTCCTGACGCAGTACACTTTGACAGACACGCAACTCGCGCTGGTCAGAGACATCAGGCGCAGAGGAAAGAACAAGGTGGCGGCCCAGAACTGCAGGAAGAGGAAGCTGGAGAGCATCGTCCACCTGGAGAGGGAACTGAACAACCTGCAGGCGCAGAGAGACCACCTGGCGCAGGAGCGGCTGGAGTTCCAACGCAGCTTGGCGTTCATCAAATGCCGACTCACAGACCTCTACAGGGAAGTCTTCTGTCATTTACGAGACGAAGACGGTCAACCTTATTCTATAGACGAATATTCGTTGCAGCAAACTCCCGATGGAAGTATTTATTTGGTACCTCATTCAATGGAAACGAGAGAGCAATGTTGAATTGTAGTTTTTTTTTTATTAAACCCAGATGACTTGCTTGGAACCTTCTCTGCAGTTTCTGGTTTGAACAAACTTGCCATACATGTAACGGTAAACATTTCCTGTTTCTTAAAAAAAAAAAAGACAATTTTTTTTTAAATTGTATAAAACACTTTATTAAAAAAGATGTTAAAAAAGATAAAACCCACACTGCAAACTTTAATGAAGTTAAAACACTTCTGCATTGCACATGTCCGGGTAACCTGCAGGAAAGGAGAAAAAAAAAAAAAAAAAAAAAAAAAATCAGCCATTTATTTAAAGTAAATGCAAATATTAAAAAAAGTGTTGCTTTGTACCAGTCTGAGTCATTGTCACAGAGGTTTGCAGGGGGCCGGAGGTGTCACATTTCGGGCATCACGGAGCTTTCTAGAAAAACGAAAATAAGTTTTAAAGGCAGCAATATTTCATGGGTTTCTAAGTACTGCATGCAATATCTTTTGCCTCAGTTCACAATTAGAGGACAGTTTTACCATCAACATTGAAGTACAAATTTTAAGTTTACGCCAATGCTGGCTATACAACCGACTACCAGCTACAGTTCAAAGGTTAGGTTTACTATCATTAGTTGAGAAGTCTGGTCTTACCTACTGACAGCACTTAAGCCTTTAGGTAGCTGCTTTCAGCTAGCCTCAGGCCTCTGTTCTCACTCTCCCCTGCTTCAATGATCCTGGCGATGGCTACTTCTCTCCCTCAGCCATGGCTAGCCTCAGACTTTGCTAGCTAGCATCCTCCAGATGATCTTTGTTGAAATCAGGGTAGCGTCTGTACCAAGTGATGGCCTCTTTATGATGATACAGCTTTTTTTTTCTCCACCCCAAAAAAAGCGGTGGACACTGGGATTTTGTTTCCTTCACAGATCCCCCACTCTGCACATCTAACAATGCACCCTCCCTTACCCAGGCAACTAAAGAATCTAACAAGACTTAAAAAACTGAAAGGTGGTTTATTTCAGAATTCATAAATGCAGTTACAAATAAAAATCAGGCTTAAAGAACATAAAAACCTTATTGGAATGCTTTTATAATCATTTTGATAAAAGAAAAAAAAAAGAAAAAACAGATGACATGTAATTGAAGGCCCTCCATGATTTATCTACTGTACATCTCTTCTCGTAGCAGCTGTAACCTGCCACAACTGTTTGGCTGAGCAGATTTAGGAGGTAAACCTGCAGCTGCCCTGTCACTTCGCTTGCTCTCCTCTCCTTGCTCTCCTCTCCTAAGTACTCAGTCCTGTTGAACAATATGGAACAACATTGTTAACTATACACTGACTTTGTACGACCTGACATCCAGAGTGTATTTGC
This sequence comes from Fundulus diaphanus, assembly GCA_037039145.1. NCBI lineage: Eukaryota > Metazoa > Chordata > Actinopteri > Cyprinodontiformes > Fundulidae > Fundulus > Fundulus diaphanus. The sequence continues at coordinate 31,011,077 of CM073129.1, read as the reverse complement.
TTTACGTTATCTCTACTCAAAGATTTCCTGAAATGAAACTCTGGCTTTCTGACAAAATGCTGAGATGGACGGATGGGTCCTTACCACTTCTCGGGCTTAGAATCGTCCTGGGCGACCGTAGCCGCCAGGATTGCTGGAGCCGCCTCCGTAGCCACCTGAGAGAAAGGATGGAAGTTGGTCAAAATCGATCCGCTGCGCACGTGCAACCCTCGTCCCAGCCGCATCAGTTCAGGGGGAGGCTTACCAAAGCTCCGGCCGCCACCACCACCGCCGCCGCCACCAAAGTTGTTCTTCATCGGGCCAAAGTTGGAGGCCTGGGGGTCGTAGTGGCCCATGTTGTTGTAGTTGCTGCCTCCGCCACCACCGCCGCAGTTGCCTAGAATTGGAAAGCAACTTAAGTTACAGCCTAAACAGAGTCAACAAGATCAAGTTAACCAAAAAAAAAAAAAGAATTATCTCCTGGGTCCTTACCATAACCGTTGCTGTCATAACCATTTCCACCGTAGCCTCCACCGCCGCCGCCACCCTGGTTGTAACCCTGGTTATAACCTCTGTTGCCACCGTTGTTATAGCCACCAGGACCACCAGGGCCGCCTCCGTAACCTGTAACAAATATTTTTGTTTTACTATTCAATAATATATTATGGCAATAATAATAATAATACAATAATGAACACACTTACCACCATCATTCCAGTTATTAGGACCGTCTCCATATCTACCCCGACCACCTTGAATAAAAAGAAAGGGTTATTCAACATTTACGGTTATAAAAGTGTAGAAACCACCATGGTGTTAGTTCCAAGCCCCACCTTGGCTGAAGCCTCTGTCGTAATCATATGGTCTTCCCCCGCTGCTACGTCCTCCTCTCATTCCCATTCCTACACTCTGCATTTCCTGCTTGGTGAGGGCCTTCCTCACTTCACAGTTGTGAGAGTTTATTGTGTGGTATTTCTGAACTATATTGGGGGAAAACAAATAAATCAGCGCTGTAACGTCAAACAATATACGACAACCTGCAGAAACAAGAACAGCGACCTATACTTACTGACGATCCTATCCACTGAATCATGGTCGTCAAAGGTGACAAAGGCAAAGCCCCTCTTCTTCCCAGTGCTGCGGTCGGTCATGATATCAATGACCTCGATTTTGCCGAACTGGTGAAAGTAATCCCTGAGGTGCGACTCTTCCGTGTCCTCCTTGATGCCTCCCACAAAGATTTTCTTCACCGTGACGTGGGCGCCCGGACGGTTGGAGTCCTGAGGGCACAAAGACAACATCATCATCTGCATAGAGAGAGATCACAGTAAGGATGCTGCGCCGGCGCCAAGCCGTGCGGCGTACCTCTCTGGAAACGGCACGCTTGGGCTCCACCACCCTCCCGTCCACTTTGTGGGGACGGGCCGCCATGGCAGCGTCGACTTCCTCTACCGATGAGTATGTAACAAAGCCGAAACCCCTGGACCTCTTGCTGTTCGGGTCCCTCATGACCTGAAGGCAGAGACTGGTATCAGGCACTGTGACTTAACACTTTAACAAAGAAAACATGAAAACAAAGCACTTACCACGCAGTCTGTGAGCGACCCCCATTGTTCGAAATGAGCCCGCAGGCTCTCGTCTGTTGTCTCGAAGCTCAGGCCTCCAATGAACAGCTTGCGGAGCTGCTCTGGCTCACGTGGGACCTGGGCAGAGAAAAAAAAATCATAGAGGAAACGTGAAAAGGAGACACGCGGTGCCATTAAGCGTGCTCGCGATTATATGCTCAGAATAAGCAGCAGCGCTGGTGCCCTTTAGTCCTCACACCCCCCCCCCCCCAACGTGCAGATAAAATAAAATGCTTTAAACACGCACAGACACAACCAGTCATAGTTCTTAATTAAAAATAATAAAAAAATAAACAGTACAACGAATACCAGAAAGGGAAAATAAGTGAAGGGTTTGTGCAGCTAGAAGCGGTGCATGGTGGTAGTGATGGGAGCTGAGGCCGCCATTAACGCGTGTCGACCAGTTAACGACATTAAATGCTGCGTCCTGGACGCAGTAATATGATGAAAACCCGGGCAGCGTTTTTGTTTATATACACATTGCAAACATCTGATAGCTAATGACTCCATTTCCCTCTCGGGTGTCATAACGCTCTGTCCGCAAGAACAAAAGACAACGAGGCCCAGGTGCTATAAAATGGCGGCTCTACGGTCGGGGGGGGGGGGGGGAAGCGGCCGCAGATACCGCGATTTACGGTCGAAATCCGGCCATCAATTTGAATGTTTCGACGTTTCTAAACGTTTTAAAACGGCCGATTCTGAGTGGAAACGCGTGAGAATCCCAGAAAACTTACGTCTTTGGACATCTTGCAGGTTTCTCCTTGAAGACTCCTTGTAAAACAGCCGCAGAGCAGCAATCTGCGTCAAGCAAGAACGGACTGCTTCTGGATAGTAGCATAAATAGGGAGCGTTACGCCTCTTTTACGCTGCCATTGGGTAGTTGTTCCCGCTGTGGAGGCTTGTTGGCTTAGGTCGGATTTTAATTGGTCCGAACTTCATCAATCACCATGGACAGCCAATCACGACACTGGAGAGGTCGTTTATTCGGTTTTAGGAAAAAGAGGAGGAAAACATCAATATTTGTTAACAGTGAATAGACGCAAAGTTGTTACATTTATGTATTTTATTCTAAGGCGGACCTAGCACGTGTTTCTTTACATGAATGTAACGACTCAAATGGGTCCAGACAGATTTGTTTGTTAGGTTAATCCAACAAAAGGTGCATTTTTAGAACATTAATAATGGAGTTTAAACACGGCCCAAAACGAGAGCCAACGAAATGAGAACGCAAAATAGACCCAGAACACCCCCAATGCCATAAAACTTACACCGCCGCCATTTTTAAAAAAAGTATTTATTTGATTTTTTTTTTATTTTAAAAAGAAGAAATAACATCTATATGAGTGACAAAATGAAATGAAAATGGTCAAAGAGGGGGCAACATTCAGATTCCAGTTAAATAAATTACATTAGACCATGAAATTAAATTAGACAATGAAAAAAACAACAACAGAAAAACGTGCTAAAAGGGGCAAAATCTAACTGCCTATGACATAAAAAAATAACCCAAAATTTTCCAAAGGCATCAAAAAAGTGAAATCCCCCACTCCCAAAAAAAGGCACGAGTTATCTGCGAAAAGGGGGCGTGTACATTTATTGTGCGTCTTAAGGCGCGCTTTTTCTGTGCACAGCACCTTTATGGTCACAGCTAGGAGCTAAGGTAGCAACAGCGCTTGGCCTCTCTCTGCTACTTCACAATAGACGGGACGCTGGGCTGCTAACTCGGGGCTCCTCAACGCTGCTCTCTACACCCAGACGGTGAGAACCGGCTTCGGTCTGAACCTGGTCGATGCTCCTGCAAGTGTAACTGCGGGTTTGGCGTTTGAAGGGAGCCTGTTAGTTTAACCGTTAGCTCGTCGGGCTATATAGCAAGCTAACGCTTGGGAAGCTAGGGCTGGGTTAGCCCGGGCGAGCATCATGTCTCGTTGCAATGTGCACTTTTGTGTGCTAAAGCCTCAGTGCTACCCGACCTACCGGCATTTATGTTTTAGGGCTGGACGTTTGTTGGTTTCGGCCTCTTTAATTCGTCGGGTTTTTGTCGTCTTTAGCATGCTGCAGACTGACTTGACCACAATGAAACGCTTCCTTTCGTTCGGTAAACCATATCCAAATCAGCACGTTAGGTGCCGCCTAAGAATGCTACCGTGCAGCATATGACTGCTACTTTTATTTTTTACTTTCCCCCCCATCATTGTGCATGTTTGTAGGGGAATGTAGGTTGCATTTGCTCTAACGTTGTCTTGTGTACCTTGTTGGAACAGGGAAGTGTCGACGGCCTGTGACAGCGTGTTGCTAAGCTCCGAATTGTGCCATGGGCAAAAAGTCTCGCGACGAGGAATCCTCATCCTCCGACGAGGAAGAATATGTTGTGGAGAAGGTGCTGGACAGGAGGGTGGTGAAAGGCAGGGTGGAGTTCTTCCTCAAGTGGAAAGGATACTCAGAGTAAGTAGAGCATCAAGGGTCAGAGACAATGTATGCGCCGCACATGATGCCGGGGTTTGATTCCAGGGCAGGTTTTGAGGGGGGGTATGACGTGCCCTCATCAGAGCTGACCTATTGCATTGTGATCTCTTGCAGCAAGCACAACACGTGGGAGCCAGAGAAGAATCTGGACTGTCCTGAGCTAATATCAGAGTTCATGAAGACCTACAAGAAGGGCAGTAGCGGGACTGCCACGCCAAGCAGCGGGGCCAGTAAATCCACCACTGGCCCCTCCGGGCGCTCCAAAGAATCCGGCGGCTTCAAGAAGAGGAGCTCAGATGATGACGAGGAGGGCGGTAGCAAACCCAAGAAAAAGAAAGAGGTGCATAGTATGTTTTAAATGCACAAGCGGATGCAATGCATTTGGTTGCATCTGTGGGATTGGCAACTTTTTGGTTCTGCCTGCAGTGGGGGTGAGGGGTGGTTTTCTGTCCTCACCTAACCTCTCCGTTTATATGATGATCAGCATCTTCTGGACGTCTCATTTTAAACTAAAAAGAGATGACTTGGGCTTTTATGCATTTCCTTCTCTCTGATTCTTAATGTAAATTGACCCAAGGATATCAGCTTGAAGTCAGTTTCTGCACGCCTGACTTCATACGGCACCTTTTTAAAACAGCCGATTTCTAGTCCACTAAAATTGGTTCGCTGTAGTGGAAGACCCCTTTTTTAAAGTGTTGTAAACTTTAGCTTGCACAGCACTCTGTATTTTTTTTTTTTTGGAAATGTGATAAAATGTTATGAAATGCATGTCTGCTTTGTGCACAGTTAAAGCAATTTTTAATTTAGATTTATTTTATTTTGCAAAAGAGGTGTACATTAAAATGATTGGAACTGTCCTGGTTTTCAGCTGTATTGATTCTATTTATTTCAGGATGAAATCCTCGTTGCACGTGGCTTTGAGAGGGGCCTTGAGCCGGAGAAGATCATCGGAGCCACCGACTCGTGTGGAGACCTGATGTTTCTCATGAAGTGGTAGGTTGTATTGATGAGGTTAATGATATTCTTCTGACACTTTTTACCACACTTTTTATTTTCCTTTGGGGTGCTAAAATGTTATTCAGTGTGTTCCAGCAAATTTCTAGTGTATAATTAGACTGTGCTTAGCAAAGCTCATAAGTAATTAGACCTGTTTCAACAGTAGTCTGACTGCACAGTTATCCCATTAATATTCTGACTTTGTTTGATAAACAACTGATTCCAAAGATTTCCTTACCATCCTTCCACAACTAAATATTTTCTGACTGCTAATCATAGTGTGAACTTGACATTACTGACAAGATCCTAAGAGATTCACCTTTTGGGAGGGAACGTTTCATTAAAGCGCCAGCGTCCTGTCTAAGGAAACTTTTTTGACCAATCGTATGATTTGATTGAATTTGACTTTGTAAAGTGCTATATAAATATATAAAATTGAAAAGTTCTACGTCGGATAATAGTTTGATAGCAGTGATGTGCGGTAGGGTTCATAGCTGGTGGGGCACTGATGTCATCAGAGTCAGATTTACAGTTATATACACTCTACAGAGTAGACTCATTGCAAAGTGCTAAAGGAGACTGATTGCACCAAATAAATTCACCAAGAGACATGGAAAGAATATTGATTTATTTTTTTTGATGAGAAAAACAAATAAATTTGTCATTTGATTGGTAACAGTTTTATGAGTTATGACAGATTATCTTCAGTTTTAAAAGTCTCTTAGTCTCAATGGAGATCACTGCCAGGGAGGAAAGCCTTCCTTGATCAGTCCTGTTCCGGCTGTATGTTTTGAGTCTTTTTAGTGCTTTACTTGTTCAGCATAACTCGCTGTCACTTTACAGTTTTGGGATCACGAGCATTGCTCCTTGAGCGCCCCCTGTCTAGAGGCCAAGGAACTGTCGGCCTCACCTACAACCCGTTCTTTGCCGGTTATGATCGCCCAGCAGCGCACGAAAACGTTACCTGCACACAGTATGATGACCAAAACACAATTCGTAATACACATACATTAAATTATGGAAAATCAGGTCATAACTGTTTGAACAATTGCATTTATGATCTAGAGACAGGAAGATGCATTCACAGAATGGAAGCCAGCGCAGTTAACATGGGATTGCGCAATCCCAGGGGAGGCCAAGTTCGCTGCGGCCTCACCGGCTTCGCTATCAAGCGCCACCAAGGATTTACATGGAAAATAGTGAAAATTCTGCGATTTTTGAGGGAAATGTGATCAAAATTTATGAAATTAGATGACAATTTAACTCTTTATTACAAATTACTGAATTAATCACTATTTATATTATGTTATAATTATATATTTTCTTTCTTTCCATGATGACAGGTGAGGCCTGGCCTCACTTGCCTCCCCTGACTGCACGTCACTGTTTGATAGGTGACATTTTAGTTTCTGTGCGTTTAATATTTGCTCTAAGACAAGACCTACAGGCTTAATGCTGGCTTACAGGTATAAGGTCACAAGACGGTTTCTATCATCTCTACAGGGAAATTTAGTAGCAGTACAAAGTAGCTGTCCAGCTATTAAAAACAGTAAGCCAGACTATAAAGCTTTGTATAACTGCATATTATCTCCGTTGTTGCATGTAGTAGATCTTGACTAAGTCCTGTGTGTAAGGTGCTGGCTGTCGCCCACTGTCCTGCTTTATTTTAATAAGCAGGAAAGTCAAAAGCACAATCAGTGCATTGTAGTGGAATATACTCTTTTTTTTTTTTTAAACTGTAATGGCCAGTTTTTGCAGATCGCTTCAATGTAGGAGCGTAGTCCTAAAACAAGCGTATGGGCACGGGTGTTGAAGCGGTATCTCAAAACATGAGGATTCTATGACCTTATTGGCTGGTCTCTTTTCAGGAAAGACTCCGACGAGGCCGACCTCGTGCTCGCCAAGGAGGCCAATCATAAGTGCCCACAGATTGTCATAGCCTTCTACGAGGAGCGTCTCACCTGGCACGAAGACAGCGACAAGAAGGAGAAGGATGCCGTCAGCGCGTGAGTGCTTCGCCTCAAGAGGAAAAGCTCCACTGCAGGGACAACCTTGAGTTTTTCTGTTGTTTTTTTCACACCTGAAACCTCCCATCTTTCACCTGTACCATGTCCAGTGATGACACAAAGACACGGTTGTTGTCGTTTCCTCCATCCATGCTCCCATCGGAGCACAACGGCCCCAGACTGCTAACAGGGGGATCCATGCTGTAGTGGCTGTGGGTGATATGCTACTGGGGAAAGTCTGTTTTTGTCGAACCTTTTCTTTTTGTTTTTAGCAGGAGTCTTTAGAGCTAAAAGGATGCGATTATAGCAGCAAGGAATGCACAAACTTAAGTTTAAGAGACAGAGTGAAAGCATTTTTAAAATTGTCCTGAGAGGCATGGTGCATACTGTATTGCCTGTTTACTCTCATCCTAAACTTGAATTATTACTGGTCAATGTCCCCTGTTCTAAAACCACCACAGCTTTGCTATTTCTGAAGCAGTAAGCGCAGTATTTTCTTGACTGTGTAATCGCTTCCTTTTTAAGAACAGTTTTTAATCTTAGTGTTTTTCTCTTCTTCTTTTTTTTTTTTTTTTTTTGTTTGTTTTTTTTTTTTTGGTCATATCTACCAAAATATAACTTCCATGTTTGAATCAACTGTCTTCACTGCATAGTGACTTTTTGTCTTTTTTCTTATATTACCAGTTATCCTCATGTTTTTATTTTGTCACACTATCTGATAAAGTACAATAAAGGCTTTTTAATTTGTTCTCGCTGGAGTCTCAAGTAATTCAGAAAACCCACTGGTTGGACAATCTTGACCATATCTACATGATTTGAAACAGAATTCACGAACACGGTTGGAGTTTGCCACCTAGTGGCAGCTAAATGTAAACTAAGATCAACATCAGGGTCCCTGAATGTTTTTGTTGAAGCACTACAAATTGGAAAGGTGTGAAAGTGACTTACACTTGGACAAGTCAAGTATTTTCCTATTTGATGCTCTTTAACAGTTAAAATCTACCGGGTGCTAAAAACCAGCAATTTGGTAAATTTTTATTTTATCATTCATAGTGTTTTTCTGCTTAAAGTTTGATCTGTTGTGCTTCAGCATGGGCGTTTTGGACCAAATGTTTAGCATATTCCAACATTTTCCCTGTGAGGGAAGGCTCTTAGTATTCCCTTGTTTATACATGCAGTCCATGTGTAATTTTTTTTTTTTTTTTTGCCAGTTTTTTTTTTTGCCAGTTTTTTTTTTTTTTTTTAAAGTAGAACATTTCTTGTGTGAAAAGTTACAAGTATGTGTATAGTAGCACCCTTTAATAAACATTTTCTGTGTTGAAGATGCTGTCGGTGAGCTTTTATTCCGTGAATTAATTTTGACAAAGAACCGCATGATCCCGCCTCCAGCCAGGCAGGCAAGCTCACAGGTGTCTTAATAAAAATGTTTTTGACACGTTAATTGGCGTCACTTACTCAATCCAAGTAAACCCAAACAATGGTTTATTTCAAGTGGGACGTTTATTGATTTGGGGAGTTTTTAAGTAGGATACTTAGAGCTAACACCCTAGAGAGGTCACCAGCGTTTGCTGTATGCGTTTGCATACAAACGCTGAAATTTCGTTTGCTGTATGCAAACGAAATCTCACTCTTTGCATACAAAGTAGTCTAAGTCTACTACATGAGACAAAGTAAAACGGGTGCAAACAGAAACGTCACAGCCTACAAAATCCTATGGGAGAGTTTATTTTTTATTATATATAAATACACCTTGCACAAGGAGGCTAACGCCTGGTTTATGCCTGACGCATCTGCGAGGTCCGTGCGACCATATATTAAGCCACAAAGGTTTCCAGAAGCTGTATCCAAAGAATGGTATGGAAAAAACGAAGCATTAGAGTTTGAGGGAGATTTGCAAAGACTGAACTGCAGCTAGATTTCTTACTTCAACAACCACCGCGTGGTATCCCGGACCTACCGCTTTCTTTTTAAGCCACACCTGAACCGATGACTACGTCAGGAGCGTCTTACCTGGGCTAAAGAGGAAAAGCCTGCATTGTTGCTCAAAAATCCAAAGCTATTTTTTATATTTTCAGTTTGAAAGAAAAGGTTTTGTATTTATTTTGAAATTTAAGGTCCCACAGTCTGGAGGAAGAGTGATGGAGAAAATCCGAGCTGTGAAGGTACCAGAGCCATGATTAGGGGTTCTGCTGATGTTGGTACACTATTTTCTCAAGTCCAACATCAGCGCCGCTATCTACCAGGAAACGTAAGAGCCCTTCATACTTCCCTCTGCTGAAAAATTTGATCTCATTACCCAGCTGGACTTGGCCCCGTCACACAATGCCAAAAGTGTCTGCTGAATTGACCATGTTATCACCAAACTCAACTTCCTCTCACACAACTTGACCTGTCCCAACACTCCAGCAGAGGGCACAGACTGATCCCCTCTGTGCCACGCCTCAGTGATGCAAAGGGAGGCTGAACCAAATATTGACTCCTAATACTGTACAGTACACAGACATATATTTCTGTAATACAAATAATTTTTCACTGGTTAAATGTAATATTTCCAATTTTTTTTATAAGGATCTGAATGAGAGGTTTGCTCATCAGCTGTAGGCCATAAAATTAACCAAAATCCATTATCAATACCCAGTTCTCAGGGTCACGGGGGGGCTGGTACCAGCAGTCATTGGGTGAAAAGTGTTGTACACCCTGGAGAGGTCACCAGTCCATCACAGGACAACAAACCACACACGCTTCACGCGTAAGAGAGACCAATTCATCTACCAGTCATGTATTTGGACTGTGGGTGGGAGCCAGAGTACCCAGAGAAAACCCACACATGAAAAGGGAGAACATGCAAACTCCATGCTGAAAGCAGTCTGCAGAGGAACTGTCAGCAGCCCACTAACCAAAATAAACCCTTAAAACACGCCACTCCGTGTGTGGTGGCTCTACATATTGGTGTTTCACTTCTTAAGATGATTTTTTTTTTAAGTAAATTAACTTTTCAATAATAATGCAATCTGTTGAGACGTCAAGTGTATTTGGGCATCATGACAGATTTTTTCCCCCAATGATTTGCAGTGCACTAGCTGTTCTCATTCAGCAGATGGCGCTGTTAGTTGCAGTCAGTAGCCTCTACAGACGATATCCTATATTTTCTCGTTTCAAAAATCTAAAGTAACTCTCAAATAAGGGTAATAATAGATCCAGCAGTGGAGATATGTTCTTGTTTCCTTTAACCCACACACACAAGCAGGCTGTAGTAAAGTTTGCTGCTTGACATAACAATACACACACACATGGAAAACACTCAAAGTCAGCCTGCCTCGGTTTGTTGTTGTTGTGTTTTTTTTTCTTCTCCTTTCAGAATTGTGTCCAAGATAAATGTGCAAAAATGAGGGGAGAAGGAGATGGAGTGTGACTCATGGTGAAGGTCGGATGTGAGCCGGCTGGTCATTATGGCTCATGCATGGTCGGTTCCAAGGCAGTGATGGAGCGTGGCAAAAATACCAGTGAGGGGAAAATAACACAGCCTGAATACCAACCTCAGAACATGGAAAACCGGGATGCCGCAGTGAATTTCCATTTCATTTTCACAAACGGCAAACTACAAAGCGAGGTTCTTAACCTGAAATGTCTTCAGTCTTACTAGTGTAATAAAAAAAAATTAGGTTCATTTACTAGTTTATGTTAAACCTCACCATCTGTGGATACTGTTTTGCAGGAACATAGCAGGAGCTGTAGGGCTTATCGTTCTTTTTTATCTCTCTCACCGTTATCTTTTCTTTCTTGTTTTTTTTTTGCAAGCTCTTTGCGATGTGTGCACACACCTACATAGTGCTACTACACCATGCTAAAATGGAATCTTCCTTGCAAAAAGGTTTTTACACACCAAATGGAATGCAAAGGTCACTAGTAAATATCCCGCCCCTGGGACCATTAAGCTGGGCGAAGGCAGAGAACGGCAGGCTTGTTTTATGGAGCCTGGAACTGTCTGCTGACAAACTCAGGCCAGTAGGTTTTTCGAGGGAAAAGCCACTGTGGTCACTCAAATGGATCCCAGTCAATATGAGTGGCGTCTATGGGATTGCACAGTAAAAATAGGCAGCAATCTAAATAAAAAGACATTTAAAAATCCAATTTATGTCTTTTTCAGACATTACTGCATTTTTATGTGGGGTAAATTCAAATGTAATCTGACTACAAGGCTATACAGGAAACAATTAGGCCTTTTTTCACACTGGCCCCTCCTGATGTTTTCCGCTTTTGCCCACATTTTTCTTGGCGAGAACCCTTTTTGTCTCAGCGGCGATTATGCCTTGCTGTAAATGTTTTTATTTGTTCGCAACAGGCTCTTTGCACTTCAAACGTACTCCCCCGGCTAGTAACTTCTAGGTGCAAATTAGTTCCACAGGGCATTGCCCGCAGCAGAGGTGGGGTCGCCTTGCACAGCACATTACAATAAACGAGTGCTGGGGGAGGTACTGTGCAGCTGTGGTGAGAGGGAACGGACCGACGCAGTGGGTCCAATCAGAGTCAAAGTTTGCTCAAGGATACTACTAAAACAACAAACAGATAAATGTGGACTCACACCGATAATGCATAGTCATATCAGCCTGCAGAAAAAAAAAGGTGAAAAAAAGAGAGATTCATGGTCTCCAGATGGCTGCAAAAAAGCAAGGAATTGAGAAAAATGTGTACAGAGCAGTGTGAAATTTGATTTTTTTCCCCCCGTGATCGTGTGAGCACAGCTGCAAACCAGCTGGGTCTCCTCTTCCTTGTTACATGCAGATAAAAATGTCTGCAGTGACAACCGGCTCATCACCCCTCGGCGCTGAGCACTGATCTGTGTGAAGGTGATTGCAAAGTGATGCTCTAATTTGTGTGGCGATCACACTTAATGTGCAGTAAAGCACCACAGACAAAGCCTCTACTTTCTAAATGTCCCCCTCTTGCGTGCCACACAGCTCTCAACACCCACCTTCTGCTGGCTGTGCTTCCACCTCCCACCTCTCCTCTCCTCCTCCACACTCCTGCCTTCATCTCCTCTCCCCACCAGGGGGTAAGAGTTATGGCCACCATAAAAGGCAGGTAATGCATTGTTAACTAATTCTGTCTGCTCAGAGCTGATATATCCTCTGCTCTAAATCTCTGTGCTTCCAATAAAATGCAAATGCTAATGCTTGCCCTCCATGCGCTGATATCATTTTTAACAGGCCAGAGGTAAATGCTAGAGAGGGGCTGGGTGGCCAGAGATAGTCTGTGACACCGCGAGGCTTTGAGATTTCATGGCACATTGTGTCATAAAGGAGAACCCGAGACCTCCACCGCACAGCTCTGACCGGGCAGAGCTTGAACATGGCGGCACATACGCACACGAAACTAAAACAGTAGAGACTTACCTGCTTAGAACTGTGGCCATGGAGGAACCAGCACAAACAGATTTCCAGGTAGAATACATCCAGCATCAACTCACAGAAGGCAATTTGCCTGCGGATGTAATGCATCATATCTCCATGTTAATAGTAGTGTCACACTCCGTGTAACCTTGGGCTTCTAAATATTGATCCACTTCGAGATTTTCAATTATCCTGTGCAGTTTCTCTGCCATCTGGTAAGGACCAGTGATTTGTGTTCTTTCATATCTGGGGGCTTGTCTTGTAATTAGACCATAAATTAATTTGCAGAGAAGAGAGAAAGCAGAAGAAAAAAAAAAGATTGAAGGCATCATGTAAGTCTGTGGAAGCTGGAGACAGAAAATCATAGGAAACTACAGTGTTTTATTTACTAGAATAAGATAATTGGGTTACAAATTCCACCGCCATAAGTTTTTTTACCCAAGGCATGTCACTTGTTTTTCTTTCAGCAATTTAAAACCATGCAGCTAATGATTTTTTTTCTTGCTTCGCTTCATCAATGCATGACCAGAAATCATCCATTGACATAATTATACCCAATTGCTTGCAGTGTAACAGCAAAATTATTAGGAAAAATTAGGTACATTACTGTCAAAATGTGTGTGAAACTTTGCAGTTAAATCAGTCAGTGGATTTAAATGCCATCCCACCACCCACAACACACCCACCTCCCCACCCCCACCAAAGGGCAGATGACTGTGAGCATCGAACTGAAGCTTTTATTTACAGCACAGCTCAAGTGGAGGTCCTTAAAAAAAAAAAACAACGCATCCTTATTGATTTTAAATTGGTAGCATAAGCTTTTCTGCTAGATTGGCTCATTGTCCCCTGCTGCTAAATTACACATAGCAATTTTGGCTGTCGCTGCACAGTGTCTTGACAGCTCTCTCTGCCATGTGGGAATTCACATTAGACAAGCATAAGTTGCTTGCTTACAGCAGTTAAGAGAAACTTCTGTCAAATAAATGGCCTTATGTTGCGAGATAAAATGTTGAAACTGTAGGGTTTAAGCACTGGGTGCGAGCAGGGCTTGATTTAGGAGCTGGTCGGCCCCTGGGCAGGAGCCAATTTTGGTGCCCTGTCCAAACAAGTTTCTTTTCTATGCATGCGAATTCCAATAGACTGATTGGTAGGTACACATTTACTTCAAGGTTTTCAGGCCTTACCCACATGAGAGCAATTTTTTTTAATTGCTTTTTTTCCCCAGCCATCCATCCATTTTCTAAACTCGCTTTTTACTTGCAGCGTTTCGGGGGGCTGGCAGCTATCTTTAACACGTAATGTGCAAAAGATGGGGGATCACCCTGGACAGGTTGCCAAAGGACAAACAAACACATTTATACTTAAGGACAAACTGGAGTGGGCAATTTACCTGCTATACATGTTTTTTTTTTTTTTTTTTATTATGGTAGGAACCTGTAGAACATGCAAACTCCATACAGAAAGACTCTGGCTGGGATTCAAACTCAGGATCATCTTGCTGCAAGGTAACAGTGCTAACACCTGCACCACCATGCAACACTATGTATGTGGGCATTCCACATAGTTCCTCAAAAACACATCGTTATTTCCAGAAATGATCCGTGAACAAAAATTACTCAAAATGTTATAGTAGCTATACCAGAGCCAGTATGTGGCGATGTTACGCAGCGACTAAAACACATTTGATGCAAAGAAGGAGGCCAAGGACACGCCATTGTGGACTAGTTTCACAAATCCAACTCAAACTACGATATGGCTTAATGGTGTATATATCCACCTCGGCTAGTTGGTGCATATTCAACACAAACAGGTGATTGGAAGCATTTGGCTGCCATCTCAGGATTAGAGTTATGCTAAATTTTGCGTAATACCAGTGTGTGCTATATTCAAATTACCGTTTGCGGCATCATTTAGCATCGCATTATCGATACGACAGCAGAAACGCCAGAACATTTTTTTGTGATAATCAGAAACAAATTCAGGTAGTATGAACTTGCTGTTGCTACATCTGAGTTGCTGGTGTCAAAGTTATGGTCTTTTTTTTTTTTTTTTTACATTGGTTTTACAATGAATATTTGTTTTCCACACAAAATAAAGATATAAATGAACTAAACAAATTTTGTTTTGTGTTGCCCTTACAAAAGTCGGGCCCTGACCTTTGCCACATTAAACAGGAAGTTTATGTTTTAGGTGAGAAACCACATCAGGCTCACACACTCTACAAGCCAATGCTGCCAACGTACTCTCATCATATCTTGCTGGGACTTAAGAGCAAGGTTAGCCAGCGCAGAGCCCACCTGCTCCCCCCATCACACAGCCCCTGTCTCCTGGAGGGGGGAAAAAACACACACTCCTGACTGGACGTGCTGGTACAGACAGCATGTGTCCCTGAATTTATGACGGCGACTTATAGGCGGCCTTTCACGTTAAAAGTCATCTTGAGTTTCCCCGGGCCTGGCTGTATGAGTGGTAACCGTTAATCCATTAACATTCGGAGCAGACACGTATCGGTGGCTGGCCTCCTGCCAGCCCTGAGCTCTGACAGTGTTTCTGACCTGACGCTGACCATAACCCCCCCCCCCCCCCCCCCCCCAACCCCACCAACCCCCAATCCGTGCTTCCAGCCATGGCCAGCCTTGACATAATGCAGGGCTGTAAACTATCTAATGTTACACTGTATATTAATGTGAAGTACAATATGCTTGAGGTACAGTGAGCAAGGCTTACAACCAAGTAAGAAAACTCCAGCTCTTTTTTTTTTCTTTCTCTTTTTTTGAGTAGGAAAGAGTCACATCTGCTTGCTGGAGAACTCCACAGTTCTTGCATTTTAATCGCAGGGCGCCAAATGAGCGAATCTCAATCCCTTCTATTTCTATCAAGAATCAAAGTTCAGAGAAGCCTGAAATCCCTCAGATTTTTAGCAGTAGTATTCGTTTCAAAAGGGGATATAGAGTCTCGTATTGACTGATCCACAAGGAATAGTTCTGGCAGAACTTGAATAGCTGCAAGGCTTACTCGGGCCTCAGAACAGAGAGCTTTCAACAACATGCTGCTGGAGGTGGCTCCAGAACTGATTAGAATTTTAGTGTCTTATAAAGCCTTGATAAATACTTTATGAAGCCATGCTGCATAACAAATCTAACGCATAAAAGAAGGCATAGATGTTACTCCTCGTAAGATAAGGTTGGCTCCTGTCAGGGTGTTGAATAGGTTTTATAATTCAATGTTACAATCCATTCCCTGTAAGAGCCCTGTCATCTCTCAAGGCCCACAGAATATATAAGTTAAACACACATTCAAGTGCTATTAGTCGAGTCCATTACACTGATTAGCAGTAAACACATTCGTAATAAAACTTAGTGAAATAGATTAGGACGGTCCACGAGCTGATTCACGAGCAGGTCCCGGTGAAATATAACGTGTCCCGGACGGCAGACTTCTGAGGGCGCAGCGGGACAAGCTTTTACTTGCAGGATCCGTGACACATGTGGCCCAATTTATCCAAACAGCTCATGTCTAAACACTGAGTCATTCATTCCCACCGCCAGCCAGAAATAAACCCCAGACACAGCAGTGGGACGGAGGGGTCCAAGAGATGTGGAGGAATCTGGGAAACGGAGCAGACCAAACACATGTCTTTTCCAGTGCACTGACACCTCTTCCTTTGTCTCTCAACTCTCCACAATCGAGCCCAGCAGTTCTAGGACTTTTAATAACAAGAACCTCTTTACTTTCCCAAATACTACAGAACAGCCAAGACATTAAAATTATTATTATTAAAACAGTACTACAACAGCAGTTTGACATTTTCCATTGGTTTGACACCAAAAAAAGGGAATAAAAAGAAAATTATAATTCCTTTGTGACGCATGCTCACAGTAAATGTTGCTAAAAGCCGAGATGTGAAAATGAACTGGAAGGCCCCCTTAGGTTTCAATGAATTTCAGAGAAAATTCATTGAAAAGGAAAAGACAGAGGTTTCTCATCAACCCTGACCTCAAAATCCAACATGGTGAATTTAAAGCAAAGTGATGGCTGCAGAAGGAAACAGTTCCATTGCGCTTCTGCCAGTTTGTGTTGGATTCCATCCTTTCCACACATAGATATATGAACCATGTGTATTTTTGAAAATGTTCAGTTAGCTCGTGTTGCTAACAGTGAGTAGTTGTAGAGTACAGCAACCACTCTGCATTTTTAAAATAATAGTTTCCTTGTTTAAAGTTGTAAAAGTAAACAGGAAGGCCTCTGAAGACAGAATCTTAAAAAGAAAAGACAGACCTTTCTTACCAATTAAACCAGTATGGTCGTATATATTTTTAAACATGCAGTTGCAGTAATAAACGGTTTATTTAAACTCCTGACAGATTGTATCTCATTAAATCTTCCCCTCCCAGATAAATACGTGTACATGCAATTGTAAACATGTTTCTTCAATGTTTGAAAGCCTTAACTGCAAGTATAGAAATATCCTTTATTGTCCCACAATGGGGAAATTCAGGTGTCCCAGCAGGAAAAGTGAAAGGCAAATGGAGCATGCAGTAATGCACGAAAGGTTAAAAAGAATAAATATGAAAACAAAAAATGAGAAGAAGAGACTGTTACAGTAAGGGCAGCGTTTCGGGGCGCTGGCAGCTATCTTTAACACGTAATGTGCAAGAGATGGGGGATCACCCTGGACAGGTTGCCACAGGACAAACACACACATATTTACACTTAAGGACAAAGTGGAGTGGGCAATTTACCTGCCATACAATTTTTCCTTTGTTTGTTTGTTTTTGGATTATGGTAGGAACCTGTAGAACATGCAAACTCCAAACAGAAAGACTCTGGCTGGGATTCAAACTCAGGATCATCTTGCTGCAAGGTAACAGTGCTAACACCTGCACCACCATGCAACACTATGTATGTGGGCATTCCACATAGTTCCTCAAAAACACAGGCAAATGGAGCATGCAGTAACGCACGAAAGGTTCAAAAGGATAAATATGAAAAAAAAATGAGAAGAAGAGACTGTACAGTAAGGGCAAATTAACAGCATATGGAAACATATAGTGCAACTAATAAAGAAACATAGACTGCAACTAGCTGTACTGCTAACCGTAATTACTCTGATCACCGAGTACAACAAATAGAAAACCTGGTTTTCCCACTTGTGACTTGAACATGTTTAAGTTGGATTGGGTTTCTGTTCACTTTCTGAGCGATTCTTAAATGATCTATTTAAATTAAAAAGCTCATTGTGCTTAAGCTACTCCTCCTTTTGGCTGTTTGGGCTTATTAGCTCTGCAATACAGCTTATTTAGTTCATATTTATCTGTTAATCAGTTGGTCATCCCAAGTATGACCCAAATCAAATTCACTCTGCAAAACTCTTGGATGTGTTTGCAGACAAACACAAAACGTTCGAAGAGTACCGACAAAACTGAATGCAAACTGAACTGGGATCACTCCCCCCAGTCTTTGTCTGGAAGCCTTTGTAGGGAGCCAAACTGTTATATATTAGAACAGACCATAGCCTCTCTCGCGCTAAATACAACTGTTTCTGTTTGCATTTTAGCACCATATAGTCTACCGTTTAATTAAGCAGAAAGGTAACCTTTAGTGTCCCAAAATGCACTGCAGCATGAAATCCGTCGACGCTTCTTATTGTCTGCGACGATGTTGGCCACTCAGCCAGAGAGACGTGTGTCCACAATCTGCCTGACCAATTGAAGAAACAAAATCAAACCCCTTTCATGTGCATTGCGAAACTGCTTGATACACTGTGCACATTATATATCTAAAGATTTAATTTTCACCCTTGGCAGAGACCGTAATGATGGGTGCAGTTTCATGGTTGTTTGTGTCTCGTGATCTACTCTGTGCTATGTTAGTGGCTTTATCCCTATATTTAGCAAGTATACAGACTCCCCTTTCCAAAAATGAGCAAGTGACAAATTTAGCAACATTTTATGGTGTAAGTGAGGACTTATGGAAATTCTCTTTAATCAGCACTAGATGCTGATGTCGGCCCTTCCCCGTCCTAAAACATCCACAGGGGGCTCTGCCCTCGCACAGCAGTCATCTCCCAGTTCCGGTCAAAGCAGGGGATCTTCAGCCGCACACGTCCAGGTTGCAAATGAATCAAGCCTAAGGTTAAAAACCAAACTAGACACAAGAAAATAAAAATAAAACCCTAAAAATGTAATAAATAAATAAAAACCCAGATAGCTCTGCCAGAGCGTCTTTTTGGGAAGAAGTTTACCAGTATCAAGACCATGTGAAAAAAGCTGGTTCTAATTGTGGCAGCAGCAAATAAAACAACCAAACAGTAACTGTCAGAAAGTTTATTTGTAGTTCTAAACATTGTTAGATATTTTACCTGCTTTTTGTCTCTACTATGACCTTATTCCCATCTCCCACATCATTCATTACATTTATATGCACAATTAAAATTAGGCAACTTCTAGCGACATTTAGGACTGCTGTTCTTATATGGAGGTGGTAAACATGTGCTTTTCCCCAGAAAGCTAGCTGAGCAAAGCACTGCTGCAACACGACTCGGTGTAACTTACACCACCAAAAGCAGAGTGCTACATTTATGACGCTGGAGAACAAGTTTTTTTCTTGTAGTGGTATCTGCACATGATAAACTGGGACTGCACGAGACATGTCATAAGGTGAATGATCAAATAGTCGTATCAAAATGTGATAAAGATCTAAAAAATATCTGTTGCTCCCAAGCAAGATGGGTGCCGCAGTGTGCAGAGTGTCATTGGTGAGTACGCTTAGCCGGGCACAGCAACAGAACTAAAATGGACCCTGAGCATTGATTTTTAATGAAGCATCACCCCAGGGCTTGGTTTCAGAAGATGCAGATTTTTGGAATGACTTGGAGAGGGATCTAAGCTAGAAATATTAAGATCAGTACATCTCCAGTCATATCAACATTTCTTCTGGGTACCACTAAAGACCTCCCAAGTAGCGCCAACCATACTTGCACCACAGTTTGAGAACCATGGTTCTAACGACCATCTGTTGAACAGTTTTATTTTCTTTCTTCCCATCAACTTTGCCCCCCAGCCCCCCTCCTTTGCTTTAATTTCCTTTAAATTCACCAAAGTTGTGTTGCTTGGTTTTGAAAATCTGTTCACCAGGCACCAAACGTCTCATTACATAAGTGTTGCTGGAATGTTTATTGGTCCATTTTAGAAGAAAGTTGTTATTTCTTTAACCAGGTAGAGGCTATTAGTGGAAGAAGCGCACGGAACAAGAAGAAAGAGGGAATCATGTGTTTTCACTTTTGACCTTTTCGCTCTGGCATGTTCCCACCTGGCTCAGTTTAGAGCTGTTTTGCTGTTTTCTGGTGGAATAGCTACCAGCTTTGGGTTTCAGCTGAATCTTTTACACGCCGGACTCAAAATCTTCTTCTCCCCCCCCCACTCCCAGAATCTAGTTTTTATGTCATGTCATTGGTGAGATTCATCTTTATTGCTGTTCGTACACTATCAAGACAACCTTGTCTAGTTTATAGCGCTTACTTCCAAAAGGACAGTCTTCAAAAAAGGTTTTGCAGAGTTAATAGGCCAAGAAAATATGCTTTTGAAATGTTTGTTAGCTTGACTGCATCACTTCAAAATGACACGTTTAAAGGGATATTTTCACTCCGACTATGTGAAAATCTATGTCAGATGTGTTGCCTTGACTATGGGAAGGGCAAATCCCGGCCACTTCAGACTCTGAGCTGCTCATCTGTTTCCTATTGGAGGAAGTAATGCTGGCAGGAAAGCAGCGGCTGTAGATTAAGGAAGGCTGGAATAGAAAGATGGTAAAAATGAGAACTAAGAGTTAAGGAAACAGGAAATGACTGCGTGACCCACGGGGTCCACTTACAACCTTGCCAGAACCCCCTGGCCACAGCCAACCTACTGCGCCAGCAGTTTCCATCACCTGCTGCTTATGGTTCCTCCACATAAATCCAGGTGCTCCTAAATAAGGCTCCTCTTTCTCCAGGAGCCACAGGGAGTCGGAGGGGAGGTGGAATACCAGAGGGGCTGAACCTAGAACCTCTGCTCATGTGTGAGAAAGATGCTGCTGCAAGTCAACTCAAAAAGGTGAACCTGGGATTATCTCTGTCCCTTGTACTGTTTCGTTATTTCTGTCTTCACAAGAATACAAACTAGAACATTCAATAAAAAGTTGGAGGATCATTTAATTCCTGTTTACTAACTTACATTTGTCTGTCTTTCTTTCTTTCTTTCTTTCTTTTGTTGTTGCTTAATCTCCTGTGAGGGAGAGCCGTGGGCCTTTCCTGCTCCTCACTGCCCCCTGACAAACTGTTTGGGTCCTGCATCCCTCAACAGATAAACCTAGAAATCATTCCAGACTCCAACCAGAGGTCTTTACAGTACCTTCAGCGCTCCCTGCTGATGGATTAATGCACTGTTGTGTCATTTTATTGCCATTTTATTGCCCTGGTGCAATTTACCAGGCTTTATGTGCCTCCTCTGTCCGGCAAAGGACTGCGCAGGCGCATGGGAGCAACATTCCGAAGCAACGGCCGCCTCTCCATCTCTCCGCCATACCATTGGATTGCGCATGAGCACCTCGGACTGAAGCAACGTGTAGCACGCACACACACACACACACACACACACACACACACTAGCACAATCTAAATCATAACAACGCGTCTCGCTCGGGACACAAATAGGGTGCTAAACAAGCAGCTGATGGACGCATGCGTTGTGAATCTCTGATCCATCTGACGGCCTTCACAATCAGCGCTGCTGTGTTGCACTCTCACCACCTGAGGGCAACACCACTCACGCTCACAGGGCCCGCAGCTGCAGCCTTACGCAACAGCTCTGTGGTGTACCTTGAACATGCATTTGTTTGGGCTCTGCAAGGCGGATCTGTGCTACACCTAAGTTGACTTTATTGCCACGAAACAGATCATAACTTCCACGCAAGTCTGATTTGTTTCATGACAGAATACTGCAATTTAGATGATGGATGATGACACATTAAAAATACTGCGGTGATATATAGGGGGTTTAATCTTTCGAACAGCTTTTGCTTTAATACATAGCCCACAAACATAGCAAAGCACGTTCTCTTTCTGTTATTGCTACCAGGTTTTTAAGTAAATAGACCCACCCACAGACACGCCAGCTGCTGAGGTGAGGTTGCCGTTCGAACAGGTGGAGGAGTTTTGTAATGTTGCTCGCCAAACTATTATCTTCTTCATGCTTCAGGGGAAAAGACATCTCCTTTTGGCAGGACAAAACTTCTTTGTTTATGTGTTTGTGTTCGGTTGTGTTGGTATTATTAATTCGGCGGCTTTCTTGGATTTTATTTTCTGGAAATTGCTGCCACCCGCTGTTACTTTACTTGTCAACCTGGTATTATAGGTGTTCATTAAACGCGCTTTAGCCACAGCAGTTATCAGGTCATGGGGTAGTCTGGCAGCGTGAATTTATAAAGGGATCCCTGCGGGAAACGTCCACCAGAGGGCGCACAGACGCTGTCAAACTGAAAAGAGCCGTTTGAGAAAATATTAAAGGAAAACGTCAACAGTAGCAGGGATCATTGTTCACCCCAGATTACAAAGGTTAAAAATCCTGCTCTAATTATCAAAACTATGTTGGAAAATTTTATTCTTTTGGACTACATTCCATCTTCAAAGCTTGAGTGTTTTTTTTTTTTTTTTTACATTTCCATGCAAAGTACAATCTAAGCAAGGACCTGTAACCTCAGAGTCGTTCTCGCTCTTAGAGCCGCTGATCCATCACTCTTAATGGAAGAGGATACGTTTCAGCCAAGAAAAGGGAGAACAGACAAAAGCGGGACGATTTATAGGCGACGTCGGAATGGGACTCATGGACGTGGGCCTTGATCTGAGCTGGGCTGTGGCTAGTTTTAGTCTAGCCAACGCCCTGGGTGGGGGGTAGGGGGGTCATTGATGCATATGTGCACATACATTACTCCCAATCCACACCACATCCCTAAACGCAATTCTTTCGCTGAGCCTTTGAAGTTCTCTTACCCCCTTTCCTTTGGACTTACATTTGCACGTCTATCTTTTCCCACTGAGTGCTGTGCTCTGGGTGGTGAAATATGGAGTGGAGACCTGTTACATGTTAGCTTAGGAGATAACCAAGGTGTAAATTATGAGGGAGTCTCTGGCCAGCCTTATTTATGAGAGCCCTGTCAGGTGTTTAGGTGTTGGAGTGAGATGTGCAGCTTAAATCGTTTACTTCGCTGTAAATCAGGTCATACGGGGCCACATCTGTTTGGACGGCGTCTGTTTACTCTTGCGCGCCTGTGTTTGAGTCTTTGTTTTTGCTGGAAGACAATGTGAGGCCCAACTGTGATAATGTCAAGGCTTAAGTGTTAATGTTTCGCTGCGCTCTGATTTGTCTGGAGGCCGTTATGGCTCGCGCAGATGGGATGAAACGCAAGCTTTGCTTATTGTGCTCTATGACTAACAAAGATGCATTTTATAGATCCCCTCAACACATACACCTGCCTTCACGGGCAAACATGAAACCTGCTCTCCTTTTCACTTCTTTTTTTTTCTTCCCATGGCTCTGCACGTCTTTATGCCACACGTAGTAGATACAGGTGGATCGCTGTGAGATGCTATTGCTAATTATCACTCTGCAGGTACTTAGATTGTCACTGGATGATGGATACTGGCACCAGGACAAAGAACCTGCAGCACACAGGTTGCACAGACTTCGCATTTGTATCGCCACAGCACATGGTACTTCTCGTAGGGACAATTGTTTCTTTCCAGTATCGTCTGTCCGGTTGTCTCAGCCATGCTGGAGCACAACAAAAGCGTGGATTCGGATGGAGTCGTTTTGTTTCTCCTAAGTGGGGGAGCGTTGCTTCTTAAATCCAGGCCATAGGGGAAAAAGGGGGAGGTTGGGACCAAGAGCCGAGATGTGAGACAAGGTAAGGTTGAACGAGGTTAAGAACATGAGACAGAAAACTCAGAAAGAGATCAAGAGGATAAAAAGAAGGAGCAGGGAGGAGGGAGAGGAAGAGACAATGATGCGCTAGAGGCAGGTACATCTGCATTCTCTCCAAACACAGCGCGGGCTCTGTCTTTAGGTGTCTCTATCCCAGCAGCACTCTCTGGCAGATTTATGGCCACAGCTTTGTGTGTGTATGTGCATGCGTGTATGCTGGGGAGCAGCGGGGATAAGTTGAGGGCAAGAGACAGAAGGTACAAGACAGAGAGGCTATGCGAGTAGAGGTGAAGGGCGCAGAGCAAAATAGCAGCCATGTTGCATTCCATCGATATCACAATCGTGGCCTCCACCATATTTCATCGGTTCTCTCTACCTTTATCCTTCCCCTCTTTCCCTCCCTGTCTCATCACGCTGCTTTTCACTCGCTGCTCTTGGCGCTTCCTCGCTCTGCCGGGTCCCAGGCTTTCAAGCGCTCCAAGGGGGAAGGGTGTAAATCTGTCTCCCAGTCTCTGGAGATTTCCTGTGGGCTCAGCAGACTCAACAAAAGCCCCAGCCAGTGTGCAGCATCAAATGTTACACGGGAAACACAGAAACGTGCTCAAGTTTGCTCTTAGATCTTTGCAAGGATTCTCTCTGGCATTAGCTATGTGTTTGGTAACCTCAAGCATATGATTAGTCCTGCACATGTATCCCATTGCGATTCCCATTGCAATTTCCATGTGTAGTGATTATAAGTAATTTTAAATTACTTAAACATCCTTATCCAATCTCACTGGTTATCAAAATCAAATAGATAGCACACAAATAAAGTCATCTGCAGCTGAATCCATAACTTTCCAATGAGTTTTATTCTGCACTTGAAAAAAAAAAGATTTATTTTGTTTTTTATGTAATATTTGTAGAAAAAAAAAAGAATAAACAGCAGCCTAGTTTACTAAAAATTGAAGGGAAACATTGCATCATATTAAAATGCATTATCTAACTTTTATCGACAAACTAAATAAGGATAAAACAAAGCAATCCTATGTAACTAATAAGAAAGGGCAAATAAAAGATTAGGACGACAAATAAATATGAACTGGACTTTCCTTTTGACTTAGAATTGAAATTGGACCTTTTTTCCTTTAAAAAATTAATCTGATTTAAGCCCTTACTTAAACCACAGTATTTTAAGGGTTTATTAAGTTGGTTTAACACCCATTTCTAATCTGAGACGATTTGATGAGATCAGACTAGAAAAGGATAAGATGATAAAATAGAGCATTTCCATGTGAAGAACCTCTATTCACATCGCGTCCGCTCAGGACACTGGGCCTGTTGGGACCGACCCAGACTGCAGTATCAGCGGCTCACAGCACCCACGTATCTCTGCAGATATGTGGGGCTCCTGCTTTGCTTAGAGACACATCTGCAGACAGAACAGCCCTTTTCAGACGGCACATGGATATCAGTTTCAGATGATTCAGTGGGCTTTTTGCGCCACGTTCTAGATGCCTGGGGAGCCTTCACTTTGGGTTTGAAAATGGGTTAACAATGCAAAGAGTGTTTGTTCAAAAAACAGCAAAAATCTTACTGAAGGCCTAAAACGCACATTTCAGACGATGAGAAAAATACAAATGGGTCATCTTGTGGAGCTTTGCTAAAGGATAACACAGCTTTGTAAAACACAAAATAGTTACATGTGTGTCTCTCTACTACAAAGCTCTATTTGCAGAACCAGAAAATTGGGAGTTAGGTTTTGGCAATGTGGGAGCTGCGTCATATTATCCAGCCAATAAGCTAAACAGAGCCTAAGATCAGCCAATCAGAATTATTCTTTGAAGCCCGAGAATCTCTCAGATATGACTTTATGAAAACGTTTTCCTGTTTAACCAAAGCCCTGCCTGCTAACAGTTGCCCTGGACAATAAAGGTATTTGAATCATTTCACGGCGGGTTATTATAGATTGTTGTAGCTAAAAGGAAGCCAAGTGGTTAATCTTTCTTGATTTAGATTTTTGTCTCAGGTCAAAACAGTTTCCTGTGGCTTTATACAAATAAAAGGATACAACAACATCTTTGGAAGCTCCTGTGAAAAAGCAGGAGGAAATCGCTCCACCTCGTCGAGCCAAGTAGCTTTTAAACCCCTGTTTGTGTTTACGTGCCTACGGTGACCCTACCCCCTCTCAAACCTTTTGTCCAGAGGGGCTGTCCAGACAAGCTTGTTGTCTCTTTATATTCTCTCCTCTGTGTTTCTTTTTTTTCTCTCCCTTTCTCTACACTTCCCTCTCTGCTTTATTGCTCCTGATTCTAAGGGCGTCCATTCCTGAGATGGCTCAGATAGCAGCTGAAGCTAAATTGCCCGCCATAAAGCATCTGCACTCGCAGCTTAGCTCAGGGCGGGACTGCTGCAAGGGGGTATGAGGTGGATATTATAGGACTGACTGTGAAAATACAAGGTCCTTTTCTCTTCTTTTTTTTTTTAATCTTCAAAATGTTGAATATGAACTCTGCTTCCACGTCCACAAATCACGGGGCCCTTCCTTAAACATTAAACGATTCAGTTGCATGATCGATTTGCTGAGTGCCTCCTAAATCAGTTTTATGCTTAAATATTCAGGAACATTTGGCTATTTGAGTGCGTGGGTTTTGGAGAAAAGCGATGGAAAATCAAAAGCAAAGTGATCTAATGGTATTTTGGGACTCCAAAATGCTTTTGCTTGATAGTACTAATTATTCACATGAGACAGGATAGTTAGAGAGAGATGCTGTGATTTATGGGACAGCCGTATATTTGGCTTTGCTATGTTCCTGTCAGATGCCTGACAGATAGATGACTGCTGGGTTGTAATTGGCCTTCCTGTTTGTATGTTTTCTCATGTGACAACACAGGCACTTCCCAGCGTTTACTGTAGAGGGTGCACATGTGAAAGGACGGCCCTCGTGTGTCCGGATGCCGGCAGAGGTTTCACAGGGAGGGAAGGACGTGGTGACGGGGAGGCCAGGCTGACAGAGGAACGTTTAGGTAGGGGAAGATGCAGGGGAAGGTTGTTGGACTCCCGCTCCGGCTGCATGTCTGATCAGGGAAGTCGCTGCGGGGCCCTGCTTTGACTCATCTTGGAAACAGAGCATCTGTGTGTGGTGTTTATTGCAATAAATTTCTCCACATTGAATCAAAATAACCCCCCAAGCTGCCAAATTAATCTCAGCAAAGATCCAGAGCCCGTCAACACAGCACCATGGCCAAAAGATGGAAAGATAGGGACACAGAACTGTAGTGTACTCAAGTGGGGAAATCCCTCTCTTGCCCACAACTCCTGTCTACAGCGTGCTCGGTCAAAGCTGTAATATTACTGCCGTGGAGCTCACTGTGAAGGAGAGGAATTCCAGGGGACCACAGGAGCAAGACAGGGCCAGCAGCCAGCTTGGCAGGAGCTCCGGTGTGATCATCATCCATAGGAGGAGTGACGCCCCCTCTCTCCTGCCTCCTCCTGCCTCCCAGCAAGCCGTGCCCCGTGACAGATGAGCCCAATGACAGCAGGACGCAACAACCTGCAATTGAACATTCTTCTGTGATCTGTCAATGTCCATGGTGGCGTTTCACTCTCAGCAGAGCGCCTAGGGACGCACGTACCTTCATGCACACCCTTGCATTAAGTCATTTCACAAGCATCAGAGGAATCAGAGCCAGGAACGCCTTCTCATGCTTGGGAAATGCCTCAGATACCTGTTGCAGGTGTCTGTGCGTGCCCTGTTTGTGTTTTGCAAGAGCCTTATGTACTTCGTTCAAAATGCATGATATCTGCAGGCGACTCCTCAGGTGAGAACCAGCTGCAGAGTGCAATGTGTTTAAGTGTGCTTGTCAGATTTCAAGCAGGGCTGCAGCTCTCAGCTTTGACCACAAGGTGTCACCTCGTCCACGAAGAGACGAAAGCTTCAAGCTCAGAAGTGGCTCTATTTTCCGCTTTGGTGGCAGTGCAGTGGTGTATCACAGCAAAATGAAAGGAGGAGAAATGAAAATAGGACATAAATGTTTTTTTTTGTTTTTTTTTTTTTTTGCTGCATGGGCTTAATGAAGTCAGGCTTGCCAGTACATTAGCAACAAACGCAGCAAAAGGGAAAGGCACTGAAGGACAAATCACAAACAGCTCCTTCAAAACAGAAAAAAGTGAGATTAAGTATGAGTGGTGAGTCTCCTCAATGAAAAGCAGCTCCTTGGATGTCAGAGAGGAGATTTATTTTCCAAAGAAAACTGGCTTTTTATGGTCAAACTTTCCCATACAGGCGAAAGCAGAGTGTTGTAATATGGCATGTAAAGAATGGGATCCAACAGAAACCTGCATCCATTTATCATGTTTAAGTGGATAGAATAATGACCAGCGATTGCTTTGAGCTCAAACTGCTCAGGTTGTCCTGTTTTTGGGGCACAACAGAGAGTAAAGATGAACAAGCTTCACACATTATTTTTTTCAGATTAGAGCATATTGTCATAATCGTCATTTTTGTTTGTCATTACAACTTTGTACATTCCAATGAAATGTGTCCTCTGCATTTAACCCATCACTGAGGGGGACGTGGGCAGCCACTGTGGAGCGCCAGGGGAGCCTTCCAGGGCGAGGTACACCAATAGAGTATATTGAAACATATACCTTGGCATAAACATTGACAATAAACTCTCGCATATACATAATCACATATTCAACATGTTGTAAAGAAGTTGAAGACAAAACTAGTTTTTTTTTTTTTTTTTTTTTGTTTTTTTTTTTTACAAATAGATCTCGTTTAGTGATCTTAGTGGAAGGAAGCATCTTGTTTTAATGGCCTTCCTGCCTCTGTTAGACCACTCTGACGTGTATATGAATGCACCGGCCACCTCTCTGCATTGTTGGATGCTGTCTATCATGGAGCATTAAGGTTCATAGCAGGGTATAGATCTCCTACTCACCGCTGTAATTTATACTCTCTGGCCATCATTATCAATCCGTAGACCCGTGCATTGGTACGTTTTCATCTATAAAGCCGCCTTTGGCCCGTTACCGCCTCACCTATCCTCCTACCTGTTACTTAGACAGTCCAGCCACAAACTTTGCTCTCAGGACTTCCTCTCCATCAGCGCTCTATTAGGACAATCAGAACTTTTCCTACTCTGCCCCGTCAACATGGAATAGGCTACTCTACAGCCGGATCTGACACGGTCCCCTTTGATTCCTTTGGGACAATTCACATTTCTTTTAAGACTAATAAGAAATCTTCTTATGCCACTCGCTCTTGTTTTTAAGTCATTTTCTATTAGTTTATTGAATTAAGTCAAAAGTTTTAATTACTTGTATCGTTACTGTGTTTATAAAATATTATTGTTTTTTTGTTGTTCCTTTGTTTTATCAAACAGGTCTCTCTTGAAAATGAGGTCCTGGATCTTAGTGAGAATGCCTGTATAACTAAAGTTTAAATAAAATAAATAAATAGGGGTCTCGCTCAGGGACCCAGAGCGGCAATGTGTGTGGGATCCAAACGCGCAGCCATTTCAGGACGCAAGT
This sequence comes from Fundulus diaphanus, assembly GCA_037039145.1. NCBI lineage: Eukaryota > Metazoa > Chordata > Actinopteri > Cyprinodontiformes > Fundulidae > Fundulus > Fundulus diaphanus. The sequence continues at coordinate 30,982,142 of CM073129.1, read as the reverse complement.
GCCCTTCTTTAACCATGAGGCTACCACTTCTCCACACTTCACCTGGAGCAAAAACCAGTTATCCTCATTCTATGGATCTGTGGAAATTAGAAATCTGTCCTGCTGTCTTAGTTGCTGCAAACAAATTAATGATTTCAGACAGAGCCAGACCAAGGCATAGGCGAACTAAGCTTCTGCTTAGGGTCCTTAAACCATCAGGGGCTTCCAAAAACTCCTTGGATATGGACACAAACCATAGATCAAAAATGTTTATGTTTGCTTATTGAGAATAAGACTAGTATCAAATTTGGTTTGACAAGTTCAGTGGAGATAAAGTTGAAGACTTTAAATTGTTTGGAATTAAAATTTAAGATTTAAAGTAGTTGGCTACTTTACTTTTGTAAAAGTATAGTAATCTTGATTAGTTGATTGTTATGTTAACACAATTAGAATCTGTTTGAACATGGCCCCCTTTCCTGGATTCAGAGGTAGGTAGAAAAGCCAAAATCTTTACTAAAGTGAGAGTAGCATTACTTCAGTGTACTTTTATTCAGGGAGAAGTAAAAAGTAGTCATCCAAAAAAAATTACTTAACTAATAATAACAAAGTATTTAATTTAAAGATTTAATTTAATCTGCAAAAAATATGTGATCAGACAGATAAGATATAATGTTAAGTGCATATTATGATATTTCAAAGAATAAAATAAAAAAAGAAGCAAAAATAAATTACATCATTACAAAAATAACAAATTCAGGCATGCCTGTGCAAATTCTCAGTTATTCAGGTCATCTCAAGAGCAAACAGGCTTAAATCGGAGGCAACCGTTGCCTCAAATTCAGACATGAAACGTTCATTTCCAAATCGCTCTTTTTCACAATATAAAGCTTTTGAAACCACAATTTAAAGTAGTTTGTTTATGTTAGAACAGAGTAAAGTACTTCCAATAATACAATTTACTGCATATTTACTTAACCCCCAAGTGGCAAAACAGGGTTAATAGTTAGAAAATAAGGTTTTAAAGATGAAAATCGTGCACAAAGAAGTATAATTTTAACATAAGCTGTTAAGGTTCGTGGTTGCGTCTGGTGCATTTTTGGTTAAATATGCTTATTATTCATGCAGCAAAGTAACTAGAAGTGGTGAGAGTAGCCACAGATTGAACTCAAGTAAGAGTGGTACATTTCCTTCAAAAAGATACTCTAGGAAACGTAACTGAATAAACGTAACTAGTTACTACCCAGCTCTGCCCAGATTGTATTAAATCTGTAGTGAATGTTTTTAGTGGTGTTGTTCTTCTTAACTGGAAGAAGGGGCCCAAAATCAAATTATGCTTAGGGCTGGTAAAACCTTGGACCGGCCCTCGTTTCAGTCCATCAGTTGGTCAGCTTCCTACCCATCAGGCTCTGGCTAAGCGTTCGTTACCAGCCTCCTTTAGGACGGGCCTGAAGAACAGCAGATTAGGATCTCTGTGTGTCCTGCATGCATACAGATCCATCCCTGGTATAGATGTCCAAAACGCATGGATAAAATCATTTTCTTTGCCGTGACATGATCTCCCACCCCCAAAATAAATTTGAGAATATTTATTCAGCTGAAAAAAATTACATAAACTGGTGTCATAGCTCAATAAAACACTATGTTGTCAAAAGCACACATTTTTAAGTCTTCACCTTTAATTTCTCTTTGCGCAATCTCTGTAAATCACCCAGAGGTCCAGGTTTTCTCTTATGCGCTCTTTTCTTCTGCTCATCCCAGGTTTTGTATGATTTAGGTCTAGGGACTGAAATGTTCGTGGAGGAAGATATCTGTCTGGTCTACCATTTCTGTACTGAATTGGCTTCATGTTTTAAATCATTGTCCTGCTGAAAGACCCAGTGATAAACATTATCAGAGTCTACCACATTTCTATTCCGGTATGTTAAAGAGCTGATTATAAAGGGCACCCTAACAAGGTTCCCATGGCTTTAGAAACAGAAACAGACCCACAGATCATACCACAGATCTTCCACCATACCTAACAGAGGGACGCAATGTGTTTTTCTACATACAGTATTCCTGCTTTGTTTCACTGCGATCACTCGATGTGTTTTCTGTCAAAAGGATTAAACTTTGTCAAAGTTAAAGGTGATGTTGTCGATTTTTCCATTTTCAAATAACTGTGCATGCACAAGACCGTCTTATCTGCTCTTCTGCTCCTCAGGGGGATCGCGTAGAAAAATCTCCCAAATCCGCTCTGGTCTGATTTCTTTCTACTGTGAGGCTTTTCTCTTGTTCTCATAAACGTGCACACAGTTTGCTTCTTGCAACTCTCAGCCATGTTTTTAGTATAGGGCCAGAGAAGTGGAGCTAAAATGAACAGCTAGTCGCTAAGCTAACTGGATACACAAACACTAGAGATGCGCATGGGCAGCCAGCAAGCGGAAAATAACAACGAATGTGCACACACAATGGCGTTAACGTGAGCGCGTCATAATGATTAGCATGTGTGAAAACCAATAGAAGGCGATACCCCTGGAACTTTAGAGATGGGGGGATGAGAACCGGACCCAAACTCTGACAAATCCCTGCTATTCGGACTGAACGGGAGTAATTGGTCAGCGTTTTTACAGCTCTTACAGAGATCTATTTTTTTTCCTTTTTCTGAATACATAACGTATTGACTACTGTCAGGATGGAAGGACCATTTCACCCAGTATAACAAAAACTGTTTCTGAATAGGATTGCACACTATAGCTTGAAAGGAATTGAAGGCCTCAAAAATAACAATAAAACAAGGTAAAATTAAATCAAAAAGTATATAGTGAAGTTTTTTACCTGCTCCACAAAATATTTGCTTGCAAAGTTTTAATTAAACAAATTGTTCAGATTTTCCGTGGGAAAGGGATGTGTAAATTGTTGTTGTTCCAAAACTTGAAAAAGGGTTTTGTGCATTTTATTTATTAAAAGATGGTCATCCAGTTTGCTAATTCTTTTGGACTCAATTGAATTTGGGTCGCTCCTTCTCGTTTGCTGTATTTAGCTAATTTTAATAAATGAGTTAAAAGCAGATTTTGGTGCACTATGGACTGCATTTGCAAAAAAGTCATTGGATAGATGTGACCCTATTTACTATAAAATGAATGTAAAAAGTGTGGTTCTTAAAAAACGGATACTTTGTGTTGTAACTAACATTTTCAGTTGTAAGAAGATTTTAACCTGCCTGTAATAATTTGGCCCTGACTAAAAATAAAAAGTTTGCATCTGCATCAAACACCTGTTCTGGTGGGCCACATCATTCTTGAATTAAAGCTGGGGGCCACACAAAATCAGTCCAAGGGCCGTCAATGCCCCCCAGGCCACACTTTGGACAGCCCTGCCTTAGTCTTGTCTGACCAAAGCACACAGTTCCTGTTAAAGTCCCAGTTGAGTTTAGCAAATACGTTTACGTTTGTGCTGGTAGAACAGGGAAGGCTTTCTTTCTGGCATTCCTCTGAAATAACTAATTAGCAAGAATGACGTATTTAACAGTTGTTATGGAGACCCCAAAATTCCAGTTTCTATACTAATTGAAACAAATTAAGAGCCCTAAAGTAGCTGAGAGGTCAGAAGGAAAATTATTTCATGACCTTACTCTCTTTAAAAGAGGATGGGGACACATTTGTTTTTTGTGTAACACCTTGTGTTGTGACAGACTTCTAATTATATATTATATATTGGATTATAAGGGATAGTTTAGCCTAGTGCAAGGTGCTCAAAAATCCATTAGAAGTGGATATTAACAAAAATATACCAAAGACTGTGCAGACGCACATTATGAAATGTTACCTCGGTCACAGTAATGCTGCATTTTTAAATCTCAGAAGAAGGATACTTTCAAAGACAGGAAAAAAAACAATTATTTTGAGAAATCATCTTGGCAGATGATCACTTATACTGGTACTGATTCTGCTGGAGGTTTTTATCTGTTAAAAGGAAGTCACTGCTTTCCCCTGTCACCACATTGCTCATTATGAGGGATTGCTTCGAAGTTAATGACTCGTTCCAATCAGCCGAGCCTCCTTTGAAATCTAACTTTTCACCGATTGGCACAGTAAATTGCATTGAACTGCACAGTATTGTAACTCAGATCAAATTAGAACGTATGTGGTTGTATTTGAATCTGTCAATGAGATTGAACTGATTTGGATTTATTTACCTATTTCTGTAAACACAGCGTAAATTGGAGCCATGAGATGATTTTTTTGTAAATTTGCTTTATATAAATAAACTGAATTGTATTGATTTGACTCATAAGCATATCTCATTTACATGAATCTCATGCTATCTTTTGTTTCCCATTTTCAGCAGATGTCAAGTGAAATGAGCCTCTGTGTCGTGTTATAATTTGATAGAAAGTCACAGATCATTATTAAGTTTCCCAAGAAACTCTGGTCAACTTTAAAAATCAAAGCAAAAAACTGTTTCAGTACATTTAACATGGAAAGCAGATGTTAACATACACTGCACAAAAGGCACAACCCTTTTTTCTCACTGCCTGAAGTGAAATCAGATTAAACTTTCCTGTGAGTATAATTAAATGTTTTTATATTTACTAAATGTCAGTATAATCAGATCGATAATTTTTTGTTACTTTCTCCAAAGTCAAAAGTTTACATAGTAAGATTATTATGCACTTCATAAGCCTTCATAATGACATGAACGCTTTGTATAGTTTTGATAAATTCTCAACATTTAGGTTAAATTGAGGGACACCTGTCAGTGTATTTCAAGGCAATACCTCGAACACACTGCCTCCTTGTGTGTCACCACTGAAACATTGAAAAGAAATGAACCAAGATATCAGGAAGAGAATTGTGGACCTCCACAAGTCTGCTTCATCCGTAGGTCCAATTTCCCAATGTCTGAAGGTGTCACCTTAATCTGTTTCAACAATGACAGGCATGGCACAGTGTGGGAACGTGCAGCTATCATATCGCTCAGAGAAGGAGACAGGTTCTGTGTCCAAGAGATGAACATCAACTCCAGAACAAAACTATCGGAGCGGAAGAGTCATTCAGTGACAAAGAAGCAATTACTTTAAAGGTTTGCATGTGTTCTCAGGGAGACCTGGAGACATGAGCTGAAGTCCGATAAAACTAAAACTGAGCTGTTTGGCCATAAGCACCATCGATACATTTGCTGAAAAAGGGGGACGTTTGGAAGCCTAAGAACCCCATCCCACCTGGGAGGTAAGGGAGTAGCAACATAAAGGGAGTGTTTTGCTGCGGGGGGAAATGCCGCACCTCCCAAAATAGATGGAATCATGAGGAAAGAACATTGTGTGGACAAATCGAAGAAACATCTAAACGCAAAAACCAGAAAGGTAAAGCTTGGGCATAAAAGGGTGTTCCAAATGGATGAACGATCCCAAAACATATATAGTTACAGCTGGGCTGATGTCAGCAAAGCTGAAAAGATCTGAAAATGGGTCAAAACTCCCGCAAACACGATTGTAATTCCACCAAATAAAATTTCCACTTTAAAAGTCAAAAGTTTACATTATATTAAGTAATAAACAGGTTCTCATTCTCTCATTATTGTGGAATTTGACGAATAGAAATAATTTAGTTTCCTAACTGATTAATTGTCAAACAGCGAGGAAACAAAGGTGTTGTGTCTTTTTATCCAGTTCATGTCATCTGACTTCACCTGAATGTACTTTTTTCTTGTAGCCAGTTCTTGAAAGATCTACTCACATCTGCTTTACTCGCAGGTCATGTTCTTTGTCTTTCACATTTAGAAAGCCAAAGGCCAAGAGGAATTGGCCATTGTGTCATACTAATAAAAAGAAATCATAGATAACCAATAAGACGTTCCTATATCAACTTTAACAAGTACATCTAAAAAAAAAAAATTAAAAAAAATCCTTCAGCAACTTTGTATTAAAGCGATTTTAAAGGGACCCATTATTGTCTTGCTAGTGATTTTTGATAAGAACGGTTTCTTATTAGGAGGGTTTTGCCCCAGACTGAATAAACCCAATCAAACTAAAGGTTGGATTCATCTGAAGAAAATTCCCCGTGAGATTATGTTGCTCCAATAAAAAGATGAATTCATTTCCAGACTTTTCACACATGCACAAGGTCCGCGCAATGCACGTGGCCGACACTGTACACGGATAACACGTGCACGTTTTGGCGAAAGGGGAAACATGCGGACATAAATCCAGCACAAAATCTTAATTATGCACAGAAATGTATGCAGACGTTCTGAAAGGATGAGTCACAGCAGGGGTGCTGATCACGTGAGGACGCGCAGAGGATGAGCACAGAGGGAAGTCGTCAGTGTAGGCTGGGCGTGCTGGTGACTCCATGCGGCTACGCAAAGCACATGAAACGCATTCGGTGGAGACTAGCTTTCTGGTACATGTGGTCTGCACGTGTGAAGGAACTAACATGATGGAAGCATTGTGTTTTGGTGGACAGCTGTACACGACACCTGCTGGTTCACACATACATTTTGCACCAGTGTACATATATATATATATATATATATATATATATATATATATATATATATATATATATATATATATATATATATATATATACATGCGTGTATGGCAGTGCATACTCACCCATACATGCACGCAGAGCCAAGTGCAGAGGCTTGTTGTTGGCTTGTGGGCCTGTCTGCGGGGCTGATCGATGGTCTTTTACTGCTTCCCCAGGATTATCGGTCGAGTTCACCAGGAGGGGAAGGCAATTCATCAGAACGCAGTGAGGAGAGAGAGAGAGAGTGGGGAAGAAAGAGAGGAGCAGGGACAGAGAGGAAGGGATGGAGGGAGGGTGACAGTATGAAAATGGAAGAAAAGATAGGAGAGGACGGAGGTAAAGGTGTGTGTGGGGGAAGAGAGAGAAGGAGACTTAGGGAGAAAAGGGAAAGCAAGATGGAGATGGAGAAGGAAAAGGGAGGAGATAAACAGAGGTGCTAGTGATAGCACATCACCTGGAAATGTATGGAAAAGATAGAGCTGCAGACATAAGATGGATATCACAGCAGAGAACAATGGAGTGCTGGGGCAACCTCAGCCTGAACCCTACTTATACAGTATGTGTTCAGCTTAAAGCAGATACGTGACACTACATATCTAAAGGTTTAACAGGCAATTCCACAAGTAACACTGACAAGGGCCTATGGTTTGGTTTGCCTTTTGGTTTTGATATGTTTGACATTATTAGGGCAAAATCCATTCGGTCATACTGCACCCTTAGAAATGTTACCGCCGGATCCCAGAGAGATAATGAATTCCCCTAAATGTAATTTAACTAATATTAGCTAATTAGCTAATTTGAAACCAGTGAGAAATATTCTATGATACGTATTCTAGAGTGGTACAGATCCTCTCACCCTTCTATGTGGGACCTTCCTTTTGCTGAATTAAGAAGGTCTGCAACAGGGAATATACACTATAGCACCTGCAGATTTAAAAGTGTGCAAACTACTGTTTGCTCAGCTCCCAGAGGCTTTGCCTCTCTGTGTACATATTCTGCAGGAGCCACAGCATGTGTGCTCCGGCTCATTCAGTGCACACAGAAGTGATTCAGCATCACCAACCTGATGAGACAGACGATGAGGGACAGATTCACGCATATCGTGTTTAAATCTTCCTACACTTTTCAGGAAATTTCACACGCATCTCTTGATGCGAGTATCAATATCTGCACATGACTATGGGAAGAGTGATCATATTACAGCCAAACACAGCAGCATGAAATCACAAAAGGCACAAAATACCACAGGACCCTTAAAATAAGCTTGTGAAACCAACATCTTTTAAAATGTTCTGTCCTTAATTTGCCTTTCTTTGGTGTGTGTGTGTTTTAGGCGTGCATGTGATGATCCTTGTCTAATTTTTCTTCTCTTCTTGTCTCTATCTCACTCCTCGCAGATCGACTGCCCGTTTCTGCCTTGCCTTCTACCCCCTCCTCTCTCTCTCATCGCTGATGGATGGACAGATCATGTATATCCAATCTAGCAGTGCTCCTGATGCGGTTAGGGGCTGTGACAAGTCTCCAGGCAGGGAACCGAGCAGAGCGGAGCGAAGGAACGGGGTGACGAAGAGGACACGACATCTGGAGAACACGCAGAAGAAAAAGAATGCACCAGCGAGCAGGGCTGCATATAATGTCTGCATAGCGCCTCGAGCACATGTGTGTGTGTGTTTTATTTGTGGAAAACAAACATACACCCTACACTCTGCCCTTTCTGCTACTGTGTGGGTTGACAGTTCAGAATCAGTGGCTCCTGCACTCCACACCAGCCAATATAGATGATGAAAATGAATGAAAATACTGTAGTAGATAGTGCTGACATTTTGCATGCATCAAAAGGAAAAAGCAGAGTTTAAGAGACTCTATTATAAATATACTCTTTGGACCTCAGAGTGTTACAGATGGAGATTGATGGTGAGGTTCACTCATGAGTTTCAGGGTGCCGTAGCAAACATTAGCCACTAGGGGGTAATGTTATCCTCACAGAGTAGTGTGCTTCGTTATGACACTGTTTTTTTTCTCAGACTGGTAGTGAGTTCATGTTGCATATTGTAGCATTATGGGCTGTAACACCGTAGATCTGTTACTGTTGAGCGTTTGAATGAGTGCAGGTCTTCATCTCTGCTACTGCAATGAGTCCTCTGGTTGCACACTTGGATTTACTGAACCGGTACTAAGAAACACATAAAACAAAAAGCACAAAACAGGCAAAGAGCAAAATGTATATATATATATATATATATATATATATATATATATATATATATATATATATATATATATATATATATATATATATATATATATATAATAATTATTATTATTATCAAAAACATTTCTGTAAATTAAGCTGGAAAAAGGAACACAATAGTATTTTATAACACATTTTGGATTATCCTACAAGACAGTTAAAAAACAATTATCAATACAGCATAACAAAATCACAAATAAAAACAAAGACGTTTCACCCTCCAAATTATAGCCTTATTGTATAAATATATAATAATAATTATCATAATATATAATATCATATTATTATAAGCGTTTTTATATATATATATATATATATATATATATATATATATATATATATATAAGAAAATAATGAAATCTAAAAATATTACAAGTGATCTGAAGCATTTTTGTTTTGTAAAAGAAAGCTTTAGAAAAACATCTCAGGAAAAGCGAAAAAAAGTGTGATGAACTAAAACTATTTAAAATTACATTAAAACCTCGAAAGGCGATGCCTAAACACAGAAAATATGTTTTCAGAAAACAACCTTTTAAAAAATGAGATGAACATTGATACATTTGGGGAACAGTCGTCTCTAATGTTTTGTTGTGTTCAGTATAATGTTGCTTTTTTTTGTATTTATGAGTTCACATTCATTAACAAGTATTTTGGTTTGAAATTTCAAAGCCAGTAGCTGCAAAGCATTGAGGTTTAAGTAATTCTTCCACGTGCACATTCAAGTTAACTTAAATGTGCTGTTTTGTGAGCTTTTGTCTCTGTCGTTTGTTTAGATCAGGAAAACATATTTCTCTTTTTGTTTATGTGGGCCTGTTGTTACGCGCTGTTTTCTGAGAACTCTGATTAAAACTTCACAACCAGTAGCTGTGTCTTCATGCTCAAATAACACATCAGAATATGGTTCTTTACCATGCACATTCACGTTAACTTAAACAAACGGAAGTCAAGATTTATTGGCAAATATAAATTATGAAAAGTCAAGTCTGCAAATTTGCTGTGAGGGGGAAAAAAGCTGCAAATCTCAGACGTCTTGGAGGTGAATGAAGGTGAGGATGTTGTGGTCTGGGAGCAAACCTAAGACCGTCTGACCTTTTCGGGGCAGGAAGGTCAGGGGTCAACTCACTTGACCCCTTTGCTTTCCCAAAACCATGTAAACCCCTATGATTTCTGCACAGAAAACTACCTCCAAACATAGCTTTACTTTCACCAGAGATAGTACTGGAGAGAAACACTTTTTCTTTTGACCCCACAGCCCACCTGATTAATCAACGTGAAAAGCAGCATCAGACTGAGGCGTCTCGTCTCCGTCACTTTGCCGTCGCCTTAATCTCTGTGGCTTAACACACATCCAGACACAGATGAGAAACCGGACTGTAAACAAACACAGCAGAGCGATCAGCGGTGAGCCCCCTCCATTTTAAACAGAAGTGGCCTCAAAAATCGCAGCCATTTTCTGAAAATGCAGAATCGCCACCACCCAAACACACCCCCTCCACCTCTTGATAGTAATCAAATTTGGTCTCATCTTTTCATTTTCTCATCTCTCCTCCCCATCTGTGTGGTGTAACTCCTCTCTTTCTCATTCTCTCCCTCATCATCCCTCACTGTCACTCTACAGCTCTGAGCCATTGACCTTCGACCCCCAGGCAGGTTCACCGGCGGGTCAGGAGCCAGTCGAGGCGGGAGGGGTGGAGGTACGGGGGAGAGAGGAAGGGGTGGGAGGTCTGTTACTGGAGGATGCCAGCTTCCTCCTATGGCCATGGATACAGCCTTCAACGCTGCTGCTATAGCAACTGGACGAGTCGGCTTCGCCGAGCTGCTGGGATGGAGGTTTCTGGCTCTAACCTCCATGGGCACACGTTCATGCACACACATAATGACGAGCTGGCACACATGCACACAATCTCATACATGCTTGCAAAAAAAAAATCTAATCAGGTTTCTTATTTGCACTGCAAGGGCTGGGCTGGAAAATACTTTTTCACGATCCAAGATTGATGGGCATTCCATGTTGGGTGCAATTAATTGCTGCATAATTAGACTTACAAGTTATTTATTGGGGCAATTTGGAGAATACAAGAGCCTGGGGAAATATAAAAAACCATTTGATCATGAGCTGCGTAAACTTTTAAAGATGTCCCGCTTACAAGGAGAGCCTGGATGCAAATAAGAATCTCCCGCCGCAATGTATCCCACGTTGGCAAAAGATGATAATAAATCTGGGCCGATGCGAGCGACACGTTTGAAGCCTTGTGAGGTCAAACAAAGGTGAAGGTGAGAAATGCAGATAATAAAGATGATATGATGGAAGGGGAGATAGCGCTTTATGCACATTTTTGGTGAAGTGCAGGTGTGCCTGTGTGAGCCAGAGCTCGCAGAGCCTCGGGGGCCAGGCCCTAGTCCAGGTGGAGTCCCGCTACAAATGCAGATCCTATAATCCCATTTGTTGCTTGTTTGAAAAACTCTCTTTATTTCTAAATCTGTCTTTTCTATTTTTCTTTCGGGTCTGCTTTCTCTGCTGTTTTTCCAGTCGTTCACACTAATTTGTCCTTGTTAATTTCTTCCAACATGTTTCTTTTCAAACTTCTTTCCCTGTTATGTTTTCCTCCTAGCACTCTCTCTGGTCTCCTTTTCACCCTCTTTGCTTTTACCTCTCCTTACTCAAACAAATCTGATAAATGAGGCTGTTGGTGTCACTCTCGAGAATGAGCTGTGATCAGAGCGCCTTTGATGTCTGACAGCTTTAACGACGCCTCCTGATGAATCGATGTACAGTCATTTTCCCTTCATGTGACACAATGTTTTGCTATTGAACTTGTTCTTGTTTAGTGCCATGGATGGATGCACAATTGAAGTTTGTGTGTGTGTGTGTGTGTGTGTGCGCGCACGTGTGCGTGTGTGTTTTTCTCATTCTTCTTTGCTTGCATTCCCACGCCTTGCACGAGTTTAGTGACATTGTCAGCACACTTAAGACCAGCAAGTTTATCTCAAGTGCTTCAAGAGGCTCTTATCAGTTTTCTTTGTTATAATAGGGTGAAGTACTCTTTAATGGCGCATGCACCCTGGCTAAGTCACATGCCGGCTGCAGACACACATGCATATGCATGCAAGCATTGCTTTTTTTTTTTTTTTTTGCAATTCTTTATACTTTTATACTGAGAGATACACATAGATTGACTGGAAGGTGTGTGTACTAATGCACATAAACTTGTACTATTTAACATAAAAAGCATACAGATGGGGAAACAAATTCCTTAATCTACCATACTATTTCCTCCTGCAGAGATGATTCATTAAGGGGTTGGGCTGCGTGGCTCAGACCTTGCCCTGTTTCTTAAATATTTGATTTGGCTCAACAGCTTGATTTGAAACCCGGTGTCAGTCAGGGGAAGTCTATTTTCCCTCTCTCTCTCCATGCGTTATTCCCCCATTTGATCAGTAGGTGGAGCTACATACATGAAGCACATCTTGAAGGTTGCATAGTCAAAAGCCCTCCAGCAGCAAGAGGAGCTAATCAAATTGCCAGTGTGTCTGTGTCAATTACAGAAAGGGTCAACTTCATAAGAGGAATAGGCCCAAATCGCATTAGCACCTGTATTCTTCCAGCGAAACCATGGACCAGGAGCAGAATAGATGCAGAACAGCCAGAAGGGTATCTATCAACTTAATTTCTCAACTACACCCAGAGGTGGGAAGTGTAGCCAAAAATATACTCAAGTAGGAATAACATTACCTCAATATATTTTTGCTTCAATAGAAGCAAAAGAAAGCCATCCCAAAAACTACTCAAGTAAAGTAAAAGTATTTGGTAAAAAAAACCCAAAAAACCTCAAGGTCTGACTGTCTAATTATAACATATGATTTATGAGAATGGTGTAATCAGACAAACAAGAATATAAAGCCATGTGTAAATATATACTAAAAATAAATAACATCAATACAAATAAGTTTAGGTAAAAGAAAAACACATTTCCACATCCTTTTTTTTTTTTACAATATAAAGCTTTTGAAACCAATATTCCCAGCTGTATGTAGTATGTATATATATATATATATATATATATATATATATATATATATATATATATATATATATATATATATATATATACATGTTAGGAAAATGCAAAGTACTTCTGGTGATGACATATACTGTTTACTCTTTATTCACTTGATCTCCGAATGACAGAACAACAATAAAGCTTGTGTACACATGAAAAGTGTTACCTTAACATTAACTGTGTGTTTGTGTCTGGTGCATTTTTGAATAAAATATGTTTGTTCTTCATCCATTTATGTACCTCGAGTGTAGACTGTTGCGAAATTGTAATCAAGTAAGAACAGTTCATCATCTCAAAATGATATTACGCAAGCAGAGGTAAAAACTATGGCGCAGTTAAACTACTCATGGAAGCAATTTTTCTTTTTCCAAAAAGTCTGCCAAGTAAATGTTACTGAGTGAACGCAACTAGTTGCTGTGCTACCCATCGCTGACTACAGCCACTGCAAATCTCAGCAACAAGAATGATCACAAAAACCAGAAAGATAGCAAACATCTTACTAGTTTCAGTCTCTCCATTCAAACCCTGATTTTAGGACCCATATGCAAAGCTCTTAACAATCTTAGCCTGTCGACTTTCAAATTACTTTTTATAAAATTATTTAAAAAATACCATTACAAAAAATCACTTCAAAAAAATGTCCACTTTCAATTCGACGTATATCTGACGCAATTCAATAAAATGATAAGGAAATTTCAAGTGTGAAATTATAGAGAATCTCATTAACCTAAACATAAACTTGACATAACTGTCCTTGAAGGACTTACCTGAGCTTTGGTCATATACGTATTTATATATGTCTGTATATAGGGATGAAACTCATTTGGGACTGAAGAGAATATGGGACAACCATGACGTGACAGAAACTGGTCAGAGAGGTTGTCAAGAGCCTGAATGCAACACTGAGGGAGCTGATGATTTCTGGATTATACCGGTTGTGTCCAACAATTTCTTGTATTATTTGTGTTTATATACATACATACATACGTTCATATATCTATTTTTATATATATATATATATATATATATACATATTTTTCTTAATCTATTTTCGTGCACCGCTTTGCTTTTTATTCCTCAGTGTTTCCTAGTTGATGCATGTCAGAAAAATACCACTGTCATCTGGTCAACAGTGACAGATTCAGATGTATTCTGGGGCATTTTAGCTTCTTTTGCCACACGTCTTAACTCTTTTTCTGTTTCTTGGTTTTCAGTAGGTTGGGGATCTTTGATAGCTCTTCTAAAGCAGTTTGTGTTTCACAAAGCCGTGTGAAAGGTGACATATGAATGAAGTTTGATTAATTGCTCAGTCTTTGCATTGCAGCCAGATGCAGCTGCTGATAGCAATATGAAAACACTGGGCTTCATAAGCACACATGCTGATGAGATATTACATTTTTTTTAATGCATAGATAAAGGTCTAGTGCGGCTGCAGTGAGGGATGAGCTTTGCCATTTGCAGATCTTTGCAAGATGAATAAAAGGCTGATACTCTTACAGTCCCAAGCCGCTATCTTATCGCTTCCTTTTATCGGCCGATGAAGTAAATGACTTTGCTATAGGTGTGCAACTGCTCAAATTCATTATGAGCCTTCTCAGCCAGGCGACTATTGACAAGGCCATGTGTGTTTGATGAATGCAGCACTCTCTGTGAAAGTGTGTGTTTGTAGTCCGCTGTAGTGACCTACTTCAATAGGAAATTGACAGAAGATGAAGGTGTTTTTAGAAGCCTCAGATCCCCTCACGTTTAATGAAAATGCAAATTTTAAGGGCTTATTTAAGTGAATGTAATGCACTCCTGGATGCTGGGGGTTCCACATCGGTCATTTACATGATTTTAATCAAAGAACTTGGAGGGAAGCATGAGTAAAAGAGCACTATCTCAGGAGGGAGAACATCACTTGGGGTTGAGTTAAAAGAAGAAAAGGGTCGGTTTCAGGCTTTCTAATTCTGTACTAGCACTTAGCAAGGCCCCATGAGTGTGTTTTAGAAACATAAACCGAACTGTGGTCACATTTTAGCGCAAATACAGAAAAACACTGACACTTCCTCTCTTAGAAAGCTTTCTCTTTCACTTTTATTCTTAAAGGTAGTTAGATCAGCAAAATGAATGAGTTAATGAACAGGCTTTGCAACCGTCCCAGGAGAAGCATCCATCTCTGTGATGAGTGGCAGCTCTGTCAATGAGCGGCAGAGCAGTAATGCACTGGTATTTAGAGCGCAGGCAGCGGGTAAATGTGTGTGTTCGCTATGCAACATCCGGACATTTGGTTGCCTGTACCAAAGGCTGCTTTTATCGAGGATGTTGTTAAGTATAGCTGAATGGGAATGCTTTTGCACCCTGATCAGAACTCTGTCTCCTGTATTAATGTCATGTGGAGTCGGATCTCTTCCTGCCCTCATACTTTAGTCTGCTCTGCATCCACAGGAGTGGAGAGGGGTCTCTCAGACTCATCTTGGCTCTGCTAATAATGGTCCATGATCCTTGCTGAGCCGACCTGGCGGTATTGCCAAATTTGAAAGTAATAATGAGGATTAATACAGCCAATATCCATCCATTTGACCATAATATCAGAAATGTGGCTGATGTGGGTGATGAATGCAGTGTTCCCCTCCAATTTTCTGAATCATAAATGATAAAACAGAAATGATGAAAGTCTATGTGATCCAGATTAAGCTGCAGTGTGAGTTCAAAATTCATGTGGGTGTGGAAATTCTTTGGAAATACAGTGTTGCAGACAGACATGTTGTGGCGGCTTCTTGCTGTTGATGATAGTTATGAAGGAGGGGAGGATATTTAAGAGAATAGCTGTGTTCTCAGTAAAAAAAAAAACCCATCAAGACTATGATGAAGCATGATAATCACATACAGAGAGTGAATGTACAATGCTTTACCCATCACAGACTTTTCTGTGTTTCTCTTTTTATCCCGTTTAGATGTTTCAGATCATCTAAACAAATTTTGATATAAAGATAACATGTGCAAATGCAGAAGGCAGTTTTCAAGTGAGTACTTTATTTTCTAATAATTACTGAAAGCAAAGGAAATCGAACCTGGCCCTATGTGAAAAACCAACTATCCTCAAAATGAAATGACTGGTCGTGCCCCCCTTGGCTGTAACAAGTGTCATCAAGCCTTTCTGATAACCAATACATTTCTGACAATCAGGAATATTTTAGCCACCTCTTCTTTGCAGAATTGTTTCAATTCACCCACAATGGTGGGTTCTCAAGTTTTTTTCCATTAGTGCGAGCCACCAGAATTGACAGAGACTCCTGGATATGTGTCAAAATGTTTTCAGAAAGAGCTGAGCAAAAGTCCGGTTGCCTCCGATTTAAGCCTGTTTGCTGTTGCAATGACCCGGATAACTGAGAATTTGCAAAGGCGTGCAGTTTTAATGCTTATATGACCATTGTTTGTGCTTTTGGTGGTGGACAAGGAGCATCCTGATTGGTCTGTAGCTATACATTCCCAGTGTCAAACTGCAACTCTCAGTTTGTTCTGACAGCTTTCTCTTTGGTGCAGCATTAACTACATTGGCTATTTGAGCTATTGTGGCATATTTGTTGGATTGGACCACATGGGCATATCAGACCCATGCTCCACCCATTTATTCATTTTCAAAAAAGCAATTCTCCTCTTTTTTCCGTTTACTGGTGACTTCACGTGGCAGCACGTAAAGCCGGAGCCATGATTCCCTCTGCAGATGAAGCAAAGATTTCAAAATCTCCACTACATTTGCACTTTGCAAAAATGTATCAAATGCAGGGCAGAGAGATACACAAGTTGTACTGGACCCCTTATAGACCTTGTAACATATAGCAAGAAAGTAAAAAAAAGATAGAAACGGGAGCAGAGAGGGAGAGGCTGCGAGAAACAAGCACTAAACTGAAGTTTTTTTTCCATAAAGGAGCAGAGAAGAGGCGGACACACAAGAGGCGGACAGTGAAAAAGCCAGCAGCCTATCCTCCACAATAGTTCAATAAGAAGGTTAGTCTCACTGTGAGGATCCAAGGGTCAAAACTGACTAAATTAAACAAAGGTTTTAAGGTATTGAAATTTTTAAAATAATATAACAAAGAGCCATTGGAAAAGAAATGTAATGCTAAAATGTGCTTGAACCTTAAGCCTTAAGAGGGCAAAACACACCTGCAGGTACAAAGGTCATGCTGGTGGTGGCATAGCCTGGAATGGTATGCAATTCCCTGCCCGAATTATTGTCCCAGTCCGCCCCTGAAAACAGACATACACCGTAATCATGTCTGCAGTGAACTGCACTCTTGAAATGGTGCATTGAGGAAAGTGCCATTTTCCTGGCAACTGTCAAACCCAGACTTGTATATTGGCTTACCAGACTTAGAGGCAGGAATCTTCCCTCCAGAGAACCCATCTCCACTGCTCTGGAGTCCAGTTGCCATCATGCTCTACTCCACGCTTTACATTGCACTAAGAGATGTATCAGCTGCTCAGCCATGGAAAACCGTCTCACGAAGATATCTACACACTTGTCTTGAGTTTGGAGATTTGTAGCTGTTAGCTCTGCAGAAAGGTGTTGACCTTTGAATCAGCTGACACTGCAATTTATTTTGCATCCAACCAGCTTGTGGCATGACTTACTGTCATAGCCGATTTGCCATAATGCCACTAACAGCCAATTGCAGAATCTTTGGTAACGTGGGCATTACAACTCGGGACTTGTTGTACAGGTGACATCCTATCATGATCACTAAGCTGAAAGTCACCAAGTTCCTGGGAGTGATCCATTCTTTCATGAATGTCTGCAGAAGCAGTCTGCATACCCAGGTGGTGAGGTGCTACACCTATGGCTAAGGCAGTGATTGGAACACCTGAATCCAATGATTTGTAGGGGTGACCCAATGCTTTTGGCAAAAAAAAATGTGTCTGATCATTATATAAACTGTAGTGATTGCAAAAGAAAGAGGACGTCAATTTTAAATGATATGGTTTCATATATTTTGTATATATGCAGGGATTTTTAGGGTTGCCTAAACTTTCACAGGCTTTCTGCTGTGGCCTCACTTTTATTAAATAAAGACATGGCAGAAACTATGGTGTGTGGCTTTATATGGAAGTCACAAATTAGACTGAAACAATTTTAGGACCTGGTAAAACATTTAAAACTTCTAAAAAGAGCTCTGTAAGACTCAGCTGGTGTTCTAGTTATCACTGCTACGAGGATGTTCGCAAACCGAACATCGGAGTGTCAAAAAGTTCTGTTTCAGAACAGACCTTTACTTCGCTCACTAATGAGTGGACTTTTATAACACTCTGCAGGAAAGTGTCTCTCGCTGTTTACTGTCTTGGGCAGCACTCAGACAGCAAAAGCATCGTGCCTGCAGCAGGATGTGCCCTGCAGAGTAGACATCCCAGCCAGCAAACTGCATTAGTGGTGCTCCTCTGCCCTGTGGCTCCACTCAGGGAAAGGCAGGAGACGCACACGGCTGCGGCCTCTCCATGACTGTCTGTAGGCTGTAGCCACACGGTCGCACCGTAGATGCAGATACTTCCCAATGAGTGAGTGTGTTGGAGACATTAGTGTACAGGCAGACACATAAATGGCACCGAAATGAGATCAATTAGACTGAGGGGAAGGTCATTATGCTGTTGTATGGCCAGTGGTCAGAGTGCAGTGCTTGTATCCTGTGTTGTGTCAGTTGTCAGCGTACCTGCGAGCATGTGTGTCTGTTTACTGTCCCCGTGCACAGAAGTGTCTCTGTAGACACCACCAGCACTTTCGGTTTTTAGTGTGAACTTCAAACCTGCCGCTGTATCTCGTTGCGCTTGAGTCCCTTGAGTTGAGGAGTAGGGATGTGAGTAATCATGCTGGGCCTGTTCATGTGTTGCCATTGATTTTGTCTCGGCTCCTAGCGCTCCCAATTACCTCCTTCTCCAGGCTGCCAGTCCCCTTGCTGTCAGGGGGGGGAGAGGCTGGAGTCTGGGGCCTCAGCGAGCAGTTTGTTTACACTGCTAATTGCTCCTGTTGTTTCCTTTCATTAGCCTGGGCTCAGCTATTGGGCTGTGGTACACAACTAAATGCTCTTAGCCTTCTGGTCCCCTTGCCTATAGTAAATATTGGCAATGTATACAGCAACTCCAAACATATGGTGCAAGACTGGAAATGTTACACTCTTGTTTGTGCAACAGAGTGTTTCATACAGAGCCCAGCGGAGCAGTGCTCTGCTCTGGCTTTGTGTGGATTTACTGCAACAACAGACTTCACTTGTTTGAGACTCAAGAAAAAGGGACTTTAGGTTATTTCACAATGAAATAAATTCCACTCTCTTTGAAGTTAGTAGGTAGGTGGAACATGGTACATAGATTTTATTTTTTACTAATAAGAATCTGAAAAATGTGCCATGGATTTGTATTTAGTCCCCCTGAGGAGATACAATTATGCCCCTTTTCTTGCATAATTGTAAACCTTTTAATGTCTGTCAAGAAAGATCCTATTTCTCCTATTTTAGCTTCCCTTCATTGGCTTCCTGTTAAATCAAAAAGAGAATTTAAAATTCTCCTTCTCACGTGTACAACCCTTAATAGTCAAGCTCCATCATATATCAGAGCTCTGATTACTCCGTATGTTCCTAACAGAGCACTTTGCTCTCAGACTGCAGGTCTGCTGGTGGTTCCTAGAGTCTCTAAAAGTAGAATGGGAGGCAGATCCTTTAGTTATCAGGCTCCTCTCCTGTGGAACCAACTCTCAGTTTTGGTCCGTGAGGCAGACACCGTGTCTACTTTCAAGACTAGACTTAAAATCTTCCTTTTCGATACAGCTTATATAGTGGCTTAGGCTATCCTGAGCAATCTTTTTGATTATGCTGCTATAGGCTTAGGCTGCTGGAGGACATCAAGATCTATTTTCTCACTGCTGAGTTCTCCTACTGTTCCCCAAATATGCATTGTGTTTTGTCATTCACAACTTTTAACTTTTTGTTCTCTGTCATCTGACATAGGGATGATTCCTGGATCAGTGTGTGCTTCTGTGCTTTTTGTGTCTCTACTCTGTCTTCTCTAACCCCAGTCGGTCGAGGCAGATGACCGTTCATACTGAGCCTGGTTCTGCTGGAGGTTTTCCTTCCTGTTAATGGAGAGTTTTCCTCTCCACTGTCGCTTCATGCTTGCTCAGTATGAGGGATTGCTGCAAAGCCATGGAAAATGAAGACGACTGTCCACTGTGGCTCTACACTCTTTCAGGAGGAGTGAATGCTGCTTGTCAAGACTTGATGCAATCTGCTGGGTTTCCTTAGAGAGGAAACATTTTGACCAATCTGTATGATTTGGTTGCGTTTGACTTTGTAAAGTGCCTTGAGATGACATTTGTCATGAATTGGCGCTATATAGATCAATAAGTTTTATTGATTTGTCTTAACCAGGTTTGAAAATCTAGATAATGACAGTTTTCCCATTCTTCTTTGCAAAAATAGCTCAAACTCAGTCAAACCGGATGAAAGGCACAATGATTAAGTCTTGATCAAAACCGTTCCAGTGCTTTATGTACGTTTAGGGTTAGGTGTCCTCCCAAAAGTAAACCTCTGCCCCCGTCAAATAAGTTTTTTCTGGGATTTATGTGTATTCAGCACAGACAATCTTCCCATCATCTCTAACCAGCGTCCCGTTGCTGGCTCAGTGAAGGCATCCCACAGCATGATACTGCTACCACCATGTTTTAACGTGGAGATAATGTGTTCACGGTTTTAGTACACACACTTCCTTGCTTGTAGCTAACTGCAAGCAGGATTTGTTATGCATTTCTTCCAACTATTCAACAATTTTAAAACTCTTCCATTAAGGCCAAATTTGTACAGTGCACTACTAGTTTTTCTTCATTTAACTGATTGCAGTACCTGAGTTATCATGGGCCTCTGATTACAGCTCACCGTACCAGACATCAGGTTGGGGGAACGATCCAGTCTTGGTAGGGTTGCAGTGGTCCTTTACTCTTTCTGGTTGACAAACGATAGATTGAAAAGAGCCCGATGGGAGGTTCAAAGCTTGGCATATTGTCATATAACCTAACCTTGCTTTAAACCTCTTCCAAACTATATCCCAGACCTTACTCGTGTGCACCAGACTTATCGGATTGTGTCTCATACAATTTTATTGAAATACAATAAAGTTTGCACAGACAAAGGGGGAGAAGTTCCAGGGGTATAAATACTTTCCGAAGGTGCTGTAGAGTATGTATGCGTTTACAATGTATGTGCATATTCCCTGATAGAGTACACGTGTGTGTTTGTTGTGTCTCCATGTTTGCTTGGCCTGTGTGGACCATGAATCAAAAGGTTGCATACCAGAGTCAGTCCCTGTGTCTGCAGTGCCCCCTCCCAACACAAACACACTCCCACTCACACACACACAAGCCCACAGCATTTCAGCACACATGCACACACTACCGTGGCTCCGTAATGACTGCCATTCCTCTCTGTGCCACATTATTAATTAGCTCAATGATCCTTGCCAATGGGACCTGCACTGCAGATTAGAGCCCCCTCAGCACCCGCACCCCAGACTGCTGCTGCTGTTGCCACTGCTGGTCCAGCATGGGTAAATAGGGGACAGAAGTATGGAGACTTTGGCACATATATGTTTTTCTGTATGCTTTTTATGCAAACATAAATGTATTTTCATTGCTTCCCTATTTGTGCTCAACTGTGAACATCTTGTTCATCCTTTTGCGGCGTTTGTATTTGTGTGTGTGTGAGAAGAGAGATGGGTATTTTTCAATAGAAAGGAAGCATGAGATAAATCATACGACCAAAGAGGAGGAAGAAGGGTGGCTGCCACATGGATCAGCCCCACCTGCAGCATGATAGGCTCCAATGTGCAACCCAACTTCCAGTAGCATCACAAGATTCATGGAGCGGTCTAGGTTCAGATCCTGGCTGCGTCCTGGGTTGCCATGCATGCAATAATCCATCTGAAAACAAGAGACCTCACTGCGCTCCTCAGTCTTCTCACCGTGTATAATTGCCGCTGTGTTTTCCCTCTGTGTGTTCCTAAAAATCCAAATCTTCATCAAGGGCGTAGTCACTGTGGCATGCAAATGCACATTAATATTTTTGTCAGGACTGGAAATGAAAAAAAAGAAAGAGGTGAGAGAAGAGGAGAGGAGAGGGAAAAAAAGGAAAGCAGGCTCTCCAGATGCTACACAATTGCACCGAGCAAATGAACATAAATGTCACTGTCAAGCTGAAATGAAGAAAAAATGTGTCACGGCAGCAAACTGTGCTGGAGTTGGAGGACAGCAGGACATGCTTTGCATATGAAGAGGTGAATGCCCAAGGAGAAAGAGGGTGGCTCTGCATCTGTAACAAATGAGTGCCCACTGTCACATACACCCACAGCCCACCCAAATAAAAACAGTCACGCAAATGACAGGAACTATGGTGTTTGGTCCCACAGGCAGAGTTGAAAGATTACTTAGAGGGTAACAGGTTGAATATATGCTCAATGGTTTTGCAGGTAGTATATACTCACCTAAAGATTTTCCCTGTTTCTTTTTTTGTGTGTGTATGTGCGTTGGGGAGTTGTCATATTTCAATGTTTTGAATGATCAAATAAATGTAAAAAATCAGACAAAAGAGACTTGATTGCATTCATCTAAAAAAAAACATTTTCAAATAATGATTTTATTTTTTTTTAGGAGGAAATAGTTATCCAGACCTTTAGAATCAAGAAATAACCAGAACATTTAAGACAACATCAAGTAGCTTAAAAGGTCTTCGCCATTATCTGCAAATAAGATAACATGGAACAGTAAAGAATCTTTCCGGCAGCGAGAAGCCTACTAAAATTACTTCAGCATATTACTCCAGGTCCTCAAATGAGCAAGAACAACATCTAAAGAACTGCAGGCCTCCCTTGCCTCAGTTAATGTAAGTGTTCAAGATTCAACAATACAAAAGAGACTGGGCAAATTTGAGATTCATGGAAGAGTTCCAAGGCAAAAAACTATGAATGACCAAAAAGGCCCATTCCAAATTAGCCAAAAAACATGTGTGGACTGCTGAGACGAATGTGGAACATTTGGATGGTGTGTGGCCTATAACATCTCCTGTAAAATTATAGCAACATTACAGAAAAAAAGAACATCAGACATAATGTCGATAGTGTGATAGTCTGAGGCTGCTTTGCTGCTTCTTTACCTGGATAACTTGCCATTGTTGGTGGAGCCAGGAATTTACTCTCTACCTGAAAATCCTAATAGAGAATGTCTGGCCACTTGTTTCCCACTTGTGTGACAGTTGGAGAGCCACAGGAAAGACATTGTTAAATGTACAGAAAGGCAACCTGAGTCTCAGAATGCTTTTTAAAGTCACATTTTATTGCAAAACTGTCATCTTTTCCTAAGCATGCTGAACAGTTTGACTGAACATGAAACATTAAACAACAATAGGTGCTTGTTTAACCACTATGGACAATTACAATGCTGTTAAAGCAAGAACAATGTCAATAACACTGTTCTACGCAGTATTTTGTGCATGTACACACAGGTAAAACATCCCGTCTTATAAACTCTGAAAGGTAGTACGTGTGCAACTGATTAAATGTTACATAAATAACAGAGAGCTGCTAAAAACAAAGTATGATGTTTTACTCAACATTGCTATGTAGAGCAACCGTCTTGAATGAGGACGTCGACTCGTGATTCAGACTGTAGGGGATGTTTCAGTTGAAATATCCGACTCAGAAATCGGGCTGTTTACCTATGAACTTAAATTTCATTTAGGTGTTATGGTATTAGCAGTTCATGCTTGAAAATCCTCCATTGTGGATCAGTTGAAAGAATTCCACATAGAGGAGTGGGCCAGAACTCCACCACAGAGACTTAAAATACAGGTTCAACAGGTATCGCAAAAGTTTGGTGGCATCCGTTGCTGCCGAAGGTGGCTTGACCAGCTACAAGGTTGAGATGGCAATTACTTTCCACATGGGGCCAGATTGCCTTGGATAGCATTTTCCCTTCATAAATTCAGCTCATTAATTTGAAAACTGCTTTTGGTATTTGCATGGGTAATCTTTGTTTCAAATCAACATTGGTTTGATCATCTGCAATGTTTAGGTGTAACAAAAAGACGAAAAACAAATGAAATTTGTAAGGGGGCAATCGACGTTGCTGACGATTGACTTTAAAAGGAATGTATTAAATCCTTACCCAGCCTGCTTGGGCCAGTAGTGGAGCTACAATCCACAAACTGTTCAGGGCTCCTAGCTTCTAAACGGATCCTCACTACAATACATACTAAGCTGTAAAGTAAATGAGAAGCTCGGGCATGTGTGAGGATAGATATGCAGGGCATGCAGTCGCTCCAAGGTGACAGTGAGGTGTGTTGTGATTATTGACTGAGCGACCTGGCGTTGACCCCGGCTGTGAGCGAGTAAAGGGCAGGGAGTTAGTGTGTGCCGCACCGCCTGTCATGCCCGTCAATATACTGATGAATGGAGCTGGCGGTTATTAAAGCAGAATTAGAGCGGTGAGGGGAAGGGGGTGGTTTGGGTTGGAGGGGAATGCGATAAATGATGGCGCAAATGGTTGTGCGGTGGAGACCGTGGAGCCGGATGGCACAGCATCAGTGTCATCAGTCTTTATTACCCTCCAGGGAACAGAGGGGCAGAGACAGGGAGCGGTCAGCGCCACGCACCCCTCTTCACCCCCTACCCCCCCCCCACCCCACAGCTGCCAGCAGCACTGAGGTTGCATCTCCACGTCTCTCTGCCAGAGAGCCATCCAACTATGTCTTCATATTTACCCACCTGTCTGCTTACTGTATCTCCAGTCTCAGCCAGATGAACACATTTTGTACACGCTGTATGGAGATCATGAGAGATGAACATGTATGTGAGCAGACATGCTTCACTTTACCCATCACAGACTCTACAGGCTTCTTTGCTTTGCCCATTATCCCCTCGCGCTCCCCTGTTTTTTCCCTCCTCCATTTTCCCTCTCACTAAGGGAGTGGAGGACCCCCACCACAATCAATCATGGTGAAGCCGCGGTACACAGCGGCACACTCAGGGTACCGTGCAGATAAGCTGGTTAGGGAAGGGAAACGTAGGAAAAAAAAAAGCCCTGAGAGCTGCACTCTTGGGTAGGCTCAGGCGGTAGGGAGGCTTGGTTCTGCTGGGTTCATTGCACAGTCAAAGAGTGGGCACGCTCGCTGCTGGGGCGAGTCAGGAATGGATGGGCCAAGCGGGGCCAGCGGTGAAGCCCCTGCGGGACTCAGCCGCTTGCCAGAGAGCCGTGGATGCATACAGATGTGAGCGTGTCATTGATATTCTCCCCCTGTGCAGTTGCAGCTCTGCTCCACTTCTTTTTTCCTAATTAGAGGTTTATTTATTGATACCCCAGTTAATGTCTCCCCTAATTTTGTAATGGGTCTGTCTCCATTACCAAGGAGATGCATTTGCTGCAGTGTTCACAGCCACATTTTCTGCAGATTTTTGAACACTTCACCTTCCGCGAAAATTTTGCTCCACTTCAGTTTGAGACTAATCATCTACAGAAGTGGCCACAGCACCAGGCAGAACATATACCTAATAGTTCAGTGGTCTAAAGAGTGCCCTGCCTTACCTCACTATGGCATCTTGCAAAAGTATTTACATCCCTTGAACTTACTAATGGGACAACAAACTTCAGTTTATTTTACTTTATTTTTGGATGGATCAATTCAAAGTTGCACATAATTAAGAAGGAACAATAATATTTTACCAATCCATCATGAATAATGCATTTTAAAACCACCTATGCAACAATTACAACTTACATTGAATATGAGTATACCAGCCTTGCACATCTAGACACTGAAATGCTAGCTCATTCTTCCTTCCATAATTGCTAGTCATATAGCATGCAGAGCAGGTGTGAATTTCCCGGTATTTTAGCTTTAGGGGTGGACTTTGACTGTGCCATTGCCATAAATAAATATGACTTGACATCCTGAACCATTCTGTTGCTCTGGCTGTGTGTTTAAGGTCACTCTCCTGTTGGAACATCTTTTTCACCATCTAACAAGTTTTCCTCCAGGATTGTTCTGTATTTAGCTCTCTTCATCACAGGGTGATCATGTCACAGCAGTGTTTCCCCATGTGGATTGCCTGTTAAGGGTGATGGCCACACTTTATCCCTTAGATCAGTGGTTCCCAACCCTGGTCCTTAAGTACCCTCCTGCCCTGCATGTTTCATATGTGTCTCTGTTGCAACACACCTGATTCAAATGACTGCAGAAGCTTCTTAATCACTCATTCATATAAGTCAGGTGTGTGGCAGCAAGGAGACACCTAAAACATGCAGGACAAGGGTTAGGAACCACTGCCTTAGAAGATTTGTGGCAAAATATAAATACGAGTACCGTGCCTTTCTTTCAATGACTCCTTGACACTCTCCCAAAGGCCAGATTTGAGTTGTGTAATACTAATTGTTGTCCTGTCAACAGATTCTCCCACCTCAACTGTGGATCTCTGCAGCTCCTCCAGAGTTATCATGGCTCTACTGGCTTCTCCTCAGAACAACACTCCACTTGCTCAGCCTTTCACTTCAGGTGGACAACCATGTCTTGGTATGCATGTTGCCATTTTCTTTCCATTTTCAGATGATTATGACCTAACCCTGCTGTGAAGCGCTCCCAGACTCCTAATTTATCTGGTGTGTTCCTTGTACTTCAAGATGCTGTTTGTTCACTAATATTCTCGAAGAAACCACAGAGGCTTTCACAGAACAGCTGGATTTATACTGAGATTAGATAATACTAGTCAAACCCGAGCCTACAGTGTTCTGAAAATGAACTACAAAGTGCATGTTCTCTTCTCACATTTTCATTAATTTCCGTGAGGTGGGCAGTGCTAATATGTCATCTCCCGCAAAGGAATGTGGGATT
This sequence comes from Fundulus diaphanus, assembly GCA_037039145.1. Lineage (NCBI taxonomy): Eukaryota > Metazoa > Chordata > Actinopteri > Cyprinodontiformes > Fundulidae > Fundulus > Fundulus diaphanus. The sequence continues at coordinate 30,955,441 of CM073129.1, read as the reverse complement.
CTTTATAGCTCCTTAGCACCGGTAAGGGGCATCGCATAGCTCCCTACGCTAAAGGAGCTATGATAGGAAGAATAGCGGCTCCTTTTCCTACCTCCTTCTTTACTGACTGTGCTATTCGGACAGCACTTACCATGGTGGCTGCTGACTTATTTCCACTTTGGCTGAAGAGTCCTTACCAATTAGAGCCTTTGGGATGCAGCCTAAGTGTATTTCCATTACAACTTTACTACAGATTTTGATCTGATCACTGTTACTTTTTACCTGTTTTTAGAAGCCAATGTAAGACGTTGCAAAGGTTATTCTCTCTATGTTTATATTCAACCAAGCTGAGGCTTGTAAAAAGGAAGGCACCTTCACATTTTGCTGCTCTTCCTGTTTGTGAGCGCCATTCAAGCATAACCAGCTGAAATGACCAAACACACCCCCTACAGACAGACAGCGTGCTTCTCTCATGAGACGCTGCTTGTGGAGACAGAAATGAGTATGAGCTAGATGTTAGATTCCGTTTGGTATTTGAGTAATTTATTTCTATTAATTTAATATCTCTCTATTAATTTATTCTATTTAACCTTTTAGCAGGGCAAAAACCTAATTGAGAATAAAATCTCTTTTTCAAGTGGGATCTGGCAAGACAGAAGCTCTATAGTTAGGATAAAAACAAGTGCATTTGTTCATAGAATAAGAAATAAAATAAGCCGCAAAAGGTCAAAACTAAAATAGGTCACAAGCAAAAGGGCATTTTATTCTTAAAGACATAAAATACACTGGTTTTTATTTTGGGAGTATCAGAGCTGAAATAACGTTCTGTTTTTTTCAAGATTTTACTTTGGAAAAACGATTGAAAGTCACGTATCATCTGCCTTCCAATCCACAATCATACACTACATTGAAACTTTTTGTCTCATAAAGGGCCATAGCAACTAAATAAATTTTGTGTTTGAAACTGGAAAAAAAATAAACAAGTTTAAACAAGTTCATATTATTTGGGATCACTGGAAAGGAAAAGCTGTCATTAAAATGCCATTCTCTATACTGGTTAGTATGTAGTAGTTTAAAGGATGTAGGGTATTAAAAGACAAAAAAAAATCACAAACCCTATCTGGATTTTGAACTTTTTTAATTTCAACATTGGAGAGCTTTCCAAAGGGCAAAGGGTTAGCATATCTGAGCAAGTCTTTGGTTTCAACTTTACATCAAGCGTCTCTCCAGTTTGTCAAAGATCCACAGACAAAATACACAATGCTTCCTGAGAGCACAAATGTTAGGTAATACATTTAATATTTTGTTAGTGTTGCACTATGTGGCGCAGCAAATACTGATAAATGACGTCCACTGTGAGCACTAGATGACAAGGATGCTTCTGCAGACATGCTGGGTTTAATGCATTTAAGTACAGCCAACATTTTTATCAAATAACTTTATTGTATTACTTACCCAGAGTCAGACAAACTCATCTGTAATAATCCCATCGCTTTGCATTCTGTTGAAAAATAGCTGTTGCACCGCATGGCAGGAACTCTCCAGCATATTAAAAGACGAGCAACACGAGCAGCAAACACCAAAGCTGGGGGATTGTCCTTCCTTCAGCTGCAAGATTTGGTGGTTGGTCTTTAATTTGTGTTGCGTTGTGTTGGCCATCTAATGGTTGCATACATTTGAATTTGAATTTGAATTTATCAGTTGCTTTTTTTTTTCTAGGGGTAGGAAACTGTTGCATGCTTGTGTCGCTTTTGTCTGGATATGCTGTCTGTTTCGCTTGATTTAAAACAAGGCTTTTGATTGCAGCGGTTTTTAATATAAAGTTGAAAAGAAATGTCCATCTGTGTACACCTTTTACAATTTCACTTAGTTTTCCGTTCTAACGCTGTATATTGATGTGGTAAATTCACAGCTACAACTGAAATGCCATGCTATTTAAATTCAATTCAGTTTTATTTATATAGTGCCAATTCACAACACGTCATGTCAAGGCACTTTACAAAGCCAATACAATCAAATCATACAGACAGATTGGTCAAAAAGTTTCCTATCTAAGGAAACCCAGTAGATTGCATCAAGTCTTGACAAGCAGCATCCACTCCTCCTGAAAGAGCGTAGAGCCACAGTGGACAGTTGTCTGCATTGTTTGCAGCAATCCCTCATACTGAGCATGCATGAAGCGACAGTGGAGAGAAAAAATCCCCTTTAACGGGAATGAAAAACCTCCGGCAGAACCAGGCTCAGTGTGAACGGCCATCTGTTTCGACCGACTGGGGGTTGGAGAAGACAGAGCAGACACAAAAGCACATGCTGATCTAGGATTGTTTTCTGTTATATGACAATGGCGGATGATCTGCCCCCCTAGATGGTTTCATGGCTAACAGAACGCCAGACCAGATGAAGAAGAAATCTTTATTTATCATTGCAATTGTACATTCCAATGAAATTTGTCTTCTGCATTTAACCCATCCCTTAGGGAACAGTGGGCAGCTATCACAGCGCCCAGGGAGCAATCAGATGTACCTACTATAAAGAGAAAATAAATAAATTGACAGTGGTTCTGTGGAGTCCTGTGGGGGGTTTGTCATATAATGAGTTGGACGAAGAGCTACAAGCATTCTTATGCAAAACATTGCAATCGTTAGGTTTACTCCAAACCCCTAAAACTTCCAGTTGAGATTTCACCTCCTGGTAAATCATAAAACTGGCTAAAGATTAAAACATATGGAAATAGAGAAACTGTGCTTTATTTGCCGTGACAATGTCACTGAAATACATTTGATTGAAAGGAATCTTTATGACTGGGTCTATTTTAAAAGATCTTCTTAGACTAAAACCTTGGATAGCATTGGATGACATTTCAGGACCCAGGGTAACTATGGAGGAGCTGTAAAGACCCACAGCTCAGGTAGAAGAGTCTGTCCCTTTTCCAAATCTTGACATTGCTGACAGAAAGCCTCAAGAAGTCCCGTTTGCCGTTTGGCTCCAGCCATGTAGGGAACACAGCAAACATATAATAAGGTGCTGTGGTCAAATGAGACTAAAAAAGTATTTGGCTTACTTGTCATATGCTGTCTGAGACAACTAAATAACACTCCACATCAACGAGAAGTGAGTGGGTGATGTGGGATCAGGGAGCCCAAAACAAGGCCTCAACCAGAGCACCACCTGGCAAGAACAAGTAAGAACCACCTCTGATAATGCGCTACTCTCTGTTGGTCTACCATATAAAATCTCTATTGGTGCAAAATGTGATAAAATGGTCATGAGATAATCATTTTTGGAGGCACAGTAGATGTAATTGTGCCTCGGAGTTCTAGTTGTATTGATAGGAGTGGAAGTGCTTTTAACGTGCCAGTTTTATCATCATGTTAATATGGGTTCTCAATTCAGAGAAAAATGATAAAAGTATATCCCTAAGATGATTCCCAAAGAGAAATGCCATTCATGCTTTTCAAAACTTGACTAAAACATTACAAACCTCCAATAACAATTCTGTCTAACATTCTTGTTTTTAAATTCCTGTCTTTCAGCTCTGCTTCACAAACATTTGCTTCAACAATGTACAACCAAACGGCCAGCGTTTTCCCGTTGAGGATGCCAACGCGAGCTGATTATATCATCCCTCTTAGTTTGAATCTATTCAGAGTTGCTGCCCATCTCTTCCAGCTGTTTTCAAAGCCCAGGTGCTGCTGCGCTGACGAACTCATGGATCACAATCAGCCACGTCGCTCAGCCCAGGAACATCCTGCCAGTCTCTCCTGTCTCCCGAGGCTCAGTCTGATCCCTTTCTAACCGTCAAGCTGACTACAGCTGCCCCCGCTGCAGCAAAGGAAATTGCTTGGGCAGGTGACTAGAGAGGATGGTCGATAAGTGTCCCTGCAATGTGCACCAGACAATGAAATTTACAACGTTGGATTTGATTCCGTGCTGGCTGGGTTTGCCTGGTTTTGGTTAAGCATACAAAGATAAAGAAAATATTCTAACAAGATAGAAAAGCAGATCGCGCTCTCTTTATCGTGTGGCTCTAATGCCCTTCAAATAGGGAGGATGAGCTTTTGTGCGCCAGGCATTGACACCAATGGGTTAACTAATGATGACATTAGTATGTGTGTTGGTGTGTGAATGATTGGGCCCGTGCGTGCATGTGTCTTTGTGCTATCACTTGTGTGTATATACGTGCGTGTGTCTTTCACAGGTGATCAGTCAAGGCGATCCACTCAGACTTTCTCCCACAACCCCATCATTACAGCCCACTATCTCGCCTAAACACCTGCAGCCCCACAGCCCACCTTCAGCTCCTGGGCCCACATGCTGCCTCTTTTTGTCCCAGTGTGGAAAGAGCCTGCCCATCACATCAATCTACTGTTATGTTTATATTTATGTACAGGAGAGAGGCTAAAAAAGGGCCCCTCTTGCTGTGGGCTTTATTGACTAAGCATTAAGCGGACATTATCAGGCGATAGGCTAGTTATTTATGAGGCGGTGATAAAGGCTGCAGGACTGAGTTATGTGAGAACCAGTAGCAGAATGAAAGCTGCTCATACAGAAGCACTGATATCCGACACTTGCACCTCTCAGTCTTGGTGGAGAGGAATAGCAAATGCGCCAAACAGAGCTGAAACCCTCAAGAATTTATGGGCGGCAAATTTATGCTCTCCATAGGTCAGCCGGGGGGCTGTTTATCTGAGTTTCATTGTCACTGTCCTCGTGGCGCGGTGCCACAGGTACTGAAATTTTCATATTTGCTTTAGGGGTGTGGCGAAAGAGGGGAGGGAAGAGGGGGATCTCTAGGCGCAGCACAACACGGACCTTCTGAACTTTGTTTTGAATTTTCATAGCAACTAAGAGCCCGTGCTTTCCTGATGTTGACACAAATAAATTATGCATGACGGGTCATGCTTTGAATGTGCATGTTGAACACTTGTGTATTTTAGCATTATGCAGCAACCGGGCTGCACGGGTCTGTGGCTGTCTTTGTCCTTCTGCAGGAGAGTTACATCAGTTTTTTTCTTGGCCTTTTGTAGCTGCATGCCATAACTATGCTTTGATTTTATTCTTGCAGTATATATAGGACCTTGCAAGTATTTACAGATCCTTTGCATGTTAATGTTTACTTTCCAAAATTCTGAGAACAAAAGTAGCGCACAAAAGTGATTTCAAAATTGTTTACATATAAGAATCTGAAAAGTGTGCCATGCAGCCGCATTCATTACCCCATGAATTAAAACTTTCTACAGCTACCTTTCACCAAAAATTACAGCTGCAAGTCTTCTAGCTGAATATTATTTATCCCAACATAAAATTATGAAGTAACATATTTAAGCTAACAGTATTGTAAATAAAGATTAAGAACCACAAATCCTATCACAAATGGGGTCTTACAACCATGATAAACAAGAGTGCTGCGAAACACACCCTTGAACGAATCAATGAATATGAGGATTATGCCATCTTTAATACCTAGTTTTACCTTCATGAGGTAAATATGCAGCCCCTAACAGCTTTTCTTCCATGATTGCCTCATATTTAGCTCCGTCCATCTCCCCATAAACTTTGAGCCACTTCTATGTCCCTTTTAAGGATGGCTATTAACAGCATAAACATGGTCCACAGCAGGAAAACTGTGCTCAGGGAATTGTGGTGTGTCCCCCCCATACATGAAGTTTTGCGTGCAGGCCAAAACGTTTCCCCTTGGTCTCATCTGATCAATGCAACTTTTTCTCTGTGTTCTCTGTGCAGTCTGCAAAGGGGACTTCTTGTGGCTCGCATTCAACAGTGCTTTTCTTTTTGTCACTCTTTGTTAAAAAGCAAATTAGCCAAGTTGTAGTGAAACTAATTTTTGTGTATATCAGAGTAAATGGGGCTGCCACTTTTCTGATTTCTATTTCTTAAAAAAGCTCGCATCTTTGGTTTTCACTTCCCAGTTTTGGATTTCTCCATGTTGATATGTAGACCCACTAAAATACATCAAAGTATGAGGTTGCTATAAGTCAATAATGGCCCAAATGAAATTGGTGTGAATACTTTTCCAAGGCAACGTGAACCTTAAAGCAACTTGGTGTCTTGTGCCACTTGTATCACTGCAGTTCACATGCACAGCTAAGGTATACTGTATGTCTACTCGCATAGCTGCCATAAATCTCAGCCACGCTCTGCCACCAAAATTCTTGACGTGCATATATTCTCAACTCTGTGTACTGTACATAGCTCCGTCTTAGCCGACCAAAGCCATCTTCTTCCTCAATAAACCAGGTCAACAAACAAAAAGCAATTACGTTGGGCAGCTGCCGCCTGGGAGCGGGTAATTACAGCGTGGTGTGGACAGCTTCATTCTAAACAGGTACTAAAAGCATCATTAATCATCCTCCCTCTGACGCCTCACCCTGGTCACGTGACACACGCCGCTGATGAGCTGGGGAGAGGGACCCGCCTTAGGGGGTGCAGAGCAGGACCGTGATTGGCCGCTTCCAGAAGTCCTTTTAGAGGTCAGCCAGTGAGCAGAGATGACCCTCCAATGACCTTGTATCACTTGACCCCTGAGGGCCCGGGGGTCACCCTCTCATATCAGTTGGAGAGCAGGCAAAGAGGCCGAGGAGAAGACGAATGATACCGAGCGAGAGGGAGAGGAGGAAGGTGCAGCGAGGATTGGAGCAGAGAGGCGCAGGGAGGAGCAAAGATGGAAAATAAAACAGGAGGCATGAGGTGTGGTTGAGCACCTGAACTTTTTCTTTTATATAAAAGAAGCAGATTAAAATAACACATTCTTTCCCAATATAACACATCTTTTAATTATTTATTTATTTTTTTTTGCTTTGAATGTTCCATCTGCCTCATTTTCTGTCCATTGTCAGGGCGTCCTCAGGTTGACCGAAAAGTTCACAGTGAATCAACAAAGTTGACGAGGAACAGAGTCATCTGCATGTTTGTTCTCTTGATGCTGATCAGTCATTAGCATAAATGATAAAACAGCAGGAGGCTACAAAATGTGGACACAGCTTTATGAATACATATATGGGAAATCATCAATTTTCCTTCCCTTGACATGGAGCCAAGATGGAGGCTTAACTGACAAAAGTGCATGAACTGTCAACTCGCTGAGCACAAACAGTCATGGATGGCTGACTGAAAGATGAAACAAAAAGACACATCTGAACGACTAGAGCGCCGACGTCTCATCCGGGTACCCTTTCCCCCTACAGTCCCTCCATCTCACCCCTTCCGCCCCGCCCCCTTAAGCACGGCTCCCCCTTCTCCTCTCTCTCCATATGTCTGTGAATCTGTAACTATGGTAACCTCACCCCAGGAGCGGAGGAGTAGGGGGTTGCCTTCTTTCAGACAAATAAGCATCGCAGGGTTCATCTATAGCGGTTTGTTTAGGGATCATAATACACTGATGAGAGGTCAAAACACGGGTTCCTGCACACATGTTGGAAATAAGACAGTATGCTGGACTGTAAGTGGCTTCTTGCTGGGATAATGTGCTAGAAACATATGGGGGGGAGGTCTTTTTGTATGGTTGATTGATTTTTTTCTTCTTTTGCCCACAGCAAATAAAAAAATTAAAAAGGGCACCACCAACAATGTCCCACAAGACTACAATCTAAAGGAATGGTTTGGATTTTCTTCTATGAAGTTATCAGTTATTGCTCCCTTAGTTTTTGGTAGAAAGATTTTACAACTTGGTGAGTTTGTGGAAAAGTAAATAAGTCCTCTGAGCGGTGGAGGACTAACAGAGAGATGGACAGTCTTCTAGTTTTAGCATATTTTATCAATCTGAAACAGCTCAAACTGAAAAGGCTTCTATCTGTGGGATATTAGTGGATATTAAACATCCACACCGTGACAAGATACCGTCATCTTTTGCCGCTGTTTCCTTAGATTAGCAATGCCCATGTTGCTACGCTAAAGTGAAACTGAACTAGGCTGATGGCAATATAACTTCCAGCTAGGCACCTATCGCAATCATGGTATGTTCAAATTTGTCTAGAAAGTTGGAGCTGATTCTAGAAATGATGCCAAAAACTTACAAGACCGGTTGGACCAATGCTAACTACAATTATGAGGCAGGCTCATACAATTCTTTGTCTCCACTTTCTGTCTTCAAACACAAGAGAAACACACTCGACAACAGTTTACAACAAAATGTTTGCAACACTGTGTGCCATTTATTCATTGAGACACAACTGATAATAAATAAATAGTGATAATTAATACTTTATACTTTCAAGTTTCACTACATTCTGTATGTGTGGAGGCCATTTTGGATACCGAATTTGAATTTGAGGAATTTTTACTTTTTCAGAAGGACTGTTTTGGTAATGGGAACTGCTAAAGGGAACACACCATTTCGGGACTTTAAATGTTTTCAGCTTCAGAAAAGACTTGATATATAGTGACTTTCAAATTATGAACATTTCTTTGTACAGCACAAAAGCTGTACGCTTATAAACCTGTCCTGTTTCAATTTAAAGTGCCCTCATGCCCGTCAGTGTAGCAGGGGACCCCATGCTAACCTTAAACTGACTCATGAGTCTGCTGGCATAACATGGAAAAGCACAGTAGGGTATCTCTTCCCATGCGATTGTCCAAAAATCGAGTTTGATGCCCCTGCACCGGCCAAAGTAACTATGACATTAGAAAACATAAAGTGCTTCAGTTGCAAAATATAGCTACAAACCTAATAATGGTATCTTGAAAATTTAAACAGTTGATATCTGCTGATACTGGATTGTTCTCAACATATTTCGATGCCAGACAATGAAATATTGGTAGAGGTTCCTTGCTGTCTAAGTCTGCCTTAATAGTTTTGACTCATCAGTCTGCCAAGGGTATAGTAAACTTTTGAATTTATTAACAGGCTGTCATTTGTCTCGCAGCAGCGAATATAGTATGCTCCTGTGCTTTTCTGAGTCTAGTAGTTGTTTAGAGATTATCCAGAGTGACACCTGATCGGGCATTAAGGTGCAGCCGGATATCTCCACGGATGTAGCTTTGCATTGTTCAGCTGAGAAAACATCCACTAAAATAATGTCATATGACATTATTATAAACATTTTTCTTATTTATTTATTTTTTTACTGATAAAAATCTGCTAACTAGTTCTTTAACCTTTAGGCTTTGAAGATTTTCCCTGTTTTCTAAACACTAACAACAATATGACCTCTCCATGACAGTTAAAATACATATTATTAATATTAATTTCACAAATCTTCACTGCATGAACCATTGCAACCATTAGCATAGCACGGCTTTGTCTCGTAGCTTATCTCTCAAATGCAACGTCAGCAATCTTGAAAAGGGCTTATTGCATTTTTTTCTCCTTATTCCCTTCAAATTATGCTTGTCGGCAACATTTCAAAGGTCAGTCTAAACAAGTCAGTAAACAGAGGTCACAAAGACAAGGATGTGTAACCGAGGTTGAACGTCCTAAAGTCGTCCTTCTGCACATGACGCTCTGTCGAGCTGCTCAAACCCACAGCAACTGAGGTCTGAGGAAATGTAGATTATTTCCATCACAACCTTGACACAGTTTCACCTCTGTGTGCTCCCTCCTCTTCTCCCCTCCCTCCCTCCCTCCCGTCCTCACGGCACCTTCCACCGACTCAAAGGCCCCACCCTAGCCTTCACAGTCCCACCTCCACACGCCCAAGAGCAAATTTCCCACTGCAGCCAGAAGTGCTGAGTGCTGCTGTTTGCTGAGTACACAGAAATTCGCTGAGGCTGTAAGCTGTCCCCAAACATCTGCTCCCTGGAGTGGAGGCAAGACAGGAAGCAAGGACCGGACTGGTGTGCATACTGCTGAGGGGGGTGGAGGGGTGGGGGCTCTCGTACGCGGTGTTATCTATGGCTTCATGTGTGTGAGCACATGTGCAAACACATATTTGTGTGTGTGTAAACAATTATTCAAATAGGTGCTTTGTATCTTTTTGAGCGCTTTATTAGTTGCACCTAGGAAACAAAACACATATTTGTGTAATTGTACACACAGGGCATCCAAATAGGTATTTGTACACACTCGCGCAGACAGGTGCACTTCATTTCAACTTTCTTGATGCACAGATTTGTTTGGCAGTCAAATATGTGAAAGAGACTGATCAGAAAGACTAATAGTGCGTGAAAGTTGAAGAAATGCAAATGAAGAAAAAACAGTAAAATCGGACAGGCAAAAAAAAAAAGAAAAAGAAAGGGAGAAGAGCATTCAAATGATCTATGGCTGTTACAACAACAGAGCTATCTGTAAGTGTTTCGCGTTGAGTTAGAAATGGCTTCAAATGATCAATTGATTTAACTCCCCTGAGCTCAGCTGAGGATATTACATGCATATTATGCATTGAGTTAATTTTAGGTCAACTTCGCATTAATTACAATGGGCTCCGAAACTTCTATGTGTTCATTTAAAATGTAATGGGAAATATTCTGTAAAGGCACATATGTTCGCTCATTGCTCATGCCAGCCTGCACTCCTCTGGAGAATTATACCAGCTGCCCACATCGGCTAGCTTGCAACAGGATACAAAAAGGGATGGAGGCATGTCAATAGTTCCATCCATCATGCACTAATACATCACTGGATTCACTTTGATACCTCACTTGCGTGCTTTGTGTCACAACAAGATGCAAGCGGGAGCTTTATTTTTTTATTATAAATAATGATAATCATTTAATTATTAATGTGCTTGTTGTTGATTAAAAAAATGGATAAATAGATTTCTAGAGAGGATTTCATCACGAGGACGAGAAAGGGGAAAATTAAGTTGAGGAAAATTGTAAGTTATTTAATACCAGCACTGTCTTTACCTGTATCTCTTTTAAATCTGAGTTATTCCTTTTTTTTCTTTTACTCATCTTTTTGTGCTAAGTGTGTGTGTGTGTGTGTGTGTGTGTGTCTGTCTGTCTATCTGTCTCAGACTACGGCACAGTTGTCAGTCTCTTGAACCAATCGTACATCTTTAGGGAGGAATTACGGAGGGAGAAGAAATTCATCAGGGTCGCACTCAAGAGTGTTGGAGCAAAATGTCAGTTCTGAGCAAACATCGCAGCTCTTCTTTCATCAGTTAAAACGCAAATGCTGAAGCTGCCGCAGAATGAAATTAGAGTGATGGGTCACCCAGAAGGAATCAACTCTTTTCCTCCAGCTGCCTTCACCCCGGCCTTATGACGCACACACACACACATATATATATATATATATATATATATATATATATATATATATATATATATATATATATATATATATATATAGATATATATATAGATAGATAGATATAGATAGATAAAGAGACCCTGTAGCTCTGTAGCAAAGAAAACATGTTAGCAGAACATGATGAAAGATTTTCTAAAAAGGTCAACCTATCACACTTCACAGCAGAAAGAGTGAACATATGAGACTTTTTTTTATTTATTATCACAAACATTACCATTATATTATTATAAAAGTATCAGCCTTATCCTCATCTTCAACATGTTCCGAGTGACCTTAATGACAGCGGACATCATTGTAGGTTTTGTTAAACAATCCAATTTAGCCTGTTTTGTTTATAGAAAGGGAGTCTTAATGGTTTGCGTTTTGCCTAAATGCAAATTTACAATAAATTAGCTGCAACACTGCTTGAGTCCTGCTTGCAAGAAAAGTTGAAAGCAATAACGAAAAAAGTTCGTTCTTAAATCCCGATCTTGTGATTAAATCTTTTAAATTACATTTTGCATCAAAATTTCTGAATCATAATTAATTAGCAAGTTGAAGAATAGTTTTCTTTCTGATGTAAAATTTTATGATTTTATTTTCATCTTTTAACGATTAAATAAAACAATATTATTATCTTGCATTCTAAATTTTCTAACAATTATATTCAGAAAAAAGTCTAATTTTATTTTAATGACTTCATCATTTTGCATGAATGCCCTTGAGCTATATTTTGCTATAAAAATAGCTATATATAAATAAACACTTTCTTTACCCCTCTTACTTACTTTTCAAAATCATTCAGGCAGATATGTGGTAATTAATCAGTGGGCATCTATTAAATAGTTGCAAGTGTTTTTAGTGCTGAATCCCCTTTAGAATTCAAAACTTTGTCTTTGAAAATAGTCCAGGGTTTCATATTTAGAGACCCAAATGGTTTAAAATAGTCTTTTATACAGTTTATAATGCGAGCCTGAAGCACATGTTTTGGCTTATTAAAATAAGCAATATAGGGCAAAAAAAATTAGGTTAGTTCTAGGTGGAGAAAAATGCATCATCTGCCTTGGTACGGAATTGTAATATGAACAATTATCATATGGCCTGGTCCTTCTGCTATTCAGCTTCATGAAATATTGCTGTGTAGACATAGAGACCAACACATGAGAACAAAAGAGCTGGGAGTCGCCTGTTGAAAGAAGTCGAATGAAAGAAAAATCTCAGACTCTGAGGTCACCCGAAGCAAAGGAGCATCTTTCTTTCTGGAGCTACTGACCGGGTCACTGTTGTCCCTGGGCAAGACAAAGGTCAGGAGGTGAGAGTTGAACTTTGGTGTGACTGCATACATTAGCTTGGCCTTGCAGCCCCTGCATGTGTCCACCAAAACAGATGATCAAAATGGGACCAGGAGGATCTCAGATGATAGCCTGAGAAAGTTTGCATTTTTTAAATTCATTTCATACCAGTTTATTTCAAACCAGCCTGGATTGCTCTCTTGTGATTCATTTAGGATTTAGCAGCAATAATATCCAGTGCAAAGACACTAATTGAAAGCTAATCAAAATATACCCTTGCAGAGTATTAATGTGGATGATGGCTCATAGCTTGATATTGTGAAAGACATTAACAGGAATGAAACGGATTGTGAAAGCAGGAGCAGTGTTTAAAGACCGTGTTTACAGTCATTTACTTTGCATGCGACGAGATGTGAAACTGGGAGGAGTGTTGAGCTGCGGGAAGTGCCCGTAGCCGTGCAGTTTATTGGTGGAGCCGCAACCCAGCAGTGGCGTTCTGGTTTTATTATTGTCTGTTTCTCCCGCATGAGCTTTCAAGTCCAAATTATCATTTTCTGATGCATGTATAGAGCAATAAAGAGCGGAACAGCTCCCGATCGGGGCGTTCTGCTCGTCCCATTAACATGCAGTTACAGATGCATGCAAATGCTCCCCAGATTAGCGCCTCCAGTGAATGGATCACAACGGATCGATACACAATACTGAGTGCGGTCGATAAATCTCTCCTCCAATCATTGCATTCTAATCGTGTGCGGATGCAGGATAATGAAAATATTAAAACAGGAAAAACAAGCTGGTGAACATAACACAAACATGAATGAAAGACATGAAACATATCTGCAAACATACAAGATACAACAGGAGCATCTGCTGTAGAAATACAACTTAATAAGCCTATAAGGACATTTACTTGCAACAGAAAAATATATCGCCTCATATTGATTTCTGAGCATTTACTCTATGACGACGTCAGTATTTGGTTGTTAAGATTGAATATAAACTTATCTGAGGTCTGAAACCTCACTGTATTATTTGTAAGGCTCCGCAAGCTATTTTTTTATATAACATGTCGTTCGAGATAACATGAACTCTACACTATATATATATATATATATATATATATATATATATATATATATATATATATATATATATATATATATATATATATAGTCAAAAGTTTGAACTCACCTTTGTCATTCAATGGCTTTTCCCTATTTTATGACTTTATACATTGCATATACATAATGAAGACTCCAAAACTATTACTCAAAATTATATAGAATTATGTATTCAACACTTTTTTTAAATACCTCAAAATTGTTGAATATGTAACTTTTTCTAAATACTTCCACTTTGTTTTCATTACGGCTTTCGTCACTCTTGGCCTTCTCGCGCTGACCTTCATGAGGATAGTCCGACTGTCTTGAAAGGGTTGCCAGAAGTAGTAATAAAAATTAAGACAAACCACTGAATGAGAAGGTGAGTCCAAACCTATCACATCAAACCTACAATAAAATATGGTTTTAATACAGAAATGTGGGCTTGATGAAAAAAAAAAATATATATATATATATATATACCTCAAAATTTTTTATAAATAATATATATACATATATATATATATATATATATATATATATATATATATATATATATATATATATATATATATATACACACTTAGCACAAAAAGATGAGTGTGTGTGTGTGTGTGTGTGTGTGTGTGTGTGTGTGTATGTGTGTGTTTGTGTGTTATGAATTTTGAGATCTGAAATGCTGAAATTGACCTTAAATAAATATTTACATCTTGTGTGCAGTTGAACAAGAAAAAAAAATGGTTCCTGCAGATTAAACCGGGCCACATTGAAGTAAAATCAGCTCCTGGTAAATGGTCCAAAATAATCAAATAACCTCCCAAAGATTTCCACGGTCAATTAAAGAAGTTTGTATCTTCGTTTACATTGTGCACACTGAAGCGCAATGAAATGGCATTCATTTTAATATTCAAATCAGAGATCCCATACTGAAGCCGGGCTGAATGACAAATTGTTTTCACTCGTTCTTGCGTGGAGGGAGCCTGTCATCGCGCTTCTCGGGAGCACAGCATCCATCGTGGTAAACAAATAAAGGTGAAGCCTGATTGCAAACGATGCAAACACGAATCAAAACATCTGCCGGCAGGCTGGCGCCTAATCGCTCTCTAATGCTCAGTACGGTTCAGGAGTTCAGGTGCGCAGTTTTCCTGGTCAGGCCCGTCCCATGGAGGACCCGGGGCAGTCAGAGATCAGCCCATCCCGCTGTAATTTCTTCTGCTTCATGCGTCTGTTCTGGAACCAAACCTTCACCTGCGTTTCACTGAGCCGGAGGGTGCCGGCCACCTCCACCCGCCTGGCCCGCGTCAGGTACTTGTTGAAGTGGAACTCCTTCTCCAGCTCGGTCAGCTGCTTGGTGCTGAAGCTGGTCCTTGGGGATCCGTTCCCGTTGGTGCGGTCAGCCGGGTTTCCGACCTCCTCCACGCAGAGGCCCGTGCTGAAGCAGGTCATGTGCATCCTGCCTGGGAACAGAGGGCATAGAAACGGTCGTCAGCATGATCAATGAGGCGAATCACAAAGGAAGCATTAAAACCCCAACTGAATAAATTGCGCGTGCTGAAAACAAAGCACGGAAGCTTTGCTAAAAAGAACGCAAATCTTAAAAAGATCTTCATTTTCTGCCATATATAAATAAATATATATATATGTAAAAGATATTTCAAAAATGCATTTCATAAATAATTAAAGGATTAACTTTTTGGGGGGGTCTGCTGTCAACAGGCCTTATGAAGCTCTTATGTGAAACAAGCTGGTTTGGAGCCAGCTTGTTTCCACTCTTTGAGCCATAATTCTGTCTGTATAACAAAGATGTATTTCAGAGAACTATCAACTTTAAAAACAGCCCACAGGCACATCACGAAATCTGTCCGAGGCTGTAAACGCAGAGCGATAAGAAACTTGCAGCACTGCCGTCCAAAGTGGAAGGTACAATAACAGAAAGATCACGGTTCAAAGCTTCACAAGTAAAGTTTGAAAATCTGAAAAACTTTGAATGGACACTGCTCATTTACTGTAGGGCTATTAGCAGCATTATACATTAATAGATCATCCCATTGTGCAGGGAAAAACTGTGTTGCATTGAAAGTTGGGGCGGCTCGCATAACTGTGTTGCATTAACAGTCCATTAACTGTATTCATCTGAATCATTTGTTATTTGCCTTTGGGTGCTTTTTTTTTCTGTGTCAATGACAGTTTAACAGTTTACAAATCCGTTCAAGCGCCGCATAATGACAAATGCCACCATTTTTTGTCCTCTGAGGTTTCTGGGTTACACATTAAAGTATCATCTGTGCTACTTATGTGCAATGAATGACAGGGACTGCAGCTATATCTTGATTTTTCATCGCTGACATCGTGGCTTGTCGTCGCCGTGTCTTTGCCTCTGAGAAAATGTGCTGCTGCTCATGCTGCTGCTGCGGCTGCATAATGGAGGCAGGTGTGGAGTAATTCCTCCCACCACATTTCATTGAGAGGAAGGTTAACAGGCCTCCAGCCACTTGCAGTAGCACGGCAGATGGAGAGGTCAGTTATGGGATAAATGTCAACATCTGTGTTCTTAAAAAAAATGAATGGAAAGATAACTAAGCTGCACTGGGAGGCAGTGAATATGAGTGACCGTTACACAGAAGCTGTTCGTAATTAAGAGCCTTAGCTTTCAAGAGTGCAAATCAGATGCACATTCTGATGAATGGCTGCAAAGATAATAGAATTGATGCCAGCCAGAAGGCATAAAAGAATCAAACTAAATATTTGAGGAATGACTTGCATGCTTAAAAATAGCCAACCAGCAAAGAGAATGGAAGGTCCCTTCTCGAGCTAAGGAGAGCGAAGAAGAAAAGGGGAATAGATCAATACACATTGCCTCAGTCATCTGGGCATCCAGCCCACAGTAATTCAGGTGCTGTCAAGGCATAATTGAAGAATGACGCACAGGGAGTATATACACCGAGCCAGGAGATCAGGTTACAGCAGGTCTGAGGAGGCCTTTCAACATGGAAGAATATATCCAAGACTTTGTCTTTGGTGCCAAAAACTGGTGCCGCCTCTAGAGGAAAGTACACTTTCACTAATGATTTTTTCACAAGTTACACGGCGGTGCTAATGAGCTACTCCTACAGATCATCTCCTTCAGAGGCATGCATAAAGAGGACAGAGATACTATCAAAACTACATAATAGTGAGTTTTTGTGTGGGTGGTTGTCAGCAAATGGGTTTCTTTTCCAAGTGCAGAGACTTGGCTTGGATGAGCAGATCCTGTGAGGGAAGGATGGAGTGACTTTTAGACCAAAACATGATGTGGCTGACAAATTCTACCATTCTAACGAGTTTACCACCAAAAATCAAATATTTGGGATGTGCTCTTGGCCGTAAAACAAAGCTCTTTTTCTCAACAAGGCATTCTAAACACCATGTAGGTGATATTAAGATCATCCCCAGAAATCAAATAGATTTTAAAATAACAAGTTTGTATATTTTCACCCTAATGGCCACAAGACAGAAAAAAATCAATAGTCCAAAAATGATAAATGTGTTGTTGAAGCTGTTTTTGATGTTGGCATGCTTTTTTATTGGCTCTTTAGCAACATTTACACTTCTACTGGTGATCATTGGGGTCAAAAGTCATTACAGAGTTGATTTTGTGGGTTATAGTGTAAGAAAAATTCAGAAATCATTGCTCGTGTTGTATTTTGAATCATCATGTTCACAGAAATATTTACAAAGGATTTAAAGTTATAAACCCACCAAAATAGTTGATTTTGGTGGGTTTAAAGCCAACTTTAAAATGTACTGTAATCAGAGCTGGCCCAAAGCACAAGCAGGCTAGGGTCTTCAGGCCAGCTGGGGGCCCCAAAGAAAATAGACCTGAAAACATAAAATTTGTTATTAGCTCTAAAACATTTCTTTCACAGTATTTAAAATTTTCCTGATTTAAAATAGAAATTTACTTAGGATTTAAAAAAACAAGATAAGCTTGACAGTTGTGATCTTACAGAATAAAATATTCATGGTTTTACGTCACCGGTCGTAAATGGATGTCTAGTTAAATCATTTATGCTGTTTGTATCTGTGCCATAGATAGTTTCAATGTAACTGCAAACTAATTAGTTATATAATTATTTAATTAGCTGGTACCTCCTTTCCAACATAGTGTTTGTGTTCTTCAGCCATTGTGTTTTTGTTGGTCTGAGGCTAAAAGTTCAGAAACAAGTCCATGTCATATTTTTAATGATGATGTCACAAGTGCACATATTAAACACACTAAAGTGAGTTTGGATTTTTGTCAGTTTCAAGTACAAATATAATAATTTACGCCATAATTAGAGCTAGCCCAAAGCATAAGCACACTAATCCAAGGCACCATCCCACCAGGGGTTACCAAAGAGCACAGCACTGCTAACACAAAATACAGACTTTAAACTTTAAGATTGGCAGAAAATTTTAAAGAATTTTAAAATCCTCACTATCTAAACTGTAAAACCTTTTTGGTATTGAAAAAACTGACACAATTGAAAGTTGAGATGGGTAAAATATTCAGTTTGAGAGTTATGTCAGTTAAATGTAGTTTTAATGATTTCTGCTGCTTGTGTCTGTACTGTTGGCGTGTTTCAAGGACAACAGTACAAGGACAACAATACTTCAGCCAGTATTAACTGAGGTTCAATGTCACCACAACAGTTTTGTTGATCAGATGCTAAATGCTTAAATTACTTTTGATTTTTATCAATAAAAAAAAAAACACAAAATAGAATTTTTTAAATACCAATCAGAGAAAAACATAAGTGAAGTAAATTGTTGCGCACATAATATAGGTTGTAAAAGTTTTGACCAAGGGTCTGCAAGAACTGACAAATGTTCTATAGCTGTAATCACAAAGAGGAAAATATTCTTAGCTTTTAAATTCCCACTAAAAGTCAGAAATTAATCTGGCAAGTTTTATTATTTGTACTGCTTGAGTCACATTTCATGCAAAGCAAAAAATAAATAAATACTGCAAGCAAATCAGTACCAACTGGTGCCTAATTTCAGTCTTCATTAAAATGCTGTAAATTAATATGTCTCTATTTAATAGATAAGGTAACCCGAGCCTCTAAAATCTAAATGTGCTTTGGGCCCTATAAAATCTTGGGCCAACTCTGTCCATAGTGTTGCATAATATACATAATCACCCCCTAAACTCCTGAAATCCTAAACTAAGGGCTTGCAACCAAAGTTAGGAAGAAATACATTTTTGATCCCTGCATTCCAATGAACATTTTGTGCATGTGTTCAAGGGGAGCTTTTAGGGGCCCAAAGTTGGTGACTGAAGATTAGGGTTACAGCAGACAAAGACCACCACTGCTGTAAATATCCCTCCAAGTCAAAATTAATGACACCCCAACCCAGGTACTGTGTTCAGTCAGTCAAGTGACACTATTGATCAAGTGAAGGATCCATATGACATATCATCGCTCACACAAATTTGAGGCATTTCTTCACATTAATACCTGATTGGATATTTTTCAGGCCATGGGGGTATATGTATTCTTCTTTGGGCTCTCTGCCCAGAACTCATCAGTCAATGAAATGATGATCTGTGACAGCAATTATGTTAAAAAGGTGGACACATGTGAAGGTGCTTCAAACTGAAATCAATACACAAGGGCTTTCATTACAAACAGACAACTAATCAATAGTCGGGGAGCAATCCAGCTTACAAGAGTAAGTTTTACTCAACTTCCTGTGAATCTGGACAGGCAGCAGCGTGTTGCATTATTCAAAGTCTGCTGGTTAGTAAGAGCTGGGGTAAATAATTTATCACCCTCTCTGGGCTGAATGTACACTGAGGCTGAGCAGGGCCTTTCTAAACCCTCCCTCTTTCTGTGCAGTCTGCTGCTTAAAGCAGGAGGTGGAGCAAAAAGAAAATGAATAACAACATGAAACCGTTAAGGAAATGGTAACTGACTCTCCGTGTGCATATTCAAATATGTCCTAAACAGTTACTGCTGGCACTGAAACGTTTTGGTTTTAGTTGTGAGGGTTTGTTTTCGAGAGAAATTTGTTTTCAGTGACACGGAAAACACGTCAGGCCTTTTTTTTAAATGCCTTTTTCTTTTAACGTCAAGATTACAATTTTCACCAAACTTTCTCGAATGGAGGTTTTCGTGTGTATGGAAAGACTAAATAAAAGCAGAACCATGTGCTCAATAACGTTTCACAAAAAACTTACTTGGTCTTTGCTGACTCCTTTTCACCCTCATCCACTCATAAGTTTTGCTCCTGTCATCCATAGCAGCTCCATTACAGTCCGAACTTCCCGCCGACGCTCCAGAGTTAAACGACGGGCCAATTTCCTCTGCAAGTGACCCAAAACAGAAGTAGTGCGTCTCGGCGTCCGAGTCTCTGCGTCCTGGAGAGCTCTGCGCTGTGCACCGCCAGGGGACGCAGGAGGAGTGAGGGGAGGCCAGTTTAGGGTAGCCCTCTCCAGTCAAACATTGTGGTGGGAGAGCAGGAGAGGGAGGATAATTGTCCGAAGGGTTGCACAGAGTCAAACAAAATCCATGAGCCGCGTCCACCTCCAGTTCAGGAGGAGACCTGCCGCCAAGGTCCGGCACTGTGACCTCTTTTGCAGAGAGCTGAGGGCTGCTTTCCCCTCCTGATAGGAAGTCATTATCACCTTTCCCCTGCATAATCATTGGACGGGAGTGTAGTTCATGCCCGGCCTCTCTTGCATCCACAACCACGCACGGTCAGGCGGCTGGACGGGGCGTGCAGGGAGGACATTCCTCAGAGGAGAACCACGCAGTTCCCTTGATTGATAGAGATGACGTGCCCTCTCGGTCCTGGCCAATAGCCGGACATCTCTGTCATCAGGGGAAGACGACGCTGAACCGGTCGAGCGAGCAGAAAGCTTTCCCCAGGCTCTCACCTGTCTGGACAGGTAGGCAGTGACGTAATCAACACTCAGATAAAGTTGGGGTTTAGACTAAATCTTTGTAGAAAAGATTATTTATCAAGGCAGTGATAAAAAAAAAAAAAGTTTCCCCCCTCCAAGCTAAATTAGCATGATATAAGACCACATTGAAGTAGCTAATGGATTATGTAAATGCGCGAACTCTTTTTGGAAAAAAAAGAATGATGAAAAGGGAAAAAACGAGGTCCTGTACGGCAAAAAGCTGCTATAGGTCAGATGTGAAATGCACATGCAGTGTATTCAGAGGTCAAGGAACTGGCATTTAAAAGTTCAAGAGCGGCAGATTATTTATTCATTTTATACTTATGTTATAATAATTATTTCTTAAGATAACATAATGAGAAATGTTCCATTAATTTATCTAATTTAATGTAGGACCATTGGACTGATATCAAAGGTTAAAGTAAGGAACAAAAAAAATAAAGGAATTTTCAGTGCCAGAAATGAAGTTGAAACAGCCTCAAAGTGCAACTCTGACCTACTTTCAAATTAGTACAAATAACTCAAATGAAACTTACGACATCATTGTATATTTAAAGTGTATTTATTTAAGAAAACTTGACTTATTTTCGATAAAATTTTAACATAAAAAATATTTCATTTTCAAGCATTCAGCCTATTTAAACCTTTCCTCATAATCAGGTCTTATTAAACTTCTATTGTTTTCAGCCATGCTTACCTTAATTAATGAGGGCCAAATTTGCCAACTTTTGGTTCGTAAATTGTATATGCATTGATGGTACCTATTTTATTTATTTTTGCAATTCTTGTATTTTTATATATTTGCAAATAGGTTAGAAGTAATATGCAAATGTGTATTAACAAAAAATCTGAAATTAATCATTAAATTAATTATATCCTTAATAATAATAATAATAATACTACTACTACTACTAATAATAATAATAATAATAATAATAATAATAATAATAATAATTCAGACACTTAACAATTGCTTGGATACATTTCGGTGCATTTTATCCAACGTCCTTAAAACCTTATTTTTATTTTTATTTTATTTTTAAAATTAGTTCAATATTTTCTAAGTCTTTTAAGTTTGTAGTAATTACAAAATAATTCAGCGTAATGAACAACTCCGAACCGCACTCTTACAACGCAGAAATATGGTCTCAGCTGTGGGAGTTAATGGGATTCTACAGGCAGCGATGTGCTGAATGACTGAGTGCAATATATCCCCCTCTCTCCGTGCATTTGCATGGCGCGCGGATCCATCTTCGTGTCAGCTCCGAGGTTACTCAGGGTTCACGCGCTCGCTTGTTTCTCTCCTCCGCACTCAATAAATAAATCTCTGCAGCTTTCTGTTTACCGCCTGAATATAAATTTGTTTGCAGTCGATCGAAGACCTGTGCGGAGGTATTAGAAATTGTATTTCTGTAATGGCTTTCAGCAGAGGGAGGAGGGGGCTGGGGAAAGGCTACAGAGAGGTGGGGATGGGGTGGGGTGTAGAGTTTGGGGGGGGGGGGGGGGGGTAAAAACAAGTGCTGGCAAGCTATTTTTTCTATTTAAAAAATTGGCAGCAGCCTCATTCTGTTAGAACCCCCTTTATGCCCCAGATTACATTTAAAATAACATGTTTAAATCATAGGACAATAATGGCAATCTATTTACATTCCTGTCATATATTTGATTTGCAAATCTGAAGTTTTGTTTTACATAAGAAGCACATTTTGTGCAATATAGCATCCTTAGCTGATAGTTTGGAACCGCTTGCATCCCCTTAACCCACCAAAAACAGTTTATTGTCATTAAATGAATGTATTTTCTTTATTCTGCACGAAACAAACACTTATGCAAACAATTTTTTCTCAAGAAATGTTTCCTGTGTTCTCCTCCCGACTACTGCCAGTGGCGCATCCAGAAAGTTTTGTAAAGGGTGACCTGAAGGGGGGCATGCTGGCAAACAGAACTTTATTCAATGAATTTTATCTCAGTATTTTGTTCTTACAGAACCTTTTTTGACAAACAGGCACTGAACGAGCATTAAATTTTTTTATATTGTTTTAAGGTCAGAAATGAGTGATAGACTTTCAACAAAGGGCTACGATAGGTATGAATGCCTATTAAATAAATAATTCAATAACCAGAAACGATTATTATTATTATTATTATTATTAATAATAATAATAATAATAATAATAATAATATAAATTTTAGCTTAATATAAATTTTAGCTTTGCTCTCTTAAATTCATACATGGACAGATGTAATAAATATAATACTTTCAATCCATGCCATAAATGTTGGTGCTCATTACCCCAATCACCCCCCCCCCCCCCCCATCTCCCCCCAACCACCCCACCCCTCGGCACCGCTGTTGACTGCAGGTCAGGTAAACATGGCAGCTCCTGGTGGCTTTGTCAGGATGCTGGAGGAGCGAGACGCTATTGACTAACGCTAATTTGTTTTGTGTCCACGGTCCGATGTGTGTCAATAGGACGTCAAGGTCCTGGGATCAGCCTGGCCGTGCTTGGATTACCTCCTCAGCTTGGCCTGAACCCTGCTGACATTATGATGCCGTGGTTGCTGTTGACACAGACCTCTGCAATAACACTGGGCCTCATCATGTGTCAGGTCTTGACCCGTATAAAACCGAGAATTGACCAGGCAGCAGCCCAGACTTGTAAAGGCAGGTAGCGCGTCTAAATGCGGGAAAGATGACAGCCATCAGTGCCTGGGTTTATGAGCTGAAGGCTCATCTGGTGTTGAGATAGAGCTGTAATACAGAGCAGGGACAAAGAGACTCAGTGCAGGTGAAAACTGTGAAATGGGAGACAAAGGATGAGAGCTTATAGAAGTGAACCACATTGACCCGTTGAAAGATGGCTGCATGATTGATAGGGCACGTCCGCTTTCTTCAAGTATTGACATTTTTGAAAAATTGTGATGTCAAATGAAAGGTTCAACTTCGCCCACACACAATCCTGGGAATACCACTTCAAAGCAAAGGAAATTAATCCACGCACAGCAGGAAATTCTAATAATTGTCTTTGCTCCATTGTTGAATGATATGAAATCTGTCACAGTACATGCAGCATCATCGTAAATCCAATACAACTACTCTGCGAATGGCAAGGGACGTCACAGACAAAGGCGCTGTGCACACTAGGCTCAGCAGTGTGAAGATGAAACAATGCCTCGCTAATTCCAGGACCTTTCCACATCAGCCTGCTGTATATACGTGCTGCAGCTCTTCGCAGCTCCAGTGAGTCAAGAGGCTCGGAGTCGGCAGAATCCCAAACATCCTGACAACAAGTCATCCGTCATCTCCCCCCTGAGCTGCTGTGCACACTTGTGTGTTTCCGGCATTCTTACTGTGGGAAATGAGCAGGGTTAAACATGAAACAGGAGGAAATGCTCATCGCTGGAGCTCACTGTGCAATATTCTCCTTCATAGCACAGCATTAGCTGCAGGGAAAGAGAAGGAGTTGTTTGTAATATTCTTCTTCTTGCTTAAACATCCCCTGCTTGTTCACCATGCGGATCAGCAGTCTGCTGCGCTTGCTAATCATGGCTAATAACAAACGAGTGACGGAGAAATGACACCAGATTAACAGATTACTAATCGAACACAAAGTAAGAGGAACCTTCGAATACAAGATATACACAACAAAGAAGTCTTTTATGGCTGCACACTGTTCATACAAAACAACAAATCATCTGTGTCAGCTTGTTCCCGCTTGGCACCGAAGCTGCATGGTGTTCATAAGCTAAATATTTAAACCCCACACATATTGTTTAAGAGCTCCACGGCTCCTACAGAGGATTTTTTGTGCATCATTTAATCCAAAACTGAGCCTCAGATTTCCAGTCTCTTTGTGATCCAAAGTAAAATTAATGTTTTACAGCACAGCAGGAATTTAATAAACCAGAACCCAGTAAAACGACTGTTTTAACACCAGTTGTGTTTATTATAGGCAGCATAAAGAAAGAGGTGTTTTGTGCAATGTCTCATGTTTTAGTTTGTTTGCAATTAAACCTTTTTCCCCCCTCCATGTCCACTTTCCCAAAAGAACCCCCTGCTGCACATTAATAATAACAACAATATCCACAAAACTCATCAAATTTTTATTTCCTAAAACACTTGTTTTTCTTTATCTCTGTCCAATTTGTAGAAGAGTTTTACATGCTAACTCTTTGTGGTGCAGCTTGCTGGGCTTGTGCTTTTGATGCAGGCGATAAAACATTTATTGGACTGTAAAGCAGAATTATTACACCTTAAAAGGTAATAATTTCACATTTTGCATAATAAATAATCCACTTGTATGACCAAATGTGTACTAAACTGGCAGTTTATTAGGTACAATAGGGGAAACTAATGCAATCCAATGTAACAGTACAATAAATCCTGCCAAATAAAGATGCACTTATGCCGAAACTGTTTCAGAGAAATGTTGAATCAAGTGCCTGGTTTTTATTTTGAATGTTGGCAATTTTACAGCTGTTAAATATGTTTAGCTTGTTATTTTCTATATGAAAATATGGCTAAAAGGCTTGAAATAATAAGTAAAGTCCAGAATATTAGCATCAGGAATTTCTTTAGTAGATTTAGTTTATATAATCTCAACCCACTGGTGAAATAATACCGCTTTAAAAATAATATTGTAGCCACAGAAACCTCAGAGACTCAACTTTCGGCAAGTCCCAGGCAGAAATCATCATAATTATTAAACTTTCATGACTTTCATTTTGAAAACTTGCTGAAATATTGTGGCTAGAAGTAATCAGGATCCTTGATAAGTCCATTTCTACGGCTTCAAACAATCTGTGTGAAACTTTTAAAGCGCTGTGTCAAATTTAATATTATGTTTTCAAAAATCTTAAAAAAAATAATTAAATATGACATCTAACTCTTAATCTGTTTTTTATGTGTTCTTGCTCCCAACCCTGTACAGGTTCTTGTACAGGAATCCATACAAGCTCTTTTTATTCACAATTCCAAAATCTGAAACAAGTATGCTATTCTCCAGGCACAACATATTAACACGCACAGGGCCATCTCAATAAATTCTCAAAACGATAGAAAAACTAATTAATTTCAGTAATTCAGTTCAATTTAAAAAGTAAAACTCGTGTTATATAGATTTATTACACACAGAATGATCAATTTCAAGCTTTTAATTCTGTTAATTCTGATGATGAATGGCTCACCGTGAATTAAAGCCCAACTCTCTCAGAAGAATAGATTAAGACCAGAACAGTACAGAAGTAAAGATATGTTACGGCTCAATCATGATGAAGATGACTTATTAGATCTAACTAAAGGTTGCTGCTAAAGAAGCTGGCAGTTCAAAAGGTGCTGCATCCAAGCATACCAACTCAAAGTTAAGTGGAAGGAAAAACCATAATAGAAAGAGACGAATGACCAACAGGGATAACCACAGCATAGGGAGGATTGAGAAGCAAAGTCAAAGCAGTCAGGGATGATTTGAGGACCCATGTGTCAGCGGTGAGGCCGAATACAAGAGCACTGAGATATAAGTGAAAGAGCTTAGCGTGCCAATTAGACCCCACCACGGCAGGAACTTGCCGGCAGGTGGTGGAATGTGCAGATTTATCTAGTAACACCCAAAGCAAAAAGTGTGGACTTCAAGAGTAGTTATTATTACCTGTGGAGCAGAGACAAGACGGGGAAGGCAGAGAGAAGGTTGGATGGTACTCGCGGTTGGCGAAAGGAGTGACAGGTCAAAAGAACCGGAGCTCGTGACATGAAGGAACAATGTCTGAGCAGCGAACAGGTAGGTGGTGCCTTTATCTAAGGCCTATCCCTGTTTTCACCTTCCTAACACCATGTCAGCAGGTCCACTTATCAGGTCCAAAGTCAGCTCAAGCTTCTTCTGGAAAGTTTTAGAGCACTTTAAGTTTCCCTCCGCTGACAAGCTTTATACTGATACTGATATTCTTTCCAGTTGGGATTTGGCATCTGCCCACATTGCCAAAATTACCCATACCTGTGCCTGATTTGACAGGAAACTGGCAAGACCTAAAACCCACATAGAAGATATGGAGTACTGGCAAAAAGAAAGACTGAAGATTCAAAAAGCAGACGAACTGAAGGCCGCTAGGTGAGCATGCTGGGCTTCTCTAAAACCTCATCAGAGCCACAGGCTCTGTCATACTGCAGTGATGCAGTCTTTCGTGTAAAAAGACACCCAAACAAATATTGACTTTACTGGCCAGTACATGTACATACTTTTCAGAGGGTGGATTTTTCTGCATTAAAACTCATTTTACTGATCTTATTTGATATTCAAATTTTGTCAGAAACAGAATGTTGTGTTCTCGTCTGCGGGAAGCCACAATTATTGAAATTAACAGACAAGAGCACTTCATATATGTCATTCTGTGTGTATTGAATATAAATAATATGCAAATGTAATTTTTAAATTGAATTACTAAAGCAAATTAACTTTTCATTGATGTTTTTATTCATTGAGACTCTTCTATAAGCGCTACTGTAGTTATTATCAGCATGCCCTTTATGTTTGTGTAATTTAAGCCCAACAAACGCATGTATTGATCAGATCCTGTGTAATGAAGCCATTGGGATTTGAATATTTCCTAAGTGTTCAATACCAGTCAAAATGTGACATTTAGCTGACTGATTTTTGTTCTCACAGGTTGATACATTTTTCCAGAGTCCTTCAAGGGGGAAACTTCTCTCCAGCAGGTGACTTCCTCCCTGCTGCACAGCTCGGCTCCACCAACAGCTGTGACACCTTCATCACCAACTTACCTTTTTTATTGTCACCGATCATCCTTAACTGGGAAGCATTTAAAAAGCCGTCGATCTTGATAATGCCGGGCCATAATATGACGTTAACAGTTGTAAGAGATTCAGGAAGTCAAATTTCCGAGACAGATGAGTCGTAGCAGGTGAGTTATCATCCATCTACCTGAGCAATGCTGGGGCTCCTGTTCCACACGAAGGAGCAGACAAATAAATAAAAGCCATAAAGGTGACACAGGAAATTGGTACTTAACAATCATCTTGAGCAACAAGCACCCTGCGAGAGTGGTGGGCAGCAGTAACGGCCGGGGAAGGAAATCACAGAGAAGGTTAACAGGTCATAAAAGGAACAAAGCCTCCTTAAGGGAACACATTAAAGTTTGGGGTTTCCCTCTTCTGTGGACAAAAGCTCCAGTCGGTCATGGTCACTTTTACAAAAGCCTCTACCTCTGTGATTTTAAACAATCTAACAGAAAAATCACAGCCTTGAACTGCATATGTTTTTTTTTTCTTAAGAAACAGGCTTACAGTCAGCTGTAGCACTTTTGCACAGACTTGAGTGCTAGTTTTTAACTCTGTCATGTTTCAGTTCTTTATTAGGCTAAACTTATGTTATGAAGCTGAAGTATAACATTCTTGACAGTTTTTTTTCTTTCCATCATCTTCATCAGTAAAGCATATCAAAGTAGATCGGTTCCCGTAAAAGTGTTCTCTTTCGTGTCAAAATATCCCAAATAATGTTTATTTTCTCCAAAAATATTGAAAATTGTCTTATTTCAGAGGGTCAAGTTTTGTGTTTGTATCCCTTGCAGGGTCAGACTTTTACAAATGAGGGTAACTCTCTTTTTACAAAATACTACAAAAAAAGATATGAGATATAAAACTTGCGTATAACTACCTTATATACAAAGCACAATTACATGTCACTTGTCCAGTAACATTCTCCATCAAATGGTGCTTTTGAAATGATCTAGTCAGCAAGTTCTATTTAGTTTACTTATTTTGTCTTAAAACATGGATATTTAAAATTTGGTAAATACTTTAAAATGGTGCGCACCAAAAATGTTATCACAATTTTTTTAGTTTTATTTTGGCTTGTTGGATGATATTTGTATTCAATAAAATAAAAAAACTCTTTCTATGGGCTGCTTGGTGCTGCAATTGGTATAGTGATGCATCACGCCGAGAAGGTCCTGGGTTTGAATCCTAACCTGGGGTGCCTCTGCATAGAGTTTGTTCTGCCTATTCATGTGTAAGTTTTCTCCAGGTAAACTGTTAAGTTTGATTTGTAACTCTGAAATGCTCTTAAGGTGCCTGTGGATGGATGTTTGTCCTGTATGTCACTGTGTTTCCAGGTGATGGACTGGCAACCTGTCCAGGGTGCTCTCACCCAATGACCGCTGAAGATATATATATATATATATATATGTGTGTGTGTGTGTGTGTGTGTGTGTGTGATTTTTTTATTATTATTTTATATGACATCTTGGAGAACAAACCCAGAGCATCTGTGGCTGTAGACTTCCTCACATCCTTCTGTCATTCCATGTAATCCCAAACACTTGATGATGTTAAGATCAGGGCTTTGTGGGGGCGATGCCATCTCCTCCAGGACTTCTTGTGTTTCTTTATGCTGAAGATAGTCCTTAATGACCCTGGCTATTTGTCTGGGGTCATTGTCCTACTGCAGAATACATTTGAGGCAAATCAAATGCCTCCCTGAAGGTATTAAATGGTGGATAAGTTTCAGCATGTACTCAACATTGAGGACACCAATGATCCAGACCAAATCGCCAACTCCATTTGTTGAAATGCAACCCCAAAGCTCCAAGGAGCTTCTACCATGCTTCACTGTTGTCTCCAGACACTTATTATTGTCCAAAAGCGGACATGTTTTTTATTTCATTTTGGGGCGGTTTGTTTTTACGTTGTACTTTTTGCAAGAAAACTATAACTTGTAACAGAGCTACATGTGTGACGATGATTGCTCCGATTGGACAGAAATTAGTAGGGCGGGAACTAGCACAGACCCGGAAATGGAGGAAAACTATTATGGAAATCTTGCATGGAGCAACTCTGTTTTGCCTATTTATGCAGTTGGGACAGCTGCTAAATAATTGGGAGTGTCAAAAGCAGCTCATTTAACTCAGGTTTCAAAACATTTTATTTCTAATTTTGGAGCTGCGTCAGAGAATGCGTCCTGAATACAGAAGGACTCCCACAGCATGCTGGAAGCAGCATTGCTAAGCAACAGACGAGGGTTCAGGTATGATTTCCGTACTATGTTCACTGCTACGTTGGCTTGTTAAGTTGAAAGGTTTTCTGTAGTCGGGTCAGATCGAGGCCGATACAATACAGGTATATATATATATATATATATATATATATATATATATATATATATATATATATATATATATACCTGTATTGTTTAATATGGAGCATTCTTTATTGATTTGTTTTCCTATACCTGAAGTGAAACAGTTATTTCAGTGATTAACACAGCCACATTGTTATTTGATTCTTTCTTTTCCTATCTTGTGGGATTTGAGTTAAGCTTTAGTTAAAACAGACCTCTTATACACTGAGTTTACGCTACCCATTTATGGCCCATTAAAAGTTGGTCAAGACTTTTCCACAAGCTTTTGTGTTAAGATGTTTTTGCTATAGATTTCCCAAGAGAAATCGATAGAAGGCCAACATGGTTGATTTCAGGGGTTTCATGGTTGAAACAGTTTGTGCTGGTGGAGGATGTGCATCCAGTTTAAACCAACTGTGGTAGTGGGTGTGTCGTTGAGATTAATAGGTGATGTAAATGAGTGCATTTGAATTGTGGTCTCTCACACAAGAACAGGAACGTAAATTAAGCCTGCACTAAAAAGAAACATCTTCAATGGGGCTTAGGAATTAGCAGAGGGAAATCTATTAATGATGTTTTAGTTTTTATTTTATTTGAAGATCAATGGCATAAATACACAGCATAAGAAAATGTAAGAAGCATTTTAGAGGAGAGGCTGGCAACCCAACGTTACTTCCAAAATACAAATCTACATATGCAGAAAAATAAGAATGAAACAGTGTTGATTAAACTGTTTCCTGGTGCTTTCATAGACTCATATCACTATAATCACTTTTCATTTAAGCCTGTTTGCGAACTCCATTCATTGATTGGAATAAGCCTTTTTATGCTCTGTTTTGTTTTCATGCAAGCTTAGAGAGAGGTCTTGATGCACAAAATGTTTCTCGTGTCCAGAATGAAATCAATTTAACAACAGCTTTGGATGAGGCAGTAAAACATTAGTCACTGTACAGGACAAAACTTCTTCTCAAATTAATGATGGCCCATAACCAAAGCTGGTTTCATGGTGATCTTCTATAGGCATCATTTATCATTTTTATTCAGATATTTTATTGCAAAAGCCAAGAAATGCTGAAAAAAGCATGCAAGTCTCTTTGGCTTCGCAGATCTCAGGCTTTGAGAACAGATGCCAAGTCAAGCAGTCAACGGAAACCAGTGAGTAAGCGGGAAATAATGAGTTTAGATGCTAATGTGAGAACAACCAGTTAACCTAATGTTCAGATAGACATAGAGTGTCCCCCCTCGCTCTGGGGCCCTTGAGTGGAGGCTTTCCTTGACCTCTTGGGATCCCCCTTGACCCCATCCATGGAATTACTGCACACCAGTGTGCGGATCCTCCTGGCTTTTAGTGTCTGGAAGGGGAATGTGTTGGGGAAAGGAGGTAAAGGTCTTTTTGAGCCTCAGCAACCATCAGAACCATAAATCACCCGGCGTATCCAAGAATTTCAGGAATCTAGCACAGCCGACTCTGTCCTCCACATGATTCCTTCTCTTTTTGTCTCTTAGGTAAGTGAGTGCATATAGCTACTGCAGACGTTTTCTCTCTTATATGGCATTTATGAACTTCCCTCCATTCACAACCATTTCTGTACAGATTTGTCTAAAGTATTCACACCGTTGTAGGTCACTACATAGCCCCCCCCCCCCCCCCATGCCAACAGAGACCAGGTGGAAATGGGTGCCAAATATTTACCAAATGACAGTTGATCTGGGGATTGATAATGAGCATTAAGAGTATGAAGTAATTGGAAGCGATATGGGGGTGGGGAATCTGCTTTACCGCTCCCAGGTTTGGAGCTGTCAGTGAGCCTCCGTGACAGCTCATTCACAGTAAACCCACTGATATAAAACTGTCAGCATGCCCACAATTTGTCTCCAGCTTTGTTTACATTCATGCTCAGGCTCGCATTATCAAGTGTAAAAGAGGGATAGCGTCTCCATCGTTTAAGGGATATTATCTTTGACATATGAAATAGTGGAAACCCCTGAGCATAAGTGACCCACTTTTGCCAAAATAAGCACCGTTATCTCATTGGAATTTGGTAAAAGAAACATTTTGATGCCACAGTTAGCACTTGAGACTCCACACCCTATAAAGGCCCAGCAGATGTCAGTAAACAAGTTGTCATTGGTGACTGGGCAGCTTCGGTCTCTCGTGGCTCAGTGGCGAGTTGGAAGCGCTTCCACACACTACACAGCTAAACATGCCCCCTGAGAGCAAGGCCAGTCCTGACTTGCAGAGCTACAATTTGGCTTTAGAAAGAGGCGAGGGCTGGGGGGGGATGAGGAGGCAGGAGGAGATCTTGTCATGGTGCCCAGTGGGTTCAGTGCTTGCGGTTGGAACGCTGGAAAAACTGCCTTGTCTCTTTGATTAATGGAGGGGGAAACTCTGAGGCAGCGGAGTGGGAGAGAGGCAGGATTGTGCAACGTGAATACACAATACTGTAAAGTTTTCAATGGATCTAAAGCCCTGTTTAATTTAAATGCATAATCCATCTCGTTTTTTTCTATTTGGCATTGGAATCCATAATTAGGAAATACAGTTCAAAAAAGCCATTTGCCTTGGAAATGAACTGGGTAAACACTGTGCATGATTACAGTTTTCCTAAATGTTTATTAAGCATGTTCAGTATGGAAACATTCATCAAAAACATTGGGGAATACTCACTGTATGTATAACAACCATTATGAAAAGAATAATTAAACTTGAGCAATATTTTGCTCATGTCACAATTTAAACACTTCACATAAACAAACAGCTACAAAAAAACCACACCACTTTGTAATGTTCAAACAATGAAACTGCAGTAAAAACAACACATAAAGGAACATTTATTAGTTGTTCAAAATCTCTTTAAAGCAAAAAGGTTAAAGATCTGCAGTCTTTGCTTGCTGCAACTGCAGCGCTTTGCAAAAGTATTCACACCCTTAATACCTTTGCACATTTTATCATGTTGCAACTGCAGAGTTGAATATATTTTATTCGGATTTTATGTCATAGACCAACACAAAGTAGTACATGAGTGTGAAGTGGATGTAAAATAAAACAATACATAGCTTGCAAGTATTTCACGAAGAAAAAAAACTGTAGTCTGCATTTGTATTCAGGCCCCTCTGAATCTGAACTTAGCAGAGCCACCATTAGCCGCTATTACAGCAGCTGTCTCTACACGTACAGTGACTGACCTTTTTGACCTTTCCGCTTTGCAAAACAACTGGAGTTCTGTTACAGTATCTTTAAATTCCAGTTTCCAACACTTTTCACAGATTTGGAATTGCATTAAAGTATGGACTTGGGCTGGGATGTTCTGACACATGGATAAGATTTTATCCAAATTGGTATGATTTTAGCTCTGACTGTATGTTTAGGATTGTTGTCCTGCGGGAAGTTGGACGTCCACCCCAGTCTCAAGTGGTGTGCGGCCTCAAACTTGTTTTCTCCGGGGATCGCGCTGTATTTCACTTCATTCGTTCTGACCATCTTCCCCGTCCCCAAAGCATGATGCTGCCATCACTATATCTCATGGCAGGGGATGATGATCATCATCATCATCAGGGCTGTGGGAAACTTTAAACATAACTTTTCATGGCTTTCATTTATCAACAGCTTTCTTATTACCACTCTTCCATAAAGGTCAGATTTGTGGAGTTTATAGTTGTCATGTTGAAAGACTCTCCCACTTAGGCTGTGGACCTCTGCAGCTCTTTATTAATGGTTTCTTTAACATCCCTAACCATTTAGGTGGCCGGCCATGTCTTGGCAGATTTGCAGTTGTGCTCCACTCTTTCCATTTTGAGGTGATGCCTTGAGCAGGGCTCTGTTAGACATTCAAGGCTTAGAGTATATTTTTTATAAACGAAATCTGCTTTAAGATTTCCCATATCCTTTACCCTGACCTTTCTGGTGTTTTCCTTGCTCTTTGTGCTGTTTGTTCACTAATGTTATCTAACAAACTTCTAAGAGCTTCACAGATTCAATTACTCAAAAGTAGACTCTACTTACTTATCATATGAGTTTTGAAGGCAATATGGGGAGTTTTATTTAGGGGTGTCAGATTGAATGGGGCTAAATACAAATACTTGCCATACTTTTCTGATTTTTTCAATTTCCTTCAGCTATACAATAGCACACTATTTTGTGTCGCTGTTTGAGGTCAAATCTGAATCAAATGCATTTTAAAAATTGCGGTTATAAAGGGAGAACATTTGAGAAAAATTAAATTGGTATGAATACCTTTGCAATGAGTTGTAAATAACCCTTTATTATAAAGCTCAAGACCCGCAGTGTTCTCTTGCCGTACCCATAAACACAAAGAATACTGCAGCGGCTCTCCTTTAATTAAGATGTGCTCATATAGTTTAATTAAAATATTTCATGAATGGATGTGCTAAGTGGATGGCATTCCTGGGATGCTGTTCAGACATCCTCCAGTCTTTCGTGAGTAGGTGAAGGTGTGAGGGAATATTCTTAAGAGCGCAGAAGGGAAGGTCCTTTATGGAGCCTCAGAGCCGGTACGAAATGCTGACTTGCTGATGACCTGATTCACCTGTGCCTGAGGGGGGTGGGCCATTCACAACAGCTGGAATCATGCAGTTTAGATAGGACAGGTCTGCAGGGTCAAACAGAGAAAGCATAGCGGGCTCCATGGAGTGCGGTTCCAAGGAAGAAGGGAATGAAGTTCTGACAGCACATGCTGCAGGGAGCGCCATATCCAGCGTGCAAAGGGAATCCTGGGACAAACCTGTCGCCCTGCCATACTTGTGCTCCTTCTTCAGCTTCATCCTGCGGTTCTGAAACCAGATTTTGACCTGCCGGTCGGTGAGCTGCAGTCCGGCGGCCATCTCCTGCCTCCGGTGGCGTCGCAGGTAAGGGTTGAAGTGGAACTCCTTCTCCAGCTCCAGCAGCTGGTTGTTGGTGAAGGATGTCCTCTCCCTCCTCGTTCCCCTGCCTGCAGCGCCAGATGCAACACCACCATTGGCTGAAGCTGGGGATAAGCACAGAAAAACAGATTTTTATAGCAAGTGCAAAGCGTGCACCTGAAGGCTCCATCCTGGAGCCCTCAGGTGCCAGTAAGACCCACCTCAATCTTCAGCTAATCAACCTGAGACCAAGCGGAGCCCCCAGTTCCCATTCAGTCATGCTCGAGACTTCCAAACAAGACTGGCTGTCTAGTGTGTCATGTGTTCAGGGAAAGTTCCCTGCCGAAGAGGCAGTCTGGGGAAAACATCTGACGCCACTATGGCTGCCTGACAGGCCACATTAATCAGAGCTCCACACGGAAGCAGAACTGTCAAATCCCCATCTTAGTCACTTAAAAAGTACCTCGGGAGCACCACTGAAAATAGCCGCCATTAGGGATTCAATTTGACATGTATATGAGCAAAACCAGGGCCCTATTGATAACAAAATGACACAGAGGGGTTAATGGATGTTTAATAAGACCTATGGTGAGTAGTGAGTACATTAGACAGAGGATGGTGCCGTCTTTAACTCTTTAACATGTTTCCTTGCTATTCACTGAACTGTTTGGTAAGTTGGGAGAGGTCAATTTAGTCTGGGAAAAAAAAACAAAAAAAACTTAAGGGACTTAGCAAAACAAACAGGGCATTTTCACATCCAGTTACATAGAATCTATATTGTTCTAAATTCAATTCAATTCATATGATTTTAATTTAATTAAAACACAACCAGAGTAGTTTTGTAGCACTTTACAAGACAAAGCAAGATCAAATCGGTCCTGTCTATTCAGAGTCAGACTGAGCTCTTATACAACCCAGTCAATTTCAATTAGCTTCCAATCAATGTAATCCATTGCAATATAAACTAGTCATAAAGACGGATTAAAATCCAGTTATATACAATGGATTATACTTTTTATTTGGAAAATGAAAACTGTGTTATAGTCATAAAAGCTAATAAAAATAACATTGCAGTTTGCCTCATCTCTCTGTGCAGTTGAATCGTTATTCATGAGCAAGTGTTTTTTGACCTCTAATCAGCACAAGAAGCAACAATAACAGCATAACTGCAGTTGTATACTTAGTGCAGAAGACCTTAAGAAAAGTTGCCTGTTCACTCAGCTTTACATTTGAAGAAATTACTATGTTAGAGCTGCACAATACATCAAGTCGCTTTCATTGCATGAATTTTAATGTGCACAGATCTTGTGGCGTTAAACTACATGAAAATATTTTAACGTTCATTAATAAGCCATTCAGTAAAATCAGACTGAAGATGAATGCTTCCTTTTTCAGGTTGCTACTTCTATTACACACTTCAAGAGGACTATAATCTGTCGATAATCCTAAAACAATATAAATTGATCCAGTTCAGGAGAAACTATCACAAAAACAAGATCACTAGGTTGCTGGGCAACCAGCAGCATGAATAAAGAACTGACGTTGACCAAGCCTGTAGTTCTACAAGGAAACTTGTAGCCATCTTTAGAAATCCAGTTATTTAGGCTTCGGTTCACATCTGAGGTGAGTGCTTTTTTTTTTTTTTTTTTTTGCAATGGCAAAGGACAGCTTGGATGCATTATTTGGCATTCTAATACGCTGCTTTGTGACAGTAGTCAGTTAGTATTATCAGGACTTTCTTTGTCCTTTATTCACAACACAGAGCTTCCTCTAGATCTATAGATCTACTTCTGCCGTGTCATGTCTACATCAACCGATCTACGGGTCTAGATACAATTCAGGAAAGTGGTTGGGACACTGTCATGATACGGATAAAACAGATCAGTGAGTAAATGCGGCCTAGCTGAAAACAGTAACGTTATTGCAGTATTTAATAATAATAATAATGTCACAACGTCATAGTTTCCCAATATTTGCAGCTCAAAAACACATGAACAAAAATCACTTACTTGACTGTTTAGAGGCAGTTTCCCTTGACTTCATCCAGGGGAAAATCCCTCCTGAGTGGCAGATGGTGAGACTACATCCTCTGCTCTTGGTGTCCAGCTTGCCCTTGGCATGGCAGTAAACCACTGGCTCCAGGTGGCACTCAGAAAGTTCATGTGGGTTCAGTCTGGAACTGAGGGGAACAGCAGAGGTCAGGTTCGGCTGCTCAGATCCTGAATCACGGCCTCCTCCTCTTTCTCCTCTTGCTCCTTCACCACACCCCACGCTAAGTTTTGGCACTTGTCCAGAGCTCATTTCAAAACTGTTGCCATGCATCTGCGGAGGGAGGGACACAGACTGTTGGGGGTCCATGGACCCCACAGCTCATCAAAGTGGCTCAAATCAAACTCAGAAGTCCCTCAGCAGTAATAAAGCAGAGGTCTTCTATCTGCCTAATTTCAGATCACAATTAACCTGAGTGAATAAAGGCATGCAGGACAGAGCATTTGGAGCAGGAGACCTTGAAGAACGCTTTGGATAATATTTACTAGAGGGGGGTTACCGTGGTCACGTGTGCCAGTCCTCCAATGGCAGAGCTCTGGAGTTGGAAACTAATCCTGCTGGCAATTTAGGGTGCTCGAAGAAGCTTTGGCGATATTTCTTCAGACATTTACTGCACGCAGTCCAGCTTTTCCATATCTAGGGATTTAAAAAGAAGGGGTGGAGGGGTGGGGGATAAAAAAAAAAGAATCAGATAACTGGACTTAAAAAGACGGCAAGATGAAAGAAAGAGCGGGATGCGTTCAAACGGAGACATGGGGAGACAAACAAAGATTACACACGTGCGCCGAGGAGCGGTTTCATTTCAGACCGAGCGAAAAGATTTCTGCTTTTATTGCAAATGTTCCAGGATAAACTGGGAGAGTCGCGTCTTGCTGCTGAGCGCCCCGTGGTAGGTCCAGACAACAAGAGCTCCTGCTTCACAACACCAGAGCGACGGAATTAAAATGCGATCACCGTTTAATTCGTTCCTTCTTACGAGTTTAAAAACGTGAAATTCTAAAATCAACTTCGATTCTGTGCTACTTTTCTCCCCAGACGAACGCAATGACAGATATTTAACCCCGCGTTTTCAATGCTGGCTGCAAAGAGATTTTATTAGTCTTTCAAGGTGAATTTATTTCCGATTTCTTTTCTTCTTCTTTGTTTTTTTTTTTGTTTTTGTTTTTTTGCAAATCCGGAACAAAATGTAACTTCTCGTTATAAATTGGCGGGCGTTTCATTTTCATAACATATGCTTCTAACTGTCCGAGTCCAAGTGCAGCTTATTAGGATTCAATGGGAGTGGTCAAACAAAAGGCTTGTGACAGTCATTGCTGCACAAAGACAAAGGAGGCAATCATTAAAGGTTTTCTTTTTATCCTGCAGGATGACTCATTTGCATTATTCCGGCTTCGCTGTACAGTTTCAGTTGTTGCGAAGTAACATTTTTTTATATTCTGCCTTTAATCCCTTTTCGGGATTGACAGAATTCATCCTGCGCCTGTTTGCAGGAACACAGGCCAACTCCTCAAGGCGAAATGTGCTCGAATAAAATATGGAATTAGCGATTTTATTCTAAGACGAGGCAAAAGATAATGTTGGGGATGAAATTATGCTGCACTAAATGCTGCAGTAATTGTGCTCTAAGTGAAGAGGAAAGCAAACTCACACTTTTTTTTTCTATGTTCAACAAAACACAAACACATGCAAAAAAATCTAAATAAGTAAAATACTGAATTTAGCACTTTTTTAAAAATTGTACAAAGGGCCTGTGCGCGTTATGGGCTCGTATCAACCTTAGTTGAAGCAAGCTTCAAATGTAGCCTAAATTCCTGCTGGTGTTTCAGTGCAACAAAGCTGTCCAGAAAGCCCTCTTTAGATGTCTCAGAAGTGATGGATTATGCACTCAGGGCTGCACAGCTTGGAAGGTGAGGCTTCCTCCTTTCTTCTTGTCTTTTACGCGTCACCCCAGCTGCCATCATGATCAGGGCCTTACCTGCAACTTCAAAGTGCATCAAATCACGAAGTTTGGAGTTTTTTGTTTTTCTTGAATTGCAGGGGGGAAATGCTCCACTGATTTATGAATTACACGAATTTAGACATAGGCTCAACATAACTCTTAATATTTAGCAATATTCAATTTGTCAAGAATTTAAAACATTTGGAGTTACAATTCTTTGGGTCATTAGTCTTTTCCCATTGTGGGTCAGATAACAAAGCAAATGGCTTAGTTTAACTAAAACATAAACAAATACATGTATAATAATAATAATAATAATGATAATAATAATAATAATAATTATTATTATTATTATTATTATTATTATTATTATTATTATTATTATTATTATTATTATTATTATTATTATTATAAGGATGGTGCCGGCTGAAATTGGGGTGAAAGTAATTTAATTCATGGTGTTTTCCTTGGCTCGCACCCTTGAACGCACTCTCTCTGAATTTGGAGATAGAATCTATGATATACTAGCTCAGCAAGACATTAATTTAGCTCCTCCGCGCCTCCACCACAATTCTCCGTGAACTCTGTTTGAACCGCCTCAGCGGCTATAGATCATTTTTCTCTCTCACACAAAAGCGCGCCGGTCGCTCTTGGGTGTCAACCCTTTTACAATTCCTCCTTACCTTCTGCGCTCCCTCGCCCGCTGACACAAACAAGCGAGGAAATTGTCGATAAACTTTTATTTTTCATACCAATAACGTATACAGAGAGCAAGAGAGAGCTGCGGCTGCGCATGACGAGGAGGAAAATCTGGCGACTGCAGATTAGTCCCCCCCCCCCCCCCCTTCAACAATAAATATGCATCCATGTAATTTTATTTACTATAAAGACACACAAAAAAGACTATAGTTTTTTTCCAGAGCTTAAGGAAAACAGGGATCAGTTAATGCATGTCCAGGGGACAGAGCTGTGCAGATAAGAGGAGAATGAAAGAGAGCCGGGGAGAAGACGTTTTAATGGGCAGAGGACGCTGTCGGTTAAAACGGTGCATACAAATGGCGCTGTCTTGGCAGAGCAAGGAGAAGATTTATGGGCCCGGTGCCCTATGTTGCTGTAAACAATGCAGAGTGAAATGAAAGGACCAGAGTTTGGAGACTGCACTTCATAAGTGAGGAGAAGACACGCATGTGGTCTTTTTCGTGCACCTTATGTAGGAGTGTGCATTAATAGGGTTTTATTTATTTATTTATTTATTCATTCATTCATTCATCCATTCATCCATTGACTTGGTAAACCAAATGAAACCCTGGACCTTTTCAGGGAATAATGTTTTGAATTTTATGTCAGTATTTTGTTTTCCAAATAGGAGAAGTTTGACAGAAATACATGGACACGCGTAACACACTAGTCGTATTTACAGGGTCTTCTTAAATGCGTTTTGCAGTCTTTCCGAACCAGGCTTGTTTAAGGTGAACTTGCCTCCTTCAAAAGCACTTTGCAAAAAAACGGCCCACTAAAAGGCTCCATGATGGGACCTGTTCCATCGTATTTGTGAGTCCTCACAGTCGAAAATGCCGACTTGCCTGTTCAAATTGTATATTTTCATGCAAATTTAAAAACTTAAACTGTTAGTTAAGTCCTCCATTTTAAAATGTTTATGTTTTTAATAATGTGACAATAGTTCATCTGTTGCATCTGCATGTGTGCAGCGAGAGGTATGGCATTGTTCAGCGGTGCAGCAGCAGATGCAACTGGTGGCGCAGCAGAGAAATCGTTGTCATAGAACAAATTAAATCACTTAACCTGTACATAATCGAGAATCTATAGTCTCCTAGATTGCATATTCAGATCACTTGTGCTGATGAAAAGTGAATACCATAACCATAATTCAGTCTAGTGATTGTCTGGGCCCCCGGTGACACCTTCAACGCAGGAAATGGGTTTAATTTCTGGGGTCCTCAACGATGCAGCAAATAGGCTAATTAAATATTTCTCAGTGAGGTGTTATGGTGACATAAAGTACACTCGTAAGTTCACCCAGGCCATCATTCCCTATAGCTACAGTATGCGATGTGAAGTCTTCAGTGGTAATGGTACCTGCTTTGTACTCCTCACCCTGCTATCTATCTATCTATCTATCTATCTATCTATCTATCTATCTATCTATCTATCTATCTATCTATCTATCTATCTATCTATCTATCTATCTATCTATCTATCTATCTATCTATCTATCTATCTATCTATCTATCTATCTATCTATCTATCTATCTATCTTACCATTGACAATCACATAAAAAAATCTATCAAGACCTACTTCTACCGTCTTCACAACATTAGCCCTCTTCTTTCCCGCTCTGAGGCTGAAAAACATATTCATGTCTTTGTATCTTTCAGACTGGATTACTGCAAGGGACTTTTTACAGGGACCTCCTCCAAAAATATTCAAGAATTACAGTTTATGGCAAGAGTCCTCACACAAGTACGCAAGTATGAGCATATTACACATACTCCCTCCACTGGCCTCCAGTCCCAGTTTGGATTCAGTATAAAATTCTTTTGCTCACCCATAAATGCATCAGCGGCCAAGGTCCATCCTATCTACAAGAACTCATTCCACTCCAAACCTCCACCCGTGACCTCGGGTCGTCCAGCGGCCGGCTCCTCCAGGTCCCCTTTACCAGGCTTTGAACCATAGGGGGCAGAGCCTTTTGCTCAGCAGCATCACGGCTCTTGAATAGCCTCACTATTAGAGCTGAAAAAAGTGCAGAGTCTGGACTCCTTTAAAGTCGGACTGAAGACATTCCTGTTTAGGAAAACTTTTAATTGCTAATCTTACTCCTGTGTTGTTTTCTTCTTTGTGTTTTAACTGTAGCATTATAAAATTGCTTAGAATAAAAAGTGAATTATAAATAAAAATTGTTGGTATTATTAGTATTACCATATATCCATCCATCTAACCATCTGAAACTGAAAGGGAGTCTGGAAGAGGTGCAATTTGAACTATAATTTTAAGAAAACTCACAGCCCTCTTTTTGTGGGAATTGGTGGTTTCAGAATCTCTTTTCAGCGCAGAAATATCCAATTTGGGTTTGATCAGCACACGTGTTTTAGAATTAAAACGAGAAATGCATAAAGGGTCATGATTACTCGAAAAACTGTGAATTAGTCCTTTAGCTTATACCCCAAACTTTGGCCAGACATACTTTCTTATTGTTTACACTTTGCACCATTCTACAGACAGCGCTACTGCCTACTGGGTCAAGAACAAATGACACAACCTGGTTTTTAGGAGCGCCAGTGCCGCTCCATGGTGGAGGGCACCCTGGGCTGGCAGCCATATCGCCCCATGTCAAAACGTTTGCAAGCTCGGACTACCAATCACTTCAGTAGTTAAGATCAGGTTTCAAAATCAATTTTTATGTTATTCAATCCATCTCCAGCGTTATCACCAAAGGCACATGTGCACATACAGGCTGGTGCATTTGCCCCCCCCCCACCCCCCCCACCCCCCCCCCCCCCGCCATGGGTAAATGCAGAGTTTTAAGGATTTATGACACTCCCACTGCTGGTCAGTGTGAGGCAGCCCCTCTTCTGTCCCTGGAAAATAGCAGCATGACCCCTGTTTCAACTCCCTGCCTTTATACAGCTGCTACAGGGCTGCAGTTTAAACACGCACACAACAATGCGCCCAGCTTTCATCGCCACCCTAAGTGGTTTGAAGGAGCCACTCACCTGAGACGAGTGGACAAACACATGTATAACCGGCCAACCTGACAAAAACTGCAGGTCATACAACCCAGGTGAGCGTCAGATCAGAACTGACCGATCCTATTTAGCGCTTGTTTAAATATCTCGATGGCTGCTGGTGTAGAGTTTTTACACCTTCCGAGAGTAAAGGGGGGAGAGAGCGAGAGAGAGGCCTCGCCAGAGGTGCTCCATAAATCACAGAGAGCCTGCAGCGGTGCAATGTGAGCTGAAAATCATGTGTGATTCAACAGTCTCAAGTCAGAGAAGAAACCGGTTGGAGCTGAGTAACTGCTCGGGACTTTAAACCGAGCACTGCAAACATACAAAACGCACCTTGGTCCTGCACGCTGATTGGGCGGAAAACATTCATGATGAAGGCAGAGGAAATCCTAAATGTGAAAAAAAATCTAAGCTTACAGAACAATCTTTCACTGATGAGAATTCCTGGATAGATTGACCTTTTTTTGTTGTTTTTCTATTCAATATGACCCTTTGACAGGGCTGACGAACTTTCAGGTTTTTAGGCTGCACTGATTACATGTCTATGTGAGAAAATTCAGGAAAAAGTACAAGATGTCCAGTTTTTATTGACGAGGATTTTGGTCCTGATTGATTGATTGATTCCTGATTTGTTCCTGATTGATGGCCGAGAAGGTGCTAGAGACTTTGCTCAGATAACTTGTAAACATTGCCTTTTTTCATAATAAACAATGAGATCCATCATCAACATACACAGCTTTCTTGATTCCTTGTGAAAAAGAATATCAAGTCATGCCTCAAGAATGCATTTTTCTTTTTGTCATTAATCTTTCCTAACAAGCCCTCAAACAAAAGGTGCATAATGTTTTTGATGTTCAGAGTGTAATTTGAGCTCCACCTGTAACCTCGAGGACAGGACGAGGAGGAAGAAGGGTCAAATGTGTACTAGCACACAGACATGTGAGTTTGGCTTTCACTAACAGCTGTTTACCTCTGGAAAACTGCCTGTCGAGCATTTTTCTATGAATATTGACTTATGCACCCCAAACCGCCTGACAAATATGTGATCTTTGCAACCTCTTGTTACCCAAAGAGAGAATTGGAACTGACCAATGGATTAATGCTCAAATTGCACAGATTGTAAGGAAACCTCTCATTGTTTAATCATTAAATTTAAATGGTGATATGTTAAATCTAATTCAATTATTTTTTCAACTTGATCTAAAACGTTTCATGCACACTTTAACTGTTCGCCTATTCACTGTTAATAGTGTTATATTTTCATATTTTAACTCCTGGGTGGCCACCTTAAACGCATGTTCTTGTCCTGGTAACTGAACTGAAATATTGTAACATATTGAATTTCTTCTCAGCGAAAAGACTTGCTGCTGACAGGCTTGACATTCTGGAAATAGTTTACGGAAACTACCAAATGTCATAACATTTTACCTGTGTGCACTTTTTCCCCCCAAGTTTACTTTAGAAGGCAAGACAAGCGCGTCAAAACATGAAAACATATTATCATGCTTAAGGTTTGCTTGAATTTACATTTTTCTTACAAAGGAAGGATGATATGAAGAATTATTCTACTTGATAACTTCATCCTGGGTAACCTGATCATCAAGAAAGCTTTGGAAAATTATTTTTAAGCATTAAAACAACAAAGAATGGTTATATGAACTTGCTATACATGAATATATATATACACATACACACACACACACACACACACACACACATATATATATATATATATATATATATATATATATATATATAT
Source organism: Fundulus diaphanus (assembly GCA_037039145.1). Classification (NCBI taxonomy): domain Eukaryota; kingdom Metazoa; phylum Chordata; class Actinopteri; order Cyprinodontiformes; family Fundulidae; genus Fundulus; species Fundulus diaphanus. The sequence goes on along the minus strand of CM073129.1, from coordinate 30,911,472 downwards.
ACACACACCAACAAGTGAAGATAATTGTAACTTGTAATGTTGTAATGTTACAACAGTTGGGGGATCTGGGGTTTCAATGAAAAGTTTTCAAGGTGTTTCTGAGTAAAAAAAAAAAAAAGTTACAACACTTGAAGGTCCTTGTTCATAAACTAATCACAACGACCAAGTGTCCCAGTACTGTCAGAAACGCCTATAATTGGCAGCTGGATTTTGGACACAGGAGCCAAACTGGGAGCAGAAGTCACATGAGCGCAGCAAATGAAACTATTTATAGCTGCAGCTACTTTTTATGAGACCTCAGAGAACGCTATAATCACCACAGCAAAAATATTCATTCAGTTTGTCAAATTTGAGGTGAAATGGCCAGACAATATATCTGGTGGTTATTTTAATATGGCTATGAATTACGGGTAACTTTACTGTGTGCATTTATGTTTAATGACTCGCTCGCTGAGAAAGAAAAAATAGCACCCACGTGAAGAAGGCGCAAGTTATGAAGTCCCGCAGCTCCGCTGGATGCAGAGAGGCGCACTGTCCGAGGGTTCAACGCTGTCCGGTGTCCCTATGCATAACAAAGGGGGCATGCAGTGATGCCCTGCCGGAGGCCCCTTCTATACAGGCGCAGCGCAGAAAAACCCACAAAGAAAGCCGAGGCCAAGGGAGGACCGGCGAGGGCGCACACAGAACGTACACGCATAGAAAGTGAGTCAGGTCACAGGGTTGGAGAGGTCGACCATCCAGACTGAAATGAACCTAATGGAACAGAAAATGTGTCCTCGAGGTGAACCCGGCCTTCTCCCATCTCGCCCCCCAAACTTCAATGAAGCACCTTTTCAAGCCCCGCGACATGGAGGCGACAGAGCCGAGAAAAGGGGCTGGAGGGATGCTGCGACTGCGGAGAGCACATTAATTTCTCTAATCTGTCCAACAACATAAAGGCCCCTGAAATCATTTTTCAGCGCCGTCTCACCACCATTCTACTGGTTTTCTCCAAAAGCCAAGTCTCCACAGCAGATTTTAACATCTGCGCTTGTGTGAAAATAAGTCCATTTAAAAGGCTCCAATCTCACATTTGCGCATTCTTCTGAGTTACTCTGGCTGATATCGCGCAACATTTGATGTTATCAAAAACTGGCTATCATCACAGCTGTTTTCCAGGACATTATACAGAGCTCCGTGGTGCAAGATTGATGATGGAAAATACCTCTTCTCTTTGTGTTGTTGTGCCTCCCACTACGCAAGGCATTTTATACGACCTATTCATGCCACAGTTTCAATAATCTATCATATTGCTTGCGCTTCTTTGGATGTGAGTCATGCTCAAACGTCATTTATCTAAATAAATAAATAAATAAATAAATGCACTGAGAAAAAAATAAAATAAAAGAGGACACATGTCTATTAAATATTCAGTTTAAGTAGATGCGAACAGTTCTGGAGTGTGGCTTTAACACCATTGCTAATTTTAGGTGTATTTTGCTGCTACTTAGAGGCACATCCACTTGAAGAAGTAAAAGACACATGAAACCATTAGCACTCCTCCTCACACAGGCCAGAGTCTGACAACAAAGGTCAGCGTCCTTGCCGTGATATTTTACACCATGCACTACACTGAATCTGCGTCCAGTTCACTGTTTTTTTGTTGTGTTTAATTTTCATTTATTTCACATGTTGAAAACCCATTCAGATGGCGTAGTGGAGCAGTATAGAAAAAGCAGGGCGACTTTGTGCATTACAAAATGGCTATGTTTACAAGCATCTATCAGCTCTAACACATTACCAATGTAAGCTCTAAATTAAAAGCATGCATTTTGGCCTTAAAGTCAAACGAGGCTCCATTTTGTGGCACTGGCAGAAAGCAGTGCAGAAGTGGACTGGAGGGGCCCCTCAGTATAGCTTGTCTGCAGCGCTAATTGAATGCCCTTCAGACTGATGAGGTTGCACCAAATGCAAGGAGCAAACTGCTTATTTTTCCATATTTTTGGAAACAACTTCCTTCTATCACAAGGCAGGCTGTGCACGAACACTACGGCATTCAATTTGCACACAGACACACACATATATATATATACACACACACACACACACCACACACACACACACACACACACACACACTATGTCTGTACACGTTGCTATTATAAGGGCGCAGGAAAAAAGTCTAAAAACAGGGATCTGTTGAATATTTACACATCTGTACAGTTTTTTGAAAAACCTCCAATCATTAGTAGACCTTGTCTCACCTAAAATGAACTTCGAGCATACGTATGTAAAACTAGTAGACACTCACTGTTTTTATTGACCAATATGATTAGCACAAGTACACTAAACTCCGTTTATTGCATTTCACAATAATCTGCTTTGTGACGGTCTAAACACAACATCAACACCACAAATAATAATAATAATAATAATAATTTAAAAAAAGACAACTAAAAATGCAGATCAAATTCCTGTTTCTGAAATACACGAGGTAAATTCACACATTGTTGTTTATCCTAAACATACATGTCCAGAACCAATGCTGTTTTCAAGCTTTTTTTTCTCAATATACCAAAATAATTATTATTATTATAGTGATATCCTTCCAGTGTTGTTTGAAATAAATAGATTGTGCATTTTACCTTGGGCAGCTGGGCAAAAGAATTGCCCACAATAACGTTTTGATAAAATGTATATTTTTTTTCTAGTTTCACTCCTTCATTTTAATAAAAAAAATCAAGATAAAAGAACTTCAAATAAATTAAACCCTGTTTCACGTAAAAAATAAACCATCGGTATTCGCAGTAATCCATGCTATATAACATGCATTTTTATATAACTTTGGACTTAAAGGAAACCGCACAAGATAGCTACGAAAACAAAATATATCATTGTTCTATAAATAATCAGTTCTCCGTGTACCCCAGGTGTCTGGTTCGTGGTTTTATAACCTGGTAATATCCTCGCCATGCTGTGCTCCGGTTAGTTCGTCGGGGGCCCCAGTGTTGGTGGCCGAGACAGCGGGGACTCCGCCGGCCGCAGAGCCTGTGTTTGACACGGAGGAGGAGGAAGAGGAGGAGGATCTCACTTTGGTGTTCGGCAGCCTGTGATCCTTTTTCCATTTCATCCTGCGGTTCTGAAACCAGATTTTAATCTGCCGCTCGGAGAGCACCAGGGTGTGCGCGATCTCTATGCGTCTCCGCCGGGTTAGATACCGGTTATAGTGGAATTCCTTCTCCAATTCCAAGACCTGCTGCCGGGTGTACGCTGTCCTAGACCGCTTTGGCTCCGTCCCATTGTAACCAGAGTTCACTGGGAGGAAAAAAAACGGGGAGATGCGGAGAGAAAGGGTGGAAGGAGAAGGGAGAAAAAGGAGGGGGTAAACAAAGTGAGATATGGCTCAGAAAGATTTATTGGACATGAATGTTTAGCTGTTTGAGGAAATTTAAATGGGAAGTTAAGAACTTCTTCGCGTAATGAGAGGACACTCACATCCAACCATGATCTAAATTATTAATGCAAGATCACAAAGCTCAGATTTTTTTTCTTCCTTTCTCTTATTCATTTCTCCCCCCCTCTCTCTCTCTCTCTATCGCGCAATACATAACAGCAGAAGCCACATGGTGATACGGCTGCCCTGAGTATACCTCGGCTATAAAATTTATGGTGGGTGTAATTACCAATGCCGAGTCGTAAATCCGCCTCAATTGTGCCATTTCAAAGGCTTCCCTGCTATCGGAGCAGGGGCTGGCAACGAGATGGGAGTCAGAGGGGCTTGATAAAGGGAGGGAAGAAGGGGAGAGAGGAGCCTGAGCAGAGCAAGGGGAACATAAACACCACAAGTTGCCTACCAGTGCTGACGTGAATTTTCTTCATCCACGGGTACACCACGGGCTGTTTGGAGGAGACTGTGCTGTTGGGATGCTCCGGGGTGGCTTGGTTGCAGGCGGAGGCTGCGGCCGGCGGGGTAGCGGGGGACATGGACAACTGTGGGGTCTCACATGACGCAGGCTGGCCCTTTCCCGTCAGCAGGTGCGCAGAGTGGGGTATTCCGTGTCCCCGCGGCGTGTCGGGCTCGGGGATGCTTGCACAGTTAAACTGGCGCTCTTGGTAGCTCGCCCGCGGAGGAGGGTATAACTCCTGGTGGTGATGCTGGTAGCCAGTGTCCCTTGCGCGGCTGTAATATTCTGGACTGTGCTCGGGGATGTAGTTGTTTTGCGAATATTCCTCGCATGGAGGAAATTTCGGATCAATGTAGTTAGACTCCATCAAATACGAGCTCATGATCATTAATTTCTGGAGTGGAAAATAATTTTTCTAGCTTTGTCGTTTTTCTGCTCCATAAAGCCCTCCTACTTGCGAGCAGCCCTGTAAAGTTACTTTAACCACGTGACCCAGTGGCCCAATAGCAGAGGAAGAGGTAGTTCCCGGATAAGGAACCAGAGGTATTTAGCATACCTACAGTCGCCATTGTAGGCACAAAGCGCTCTCTCTCTCTCTCTTTCCCCTGTGTCTCTCTATCCCTCCTTCTTCCCTCTTCTTCCCCCTTCCTCCCTCTCTCTGGCGTTGTTACCAAGGCAATTGATCTTGGGGACAAAACTAGTAGCTGCTGACCAAGTAAAAAAAAATAAAACAGGCAAAATCCATGGCTCCCAATTATTCAAAGGGACAATGGTCGGCCAAGGATAAAGCACAACAATAGAGACCCAATCATTTTCTTACTTTGAACACCTTGCACAAAGGTTATCTGCAAATTAATAAAGGTGTGTTCTTTATCAGCAGTAGTTCAGCTGGGAAACAACCTGAAGGCCATTAAGCCTTCAAGCTGGACATTTCTGAAGAAAAAAAAAAGATTCTCTTGATGTTTAGTTTTTTACTTATAGAAAAACCTGGTCAGTTTTCCTATTATTATTATTATTATTATTATTATTATTATTATTATTATTATTATTATTATTATTATTATTATTATTATTATTATTATTATTATTATTATATCTAATCAATATACAAGCTAACCCCCTAAAACAACTTCCACAATGTGCAAATCCCTCTGATGGCATCACAAAAGCAGAAATTGTGAGACTTGAGTAACTTACAAAATTACCTTCAGTAATAAGGTAGTTAGCTAATCGCTTACTTCAAAACTTAAGTTATTTTGCACCTTCATGTCACCTAGCTTCAACGCTTTCAATAATTTTTGGCTTCATAAATGTTACTGTCGACAGGTCTTCCCTATTTTCAAACAATCACTCTTGTTAGGTAAACAATTTCATATAAGATATGAAAATTTCAATGGGCTTTTTGTGTTTAATTCCCAAAAGAAATTTCAAAAAGTCAGTACTGGTAGAAGTATTGAAGTTTTCAGGCTCAAATGACTTCCAACAGGGTTACTTGCTGTCATGGATCAAGAGCTTTGTATATTTGTCAAAGGTAGTAATGCCCAAATGTCTCAAAATGAATAAATTAAATCATTAAAAACGATTAAAGTAAAAGAGAAAGGATGCATGAAGAAATGTCCCAAAAAAGTATCACTAGGAGTAACTCATGCAACTCAAATACAGCTCTATTACTTCAGAAAGCTGTCAAAAGTCATCATTCTGCCAGTGTTGTACTGATGCTGATGCATCAGCTCCAATCTTGTACCTGTTGTGATGGCATCACAACACACACACAAGGAAGACTTAGCAAACTTTTTTATCTTTTGTCTACTTTTTCAAATCTTTCAATCATGGGATAATCCGTATTATTATTACCCAGCTGTATTTTCAATATAATATATGGTACATTTGTTAATGGAAAATGACATACCCCTGGACAGTGTTTTAAGAATTAATCGAACTTCTGGGAGCTAATCCTAAAGCTACTGAATATGAATGCAGATGTTTAATATGTTTGTGGTTCCATCTGTAAAGGAGCGCAAGAGAGGTGAGATGCTTGGAGGAATTGGGTACGAGGGATCATTAAGAGACAGCCTCATGAAAACGTTGAAAACCTTGCTCTATTAGCATTTACGCCTTGTTCATACAATATTAAATGAAAACAAAAATAAACATCAGTTTATTAACTAGGGAGACAATGGCATAACCATATCATAGGAATATCAATCTTATCCTGGTAAATTCAAAAGAGGAAAGTTACATACTTCAAATATCGCCTAGATTTGGTGCTGAAAAAAATCTTCAAATCAATCAACCATGGTAAACATAAACATGGATCTAAACAAGTATAAGTAAAGTTTTGTGTACACTGCAGAGTTAACAACAAAGACAAATGCCGGTCATATTCTATTGTATACTATTTGTCTTTAAAAAAATAGCTGAATAACACAAGAGTGAACATAAGGAGTCCTGCTGTTAGATCATGAAAAGGAAAAATTGCCCCATAATGAATTCAGTAGGTTCAGCTTCCCAAGGATGCAACAAGCAATTAATGAAAACCATTTGCAAAATATACAGCTACAAGTCATTCAGTAAAGCTCACAGTTTCCAGTCACAAAGCCAGACTGTGGCTTAGCCACATACCTGACAGCTTTTACAATCAGAAATATCCTAAGGCCACAAATTAGACAAGACTGAAATATGCAACAAGGGAATCCCAACGACTTAAAACACTACTGTCTAATACTAAACTGACCGCTAAGGACTGTTTAGTTTGGTCAAATGTGGTGTTGCATGTCAGAAAGTAGCTGTGACTAATTTTTGAAAATCTCTTGCATAACGGCCCTCTTAACCCCATGTTGATGTATTTCTTCCTTGTGTTTTTGACTCAGTTTATCTGCTACTTACTACACCTTATGTGGACAGTAAAAGTGCAGGCATAGTGAATAAATGACCTGCATCCCTGATGACAGTTAAGACAATACACCACATAAGCTCATAACTCATCAAGGAACTGCTGAGGAAGAATCTGTGTAATGTAACATCCTTGTATATACACAGCAATAAGCTCAAACAGTATAATTATATTTGATTCTCCTGTTTCAACAGTCTCAGTGTTCAGAATCACAAGGCAATATGTCATCTCAGCTGTTAGTATGCTAATCCTGGCTAAAGCCCTGACCATGAGCCACATCTCTTGTGGTCGGCTTTTATGGTGTAAACTGATGCTGCAGGGCTGTGTACACTTGGCTTCCCATTCTTCTCTCATCCCTTCAAAGATAGACAACTTATCAAGATATTCTAACATCATAATAACAATAATATCAAGAATAGGAACAACAATAAGAAGAAGTAAAGATCTGTACCAAAAGAAGATATAGGTCAGTATTTTGGCCACTCTGTAAGCCAGGGGATCCATTTCTACAGTCATAATTATGTAATAAGTTTAAAAACGATGTGACTTAGACTTTCTTTATCTTTATTGTCATTTTGTATACACAGAGTGGATACAGAACGAAATTTCGCTTTCACACAGCTCAGAAAGATTGCAGTAACTCTACAGGATACCTTGCGGTGAATTACAGTACAGGATAAAGTGCAGTGATAAATCGCAGTCACTTACAGGATAAGTTTCAATTGACTTCCGGATAAAGTGCAGCAGTGAGCAGTAGGCAGTTGAAATGTAAACAGTGTAAAACAAATGTAAAAACTGCATATCATAACTCTGGCTGTACTGTTTGTAAAGAATGCGCACGACATTTCTATTACCCCTACCGAGGATGTTAGAGGCGTTTTATAGAGCAATAAAAGCCGTAAATCAGTCACTTTTAAACGACCCCTGGTTCCCGGCGTGTTTTACAGGCTCTGACACAGTAGTAGCCGCGCACTGCTCACATGGCTCCCCTTACTCTGTGGCCTCTACAGCTACCTCCTAAAAGCGCGGATCTGCGTGGACAATGAATACGCTCCGTGACAGCGTTATTGCATTGTTACAGTGCCCGGCTACAAAGATCATGGCTGGCGCTTCGTGCAGAAGCAAGGGTAAAGACAGACAGACAGACAGACGTGGAGCTAGGTGCAGTCCATCGGCTGGCGTGGTATTGCAGTTGCCCATGTATTCCTGTAGAGACGTATTTGCGATTGTTTGTGCAGCACGCAAATTCGGTTCTACAGGGTACATATAGACAACTAATGTGCTTTCTCGTTGAGGCTCCAGGGCTGAACTGTCGGGTAAACATCGGTGCAAGCAGGTTCTGGAAGATGCGTGCATTTCAGAGATATTTCAGTGCGGCAATGGAGCAGAACGATCACACAAAGCGTGCGTAAAAGCTGATGCTCTTCATCTGCACGAAGCAACACAAACCTATTTGTTTGTTTTCTGTTTCCCCCCCTCAAAAAGATCAATGTGCGCACACCAACACACACACACACACACACGGACTCACACACACACACACAGGCGCACGTACGTGTGTATGCGTGCACACAGAGAATACAGAGGCTCTTCTTTCTCAGCATTCTGCCTTTCAGTTGGGTCCTATATGAATATTCAGCCACAAACACGGCGGATACAAAAGGACGGCGTGACAGCGGCAGATGAAAAATAAGTTTCCATTGTTCCCAACCATTTCTTCTGCTAGCCATTACCATACTGACCGCTCCGTAACCTTTCTTCCTGACACCCTGGAAGCTAATGAGAAAAGCCTCGGATGAAAAATGCAACGTTGGACATGTGACCTGTTTCGTGGGGGTTATTAAAAACAGCAAACAAGCTCGGATTGTGAATCAATTCAACTGATTACAGAAGAGAGGAACAAACTAGCTACAAATTAAACACACAGACACACACACACATCTTGATCTGAATATTATTTTATGAATGTCACCATTAAAAAAAAAAAAAACGGGGAATTCTTTGTGAAATAAATACAGCCCAGAAATCGCTATTTGGCTGCTTCGTGTTTTCATCTGAACACATGATATTTGTCGCGCACCCAGCCGATGTGAGCACCGCGCACTCCCTCTCGTCCCATGTGCTCATGGCGAGCGCATTTTAATATTAGTTAGACAGCCTGACCCGCGTTTCACCCCTCGCGTTTGACTGCTTCCAATAGTTCACTGCCAAGGATTATTGATGGAGAGACAGCAATGAATTCTTTCTCCCCTCACAAATGGCTTTCAGATCGTGCACCTAGTTCAATAACTAGTTATAATGTAGAAGTACAAAAAAATGAGACCCTCAGGCGGACTAATTTGATGTTTCATTCATTCATTTGAGGGATTGTTAAGCTTTCCCCGTGTACCCCCCCCCCCCACACACACACACACACACACACACACATACAGCAAAACAATTCTTGTACATGTGTGCTCACACATGTATGCATGTTAACGGAATTCATCAAAACTATGCAGAAGCCGTTCAGTCGATCATGTTTTTCCTTTCAGTGTCCGACTGGCTGACCTGAATGCAGAGACTGCAGCAATATCCCGCTCCCTGATGAAAATGGTTACGATGCGCTTTTAATCAGACCCTTAATGTAATAGCCTCTACGCGTTTACCCTCCCCAGGTGTAATAACGTTAGGCGGGATGGTCCAGTTAAAATAAAAAGTTTTAATGAAGTGCAGACAGACTGGAGACCAGTTGGCTGTGAATGCTGGTTGGAAGCGGCCGCCAGGGGAGCAAAGGTGCTTTGTAGAAACTGGATTCCCCCACATAAACCATTGCGGTGTTGTGGCTCATTAGACTCAAACCGTACCGTTAAAATACAGACAACAAAACGACCGCCCTGGCTATTAATTAGACACAAAAAAACGCCAAAAATTGGGTTTTTATGATGTAGGATAAGGGGGAGTTACAATTGCTATTCCGTTTTTAATTTTCGAATGTAAACTACAAAATAATAGATATGTCAACTAGAAATAATGCTAAAAATAAAAATCGGAACTCGTTAAACTCGCAGGAATCAGGATCCCACAGCTGTTTGCCTTCAGCCAAATAACAGACGTCACAGTGAAGATTCACTTTTGACTGAAGTCAGGTGATGAGATTTACGACTCTTACACAGTTGCACTTTTGACGAACTGTCTGGAACAATAAATAAATAAATAAACAACACCTCTTTAACTGCGAATGGCCAAAAGGGATTTTGTGAATTTTTGTCAGAAATTGCTTACACGCAGAATAAACGGTTCCTAACACTTTTTGAAAACTTGCAAAATTGCACTTTTTGTTTTTTGTTTTACTAAATTATTTGTTCCATCAATGCAGTATTCGTTTTCTTCAAGCAGGAGAAATACTGAAGATAAAAACAAAAACAAAAAAATATGAATATTGTTTTCCGTCTTTGTACACTTTTTTAAAAAGGTAAATCCATTGAGTTATGTGGAAAAATTGCATATGTAGATGTAAAATACTGCGTATAAAATATGGATATTTTTGCTTGAACTACAACATGAGAGTATTTATAATAATAATATTCTTAACAGTAAAAACAGACGGAATGGAGAACATTTATATGTTTTAACATTTCTGCTCGAGTTTCAAAAATAAAACGGAATGTTTATTTTATTTATTTATTCCCGACTGTTGCTCTTCCCTTTTCAATAATATGTTTGCCTATATAATATAATATTAGTATCACACATTCCTGCTGGGAGACTGCACAGAAAAATGTGAAATGTTTGAGCTCCTCCAGAACAGAGACCCTGGAAAGAATTTAAGACGGATCGTTCTCAGACGATAAAACTAAATTTACAAGCAATTTGGTATTTCCTTGGGCAAGAGCTACTATGAATAGAAGTCCCTGGACTTCAGCGCCTCTGAATTATGGCGAACAGTCAATAAAATAGAATCACGACTTTGTCTTCACATTGTAAATAAAATCAGTCCGTGTTCTGAAACTGTGCAACGGAGCTCTCTGGCTCTTGTTCGAGCCCCAGACAAAGGGAAGTCTGTGCTCACCCGGAAATGACCTCTGCGGGTTGAGGGATGGCGGTGTCAGCTCCACAGGTCAGAGAAAGGAATACACCAGCGCAGAACATGGCAGTGAAAACGGATGTTTGGGCCGTATTCACTTTTAGAACAAAGATTTTCACTTCTTTTAAGGCGAACTTAGCTTTTATTACAGCATCTCACCGAACAAGGTTTAAATGCGTTTTTTTTTCTGGATACAGAGCACTACAGGTGTACACTTCATACGTATTACTTTTAAGTAAAGGGACAACTACATTTTTACGCATTTTGTTTTTCTGACGTATAAAGCGTTTAGTCTGTTTCTCCATCATTTCCTATGAATTATAAAGGAATCTTACAAAAAAAAAGATAAATAAGGAGGGGACAGAAAACGTTTGGATGCCCCCCGCAGTGCGCAACGCACACCGGAGCATGTTACACAGTGCCCCCTATTGAAAGTGCGTGATTGATCCTGCACACCTGAAAGCTAAATCCACATCTCAGGATTGGAAATAAAGGAATACCAAGCACAGACCGTGCAACACATTCAAGACGAAGGCAACCTAAACGGGCCTGAAGGAGTCGGGGTGATCACTGCATCCTGCAAGCTTAAAGAAAACACATCAATCTGAGCTTCAGTATAAAAATAATAGGACATCCAAACATTGATTAGAGGTAGAGGAGTGTTTTTGAAGGCGGGGCTGTTTGCTTAGGCATATGGGTGATTAAATGACGTCTCCAACAGAGCAACAGAAAACTATTGAGGTCACAAGAAGGCATTTCCTCATTAGTCTCCAAGCTGATCAAACTGCGTGGTCATACAATATTTATGAGGATAAAAAGGTGGGAAAATTGCAAATATTTATTCTGTCTTCAGTCCACAGTCAGTGTGTTGCACAAGATAAGATCTGCGGATCTGCATGGTCAGAAAATGGCCATGAAAACCCGGTGACGCCAGCTCATAAACGTCACGTCAAAGTCTATCCTGTGTCAAGGTGGGGAAAAAAAACAACAACAACAAAAAAAACTGTTCTTCTTAAACGAGCTCAGCATCCATAACAACGGAGCAGCCGCCACGCCTCTTCTTAGTGGGAGATTGTGCCCTTTATTTGTAGCAAAGCTGCATGAATTTCACTTAAGATTAAACCACAAATGTTTCTACTCGCAAATTGCAGAATGTCTGAGTGGGTGTTTCAGTGGGCGGATAATGAGACAGGGTGTTGTGTTGTTCCTGTTTTTACAGTAAAACTGCTACTCTCTGCTGTTATCTACTGTATAATCTGTTTACATTATGTTACTGTGGATTTTTTATTTATTTTTTATTATTGTAAAAAAAAATCATGTAAAATAAAAAAATTATTAGGTTACAGTGATATAAACTAAGTATAAAAATCTCCCACTAATTCATCTTGAAAGGAAATACGCTACAGTTCTTGACTTTAGTGGGATATTTGTGGCTGCAGTATAGAACAGGAATATATTTTATTCAAAACCAAGTGCAGCTCACAGTTTGACCATTTTACTCCTATTAGTTGTATACTGAAGTCCCATTTTAAATTAGTCTAACTGCAGTGGTAAAACACAAATGCTAATTGACAATTGTTGGCATTAAGTTCCTGATTTTTGTAACTTTAAAGCATTTAAAGTGTAGTTGCTCTCTTTTTCTAGCTCTTAAACTAAAGAACTGAACCATTTAAGGACATTTAAGTCTCACCATAGGTACAAAATCCACCTTTTATTCCTAGCACCACTTCATATAGCCAAAGCTACACTAGTCTTAGTTAGAATTAAAGAAAATAGTTTGTATAATGTGGGGACTAGCAGTTGTGAATAAACTGCTACAGCCTGTGTAACCCTTCGGTCACGTTACATTAAAATTATCAGCATGATTTAAGAAATATAGACTTTAAAGGCAGGAGTCTGTTTGCAGGCCATTAAAACACGCACAGATGAACATCTTCTACCCCTTTGCAAAGCATCGAGGCTCCACGGAGCCATTAGGAGTTAACCTAATTAGGTTTAGAGTTAATCCGTGTGTTCAAAGTCACTCCATCATACAAGAAAAACTAATTTAAGAGGAACATAACAGCACAGACGCAGCCCAATATTGAAAGTTAAAGCAACTTACTGCAACACCAGCAACAGCAGCAGCAGGTCTCAGCCCTCTGCACCACTCCGCTCCACAGTCCGGAGAAAGGTACTGCCTCCTCTGCCACCACCACAAAGCCCTTTCCTCCTCCGATAAGGGGGAAGCCAGCAGCTGCTATTCCGGACAGTTAAGATTATATATGATGTGTATATATCGAAGGTTTGTCAGCTCTTCCAGGCCATAAAACCCACTTAAACGACACCACGTGCTTCCCACGCACCATTCACAGGCCCTGCTTGGGGCAATTGGCATTTGTAACCTTGTAAACTTTAAAATCCCCAAAAAAGAAAGACTTGAATGCAAGCCCTCACGTTTAGGTTTATAGGCCCCAACAGAGCGCAGAGAAAGTGGACGCTGCAGTTGACCGGTTGAAATAAGGGGAGATCATTTAGGAGGCTGTTAGTTTGAGAGGTGAGTTGATTTTTTTTTTATTTTATGTTTTATTTTATCTAAGTGAATGGGGGATTTACCTCGTAACCTTGAGTGACACTGCATCACTCAAATTGAGACACCCGATGCTGCAAACTCGTGTTTTTACTACAATCTAATGAAACCAGGGTTGAAACAGGGTCTGACCATGTGGGCCCCTTTACAGATAATGACGCGTCTGTGTGCGGCCACAGGAAGCCCAAGCTTTGCGTCCACTGTTGTGTTGTTCTAACAGGCTGGTGTGGCCCTTCCTCATCCCCTGACAAAACAGGAAGCCGAGTGTGCCTGCGGAGTGCTGGAAAAAAGGGGGCAATAAAGTTTTATGAGGGGAGCCTTAAACTTCAGAGCGCGTTTGTCAGCCTGAGAATTTCTGGGGACTCTGAGGAAACCTGACAAAACAAAGAAATTGCGTGGTGTCCAGTTTTATTCATTGAACAAAATGCAACTAATTATTCGAAGTTGCATTTTTTTTCTTTCTTTTTTTTGTTACAAAATGGACCCTTGATAGAAGGAGAAAAAATAATGGTCACAATATAGGTCTTATTTTTAATGACTTTATTGGTTACAGTCAACAAACAGGCATCATTCAGCCCTTGCGTGTACCAGGCACCTTTAGTTTACTATGGGAAACAGACGTTGCTTCATTGCACATTACAGCGTTATCACACACAGTCACAAGGTTATGACGGACAACATGGATGACAAACTGCTCACTAAAGACATCATACCTTCAACAAAAATCTTAGTTTCTTCAAAGAAAATAAAAGGACAGAGAATTTTTAAACTGAACACATTTTATTCATTTATTTATTTCTTACTCACGGACCTTAATTTTTAATTACACGCTTACGAAGCTGGAAATGATGCCCAGAACTATCAGTCACTAATCTTTCCCCTATACTATGAACACATATTAATAACGTTGTGCAGCTTTTTTTTCCCGCAATGCGGACCAAAAGCCTTGAAGGACCCAGCTCCCACCAGAACCACCGATTTTTTTTGCTCAGTAAAGTGGGGTTATCATCGCATAGGCAGCAAATTAATTTAGAAATGTAAACCGATTGATCATAGTGAGCGATACTCAATACATTAGGTCCCAAACCGCAGAAAGTGACACATAATTGGTGATGAAGCACACAGAGCCGTGTCATGATGTCATTGCTCCTTATAACGGTTCATCCGAAGGTCAGACGGGCAACTCCAGCGCTCCTGTGCAAGTGTGGAGCTGTAGGGGGGAAAGGGTGCTGCACTGCTTATTTTTTTCACTCCTTCACTTTGATCTTTGAGTCCTTCTTCCACTTCATCCTTCTGTTCTGGAACCAGATTTTGATCTGCCTCTCGTTTAGGCACAGGCTGTTGGCGATCTCTACGCGCCTGCGGCGGCTCAGGTAGCGGCTGAAGTGAAACTCTTTCTCCAGCTCCAGAGTCTGGTAGCGGGTGTAACTGGTCCGGGAGCGCTTACCCTCCGATTCTGAAGCAGTATTAGAATATGTCAGCGTTCAGCAACAATATTGTGGCATATGGTATTGCATTAAGCTTGGGGTCTTTAGTTTAAACTGCAAGAAAAAAAATAACAAACAAAGAAAAAATACGCTCAATGAGGCCTCCTCTTCAAATATTGATAAACAGCTTAATTTAACCTGATGTTATATCAGAGGATTGGTTCGCTAAAAATATCACATGGACAAAACAGCCGGTGAGATACTATAAACGCTAATACGACCACCTCCATTGCTTAAAACATAAAAAAGAAATGATTGCTCTACAAATCATGTTGAATCTTAGTAAATAAATCAGATAACTTGTAATTCGTGGGCCTCCCTGTAAGGTTTAAGACCGCTACACACTAGTGGTGTAATAGAACATCGCGGCAAGGGAAAACAACACGAGTCACAAAAGTAGCATTTAAAATTATGCCAACATTATGCCCCCCCCCCCCCCAACTGTTTTCCTATTTATAGAATTACACAGCCTCGCTACGAAAAGCAACAGGCCTGCAGCCGCTGGATATTTAGATTAATCCGACATCCCCGCTGCGTGTTTTCTGTGCACACAATTGCAAAGTGCACAAACACAGAACCAGCCTTGCTTCGTGTTTTGCAGCTGACGCGTTTACAGTCTTTTTTGGAGCTAAATTGTCTGCAAGCATGGGTTCGGAGGCACGAAGAAAGAGCATGCCTATTCAAATCTTTTCGAGGTGAAGAGTTCACGATTGGGTCAGGGCATTGGTGTGTCCCAGGGTTCAATTAAAGGCTAAAGCTTTTTGTTTTTCCTCCCTTTTGGATGCTGAAATTTTAAAAGCATGCAGAGGACAAGCACGAACTCAACAACAACGATTAACATAGTTGGATTTGTACTATTATTTCACCGTTTTATCATATTTTTGTTCTCTTATCCAATTATTTTACGATAAATCACAGCACAGATCACCCCTTCACCGTAACAGAGCAGGTTTACGAGCAATAGATGCCTTTGTCATAAAATTTATGACCGCGAGTTTTTATTATTTCCTGCTTTTGGCCTTTAAAACTCAAGAGGGACACTAGAGCGAGCGAGACCAAGTGTTGCTGCGTTAAGAGCGAACAGCTTATTCGCACTTTTTTTTCTTCATAAAACAGGCAAACTTTACCGTGGCTCATGTGCAGTTTTGTCATCCAGGGATAAATCTGCGGCCGCTGTTCACTTTCCTGACGCTGGTGCGCATTTGCGTTTCTGTTCACTGTCTGCGCGCTTTCCGTGTTTTGGTCGCCATCCTGGCTCCTGTTACCTCCTCGTTTTGCGCTTCTCTCCGGGTCTCCGTCTGCGCCTCGTCCGTAGCCGAGCCCGCTCGACGAGCCGCTGGAGAGCATGCTTATCTGCGGTCCGGGCGGGAGCGGAGTATCCGTGTTGCCACGCAGGCTAGTTTTGATCTCCTCCCGTTGCGCAGAGGTCGTGGGGACGGGACAGGAGTACATCCCGTTTACGTTAACACCCTCATAACGGCTGGACGTGCGCCCAGATGCATCGAAAGTAAACATGCTGTTGGGAGAAGTTGTCTCGCTTGTTTGCCCAAAACTGGAGCGTTCGACAACAGAGTTCATTTCAAAACTAATTCTACCCACCGACACTTTCTTTTCAAACTACACACGGGATGAGGGTTGCGGGTATTTCCTGCTTTTTGTTGATCATTTCTTTTTCTTTGTAGCCTCTTATGGAAAATTCACAGCTGTCTGTCCTAAAGAAGAGTAAAAAAAATAATCCAGAATTTATAGGTGGAGTAGGCTTTGGTATCTTTTCTCTCTTTTTTTATTCTTGATCCGGAGCGCACTGCCCAAATATGGGGTATTTGGATGCGATCACGTGCATGTGTTGGCCAGTCATAAATTGGCTTGATACTCAATGGGGATATTGATGAATAGGAGAAACGTGTCCGGTAAACTTTGAGCTGTTTGGTTGTTGGGGATCAGACAAGGGGTGGTGGGGTGGGGGTGGGATCTTTAGCGCAAAAAAAGGCAAGACAGAAAGACAAGAGCGTCATCTGGTGTCTGGAATGGGGCAGGACGTGTCGGGACGTGCGCCAGGGACACGCTTCCAGGTCCACAGGATAATAAATAATAATAATAATAATAATAATAATAATAATAATAATAATAATAATAATAATAATAATAATTTCTGTTAAATATATTTAGGCTTTCTAGGAATTTAAAAGTGAGGGATCCCTTCAGTAATCTCACAGCATTAAAACATCATAGAAGCGAACAATTGTGTAAATATCACTTGTATCTAGCTCTTCCCATTCTAGTTCTCCAAATCCGCTCACTATAAAGGTCACTAAAATAGGCTGCAACTTTGCAATTCACTGTTATCTTTGTGATCACCTAACAAAACCTGCCTGAGACCATATTTGACTGTTAGGACAGAGTAATGCGCAGAGCAAAGACACAACGAGAACGCAAGTTTTACAAAGATTTTATTTTCTGATACACAAATATGACAAAACATGAAATCATAACACTCAAAAAAGTGAATTGCTAGTGTACAAATCTGTTTCAAAACAAAAAAAGAGCATATTGTGTGTCAAATGATTTCAAAAGAAGTGGCGCTGTTCTTTTACATTACGCTGCGCCAAAACCAAGCGGCTAAATGCACGGCTCTTCACGGGATTTGCATAATATGCTGTTATGCTGCTTTTATTTTATATATATACACAAGCTTGTGGGTCAACCGTGCAACTTGAATCTTTTTTTTTCTTCTTGTCTTCTTTAAATCTGTGGACAATTCAAGTACTAGTTTACGCTGTGTTCCGTTGAACGCCGTGGAATGTGCATGTACAACAATGAGCAAAGTCAAACCACCACTGTAATTGGTGAGGTGATCAAAGAGTTCACAGTGAGGAATTGGCTGTGGGTAAATACAGACTTTTTTGCCTGGTGTTTGGAAATAACCAGGAAAATAATACTTCTTCGTTTTTATTATTTTCACAATACATGTGAGACATTGATATTAATAATATTGATAAAACAAAACACCTCAGTGCTCCAAATGTCACAGAGACCAAACTTTGGATGGAATAACGTTTTCAATATTTAGTGCTCCACAACTGCTGTGGTCAAGATGAGATAAAGAGCAGCGGGTATAACCATCATGCAGTGAAGTCAAGTCTTCATAGATTATTTTAGGTAGTTATGTTGGACTTTCATGGTCATGAGGTGACCCCCCCCCCCCCTCTCCACTTCCACGCACACACACGGGCGCGCAATTCTTCCCAGCTATTCCTTTTTCGTGTGTTCCTCCTTCCCTTCTTCCACTGCGCTCCCACTCCGTTCTTCCTCCTGAGCAACCCCTGTCTGTTCACTTCCAGTCACCGTGGAGGTCAGATTGCTCTCCTTCTTCCACTTCATGCGCCGGTTCTGGAACCAGATCTTGATCTGCCGCTCCGTCAGGCACAGTGCGTTGGCGATCTCGATGCGTCTGCGCCTGGTCAGGTAGCGGTTGAAGTGGAACTCCTTTTCCAGCTCCAGCGTTTGGTAGCGAGAGTAGATCTGACGTCCCCTGCGCCTGTCCGTTCCGTAACCCACTCCTGCTGGAGCACAAAAGTAAAAGGCAATCATTTAATCCCTGATTATGGGATACCTAATTAGAATTCGCAGAAAATTGGCAAGATGTAGAATCTTAACGCTACAGGGAAAAGTAATTAGAATGTAGCCGATAGATTGTGGGCATATTTACTTTTCATGCAAAATTATTATATTTTTTTTATTGAAATCTATCTCTCAAGTCACCGGTTATAATCGCCACAGCAGTGTTAAAATGAAAGCTGTTTGTTTGCACATGTTAGGGCCCATCTCACAAGTCGAGCAGATACAGTAATGTTTTATGGGGCCATAAAAAGTAACTTGCTCTCTTGGTAAGACATATCGTAAAACTGGCCCATTTCCCTAATTTATTTGGTCGTAGTAAAAACTCACCGCTGTGTGAGTTCATGCGCTGCATCCACGGGTAGATCGGGATGTTGCTCTTCTGCTCTTGTGCTCCTGCCCTCCCCTGATCCAGACTGTACTCCTGGGCAATGTGGCTCTGCGAGCCGAGTCCCATGTTTGTCTGCCTGCAGCTTGGCAGGACGTCCTTGTCCTGGAGGAACACGTTGGAGCCGTACTCGTACTGCGCCCTGCCGGAGCCGAACACCACATTCTCCTGAGGGGAGTAGAAAGGGGCATATATCCGATTCTGGGTCACAGCGGCGCCGTACGACGAAAAATGTCTGACTGTGTCATAGGTGGTGGAGTTCAGGGGGACGTTGGGCAGAACCTCTTGACCACCGGACAAATGGCAGGAGAGCGACGGGTTTGCGAAATAAGAATTCATACCTTGCCTGTAACCCTTCTCTCCAACTCTTCCCCACTTCTTTATCGGGTCTCTTTTCAATCTTCCTTCTCCAGTAAATCTCCCTCCCGCCTGTGTCAAGTCAACCAACCACACCTTCCTCCCCAAAAAATCGCCCGTATTTCCCCCCTCTCGCGTTGCTGCCTCTCCTGCGCGGACGCGGGGCTACTTTTGAGGATTGAATATTATTAATTTCCAATCTCCGGTTAAGACGGGGGGAAGAAAAAAAAGCACGAGTGTTATAGCCGAGGCTTGGCTCAGTGAGAGACAATATGACAACGTCAGCTGACCATTCCCGACCAATTGAGAGGCGGGAAGTTGAGGCGAAACTGTGGCTTTTAGCTTAGAGCTGCGTGGAGCATTAGTGCAAAAATGCCGATAAACACAACACAGACGGTGAAGTACAGGCGCACCACCTCGCTTGACTGGATGGGAAGTTTATTTTATTTTATTTTTATTTTTTCTATTGGGTTTGAACTTTATTGGAATAGTAAAACGTATGAGTTGTTTCCATCCAGGATGAGAAACGGGAAATATGAAGAATCTCATGCTTGAATCATGTTTATATCAGAATCAGAACTTGCAGGATATTATGCAAATATTCGGCATTAATTGCCTATGGGCAACTCCCCCAATAGACTCCTGATGATTCATTTGGGCATAAAGTTACAAGCATGTGAGCACCTTTGAAAAAGTGAACTACAAAAGGGGGCTTCGGGTGCAGGGAGTAAGAATGCGTTTATGGTCCCTCTTCTGTGAGGGCAATAAAACAAGTGACGTTCTCCAGTTCACCAACAACTGTCTCTCTGCAGCAAAAACCCAGCAAACTCAAGCAGGGTGAGAAACAAAAACCAGCGCACAGCAAGTCGGTAAAAGGAAGAGAGGAGCAAAACTCATCTTATAAACGAGTCCGAGAGCATGACTTCTCCAGCACGATTTAAAATTATTTCTACTTAATCGATGTCTAGCAGTATAAACTCGTTCCCCCTGCAGGCCAGCTGTGCCTGGTGCGCCAAATAATTAATAAACAAAACACCAGACTTCATGTCGAGTTTGCACTGCGAAGAGTCAAAACACATCATTTAATTGTCTTGATACAGATGTTTCTAAGTCCCTGTTTTGTTCCTAGCTTACCTCACATTCCTCTGACACACACACACACACACACACACACACACACACACACACACACACACACACACACACACACACACACACACACACACACACACACACACACGCGTGAGGGGAAACAGCAACCGGCAATTATCTCTGCAGCAAATTATATCTTTGCAAATTACTCGAGGGGTTGCTTTGCGCAAAACCCAAAGCCATTTTAGAGCAAAATGAACTGCTTTTAAATAGTTAAAAAATAATTCAATTGGACGCAAGACAAAATGCTCATTTTCCACTTTATTATTATTTTTTTTATTTTTAAGAGAGCCTCTTGCCTGACTAGCATCTCATTGACCTCAAATTTAAATGCTTTTAAACCAAATGGAAATAATAATAATAAAAAAAACTTGCTCGCATGCACTTGAGACGACAATCTGCATTATCCCTCCGTTTTGAAACAAGCCATAATTGATACCAATAAAATAATCAATAAGGCTATTAAAAAACGTCTGCTTTAGCGCAGTCGCTCTGGCTGCGGCAGCCATACTGGTTCAGCTCATTGATCTTATCCAATAAGTATAAATACGCGTTGCCTGAAATGTGCAACGCTGTTTGTTCTGTTTTTCTTTTCTTTTTTTTGTCAGAGGGAGGGGAGGGGGGCAATCCTGAAAAAGACCATAAAAAGAGACAACAACAAAAGAGGAGGAAGTGGACGGTGCAATAAAAGTTCCCTTCACCCGACCATATGTGGCATACCCGCGTCGCACAGATTTAAGGCAAACAAAGCGCAAATAGTTAGTTTGCGATGCAACATCATTTCTGTTTTGCCCAATATTTTTAGTATAAATGATTCTGGGCTGCAGCGGGTTTGGAGCTTAAATACACACACACACACACACACAACTAGCAGAAATTGCAGAAATTGCGTTTCCCCCCAATAAGATTTGCATTCTTAAACTGTATTTTAAAATCTGTATTTGACTGATGCGAATTAACGGCATGATATAGGGGAACGTGTCCCCGTTTGGTATAACTTTGTGAATTTGCCATGCTCACTATAGCAGATGCATATTCACGTGTACCGAGAGTTACAAAACGAAATTTCGTTATGCGTGAACGCGTAATATCAGTGAAGGAGTTTTTAATGTGTGCGTTGGATCAGTAGGCGCTTTTTATTTTGGATTCAAAATGCTGTTTTCAACACCCACTAAAATCCATTCAATATTTCTATATTTAAAAAGTCAAAAATATCCCTTCTGAGACTGTTTTGGTTCGTCACCACCGCTGCTATTTCCCCCTCCTGCCTCATTGTTGCTTGCACACTAAACAGGAAAAACACGCCGGTCCATGGAGTCGAAGGCTGTAAATTAAAAGGCTCGAACAGTGGAGCCAATGTGGGGACTGGAATGCAGCAGAGGTTGTGTCAGTGTGCAGAATCAGAAAGGTCATTCTTTCCCCAGAGTTTTAGTGTTTTATTGCGGCCCGTGAGGCAAATCACATGCAATTTGGGATGGACGGCGGGAGGACGCCGTTTGGTCCACGTTTTGGAGATTTCCTTTTAGAAAAGGGACATTTGGAGTGAACCCGAATGCGCAAAGAAGGTCTAGGAGTAGAATTTATAGTCCATTATGTTTTTATACTAATATTGAGAATTGTCTCCTGGATTATACTTCTAAAGATGTATTAAAACTGCTCTGTCAATTTGCGGTTTTGCACGTTATCGTAGTATTATTATTAGACCGTTTTTACCCTTGGCTTTAATCACTTCCTGAGGTTTTCAGGCCTTATTCCTCCAACAAAATAGCCCCCACCCCTCCACACCAGAGTACCTAAAGCCTTCCTCTTGCCTACTCGCGTACAGGACCGACTTTCTAACATAACTCAGCAATAATTTATACGGGACCTGCACAGTTCCTGCATTATCCCATGATTAAAAACACAGCGAGGGGAGCAAACTCTGCCCCAGCCCGGGTGCTTTTCTCTTCGTTCCCTCCCCATCGCTTCTAATAAGGACTTATTCTCATACTAACAATGTAAAGCTCCTATAAGCACCTTACCGTGTAGCCGGCCGGCCCAATTAATGCCCGGAAGTGTTCGTCTTTATGCTCGTTAAGCACTCAGGAAGCTGTTGCCCAATGAGCACATGTTGATCCACACATCATAAATTAGGACCATTAGCGGGGAGCAAAATTTTGGGGCCTGTCGGGATTTTTAAGTGAGGTTCTAAATGCGGTGACGCGGACAGATTCATGACTTCATGAAGTTTTATGCGAGCCATCTCTGCTTTTAAAAAGCACTGCACAGCTAAACAATGGACTATTATTTTTCTCCTCCCATCTTTTAAGAAAAAAAAACCCTGATTTGCCCAAATGGCATCCATTAAATTGCAACCTCTCTCTTCCTCTTTTCTCCGTAGAGCCGGGAAGCAGCAGGACACGATCCACTGCACCAACAATGTTTCATGAAGGGGGAAAAGCAAACAACGAGTTTAGGAGACTTTTTTTCCGGTAATTATATTCTTCGGATATTGAAAGTGTTGAGATGCAGCAGCAACAGACTGAAACACCAGAAGCCCCTTTATCACACACAGCCATATTTTGTCCCAGCACAGACGGCACTAAAACAAAGAGAGCATTTCTCCAGGTTGAGCTTTAATGAGAACAACTGCTTTCAGCTTAAAAAAAACAAGAAGAAAGCAACATAGACAGTAGTGCCCCTCCTCCCCCATTACTCTCCCTCTCTCTCCCTCTCTCATTCACACACACCCAGGCTGTGCTTAGATCCCGTTTAAGATATGGCTGCAACAAATTAAACTTTGTTGTGTATTGCTTACACCGGTGCTTTTCAAGCCTGGTCCTCAAGGAACACTGCTCCACGTGTTTTCGACGTCTCTGTGCTTTAACACACCTGATGCAGATGATTACAGTTCAGCAAAAGCCTGTTAATCAGCCATCAATTAAAAGCAGGTGTGCTGAACCAGGGAACCATCTAAAAGATGCAGGGCAGTGTGCATCGGGGACTAACAGCTCTAGTCTAATTTTGTTTGCTGTATTGTTATATTTTGCTGTAGCTGGAAGATAGACTTTAGCCTATTCTGTCTATTGTTGGTTAAAGGAGATCATCAGATATTACCATTATTATTATTATTACACTGAGCTATATTGGGGGATTTTTTTCCACCCAGGCTGAATAATTACTCTATACATATTAAACTGGATGATACACAACACAGCAGAGGTGCTTTTCCTCAGTTATAATGCCATTTTTATTTATTTAATTTTTTATTTAATTTTTATTTTATGCTCTAAAACACATGATGTCGTTGGAACAAGCTCAAGGGTTTATTTTTGTATGTGTTGGTAAAGATAGATGATTTAGATATATTTTTAGAACATTATCTCATATTTCTTTTCCTCAAAATGGTTGGATCTGATTTTTGGTTTTGATCATTTGACTGTTGTTGTGTGTTTGTATAAGATGCATCCTTTTGATATTTACAATATTACTATTATTTTTATTATTGTTACTGTTGGTTGTGATTATTCATTTACTTCTTTCTCAATTTAATCGCTTATGATTGGTCTTGATTTTCTAAATTTGTTTTAAATAACTGCTTTTGTTTTTTTTACTTGTTTAAGATTACTGTTTTACAGTATATATATATATATATATATATATATATATATATATATATATATATATATATATATATATATATATATTAGATAGAGAGAGAGAGAGGTCAGCTTTTTTATATACATTTTTCAAGATGCAAATAAAGTGACATAATTAGTTCCCATGATGTCGTCATTGGTTAGGTCACAGAGTCTCACACAAAGCATTGCATAGCTTGCCCTTTTTCCAACCTCGAAACAGCAACCACATGATAAAAGAAGAGCAGAGTGAAAACAACACAACCTATGGAGCCAGTCCTGTGCAGAAGCCTGACTGAGCAGCTACATGCTGGCAGCGGTCTATCAGCTGGGTCAGCTGACATCCGCAGTAACCCTCCGCCGAAAACCAGCAGCTGTAAACAACAAGCCTCAACACCCACCCACGCACCTATTCGCCTCTAGTCACTAGGGGGCACTGCTGAGACCTTGCATGTTTTTTAGCCACATATATTATACTGCATATTCGCGGATGTGTGCGTTTAGGACAGAAACGTGCGTGGTGTTTCTCATAGATATAACTCAGTCTCTAAACACGTGGCTATAAGTATGCGAGCAGGGAATAATTAGGGGAGCTCACTCAACTCCGAGTTTAATTCGTCAGTGCATGGTCAGAAGGGCCTATGAGTGATGAGAAAGTTAAGTATCGGGGAGCTGTTTATCACAACAGACCGTGTACTGCACTTCTAAAATGCTGCCTCAAAGCAGATCTGATCAGACGACAGGATTACGCACACACAGGTGCGCCCACCAGTGAGGAGTAGCATGACAAACGCTCCGGGCATCTGCAGGTCAGGTCAACTACACACAGGATGGACACCTTCAACTTCTGTGATCTTACATGCGCTCTCATTATTCACCGTTTCAGCCCAGCAGCAGAAACAGCAGCAACAACAACGCCAGCAAGGAAGATAAAAAAGCATTAAGAAGAAGGGAGCTGTCCTACCTGAGAGGGCTCTTTATAGCTTGTGGTCCAGAACAGCTGAGGGATCAGGGGGGCGAGGGGGGCGCCGACAGCACGGAGCGCATCTTCTGCTCGTCGATAAGGAGCTGTGTCTGCCGGGGAAAGTCTTTTCTTGTAGGCTTGCTTGCTCTTTTTGCTTTCCCAGTCGCGGTTTTATTGCCTCTGGAGGAGGGGGGATGGCGAAAGAGGGGGAGAGATCAACGCAGGCAACGGCTTGGTAGAGGCGGCGACTGTCCCGAAGATCCCACCGCCAGGAAGTCGCGCAGTTCGGGTGAATATGTGACACGCAGCAGCACCCCAAAAGCGGCCGTGCTGGGTTTGATTTTACAGTAAATGGGGGGAAATGGACGTTTCTGCGCGCCTTGCTTTTAGTCAGCCGCTGATACAAGGGAAGGAGCAGAGAATAGACAACAGCATAAAGTTCATGTTCATAGAGCCTGGGCCACGTGGCTCGCCGCAGCCAATCGCAGCCAGGGCTCAGTCGTAAACTTTTATTACTCAGCTGTAAATTTCTTCCCTTTAACAACCAGGAATGTTTGCACCCATCTTTTACTTCCCTTTTTTTTTACGATGGGACAAAACCAAAATCTGCCGCGCAAGAACCACGATTCTGCTGATGCTCCAAAATAAGGCACACTTCAGAAATGGGAGCGAAAAAAGGCCACTTATTTTGGCTGATGAGGTGTCATGGCATGCCCAGGCAGCCAAGAAAACTAAAATGAAACAATAAGGGTGAGAAAATAAAGATGGGGGCGATTTGAAAAGGAGTATATCTTATTGTTTTTAAACTCAACTTTAATCGGATCAAAGTTCTACACTGTGGAGTCTCTGGTTTGCTTGCAGTCAAGTTCATCTGCTATATCAAATTCAACATCAGCAAAGTGTTCCATACGAATACCCAACAAAAAAAAATCCTTTCAGATTTGACCCAGAGCTGCAAAAACAAAAAGTTAAGTTGCAAACAAGCGATGCGTTCCGTGATAATAGGGAGGTTTTCTCCTGGAAAATGGTGCCAGTCTTCAGCATTTGCTGAATCACCTTTATGAAAAATAAACCCCTGCATTTCTATGTTCGGAACAAATAGCAAACACCATGTTTACCCTATCATGGCTCCGCCTTTTTTCTTCAAATGCACGCCTAATACGTCGAAATACACCACAGCCATGAAAACCAAGATGAGACGAATACTTCAAATAAAGCCCGTGCTGTAGGTTTAGGCAGATTACCTTGTTGGATTCGAAACAATATTTTGACAAAACAACAATTGTGATTACAACCACGACCCCATATACCAGAAGGGATTTCTCACAGGGTTTTTGGATGACTGGCGCATCCTCGCAGGCCGTGATCTTCTCACTGCGCCGCAGAAACACAGGCCCTTGCGAGCCGGGTCTTTACACCCCAATAAAATTTACTGCAGGTACACTAAATTTTATAGGTAATATAACGCTCTGGTAAAAAAAAAGAAAAAGAGAAAAAAAAAGATACACGGTTACATGGTGGGAGGACGTAGGCTACTAAAGAGACAGTGGGGTAAAAACGCAGTTGAAGGACACGAACGGGATTATTATTATTATTATCATTATTATTAGATTTCGACGTCAACAAAAAGAAAGATCAACTGATGCAAGGTTTGGAAAAAATACAAAAATGAAGGGTGATGATAAATTAAACATATGCTGGATATCATGGTAATAAAGCTAAACTCAAAATAGAAAATCATGTTGTTGGTTTCCATCCCCTTCTCAACGCCTAAATTAATAATAAAAAGCACAAAATCCGCTATTATTTTTTTTTTCAAGGGGAACACCTTTTACTGCTTTTCAAATGAGGGGAAAAATATATATAATTCGATATTTTATTTAAATGTCTAATGTTTGGCTTAATCTTAAAAAAATAGAAAAAGCAAGAGTCAAACGTATAGAAATTTCGACAGCAAAGAAATAACAGTTTGGAACGCTGGTTGATTATTTTTGGCCTGTATTAGAAATTGCAACATACATAAAAATAAAAAAATAAAAAAGTATTTAAAAATCTAAACACTTAGATAAAATAATCTGGTTCATAATATTCAACAACGGTCTATGTGCATTTGGCGTACATTCACCTCTTTTTGGGTGTTACATGAACAACACCTCATGTTCATGTTTTGAATTTATTCAAATACTTTCTAACTGCGCAGGAAAAAAGCGGAAAGGGATAAACACACCAGGGGCGCTGACTATCTCAGACGCCTGATATTGAAGACTAGCCACATATACCTACCGACTTCATACATTTTTTGTGAGGGGAGATTATATTAAAAGTCCAATGCATGTATATCTGAATTACACGTTGTGGAAAAATATGAATAACTATTTTTCTGTTGTTTATCTGATTGCCAGGTACTACACAGAGGAGCCTAACAACACTTCCGGCGACCCGAGGTGCAGAACTGTCCGAGCACCACACACTCGGAGCTCATTTACATACATTTCTTCGCAGTTTAATCAGATTTTCCGTCACCAGCTCATATTTATGTTTTTATATCTTTTAAGCCACGGATGCAAAAAGCGCAAACAGGACCGAGGCAGAGGAGAGCTGCTCCTCGCTTCTGCTTTGATTTCACCACTCTGGTGTTTTCTGGAGCTTTAACTCTGCACATCTAATATGGTTTTACACAAACACCTTGCACTGTACAAACTGATTTAGAATCCCCATCCCCTTCATCCCCCGATCTTTCTTCTTTTTCCATTACTTGCTTGGATTATTAACACCACAGGTCAGATGTTTGTTCATCTCATCTCAAACAGCCATTACTCTTCTCAAGATTCATTAAGAAAAAGTCTCCGGTTCTCCCAGAAGAGAGGAAGTTTCTTATTAAGAGGATGAATCAAATACAGCTCGGGATGCGGGGCGCAGGCATGCTGTGCGAGGGATTCCCAGCCTTTTTCCTTAAAAGGTACACTGAGACATGTACAGACGCATGACTGGTGTGTGTCTCTTTTTTTTTTTTTCATGTTGCATGCAGGGAAGTTTAATTAGGCTGGCCAAGAGGCTGTTCAACACGGGTGTGTACAAGAGGATGGAAATTCTTATTAAAAAGAATAATCAAAGCATCAAGCTCTTTTGCCCCTTACCGACTGAAAGGTTTTAATCATTTATAATCCGCCAACATTGGAAGTGCAAGAAGTTTGAGTCAGAATGACTCAAAAAACTGAATCAGGGGAGTTGTCCACTTTATGTTAACATTTAATTCCCTGTTAAAACGTTAAAAAAGGTCTGGTGTGAATTTTTTTATTTTTTAAGTAAACATTAATTGTTTCTTTCCAACAAACACCTTTTTTATGCGTTAACTGGAAATGAATTGTCAAGATAAAGTGGGACATCTGCCGCGGTTCGCTTATTGGCATGAATAAAGACATGCATCAAAAGGTAATAGGGTTTATTTCATTTATGAAGCCGCTTTGTTTCAAAGTGTACTGTTGCGTGTACATTATCAAATTGCTGTATCATTAAGGATAAATAAAAACATGAAAATCTTAAATGAATGTGAGCCATCTTGTTTATTTCTGATTTTACATCAACAATGAAAGGGGAGGGGGGGCACACAATTCTGTCTTTCACAGGAGAAACAACAAGAAAACGAGCATATTGTTATGTTAACATCAATATAGAACAAGACGTACATAAAGATTATATTCAGTGCAAAGAAAAAAAAACAACTACTCTAATATCACCAGCACATTAAAATAAAAGTTCCCTTTTTGAAACTTTAAAATCCTTGTCATTGTTGCAGGTGTCATCACACGCAGTCCATGTGCGTCTTATAGGCAGTTTTTAGTTGTTGGGGAATTGTTAGCTTGCAGTCAGATCAGAGCGATGCCACGCAGGTGTGGAATATTAGAAACGATGCGAGGGCAGAGCTCTGAGCTTTAGGTAGTGCTGTAGTACAATCTCCCAAAATAAAAACAAGTCATTTGTTCACTTGGCTTTGAGCTAAATCGTCTTCCCAAGACTTCAAAACAGAAAGAATAGGGGAGAAAAAAAATGTCTTCAACAAGTGTTTATATCGGGTAAATGCTATACACATAATTTAATAATATAAGGTTGACATAGAACACTTAAAAAATTTAAAACCATATGAAATCTCTTTATTCAGAAATCTCTATTGCAATCTCCCCCAGGTTAACATAGGTAGCATCAAGGGATTTCAAACAGTTGCGTGTCCCTGGTGATCCGAGGAAAAACAAAGGACGTCGGAGGAGCGATCATGGCTGTAACTTTGTCTGCGCCATTCACATAAAATCAGAGGAAAAAAAACGATTCTTGTAGGAATCAAATGAAATGTGTGGCTCATATAGCCTGGCTATTATGAGACGAATACTCAGTGAAGTAACAGTGCGGTGATGTCAAAACACTCACTAATAAGGTACAGGCCTAGGTTTCATTAATAGTTTTGAGTCTGAAATGAAATGGGTTTTTTTTTCACATCTATTTACAACACGTTGGGAATATTGGTCGTGTTTTTTCTAAGCTGGACTTTTATTTTGATAAAAAAAAAACAAAAAAAAAAAAAACAAAGGCAAATGTGAAGAAAATAAAAACTAAGCCATTTTCAGTCTAACATGCGTTTTTACTTTGCGCCTTGAATTTCTGTGCATGGGTGAGATTCATTACTAAAGAAATATTTGACTAATGTTGTGTCGCTTCTCCAAAATGGCAATGTTGGGATCCTGTTTGGGACAATCGAGTGGGGGAGAATAGAGAATTTAGTCTATTTATGACAGCAATATCGGTGGGATTCCTGTTCCCTCTTGACAAAATGGGAAGGGTGGTCGTAAAAATGACGCTCTCTGCCTCCTTGTGGCTCTTCGTCTGTTTATGGGACCTCTCTCCTTTTTTCTCTCGTTTCCAGCCATATAACCATAAAAAGGACCATAAAAATTACTCCTTGCTTTCTTCTTTCTCTTCCGCCTCTTTCTCTTCTCCCTCGTCCCCTTCACCGTCCTCGTTGCCCTCTTCCTCGGCCTCGGCTTCGGCCTCCCCTCTCTGACCCGGAAACTTGTCTTTGTTGTTCTCCTTTTTCCACTTCATCCTCCTGTTCTGAAACCAGATCTTCACCTGACGCTCGGTGAGGCTTAGGGCGTGGGACACCTCGATCCTCCTCTTGCGCGTCAGGTAAGGGTTGAAGAGGAACTCCTTCTCCAGTTCCAGGGTCTGGTAGCGGCTGTAGGTTTGTCTCCCGTTCCTTCTGCCTGGGGCTTGGGTAAAATAAAGCCAGAGGTTAGCTGGATGCAGCACTGACAACATTCAGAAGGATGAAAATCTAAGCCTGCAAATGCAACAATAGTCGTGTTTTCACGGAAAGTGTGGGGAAACCCTATTCTTCTTAGTAATTTAATTGGTGTTAGCTGCAATCAGAAACCAATAGTCCTTCATTATGCATGTGTACTGTAAATAGTAGCTTTCTAACCAGCAATAAGTGGCATTTAAAGAAATGATCCCCTGCAACTTTTATTCACTCATGCATATATATATAAATAAATCTATTAATTGATTTATATCTATTAATGTATCGCCATCCCACCCAATTGCACAACTGCACTAGGTTAATTCCCTTTACAAAATGTTTCCACAACTTCATGAAATCTCTTATGCATATTTAGATACATATCACCCTGTAACACAGCTTTTCAATCACTCACTCAAACTTTAGCAAAAATGACAGATGGTACGCCCAAGTGATGCAAGATAACTGCATGACGTTTGTATCTCTGTGCAGTTTCTGCAGCCTGATATCTTGACCAGAATGGCCCATGATGATTGGAATCACATTACCCACAAAGCTCTCACGATTATGACCAGTTTGAGCCTGAGCCACAGTGGGCCTGTGGGTCAGATTACCCCTTAAAGACTATGGATACAAGGATTGGGCATGATCGAGGGGAAGGCTAAACACGCTGAATAACAGTGCCAGCGTGAATGCTGAAGGTGCGTGTGTACAGTCACCCCATCATCTCCCATCTCGAGTATGTGAAAAAGCCAACGTGAACGATAATTGGGCTTCAAAGAGCATGGCTGTTATGAGCTGGGATGTGTAATATTCGGCGGTTTGAAAGCAGCCCTGTATAGACATGTGCCACAGAGGAACAGCTGCCTGCAGCTCAGGTTGTATCTGCCCCATCATGTTCCCTCTCTTATTCGAATACAGTATTAAAAACATACTCGTGAAGCCTATACTTAAGCATATATTTCCCGCACATGCACGCACGCACACACACACACACAGACACACACACACACACACACACACATACAAA
This sequence comes from Fundulus diaphanus, assembly GCA_037039145.1. Lineage (NCBI taxonomy): Eukaryota > Metazoa > Chordata > Actinopteri > Cyprinodontiformes > Fundulidae > Fundulus > Fundulus diaphanus. Next base: position 30,880,158 of record CM073129.1, on the reverse strand, counting down.
CACACACACACACACACATGCATACACTAAGGCACAGAAAGAGCAAGAGAAAAGAATAATAAAAAATAATAACTGTTTGATTCTGACCGTGGGGTCTCATCCAAGGAAACATAAGACTGGGTGAGGAGTTTTGATTTAAGTGGCCTTGTCCTTCTCCGGGGTTAGAGCTGCTCGACGATTTACAGTCTGGGTATTGCGCTAGGCTTGCGTCTTGCTGGGCACCATAAAGCGTTTGCCTCGGAAGGGCTTCGTATCCATAAAATTTCGTCGCGTCGCCGTGGCACGCCAGAGCGCATGGGTTCTGCTGGTATCCCGGGTTGGAGATCCCCGTGGTCCCGTGGTGGAAAAAGTCCTGCACATGATGGGACGGGTGCTGGAAGCCCGGCGCGGCGGCTCCGGGTCCGTAAACCAGCGTGTGGCTGCGGGCGACGCTTTGTGGGAACCTGCAGTCGTAGTAAGTTGGCTCCAGTGACTCGCTGCCTTTGTATTTAGAAAAAAGAGGGTTAACAAAATAGGAGCTCATGTTCGGTTAAGCATCAAGCAGATTCGGGCTTTCTCTCTCTCTCTCCCTCTCTCTCGCAAGCTGAAGATCTCCTGTAGGATGATGGCAGCCTTTTGTTTGGGGTCCCAACTCTCGCACACAGCGCGCACACACAGACAGACAAACCGGAACTGGGAGAAACGCTGCCCCTTTGGACAATCTACGGCAGCTCAGCTCACTCTCTCTGAGCCGATCCTCTCATCGGATTTCTCTCGTCGTGAGCGTCTTCTTCCTCTTCCCCTCCGGTTTGTGCACACTCAAACCCGGCTCATTGCATGCGCTTTGGATGTGTTAAAGCTGGCGGCACAGTCACAGACGCTGCTCTTTTCTTTCTTTTTCCTTTTTTTCACCCCCAAGCTTCCCACCCAGCCGCCCCCACCTCTCCTCCTCTGTAGCCCCCCCACCCCTTCATCTTTCCGTGACCGGTCAGACGTGGGCCCTACGTATATCCACCTTGAGAGGAGCTTCACTAATCATAACCCAGCAATCTAATAGGCTGTAAATATGATCAATGTTGTGTTTATCACAGCAGAGCTTTGTTACAAGTTGACCAAAGGCGTTTTAGATGGTTCAAATGATGCACTTCCACTGTAGTCTGAATTTATTGGATATAAAGGCTGGAGAGCGTTGAAGGTAGCGAAGATTCCCTCCTTTAAAACGGATAGAGATGCTTTTGCACGATTGTTGACCTTCAGTTGTCAACAACGGGTCAGCAATAACGCCTAAGATCGCCCCCCCTCCTTTCGTACAACATTGAAAAACAAAATCTGAAAACATATGACAGAGCTACATGTTAAAAAAAGTTTTAAGAGAAAAAAAAAGCTTTCCATTCAACGTACAGCCAGTGCAGGCCACGCCGATTCACTTGTCCCACCAAGCACTGCAACACACCGCAACACACAAATAACGAGCCCGTACTTATCATTATAGGTAGCCACTAACTGACCCCGTAAAAAACAACGAGGATCAGCAGTAAATCTCTCACAATGCAAGGTTCATATAAAAAATGGTACCTTTGGGGTGTTTAGCTCTGCATACAGTGGAAACGCACACAGTAGTCCTTCGTATGGTCCCTAAATCCAAATATGCCACACTCGTTATAGTGGAGTCACCGATGTTTTATACGCATCATCGTAAAATGTGAACGGAGCACTGGGCGAGTTTATAGACCTTTTACACTCTATAAATATGTAGATTGCCAATCACTTCTTGGAGACTTTGGACTGCGGGAGCACACACTACAACGGAGTGAGCCAAGTGAGGAATCACATGGGAGTGTAGCAATTCTGTCAACATCCAAAAAAATAAATTGTTATTTAGAAAATCTCTATTTTGTAGATATTATTGTCATCATTATAATGGTTGTTTCACTTTATTAAAAATAAAGAGGTATTTAGTGCTGCCTTCTCTTTATACTGATGTTATGGATGTAATGGTCTGAAAATGCTAATAAAATAAGGTATATTACCAAATATGATCTCTGCCTCTTAATTTCGATGTTTGCTTTTTTTTCCACAAACACACACATCTCGCTTTATGGAAAAAGAAAGAGGAAACAGATCTTATGCTGTTCAGTAAGTTAAGCAATTGAGTTGACATCGTAAAATCTGTCCACCTTCCATCTCTGTTACATCAGCTGTGACACTGTGATCACAAACTATATTTTAACCTCTGTTTTAGTTCATTTTTATTTCGTTGTGTAAAATGAAGACAAATATGACACACACACAGATATATATATATATATATATATATATATATATATATATATATATATATATATATATATATATATATATATATATGTGTGTGTGTGTGTGTGTGAGAGAGAGAGAGAGAGAGAGACAGAGAGAGGAGTCCAAAATAAAATACCAGTCTAGTGGAAGCATTTTATGTCCCCGTCCAAAACCTGTGGCCTATTACAGCAAATGTGGTGCGTGGGACATATCTGTCACACTGTCATCGATGGGGTTACTTTTCACCCTTCAGCCAAGCCACAGTCTTGTGAAACCCCCCCCCCCCCCCCCCCCTCCATCTCCACCCCCACCCTTGAAAGACCTGGGTCCTGGTCAAAACGTTGTACAACAGCGTCATCTAGTGTTGGGATCCATCCCTGAAGCAACACGATTCGATCAACCAGAGACATCTGCGATGCGGATGTGAATTTTCCCCCTAGCCCCCCTAAACATTGAAGAATGTCTGCTTTATAATTTCAATAAATGAGCCGACCAAATCCACGACCAGAAACGTGCAAGCTATGTTGTTTTTCCTGATGTTTTAAACCAAAGCATCGCTGTTTTCTGTTATGGCGAATAACGAGATATTTCTAAGAGATATCTGCAGTGCAGCTCTCATAACTGTGCATAATAATTATTGACTTCTCTCCATACAATTGTAGACTAATCGACCACTCTTGTGATGAAGTGCAGGGACGGCTGGCCTATCAGTGGAAAGGAAGGGGGAAAAAAGGCCCCCTTACGAAACAGTGCTTTGAACGAGTCCAGCAGCACCACCGTCCATTAAAACCATAAAGTAATTTAGCCCAGACGTCTAGCCAGCAAGTCGAGTTTGCTTTGTTCGTCTGCATTTGAGACAAACAGCCCGAGCTCCAACAGGGGCTGTAAAACTGGCATTCTTGTCCGAGCTGAGCTGAGCTGAGCAGGGCTGAACGGAAATGCGTTGGGGATCGGGCTTTGAAATTACAGCATCCTGTCCGCATTGTTTGCCACCACAAAAAGGCAATTTAGGCCTATCCCAGGAAACAAACGTGAGACAAGGGAAATGGTCTCTCACTTAAAAGTTTAGCCGTTCAAATTCTGTCAGCAGATTTTTTTCTCCTCTTTTTCTCCTTCTCTCTCACTCTCTCTGGACGCTTTGAAGCCTTGGCGGACGTGAATACAGTCGGAAACCCCTGCTCTGTGCAGTGTGTGTGTGTGTGTGTGTGTGTGTGTGTGTGTGTGTGTGTGTGTGTGTGTGTGTGTGTGTGTGTGTGTGTGTGTGTGTGTGTGTGCGTGCGCGCAATACCAAACGCAACATATATATTTTTTTTTTAAATCAAAGGCTGGGCGGAAGTTGGGACATGGACGTCCTCGTTTAATATTGCAAATGTATATTTTAGAGTGTGGGGATATCCTTAAAATGAGTTCCACTATCGTTTCTCTAATGTCTGTTTTCAAACAAGACGTTTGTAAACTTGATGCGTTCAAATCGCTCAGCTCTAAATGTGACCTGTTGTCGGCTTTAGCAGGGGAGCAAAAGACGCTTATTAAAAGAACCCAAAGTAAAAACATGATTTCAGTTTAACTTTGTTTTTTGTTTTTTACTCACGTAGCTCACCCTTGGCTAATTAAGACAATTAAGGCCGCCAGAACCCAAGTGCCTCAAACCTGTCTGCTGTTTTGAAATAAAGAAAACGAGTTTCCTTATCATGCGTGGCGTTACACCCCCCCACACCACCACCACCACCTCCCGCGTAGCCAAGTTCCGCAGGCATCACATCCCAATGAACACAGAAAACGTGCACTTGTGTGATTATGGTTATATTTGCAGAGCTCTATATAGCTACACTCTATCATTAAAATTTGCCAGCTATACGGCCAGAGACACTAAAAAGAAAGAAAGGAACCAATGGATGCACATATACATCAACAGCTATCACAAAATACAACAAAGACGAGGCGCTCGCAGATGCTTCTGATTATGTACAAAACACTTTACACCTGCGCTGGAGCGTGTACAAATGAAATTAACATGGAAGAAAAATAAACATTCACGTCATAAATTATAGTTATTGTGAAATTTAAAAGAATTCAAGTATTCTGCTTCTTCGGACAGCTGTTGTCCCATCCAAACGTTGCTTATTTATATTTTCTTACAAAGAAATATAAACGTGAAAGAAGATATTTTTTTCCTCCACAAAAGTCTCTCTTTTATTTCCCCCCTTTTTTTCTTAAACGTTTAATTGTGCACTAAATAATAATCAGCATCCAACAGTCTGAGGTTAATGGTACTACAAAACAAAAATCCAACAAAGTGACAAAGATGGTTAAGGAGCGTGGGGGAGGCTTTTTATTTTGGTACATCTGTGCTGTCCATGTTTTTTTTTTTATTTCTTAAATTTCCCCACTGCAGTCCTCCTTATTGTTCCTTGCTGTCGCTCTTGTCCTTGTTCATTTTCTTCATCTTCATTCGCCGGTTCTGAAACCAGATTTTGACCTGCCTCTCGGTCAGATTCAGTACTCTTGCAACCTCGTATCTGCGGTCTCTGGTGAGGTACATATTGAACAAGAACTCCTTTTCCAGTTCCAGAGTCTGGTACTTTGTGTAAGGACATCGCTTCTTCCTTGTGGAGCGGGCATGTATCCAATTGGCCACGGGATTATCTGCAAATATATGTATAAAGAAATGATAGCAATGAGGAGGGGACTCCAAAAAGAAAGGTTAAACATGACAACAAGCCTCATCAGAAAGGGTAGAAATAATAATAAAAAAAGTATAATCAACCTTAGATAACATCTTAAATCAAGCCAAATTATCATTAAATAGTTTGACTAGAGCCCAACACTGAGCAATCCTGCGCTGATTTGCTTTCTTGTCCTCTTAACTTGTGAGTAACACCGTCGTAAAATACTGAGTGCGCGTATTCACTTTATTGGCCCATAAAATGGCCCGTGGTTCAAGCCTTTACAGGTCCGTGGTGAAAGTCCTCGAGTTTGTCCCTACATTCCTCAAGTTCCCCGTGTCTTAGTTTTGGACTGAACAAAGTAAATCGTACATTTGTGTCTGTAAACATATTTTTGACACAACTGAGAAGAATGGTAAGCAATGAATGGGGGAGGGGGTGGATTTGCTGCGCGTTAAGGCCCTATTGAGAGAAAAAACAGTACTAAAAGTTGGCTTGTATACGCCGATTTTTACTGACATGGGGGGTCACAATATAATCGTAAAAATGAATCATGTGCAGAAAGCTGATGAATAGATTCACACGTCAGATTCAGGGTGTTCTCGTTTTAAATAAACACGTCCAAACTCCCGCAGAATCCACCCAAATTCAACGCCTATATCCTGCAGCTTTGAGTCCATGTTTACAACCCCGTCTGCTTTTATAGCCCCCCGATATTAGCCTGGTAGCGTTTGTCTTTTATAGTTCCTAAAGCTTTTCGCTCCCTTCAGCACAGGCGTTTCACATCTGAGCTGAAAGGGAAAGGAAGAAGCATCTTATAATATCATTTCACAGCAGCTTGAGTCTAAAACAATAATCCCTCCCGGCTGTAAAAGAAGCGTTGACTTACTGGGATCTAGCTCCGGCTTCTCCTCCTTATGCTTCCCAGACGCCAGAAGCTCCGACTCTGGAGAGGAGACGTTCTGCGGCGTCTTGTCTCGCATGTCAGTGGATGAGCAGTACAGATAATCCGAGTAGGTCCGTCCGCCGGAGCTGAGACACTCCCCGGCTCTGTGCTCCGGGAAGGCGTCGGGCTTCAGTCCGTAATGCCGGCCGTTCCCCGGGTAGCCATGGAAAGGTACGGCGCCTGAGATCGGCTCCAGCCATGAGCGCACATACCTCGAGTCTGCGCCCAAGTGGGGTTGGTGGCTGTACGGATGGTAGACCACTGATGACTGGGAGTGCCCTGGGGCCCAGGACGTGGAGAAGACGGTCGGCTTGGGTGCGAAACTGCAGGAAGGATAGTCGGCGCACTCCGGGACTAGGGACGTCGGACGGGGGCCAGCTGGGTGCGAACCGGGCGCGGAGAAGCGAGTCGCAGCAAGGACATCCTCGCTCTCATGGTTGATCAAGGAGTCCACATAATAATTACTTATGGGACCCGTGGTCGACATGTCGAAGCCTCCCCGACTCTTTTACATGCATCCGTTTATTATATGGAGTGTATGTGTACTTTTTTATCTAGCCATAGAACAATCAAGGCAGGTAATTATTTCTCAAAGCCTCCCTGGCTCCTATTGGCTGACCCGCCAACACGTGATTATATTTACCCCCACAAAAATTGTACAGTGGATCAATGCGCCACTTATCCAGGGATAGCAGTGCACATAAATGGGATTAACAAAGTGCTCTTTCACTCCTTTCCTGGACTCATAGAGGTAACATTGACCATAACGTTTCTTTTTTGTCCATGAGGGAAACATTCATGCGCCGTGCTGCTGGATCTTTATCCTGTCGCAGCGCAGACCTGCGCACATTGCGTGCAAAAGCAAGGGACTATTTGATGGCGTAATTAATCTCTGTCAGGGCTCCATGCTACTTCAGTAGATACTGCATTAAAGCGTTTATTGAATCGTTGGCTCGTTTTATCCTCGGCAAAACCGGCATTTGATAAAGTGAAGCGTTTATAACGTCTCGTAGAATGCTGTTTATTGTTTTCAGGGACATATATACCTATATATATATATATAGAGAGAGAGAGAGAGAGAGAGAGGGGGGGGGAGAGATGTGCCCTCATGGAAGCAGCTGCAGCGGGGAGACGTGGACGGTGGAAACCGGGGAGAATAAAAATACGGGATGCAGTTTTTGCACGGCTTTTAACGAGGGCCTGCTGACCAAACGTTGCCTAAATGGGGTTTGTCGAGATACAGCCGAAGAGGGGATTCCGAAAGCTGACAGGCTCACAGCCCACTAAAAAAGCCAACTATATTCGGCCAGTGACCGTTCAAGGTTTTTATGCCCATCAATAAATTTTAACGAGGACCATTTGATTGTTCATAAACGTGTCGTTAATAAGGAGTGCATCCGAGATCCCTGCTAAAAATAAAAACTGCCCGCCACTGTGTGCGTCTGCAGAGAGAGGAAAAAAAAGCCTAAGAACAACAAAAGGAGAGTTGCAAAACGACGAGGAAAAAGTAGATTGTTTAAAGGAGATAAGTCCACACTATAGAAAATGTTAGTTTTGTATCCTGTCGGCTTATACTTCACGAAGCACTTGTAGCGTAGCGTGTCAGAAAACTGAGAAGCAGCGATGCAACTACTCAGCAAACAACATAATAAAACAGTAGCAGAAGAAAGGGATGCAGAAAAGACACAACCAGCGCCCTGAAAAGGAGGATAAACACGTTTGATTACAGAATTGTAAATGCTGCGCAAATTTGGTAATGTGTTTCTGCACATATATATGTATATATATATATATATATATATATATATATATATACATATATATATATTTGTGTGTGTTTGTGTATACATAGTTTCAAACATTTTGTTTTCATTTACTGTGGCTGTTGGTGTAAAACACAAGCTCAATAGAAACAATAAAACAAAATAAAATAAAATACGGCAATTAGTCAGATTAATAATAAGGGCCAGCAGGCCTTAAGGGGCTGCATATAAAAATGATGCTTGGACAATGCGTTTGCAGAAATAATAGATAGCAAGAAAGGAGAAACTACACCCATCAAAGACTCAGCTGTTTCCTCTATTTTTCCTGTGCCGTTCTAAAGAAATACATTCAAACCATTTGAAACTGAGAGTCAATCTTTGGTGTGTTTTTTCTTTTCTTTTTCCAAACAAAACATTGAGATAGTGTCGGGTTTCTCCCGCTTGCTGAGTTCAGATTCAACCATGACATTTAAAAGGCCAGACGCCAGACCATAACCCGGATAACGCCAAACGGTGTCGTTGTGTGATTGCTGATGAACGCGACTGACAGCGCAGAGTTCAACGTTTTGCCACGAATTTACTAAATTAAATGCGTCCACACTAAATCTACAACTTTTTATAAACCAGCTATTTTAAGAAGTCGGTTCTGTATACTGGAGGCGCAGGTCTGGTTAATCCTCTGGTATTAAAACGCATATGAATCACACTCACAGGCCATTTATTACTGAAGCATCCAGTCATATAAATGCACTATATATCCTGTATTGATGTCTGATGTGCTCTAAAGAGATCACTTATATTGTTTTGAAAGTGCGTCTGTGGGTCTGCTTCCATTGTGTATACTCTGTGTGCATGTGCGTGAGCAAATACAAGCTAGTGTGTGTAAGTGGTCTTACCCATTGATGGATATTAAAGAAATATTTCCCGCAATATTTATCTTACTCATTTTGCCACCTTTAAGCTCTGCAATAAAAATATTACAATGTTAGAACTCTGCGCTCCTGTCGTTGTTGTTGTTTTTTTTTCTTTTCCTTTTTGTATTTTCTTCCCAGCTGCAACAAGACCATGTGTGATAATAATTTTGAACAAAATTACTCTTTTGCATTTACGTTTTTGAAGTCTGGCTCAAAGGCACAAAACAATGTGTTGTGCGAAGCGCAGGGGAACCAGTGTCCAGGCAAAGGGGACATATTTCCACCATATGTTTGAATCAAAAATGAAGATCAGAAATGAATAACTAGCACAACACAGGGAAGCAAAAGGGCTCCAAATGATGATAAAACAGCTGTTTGGGTGCTTTCGAGTAGGTTTATGTTTGATTAAAGGAAGGGTATTATTTTCTAGAAAATAAAAACCATGGAAGTGTGAACTCTATTTATTTATTTATTTATTTATTTGTGTTTTTAACGTGCTCCACTTCAGGTCTGCCAGAGTTGGAGCTCTCCATTACGTCATCAAGGATAGGAGAGCATAGCATTGAGGACATATGCAACATGTCTGGCCTAAAGGATGATGCCTATCTGTTTGGCTACGGCCATGGACGGCTACATTCAAAGCAGGAGCTGCCGCGAATCACTGCATTGATACAGGAGTACACAGGCAGCTAAAACTGTATCCTGAGCTTGAAATGCACAGTTTTCCTTGTTATAATGCAAAGAAACACACATAGCCTATGCCTTTTTTAGATTTAGCATACAAAACTCAACGGCCTGATGAAGCTCAAATTATAATACAAAGTAACACGTAACTGTCTGATAAGAGTTTCTGCTATTACCAGGATGTGGAGAGATTACAAAGATTAATTTCTTTCACTTTTTCCCCAGATGCAAAAGCACGAAGCCTACCAGACAACGAGTGCTTCAACCTTCAAAATATGCCTGATTTAATAATCCTGAATAGTTCTGCGTAACTCCGTGATTAAATATAAAAATGCTGAAACAGCTGAACGTAAATGTCAAAAGAAGGTTCAGATCAAACACTCCCCCCCCCCCCCGCCCCCCCTCTCCACTTTGCGCTTTCTCCATCCCAAACAGAACACGCGGACCGTTCATTCGGTGCCACGTTTGGACCAGACTGTGCAAAGCTACACATGGGCCCACTCAAAGGGAATATCACGAGTTCTTTATAAAAGTCCCATGTGCTGAACAGAGAGCGCGACTGAAACAGTGTTATGAACTGAATGGGCCAGCTGATCCTGTGGACTGCTGCGCTTACTGCATGAATGGGTTCTCTGGCCAAGATAAAAGCTTCCGGTTTCAGATGATCCACCTTCAAACGGGATCCTGTTACTCCGAAATAACCACAGCTTTCTAATAAAACTTCGGTGATAAGACTCGCTGTGCATGAGTATCCCGTGCGGCAATTCTTAGTGCTAATTAGTATATTTATTCAAACTATTACCCCAGATCCTGATCATAATTCCCTTAATTTCAAATACACCTCCGTGGCTAATTGCCTTGAAGACAGCGCCTCTCCCTTTATGCGAAAACAAATCAATTTAAATCGCTTTTATTATAACAAACCCAAGGCGGGGTGACATTACAAGTTTAGTTCTGGAAGAGCACAAATCTATGCTGATAATATTATAACACTTAGTGAAAGTGACGTGCAAATTCTATTTTAGGCCATTCGCTTTTCTCACACGCCGTTAGGCTATATTCACGGAGACTTAACATATAATTAAATATGACAATAAATCAACATTCACAGACAAAATCCCTATAACATTAATTGACACGATTTTGCTAACAATGTCCAGACAAACGCAGCGTTTAGGTTTCACTCGTGAGATGGCATCACAAGAAGAGTTGCCAATCAAGTGAGAGGGTCTCCGCATGACTAATTTCAGATTATGTTTCCAAAGAGGTGTAATGGAGAAAAAACAAACCCGTTAGAGTATTTGCTTCATGTCTGATCATGCCGCCGTCAGAATAACGCATCCTTAACCTCCACCCAAACTGCCTGTCTAACCTGGCTTCGGTTACTGCAAAGAGCGCCACTGGCAGCGTGACATACATTGCTTGATGCGCGCATGGCTTTAGGTTGAAGCTGTGCAGCTTTCTGGGGCCGTTACCAGTTGCTGTAAAGTCTTTGTAAAGTGGTGCATTCCAAGAGAGACGCTCGTTCACGGAGCTGAATGAAAATGACTTTGGATTCCAGACTGTCTCTTCCAAGTGGCGCTAAAGCCAAAAAAGGAGGGGCCGACAAAAGGAAAAAAACCGGAATAAACAGTGAGTTGAACTAGTTTGCGTATTGAAAAATATGTTTACAGCGCCACAAGAAAAAAAAACGTGTGTCACTCTTTTTTTTTTCTTGAATCCTCCTTGTGTATTACTTGTCCCATTTGGCTGGTTTCTTCAATAATTACAGAAAAGGGTAGTTGTCCAAAAGAAACATTATTAAGACGGTATGGCCTACGTGGGATCTTTACCCATGACACGTTTCTTTTTGAGCTGTGCGTAATAATAATAATAATAATAATAATAATAATAATAATAATAATAATAATAACAACAAAGAAAAAACATATTATTTTAGACAAAATTTAAACATGGAAGTTTTTAGCAAAATTTGTCGCAGTAGATAAAAATGAGAACTGCTTCTTTTAAATCAGAGGAAAAAAAACATCATTGACATCAAAGCTAAACATTGATAAATAACAGTTAAAGCAGACGTCAAATAAAAAAGGGGCATTTGTAAAACAACTTTATGTGACTCAACACTTGTTTCTCTCAAGGTGTTTCTGTAATTCTTCTTCTTCTGTAATATTCTGATCACAGAGACCATCGTGTTCTCTGCTTTACTTCTACTGAATAACAAATTGCAAGCGTTCCTGCAATCAACCTCTAGAATAATCTTCAAGTAACAAGGGAACAGCCATGCACTTCAATTTTTTGAAACCAAAACCACCAAAAGCAGCCGTTGGATGACTCGGAAAATGTCTTTGTCTGAAATCGACGCATTTGCTTAAACGTGAAGCGACAGTAACACACGCACACACACACACACACACACACACACACACACACACACACACACACACACACACACACACACACACACACACACACACACACACACACACACACACACACACACACAACCCCTGAGCCAACAGATGCAACGCAACGCAAGCTAAAAGTTTCCCCCTGCTTGTTTACAGCCTATTCTCCTCGTGAGAGCCTCAGAAGCTTTTTACAGCCCCGCCACAAACTAACAGCAAAGAAACAAAACTTCTCTGTCCAAGGTATGGCTGCCCCAGTTCATTTACAATGCCATTTGCGGGGGGAGAGAATCTGGAGGTGCCTATAGGGGGGCAATTCAGCGGAAATTGTGCCCTTGATGAAGACGAACTGACGTAATCAAGGCAGTTTCTTGTTGCCGAGTCAGGAAGCCAACCCCAACAACATGAAACTACCTAAACCACGCTTCAGCTTCGCGCAAATGTCCATTGAAAGGAGACAGCGGTGCAAAAGGCAACAAGAGGATGAGCAATAACCAGCACAAAGGGGGGAAAAAGGCAAGTATGAACTCAACAGATATACGCTATTTTATATATTGCTTTTTTAACTTCTGGAATCTGTCGCACAATCCATACAAGCAGAAAAACAGAGAAAAATCTTTTCCACACAATAAAAAAATAGCCTTCCAGCATCACAGGTGAGCAAAGTTACACAAAATAACAGCCACGTTCAAGTTTCAGCAGTCATGATGCCAGAATAACCTCCATCCAGCTTTATGATTTTAAGAGGGAAAAAACAAAACAATCAACAGCATGCTTATTGGATTATTTATATGAAACAACGCATGTAGACTACAGTGACACGGGCAGGCATGCACAGTGCGTGCCACGCGAGCTGTCAGGCAAGCCCCGCTGACAGCTGTGGCACAGCCCCCAAATCAGGAAACAAAATCATCCATCCTACCTTCCCTTGCCTCCTCGCATCCTCACAGGTGCGATCACAGCGTCCCGGTGGTTATTCCTCCTGCAGCCGCAGCCTTGTCCTTGTCCCTTTATCCTCCATGTTTCTTATCTTTCTGCAGAAGCTCCATTATTTCCTCCCCCTCCCCGCCTGCAGTGGAGGCGGCGGCGGCTCATGCTGCTCCCTGCAGCCCACGCAGCGCCCCGGCTGGCTTGCTGCACTTTGCACGGGGCTCTCTGCCGTGTGGATTAGTCCTCCTCCGCACACATACACACACACCTTTAAACGCATCTTTTACTGCTGCGGCACATTATATTTGCAGATCATAAAATCCACCCCCAACGCTTTCCAGGGCGAACCTGACATTAGAATTTTATGACCTTGACTTACTGTGGTCACCTGGATAATATTTAAATCAACGTTATGGTCTCTCAATTCTATTAAAACTGCCATGATCTCCTTCTTCCCATCCGCAGCGTCTTCCCCTCCCTCACATTTTCAAACCCAGTGTGCCAGGGAAAGGACAAAGTTGGTGGTACCTCTCCATTTTTCTCCTCCTTTTTTTATTATTATGGAACTGCTTAGCATGACAGAGCTTAATGTCACCTTGTGCATGCACGTTACACAGCACGGAAATGCCACGGACACCAAAAACGAAGAAGCAGCACCACACAAGTGACAAAACATTAAGAACAGCTCAGCAGTGTGAAAGTGTCACTGTAAATTTGCCATCTGACTGAGGCAGCCTCAATAGTCAAAGAGACAAAAACAGCTGCAGCCCAATCTTCCAATTTTCTTTGCAAGTTGCAGCTTATATGTTCACATTTGAAGGCACCCTATATGTGTGTGTGCGTGTGTTTGTTTGTGTGTGTGTGTGTGTGTGTGTGCGTGTGCGTGTGCGCGCATGAGCAGAAGACTGATAAAGGCATTACAAAATGACGCATGCATGTATATTTATGAACGGCCCCCTGTCTTGTCTGTGTGTGAGTGAGTGTGTCTGCAGCTGAAAGTGTCTTCAGGAGTAGTTGTAAACTGCGCTCTGCTCCCTTTCTCGGTTCTCCCTGTTGAGCTTCTTGAGCTTCATGCGTCTGTTTTGGAACCAGATCTTGACCTGTCTGTCGGTCAGGTTGATACTGCGGCTGATCTCCAGGCGGCGCTCCCGAGACAGATACATGTTGAACAAGAACTCCTTCTCCAGCTCCAGCGTCTGGTGCTTTGTGTAAGGACACCGCTTCTTCCTTCCGCTTTTGGCTTTTAACCAGCTTCCCGTTGTCTTTTCCGCGGATAAATCATCTATCGGAATGGGACAAACACAACAATGAAAGAAGGAACGTAATAGGCCTCATACAAAATGAATAAATAACTAAAAAGCAGTGGATAAATCCTGACAGTCGTGGCTGGGCAGAGATTCCTGTGCAACGCACCCGTATCCTGTATCACGCCCAGGACCCCTTAAATGACATTAAAATGAGCCGGATGTCAGAGCAGCTTTGCCGGGATGCGGACACTTCCCTTCCCACTTTAACAAATGAGGAACACCGCACGTTTCGCTTACCACCCACTAGACTGCTGGCAACAAATTGGTTTTTGCGTGATGTACAACTGTAATTAGATCAAATCAAACCAACCCCAAGAAGCAACTACTATTGTCTTTGTTGCACCTCAGACTCCCATAAAATTTTATTACCGTTTGCACTCAAGAGCCAAAAGATTTTTTTTTTAAAACAAAAGAAGTTCCCTGTAGCATAAGACCCTATTTAATTTTATTTATTTATTTTATTTATTTATATTTTGGGGGGGATAAATAAAATTAAATATGTATGAAAAGGAATGCAAATAAATACAGAAATAATCAAATTTATTCAAATACTGCACGATGAATGACTTTTTTGATTAACTTCACACAGTCAGGGGAGCAACGCCTCTGTTATCCACAAACGCACCCAGGCGAGTGGCAGCAGTGATTAGTCTAATGTGAACTCTCAGCGTGTGGCCCACATTTAATAATTTCCAAAACATTTAATTTAGTACGGGAGTACAAAACACACACACACCAGCCTTATTCCCCCTAACCGCCCTCCCTACCCATGACACACCCATCACACACTTACACACACGGACACAAACATACAGAAATACAGAATCACAAACCGTCTTGCTACTTTCACCAAGCCAACAATTAAATCTAAAATAATAGAGTAAAATAAAAATAATATACCTGAGCTACCACCAGGGCCTTGAATTACGATGAGGGTTTTTTGTTCCTAGATAAATATAGCACAAAAACCAGGGCACACTGCTTGACTTGTCTTAGTGTGAACCGAGCATCAGCCAAAACGAAAAACCAAAAATATATATATATAGAAGAGCATATAAAATATTTCTAAATAATTAATTCCAACAATTCAGTTTTAAAGAGACGTGGCATGGTGAACGGCCACAATATTCGTGCAAAAAAATAAAAAAATAAATAAATTACATACAAGCAATATAATATATACGTTCTAATAAAGCTGAGCTTGTGGTGTGGGGGGGTAAAATTGCAAACAAGAGAATCGTTATAAAGCAAATGTTGCTGTTCTAAGCTAACTGCGCCAGATGTGCAAAAACAGCAGGATGTTGCCGCTTCGTGTTTTGCGTGCTTGTGCCTGACACGGGGTCTGTGCGTGAGTGCTTGCGTGGATGCGCGCATGTGTGTGTGTGAGAGGGAGTGTGTTTATTTTTATGATAACTGCCCATCTCTCATGCTCCCATTAATAGAAAGGCGTTAAATACCAGCGGCCCCGTAACCCCTGCAAGACGCTGGTTGGACCGTAACCACACACACAGCATGCCCATCCACGAAGCCTGTCCGTGCACGACTGAAATAGTTTTAGTGAGCTTTTGCGCGCGCATGTGGACATGTTATCTCGCAGGTTAGGTTATGTGCGTATATATTTATGCACGTGTGTCCGGGAGGGGGGAGTCTACCTTTTAATTCTCCGTCTGAGTTATCTGAGCAGCTGTCACTCTTGGCCTTCTCTTCCTTCCTGCTCTCATCCTCCTCTGTTTTGGGAGCCTCTCTGGCTGCCTCCTGCGCGGTTTTGCTGCAGCTCACAGTCGATTCTGCTGCTGTTTCAACAGATGACGCCAAGTGGGTCAGAGTAAAGCCGGATGGCAGCTGCTGCTGCTGCTGCTGTTGCTGCTGTTCGTCCTGCTGCGGCCTCTCCCCGCCGTACACCTGGAAATAGCCGCCGCTAGACGAGGCTGCACTCTGCTCAGGCCGCCGGCAGCTATTGTCTCCGAGCCGGATGTAAGTGGCCGACTCTGTTGTCTGTTTTCCCTTATTGCTCTCATCTTGATAGAGGCAACAAAACGCCTCCTCCTTGACGCTGCCCGCTGGAAACGAGCAGGGCTGTAAACACTGGTGGGCAACAGGTTGCTCGTCCCTGCTGCTTTTGGAGCCTGGGGTCCATGTGGCCAGCTGCGCTGACAGGTAGGGCGCATCCTGGAAGCCGCCGAGCGAGACGGCGCTCGGAGGAACCTCGTCTCTTTTGGAGAGTGCAGATGATCCAACCTTCCCAATATTCCTCATCACTGAGTATCCGTACTCTGCAGCTGAGTGGATGTACATTCCCGGGTTGCCGGAATAGCCCTCGGCCCTGTATGAAGATGATCCTCCCATTAAGGAATCCATCAGGAAGTTACCGGGCGATATGTTATTCGGACATGTCATATTTGCATGTGTCAACTCTTGAGGGGTGATCACTTGGTGTTTCCCGCTGCTCTGAGCTGCGGGATTCCAGCAGCAGAACAAGGACAGTAGGATGCTGACATCTTTTGGAGGGGGCGCAAAAAAAAAAATATCTGTAACACAATTATGGATGCTCGGAGACATGTCATGTGAGCTTCAGACCAATAGCGGCGTGGAAGTGGCCTTGATGCTTCAGACTGGAGTGACGTCAGCGCGGTCAAGTTGGGAAAGCTTGAAGCTTTTGGTGGAGCGTGTGCGCCACCTAGTGACCGTCTTGCTGCATAGCGCAAGAGGCCCACTGCAGGAAGAACAAAGGACGGACTGCTGTTGCTGCTGCTGCGCCACGGATTTAAGATTCTTTCTGTTTGGTTTGTAAACATTTAAGTCTGCAGAGCATAAGGTGGTTAAAGGAAGCTTTATTTATCCATCGTGTGATCCCATTAAACCCTGACGAAAGTGAGGTGGAGGTGAGATAGATGTGAGAAAAAAGATCGTTCTGTTTTTTTGTTTGATTGTTGTTGTTGTTTTCCTATCACTTTTCTTGTTATTCCTATCGCTGTTAGCGTTAAACTTGTGCTGAAATATAGCACTGCGATGTAAAGCAATCTGCAAGCTATGATGTGAATGATCGTTTTCACAGATGTGGATTTCTTCAAATGTTTGCCATATTGTTAAGTGTGTTTTAACCGTATTTATGATTCCTGCCTGAAATAAGTCATGCATAAGCATATTACCATTTGTGCCGGATAACTACTTCTATGTGTTTAGTGTAAAAGAAACTGAGAGATAAAACCATGTTGAGCACATTGCTTCTTCTTTTTTCTTCTTTTTTGTGTCTTACAGGAAGCATCTAATAAATGAGACGTCATTTTGGCAGCCTGCATTATTTGCCAAAAACAATGTCTTGATTATGATTTCAGTGTTGTTGATTTTAAATCAAAGGTTTTGACTTTTAATTTTCCAGAAGAACCTGTGCGTGAAGTAGCGTTTTTTTTATAATTTATTCCACGTGTAGAATTGTTCAACTGAACTTTAAAAAGTGTTGAAATACCTATTATGACACGATCAACGAGCTATCTCAAACAACACCAGTTTTAAAACTTTATTTCACTCTTCATAAAGCTGGGTGAAATGTTTTAAATAAGTAAAGTGGCTGCTTTGATATTTATAAATTAACGTGACACACCCGGCGGCGCAGAATATGTTTGGGTACAAGCGTGATAGAAAGGAATGTGTACTATTTTCCCATGGGAAGTGTGCAATTAAAAAGTCCTGTTCGCTGCACAAACACACAGCTGAAATAAAGAACACAAACGCTTTAATTGTGGAGAGAAACCCAGAGATTTTTTGGGTTCACGAAAATATATATATATATATATATATATATATATATATATATATATATATATATATATATATATATATATATATATATATACATATATATATATATTATAATCTTTTATATATTTATAATTTTTTTATTTTTTTACACCAGAAGAATACTTAGGGAAATCTGGGAAACTGTTTGCTAACCCTTGAAGAGTCTGTGCAAATTGACAAATATATACATCACGTAAAACGTGTAACAGATAACAATTTAAAGCGAAAAAAAATGTTTAAAGTAATCCTCCTAATTTACTTGGTAGGAGTGCTCGTCTTGTGTTCTTTTGTCGGTGTGTCTCTGCGTCTGGGTGCGTAAGTCAGTGTGTTCGTGCGCAGTTCAGAATCACCTTCAAAGGCAAGGGCAGCATATTCTGCTCCTCTGAAACGCGTCGCCAGCCTAATCTGAACACGAACACACAACACCTTTTTAACAGAAAATATTGCGTCTCAGGTAATTCCGTCTTTGTGGTCAGCAGCCTTCCTCCACAATCAAGAATAAAATGTGAAGAATTGATCTTGCAGCATGGGGGGAAAATGGAACAAATTACTTTAGAGTTCTCGCCATGCTGGGTTCTCATTACGTAAAACGCTTCTGGAGAAATTATTCAGCGAAGAAAACAAAAACGCTTCGGAAAACTGAGCAATCACGTTCACGATCTACTCGTTTAATACACTTAGCCATCAGCCTTATAAGAACAGATTAATAATCACACAGGGTGGCTATCTTATTGCATGACACATTAGCCTACAGACCGCCACCTGCTTAGCCCAAAAATGCACATAAAATCTTATTTTACACCTATAAAAAAATCACAGGCCTGCTTAAAATTTAAGTTTAGATTTTTTTTTAAGACATGTAAGCGATACGGGCAAAGGTCCCATGATGGAATTTCACACACATTGCTAGAAATAAATTGTGTATTTATGACAGTATGACAGAATAGCCATAAAGCGTCATAGACACGATTTTCTTTAAATAGTGTGAGTAAACTAAATAATAAAATTTGTATTCTACTAATCACACTTCTTCCATAGGACACGCCCTAGTGTTGCACAAGACAAAAGATACTGCAGCAGGCGCAGGTAGCTACGTAAGGGCGAATTTTGTATCGTTGAGTCACTGTACGCGCCCAAGAAAAGAGGCTGTTCATGTTAATATGAAAAACAGAAAGCCTGTTCAGCAAAGGAAGATTTTGTTTCAGCTATAGCTTTCTTTTGAAAGAATGAGAAGCCCTTTGCTGCCGAATTACCCAGTCTGGAACGACACGGTGGTGCGTAAATTTCGCATGTGTATGGCTGCACATGCGCCTTCGAGCCTGCAAGAAATCCCTTAAACAGCCGCACACCAACGCAAAAAGCGACACAGACGCACACACATAAACAGAGAGAGAGAGAGAGGGGGGAGTTGCTCATGCCTGTATTTTTACCTCGGTCTTTACACTTGTCTAAACCAAATTATCGTCCGTTTGATTGCAAACCTGGAGGTTGTTATCATAATCCGAACAGGTAGAGTGTTGAATGCCGCGTGGGTTCTCCTTGCAGACCCCACCAACCAGGAGCTGCGCCGAGGCGACACAATCAATTTACTTCCTGGCAGCCGCTTTGAAATATCTTTCCAGTTGGATGTGTGGGAGACTGCGCTTTGTTTTGCCTTTCATGCTGGTGTCCAACCCATGCGCAACTGCAAATTTATGGTTCCAGAATCATGTAAGAGCTTAATTAAACATCACCAACAAAAGTAGAGCAGTGTTCGAGATCTAACAACAAACGCCAGACCAGGAAACACACGCTGCCATATTAAATGTAAAATGTTTTTTATTTATTTTAATAAGACTTGTTTTGGTTCCAACAATAAACGGCACCCCGCAATTGCATTTGAGAGAGGGAGCTGTTGCTGAAAGAGCAGGAGCTCGTTTTACAGCGAGGAGCTGTTTTATAGCCCAATAGAACAGGTTAGGTGCTGAGACACTGTAGTGTAAAACCATTGAATAGCCTATAACCCTTTGATTAGTATCTGTGGAGGAATAAGGAACTGGGTCACTCCTATATTTACTTCAAAATAGAAGATAACTCAGTAACGATTTATTATAAAATATTACCATGGGTTCCCCCGTTTTTAAACAATCAATTTCTGCAAACCTGCATGTTTAATATAAAACTGAAAAAATAAAAAATAGACAAAAATGTGCAATTTTCTAAAATAGGCTGCACGTTATTTTTTAAAGTAACTTGAAGGACTTTTCCTCCCATTTAATTTTATCTTGTTTTTATTTTGTGGCCGCTTAAAGTCGCCTGGCACTCGAACCTGGACAAAGAAAACCCCTCTTGTGAAAATTAATTAATTAATTGTGTTTTCCTACGAACCTATTACAATTTAACAGGAGTGAACTAGAAAGAAACAATTTTCTCTTTTTTAAAACAAAGTCAGTATATCATTTAAAACTCTTAGGCAACATTAAAGGCTTTTATTCCACAATTATTTCACTTTTTTATGACCTACTAAAATCATTGGAAGGGTTTTACACGCTCGAGCAAGATTAAAGGGTCCACTTGTGAAATTTAAAAAAGTAAACTTTAACTGAACACTTTTTGTGTTGCTGTTGGTTTTTGTAGGCTATTTGAGAAAACCAAAATAGTTTATGCACGTTGCTTACCTGAAGAAAGTTGAAAATAAAGATTCAGATTTTTTAGAACGATTTGACAAATTATTCAGAAAGTTAAAAGTATTACCTACTTACTTATTTATTTATTTATTTATGTTCTATTTCATGTTCACTGTTGCTTCAGAAACTCCAAGTCCTGTTATAATTTGCCTGAAGAAAAAAAACAATGTTAACAATAAATGCTTTAAAAAATAGCTCTGTATTTGTCTGATCAACTTTATTTACTTCTGCTAATTTTGTTATATTTTCTGAGCTGAAGAGAGCTGTGCTAATGATTACTACTTTTTAAAGTAGTTTATTTATTAAGGCAAACATAAATGATAGATGGAAAAAATCTCAAGTAATACATAATTTTAGAAATATCCTACACATTCTGAAAAACCTTCCAAAACTTTTTCCCCCAATTTGAATTATTTTATTTTATGGGCAGCTAAAGATCATTCCAAAATAATCGTCCACTCTAGTATTGACCAAAAGGCCACTTGATCCTACTTTTAATAAGCCTGAAACATAAAAATAATAAAAAAAAAAATTCAAGAACCAATTGTTATGCTACATCATTTTATTTCCTCTTCCTTCAAAATCACAATTATTCACTAAAAAGCAGGTCGTCATTTTTCCTCCTAGCTACTCCCGAGTGCAGAAGCCAGACTGAGTCAGGACAGGATCTGACTGCGCTTCTGTTGCAGCACATCTCCAGAGAGGACGTCTCCAACATCATGCCACAACTGCTCTGATGTCACATTTTCAGATACCTACTGTGGAAGCGAACCAGCACACAGGCCAGGAAGAAGGGAATCCTGGCCCCCGTGTGGTTGAGGGATAACATTCACAGAAGACCCCCAGAGCTCTGTGTTAGTGACGTTGGGTGTTAGAGAAACTTACAAATTACTCACGTCACCGTCCAGGGGCCAAGGTTGGTAGGTGTGGCGTAGGACGGGGCCGCCTGTAGCCTTGATCTCCGCCTGTGCGCATTGTGAACGTCCCCCACCCCCTGTCTTTGCTGATAAAGCCTCAAGGTATGCATTTTTTTTACTTGGATAATGATTCATTCAGAGTCCAGGCATCAGAAAGAGGAAAGTCACTTGAATACAAGGAGCCTGCTTCCACCATTTTTATTTATTCATTTAAAAACATTGGGGAATCTCAAAACTAAACTTAACCAAATGCTATTTTTAAATGATTCTCTTTAAACTTGTGAATCTGCACAATAAAATATTTTTGGTACAAATCAGTCATCATTTGGGAATGTATTAACAATCACATCATCACACACATATACAAAGCCTCAATTTGTGTGCGACCTGAATACAAATCTGCACGTTTAAAAATGCCTCAAGCGTGAAACTACGTTTTTTTTTAACAAGGACAATAAAGTGTATTTACTGGACGCGTTAAAGCTGGCAAAGTTACCTGTTGTAGTTTAATGCGAGAGGTCAAAGTTGGTCCTGTGTGCGCATTCCATTTTCTGTTCCCACTCCCTGCCATTGGCCCGTTCCGCCGCAGCAACCATTTCCGGGCTCCTTGATTCCACTTTATTGCGGCGGGTTAAAGGTGAAGGCCTTGACATTATTGAAGTTCAAAGACTACATTTAATTATACATTGTGCTTAATGCATACATGCAATCATCCTGCGCACATATGGTGTGCGCAGCGTCACTTACTAAAGACGCATGCATTAATTCCGACAATATAAGACGCCCCCCCCCCTCCATACGCTTTTGATCCCTTCTGAACACATCTTTTGTTTTTGCACACGTCACAGACAGCGTTCATGTCGAAACTTTATTTTTCTCACTCTCGGAAATCTAGTCTTGCTTGCTTGCTATTTTGTGCGGAAGTAGACGCCATTTCCTCAGAACAGACGGCGCAATTAAGAGAAAAAATAGCCATTTAGTGCCTCTGTCTTTATGGCAGCGTCTAGACTACAAGAGTGGCGATTCCATTTAGTGTCCACTAAAAGAGGTTATCATTCCCTGCCTGCCCTCTCTCTCTCTATGTCAGATCCGAGCTGCAGTTCGTTTAACACGCGTGCAAACGTCCAAAGTGGGATTTAACGTGCAAACAAACAGAAAATCTGCAAACAGGTCTGCTAATGTCCGCGGAAACTTCTGACTCGCGTTACAGGCCATCAATACGAGTAAAGTGTACCAGGCCTACATGTTTAAATGTAAGTCCAGTTGAGGTTTTTTTTAAAAAAGCATGCAAAACACGCGCAAAAAAGCAGCGTTGCGCTAATACCAGGAAGAATATGCAACATAATAAGAGCAGAAAAAGCACAAAGTCGTTGAGTTTTGCCTATAGGTTTCTGTTTATTTTGTTATTATAACGATACACAGGCCGACGATCCGCTCATCCTCTCTGGGATCCAAAGCACCAAAACGTCTGAAGCAAATAATTTAACAAGAGTCGCCATTAAAGCTATTAAGGGGGTATGGGCAATGTGCTCAAAAATAGCAGCAGGAATATGGGAAAAAAGAGATCCAACATATGCCTATTTACAGTCAAGAATGCACATTGCATAGGCTACTCTGTATATATATATATATATATATATATATATATATATATATATATATATATATATATATATATATATATATATATATATATATATATATATATATATATATATATATATACATATATGTGGAGGGGGATAATACTTTCACAGAAAAAATACAGCCTTGGAAAAGTTATGCCCATGATCTGGTCGAAGAAATATTTTAGATATTGATATGCTATATACACCGACCAGAGGCTGGAATAAGAGCTAAACGTTGTCTGCTGTTGTTTTAACAAATATGTCTATACGAACAGTAGATTAAAGACAAACGGGGAGCCATGATAAATAGGACATATTCAAGACCAGCATATAAATGATTATTCTAGTGTAGGCCTTTTGTCGGAGGGGGTAAAACCGTCTAGAAATTGATCGCCGCCCCACAGCGTGATAAGAAAATGGCGACATTACCGCTTACCCCCTCTTATTGAAGGCCTATTTTCTTCCACTGTCCACGTTTTTTTTCACATTGCACTGTTGGTGATATGGGCTCCTTTTTGGGAGACAAAACGGTTATGCCCACGATTACCATTCATTCAATGAGACCAGGAGAAGAAGAAGGAGGAGGAGGAGGCCTCCATGGCGCTGTCCTGTGACACGCTTTCTGCTCACAACAGGGGGTTTCCAGAGAAGTACTGCAGGCGATCTCGGCTCAGCTTCTTCTCCTTCATTCTTCTGTTCTGGAACCAGATTTTAACCTGGCGGTCGGTGAGGTTCAACATTCGGGAAAGCTGGAGCCTCTTCTCCTTATTTATGTAAACGTTGAAGAAGAATTCCCGCTCCAGCTCTCGAATCTGAAACTTTGAATAGGGACACCGCTTCTTCCTTGTTCGAGGGACGCCTGAATGGAGAAAAACAATATTATTGAAGAAAGAAAGAAAAAAACGTAAGAAGATTGACTTGAGGATGCCATCGTATTTTGAAATAATAGAGTGCAGTGCTGAGGTGGCAATAGGCTCGCCAGGTGCTGGAAATCCTGCGTGAGTGGCACTGGCAATGATAACATTCCTGCCCACATTCATCAAGCGAAGTGGCTGAGGCTATCAGATAAACCAGCCATAAAGAGTGCTAAATATCCAAAATAGTTCGGAGGGAATAATATCAACTTACAGCCTCACTAAGTACGTGTTTATCTGTTACGAATACACAATAACAGAAAGTATTTTCGCCACGTTCATCTGCAGCTAAACTAAACAATTTGCACAATCTTGTGGCAGCGGATGCATTGCCTGTTGTCTGCAGCGGTCCCTGTGCAGACCCCAGTGGCCCTATCACTTATCAAACAGGTGACCGGGAGAACTATATTTCTTTTATTGTGCAGTGGGAGCGTGTATGCAAGGGGACAAACACAAGTCTGCGATATTATCCACGCCAATGGAGGAACTGCGCGTACACTAGCAAACACTGTACTCAATCAAGCTTTATTTTTTGTTCATATCTAATATTAATACAAGTTTACAAAGAGATAGATAGATAGATAGATAGATAGATAGATAGATAGATAGATAGATAGATAGATAGATAGATAGATAGATAGATAGATAGATAGATAGATAGATAGATAGATAGATAGATAGATAGATAGATAGATAGATAGATAGATAGATATAAAGCTCTCGTGTCTTTTGCGCTCAATCCCTGTGCTAAAGATAATTCACAGGACGCCAAAAGCAATGTTCTGCCCAATTGGTTTTTACACACGACAGCCCCAACAAGAAAATCCCTTAAAAAATGACCAACGCAAGTTCACGATCAAAGTTAACATTTGTCACAATAGCTCTCTCTTAAAAAATTTCACAGACTCTCGCCACAGAGGCGTCTGTGTATAACATCCCCCACTTTTTTTTCCCTTTTTTCAAAGCGCTTTCCCCGTCGTAAAAATTCTTCCCGTTGCAAGAAAGAGCTTTGTAGGGTTATAATAAAATCCTTTGAATGCTTATAAAACTCCACATAAAATCTGACCGACAAAACACCGGGCTAGTCCCCTTAACCTTCCCCCCCGCTTTACAGCTTCGGTTGTACCTACTCGAGTGGCTGCTCTTGTTGGCGCTGCCGTCCTTGGCTGGGGCGGAGGAAGACGTGCAGGAGCCTGAATTCGTGTGTTCCTCCTCGTCGTCCGAGTCCTTCCCTGGCTCCGGGGCTCCGGGAACAGCGGCTGTGGCTTGCTGCTGCTGCTGTTGCTGCTGCTGCTGCTGCTGCTGCTGTTGGGAGTCGCTTTCCAGCTTCCCTCCCTCGCCCTTTTGTAAACAATTGTCTGACTGATTGTCCGTGCTGCTGCAGTACGCCGTCTCGAAAAAGCGATCGAAGCCTTGTGGGAGGACGTTGTTCTTCCCCACGCCGGTGTAAAAGCCCGTGGAAGGGTGATTGGAGCCCGGGTGGGGATGGTGGTGATGGTGGTGGCTGTACACGCTCTCGTTCTTCATGAGCATTTCTGTCATGGTGGATTGTGGAAGACAGTCTCTATGCACCAGATCCTCTCCCGAGTAGCACGATGCATAGTTGCTCCTGTGGTGCCATTTGCTGGCCGGGTCCAAGCCGTACGAAACTTCCCGCATCGGCTGCACTTGAGACAGATTTGTGGAGTAAGGGTAGCTGATTTGCCGGGAGGGGGCCTGCGGAAGAAACGAGGAGACGGCCGAAAACTCGGGGACGTAGTAGGTGCAGCTGGGGAGGTAGATGTTGGACGCGCAGCCCGTCCTGTCCCCAAACTCGGATGTCCGGTCTTTGCGCGTCTGGGAGCAGAAGTTTCCCAGATTCACCGAGTTAAACATGTTTCTCTCTCTCGCAACTCGGCCACTATAGATAGATGTTTTGGATTCGAGCTGCTGCAGAAGGGGAAAAATTTGGGAAGGCGAGATGACGCGCAATCCGTCTAAGTCGCCCCGCAGACACGTGATCGAAAGTAGATATTGTCATATATCAATTTGGAAGAGTTGGATGTGTAGGAGTGGTTGGCTTTAGGTAGATCGAGGAGGTTCAAACGAACAATTTCCAAACGCCACAGGCGCACCGAGCAAACCAGTTACAGATTCTTGTTTGCTGGCTTATGACAATTAGTGAGAAATGTGCAGCGTGTGCGTGTGTTTCTGTGTGTGTGTGTGTGTGTGTGTGTGTGTGTGTGTGTGTGTGTGTGCGCGTGTGAGAGAGTATGTGTGTGTGTGTTTATGCCTTTAGGCTAGTAGGCCAGCTAAAGAGTCAGGGCTTCTTAAAAAGGCAAAGCACAATTTCTAGAGTGCAATCAGGGGCAGACATTTCATAGTTTTTTGAGGGATTATAAAGGTAAGGTTATTATTATTATTATTATTATTATTATTATTATTATTATTATTATTATTATTATTATTATTATTATTATTATTATTATTACAGACTTCTATTATCAACTTTATCATCATGTTTCATAAAGAGTGCATCAAAAAAACACATTAAGCAGTCACCCTATGCGCTTATTCATTGTCCCACTGTTTTAAAGGTAATAAATACAATGTTACGCATTTGCTCCTCAATAAAATTTACATGCTTGACTTTCTTTACACTGTCCTGTTAATATGTTGGGGATCTTTTAACAAGAGTTATAATATTTGATGGTATAATTTTCTTAATAGTCGTCAGTGCTGCCTGCTGCACACTTGACTGTGAAAGAAACGCGAGCCATCGAAATGAAATAACCCAGCAGGAACTCGCCAACAATTGCATTCACTCTTTCTCTAAATGTAAGTGCAGTTGTTTCTCAGTGTTGAGGTGGTTGGTGTTAGGGGTTTGTTGGCTGCAATTATATGCCAAGTTAAAACAGCGTCTAGGCCATGCGCAACGTGTACGCTGACCGCACAAGATAAAGCAGCAGGACTATTCTCATATTCCCTTTTGACTTTGAATCTTAACAGAGTTCACGGAGGCCAGATGTGCGATCCGCCGGCCACCCTATACGTCCCTGGAATTCCTGCAAAGGGAAAACAAAGCACCGGTGGCACCCAATGCGAACATGGGCCGTGCATCTGCCATCTCCTGATGACCAATGCGTTCTAGTTGCACAAACACAAACTTTACATGTGGGGGAGGAGGGTGCACAAAGAGACACCACAACTGACACTGCTGCATTCAGTGTAAAGCCCAGTTACACTGACGATACATCACGCTCGAGAAATATCATTATAGATATCTATAACTGTTGTACTTTATTTGACCAAATCAAATGTTTTGTGGGGTGCATTTGATGTCTAAGAGATAATAATCAGATTGTGAAAGTGGTTTCCTTCTTATAGGTTTCTCTCTCCGGCACTTATCATAAAAGAAAAAGAAGGATTTGATGTTTTCCTTCATTTCTCACATATATGTTGACATTTATCAGTGGTTGACAGACGGACACACTTTTAAAAAACTCCCATAAAATGCGAGGTTTGGAGGGGAAGAGGGGCAGCTGCGCGTGATTTCAGACTTTTAATTGTACTGCTGAGCCCCATCTTTGAGTCTTTATAGACTGATACAGTTACAAGGCGAAATTAATACGACGCCCCATTGTTTCTGATCACAGGGAACTTCCTAAACAGACTCTTAAATCCTAACCCAATAACAGCCTTTCCGTTAAACTCGCCTGACACACGTGTTGCTGAAAAAATCTGGTAAGACTGGGAGTTTCTAGATTTTATCATTAAGCTTCTTTTCTGAATCCCAATAGTAAAAGGAAGAGCAAAAAAAAAAACATCGTGGCGAAGATGTGAGCGCTGGAAACTTGAAGCCGTATTTGTTAAAAACGTGGCAATGGCATTAGCTTGTTTACTACCCCCCGCAAACAAAAGGTTGTCTCACATGATGCATCCCGCATCCAAGTACAAAGAAAGCAGACAGCTGCCCAGACACAGCACTTGAATTTGACCACTAAAATCTTCTCTACGTCCAACCATAAAACCCCGAATGGCTGCAGTAACGCTAAATCCCCTTTGTTCCATAGAAAACCATTAACGCGGAGAATGAGAGGAATTCGGATTTCAGCAAACTAAGAAATTCTTCCACAAAAAAAGAGGGCAAAGCGCCTAATTTTAAACAAGTTTCGCAACTTTTTTTATATGTACAAATTTGGCGAAATCAGACCTATCGACTGTCAAATATATGTCTGAAAATGTCACGTTTTGGCGTGTGCGCAACGCTCTGAACAATGTAACACAAATACTGCAAGCGATGACGAGCTCAAAGAAGAAGCAATACTGTGAGTTTTGTGCTCCTCTGAATGCACAGCTGCTGATCTACTTTTTCGTGGGTCCAGATCGTCGGGCGTATGGAAATATTTGCGTAAAAATATTGGCCTTGTGACTCCACACGCAAAACCCATGCTGCTACACTGGTTTCTGTAATTGCACAACAATGAATTGCGCATGAAAACGTCCTTGCCTTGTTGCACAGCAATTAAACATATATATATATATATATATATATATATATATATATATATATATATATATATATATATATATATATATATATATATATATATACATACACACACACATGGTTGGTAGTTGTTTTTTAAACTGAAAACACTTTCAATATTGAATCCTGCTTGTAGTATTTTCTATGAAACTAATAATAGTGTGTAGATCAGCGATAAAGTCTGTCTTTTTCTTCTGCAGGCGGCTAAAGCACCAAGACAGACAGACCAAAACAATATTGTCAATTCATTTCTCCTTCATAATGTTTCCAATGATGCGTATTAATGCGACATAAATAAGTAATGCCTGGTATGAATAAGCAATGCAATCATAAAAATTCGAAAGTTAGGGCCTCTTATCAAGACAAGAAGAGAAGGGAAAAAGGGAAAACAATTTCACTCTGCGTGCTAAAGAGGAGTTGATGTTTTTAAAAGTCTGGCACCCAAGCACTCCCCTTGTTTTCAAGTTGCCGCATGTGTCATGGTAGAATATGACCATTACTTGGCAATATCCGATTTCGGAGGGTTTTAAAACACCGACTTTTCTCGCCTGGGCGCGCTCAGACCATCAGTCAAATAATAAAGCATCAGCATGTGTTTATTTCTCTGGTGAACGAACTCAGCGAGCAGTAGGACCCGGGAATGTTTGATTACGCTGCACCAAAAAATGAGCAGGGGATGTGGCAGGAGGTTTGCAGGCAAAGTTCTCCTCAGCTGACTTTATCCGCAACTTGTGCTTCAATGAAGCAGCTCCCTGATTAACAATATCGTGAGAGTATGGAGTTCAAGAAACTGTCACGATAATTTGTTGACTGCTTTTTGCCGTGCGTTCCCGTCTTAAATATCACAGTTCAAGCAGTAATTTTAACGACATGCATCTGAGGAATTTCGGCTGTGTATCGCTACCAAGCACCGTAATTAAAAATGTTAAACTAGGTGTCACACAGAAAAGCTAAAAAAAAAAGAAAGAAAAGAAAGAAAAAGAATGACGCTCTTAAATATTACAATGTTTAGGCTGTGTGGTAATAAATCCTTGACCAAATTATACAACCCTCACACATGCACACCAACGCACTCACATTGAGCCAAGTTCACCAGGACGCTGCTACAACCCTGCTGAAGTCATGGCTAAATGTGGGAAGCCTTGTGTAATCATATCACCGTTCCCTCACGGCCCAGAGACGTTTAATTGGATGTAAGTCGGGCAGTTAAATTCAGCTGCGAGTGCTGCAAACTGTTTCAAGCAACACCAAAGAGGCCTCTTTTTTTTCTGCAGGAAATCTTGCGTTTGGACAATGAACGCATCACGCCGCAGCGCATGTCGTGGCAACAGTTGCAAACAATACAGAGGCGCGTATTGCTGTTCCATTTGGAGCGATCTCCAGAGCGTATTTCACATTCAACCACACGGACATAAAGCTTTCACAACAATGTGTTAAGTTTTTTTTTTATTGGAAGTATTAAATGATTTCACATCACAAGGAATCACCCCGCGTAGGAACTCCCAGGCTTCTGCCCTGTTTTTATTTAGACGTCCCAGGGAAGAAAAAAAGCCTGTAAATGCTCTAAAGCGGCAACAAAACAAAATAAATGTGTATCTGATTGTAGACAGGGGGGTGGGGGGTGGGGGGTGATAAGTCAACTTTTGTGAAATATTTGTGCCAGTTGATGCAACTGATGAGTATTTTTACACTGCATATTCAAGTCTTAGGCCTGTCGCATGCAGATATAGTTAAATATATATTTTTAGGCGCGCCCTGAGTTTCAGGCTTCACACCCATTAACTGCACTGTAAATCCTCTTGAAATTCCAAATAGTTTATTTTTAATAGGCGGAAAATTTGACATGCATATTAAACAACCGACTGCAACTCTAAACTAATATACTATAGGTGGATTTTGGAAATCACAAAATATTCAGTTCAATTCGGTTTATCTATATAGCTCCAATTCACAACATGTGATCTCAAGGCATACAAGGTGAATAATCATACAGACAGATTGGTACACCGTCAGAAATTTTTAGAATTTTAAATGATCAGCTCACGTCTTTTTGTTTTACTTTTTAAATTTAGATTGTGTGCCCAATCAACAGGCTCTGTATAATTTGTTTTAATTTGTGCTGTAATCAATTTACTTTAAATCCATAAATTAATCCCCATCGTTTTAATAAGATTGTTACACTGGGAAAGGGTATTATCATGCGGCAAACTGAGAGGTTAAAAGCCCGTTTTTAAACTGAGACTAAGTCCGCTCAGGGTGGATCTTTTAGCATCAAAGAGTCAAAATGTATTCTTTTGGTCGCTGAATACGAATGGCGCAAGATGTGAGCTCTAAATAGAAGCTCCGCGCTTTGAATCCTTCCGATATAACTAAAAAGGGGTTCCTTGCTGGTTCAGAGTTATTGCTTGCTCTGCAGACCGAGTCGCAGTCATTAACGCTGCACCAATAGCTAAAAAGAAGCAGCAAAAACACTATTTGCTGTAATTCCTTTTTGTTCTTTTTATTCTAAGATTATGACTATAGCTGCACCACACGCGCACTGAAACAGCGCAAATCCATTTGGAACAGGTGACGCTAAACGTGCCTTCACATATGAAGTAGCTTTCAGCAGGTACCGCAGATTAAAGTGCCTCCCCGCATATTTAACATTCATCGTTGCGTGGAGGCCCAAATGCGTCGGGCGGTCGACGAAATACTCGATTGTTCTCTTTTTTCTCAAAAACACAAAAAGACTTGCGATAGAGACATTAAACTATTTATTCTAAACACAAAGACAACTTCAATTCGGCGCACATCTCGATTCGAGACGCATTTCCATCAGAAACAACCGGACGGGGAAGAACCACGCTGCTTTAGTGGCGCCACGGAAACCCTCGTGGCCCACATTAAGGTTAGTTGTGCGCCTGAAAAACAAATTAATAGGACGCCACGTTTCAGGATAAAGGCGAGCTCATTTCAAATCACTTTGAAATCAAACGGAGAGGTAATGCGACATAATCTCCGACGTTAAGTATTCTGCCTGTCCTCTATTTGTCACATTAACACTCTTTGAAACACGGCCATCCTCGCACTCCTGCTCACGCAGCTCCACTCGCTCACACACAGACACACAAACAAACAAACACACACACAGTCTCTCTCTCTCTCACACACACACACACACACACACGCACACACACACACACACACACACGCACGCACGCACGCACGCGCGCGCGCGCGCGCAAGCACGCACCACAACCCAAACAGATACACTTTACCAGGAATAACACGGCTTTCTGTTTCTCTGGCCAGCTTTGTACCATAAACGGAAGACGGGGCGGCGGGGGACGTAGACTGCATGCCACACAAGTTCTCTGCGAAGGGCACTGTGGAGCTCACTGACCTTTGGGACGCGGAGACTGGCCGCCATAAAAAGATTTAGCCAGTCTCAAAGTCAAAAGTGCTCAAGAGCAGTGAAAGAGAGATTGTAAAAACCTGCAAAGCCAACTATCCGAAGGTCATGCGCAAAGAGAAGAGATAACATGCTTTTGGCGAACTAATCATTCTTATTTCCCTTTTACCGTTTATTTAAAAAAAACACGGATACATTTATAATTTCTTTAATCTGTTACGTTGTTATCAGCGCGAAAAAGAGAGGATTGTTAAAGGAAAGCCGTTCTTAGCGTGCGCAAAATGTTTCCAGCGCAGGCCGCAGGAGAAAAAGTCACGAATAACATCATCAGATACTCGCGTTCACAGAGAAATATGTTCAACCATTTGGCTCCGATCAAAGACCTCGCTGCCAAGTGTTTCTGTAACAATAATCCAACCGATTTATACACCATTACTGGCTGCAAATTAAACCAGCGTTTAATCACAGCGGGGGAAACACAATGACGCTGAGCTCAGCTTGCTTGGACGCCCACGCATCCCCCCCTCAAAATCCAAACGCATTCGGTTAAATAAATTATGTTAATTGTTTGTGTTGAAGACCTGAATTCATTAGTTTACTGGATGGTAATCTGTTGCTGTTTGTTGAAAATCACGACAACTGGATCATCTGTTTTTTTTTTTCCTTCATCGCCTTCTCCGCATCATAGTTCCATTTAAGGCATTTCTCAAGTTCAAAAGCACAAAGACGCAGCTTGTGGAACCGACATTTCTGGAGTTCGCGCAGTTTACATTCAGTTTAACAGCAATCAGTGAACCCGATTTGTTCACAGAGAAGGCGTGTTTCCAAATAACAGAAAAAGTGATGCCACATCCCATGGTTTGTTTTGAATATTGTCATGTCATGGCTCTTACCAGTTCAAGACGGTAGCACACAGAGGTTTGACACCAATGCCGTGCTGTCTCGATCATCAAATTCAACACATTCATTAAAAAAACAATGAATTGTCCCCCAATATTACATCTACATCTAAGTTCATTACACTGTGAAACAAGCACAAATCGTCTCTCAGTATCAGATGGTGCAGTTCTTTTTTACGCACGGATTTATTTCCCATTGCTGAAAGGAATAATTCAAGTTTCTTGCTAGAATATGCCTTTACACGCCTCTTAAATATCTGAGTAGGGAAGTGAAAAGATAATTCAGATCATCTTTAATCCGAAGCATAAGTAAGCACAGGGTACTCCTTTCTTTTTCCTCAAAACACAAACCCATAGGATTACATTCCTTCTCATATCACCTTTTCCAATCAAATCTTATGAAAACAGCGCGATACAATTGAAGGACTAATACATATGTATCATGGCAATTCATTAAACCAGAATTTTCAGATTGTATAGACATTTTGATTGTTAATATTATTAATAATATTATTATTGTGCATCTCGACCCATTGTGCCAGCACTCCTGAATCGAGACAGCCCTTTTCATTTGTTTTGATCAGGATGAAATTTGATCGGGATGAAATTTTATGGATTGCACACTTGTGAGTCAAGGTAATTGTGCAATGCAATACTGAATTTATTGAGTGGTGTTCTTGTGGTTTGCAGCAAGCACCCAAACTGGAAAATGCGGTTTAATGCGAGGTAAGACGCACAGCTATGAGAGGCTGCGACAACGGCAGCACGACAAATTGTAAAACTACTGTAATACAAAAGCTCTAATTGGCCCTTTGTTATAATGCCTAACACTATGCTAGAAAGAAAGAAAACTTATAATTTCATTTATAATTGATGTGGTGTAAGAGAATATGTTGACATTCGGTGATATGGTTGCAGAAGCAGTTTTTCACAGTTCACTGCAAAGACAACATCTGATCTGAACACATGAGACAGCACAACGTTTTTCGTGCAAACATATATCACTTAACTGAGACTGCAAAGCTGCTGAAGACAAACGCACCAACGCTCCGTTAGTTAGCTGACAGAAAAACACTTCTCAGCCAGTGTGGCTTTACACTTCACTGCCAGCAGGAGAACCTTGTGGATCATAGAAGCGCTTATATGATAAAACCTATGTAGGTTTAAAACTCTAAGAAGTAACGTTTAGCCAGTGTTATTTTATTAAAACCCCTGTTTGGATATGTCATTATCGCGCGTTTAAATCGCTCACACAAACCGCTGGAATGCTCAAGTAAAATAAAGGCAAGTCCAAGAGGGCTTACACATATATGGAGCACTGGGGTGTAACCCTATTACTGGTTTACAGAGCTGTTGCGTGTTTAGCTGCGACGTTATTGGCTTGTAGCATAACAGTGACACTGATCAGGTCAAACTTGAGGGGTTTTTAAAAGGTGAAATGTTTTCTCTCTCTCTCTCTCTCTCTCTCTCTCTCTCTCTCTCTCTCTCTCTATCCCTCTCTCTCTCTCCCCCTCTCTTTCTCTCTCTGAATGCAAAAGTGGATTCCCAAAAAGTAAGCATTAAAACTCAATGCAACATAGGGTGTACAATTTAAACCCGGCGGCCATTTTGCATGGCCATTTATATAAAAGCTACCCATAACCTACTTTTGCATTTCTGGCGGCCATAATAAAGTTAAGTTAAGCTGTGTGGGCTCCCTATAGAGCATTCGTTTGAAATCGGGGCGCAACACGCCAACAAAACACTGAAATACCTGAAGTTGTCCCGTTAATCTTCAGATCTGCATTAAATATTTTATTTTTTAAGTTCTATGTCAGGTCTGATAAAACAATCCCACCAGAGAACCCGATTTTTTTATGCTGAGTATTCAGAGAGGCAGCTTGCAATAACAGACTGATGTAACACCAATAAACGTTCCAGTATTCTGTTTATTGAAGACCTTACGCATATACATTCATATCAGTATTACTTTTACAAGACAACGTAGCAATCCTCGCAAGCGCAAAGGAAGGAATGCAATGGGGTGGGCGACATCATGAAAGGTACGATCATGGACAACTACTACACTAAAACAGAGTCTATTTAAATGTCCAGAATGGTAAAAATAACAAAATCTTACTTTTTTTTCATATTCATTCTCATTGTCGGCCTATACCCCCCACCCCCAGCCCCAGCCCTTACAGTCACAAACTGGCTATTTATATATATGGAATGCGGTATTGTACAAGACGATCGGTAACATAAAGCACTATTACATAGCGATGAGGGATCCTCAAAATAGGATGCTAATAATGGTTATATTCTCATTTTACAAAGTTATACATGAGGACAAGGTAAGGGTGGAGATAACACTGCAAGTACATTGTGTTGGCCTAAGTGGCTCCACGTCCCTGCACAGAATAATAATATTAATAATAATAATAATAATAATAATATTACATTCTTTGAAGGCGTTTATTTCAAAGCTTTTTAGAATTGCTATTTCTTGATTTGTTCAACACAGAAAAAGGTACAAAAAGTCACCTACAGAAAAAGTGTCCCGAAGAACACGAGTTGTAGCACTTTCACATCAATAACATGCTGCACACATTTTATTTAGCTTACTCATAATACAGAACATATAATACACTGTGGTCACCCCCAAATCGAAGGGGCAACACATTGGGAGGCCTGAAACTTTTTTTGTTATTATTTTTATTTTATTTTTTATTTTATACGCACTTTTTTCGTATTCTGAGCACCAATAAGTTTCGGAAATGCTCCTTTTGGCCTGAATGCGTATGTCCGCCCATTGAGTAATTTACAGCTGGCGGATTAAGCTAAAGTGGCACGAAATAATTTCTACTGTTAAATCCCTCAATTTAGGTATCAATTTTGAGCTTTCCCTGACATGACTCTGGACTTTTTAAAAATGTTATTTATTATTATAGTAGCCGTTCCAGAACCGTTTTCAAACGATGAAAACTCAGGATACCCTCAGGACTCAGTGGTGTGTTTTTGAGACAAATTGAGAGGTAATAAAAACAGAAGTTTCAAAAAAAAAAGAGAAAGAAGAAAGAAACCTGTTCGCACATGAAAAATACATTTTATATCTTAATTATTTGCTTAGTCTTGCCTCTGCACTGTCATGCCGAGGCATTTCTGGTACTCCTGTCCAGGACCGTGAACGTGCACAAACAGAAAATAAACCATGGGAATCACTCCTCTTAAGCAACAAATCACAAGATAGGACGCAGAAAACAGCCGGTGTGGAAATTCTTCCTCGCCAGATCTTAACTGAGGAAGAAAAATTACGAAGACATTAGAGTAAGAATGCGTTGCAGTCAGACTGGCTGACTTTACGGATATTTTTAGGCCCTATCCTAAGA
Source organism: Fundulus diaphanus (assembly GCA_037039145.1). Lineage (NCBI taxonomy): Eukaryota > Metazoa > Chordata > Actinopteri > Cyprinodontiformes > Fundulidae > Fundulus > Fundulus diaphanus. The sequence goes on along the minus strand of CM073129.1, from coordinate 30,844,154 downwards.
AATCTGCCCTGAATGGCTTGTCTTCCGTCCCAAGTGCTCAGGCTAAAACAAAATAATTGCTGTCATATTCCCTCAACAATTATTTATTGGTAGATCAAGGGACTGCACAGAAAAAAAATACAAATTTTCACAGTTTTTCCTTTTGTGCCATTACGCCAAAACCTCGAGGCTCACTTATGCATCTTATAGTGCGCCAGATAGTGGCTTATTTTGGGTGGGGGCACCTTCAGAGATGAACCAGCAGAAAGGCTGCAACGATAGCCTGCAATGTGAACAAAGATGAGTGCATGCACTGAAAGAAGACTTAAAGGAGCATAGAAGGGTTGGCTTTTTTTCTTTCTTTTTTTTCACTGCCTATCGATCACCTTTCTACATCCCGCGTTTCTCTAAAAGTAGGCCAAAGCTTGCTCCCTCAACATGAGTCTCTTCTTCTTCATCCTGCGGTTCTGGAACCAAATCTTCACTTGTTGGTCGCTGAGGTTGAGCCGGTCGGAAAGCTCCCTCCGCCGCTGCCGGGTGATGAACTCGTTCAGCATGAATTCTCCTTCGAGCTCCGCGAGCTGGAGTTTGGAATACGGTTTGCGCTTCTTTCTGGTGCGAGTGTGCATCGGGTACCACGGCGCACCTGGGAGAGAGGAGACGAGCAAAAAGAGTGTTGAAGAGGAGGAGGAGGAGGAGGAAAGAGGTCAAAGAGCGGATTAGTCAACACAGTTAGGCTACAAAATCACGGTCATCTTCAAGGTTATGGCGAAGCTATGGGGGCATCTGTTGTCTTGGAGGGGGACGGGTCACCCCGACAATCGTTTAAGCCATAAATGAGCGCAACTAGAGCGAGAATTGTGTCAGATGGGGATGCAAAATCGAGAGAGATAAATAGAACTGCAATGTTTTTGCAAAGGCTGCCTTGCGCGTCTGCAAAAATGCGAGCTGCTTGCTTCTCCAAAAGCTGGACCTGTTTTGGTCACGATGATCATATCAAATCCTCTGAATATTTTTTACCACACGTCTTTTCTTTCATACATATTTATTTCATGCCCCTGCACGGAGGCCGCCATATTAGGCTAAAGCGAAGCTTTGCGTCACAGAAAGTTTTATTGTTTCAGTTAAAGCAACATTAAAGCGATAATTAAGCCGTACCTGCAGCATTTACCCAGACTTATTTGCGAGTTTCGGGGGCATATAAAACGCCTCGAGTCCACAGCGACAGATATTAATTCTGTTTACGAGTCATTAAAGAGGAAAACTCTCTGTCTTTTCGACGCAGTCAACCAAAGTAACTCTCCTCTTTAAATCGGGTCTCTAATTTGTGCTTAAAAGAGCCAAATCAGCTTGCCTAAGATGGAGAAATCTGATGATCTGAGCTGAATGTTTTGGACAAAAAAAATGTGGAGACACCTATAGTTGAGAAGGGCTTTTCTGGGATTGCACGCAGCCACATGGTGGATGGGGTATTTTAGGGCAACCCCTAGTGGCGTGTGCGCACCACGCATGTTTCCTGCAGGCTAAGCAGGCTGCAAGATGTGCACCAAGACAACAAGCTCTCAGTAAAGAGAGCATACGTTTGGTCATATTATAAATAATGTAACAGTGCGTATATTGCGCCATTATCTTTAGTCTGTGTGTGAATAAATGAGGAACACCCACCTCCGCCTGCGGCTATGCTGCCTGAATGGCTTCCCGGTGACACCAGGGTCTGTGTGTTGCTTGATGGAGGCTTGCCGCCCTCATTCAGCAGAGAAGAGCTGGAGTCGGACTCCATCGACTGACAGGACGGCGGATCCTGCGTGAGCTGCTCCGTCCCGTACTCGTATTTGGAGAAGGCGACGCCGCCCGCAATCCCGGCGTGCATCCCGTGGTCAGACGTTAGAGAGGATGCGTCCCTCGCTCTGTCCTCCCGTTTGAGGCTGCCGCTGCCGCCGTTGCCACCTGAGCAGGTCTCCCTGTTCCCGTTGTTGTAGTAACATTTGCCCTCCTCCGGTCTGGTGATCTCACACGACCGATTGAAGGATGGGTTAATAGACACGGGGCTGCTAAAGTAGGATTGAGAGTATCCATTGCACGGCTCCGAAGGGTTCCACGGGAGGGAGCAAACATTGTCCCTTCTCGGGTAGGAGAGAGACGGTAGCCCCGCCAGCTGTCCCCCTGAGGCTCTAAAATTCGGAAAGTAAAAGGTGTCTCCCGTGTGGATGTTTACCAGAGGTCCCACAAACCCTGGATTAAGGAGATTATGCTCGCCCATTTCCGCGGGCCCGACCAACAGCTTCTAGTTTATTGCAATCTGACATTTAACATAGTTAAACCTGGAGCCGCGCCTGATTGGTCATCCCGGCACCACGTGGCCAGGCTAACTTGTGCTCCACATGGTACCACCCACTTGGTCCATCTCAGACAAAACAAAACATTAACTTCTGTATTACAACGGTTTATAAGCTTTTTAAAAAATACTATAAACCTTTTATTCAAAACGCGGAGTCCTGTTTTTTCTCTGCGTGTGTGTGTGTGTGCGTGTGCCCAGAAGGGAGCCGCTTTCCCATTTGCACAAGTGGAACTGTCCACGGCCTCGTTTAATATCTTTATTTGCTGGCAGAAGTTTTCTTATGAAAACTGTTTTTTCTTCGGGGAGAGGGTGCGTGCGCGACTTCTTGTTTGCCCCCAAAAAATATGGTTGAATTTTGTGTCACATAAAACCGTGATGTCCCAATTTACAATCTTGTTTTAACAAAGAGACCGATCCTCATTGCCCATATTTACAGTAACGGGGTCAGCGAGTTAAAGCCACTGGCTGTGTAAAAAAAAAGAAAGAAAGAAAGAAACGATATTCTACAAGGTTACTTTAAGAGCGTATATTTCACATCATATTCTCTAGTACACCTCACATGAGCAACTTTAACAGATACCTCCAATAAACGTTGCCGGCCAAACTCTGGTGGGATAGTTACACCTCTCGCAATTCTTTTATATGAATTTTACAAGATATCAGAGGGCACTTAACTGATTCAATCAGTGGAGAGGCCCTCTGCTTTATATCGCACTAATTAGTTGATTTGTAGAAGCGGGCGTGAAGACACTGAGCAAATATGGAAGCAGGCATGGAAACTCACCTTTTTGCTTCAGCGCACATGATGAAAAACCCCCTACAAAAAATAGAGTTTTAAATAAGGTCGGTGTTTTACAAATTCTGGAAAGTACTGTTTCAGAAGTTTACAGTGCGTTTGTTCATCCGCCTGACGCACATCTCGTACAAAAGCGGCGCAGTTTGGCTTCTCAAATATGTCCTTGTGATCAATAATTAAAGTATTATCAGCCCCATGTTGAACTGGTCTCATGAAACACATCCAGTATGACATTTGTTGACTTAACTCTCTCTCAATGCAAAAACCCAGATGGGTGCCCCACGATGTAGCTCAGAGCGACTGTGATGTTAGCGTGCGTTGAAATAAAGTAGAATAACATCAGGGACAATTAGCCTATTTTAGAGGTAAAAAAGGACCAGAGTATGAAAAAATAGATATATTTTAATATATCTCAAATGCTGCGCTATTTCAAGTTCAAGACGCAGAGTCACGGTGCGTTGAACTTGATGTTGAACTCTAAAACTGTATCTCAAAGGAAATGCCAATTATTCTCACACAAACAGACCAATTATAAACCCCCGTTTTTTACATTTTGCTGTATATTATGAGGGTAAACAGTGTTGATTCTCGTTAATAATGTGTCGAAAACACGCCAAAAATCCCTTTATATAACAAAGATTAACATCAATATAACACAAATAGGCCATTGATAATAATAATAATAAAAGACTGATTATGACGCCTTTAAGGATTGTGAGAAACACGCATGGCTGCCAGAGAGTTGCACATGCGTGCTAGACGGCCCTAGTTTAATGCTACAAAATTTGCCAATGAGGTGTTATGTGAGAACTCCAGCATTCATTTAAACACTTGTTTGGGAACGACTTGCAAGTCAGCCGATATGTGATAGTGGTATCTGTCACTTTCGACCACGGATCTTCTCTCAACCAAAAGGCACCGAGCCGCGCTCTGGCCTTAAATAGAAAGACTCATATCAGATGTTTTTTAACAGGACGGGCCGCTGGTTCTCACTCCCGGCTGCGGCCCCTATCACTGAACATTCTTTCATCTAGTTAGTGAGTCTCGCAATGCGTGCGCCGAGTCGGTCCGACAAAACGTGGGAGCGCAGCTATGCTCCTTCGCGGCTTCTCGTGTGGTTTGAGCGGCTACCAGAGGCAAAAGCGGCCCGTACACGAGAGTAAGGTGCAGGCTAGTAGCCACTTTACCTCGGGGGAGAGAGGGGGCCATGTGTTGCGCCTCCCTGCCTGCCTCTCCACGCCTCCGGTCCGCAGCTCGCAGATCCAAACAAATGCGCGTCTGCTCAGGTCATCTTTCGGCTCTGCTATAATTTCATATCAGACCCTGATATGCAACAAAATAAAAACCATCTTGGTAAAATAATAATAATAATAAAGGCAAACCGAGCACTGTCAAGGTCACTGTCTAGTACACTGTCTGCTTCACATTGAAATTAGCCGCCTGGAATCCACCGTCTTGCCCAGACAGGGCAATAGCCTAAACAAAGGCCTTTTCTTCCTTCTTTTCTCTCTTTGATTCTCTGCAGGCAGGTTTCCACAGTTATTGCCCTGTGCAAGCTCTGTAAAGCTCCCTTCTTATAGGGAAACAACCCCACCAGGGAAAGCTAAAGAATGCTCAGAAGTGCCAATATTTTTTGCTTAAAAGGTTGGGATTTTTATTTTTATTTTATTCATTTCCAACGACCAGCAACAATCAGAAGTTTTATTTTACACCCACAAACTTCTCCAGGGTTGCTGAGCCCAAAATAAAAGTAATATGCAAAATTACCACAATTGTCTCTATAAGAAATTCAATCACAAAAGTACAAACGTCAGATTTCAAGAAGTTGCAGTAAGACAAACTCTTGACAATTCAAAAAAAAAATTAAAAAATCACGTAGAGCCAAGGAAACAATATCGCACCAAGAACAGGTTTCATTGTTTTCATCTAAAAAGTTGAACTTGACCGAAAGCGTTACAAAAATGACATTTTCGTGTAAATCAAAGCAACTGAATATTCGAACAGGAATAATTTGGGTTTAAAATTGTATCTGCTGCCTTAAACAGTTTTAAATTCAGGCAATTATAATGTTCGTTTGTTTGTTTGTTTATAATGTGCGCCCCATACGCGCGCGCCCATGTGTGTGTGTGTGTGTGTGTGTGTGTGTGTGTGTGTGTGTGTGTGTGTGTGTGTGTGTGTGTGTGTGCCAGTACACAATACGTCTTCGTTCATAATTTTTTAAAACATAATTAAACGTGTATTAAACTCCTTCATCGTTGGGTTAAATATGGATGTTTGAATCAAGTTTAAAATTGTACATTTTTTCTGAACAATTTTTGTTATTTTTGCGTTTAATGATACATGCAAATCTCACACACAGGGACAGATGTTCTAATTTTCAAGACAAGGTAACAATATTGTTAAAACAGACAATTCTTCGTGCAATGCACAGCAAGATTGTGAAAATTGAAATAAATCTACGTTTCTGTTGAGAAACCAGCACGCAATGATACTGACATTAAAAATGAAAACAAGAAACTGAAATTGCTATAAAATAAAGTTATAATACATTCAAATTGTAATATATAAGGACAGCGGAAACGTGTCGTCTGTTATACGTGTGTTTTCTTATTTTAGCAGTTTTTTTCCATGTTGCTTTTTTCTTGTTTGAACTTTTTATTTTGCAAACTTTCATAATTATCTTAGTCATACTTTTGTTTTTCTTTGAGTTAATTCTATTTATTTTCTTCTTTTTTCTGTTGTTTGTGTGTTTTTTTACTTGCGCACTTTGGTTAACTTCTGCAGCTTTTAAAAGAACTGTAAACAATGAATAATGAATTGAATGTTTTCTTATATCAGAGCTTAAGAAGCGCAAAACTGGGCTGTGTGAGTTTTCAAACAAAACTATCTGAGCAGGAATCCCAGTTCAGAACGGTGAAAACAGTTGGTGCATACGAGGCATTTGAGGAAACTCCTATTTTTTTGATGTGCTGTAGCCGGATTTTTCAGCTTCAAAAGTTAAGAGAAGTTTTCCATCAAAACGTCAAAGAAGATCATGTCAAATAAATAGATGGATACAGCACACTGATACATGATATCTGACGTGAGGAACTATGCTGCAATAGTGTGTTTAAATCAAAACTGTGGCAAAATCAGCTGAGTGGGCAGAATGCTCCATAAATAAGAAACACTTGAAGCACTTCCTGATATTTTCCTCTGGTCACCACCAGAGGTTATCAGCCCCCTTTCTCATGTCTTTGTTTGGCAGCGGCCTGCAGCCTTGACGACTCCTCACACAGCCACGAACAAGGCAACTTTACTCTTTCTGTGATTTGAAGGCAAAATCCGCGTTTGATTGGCTGAAAAGTCACAACATTTTTAGGATACAGATAAAAACGCAGCCAGTTGTCAGGAGCCTGGGAGCTGGGGCTTTTTCGTTGTTTGAGCAATTTAAATGTTAATCAAGGGTGTCGGCTTTTCAACAGCAGAAACATGCGATTGCAGCGGCGGGTAAAACATTAACACAACTCTCATGAAGTAATTCACGTTTTTGGAGATTTCCCTACAATTCCATATATTTGGAATTGCCGTACATAAATATTTCAAGTATTGTGTTTCTATTTGTACTTTTTTTTTTAAAGAAAACGATTAACAAAAATGAAAATAAATTAATACATCTCTTGAGACTGACTCTTAATCAAGCGTTAGAAATAAAGTTTTTAAGCTTATTTTAGTTGATAATGTTATGGGTTGGGACTTGCTTTAAACCTCGCGTTTTCTGCTTTGGCATTGAATATGCTATTGAATAAGAAAAAACAAGAATAGCACTCCTGTCGTAATGTTGCATAATACCAAGAACTGAAACAAATATATTTTAAAAATAAAACTTTTTTAAAAAACTTTACTCACTTGTTTGTAATATTGTTTACCCGCATAACAACCCATCTGCCTACAAACCAGCGTTGTTTACTCAATTTAAAGCGTTTTTTGGTCAAACAGTCATAAAACAAAGTCCAAGTAAGCCTACTCCCAAGATACGAGACAACCAGCCCTACCTTGGTGTTATTATTCCCTCCAGCTGCACTGATGGTGTGTCCGGTTGCTGCGGGTTGCTGCACATTGCTGCTGCTGGTGTGAGCCGTCAAAAGTCCTACCTGTCTGCCGTGGTCAATAACACACACTCACACACACACACTGAAGCGCGCACACCTCGTCATGACTGCATGAAACTATTGCTGGCTCGCAGTGGTTTAGGGCCACAGTACGTATTGTATATATATATATATATATATATATATATATATATATATATATATATATATATATATATATATATCGGCTTTTGCCCACTTCCCCAAAAGCTGAAACGAGCCCAAACGAGGACGCAAAACTCCGAGAAATAGTCAGAAAAACGCGGGTCAAAGGATATCGCTACACTTCCCGTTTTTATGAATTTATGGCATGCCATTAAGCCCCGGCTGTCTAGACGGGGGAAATAGCACCTTGTTTGCCCACAAACAAACCGCCGAGCTCCGCCGTCCGGCCCCCCTGTTTATTATTCACAATCTTCTGTGATGTCAAGGTCAAAGTGACCACATAGTCATGGTCAAGGGTAAAATCAGAAGAGCCAGAAGTTTCCACGCTGACTGCACACCCAGGGGCACAGACGAAGAAAATAAACATCTTCCAAAAGATCCGAAAAGCTGGAAAAACTGACACGGCCCTGCATGCGAGCGGAATCAAACCGAATCTCAGCTGGTAATTAATTATTCAGCTCAGCTTTTAGTCATCGAAACGTCAACAAAGTCACACTTAATGGGGCAATAGTTTAGATATTGACACTTGTGGACTGAAATATCCGTGCCAACGCCGTTTTAAGCCTAGAACTATAGCCTTTTGGCATATACTAACTCAGTTTAACGTTCATTCCAATTAAAAACCTAAATTACAGACTTGACATGAACATGTCTAAAGAAGCCCTAAAATAAACTAGCTCCAGCTTGTGTCTGATTCCCGGGGCAGCTGCGTGGACGTCAATTTAAACGCATTTTCCTTTCAGAAATATGGCTTGTTGAGGTAGCATAACTGAGCTAAGGAGCCATCCAGGCAGATGCAAAAAAAAAAAAAAAAAAAAAATCTCTGTTTTCCTCCTACAAACACAACACATATGTCACGTATACCTGCAAGTATACTATGCAGAAAACAAGTGATAGAGGCTCCTTGTAATGTCTTATTAATTAGTTAATCAACTGATCTGTATCAATACATGCGTGTGTATTAGTGTGCTTCACACAATCTAATTCCAGCAGCAAAACTAAAGCTAAATTAAAATGTAGCCCTGAATCGACCTAGTATCAAAACTGAGAATATGCTACATGAAAACTATTATGTTTTTAATATTTAGAGCAGGTATAGGTAACAAAACAATGATTGTACGTATAAGCCTGCGGCATTTACGTGTCCCCAGATTTCGCGCACAACTCACCTGTTTGAGAAACATTGACGGTGATCCAAAACAGGAGGAAGCGAGTGCATATTTATATTAATGCTGAGGATATGCTTTAGTTCAACGATGCAAATAGACTACACAACACGAAAATGTGTGTTGAACTAGGCAAACACGTTCAATCAGCATATTAAACCAAGCTGTATCCATGGGATTACACTGACTTTGTCAGAACAGGTTTTTACATTCAGAAAGTGGAAAAAGATGAATATGTTTTGGTGTGGTCAAGATCAAAGAGCATAACTCGCTTTATTTTTCCGCCGGCTTTTACCGCACATTTTACAAAACTGAAATTGGCACATAAACAGACTTTTGAGTGATTTTCCTCTCGTCTTTTTATTTATTTATTTATTTCAAAATTTGGCTTGATGCACTTAGATTGCGCCTAATCAAACTTGACGCACTCATAAAATCTCAAAACTGTTACACCAGGTCATACAGACAAGAAATATTGCGGAGATCTTGCTCACTTCCTCCTCACAAATTAGCAACATTCCATGCGTAATAACCTCCGCACTAGATGCACAATATACTAGCTGGTAGTACTGGTGTAATGTAAAAAAAAGTACAGTAACCCATTAACATTTGCGCATCTCGCAGCGAATTGAAATTCTCCGATTGAGATGCTTAATTGACTTGGATATGAGCGAGCATTTTCATAATCATTATTTATTTATGAAACACTGTTACCAGAACGCAATTCAACACCACAATACAGTTCACATACTGCACCAAAGTAGAAATGATACAGGCTTCGTATACACGGCGTGTGACCATAGCGCCAATGGTACACTGAACACGGTCATGGCAAAATAAAACGATTGTGCATTTATATGTAATACTCACTTTAATGGTTTACAATCATTCCAGTTGCATGACAGAAAAAGTCCTTCACTGATAAAGGAAAACATACAGGTTTATGATACTCCGGTACTAGATAATATGAATTAAATAATGGAGGCATTGCACTATACAGATTAACAACATAGCAGCCTATGTTTTAGCCCAGGCTTTACAGAACATATCCCACATAGAGGAGCATTGCTTTTGAAATTCAGACAATTTTCTCTCTTTTTTTTTTTCTTCTTTTTTTTATTATTCTTTCTGCCGAAAGTCTTCAATGTCAGTTGTGGAAACTGGTTAAAGTCTGAAGTTCGACTTATGTTGTCCATGTGGCGATCATCTCTGAAATGACAACAGTTTCCTTTGATTTTGATCTCCCCCGTTACAAGCACTTAGAGATGGTGTCAGTCCTTTGAAATATTCAGGCTTGGAGAAGAAGAAAGAAGAAGAAGAAGAGAAAAAAATAAAAAATAAAACACGCAGTACTTGTCTTTGAAATACAGATAGTTTTAAATATTATATATTTATATATGTACATTCCTATAAAACAAAATCGAAGAGAACTTTCAACATTGTCACAGTTTTTAGAGGGTAATCTCTAAACTGAGAATCGGAGGGGGCTGCTGACGTGGTCGGTAGCGTTGGTTCGTGTTGGAGCTTAAATAATTAAAAAAAAGAATCAAAACACACTCGACCAAAACAACAGCAAAACAAAAATGTTTGTCAGCCACGATCTTCGATGCGAGAGGTAAACAGATGGCGTGTTGGTTAGGGAAGGTTCGAGGGGCAGCCTCCGTCCTCATCAAGTGGTGTGGATGTGATTGCTCTTGGATTTGCTGACGAATTTCTTCTCCTTGACCCGCCGGTTCTGGAACCAGATAGTGACCTGGCGCTCCGAGAGGTTGGTGGCGGCCGAGATGCGCCTTCTCTTGTCTTTGGTGATGAACTTGCTGGCCGCGTACTCCTTCTCCAGCTCCTTCAGCTGAATCTTGGTGTAAGGAACGCGCTTTTTGCGCCCGCGACGGTAACTGCTGACTTCTGGCTGCAGGGGGACGACGTCTGCAAAAGAAGGGGGGCAAAAAAAAATCAGACTTTGTGCAAAAAGACAATAATGCACACGACCGGAGGGCAAACTGCAGTCGGTAAAATAAACCAAAATACAACGGGGTCTAGAAAACAGCTTGTAAATGTGTCGGTGTGTGCGTGTGTGTGTGTATGGCGTGTGTACGAGAGGTTTGGGAGTGCGGTGTTGTTCTCAGGTGGTGCACCTGACATTTTGGGTTGTCTGACTCTGTTATTTATTCTCAGGAATAAAAAATTTCCTTTCTGTGGTACTACAGAGTTGCACGTCTTCCGGCGGTTCTCCCTTAAACTACAGTGTACTTAATTTAGTTTCTGATTAGATCTACAAGTCCTTGTAACCATTATTTTTAATGGCATCTTGGATAAATCTGTGGTTAAGATAGGGATAGAAAAGGGCATTGCACTTTGTTTGCTGAGCAGGGTTTCACGCGAAGTTTCCGGGTTGGAAAACTACAAATCAAATTGCCTTCAAAACGTACGACTTAATAGAGGTTTTTTTTAAAATCATTATAATGTTTACTTTTTACATGTATAAAGTAAAAATTATAAGGAAATTCCATGTACAAGAACTTGAAGTTCATTTGCACTGGTTTACACAGCCCAAACAATACTTGCATTATTATTATTATTTTATTTATTTACTAGTTTATTTTATTGTATTTTTTGCTATAGTTTCCTAATTAGTTATGGTTACGTAAATTGCTAGTTTTCACACAAAAAAAAATTATAAAAAATTGAAGCTGCAAAATAGAAGAGAATAAAACATGGTTCCGCTACCACTTTCAAGCAACTGTGGAACATAAAGATTTTTGATCCCTTGAATTCTAAAATCATGAAGCGGTGGATTCTATGTAGAGTTGTAGAGTTTTTCCTCTACATTTTAATAGGGTATCTTGATTTAAACCAGTCTGTGGTCAAACACCTTTACGTTTTTGACTATGTGACTAATGTGCAAAACTGGTGTGGTGTGTTTCTTTCCAGTTTGTTCTATTTTCTTGCAGTTGTGCGGTTGTGCTCATGTGGGAGGACGTCACTCTGTGTGTTTGAGCACGTGTGCGCGCTTACTTGACAGCGTGCCCGGTGCTTGCGTGGCTCACTCCAATATATTTGCAACATAAAAAAAAATGAGAGTGGGGGGCTGCCGGGGCTGCAAGGGGGAGATGGGGGGGAGTCCCTATGTGCAATTAAAATAGCTACAGATTTCATAAAGATCATAAAGGCAAACTGAGCTGCCTGCTACAACGAGTGACTATTTCACTGCACGATCTCAAATGCAAGCCTTATAACGTGGAATGATTCGTGATTGTGGAGCATTTATCTGTCTTGATGGCAATGCAAATGTTCCACATGCATCCAGATTGGCCTGTATGCAAAAGACGCACCGCAGGGCGCAGAGATTTACTGCCACAGTCCAAACCCAGCAGGCTGTAGCTCAGTCACTATATTGTCATACAGGGGGCAAAGGTATGCAGCGATGCACCTTTATATTCTACATGACAGCAAACCCTGTGCCATTCATCATGTGACCGTGCAAAACACAATGCTCACAATATAATCAGAGGGTCCTGCAGCTGAAAAAGTTGGTTGATTCTCACATTATTATGCACTCATTGTTGCACATCTTCACACCATTTCATTTTAGACATAAAATTTAACATTTAATTAAATGAAACGACACGCACTAGTCTGTTAACGAGCGTCTTTTGCCCACCATGACACGGTGAAATTATGAGACATTCTTAGTGATTTTAACCCGTTGTTTGTATGAAGTTTTTCACATAGAAGAGACATTTCAGCACAGAATAAAATAAATATGAGTTAAGCGTGTAGATGTTAACGGAGAAAATGTGTCTGCCTGCATTTGAATAATGCTCTTAAAGGGATGACAGTTCTTAAAATATTTCACAAACCTGCTTTGTGGAAATTATTGTAAAAAAAATAATAGTGGTATATTCATACCTGGGAAAGGTGATTTCCAGAGATGAGTTGACTGCGTTTGCTCTTTAGAGCAGTACACCTGTCCATCCCAGCCGTTGGAGAGAGCCCAATGCTGGTAGCCCTCCATGGGGATCAGGGCGTCATGTCGCGGCTCGGGGTGGGCGCTGATCCCAGGCACTACCGACACGTCCAGATATCCGGGGACGGCCTGGTACGAGCTGGCGAAGCTCGGGTAGAAAGCAAACTCTTTCGCCCTGGTGGACAGTTCTTCCGTGGGGAGAGCCGTGCTGGGCTCCGCGTATTTCTCCGCGGGGTGGTACGAGCAGGGCTTCTGCTGCAAGTTCACGTTGTGCGAGTGGGATAATCTACAGCCGTAATATGGGTTTCCAAAGGGGTAGCCGTAGCTCAGAGAAGCGCTCGAAGACGTTTGGGGAGCGGGGCACTGCCGGCCGCTGTCTGGAGAGGAAATATCCGAGTAGACGGAGCCCTGATGGGTCGCTATGGAGCCAGAATGTCGTCCCAGCGCGGGGTGCGACATCAGGTCCCTGCAGTGGGTCGCAGGGCAATTACCGCTCAGTCCCTCCATTGTTTGGCTTTTATTCTGGCTGCTTTCATTCGGGCTTTTTTCATAAACGTACATCAAGGTGTCCGCCCAGCGTGGATGCAGAACCAGCGAAGTCGTCATATCACGGGCTGCCGATGCTTTTTAAAAGTCGACTACTCCAAGACGGACACCTCATTTCCAACTACATTTTACACCGAGCGCATGCGCACACCGGGCCCAACTGTGTGTCCACTTCATTAAGAGCCTGGCACGTGATACGCTAACAAGTCCTGCGAGATTGGGCTTGAGAGCAAGGGCAGAGCAGCTCCTTTAAAGACCCACTGCCTCGCATGTCACCGGTTTCCCCCCCACAGAAAGCCGAGTCACACCATTGGTTTAAGTCAGCTAGACCAACACCCTTAAAGGGAAGTTCGTCAGACGCTGAGGAGCGGGGGCCGAAGGAAAACAATCTGATACATTTAGCCGACTCTGAGAACTGACTGAGAATGTATACCAGGGTTATGATACATGAAGCACTTTACACATGTAAAACATGGTGCATATTTCTTTTATTAAATAATGAACATAATGAACGCATTTTGGTCGGAGCGCAATGCGTAAAAGTTCAGGTCAGTGCTTTACGCAAGCAACATGTTCCTGCTGAGACTTGTTTTGAGTATCAAAATGCATTTTATTTCAATCAGTCGACTTTGGTTTATTCTAAAGTGAATGCAGCGTTTTAAGAAATGTGAAATATTATTGCAAAAGGTGTGCATCTTCGATTTAAGAGTCCCATAAGCATGTTCCGTATTAACATGCAAAGAATGCTTCCCTAATCCAAATCTGTGCATCAATATTCTATAAGGAAATGCTTCAACAATTACTAATAAATCGTCAATAGTGTTACCACTGAGAAACAAAGCAAACGAGAACACGTCAAAATCATGATTTTTAAAAAAAATAAAATAAAATATTGAATCTACAGTCTGCGTGTTTATGCGTGTGTTATGAGTATTCAGAGGCATAGCTTTCCCCCCAAACTGTGCAAACTTTAAGGTGTTGCATGAGTGTCGGCTGCACCGCATCAACGGCACCAGCAGCAGGACGAGACAGAAGCTGTGCAGGTAAGACACCAGCGTTACAAATATTGACTCATATCTTTGCTCAATTCAGTTAGAAGAGATATTTAAATCACTGACGATCAAGAATATTTTAATGTCACCGTGTTTTACCACTGTTAAATTACGTTTGAGGCAGACGCCGGCTTACACACAAATAACATGACATGCAGACACAGCAGACTTAGTATTTAGTTTTTTTGTTTTTTTTAGCCGGGCGACAATGAAAGCCGCCCTGCATTCCTTCAAGTGAAACAATTTCTGATACCTGTGTAAACATATGCTTTATTTCAAGACTCCCTGGTTGTTGCTTCTTGCGAAAAAAATACGCGTTCAACCAACTCGTGATGATTCTGGCACACTGGGTTATTATTGCTACTAGTTGTACTCTCTATTACTCACTGTTCCCTGCGACGCGAAGAACAACGGCCGCTTTCAGTTGAGGTAGACCACAAATAATATTTAACTGTGTAACCCATGCTAAAAATGGTGCACTAATTCGCCCAACAAGTAATGGCTTGCTGTTTAGCACGCCATTGGTAACAGCTCCAATCAGCGTAAAAAAATGCCCGAGAGCCACCTTATTACCCGGCCCTACGATTTCAACAAATTCCTCTGTCCATTTCCTGATAAGTTAATGATCAAAACCTGTTTGCAGAGTCAATGGAGAAATATTAGAGTTGGGATAGGCCCGGAGAGCGTCCACGATGCCTATCCTATGAGTCACCCCACTGAGCAGGCTCCGAGCTGCCCTGCAAAAAGGGCGCGCAAGTGCATCGACATTTTTGAACTTATGGGCATAATGCGGCCACCGATTCGTACTTGTATACACAGCTCTAGGGAAGCTGGACCCCCGCTCCCTCCTCAACCGTCCCTCGGTCAGAGGTTGCAGCTTCTTTTGTCTCAGAGAAATTACAACTGCAGCGAAGGGCTCATCCAAATGGCAGCTGCACGGAAGTCCAAGGTCAAGGTAAAAAAAACGCAGACAAACAGGGTCGTAAGGAGAGTCTAGACAGACAAGAATGAACTTCACACTAGAGTATACATGCAAACTAGCCGTTGTTTGGAGAGCCTCGCTTTAAAATATTTGCTGTGAGAACGCAGAGAGGAGAGCTGCGCGCATGAGCCATTTAATTATCAAGACTAGAGCAGTTTAAGAGAAGAGGATCAATACTGATGCAGTCTTATTTAAGGAGTCCGGATGAGTTCTGTTTAAAACAAAACCAACAGAGAAGACATCAAAACTTGCTTTCAGCGAGTCCACGTTGAATATGAGCTGTCACGGCAGCGTGTTTCTCACGACGGTCGGAAGCGTCCAGATCAACGGAAATCTATCATAGAAATATGATGCGAGATGATGATCTGCAATGGACGCCCACCTAAAATCGCGATAATGTACATAATGGGGGATTATGTGGTTATCTTAAACTCAAATATAAACTTGACGTTCTCTGGTCTTAAGGGAAACCAAATAATATAGGTCAATAGCGGGGGCAACTCGGATCCTAAACACAGCGGCACTTTTTAACTTCATTTTACACTAATGTATTGTATCCAGTTGACTGACACCGGAAGTAAACTATATAAACCTGATAATAAATGTTCAAATTATATTTCTTGTTTTAGCTCGTATGACATGCCATTCTTATTGCACGAGCACACACCAGGCATGCCATCAGCAACATAATGAGTTCCGAGACATATCCAACTGAAATAGTTTCTTTTAAATATATCTATAAGGTTTATAAACGGCGCACAGGCCGCAGATAGACGCGTGGCTTCTTGCAGGATTAGCACATGCTCAGATTTCATTGTGCAGAAATATTTCATACTATCCCCTCATTGTGACGTGTAGAAATAAAAAACTTTATCAGACAGCTAATGCGACGCGCAGACATCTCATCTATCCTTTTAGAAACATCGTGGCATAATGTATATATATATATATATATATATATATATATATATAGTGGCATATAGGTTGAAGTGGCATGAACTGCTGCATTTCTGTGGGATTACTTCGTTTTATTCGTTCAATTGTGAATAAAGTTAAACAACTACCCGAACTAACAAAAAAATGGCGCTCTGCTCGTTCAACTGAGTCTAAATTCAAATAAATACCTGCGCTGTTGACTGAAACGTGAAGCAAGTAAACAATACTCTCATACTAAAAATCTTTTTTTTTTGCCCTTTATATACATATTTCAGTTTACTCGTTTTATCACTGCGGACAGAGGAGGTTTGCGCAGTCTACTTAAAATTATTATTTACTTTCTGCACAAATACTTCCTTCCTGCTACATCCGTTTTTCTATTTATATCGCATGTAAATGAAACAAATAAAAATACGGTGAAAAAAATATATTAAAAAAATGTAACAATAAGATATTTTCTCTAGCAGTTCACTCTGGATGTTTCAAGGATTTTCTGAAGTTTAAATCAGAAGAACAGCAGCAGTGTCCAGCCATGATGTGGGGGCTGTAAATGACAAGCAGACATCATATCCCTCCAGACGAGTCCTGTCGAGCAGGGAGAGAGCCCGTCTGATGCGGAGCTTGT
Organism: Fundulus diaphanus; assembly: GCA_037039145.1. Taxonomy (NCBI): domain Eukaryota; kingdom Metazoa; phylum Chordata; class Actinopteri; order Cyprinodontiformes; family Fundulidae; genus Fundulus; species Fundulus diaphanus. The sequence continues at coordinate 30,827,472 of CM073129.1, read as the reverse complement.
GGGGGAGGGGAGGGCATCCATCTCCATGCAACCATGCTCCATGCTGCTTCCCTGCAGCCACCAGCTCTCTCAACAACTGCAATGCACATACTCACATGACACAGCCGACCGAGCTCCAAGAACAAGCCACAATATGCACTTTTCAATACGCCTGTTATTGCATTCCCACAGAATAGCACGTCTCGTTCATACAAATAAGACAAACGATTAGACCTCTCAACCACTCATTTCAAAATGTGTCTTGAAAAAAAAAGAAGCAAACAACAACAACAAAAATTGGCCACTTATAGAACAAACATTACTTTATTCAATTTTTTGCATTTTCGGTTCTCACAAACATCACCTCGGTGCAGTTACAGGTACAAATCCATAGGCATAAAACGCGCTTTAATAAACCACGTAACGACTCAAGAATTTGCTGACTGCTTGCAGGTAGGCTGCAGTGTGCGTCATGCGCGCTGGAATCAGATTATGTTCGTGAGTTTGAAGCCAGCTCCGGGCGTTTACGAGATCAAGCTGGAAACCCGGATAAGTAAGCAGTGCTTGAAAAAAGTTAGGCGATCACTTGCCACACTTTTTTTCCCCTTTTTTTGAGTTTGTAATCTCAAAATGTTTCAGATGATCCAACTTTTAAAGTTGACTTCGTTTTGCTTGAATTGTACTGAGTAAAAGTAGATCAAAAAATACTATACCAACTCAAATAGATGGACTATCTAGTGTATAAATAAATTATTTTGTTAGCAAATGACTTATGAAGAAAACTTTCTTTTATTAATTACAACCAAAATGTTATTCTATACATCTACCATGAAATTAAAACGGTATTTCTTTTGACAGTGATTAATATCAGTTGAATAAGACAACTCAAAATAATTTGCATAGAAAACATTTAAAGCAAATCCCTGCCTTGAGTACATCAAGAACCAGTAGTTTTAAAAGGTCGTTTTCTCTGTCACACATTTTTATGAAAAAAAAACAAAAATTCCAAAAAAAAGAAAATGCTAAAAAAACAAAAATGGGTTGGGTAAGCTATTGTGAGATTTAACAGTTTCACAATTTGTTTTCAAAAACAATTTTAAGATGCATCAAATTTAAAACAATATAAAGAGCTAAATGCTTTGTGTGTGCCACTGGGTAAAATACAGCAGCAATTTAAGCATCTACAGCTGTAGTCTTTTGGGTTTTTTTGTATACAATATTAGCAATGACAGTAACATTTTAGATCTGATTCAGAGCTGCTGAAACGTCCGCACACCTCCGTCTCTTTTCAAAGATCAATAAGTAGATTTCAGGTTTACACGTGTATCATCACGTCATCCTGGAAGGTCTGCAGCCTCGGAGAGAGTTTAGCACCTTCCAGCCCAGGTAAAACCTTCTGACTGAAGTTAAATGTGTTGGTCAGTTCTGTGGGATAGTGGAGAATGTGGTGCATAGATAAAACCAAACATCACCAGGCTCATCAGCACGTCACCAAAGACAACAGATTTTCTCTGGGTGGTAGTCGACTGAGTCATGGCGCTTTAACTGACGATAATAACTGGGGCTACCGCTGCATCCTCAAGATCTGGCTCATCCCCATCCAGAGAGAAAAAGGGGAATGGAGTGATGAACATTTAGTATATGGGTAAAAAAAGAAAAGAAAAGCAACATGTGAACACAACCCTTTGAGACCCCTGATTATTCTATTATGTTTTATTTAGTACGACGAGCCAATCACCCATCCGTTGTCTACTGCTTCTTCATCATTAGGACCGCTTGTGGATGTGTGTGCGTGTCTCCACTAGGGCTAAATATCTTGCGGTTTCCAACAACATTGTAAAACATTTCGTTTTAGGTCCAGAGCTGAAAAGTTGCCACCTGGACCATATAGGAAAAAATACTGAGAGTTTGCATAACATATGGTATTTATATGAATAAATGTAAAATAAATGGTCAAATATAAGAAAGAGGTTTATGCATTTCTGGAACTTACCAAAGAAGTTTTGGAAAATCCTGACACTTCTTCAAGTAAATATACAGGAAGGGCATGGAGAACAGTGGAACACCTTGTGTGGAGGTTATGTAATTCCTAAAACTGTATTAAAGGCTTATGAATCACCTGATTATAAACCATACTGACCAATTAAATCCAGCAAAAATAACATGATTCTTCAATGAACCCTATGATTAAGTTGGTACATTCCAAAGAAATAAAACTAGGGGAAGTTATAATTTTGAATCGCTGTAATTAAATTAAAACCCTCCCTAAATAATTAAGCTATGAGCAGTCCCTGCTCATCTTGGACTTTTAAAATATCTGCCAAAGCATTGCAGCCGTTCCAGTTCTGGAAGCCAACTGCTTAAACATGTTCATCAGTCAGGGAGTGGGACGATCCAGGTGAGAGTAGTATGTTGGGCAGGTTCTGGTTAATTATCCCTTAGAGCTCTTCCTACACCTACAAGCAAAACATATAAACATCAGCCTGTTATTTGAAGATCATTTAAATAATGCAGAGCTACATATATCATGACACACAATTTCTCAAGGGACACGCAGTCGAAATAACTGATCAAGCGCCTCAGACGGGACACAAAGCCACAGGTCCGAGAACTGCTTTACAAGGTGGCTGGACAATATGGTCTGTGGCTGCCAGACAACAGTGCTCTGCATCAGCTCATTGATCAGGGCTATTCTCCGCTCAGTCTGCCTTGCTTCTTCGACAACAGCCTCCTTCAATTGTTCAAGACTGGAAGGATCCTCTCGTTGAGGAAAGTTGGGCCGACAGTTCGCTTCTGCATGCCTAGGTCTTTTGATGTTTGTGCATGAAGGTTCTCTGTCGGGACCTTTTTTTTTTTTTGCTTCTTTTTCCAGCATTTACAGCAACTTCTTGACAACCAGCCCTTCCCATTTTAGTCCTGTAATTGCCTATTTTAAACTTCCAGCCATTCCATCTAGTGACAGAACACATTTCTTTCAAACCGGGATGTTTAGCTACAAGAGCGTCAACTATCATTGCTATTTCTTTGTCTCTTGGCAGAAGCAGGTTTCTCTAAAATATCATGCTTTCGGTCCCATGCCAACATCAGAGGTTTCCTTTCTTTTCAAAGGCAGTATCCGCTTCTCTAAATGCCAGGCCAACAAAAGATGAAAATCTGGGAAGTGGAAAAGGACCAGGAGGCCACCTACTTAAACGCTCTGGAGATGGCACATCTGAAAATATATCTGTTGATGGAAAATAACTAGATTCCCTTGTAAGTGAAATGTGAACAACAGCTTTTTGTGGCAACTCTTCAACGTCAACAAGGGAGGTAAGTTTTCCACCAGAGTCTGGATCTTCCTATTATAAAACAGCTCCTTTATTATTCCTAATTAAAGCATCAACAGGAGCTAGTCGGGAGTTGAGTTTTAATTTCCTAACACGGTCAGGCTCAATGACAACAAGTATCATGGGCTGTGGGACCTCAGATGCCACTGCTGTAATGAAAACACATCTTATTTTAATCAATATATTAATTCTTGATTTGCGACCTGACAAACTGTTGCAGTACGACATATTTGAGGCAGGTCCTAAACAGCAGATACAATACTCCAAATTATTTTTTCAGCTTCAAGAGATAAGATAAGATAAGATAAGATAGTCTTTATTGATCTCACAATGGAGAAATTCACTCGTCACATCGGCTCATACAAGAAGGTGCAGAGTAGGGAAGGTGCATTCAGTTATATACAATGATTTTCATATCTACAATGGATCAAAAAAAAAAAAAAAAAAAAGGTGGTACGAACTGACAAAAGGACAAGCTGAAAATAACTGAAAACAAAACCTTTTTTACTTTTTTTAAAGAAGCACTACTCAATAACCAATAGAGTTTTCTCAGTCTTGTTTCACTTGCATAAACCTTTTGGTGTGGACAGCAGCGAGTCATCCATTTTGTACGCAGAGAGTGGGTGTACGTCATTGAAGACAGTGTGAAGGTGGATTGACAGGCTCCTCAGTGTGGCGGGCAGTTCATAGGACCGATATGTTCTACACAATAGGAGCCAGAATCACAACAAAGAAAGAAAACACTCTGATCAACCACCAGTAAACGCACAGCTACCAGCCTGAAGATTAGCATGCTAAACAAAAATGTCATCCGGAAAGTCTGATTCAAGACTTGATCTATGCACTCCACCTTTATGCGAATTGAATGAGTACACAACTGTTGTATGATTGCAGTCTTTGTGTGGGCAAACCACTGTTTCATGCGTCTTTAAGTTTTCACTTATGTGTCTGAGAATTCCAAATGACTGCTCATTTTATAATGAAATATCAATGGAAGCTTTTACTCTAGTAAAAGTATTAAACTTCCCATCCACCAAGAAGGCATATTTCTAAAGGTAATGATGACTTTAATGCTATATTGAGATGTTCATGTTGAAATTTTTCGGATAGACCTGTTTCACCCGCATAGATGTCAATTGAATATGAACCATTTTAGCAAAATGCATGTACGTTAAAGAACCATATGTGCACTAGTGAGCAATAACATGGGTTTCATGGAGCAGCTTATGTGATTACTAGTTATCTACTAGTTTTGCAAAAGCGCAAAATAACCTTTACTGGGAAATAAATGTACATCCAAGCTTAGCTGCAGTAATGTAAGACAACAAAACTGGAAAAGAAAAATTAACAACATAAAATCTAAACATAATTTCCCTAAAGCACATTTTACATGAATCAGAACAAACAATAGTGGGTATAGGGAGATTAGATTCAAAATAAGGGCCACATCAGAAGCCATATTTGCATTTTAGATATGTCCTCCTCAATGAACAACTTCTTTATCAGATTGTTCACCTTTTATGAGAGAACATTAAGGTCAGTGAGATAACTATAATTGTTCCTAATTCATTTTACAATATTTTTGTCATGAACACCCAAATCGAGCCAAGTTAAAAGAATACAAACTTGTGTCAGCAATAAGCTACTTAAGGAAAAATAAAACAAGCCTCCTGATCCACCATATAGCTTCATGCGATTTTAAATATATGTCTTCATTTTACACAAAATCATTGGTCTGATCATAAAAAACAATACCAATGTGATTAGCCTGCACTTTTACGGTACCTACAGGCTACAGAAATGAATGAGGCTAGCGCCTGGAGGTTCATACTTAGCTGCCTGTCCTCTGACTATGAATCTGCAGGAGCGCTAAGTCATTCGCCTGTTTGTAGGGAATTCAAATTTTAGTTCAAAACAGGCTCACCTGCAACCTGTCAAGTTTGACATCACTTCTTTTGAAGAGCTTCATGACTTCCATATAAAGTAGGCAGCTGTGGTTCAGCTAGCTTAGCTTCTGAGATCTTAACCTGGCTAGCATCCTGAATCAGCAACAGTGAAAGAAGACGTCATTTTATGCTAAACACACATTGCATTAGATGCAGAAGTGCTCTCAGTAAAAAAAAAAAAAAAAAAAAAAAAAAAAAAATAGGCTACTCACTACAGGAATGTGCAACCAAAGAAATTTGTTGTTCGGCGCCCTCCGCCTCCAATGCGCACCACTATTGAGCTGCCCAACTCTTTCTTCTTCTTGTTTTAATGTTTTTTGACAAAACAGCATTTTGGTGCAGTACTGCCACCAACTGGAATGTATTCCAGATTGGGATGCCAAATTGCTACAAATATTTTGAAACCACCAGCCCTTAGACTGCAAATGCGTTGTCCCTTTCAAAATAAAACAGCAGGAGAAACAGTGGAAGTGTTATTTTGATTTTTACAGTAAAACCATCAGTTTGCTGGTTTTGTCTGTTGCGTGCTAGCCAGTTCAGCACATTTACTCTGTCAGTGAATTTTTTTATGGATAATATCTGATTTGCTATTGGTCTGTTCTGAAAAGGTGTGAAGGGATGATGTAAAAATTTAATGTAGCAATTTAAGTACTTATGATATTTTTTGTATTATATAATTTACTAAAGAGATAACATTAATCGGTTACATTAACTGAAATGAAAGAAAAAGACAAACATTTTTGAGTTAGTAGAGCTTGTAAGATTATTCTAAGTTGTCACTACTACTAATTATGTATTTTCAACATTAGGGCTTACATCGTGATTTCCTAGTACGGTATATCAAAATGTCTAAAAGTCTGTTATTAGGCTGAATCGGGGTAGACCTTTTTCATTTGTCACAGTGCTTGTTGCTGCCTTTCCATAAGGGGCAGTGAAATTCTGTTGATACACATTTGTGTGTCCACTTTATAGGCCTTATCAGAAGAAAACCCAAAGAAAACTTTGAGGTGAGGAAGAATGTTGTAATATTAATACAACACTTGATGTTGATATATTTAAATGTTTCACAATATTTGCTCAGAAAACGCATTAAAAAATCTGAAAGCAGTCCCTATGCAAATCCTTTATTCTCTGGCAGGCTTAACCCATCTATGACAGTCAAGAGTTTAGCTGTCTCATTGATCCTGGCAGACCCGGCTGCAGAAACAAATCACAGGGGGGGCATTCAATTTTTTTAGGGGGGCACACTTTAAAAAGTTTTTATTATATATATAATATATATATACACAAAAGCCAAATTTTTGTTCCAATTAGCTGGAACAAAAATAGCTTATGGGCAGGTTGTAAAAAATTGGGAAACATTTCACAACATTTCTTGGGCTTTTAGAAAGAATCACTAACACAATATATCAAAATAGTCGTCAAGGTCGGACAGGAAACCAAAACATTTTAATAAAATGGCATCTCCTTTAACTCATACTGGTCAATTTATTTTTTAAATAGGTCGAATCTGTCGATCTGACATCATCAATGAATAGTAGTTATAATGAATAATATTAATTGTTATGATAAAACAAGAAAATAATAATGGTTAATCAAGTGTTTGGTCAGTGTAAACGCCCAAGAGGGGTTGGATTCTACCTATCAACTTAAAAATATTTCATGACTGCGAGTAAGAGATATGTTTGATTGAGCTATACTGAGAGAAATTAAGTTTATATTAAACTCATGTTGGGAAGCTATTTATTTATTTATTTTCCGGTTGATATATCATGATTGTTAAAGAGATCTTGTGTGTTATTTGGTTGTCTGATTGCATATTTTGTTATGAGGCCATATGCAGTTTTTTTCTTTGCTTCAGTGCAGTTGTGTGCTAATGGCATATTCTTATGTTTAATAGTTCTTATGTGTTTAATAGTTCTGCGCTTTTAACGTGAGATTTTGAGATTTGGGCTTATTTTTGGGCAGGTTTTATGTTGGGTTTCAGTTACTGGAAACTATCAGTGAGATAGGGTAACCTAGTAGTGCTGTGTCTTGACTCAAAGTCCAGCATGAGCTACACGCTTATTAGCATGAGATCAGGCTGAACACTGATTGAAGTAAAAATTCACACTAGAAGAGGTTCTGTAATTACAGCAGGTATGGAGTGCAAGGAGCAGAACAAAGCAGAGTTCCCTTCTGTCTGCAAGTAACCCAAGTTTCTCCAGTTTGGCAGTAGATCTGCTCCTGGTGCTGCTAACTGTCGTAGCTAACCCTCCTAGCGTCAATGTTTACTCCACTTTAGACTTCAGTGCTGACATTTCAAACAGTAATTAATCGCGCTGCTTCCAGCTCGCTCTTGTCTGCCTCGTTGTCACTTCTTGTAATTGTTTGGTAATCAGACCAAATTTCCATCCCGCTCTACCGACACCGACGGTGACCACAGCCGAACACGAACACCGCGTCGGGGACTGAAGGCTATAACTCAGTGTCCCGCCCCTCTCCAGCTGTGATTGGCTAGCATGTTGCCTTCAGTCGTTGATTCGATTGGTTAAATTGTATGATTGACACATCAAAGATAGTACTAATAGAACGATGGCCACTCCGAGGTATAAAAAAAAAAGACAGCTTCCAGCCCAGGGCGGGCACAGCTGGCTCACAGGGCGGGCACGGCCCCCCAATGCCCGCCCATGCCGCCGGGTCTGGATCCTGGGGTTGGTTGTCTGATGTCTATGCATGAGATGAAAATACAGTCACTGAATGTGAAATTTATTTTCATGTGTTTCAGGTTTTTAATAAAACATGCCACATTAACATTCTTTAAATAAGTTAATTTCCCTAAGTTTCAAAGAATAACTCACAATATTTTGAGAAATTATTCACCGGTTCAAACTCATGTTTCAAATATAAAGTGCATTTGCTGGTATCCATTTCCAAGTCACTGATGAATCAATCTAAAAAAAAATAAAACGTATACATGTTTTTTTCCCCCCAAAACTCCAAAACTTTGAACTGCAACGCCAACAATACCTACAGAAGCAACCAACCCTGGTAGGTTGGTTGTGAATGTATATACTTTTAGACATATAGTTAAAATTACAGTTGTCACCATGTTTCAGAGAGTCATTGACAGTTATTTACGTTTATTATAATCAACAGTATGAAAAAGATGCACATCTTGAGCCAGCACACTAAGCTTTGATTTCACTGAGCATTTGCTTCAGTGGAGAAACAATTTATGCAATAGTATAAAAGTATGACAACAAACCACAGTGCATTGCAAAACATTTCATGAAATGCAAAATGAACAAAACTGAAGATTTACACAAGTAGGTAATATAAGTAATATAAGTTTGATCTTATCATCTTATTATAGATGTGGGCCTGTGGATGGAAGTTTGCAAATGTGTGCATTGTAACGTTTTTTTTTCTTTGTAAAACCTAAATTTTTACTGTATTTCTCTTATATAAATCAACAGACATTTGTGTAACCGTGTGTGTGTATGTGTGTGTGTGTGTGTGTGTGTGTGTTTGTGCGTGTGTGTGTGTGTGTGCGTGTGCGTGTGTGTGTGTGTGTGTGTGTGTGTGTGTGTGTGTGTGTGTGTGTGTGTGTGTGTGTGTGTGTGTGTGGCGGATGGGGTGGAGGGGCGCAAAAGAAGGGCGGGCTCCTGTTGTGCACGCGGGAGAACAGAGCGGTCCACTGTCAGGAAGGGAGACCGGCTAAACTGAATCAGCATCTCCATTTGGGGATTTTTGTTGCGCATAATGTTGTTACAAATCTATTTCTTTATTTCGTGCAGAACGTTCCCAGTTTACGATGAAAACCGTTCAAAGCCTTGCATGCTTAGAGGAGAACCCGTGAGTGCCAGTGGAGAATGGCACATGTGATTTTTGTAAAGGAAAAAAAAAATCTTGGTTTAAAATACAAGCGGCACAAAAAAACAAAGAAATAAAAAAGGTTTTAATTCATTCAGGGCCGCTTGGATTCTTTCATCACGCATGAAGCCCATGCATGCAGCGTGTATATGTGCAAAACAAATCGGGGATAAACCTTTACATTTTAAAGAAACAGGCGCACCGGGGTTGTTCGTAACACTTTAATCTTACATGATATGTTGATAATGTATCACCCCTTCTGTAACCAGTTCTTTAAAAAAAGAAAAAAAAGGTTTATATTTTGACACAAACTAGGTCTCTTTTGCAGTTTTGCGATTCATTGTAACAGAAAACAACAAGCCCAAAATATATTGTAAATAAAGAGACATTTTGCAGGTCACCGACCTCATTAGTGGGTTTGTTATCACGGGAATTATAAGGTTACCAGTCCCGCTACCAATGCACCAAAAATAAAAAATAAAATAAATAATAGAAACATCAGTATGTTTAAAATGGACACTATCTAATCTTTTGTAATTAAAGCATACGTTTGAAGTAGTGATCATTTCTGTTAATTATTGTGTGTTATTGTTTGCATGAGCAGTGCATATGGAACACTTAAACAAACTAACCTCCATTGGAGCCCTAAAAATGTCAGAGAAATTGCCTACTCCATGACTTTTAAAAACTAATCTGTGACAACTAGCTCCAACACCCGGCTATGCCCAATGTGTATGCAAGCCATGCAACCCCCCCCCCCCCCCCCCACACACACACACACACACCCACCACCCAAAAAAAAATATGCACAATCAGAATCCGAAATCATACCGAACTTTATTGCCAACTAGTATTTTAAACGAGGACTTTTCTTTGGTGATAAAGTGCAACACATAGACAAACATGCACTTGGTATAAATATATGTCGAAATATATAACATGGAATAAACAAATGCAAGTTGCATAATAACAATAAAGAATAGAGAAGAAGAATAGTATTTGCAGAGGGGAAAAAAACTACATATGATATTACATGTATGATACATGTGCATTATTCCGGATGTGCGTTGTGTAGACGTATTGCAATAGCAGAGGAAATAGTGTACATACATATATATACATATAGTAAAACACAAAAATACAAGATAACAACAATTAACAGAAAATTTGTACAAAAACCCTAAAAGTCACAGTTTAAAGCACAGTAAAGATGTCTGCTGCCGGTATTTGAGCTATTGGAAAACATTTTATGCAGTTGTGATTTGTAGTTGGCCTCTACTGTAGAATGTGATTGATATATATATATATATATATATATATATATATATATATATATATATATATATATATATCAACCATGGATGGGCGACCAGTGGTCCGGTGGTGGGTTTAACTGGAAGTGGGTCCTAGTTTGAATAGTGTTTAGGCCACCACGCAACCTTGGACCGGCTCTGCAGGACCAGTGAGACAACCGACACTATCTGGGCTCTTGACAAACAGTTTTAGGCTAATTCCTTCATGGCTTTCAGCTTCCAAGTGACAAATGAACTAATATTGCGTAAGCTTAACAAAGACAGCCACAACATGGAAAGTGAATAAACATAATCCGTCCTCACTTCAAAGTTTTGTGCGTGTTCCGCAGACTGACCCCTGCAAAACAAGTCAGGTCAAATATGTGATCTAAATAAAATCGCAGGAATAGCGTGGCTTTACCGGCCAACGCAACAAGCAGCCTTCGGTTACAGTAGGCTATTTGTGACGCGACGGGGTTGCGTTTAAGTCCTGTTAGGAAATAACTCTTTAGATCATTGTGCGTGTAGCTACGATACATGTTTAACCAAACCCAAGCACACTCTACGTATCCTTACCATTACTCTTTATTCAACTTTATATAGCGTACAGCGGATGGATGTAACTGGACTGTTGCAAAGCGCATGGATACCACGCACAACATAAACTAGTAAGGCATGGTTTACTTGTGACTTGAGGCGTTTAGCAGATAGACTCTGAGCGGAAGGTTGTGGGCTAACCACAAAATAAAGCAGACCGGGCGGAGCCGCACCCAGGACAGAGGGCAGGCTGGCAGACCACCGCGGCTGCGAGGCCAGAGCGGATTTACAGAATACAGCGCAGGCTTTACAGCCGTTTTATTTGCCGCATTTGTTGTTGTTATTAAAATGTGAGCCATTCCACCTCAACGCAAGCCGCTAAGGCTTTAACAAACTCCAGTGTAAATTGGTTTACAATATTTTCAAATGTATGCATATATATTTAAATCTGAGTAATTTTGATAATACGTGATGACGAGTAAAAAATTTAATTTGTTAAATGGGCAACTCCGGGTGACTGAGACCGCTTTGAATGCACCCATTGGATTTCTCTCGTTAAACAGCGCGCAATAAGCCCGAGCACAAAAATAGATCTAGCTGGGGTATTATAGTTTCACAAGATGTTTTGCATGCCCCACATTAGAAAACCAGAGGACATCTTTGCAGAATATGTTACAGTTTTTAATTGGAAAACGCTGCACCTAAGGGAATGTGTTTTAACTCGTCGTAAATGTATATTTCAAGACGTTCGGCATCAAAAGGGCGTCATTTCCACTGAGAGATATCTTTTTTTTTTTTTTTAAACCAACCAAATATATTCAATAAACTCGGGACATGTATGTTCTTGGATAAAGAGACCAAAACATGATTAGGTTACTCCTCGTCACAAAGAATTGGCAACAAACCGCAGAATTGCGCGCAGGATTTAACTATATAGTGGAATGCGCTCAAAAACGTTGCCTTAACGCAGTTCAGGATTCATTAGACTGAAGTGAAATTACTTATTTTTTTCCTGCTTCAGCCCAGAGAGCAAGGCACCAAGAGAAGAGACAGAGTAAATCCATCTGACGTCTCGTCGGAAGTCCAAGTTCAAGTTAAGGGAGGCGGTCGCTCCATCCGCCCGGATAGCAAAACAAAAGACGCACACGCTCATCATTAATCATCTCACTTCTTCTGCCAGGGAATAAAGCCTTGCCTTGAAGCCTTCTGGGCACATTTCTGACTGCAGGTTGCCGTCAAAGGCATCATGCGGATGCTCGACTGCATTATTTATATAGTTTAAGGATTTAGTTTCCTCGTTGAAGCGGGTCCTTTGTAAAAAATAAAATAAAAAAGACAGGAGAAAATAGTAGCAATATATAATTTGATTAGAAGTGGGAAGTAATGATATTTGAGCTTGAGTTAAGAATAGAGGGCTTTATCAGACTGTTTGGTAGATCAGTGAAGTAGGATATGCGTAAATAAAGAAGCCACAATATCTTCAAGAATATTGAGGCTTCTAAGACATCTGGAGGTATTCCAGAAGTGCGCATGAGCTAAAAGGTGTACGTGCAAGAGTTAAAAAAAATCACACTGGAAAGTTTTTTTTTTTTTGAACGGTGAACAATGATAAGCAACAGGATCTGTAGGCGACTCCCAGCTTCACCGACAGCTAATTATTTCTTTGTGTTCATATCAAATAAATACATTTCCAGGTTACCTGTTTTGTTTTCAATTGCTTTCATTTTCCATCGCTGTTTTTTTTTAAAGGGACCTTCACTGTTCTTATTTATGGCAAAGTAAAACGAACAGAACAAAGTTTCTCCTTTTATACATCATCACTGGTAACACTTTGACTTTGTTACCCTATAATCAACTAAATTAACAACTGAAATAGAACCAAAAGTATATCTGTACTTGCTACTCTTTCAATCAACCTTCCACAACAACGTTCAAAACTAAATGCTGGAAATGTACTGGTGTAAATTAAATAACTCACAACTTCCTCGTTTACGCAGGAATTCAGCAGCGAGCCTAAAAATCACCAAGGCTGCTGGGTTTGGAAAAGTTGCGGACTGGAAAATGATGTCAGCACCTGCTTGCAGTTGAGATGGAGTAAACTTTCCCACGTGAAATGGAGCGCATAATCCAAACTCAACCGCACAGGCGGCACCCGAACACAACCGAGGCTCCTTGTTTGTTCCAGGGTGTTTGTGCGCGCCTGTATGCGCCAAACACGCAGGGCCAGACTGCAGCTGGAAGCGGCTCTGCGCGACACCACGCCGCTCCAAACGCAAAGAGCTCGATGTTAATCAGGAGTGCGGCAAAGGGGCCACATTAGGGATGAAAATTATCCTTATATCTTACGCCTTTGTCTCTTTCTTTCATTCATGCATGATGCGAAATATAGCGAGTGGACGTGGAGATTTCTGTTGCTATATTTAGCCCAAGATTACGCAGCATTTACTCGCAATATATATGTATATTTCGCAAGTTAAAATTGAATAGTTTATTTGACGTTTGGAAACTCACGCTAAACTACTGAAACTTAGGACGTAATAAGACAAGTTAATAAATAACACCAAACAATGTTTACATGCAGCGGATGAGTCCAGTTGCAGCTGTGCTTTCAAAAGAGCTGCGTTGTAGAGCAGTTTTATAATTAATGTCAATAAATTGGCTCTATAATGCGCTTTTACCCTGAAACAAATCCGCATATGTGTTGTTTCTGTGTGCAATGCCCTGCTTTCCAGCAAACATGTTTGCAATGCCTCCATCCTTGTTTGACGCATCTATTTGGAGCCTTTAATGCCGTCCGCTCTAAGGAGATTACGCCGTCAGCGCATACAAATGTTTACCTATTGCTTTTAAGCGCTTTTTTCCTTTACCCGCCTTTAGCTCTTGCAAGTAACAAATACCACCTAATAATATCCACTGCTTGGTTGAAAAAGAGGCCAAATAGTTGTTGCTGTTTTTGCGAGAGAAGCATGCCGGAGAAATGGACCCTTCCTGGTAGAATTAAATCTGTGAAAGAGTGAGCACAATTTCATATAAAGGAACTTTCCTGAACATAATTATTGCAAATCTAACACATAAAAGAATATCCTGCATGGCGACTGATGAAGGTTCTTGGTTATTTTCCTTGCTTTAGGAGCAGGCCTCTATTTCTCCTCTGCAGCATTGTTTATTTAAAACTTGCGATGCATCAAAAAGGGGAATTGCGAATTGTTTTTGTTGCTGCGGGTTCAAAGAAGGCGCCACAAATATATGTGTGCTTGTCCTTCAGGACCAGATCCACGCGTCAATGAGGCGAGCAGGCAAATAATCAGTGCTGCTCCATTTGTTTCAGTGAGACTGTAAAGAAGAGCAAGGCGAAGTTCAAGTTCAAAGTCCCTGCGCCCAGACAGAGCTGGCTGTGCTCCTGGAGAAGACGCCATTCAATCACGTTTCATTCCATACTTGTTAACCAAAACGGGTTAAAACTGCACATGCGACTTCTTTGTTTCATCCCAAGGAGAAAGGGGAAAATACACCCACACAAACACGTAGAATGAAATTCAACAGGAACCAAAGAAACAAGTTACTCTCACGATCAACACGGATTCACTTCTGGAGCTGCTTTAAGCGTTAAATACGTTTTTTGTTGAGAGATAATATCAACATTAACACTGATATTAACGTTAATAACGAGCTTTTTTTAACTAAATGGCAGAAAGACTCTGTGAAGAACATGCAGACACGTTTTCTCTTCTTGAAAACCAGCAAATGCACGATCAATGTCTAAACTTTTTTGTCTAAAAAAACGCACACAATTCAAGAGAGATAAATCCGCACAAATGTGAGCCATATATATATATATATATATATATATATATATATATATATATATATATATATATATATATATATATATATATATATATATTTGAAACTATATATATTTGAAACTAAATATATTTGATAGTAACAAACAAAGGCCTGCACGTTACAAATGTCTGAACTCCATCCGACTGAAAGTCGATTTACTCTTAAACGAACATGCGCCTCATTTCGATTGCAACAATGAAGTAAGTAGAACTGAAACGCAACCCGAATTTAAGAAATATGTAAACAAGAATAACTTGCTAGGACTGTAAGTAAAAACTGACATTGGCGTTATTTGGTTTGCTGAAAAGGCATCAATTACAAAAACGCTACATGAAACCACCGTATCAGCAAGTCCCTGTTTAAGAACCGAAATTATTTTTATGTTTAATTGCCTAATTAACGACCCAGCTTGCTGTAAAACAATCCGCATCGCCAAGATATTAAATGCGTGAGAGGTTTTACATGTTGTCATAGAAGTTCAAGACAAAGGCTTCGCATCAGGCCTTCTGATTTTTTACATGTCGAGTGACGCCAGAAATGGCGGAATAAAAATGTGCTGCTAAGATCTAGCCTATTCTTTTAGGTGATAGGACCGAAATATTGGCGAAATGAAATACATATCTTAACAAAATTGTGTTATGATTCAAAGGAAATATTATTTAATTCCCACTACATAAAACCATTTTTTCTAAAGCATTGAGAAATAATTCAAATGGCACATTTTTTACTATTCTTTAGGAAGATCTTTGATGTAGCCTGCACATTTATCTTAAAAAAAAAAAAGATTTCTTAAAAAAACAGCTGAACATCCAACTTCTATTCTGAGCTCATTCAAGATTTTAAAAAGCCTGTGTAGGATTAGTCCTAACATTTTAAATGCACAGGACCCAATGCGGAATGTAAATAAAAGGCTCTGATAAATGAACTAATCTTTCACAGTGAATCCTGGTGGTCCACATTAAAAAAAAGAAAAGCCCTGCAGGCATAACTTCTGTGTGTAAAGTGCTCTCTCTCCATCTTGATTCGACTGTTGTGGAATCCTGGAAAAAATCCCAAAGAAAGAAAGTTCAGGACTTTGCTCAAAGTCAGGCTGAAGACAAAGAGGAACATTTAGTTCTGGCTAAAATGTGGCTAATGATTTGGAAATCTTATTCTTATTTTTCTGTTTCAAAGAGCTGCTAAACATGTGGGGTTTATTTAAAGCAACATATATCTCTTCATCCAACCTTTCCACATAAATGTGATTAAATTACATAGTGGCACAGCTCGAGCTTTTTGGGTAAAACAAATTGACCGTTCAGTCATTTTAAAGCCAAAGCAAGATGTGACCAACAGATTTGTGAATGAGCATCGTTGTTTTTTTTATTCATTAGGTATCAGTACGGTGCAGTTGTTTGCAGCATGGACGAGTCTAGCTGACAGGGATCAGCGCTGACTTAGAAATGGGATTGTTTACTGATGTCAAATTTGAAGGGGAAACTTAACTTGTGTAAGAGTTCTAAAAAGTTTTTGAAAGTAATATCTTATTGTGTGACTTTTTCAACGATTTAAAAATGGGGTTGAGACAAGACTGGCAAAGCAGGACAGTTTCTGCATTTTTGCACAATTCTAATAAATGAAAGAACAAAATAGAATTGACCTTCAGGTGCAAGGTCACAAACACAGCAAACATACAAGATAAAGCTTTCAAAAATGAATGTAGGTTCATGTAAAGTTTGTGGCTCTTAAGCAATAATATTGCACATATGTTGGATCAGATAACGATTTCTGATGACTTCATCCTCCTCATGGCTTTGGGCATGATGCCATTTCCAAGTCTGTTCAAATTACGCCTTTGCAAAGGAAATACAAATTTTCAAAAATCCTTTAATAATAACAACGTTAAAAGCATTAATAAAAGAAGTAGCAAACTGGTCCATGATGACTTTGGAGGAGCTGCAGAGATCCATAGCTCAGGAGGGAGTATCCGTTTACAGGAGAGCATTCAGAAATTCTGGCCTTTCTGAAAGAGTGGGCAGATTGTCAACCTGTTCAAAGACAAATTATTTTCCTCTGCTGTTTGAAAGTCATGAAAACAACCCAGAATAGTTTTTTGTGTGTGTGTGTAAGGAAATTATAACACAAGGTCGAAAGCAAGTTTCAGATTTAAAGCAAATAACCCCACATATAACAACAACATCAAACTGGATGCAGCATGCATATATTTTCAAGCTGGAAGACAAATAAATGCTGCCCTTTTCTTTGTTTTGTTTTGATTCCTTTATCTGAAAATTTTCAATTTGACAAAAGATTGGAAGTCTGCCCAGTGTACATTTATGAACATCAGTTTTATTAAAAATAAAAGGTAAGTCTGAGATGCATCTGCCCAAGCTCGAAACTCAAGCAGTAAAGTTTCTCTGCATGCAATATATCATCTATCTATCTATCTATCTATCTATCTATCTATCTATCTATATAAAATCATGTTTAATATCTACTGCCAATAACTGATAAAAGAGATTAAAGCATAGCTCTGTTTAAAGATTTGTCTTCACTTAGCGAATAAGTCTGAAAATGCGATATGCAAACACACGAATATTCAAATGTTTTAGTTTCCTGTCCTTTTTTGTTTGTTTTCCTTTATTTTTAAGAGAAGATTTTAATTATATTGGAATTTCCATAGGCATTTAGCTGTAATTGCAAATCAACTTTTAATTTGGCTCAGAACACAGAACAATCAGGGCTAGCCCTTGGCAGAAACAGCTTTAGCATTATTACTATGTACAGTTACAGTAACAAACACTGTAACCCCGGGTTCATATTGAATGCGGTGCGGGTTGCGGTCCTGTTCCGGTTTTCCTTAAAGGTATACTATGCAACCGGGGTTGATTTTCCAGCGAGGCTCCCCCCAGAGGGCGAAAGTAAAAGTGCACTGTCGTAAAGATGCTCAGCTGTTCTGGTTTCTCCGTCAAGACAGGCGCGGTTGTTTTGACCTTAGCAGACAGGCGAACGCAACGAAAAGTGGAAAAAACGGCAGTACAAACAATGACTAACACAGTGAAGGTATGAACATCAAGCTTCCCGCAGCGAGCCGCCGCCTCGCCAAGCCGCGGCTGCCGCCGCCGCCTCGCCAAGCCGCGGCTGCCGCCGCCGCCTCGCCAAGCCGCGGCTGCTGCCGCCGCTGCGCCAAGCCGCGGCTGCCGCCGCCGCCGCCTCGCCAGTTTTATTATTATTATTGTTATTATTATTTTTTTTTTTATGTTGGCGAGACGCTACCGCAGCCGCCTAGCCAAGCCGCAGCCGCCGCCTCGCAAAGCCGCAGCCGCGGCCGCCACCTCGCCGCGGCCGCCGCGGTAGCGTCTCGCCAACATAAAAAAAAATAAATAAAAATAATAATAATAATAATAAAACTCGATATGCTTGCATGTTTATTTGACGTTAACACGCGGTTCTTTGTTGCTTTCGTGCGTGCATATAGTGAATGGCAGGGCAAAAACACATGGAGTTCTCGCCGTAAAGCGAGACTTCTGTGTGTGCGAGCCGAGGGCTCTTGCATTGCAAGTGCGGTATTTCCCCCACAGACCCCCAGGGCGGCCGAGAAAACCTTTGTTCGACCTGAAATGACTCATTTAATCATCCAAAACGGTATGGAACACATTAATTAACTGAAAAATGTTGCATAGTGTGCCTTTAACACTGGGAAACAGCTGCGGATCGCTCATAAATTATTAAAACATAACCATGGTTTTCATTTTTTTAAGGCAAAACTCATTATCCATGCGCTTAAATATCCCATCTCACCCCAAAAGCCCCGCTGTTTCTAATGCTGCTGTGTCGCCGTTTTGTTTACACTACTCAAGCTGGCTATGTTTGGCGCGATGATTTTATTCTGAAATTCACCGGAACTTTATCCTGTCTAGCGCCCAACGTTTCCTGTCTAGGACCTTGATCCAGGAACGTCGCGGTGTCCAGTCAAACTTCCATGTTGCGTTTTTTTTTTGCAGCCTTGGTAACCAGACCCACAAACGCATGCAACTGATATGAGTGGAAACGTTGATTTTTAATAATTTGGTTTTTCTTGCGGCGCCGCAGCCGTATCTGCACCGTCTTCAATGTGAGCCCGAGGTTAACTGTAAGTTCAGGTAGTTTAAGGAGCTTTGCTATATAATACCAAACACACTGCTGAGACAAATGCATAGAACAAATCAGGTCATGTGTTTTGTGTTTTCATGAATCATGTTTGCTAAATCCCGTCCATGTTCAAACAAACTGGGTTTGAGGACCTGGTATCAAACTTCTATGATTAGGCAACGGTGCTGAAATAGGAGTTCACTTCATCTGCAACAACAATTTTGATGGTGAAATATCTCAAATCCCTGGATGTCTCCCATTGGAGGTTTTCCAGGCACGTCCCACTGGGAGAGGGACCCTAGGGAAGACCCAGAACTTCCCTAGTTCTGGAGGGAGCATATATCCTGTCTGGTCTCGGAGCGCCTTGGAATCTCCCAGAATGAGCTGAAGGACGTCCCTGGGGAGAGGGATGTCTGGGTTTCCCTCTTAGACCTGTTGCCCCCACAATCCAATCTCAGTTAAGCAGAAGACGATGAATGGATGATGGATGGATGGATGGAAACATGCCAAATTGCCATCCAACCAAATGCTAATGCCCAAACAGAATTGTAATAAGATGATCAGTTTCAATGATCACAAACGTTTTTGATTTAATTTGGGGGCATCTGAAGTTTTCAAATAAACCAGTTTATCTTATTCAACAGTGCGTTGATCAAAGAGAGGTACTTAGAAGTACAGAAGCCCATAACGTGCAACTAAACACTGACTGGAACAAAGAAAGAAAGTCAAACCTTTGGGAAGCATAAAAAATAATCAGTAAGTTAATGGATTTATGCAAAATGGTATTAATATCAGTGAAGTAAAAAATGAAGACAAAAAAAACATGTTAACCCAGATTTTGAACACAGCAGGGCAGCTCTGGTGCTCTAGGCCTGTGTTCTGCAAGTTTTTAATACGTCTGTGCACCAATAAACTTAAATCAAATAGTCTCATTATCACTTTCGTCTGTCACCAAGTTCTGCAGAAGGCTTATCATGACCCATAATTTAAATTTGGTGGGTTCAAATGGGGAAATACATAAAACATACCTTCCCAACCCTTATAACGTCATTATTAGCACTTAGCATTATGCCAAGCAGGACGCATGAACCACGGAACTTAAAAAAATAAACCCATTCAAAGATTTCAGTATGAAACAAAACCCTTAGTTGAAAAAATATTCTTTATTAAATTTCAAGTAGTACTTTTATGCATTATTATCTGGTTACCTGCTCCAAAACCACAACCATTTTACACCCAAAATAAGTTGAATGTCAATCGTTGTTTAAACAGAAACATGCTAGTGCCAGAAGTATTGGCTGAAGCTGATATCTGGCCAACAATCATCTTTTCCGGTCCACTATTTTTTGCTGTGTCGTCAGAGCTGTAAAGCCTCCTGCTGTCAAGTTATTGATGTTGTAAACGGGAACGCACTTACAGTGAGGCGGCCAAATGAAGTGTTGTCATGGCGACTGACTGCTGCTAGATTGGTTTTTGTCACACTGGCAGCGCAGCTCTATGGACGGCAATGTCTGTCTGTTTGGACCAGTCTGAAAGATCTCAAGAGTTATTTAAAGCTGGACCAATAAAATTCAGTGTGCATGCTACACAGGGAATGAAGCCTTCAGAACCTGCTCTTTGTTTGGCTTCCTGTCGTAGCACTATGGATTGAACATCATTAGTATTAATGAAATGTCTCTGCGGTTATTTCATAGCTTTCCATGAAATAACTGATGGATGGAGATATATATACATCAGGACCACAGTAAACATCACGATGGAAAACTATATTAGATATTAAGTATGGTCATATGACAGATCTTCGTGACTTTTAAATATGCTGCAGTGCTTCATCACAAGATGTAGTCACAAAAACATTATCTTATCTCAGGTTGGTTCTTATTTGTTAGCAATTAATTGCCACAGTTGAACAAAGAGAGACCATTCCTCCCTGAAGATTTAGTTCTTGCCCTGGTCTGTATTCTCGTGGTCTTTTTACACCGAGTATAGAGGGAGAAAACAGCACCGCTTCAATGGTATCCAGTTCCACTGAGGTCTTGTCAAGCCCTTTTAATTTAAACACGGTTTGGCACCATGTTGGTTTTGCTTTGAACCCCAGTTGGTTGCGATACTTCTTTGATTTCTTCAAATGACACAATTTAAAGCCCAGTGGTTTGTCACAGTTTTACATTCCTTTCTGAGTTAGAGCAGGGCAAGTTTTCCCTGTTTTTGGTGTGCTTGGGTGTAATTATACGTGGTTCCTCTCAAAACATTTCACAATGGCAAAGTAATTATTTTTTTTGTTTTATTCTCTGATTTTTTTCTTTCTCTATGATCAACAACTGGTTGCAAAGTGACACATGACATGAGATATAATGTTAAATAAGAATATTTTATTAATGAGCAAACTTGCTGCACAAACTGCACGAACATAAGTTTTAGTAAAATTATGTCAAGATGTTACCAGAAATATGAATTTTGAAGTCTACCATTTTCTATCCAATCTCATAGGCTGGATCTTGTAGCATTTTCATTTTGCTTTGCATAAGTCTAAACTGTATCCATTCCAGGATTTTGAAACTTTATGGAATTCCAGGGCCCAAGATTTAAAAGAAAAAAAATGAATCAGTGTCCAGTTAAAATGAGGAATAAGAAAACTTTGCTTGTAAGCTGCAACTGCACCCTTTGCTCTGTGTAATTACTGCTCAGTTGACCATTCATTTTCAGTGTCTTGTTATTTCTGGCTCATTTTTCCCTTTGTCTGGCTGGGCTTCCCTCCTGGTGCGACTGGTCACTGCTTGTTTATTCCTCTAACTTTAAATTAAATCTGTTCGAAAATGGATCTCCACCACACTTCACTCATCATGGTGTGACCGGGCATGACTTCACTAATCTAGCCTGCTGTGTACGGTACCTAATCTGATTTATATGTCAGATCAGTCAAAGCACACAGCAGGCTTGAGAAGAACTCTTGTCCTTGTCCTTGTTCTTAGCACTGTTGCCTTGCAGCAAGAACGTCTTGGGTTTTGGAAACTTTCTGCATTGAGTTTGCATATTGTTTCTGCACTTTCAAGAAACAAGAAGCTTTATTGTTATTATGTGTTGCCATAATTACAGTTTTGATGAGACAGACACCAGCTCAGAATGCACACAGATTACATACAACACGTAGACACTACAAGACATGTTTCCACAATTAAAAGAAAATTAGATCAGTTGATTGCACTGACCAACAATGCTTCCTGAAATGCTTAAAGCGTGCAAATACTCTTTAGGGTTTAATAACACTCATATCCGGGTCCAAAAAGTCTGATGGCAGTCCCTTTACAAACGATATAGATCACTGTGGTGTTGTATTAATAATCACCCAAACGTTGCACTCATGTGTGCAGTAAATAGTGTGCAGTAATTTGAAACCTTCAAGTTACAGAACTGTGGAATCTGCATGGATGGATGTCCAACCAAACATTACCTGAGAAACTAGAATGTGCAAATAGCCATTACCAGTAGTGTGTCTGTAAATATGTAACAGACCAAGAACTGGGCTGGTGGTTTATTGATTCTCAGCAGGGGGTGATAGCCCTCACAGCTTCTGGAGAGAAGCTCTTTTTTTAAATCTATACGTTTTTTATTTAATTGGGGCAGCAACTAACGACTATTTTAATAATCGATTTATCGGTCGATTACTTTTACGATTAATCGATGAATCGGACAAAAAAAACAGTTTTATTTCCACTTTTTCCCCACATTTGGACTGACAGAGCAAATAAACACACAAAAAACAAGTTGATAGTTAGGTGTTCTGTTACAATAATATTAGGTAATACATATTTTTGCTTCAAATAAAGAAGTTTATGGTGACTAGATTTTAACTCAATCATTTAATAGTCAATGTTGTCTATATGAACAGCGATTTAACATAACAAGAGTGAAGCTGGGGTGTCCAATGCGGTTTGGTTGAACCTCACCCTTGTGCTAGTGCACCTAGGGGAAACAAATTGGACATAACAATGCAACCAGTGCAAAAACACCGCTTCTGACAATCAAATAAACCTCCAGCCCATTTCATAGACTGTTTCAGCACAGGCTGCATTTTATTTTAATACTACATGCTACATTGTTCCTTGTACATATTTGTCTTCCAAGAATGTTTATTCTAGAAGTTTTTCAAATTTGTCTTTGAAGAGTCAAAAAGGGTGTTAGATATTTAATACTTGTAATATAATGTATTTATTCTGAGGGTTTTACATTTTTGAGGGTGTCCTTTAGGGGTGCTTATGTCTTGTTTTTCTGTCAGTGTTTTTAATTTGGGTCTGCCTCTTATCATAAGTGTCTCACCAAAATTTCATTATGATCACATAACAACAATAAAGACTCTTAAAAAGTTAGTTTAGAGTCCTGCTCCTCTCTTCACTCAGACTTAAAACATCATCAACAAATTCTTACCACCAGAATGAAGTTGTACTCAGATTGAGAGGGCTGTTTATGATGCATAATCAGAAAATTTTGGAATTATGATAATTTCCTCCCGCTCTCTCAACAGCATGAGTTCTCAACCGCTCTCAGAACCTGGTGCGGGTCCATTCTCTGCGCTCAGAACAGTCAGAAACAACACACCTCCGCGTTTATTGTGCATGAAGAAGTATTTCTGCATGAAGAAGTATAAAACTTCTGCGGTTGTTTTATATAAATTCAACAACTCTGCTAAAGTTAGTTTCTACTTTGAATAAATCTTGGTGCAAGTAAACGCACTTCATGATTATATTATTTATTTTGAGCCCATATAAATGGTGCATTCGAAATACTTTATTTCCTTTTAATCCGAACACATTTCAATCCAGTCAGAGAATGTTGTGCATGCAAACAAGCTCCTGTCACTAGCTAACAAGCTAACAGCCGCATTAGACGAGCCATCAGGCTGACGTTCAGGCAGCACTCGAAGCACAACTTTGGTCTCGCAGGACTCAACTCACACCCTGCGAGCCAAGTGCTGTCAGGGTTTTCTCACTTTGAAATGGAACAAATGTCAGATATTGTAATGACTTACCCTGCTGTTGAACTCTCTTCACCTTCATCAATGACTCAGTAGGCCCGTTTACACTACACTTTTTTAACCGAGCCGAGACCAGTCCGAGCTCGGTAACCGAGATAACTCTTGTGTGTAAACGGTCAGCAGACTGAACCAGACCGCGCTAACGATAACCGGACCGCGCTAACTGCAGACCAGTTCATCAGCAGGTCTCGGACTGGTTTTTTTTATCCCGGTTCCCTGATAACGAAGAGCGCATGAGCAGACCGCGTCATGCCCTTACAGTCAGCTGACTGTCAGCGGGTTTTCCGGCGTGTCTGGCTGCACGTCCCGATTCACACTCCATTCAGACAGATTTCAGACTGGCGACCTGTCCAGGGTTTACCCCGCCTCTCGCCCATTGACAGCTGGAGATAGGCACCAGCAACCCCCGTGACCCCATGAGGGATAAAGCGGTTTGGAAAATGGATGGATGGATAATAATACTAGCTTCCTTACCGTGCCACACGGTTTCCAGTGATGACTCTGCTTATGAACCTCAGCGTCTGTTGTTGTTTCCCGCGTCTGTAAATCCTTATTAGACGTTCATTTGTCTTATCCACGTCCCAAAAGCCGAATCTGTCTAACAATAACATCCTGAATGTGACGGGTGCCGCCATTTTGATTTGCTCGGTCCCGCCTTCAATCCCAGAGAGCGGTAGTACCGCAGATCGCCACTAGGAGGCGAGGAGCAACCAAGGAACCATAACCGAGATAACTCCTGTGTGTGTAAACGGCTGCATTTATCTCAGTTAACTGGACCAAGCTCGGACCGGTCTCGGCATGGCTCGGTTTTTAGGTGTAGTGTAAACGGGCCTAGTGTTGTCTCAGCTCCTGTGTCATCACTATGGTGCTCTCGTGCCATGTAAAATCTCGCACGTTATTTATTTTTGGGTTTTGTGAAGAGCGACGTGGTCCCTATCTTTTGAGGACTTAGTTCAAGCTGTGTTCTCTGTGTCATCATTTGTAGAATTTACTAAGAAAAAGTACAATTTGAAACATTTACCTGTTGGAAGCGGGACAAATAGTACATTGCCTGGGTTGGTAGGATCTGTGTCAATATGCCTAGCCCTTTTCTGGACTCATGCAGCATAAACCGTGTCCAGATCTTGTAGACAGCATTTCACAATCCCTGTGCTGATCTCACCACCCGTTCTAAGTCCTTCCTCTCCTGAGCTGTGCAGCTCCCATACCACACCTTTATGCTGAGACTCAAAATGCTTTCTGTTGTAGCCCTATAAAATTTTATTAGCAGCTGATTAGAAAGTCCAGTCCATTTCTGTTTCCTGAGAAAGAAGAGCCATTGTTGGAGCTTCTTCACCAGGTGGGGGTGTTCCCAGTCCAGAAGAGGTCAGAGGAGATATGAATACCCAGGAACTTTATGTCGTCCACGCTCCACCACCTCCCCCATGTATGTTGGGAGGAGCACCACTGTGTCAGATTGTGGACCTCTTTTCTGTAGTGGGTCTCGTTATTGTTGAATGTGGGACTCACCACAGGGTTGTCATCCGCCACTTTCACAACCATCTTTGCGGGGTGGATAGCAGAGCATTCGGGGGTGAAGGGTGCAGGGCTGAGGACAACACCGTGTGGCATGCCAGTGTTGAGGATCAGTGGGGGAAATGTGAAATTCCCTATCCTCATCACCTGGCGTCTGTTGGTGAGGAAGTCACTGATTTAGGAGCAGAGCGGTGCAGATAATCTCAGGTTGATTAAGCTTCAGAGCCAGCATGTCTGGGAGCACGGTGTTGAAGACTGAGCTGAAGTCAATTCAATTCAATTCAATTTTATTTATATAGCGCCAATTCATGAAACATGTCATCTCGAGGCACTTTACAAAGTCAAAATCAATCATATTATACAGATTGGTCAAAAATTTCCTATATAAGGGAACCAGTTGATTGCTTCAAAGTCCCGACAAGCAGCATTCACTCCTGGAGAAGCGTAGAGCTACAGGGAGAGTCGTCTACATTGTTAATGGCTTTGCAGCAATCCCTCATACTGAGCAAGCATGAAGCGACAGTGGAAAGAAAAACCACCCATTAGCGGGAAGGAAAAACCTCCAGCAGAACCGGGCTCAGTATGAACGGTCATCTGCCTCGACCGACTGGGTCCATGAATAGCATCCTAACATAAGTGTTGGGATGCTGCAGATGAGTCAGAGCTGTGTGAAGTGGTAACGAGACAGCATCCTCTGTAGATCGATTTTCCCTGTAGGCAAACTGCAGGCTTTCCAAGCTAGCAGGGATAGTGTCCTAAATGTACTTCAGGAGAGTGCGTTCTTGTGTACTGTTTTAGTTCACCTGTCACTTTTTTAATCAGCTCAGTTCTGCCTCCAGTCACTTCCCTTCCCCTGATTAGCTCCACCCATTCTGGTAATTAGTTTCACTCCATTCACCTGCTCACTCCCCTACTTAGACCTACCTCTGCCCCCTGCAATCTGCCAGATCAATTCAAGCCTATTGGTGAATCTTATCCAGTGTATTCTGTTCTGCTTGCTCTGTTGATACCGACCCAATTTGCCTTTTGACTTCTGAGCCAGCCTGATCCCGATCCCGTTTTTCCTGCCTGTTCCTGCTTGTTAAATCCCGGTTCCTGTTCCCGACCTTTTGTTTAAATAAACCTTCTTTAATTTTTATCCTCTTGTCTGGCTGAATACTGGGTCCTCAATCTCCCGTTCATGACACTCAGTCCTGTGTTCCTGGCTTCCAGCAGTGTTCCGACGTCTACTTATTATAAGCGACTTAGGGCTTGTTCATTTATACTGTTTACAAGTGGCCTCTGTATTAGTGTAGTGGGTTGCCTGTTGGGCTTTTTTTTGGGCTTGTTTATTTTCATAGAGCTTGTTTCTCTCGCAAGAACTGGCAATTCTGGTTTCCAACCAGCACATTTCTTTTTCCAAGTTGCAGCTGCCTGGACATAGAGGGATATAATATTCTTGTGAAATACTTCCACTGCCATGTAAACGTTAAAATTTACTGCACACTTTCATCATGCGCCATGTGTGCGTGCAGTAATCTTTGTGTGAAGATGTGACAAAGGCTGAGTGACAGTCGTTTGTGATCTGTTAGTGGCTAGCGTTGGCGTCCTTAAATTTCCTTATTTATCATTGGTTTAATTGGTAGTGAAGCTAAAGTTTTCGTGGAATATGAGTTTGTAAAGCTAATTTTTGGTTAGCTGTGCCAACCACTGATATGATTGTACAAATGTTGCCTTTGAGCAATGTGAGCAACAATTATGTTAGTATACCAGCTTTATAGTCTGTTAAGTGTTTGCAATTAAAGACATGGTCAAATATCCAAATTTTCTATTAAAATTTCAAATTAATTTGCTTTCAGACACCAAAAGCAGTAGAGCCTTAATCATTGGGAATTTATTGTAATTAAAATACACTTTATCTGATCAAAAATAATAGTAGAGCGTTAAACATGTAAATCAGCAGAAACTGCAAGTTGCAATCACCTGGTTGCAATTAAACAATCAATACGCTAACTGGCCAATGACATCATCTAGGGCTGGACGATATAGAAAAAAAGCATATTGATAATTATCAATAAATTCGAAACATATATTTTAAGTGCAGCCCTGGCCATTTTATACTGTTGTTTAGTGACTTATTTTTAGATACAGAACACACAGACACTGAATTCAAACTCAACCCTTTACTCAACCAACTTTTTATACTGAGTATTCCAGGGTCTGTGTTTGTGATTGGTTGGGATGTAATGACTGTGCTATAAATCTACATGGCTAGAATGCAAAAGGAAGGAAAACTGTTATTCTATTGAACTTTTTATTAACCTTTTTTTCTATCATCGATATTCGTCTATCGGTCGATATATATCGTTATTGAATTATCGTCCACCCTAACATCATTTATATATTATTAAATATATAAATGATGCTCCCCAAGGGTGATGGGTTAAAAGCAGAGAACAAATTTCGTTGTAATGTATATTTCAATGTATGTTTCAATGACAATAAAGATGATATTACTATATTACTCAAGAAAAAAATTATATTTGTGTTGTTAGTTTGAGATTAGCCCTAAAATGAAAAGTCATCTCATGCTTTCTTATAATCTTACCAAGTGGAAGAATATATACAGTAAAGATAACTGTCCAAGGACCAATACAACTATATGTAGTGTCTGAGGAAGATTTAGTTTTAATATAGATAAACCAGAATCTGTCAAACATGATTTATGATGATGTCCCAAAAACATGTCCAACCAGTGAAAAAAATAAAGTCTGATTATAAAAAATGCAGTATTGACACGTAAAAGGACAAATTATCTTACAGATTATTACCGGGTTCTAGTGCAATTAAGTGCCCCTGGGCCTCGGGTCTCTGGGCCCATGGCTGGATCCGCTCTGGCATAGCTGGCTGCCGGCGGAGCCTGCAGCTTGCTTTCAGGTGTTTTCCCTGTAAGTTTTAAGCATGCTGTGGTGCAGCCGCTCTTTAAGAAGCCTGGCCTTGACCAAACTGTTTTAGCAAATTTTAGGCCGATCTCCAAGCTGCCTTTTATTTCTAAAGTTTTAGAAAAAGTTGTCCTTCCCCAGGTCAAGACATTTTTAGATGAACAAAAATTATGGGGGGTTTTCAGTCAGGTTTTAAAACTCAGCATAGAACAGAGTCTGTTTTACTGAAAGTTTTCAATGACATATTCAGGGCAAATGATTTGGGTGAATATCTTGTTCTTGTTTTGCTTGACCTAACTGCTGCTTTTGATACAGTGGACCAACAATATTTATTATCTCATTTACAGACCAAACTTGGTTTTAGTCGTAGAGTATTAAAATGGTTTGGGTCTTATTGGTCAGACAGAACCATCTCTGTAAAAATAGCTGATTTTGAATCCTCATCCACTCCTCTACATCATGGAGTTCCTCAGGGCTCATTTCTTTGTCCCCTGCCTTTTTCTTTTTATTTGCTTCCTTTGGGTTCAATAGTCAGAAAACATGGGCTCTCTTTTAATTTTTATGCTGACGACAGTCAGATATATATCCCACTAAAAAAGGATCCATTTTGATCAAGCCCCTCCCCCTAGGAGAAAGAGAAAAGACCTTCTCTGTTCAAGTGAAAATCCTTGAATTGACAGCAGGAAAAAAATATCAGGACCCATGACCTATAAGATGATTTAGAGCTGCAAACACGGCACAGTAACTTCTGGATCATTTAAACTGCGGTAGCCTGGCAAAGTCAGTATTTCTGTTTCTGAACGCAATGTCACTCAAAAACGGTCGTAGTTGCTTCATCAATCCAGATGCCCAGGACACATGAAACCGTTTATTAATGAATGGAAAACTTTTTCTTTTTTCTTTTCATGGCCCACACCTGCGACGTAAATTCTGTGGAAATGTTGTCATATCAAGTTACAGCACTGCCCTGTTTTAATCAGCACACCTCACAGCTTGTAATATGACTTTATTTATTTTACACAGGATTTAAAATGACGCAGGTGTAAGCCATGTGTCTGACAGATGTCACTCAGTAATCTGCGTGAACGGATTGCAAATGGAGCGCACCGTTGATTAAACCATGCACAAGGATCGCAGAAACTGAAAGCACAGTTAACCTGTGAGCACATATTCCAGACACCGAATGCATGGTTTAGTAAAGCATGAGCATGGATTTCCACCTGCTTTATTTCTTTTTTACCTGCTCACTCTTGCCAGGCCCCGTACTTGCATGGCGCCATACTTTTATTAAACACAATATATGCTTCAAGTGCCGCAGCACTTGACAATAGTCTTAAGCCTACAGGAAATAACAATATAGGGAAATAGCACCTTTATTTGTGTATCTTAACCCCATATTCTATGGGCTCAGCACTTTAGGCTCTGCATTTCACTGCGGTTCACTTTTGTACACAGCCTAGGTTGCTAAAGAAAAACTATAGGCTATTTGGGAACTGATTGTCCAGTCCAAGCATAATTTATATTCAATGATACCAGGTTGAGGCGGTGAGGGGAGCGGAAACAATTCTTCTTTTCAGTTCTGTGCGCGAGGGAGAAGCATAATGGGGAAAATGCATAAATACTGACTGTAAAGTGCTCTTTTTAAAGGGGGAGGAATAGGAATGAGGTGTCTGGGCTGAAGCTCCCAATGTAACAGGACCCTAAAAATGGCCCTTGAAAGTGCGCACCAACATTAACGTGTGACTAAATTGAGTACGTGCATCTGAATTCAAGTGCAAGGCGACACAGCAGCCCCACAGCACACCTATCCCAAAAAAGCCTGGTGCTGCTGGAGGATTTGATTTTGCTTCCTGTTAAAAGGGTGTTTTACTCTCCACTGTCGCTCCATGCATGCTCACAATGTGAGATTGCTGCAAAGCCATCAACAATGCAGACGAGTGTCCCCTGTGGGTACATGCTCTTTCAGAAAGATTTAATGCTGCTTGCATTAACCCTCTGTCTGTTAAGTATTGTCTGGTGATGATCAGCTCTTAAGCTGATATCAAGACAATGGTTGAAAAGGATGAATTCGAGCACTAGCGATCTTTTAGCAGCAAACCCTGGACACACATAGAATAAAGGAGTGACAACTTCTTTTCGAGTTCAAGAATTTAATAACAGAAATAAAATGAACATCCAGAGAACATCACTATGTAATGCTGTTTATCTGAATTAACACAATATTTCAATTAACAAATCCTCTCTACTAGGCTAGTGAAACTTAACTAAACTACTAAGCAAAATGAAGATAAAAAGAAGCTAAGCTAAGGAACTATTTACATGTAAAAACAAACAAAAGACTGTGGAAATTGCAGTAAATCGCAAGAGACAATATCTCACGTTGAGCACACGAAATGCGTGTGTCGTTTATTTTGATAGGAAAAACACAGAGCATCTAAAATGGCGCTTTCCAACCACAACACAGGCATGGGGCTACACGTCATCACCCTTCTTAACATTTAAAGGGACCGCGATCCCTGAACAGTTATACTTACATGAAGTAACTACAGACAGAACAAAGTGCTGCGTTTAGTATGAACGGTGTGTAGAACCACACTTAATAACAAAGGTGAATTATGCCGGTCACATTCACTACACACGTCCCCCCAGAATTCACCATATCAGAAGTAAAATCAACAGTCAACGGGGAGGTGGGCGTATTAACCGTCCACACCGGCTGTGCTGTACCGGAGGTCGATGAGACTCCACTGCGGCAGGTGTCCCGTCATGACACGGGTGTGGGGCATGGCGTGTGGGAGGCCTGGGAGAGAGGGGAGTAGGGGGTTGGGGCAGAGCTGGAGGCCGTCCGCGTCGTGGGGGTTGGGCCAGGTCAACGGGCCCGGCCACATCCAAGTGAGCCGGTTTGAGACGGTCAATGGAGATTCGCTCCGGTTTGCCGCCCATGTCCACCACAAAATGTTTGTCCCCTGCCTCCAAAACACGGAATGGGCCCTCGTACGGCGGGCGTAGCGGTCCTCTGTGGGCATCGTGGCGAATGAAGACATAGTCAGCCGTCCGAAGCCCAGTGGGAATGTGCGACTGAGGGAGGCCGTGACGGGAAGTAGGGACAGGTGCGAAAAGCCTCGCATTGTCCAATAGCGTTGACCACTGGAGAGTAGCGGACCAAGGAACCGTAGTGCTAGGGACAAAATCCCCTGGGACCCGCAGCGGCTGTCCATAAACAAGTTCGGGAGATGAGGACTGTAAGTCCTCCTTTGGCGCGGTCCTGATGCCCAGCATCACCCACGGGAGTTTGTCGACCCAGTCGCTGTCTTTGAGGCTGGCACACAGGGCAGCCTTCATTGACCTATGAAAACGTTCACAGAGTCCGTTAGCCTGCGGGTGATACGCAGTCGTGCGGTGGAGTTCCACCCCGAGGCTCTGTGCGACAGCATTCCACAGCTCAGACGTGAACCGCGTCCCTCGTTCAGAGGATATATCCGAAGGGGTGCCGAAACGAGCAACCCAGGTTCCGATAAAGGCCCGTGTCATCTCAACAGTTGCCGCCGACGTCAGTGGCACAGCCTCAGGCCAGCGGGTGGTCCTGTCAACCATGGTCAACAGGTATGTGAAACCGTGAGAAGATGGCAGAGGGCCGACCAGATCTACATTCACATGGTCAAAACGTCTCTCTGGAACCGGGAACAACTCTAGTGGGGCTTTAGTGTGACGGTGCACTTTGGCCCGTTGGCACTCAACACAGGTGTTAGTCCAGTCCCTAACGTCCTTCTTGAGGCTGTGCCAGACAAACTTTGCTGCAACCAGTCTCTATGACGCTTTCGCACCTGGGTGGGAGAGACCATGGATGGCATCAAAAACTTGTCGTCTCCATCTTGTGGGAATTATTGGCCGAGGACTGCCTGTGGAGACGTCACACAGGAGCGTGGTGCCAGCATCTCCAAAAACCACATCCTCGATCTGCAGCCCTGTAGTTGAGGTCCTCAGGAGTTGCACGTCCGGGTCTGTGGTCTGATCTGCTGACATTCGGTGGTAGTCCAAACCAAGATGGACTGCCCCCGCCACAGCCCGTGACAGGCAGTCCGCCACGTAGTTGTTCTTACCAGCAACATGTTACAAGTCCGTAGTAAACTCTGAAATGTAGGACAGATGACGTTGCTGGCGGGCAGACCACGGCTCAGCCACCTTGGCCATGGCAAAAGTCAGTGGCTTGTGGTCCACAAAAGCAGTGAAGTGTCGACCTTCCAGCAGGGAACAAAAATGTCTGATGGCGAGGTAGAGACCCAGCAGCTCCAGATAGCTCTCCCGCTCAGGTAATATGTGTGTCAGCAGAGGGGCAGAGTGATATGGGAAGAATATTTAATGCCGCTTATAATCCGGTGCGCCTTATGGTCTGAAAAATTCAGGTAATTCTTTAAAAGAACACTGCCATCTGTCATTTACCGACATCACGCTATATCTATGATGGTGGCTGTTCTGTTTTGGTTTTCCCTGCGTTGCTCTTGTCAGTGTCACAGGTTGATTTTGATGGGAGTGGTTGAAGTAGCACGTCAGTAAAAATGATGGACAAGTAGTTTATCCAATCATATGCAAGGATTTTCGATAAGGTCCGTCCTTCTGAAGTACATCTCCAGTGGAGCGAGTCCAGATGGAGGTGTGGAGCTCTGCGGAAAAAAAATTATCTGCAGAGAGTCAGGCTAAAATAAATGTGTATTTAGATAAAGAGAGGATTTGCTGGCCCAGAATAATGACTGGCCCATTAACTGCTTTCCAAAGGTAACCCTTTTGGAAATGTGCAATAAGTTGCAGCCTGTTTCTGAGTAGGAATATGCATAGATATTAAAGGTAAACAATCTAACTGACCAGGCAAACATTAAAGTTCAATTGAAGTCCAGGTCCATTTTTCATTTGAGCTATCAAATGCACATTCTCCTTCTCACGTATAAAGCCCTTAATAATCAAGCTCCATCATATATCAGAGCTCTGATTACCCCGTATGTTCCTAACAGAGCACTTCGCTCTCAAACTGCAGGTCTGCTGGTGGTTCCTAGAGTCTCTAAAAGTAGAATGGGAGGCAGATTCTTTAGTTATCAGGCTCCTCTCCTGTGGAACCAACTCCCAGTTTTGGTCCGTGAGGCAGACACCCTGTCTACTTTTAAGACTAATCTTAAAACTTTCCTTTTTGACTAAGCTTATAGTTAGAGTGGCTTATATTACCCTGAGCTATCTCTATAGTTATGCTGCTATAGGCTTAGGCTACTGGAGGACACCAGGGTCTATTTTTCTCACTCTACTAAGTTCTACTGTTCTCCAGTTTGCATTGCTTGTCGTCATTTCAGCTTTTAACTTTTTGTTCTCTCTCTTTTTTTTTCTTCATAGTAGCTGTGACATCTTCCAGGGAAGACAGATCATCCGCTATTACCATCTAATGTAGAACAGATTACTGGATCAATGAGTTTTTCTTTCCGATGGTCGCTTCATGCTTGCTCGGTATGAGGGATCGCTGCAAAGCCATGGAAAATGCAGACGACAATGTGTGCATTGTGCAATGTGTGTGTGTGTGTGTATACATATACTATTTCCAAGTCACAGTCTTCCATACAGGGGGAAATCTTTTGTATTGAAAGTCAACTTTTTTTTTCTTGTTTTCTATATCTTGTTAATAGGTTTGGATTCTTATTTCAGTGGCAAACTTTAGCATTTGGTTCAGTAAGATCTCTTTTTGTCCAGTTAGATCCGTGTGTATTCACTTTTGTGTTAATTAGCCATTTCCCCCAGTTTCTCAGTTCCGTTCCTGACCCAGCTGCACTGCATTGTGTTGATTGTACTCACCTGTTTTCCATGCCACTAATCACCTCCCAAGCACATATAAGGCTACGTTCAAATCAGATCTTTTTGTCCACATGTGACCCATATCTGTTTTTTTCACGGCAGTGTGAACGGCCCAAATCCGATCTTTTCACCCCCCCAAAAAATCTGGACTGTGCCAATTCCATATGTGGTTCTAATTCAGATGCATCAGATTTTCTTTCAAAGCATCCGCAGTCTGAACGGTCATGTCGCATTTTCTCTTTCGCGTCACTCTCTTGGCTCTCACTATACAGATTCCACACACATTAGTAGCAGTTAGCACTCCATAAAAGACCATTGTTAATGGCTGTGGTGCTTTCTTCTTACCTTATTTCATCTTGCTATGATGTGGTCTTAATATTGTCGGCTCCCATTCCTCAACAGCTTTCTTTTTTGAAGTTTTTTTTTAATTGTCAAAGGTATCGCACAAGATTAAGACACTGTCATTGCCGGTGGATATCCATAGAAGAAAAACATGTGAAATAAACATTTATACCAACAATGTTTCGGCATTAGAAATACATCTCAAGTCATCTTAAATGAGATACCCCTCTTTCCCGCCCTATCTCAGTGCACCTATTTGTGTAGAAGAAAAACTGCAGCAGTATTGACCTTTGTAGTCCAACTGTTTTTATTGTTTGCTTTTAGTTTCTATTTTCCTATGTTCTATTTTGTTTCTACATTTTATTCCTACTTGCTTTTATTTCCTATATTATCATGTAAAGCACTTTGCATTGTCTCTGTACTGAAATGTGCTATACAAATAAATTTTGCTTGCCTTGCCTAGTGAACGAATTAATTTTAAAATATACTACATGTATGCATGTATATATATATATATATATATATATATATATATGTATATATATATATATATATATATATATATATATATATATATATATATATATATATATATATATATGTATATGTATATATATATATATATATATATATATATATATATATATATGTATATATATATATATATATATATATATGTATGTATATATATATATATATATATATATATATATATATATATATATATATGTATATATATATATATATATATATATATATATATATATATGTATGTATATATATATATATATATATATATATATATATATATATATATATATATATATATATATATATGTATGTATATATATATATATATATATATATATATATATATATATATATATATATATATATATATATATTAGGGCAGGGCAACGATTAAAATCTTTAATCGCGATTAATCGCATTGTATGCGCAAACTCCAAGAATGAATTCAAAAGTAGTGTAAAGAGCACTTTTATTTTAATGTTCTGCTGCCATATGAACAAAACTGTTGTAACATTTGTAGCACTTATCAGTAACACATATTTAGTGTAAAGCTCAACTTAAACATGTAAAACAAAAAATAGCAATAATAATAAATTAAAGCTTATTGCCACTGACAGGAAATTCTCTTTATGGGGAAAAAAAATCTACCAAAAACAGGCAATTTCTGAGGTAAGTTTAACTTGGCAGTGGTTACAACTAACTTGTTTCTGTCATATTCGTTGCTGGAAGAACTTTAAACTGAAATGCTTGCTAACTCGATATGCTTGCATGTTTATTTGACGTTAACACGCGGTTTTTTGTTGTTGCTTTCTTGCGTGCATATAATGAATGGCTGGGAATAAACAGGAAAAAATACATGGCTATTTTGAAGCGAGAAGCGACTTCACCGACGGCGTCGATGCAGACCCCCCCCGCCGGTCATCCGCAAAAACTTGTTCCAGCCGCCAACTCACCGCCTCACCTAAGCAAATTCCTGCGGGAAACACTGCCTTCCGCATGTCAGCTTTGTTATTTTCCGCGTTTTCCTTTTTCCAGCCGGCACCTTTCTTGCTCTTTGAATCCGAGGCAGGGCTGACAGCAAGGTTATTGGCGCATTATCGCCACCTACTGTTCTGATTCAAACCCCGCACCGCAGCAACAGACCTTCACAAAATAAAAGCATGTAAGCAACATGCGTTAATGCTAATTCCTACATGGCTTTCAGCTTCCAAGTGAAAAATGAACTAATATTGCTTAAGCACACATGTGTGTGCATGTGTATATATATATATATATATATATATATATATATATATATATACAGTGTTTCCCGCAGGAATTTGGTTATGCGAGGCGGGGGGTTGTTGAACGACACGTTACCCGCGGACCGACTCGCGGAGCGGGGGGGGGAGACGACGACACGTTGTCCGCGGACCGACTCGCGGAGCGGGGGGGGGGGGGGGGGGGGGGGGGAGAGAGACGGCGACACGTTGTCCGCGGAGCGGGGGGTATCCATGTGTTTTTTCCCTGCCATTCACGCACGCGCGAAAGCAACAACAACAAACCGCGTGTTAACGTCACTTTTTTTTTTTTTTTTGGGAATGTTGGCGAGGCGGTAGCGTGAGTTTGGCGAGGCGGCCGCCTCGCCAAGATAGCGCTGCGGGAAACCCTGATATATATATTAGGGCTGTCAGACGCTTAAAAATTTTAATTGCATAATGTCGATAGTTAACTCGAGATTAATCGCAAATTAATCTCATATTTTATCCTTTTATTTCTGAAAGCGTAATAGCCTGTTTGGGCATTTTAATATGCAATTTTGCAATAAATGACACTAATAAAATACATGCTTGTACAAAAAATATTTTTATTTTTTTATTTTTCAAGCACTTTTCAGAATTGGAATGAAAACATCCTGGTGCCAAATGTTAAACTCTGGACTATAATGGCTAAATGACAAATCATGACGCCCTGATGTTTACACAATGTGTAAACAAATGTGTAAATAAATACCTGTTTTCATGTCGATATATTTTTTCTGCCTCTTAAACAAAGATAGACATGGTATTATGCACAAACATATAAATTAATAAAAATTGTACATTTCAATAAAGTCATAAGTTTTGTTCATTTCTTCACTCTCTCTCACACACATTTAATTCTGAGCTTTCACACCAACAACAATAATTTCTTTGAATATTTTTGCTTGCTGTTTCTATCCATATTCATAGAGTTTAAGCCTGGAAAAAGGTTTTAAATTTCCAGGTCATTCCAGTCTTACACTTTGCTTGCAACTGGGCCAGGAGCTTAATACCCTTGAAAGAGACTGTTTAGGAACTGATTAGTAACTCCAGGTACTCCGTTTGGCAACGTGATTCATCCTTGGTTTGTCAAATACAGAGACAACAAATTAATAAGCATTAAAGTACGGTTTATGGGTTGGGGTTTCTGTTATCAACGTGTAAAAACTCATCTTCAGAACCAATCTCTGCTTAAAATGGTGATCTGCACCATGTAATCTACTTTCAGCAGTTATCGCCGGTTATTGCACCGTAAACTGCAAAAAAATACGAGCAGAGTTGCTCTGTCTGCCTTTACTACCGGTGGCTCCTATGGCGGAGGGATATTTCAGCTGGATACACTCAAATGTAGTGCAGGCAGGTCTCATAATAACCCCTGTTTCGTCACTTATTTTAGAGCCCAAATAAGCGATTTCACTTTCAGAAACCTGCCCAAAAAAAACGCGACCCGTGACTCATGAAATTTAAAAGCGCTTTTAGAAAAAAGAAGCCCAAAGTCGTGTAACACGGGGAGATGGAGCCCGGCCTGTGACAGAGGACGTGGCCCTAAAGCCAACTGGTAGACCTTAAAAAAAATCAAGTGGCCTAGGGTCTCCCAATTAAAAGTACCCAGGTAGGTCTGGCTTAAGAATTATGAAACAGAAATAGTATACAAAATATATATTTATACAGTCTTTTACAATATTAAAAATAGACTTTATTATTCCAATCTAAAACCCAATAAAGCACAGGAACACAGGACAATACTAGAAACAATCTGAGAATTAAACACAAACAACTGCAACCCAAATTAGTAGCAACCAAAGACACAAAACAATGTTAGATAACTAGTGATGTTACGTTATGTGCCGAGGCTTCGAGGTGTGTGTCGAGTAATGGAGGGGGCGTTTCCGTGAAGCGCGTATCGAGGCTTGCTTCATTTAGGGGAGGAGCCGAAAACGATGACGTCCGAAGCCTCGCTGGCCGGCTGTACCACGTGACTGCTTCGGGAAGTGGTTCAGATGTTGGCGCAGCTTCGACAGCTTTAGAAACCCCACAGGCTCCAGTCAAAATGTGGGTTGTTGTAGGCGAGTTGCGGTCAGTTGAGAGAGTGGATAGAGTTTTGATAGTTTGGATAGCAGAGTTTGGATAGTGGTTATTTAGTTTGAGACAGTTAGTTTGGTGTTTGGAGAGTTTAGGAGAGAGATATATAGATAGATCAGTGCTCTCAACTATCACGCATTGACCGTCACTGACTTCACACGGTCACACGCAAACATGGCATTTTTCACGCATAAAAATCCCAACGCCCATCTGGGCAGCGGACGATAAAAACTCCGCCTTCTGCTGAGATGTTTCAGCTTCTTTCACAGCTTGTGGCCATCAGTCATTCCTGCTGCAGTTCATGTTAACAGAGCAGCAGGAGGAGCGATCAGAGTTATGAATAATTTTAGTCTTAACCAGCGGTGAAAGTGAGCCGGTAAGGTCCTGTACTACGTACGCAGGAGGGGAGGGGGCGGGGGAAGAGAGCTGCTGCCAGATATTGCCTTCATTCAGAACCAGTGATGGCTGCACTCTGGATCATAAAACAGTTCTGCTCACCAGATGCAGTTTAAAACGCTACGTCTGGTTATAAGTTGTTTTTATAAATTCTGCATTTTTTAACTACATGCACCGTATTTCTGTCCCTCAGCGCTTCGGTGCGCTGCTGCCTTGCGCTTTTTTCAGGTGCGCAAAATTACGTTACTTGTAATTTGGGTGCGCGCTTTCATTTTA
Organism: Fundulus diaphanus; assembly: GCA_037039145.1. Classification (NCBI taxonomy): domain Eukaryota; kingdom Metazoa; phylum Chordata; class Actinopteri; order Cyprinodontiformes; family Fundulidae; genus Fundulus; species Fundulus diaphanus. The sequence goes on along the minus strand of CM073129.1, from coordinate 30,788,377 downwards.
AAGAACTTGTAACATCAGGAGGTTGATCTCAGACCGGTCAGCTCCTAAGATCACTGTATAGAAGCCATTTACAGTTTTTATTTATGCATTTCCCCCCTGTTTATTCCTCGCACGCAGCGCACCATCGGGTAAAATCCTCCCAGCTCACCGCCCAGAGCGCACTGAGGAGAGCAATAGAGATTTGTCTGGTCGACTGAGATGAGAAACCTGTTTCTGTGAAAGGTGATATAGGTTATAAATTTTTACTGTCTAGAATTGCATTGAGCTGAAAAGAGAGGAGACATCAGCAGCTGGATCGTGCGTAAAGACGCAGCGGGAACCTCTGTGTGCTTCAGTGTTGCTGCTGAGGGGAAAATGTGGGACCGTATAGTACTGGGCTAATCATTGGTCACAGTACCCCAATCTGTACATACTTGCACTTATTTATTTATGCACCCCGGCATCATCTGTGCCATGTGAGCGTGTCTTTTCAAAGGTTGGAGAAGTAGTATCAAAAAAGAGAAATCATTTGAAACTAAAAACTGTGGAGAAATTGTTGTTTCTTAATAAAAATGCATGAAATCATCCAAGTTACACAAGCATTAGCCTATTCACTACGCCTTGCCTAGTTCCACAAGCACTTTCATTGTCCTCTCCCTGATTAAGCCCATGCCATTTTTCTAGAGTCACAGAAAAACATTATTACACAACATGCCATATCATGTCACTACTATTTTGGGAATAATTACACACAGACAATACATTCAAACAATGTTTTATTATACACATGTGTATACAAAATTTATGTAGACAAATTATTTCGTCCTACACCTTTTGTGAAGTCATTCCCAAGAGTCATAATAGACAAAAATTCAATGCATCACACGTGTTAAGATCCAGCTGGCTGTGATTATACACCTGGCCAGTAGGTGGTTTCGTGTGCACATGGAGCTTCAAGAAATGAACCCTTTCTCGAACCAGTTGGCTCAAGTGGTTCAATGCCTCATGAGGCTTCATCTCACCATCACTATAGATAACCAAAAAAAACAAAACAAATCTCAAACTGCATCAATCCAGTCCTGTAAAGCTGTGCCCAATTAGCTAATTAATAAAAATTATAAAGAACCCTGCACTATTGTCTGGTTCAGTATTGGTGGTGCTATAACTCCAGCTCTAAACAACAACCCCTTTTCTTAATTAATCCAGAGCATAAACCATGCACCTGGGTGAGAGCATAATATGCAGCAGCAGCAACCTGAAATACTCAAAAAGATTACAATAAAGGGTCTGCTACCAACAAGACATAAGAAAACAATGGAAAAACTGGAACCTTCAGATGCTGCAGTGAGAAGTCACTGAAATGATCCCAGCAACACAAATTTCCTGATACCAATTCCTGGTACAGCAGGCTAACAGCTCCAGTGGTCAGCCAAGTGAGATCCAAATCTACTCCTAGCTTGGCAGGCACACCTGGTGCCTATATACACCCACTAATGAGCCCAGGAATGCTGCAGGTTGAGAAATAGGGCACAGATGCATTCAGGGACATGAAATGGGTAGGAATTTACAACCACTCCATGTAACCACTGTTCCTGACCAATAAACCACCCGGTTACATCCTACTCCCCCTCTATGGATCGGTGGCCCACCGATAAAATAAAACTACGACCAAGGACGAAAAATGGATGTAGCCATGCTGCTGGCAACTGGAACCCGAGGAACAGCAACCCTGCTATCTTCATTCCTGGCAGGTCCTGGAAGACGATGGGGATTGGAGTGTTTACCGGCTGTTTTATGAGTGGACCTTCTTGGGCCAGCCCTACTGCTTTGAGGAGTTTGTGAAGCTGATGGTACTTCAACAGGTGTACGAGCTGGAGGGATTTCTGGCAACTCTGGTACCACAGGCATGGATGGATTACTGTCAGCCTCTCGGAACATCAGCCAAGATCCCGACTCCACATCATCCTCGTCACTGTTATCCTCAGGGGGCCTTTGGGGCCAACCATCATAGCAAGTCTCTGTAGATGACAGGGCAGGCTTTATAGAGGTACGGTGGACTTGTCTAACAAGGTGAAGCCTATCAACTGAAGCAATTTAGTATACAACACCCCCTGAACTTGGTGCTCTCATGACTTGGTACACTGTAGACCCCCATGTGTCCTGGATCTTTCTGCGCCTTGGGCCAACATCACGCCGATATACTCTTTGCCCGACTTCAAGTGGCTCACACCGGACCTTCTCATCATGCCTCACTTTCCTCCTGTGGGCTGCCAACTCCACTCTGCCTCTAACAACATCAATGGCCACATTTAGGCGCCTCCTGTGCTCTGCCACCCAATCACACACTTTAGATGCTGTGGGCTCAGGAAGATGGCCAAGCAGAAAATCCACTGGCAAGTGGGGCTCTTGTCCAAACATGAGGAAATAAGGCGAATCACCTGTCGATTGATGGGCAGTGGTGTTATAATGGAAGACAAGTTGTGGGAGATGTTCAGGTCAATTTCCTTTTTCATCTGGTGCTAGGGAACGAAGCAGATTGAACATAGTTCGATTAAAACGTTCACATTGTCCATTTCCCTGTGGGTGGTAGGGCGTGGTTGGACTTTTCTGAACTCCGTACAACTCACATAACTGTTGTACCAGGACGCCTTCAAAGTTCCTCCCCTGGTCAGAGTGGATACGGGCCGGCACTCCAAAACGGTAAAACCACTCACGAACCAGGACCTTTGCCACCGTTGTCGCTTTCTGATCATGAGTAGGGATTGCTTGGGTGAACTTCGAAAACACATCCATCATCACCATCACCAGCTCTCTTCCATCACGGGCTGGTTCCAAAAGTGTAAAATCAATAGCCAACAGCTGATTTGGTCTTGAAGCAAGAAGGTGACCCATAGGAGCTCGAACTCTTGGCTGAGTGTTCTTAGCAAGGGTACACCGTTCACACTGCTGGCACCAATCCTTTACATCTTTGTCCACTCCTGGCCAGAAACATCTCTGCTTCACCACATCTGTTGTCCTCTCGATCCCCTGGTGGCCATGATGTTGATGAAGTTCCTGCAACACCTCTGTTTTTAAATTCTATGGGAGAAGAACTTCTTCACCGCCATCTGGTCTCCACGTGCGCCGGTACAAAATGCCTTCTCTCTGGACAATTCGGTCCCACTGTTTAAGAAGTCCACGGGCACCCGGCCCCAAGCGCTCCTTTTCAGCCCGGCTCGGCACTCTTTGCTGCTGCCAAAACTCCAGAAAGGCTGAAATGGCCGGATCAGCCCCTTGAAGCAGGCACAGATCTTCTCTACTGCGGGAGGGAAGCGCAGTGATCGCCAACTGGGCAGCATCCTCTGGCACCCCGACAGACGCCTCATGGACTACTTCTGGAATTGCTGTCCCAGGAAGGTATTGCTGTAGTTGTGTTCGATCCTCGCTTGTCGATTGCCTTGAAAGGGCGTCAGCATTCTTATTTACACGGCCTGGACGATATCTGACTATATAGTCAAATACAGAAAGTTCAGCAACCCACCGATGTTCCGTTGCACCCAATTTGGCAGTGTCCAAATGGCTCAATGGGTTATTGTCAGTCTAAACAACACATTGGTGGCCCCACAGGTACTCTTTGAATTTTTCAGCCATGGCCCACTTTATGGCCAACATCTCGAGTTTCATGGAGCTGTAGCTTTTCTCGGCAGCATGAAGACTGCGGCTGGCATATGCAATTGGTCGTATTCGGCCACTCTGCTCTTGAGACAACACGGCTCCAAGGCCACCGTGGCTGGCATCGGTCTCTAAAATAAAAAGGCAGTGAAAAAAAAAAAAAAAAAAAAAAAAAAAAAAAAAAAAATCAGCAAAAGCAAGAGTGGGAGCATTTACAAGCTTAGCCTTGAGCTCCTGGAAGCTCCTTTCACAGTCTTCTGACCATGCTCCTGCCAATAGTTTCCCTCGTCCTCGAGATGTCTTTGACCCAGCATGTGCTGAAACAAGATGATGAAGCGGACCAGCCAGTTGAGAGAATCCCTCCACAAACCTTCGATAATTAGCAAACCCCAGGAATGACCTCAGCTCCGAGACGTTGGTAGGGTGGGGCCAGTCTGACACTGCTGTGATCTTGTCTGGATCTGTAGCCACGCCATCCTCTGAAATACGATGTCCCAGGTACTGAACCTGCTTTTTAAAGAAGTCACATTTTTCCAACTTCACCTTCAATCCCTCTTGTTTCAGGCGACTTAACACCACCTCCAGCCATGCCAAATGCTGATCAACACTGGAAGAGAACACAACAATATCATCCAGGTATAACAAGAGTGACTGGCCATGCTGAGCCCCAAACATCCTCTCCATCAACCGTTGAAACGTTCCTGGTGCATTGCACAACCCGAATGGCATGCGATTGAATTCAAAGAGGCCAAATGGCGTGCAGAAGGCTGTTTTTGGGCGATCATCTTCTGCCACTGGAACCTGGTTATAGCCACAAGCGAAGTCCATGGTTGTGAACCAGCGGGCACCCGATAGGGAGTCCAATGTTTCTTCTATTCGGGGCAGTGGAAAAGCATCCTTTCTGGTCTTTTTGTTGAGCTGCCTGTAGTCCACACAGAGGCGAAGACTGCCATCCTTCTTTCGGACCAGTACAATTGGCGATGCATAAGGGCTACTGCTCTCTCGGATCACCTGGGTTGCCAGCAGCTGATTAATGTGAGACTTAACTGCCTCATATTCAGATGGAGGGATACGCCGATACCGCTGCCGCACAGGAACATTGTCCAACAATGGGATGTTATGCTCGATTAAGTTGGTAACACCAAGGTCCCCATCGAAAGCAGAGAACACAGACTGGTACTTTAGCAACAGTGTTCTCACTTTACACTGCTCTTCTCTATCCAGCATAGAGAGATAAATTGATGCTATCTTCCCTTCAACTAATCCAGTCTCAGCAGTATGGGACCTGACAGCAGCCACAACTTGCTCCTGCACACAAGGAACGTCCTGCAACTCTGACGGTAAGCTGACCACATCTACAGGAGACACGACACCCAGAGCACAACGGGGTCTTAGTGTGACTGAACACACCCCTACATTCACCACAGGAACATAAACAGTGCCCCGAAAAACCTGCAAAAGGGAAGGAGACACCAACAAACCCTCAGGCAAGCCAAATTTTACCTCCAAGGGCTCGATTAATGTGCCGCCAGCCTTTGCCAACATGGCCGAACAAGTGGCAGGTACAAATTTAGTAGTGCCTCCAGGAACTACAACGTGTCTTCTACCGCGAACCTTTGCAACACTGGTTTGAATATGGCCTTTTCGAACCTCAGCCTGCTGACATAACTGAAAGGCAGGAAGCCCCAAAAACAGAAGGGAGTTTAAACAAATCAGGGCCATACTGGTCAAATAACTCAAGATAGTAGGCCTTTATTATATTCATCCCGATTATGCCCGGTATCTGAGGTTAACTGGCCTGGCCTGGAGGGTCCCTAACAACAAGGATCCCTCTTCTAGGGATTACCACCCCACACACCTCAATATCAGGCTCAAGATAACCCAAATAAGGAATAGTCAAACCATTTGCAGCCCTCAACTCTAACCAATGGCATACCTTTAACTTATCTGGGAAATGCTTTTTAAAGAAGCTTTCTGAAATGGTAGAAACCATAGAACCAGTGTCAAGAATACACTGGACTGGAACTCCAGATAGTTTTACAGTGACTTGGGGACAAGGTGCAATTAAACACTCCTTCACCTCATCTGCCTGGGGACTCACTGAGCCTGAACCACCCCCTCCTAATGTCTGGCTCCTAACACTAGGGGGAGTTAGTTTCCCTGCACCTGAGAATGAGTGGTAACTTGGACTTGAGGGGCACCTCTTGCACGTGGGGACTTAAAGCGGCCACGAGCGGTACAATACCGAGCAATGTGGCCTGGTTGCTGACATGTATGACAGATCACACTACTTGAAATGAGAGACCTAGTCACAGGAGACTGCTGCATAACTGCAAGAGATTGAGTAATCTGGTCCAACTGTTTTTGTACAATTGCAGCAAGATTAGCAAGTTGTGAAGCAACAGAACTGGAAGGAGAGTCAGTTAGGGAAGGGGACCCACCGGCACTCTGTACAGCACAAAAAGAGGGGACAACACTACTTTTATTTTCCACCCCACCCTCACGCTCCCAGGTAATGGCCTCAGCCCTAACCTCCAGTAATGTAGACCGTGGATTATCACGAGCATAACGTTTTAGCTCTCCACGCAAGTCAGAATTACTAACATTTTGAATAAATTGATCACGAAGCAAAATATCTGCATTTGCCACGGCATTAGGAGAATTAGATTTAACTTTGTCCATCAAGCAACACAATGAATGAGAGAATTCCTGCAAAAATTCACCATCTAACTGTCTCCGTGAAAAGAAGTCCTCCTGTAATGAGAAATATGACTGTTGGCAACCATACAGTTACTTACATACAGTTAAATGGTGAAAACAGTTTCTGGATTCTCACGCTCGGCCGATGATCTATATTTAATTTCATCTCGAGCTTCACCTTCAAGATGGTCAAAAATGAAAGCAGCCTGATACATAGGTCCAACATGGCGGACTCGCATGCTAGTGCGAACCTCTTCTATCCACTCCTCCACCCCAATACCATGAGTTCCTCTAAAGATTGGACACTTTCTCTCCCTTGGCAGGTAGATTATGCGATCAGTCGTCCCATTGTTCCTTTGAGCTCCACTTGTACTCGGGCCAGCTTTTACATCATCCTCTTGATGAGAATGTGCTAGTGCAGAATCCCTCTCCTTTTGCAGTCGGCTCCTTTCGGCCTCCAACTGCTGGACGCGAGCACGGAGTTCTTGAAGTTCCTCAGCCATCGCACCGGGACGTTGAGCCTTGTTCACAGCAGGAAACTTCCAGCCAGGTCCCGCGATGTGCCTACTGTTGCACTATTATGCTCTCACCCTCTAAGCAGTCCCATAAAACAGCAAGAATGCTCCCCACTAACGCACCACAGAACCAGCACTGTTAATATAAAAAAATAAATATATATACCCACACTCTCTGTTCCAACAACCAGATCCTGTCAACAACGCCAGAAAATTGTAACACGGGGAGATGGAGCCCGGCCTGTGACAGAGGATGTGGCCCTAAAGCCAACTGGTAGACCTTTAATATCAAGTGGCCTAGGGTCTCCCAATTAAAAGTACCCAGGTAGGTCTGGCTTAAGAATTATGAAACAGAAATAGTATACAAAATATATATTTTATTTATACAGTCTTTTACAATATTAAAAAATAGACTTTATTATTCCAATCTAAACCCAATAAAGCACAGGAACACAGGACAATACTAGAAACAATCTGAGAATTAAACACAAACAACTGCAACCCAAATTAGTAGCAACCAAAGACACAAAACAATGTTAGATAACCAAAAAAAACAAAACTCAAACTGCATCAATCCAGTCCTGTAAAGCTGTGCCCAATTAGCTAATTAATAAAAAATTAAAAAGAACCCTGCACTATTGTCTGGTTCAGTATTGGTGGTGCTATAACTCCAGCTCTAAACAACAACCCCTTTTCTTAATTAATCCAGAGCATAAACCATGCACCTGGGTGAGAGCATAATATGCAGCAGCAGCAACCTGAAATACCCCAAAAGATTACAATAAAGGGCCTGCTACCAACAAGACATAAGAAAACAATGGAAAAACTGGAACCTTCAGATGCTGCAGTGAGAAGTCACTGAAATGATCCCAGCAACACAAATTTCCTGATACCAATTCCTGGTACAGCAGGCTAACAGCTCCAGTGGTCAGCCAAGTGAGATCCAAATCTACTCCTAGCTTGGCAGGCACACCTGGTGCCTATATACACCCACTAATGAGCCCAACAATGCTGCAGGTGGAGAAATAGGGCACAGATGCATTCAGGGACATGAAATGGGTAGGAATTTACAACCACTCCATGTAACCACTATTCCTGACCAATAAACCACCCGGTTACAGTCGCATGAAATAAACAGTGGCCGTTTCTCAATATGCGTTCTTGAGCGTTCTCGTGTGCTCGTGACACGTCATCAGCCTCAGCCCGAGCACTGTTCCAATGCTGAGAACGCCAAATCGAGAACGCGCCGAATTCCCCGGATGTTGTTCTCGCCCGCCCTCTTTATCGAGCATGCATCAGAGCAGACTTGTGCGTTCTTCAGACTGACCGCTTGCCCAGAATGCACCGCGGCCGCAGCTTGATTCGAGACAGCGCAAACAGACCTCACAGCGGTAAGTTAAAAAATTCCCTTTTCTGCTGCTGTTGTTGTTCAAAAGTACGTTTTAAGATCGTTTGAGGCGAGAATATTATACTTTAAGCTTCCCTGTGTGGCCTGTTTACAGAGTTAGTGCGTAATTTAAAAAAAGTAGTGTGCATAATACCGCTGGTTATGATTTATTTGTTTTGTGTTTATCTGACTGACGTGTGTTGCTTTATTAACTCAATACTTGCTGGAATAAATTGTAAATGTCTGCCTAGGACGGCAGCAGCATATAAAATAAATAAATAAATACATTCTATAAATGTTTTCCTATCTAAGTGAGTTTCTTCTGAGTCAGGACACGAATAATTGAGAGGAGAAAGAGGGAAAGAAAATAATAGTAATAATAGTATATGAAAAAACAGACATTTATTTTATACAAATGTTTATCTTTGGAACAGAATGAAGGTGCAATATATTCAACAAATTATTAACAGTTACTAACATGGTTTAAAACAACAAAATAACTCATTAAGATCTTATACAAACAGACAATGCCTATAAACTTACAATTAAAAATAGTTGGAATGGAAATTAATTTATGCATTATTTTATGTATTTTTCCAGGTGGTGAAAACAAAATAAATGAAGCAGCATGTGAACATAACTAGAACTGATCTACATTAGGTCAGGTGTACTCATGTTCACTTAAACATGCAGCCAGCTGGAGCCGCTCCATGTCTTCAGCCGCTGGATGGCGTCCTCCTCTGGGTCCACCTCCTCATCCTCCTCTGGATCAACCTCCTCATCCTCCACGTCCAGCTGGTCACCTGCCTCTATACTAATATTGTGGAGGATGCAGCAGGCAGCGATTCCTTTTGGGGCAAATGTCGGGCAGACCTCCAACGCCCTTAAGAAGATGGAACGGCACCGTGTCTTCAGACCACCAAAGACACGCTCAATGATGTTTATCAGCCTTGGCGTGGTGTCTGTTGTAGCGTGCCTCCACTTGACCTGTACCAAATATAAAATTAACTTGTAATTTAGGTAATATGCTGATCTGTCTTAATCTTCTATCCAATTAATATAATCTATGTATCAGTTGTGTGTCATTGTTGGCTCTATTTAAGGAC